>CM038680.1:662071874-663323511 GCA_021605205.1 Aegilops longissima | reverse complement strand
CCACGAGAGCAGCGCCGGACTTCACGAGATATATTGGAGGACAAGGCAAGACAATCCAGATCTATCTATGGATCACGTGGCGCCCCAAGACCCACGCAGCGAATACCGTCGCGCCGGATACAACTACTCGGCGGGCGAAACAGGCGAGACAACGCTCTCTCGAGCTACGTCGCGATATTGCTCAATCTGAGGCGCCACACACCACTATGCTTCAGCGAAGTAATGGATCATCAAATCCTGAAGGGTTTAAACCCGTTAATATCGAATCCTCGATGGCACAACAGACCCAGCGGTTTGGATTGAGGATTATCTCCTCCATATACATATGGCCATGGCGGCGATCTTCACGCCATCAAATATCTCGCTCAAGCTTAAAGGACCAGCTCGGCATTGGCTTAACAGCCTGCCCGCGAGTCAATTGGATCTGGGAAGACACGGAAGCCGCATTCCTCGACAACTTCGAGGGCGCGTGTATGCGACCACGAACCTTGAGATGACCTAAGCCACATAATCCAGCAGCGGGCGAATCGGCGAGCAATTCGGACACGGTTCTTAACAAAGAAAAATCAAATAAATCATTGTCCGGATGCGGAGAGGCCCTCGCTGCCTTCAAACATAACATCCATGACGAGTGGCTGGCCCGGCACCTAGGGCGGGAGAAGCGAAATCCATGGCAGCCCTCACATCACTCATGACCCGCTTACATGCGGGAGAGGATAACTGGCTAGCTTCGCAGCAACAACCTCGGCAAAGCGGCGGCAGTCCGGATACCAAGGACCGCAATGGCAGGTTCGCGTCGAAACAAAACAAAGCGCCGCGTGCGGCGACAGCAATGAGGATCTGGCAGTCAGCGCGGATTCGAGGCTCAAGCCCGGTCAGCGGAAGAAGCCATTCAAAGAACCACTCGGGCCCGTCCAATTTGGACCGAATACTCGACCGCTCTGTCAAATACATGGAACCCCGAAAAGCCTAACCACACCAGAAGATTGTTGGGTATTCAAGCGAGCAGGCAAATTAATCGCAACAGTGACAAGGGGCTACACAGCGATGATGCGAGGAAGAGACCGGCCGCCCGAACAACGAGAGGACAAAAGGATTCCCCCTCAAGTTGGACGGTAAACATGATATCATAGCGCATATTCCCAAGAGGGGCGAGCGTGCACTAAAGGGCGTATCTGCGATGGAGCGATCGCCCAAAATTCAACCCATGGTCCTCTTGCCCGATCACTTTCGATCGAAGAGACCATCCGACCAGTATCCGCCATGGCGGATTCGCGCGATGGTTTTAGACCCAATCGTCGATGGATTTCACCTCACGAGAGTCTGATGGGGCGGCGTAGCCTGAACCTGCTTTATCGGGATACGGTCGCGCAAGATGGGCATAGACCCTTCAAGATTAAACCTACAAAGACAACCTTCAAAGCGTCATACCGGTGTCGAGGCCAATTATGCAGGCTCGATTACTGGAAGTGGTCTTCGGATCCCGGATAATTTCCGAGCGAGGAGTTAATCTTGACATAGTCCCGTTCCAGCGGCTATCACGCTCTGCTTTCGAGACGAACGCGTTCACAAAATTCAGCAGCGGTGCCGCATTATGCATACCTTAAGCTCAAGATGCGGGCCCTCGTGGAGTCATCACGGTCAATGGAAACACAGGCGCTCCCTCGAGCGGAGGAACATACAGCGGCTCTCGCGGCGAAATCTGAGCAGCCTTTTAAGGCAATTTTCGAGTCCGGCCGTTAAGCGACGGACACGCCAAAGCGCCGGAGCAACATCAACCAAGACCACAGCACGTTCCGAACGCAGCGTAGCAATGCGGCCTCAACCCCAGCCCTCGCAAAATTGTAAGACAAACTCTCCGCGTACATAATTCGCCTTGGAGATACCATGGGCATAGGGAAAGGCACAACCACAACAGACCAGTGCGGTTCGACCACACGGGGGCTCCCAAGTGTGTCGCTCTTTTTTCTTTTATTTCTCTCTTTTTTATACAGAACTCTGTCCGGCGGCGAACCTGCCGAACTCATGATGCAACAGCCGGGGAAGGACAAAGGCCGCGACGAATACTCAGGTGGTCTCCATCACGAGCATTAAATTTGTTAAATACAACATTCCGGCCTACCCACGGAGAGCGCCTTTAATTCGTCCAATCCCTTGCTTTCCGCACTATTTGTATCATTCGCACTCATAGCATATCTTCTCGAATAAAATGCAGCACTTTTGCATTACCTTATTATATATATATATATATATATATATATATATATATATATATATATATATATATATATATATCATATACGACATGTTGCACCACCGTACATTTTAGTACGGCCAAATACACCGAGGGCTTATGTTCTCCGCATTATGGTGTGATAAAGTCCGAACACTTTCACAAGTGCGGCACCCGAACTTATAGCATTATATGAATCGGCTCGAATCATGTCTTGGGTCAATAGTTGGGTTTGCCCGGCTCCCATGTTTGGCACCTTACGTTCCGTTCTATCGGCTAAGGTAGCTTTGGGAGAACCACTGCGATTGCGCCCGGTTGAGCAGGTTAACGCCTCGATGGAAAGCTAAAACTATTTGTCATGATAAGGCGAGAGACTGGTCGCTGTTCGAGAGGTCCTTTCGGGTCCTTAAAGACCTACGCCGCTTCGAGCGAAGTTCCGGATAATGTCCGACGAAGGCGTGGATAGCGCCCCAATTCGGTCCTCCGAATACTAGGGGCTTCGCCGAAATTTAAAATTATAGAATTCTATGGCTAAGTGAGAGTGTTCAAGCACTATAAGTCCGGTTGCCTTGTTACGTTGTGTTGGCGCCTCCTAGATGGACCCAAAAATGGGAACAAGAGTGCTCAAGTTTATCCGAACACCCGGCACTTTCGTGGCATGGGGGCTGAAGCCGACGACTTGCCATCTCTCAGATTTAATAAACGGCCGCACAGAAGGTAATATTTTAAATTAACAAGCGTTGCTTAGCGCATATGAACAAAGTTTTCAGCGCACAGGATAACACATTGCGAATTTACTCAATAATTACATCCCTGGGGCACTCATCCGCAATCTTGCGGGCACCCTTCAGGACAGTCTTATAGTACATTTGGGCGTCGATATTCCTTGCCCGCTGGTGGCGCGTCGGTGATTAGCTTCTCCGCATCCAGCTTGCCCCAATGCACCTTCTTTGCGGGCAAGGGCCCGGCAAGCACCTTCAATACAGGCGGGCGCTTGATAACCTCCACCCGAGGGCACGCATCCACCAGCCGTCATACGAGGCGAAGTAGCTCCAGGCATGGCCTCTCCGAGGCCTGGCCGGACTATGAGGCCCTTCATGGCCTGCTTTCGGCCACCTTGTGGCTTCGACCAGCTGCTTGGCTGGTCGCTAGAAACACCGGATGGCGGCCTCGGCATCTTGAGACGAAGACCTTCTCCGTTGAGCTCCCTCCTCGGCTCGGTAGAATCTGGTGACATCGAGACAGCTGCTGAGGCAGATCTGCAAGCATACAGAGAGCTCGAATTCGGGTAAGTAACACGTAATTTACATTCACATGCTTGCTTTGCATGAAAAATGCCTTACCGCCGCTATCTTCCTCATCAACTCAATCTCTGAAGGGACTTATGGGCATCGGCCTTGGCAGTTTAGCACTTTCGAGAGCGAGGCAAGCTCGGACTCTCGAGTCTTTGAGTCACGCTCCAAACTCTCATGCTTTTCCATGAGAGCACGGGCTCTTCTTTGAACCACCGCCACCCGCGCCTCTTGCTTTTCTCGCTCTGCCCGTTCCGTGGCGCATTGCGTTCGACGCGGACACGGCCTCCTTGAGGTCGCCACCTCGTTCGTGGCCCTGCGGTACCCATGTTATCCTTGTTATTTTTGTTGCAACCTAAATCCTTTTACATAAGGTACAAGTTCAAAGTGGTGTTACTCACCTTCTTTGTCTGGAGCTGCTTCTGGCGGCCGAGCTCTTGCTCGGACCGCTCGACTCTGCTTCAAAGCACCGACCTCCATGATCGGTCGGCGAGAGGTCGGCGCAGCCTGCAACCCATATTGACATAATTTTTTAGCAACCCTGCGTATATCTTTTTTCAGATCCTCGGTCGGCTTTTCTTCCCGAACACGAACCGAGCATCGAGGCTACTGTCTATGCGGTATTACATTGCATATTTTAACTTCTTACCTCAAAGCGATAGAAGGCTCTGCGAGGCCGGTCAGCCCGCTCTTGGCGAGCTGCACCTTCGAATCACCGCACTCATAATAGTGCGGTGTTCTTCCTCGATGGAAGCGCTCTGCGGCGCCTCAACAAATTGCCGGCGCCTCGGTTGGGCCGGAAGCCGCCCGGCGTCCGCAGTCTTGCCCTTCATTGAAGGGCGCCCGGCGGACTCCGGAACCCTGCGGGTTACGATGTGGAGTCGGCGCAAAGTCGGGAGGGCGCCTTGTGGCGCCTCGGGCCTCCCCGATGGGTCCCTTCTTGGGATCCCACCTCGGCGTCCTCGGTGTCGCGAGGGTGGAGGCGGTCGGGATGGAGTCTACATCCGGCGGAGCCAACGACCGCTTCGATGAAGCGGGGAGATCATCGGCGGACTACAGGCAGCATGCGGCATTAGAATGACACTATGTGGCGCGAGAAAAAATTATAAATCATTCAGGAATCCGGATACTTACGATCTCGCCGGAGGCTGGCCCTTGAAGGCCATTCTTCCTCGCCAGCGTTGATGTTGGCGGAGCTGTCGAGGAATAGTCCTTCCCTCTTGGACCCTTGGCCTCCCTGTTGGGAAGCCTTCCTCTTCCTCTCTCCCTCCTGCAGGGAGAGTCCTCTTTCTCCTCCTCGTTTTGGGGAGAGTCCGCCCAGTCGTCGGACACCTGAAAGCGGGAACTCTTTCGAGCACCGTGGCCTCCTTCTTGGCCTTCTTCTCCGGCACCACGTGCGGTGCGGAACCAGCAACCTCGCTAGGCGGCGTCTGGATTTTACGGCATAGGGCAGGCGGATAATCTGCTCGCCTTCCTCATCCAGTCTGTCAAAGGAAGGGAAATTAAAACCGCATAGAGTCAAACTATGAAAAGCAAGTGTCCGTAAAGGGTAGAATCACTTACCTCGTTGGCTTGGCTGCGGCGAAATCCGCGATCTTGATCGCGGATGCGAAACTTCGGCGCCCTTGAACAGCACCCTCCGGCGCCGCCGTGCGTCGTGTCGAAGAGCCGCTTAGCGCTGGTGCTGTTCGGATCGAACTCCACAGATTGAATGCCGCTCTTGGCATGGGAGAATCCGGCGGACGAGCATGACTTGGACCACGTTAACCAGCTGAGCTTCTTCACCGGCTTCGGATACGGGCTTGGAGTCCGTCGGCTCCTCGAACTACCCACAGCAAGCCCTTCTCTTTCCGAGGAGGTGAGCTGCGTGGGGATACCAGATCTGAACTCGGGGCCGCCGCCCATGTAGAGTCCAGCGGCTCGGTGATATAGAACCACCCGATTGCCACCTTGGCGGATTCCACGAAGGCCCTTGAACCAAGGACATTGGGCATCTTGCCCAACATGGCGCCTCCGCACTCCGCTTGAGTGCCCTTCACTACCTTGACGACATTGAAGGTCTTGAGCCACAAGCGAAGTGGGGCTGGATCTGAGAGGAAGGCCTCGCTTGCGACGATAAGCGCCGAGATGTTGAGGATGAAGTTGGCGCGGATCATGGAAATCCAGGCCGTAGTAGAACATGAGCCCCGGACAAAGGGGTGAAGTGGAAAGCCAGTCCGCGGAGGAAGTGGGGAAGGAAAGCGACCCTCTCATGGGGCACTGGGGTGGGGATGAGCTGCCCTCGTCAGGCAGCCGGTCTGTGATGTCGCGGAGAGGTATCCGCGCCCGCGCAGTTTGGCGATGTGCTCCTCCTTAGCGGTGGAGGCCAACCATTTACCTCCGCTCCGGACATGGTCGGAGAAGGTTGAGACGAGATCTGCGAACTTGGGCGCTGGGCTCGAGTGCGCGGAGATGGATAAGCAAAGGAGGAAGAAGGCGTGGGTGAAGGTGAATCCTTATCCCTTATATGGTGGCGAAGTCTACGCGTCCCCACCGGCTGGTAAAACTCGCTTATCTCCCAAGCGTCACCATCAATGGCGCGGTTGGGTTACCCGTCCGTATTGATGAGAATCCCGGATTAAGGGGAAACACGATCTCTGCTTGACAAGGCGTGCCAAGAAACCGCTTAAGCTAAATCTTGTTGAGGTGGTAAAGTAAAAACAATTTAAATAATGGCTTGGTAGTGGCGTGATGTCATGCCATGAAAACGTCGCAGATTGAACTTGTGTATATATTATTCTCTCTACGGTGGAATGTGGAATTTATTTTGCGAGCGGACACTATCTGGTGTTCACAATCTTCTATCATTTGGAGGAGGAACCCGCCTTGCAATGCCAAGCAATATCTGCTGCGGACTTATCGTCATTGAAGCCTGGTTAGAGACTCTTGAGGAGTCTGGATTAGGGGTGTCCGGATAGCGGACTACCATCATCAACCGAACTATCATTGGCGGACTATCATCATCGGCCGGACTCCAAGACTATGAAGATACAAGATTGAAGACTTAGCCCGTGTCCGGATGGGACTTTCCTTGGCGTGGAAGGCAAGCTTGGCGTCTGGATATGTAGATCTCCTACCATTGTAACCGACTCTATGTAACCCTAGCCCTCTCGGTGTCTATATAAACCGGATGGCTCTAGTCCGTAGGGACGGAAGAACAACAACCCTTACAATCATACCATAGGCTAGCTTCTAGGGTTTAGCCTCCTTGATCTCGTGGTAGATCCACTCTTGTAAACATCCACAATATCAATATCAATCAAGCAGGACGTAGGGTTTTACCTCCATCAAGAGGGCCCGAACCTGGGTAAACATCGTGTCCCTTGTCTCCTGCTACCATCCGCCTAGACGCACGGTTCGGGACCCCCTACCCGAGATCCGCCGGTTTTGACACCCCCTCCGGCCAGGGAGATGCCCGAAGACGGCTCGGCCTCCCCCCAGTCGGCCTGAGATATGGCCGGCTTCCCATAGCCGGCTTACTCCCTCCCTCGAAGGAGGCGCCCGTTCAAGGAGACAAGACAAGGTGAGGCTACAGTGATCGCCGCCAATACGGCGGCACTATAGCAATGCTTACCCCGACAAAGCCCTCGTCATCAGGATTGAGGCAACAGTAACCATCCCCCGACCGGGCCCTCAGCGGTGGGGCCAGCTTGTCGACCAAGAAGTCGGCAGCTGGCAGGACCCACCAAAGCGGGCCCCAGGTCATGGCGAAGGCTTGGCGAGCATAGACACAGCGACAGCTAGGGCTGCGCCCGGCGGATTACCATTGTACCACGGGGTAGGCCTATATAAACCCCCTAGGGCACCCATGCAAAGGGTTGATCTCAGAGAGTTTTTAGACACCACATAGAGAGAAGAGGAGAGCTAGCCGTGCCCTTCTTCTTCCTCTAGCCGAACAACTCAAGGAGCCCCTTGTAGCCACTTGTTCATCTAGTAATCATGCGGAGACCCCCGCAGAGCAGCAGTAGGGGTGTTATCTCCACGGAGAGCCCCGAAGCTGGGTAAGATTCGCCGGCGTGCATGTCTACGCCCCATCCCGTTTCCAGGCACCGGCGACGTCTTATTGGCTCCCACGATGATAAGCCACTCGTTGGCATATGTCGCACTTACCACCCGACATTTGGCGCCCACCGTGGGGCCAGGTGCACCGTCGTCCGGAGATCTATTACGGGCGGAACCTTCTTCCTCCCAGCGGTAAGCCAGCCCGGCATGCCCGATGGCGCTTGCCCGGCGCTGCAAGGCGTCGGCGGCGCTGTCGCGGTGAGCTGCCTCGCCAATCTTCTTGGCGAGGCTCGCATCTCGAGCGAGCCGCCTCCGGCGCGAGCACGAGCTGCCCCGAGAGCCACCTCGTCAGCCTCCTTGACCAACTCCACGTCTCCAGCAAGCCTGCTTTGGATTTGGAGTCGGTCGGCTCCACCGACCCGATGCTTGTCGACTCCGACACGGCATCACTCGACGCTTTCCCCACCAACGTTGTGATCTTCAACGACCCGCTCCCCCAAGCCGACAGTTGTGGTAGTGCCATCACCGAGGTGCTGGTCATCAGTCACGGCGGCCCCTCTGGCGATACCGCCCACGACGCCCTGCAAGTGGCGCTGCACGACCTGTCAGCCCCTCTCCCGGCCGACACCGACGCCGAGGCACTGGAGGCGCGCCGCCTTGCCCTCCATGCGGAGGGCGAGAGATAACTTCATGAGGCGCCTCCTTTGAGGCTCACCGGCCTTGAATCGACGCGCCGCCTTTAGCACGCCACCCCGACGGGCCGAGCCGACTCGGCATTGTCAAGAAAGCGATGCGATCGCCGCCGACATTAGGAAGCGGACCGCCCGGTCGCCCGCCCCTCGAGAACCTCGCGCCGCCCAAAGCGCCATAGAAAGCTGAGCGGACTGGGGCCGAGGAGCTCCCTATATGATTAGGCGCATCCAGCAAGCTGATTGGCGGCGGCCGTGAAGCGGCATGAAGGCGGCGCCAGCGCGCAGCTCTCCTGCGCGCGAGAGCGCGGCACGGCGTCCGCTTCGCCGACCGCGGGCAACACCGTGCGGCGAGAAAAGGAGCTGTCGCGGCCGCAGCGAACCGGATCTCCGCCGAGCCACGGACGCGAAGGCCGTCCTCGAGCCGTGGAGCAGCGCGGCGACCCGCCCCCTCCTCCACCTCGCGGGGAAAGATATCCCACCCCGCCGCCTGTCACGCATCCGACTCTCAGCTGCTGACTAGGCCGCCACGAAGGAGTCGGCCAGCAGCGCCCGCCACGGATCGGCGCCTAAGCGCGATCCCCGGCATTGGAAGAAGAAGAGCGATGTCGGTCCGCCTTGCTTCGGCCCCCGCATCCGCGACGAGCCCTTCCCTAAAGGGTTCTCGCTCCCAAGAGACACGCCCAAGTACAACGGCTCCGTGAAGCCGGAGGATTGGCTGATCGACTACTCCGACACAGTTAGCATAGCGAACAGCAACAGGCGCGTTGCCATGAAATATGTGCCCCTCATGCTTCAGGGCAAGGCGCGAACCTGGCTCAACAGCCTCAAGCCGTATAGCATCAACAGTTGGCTAGACTTCACGAAGCCTTCATCCGCAACTTCACCAGCACCTGGCGGGCTCCCAAGCCAGACAGCTCTCCTTGTGCGTACAAGGACCCACCGAGTCGACTCGCGACTACCTCACGCGTTGGGCGAGCTCCGCAATTCCTGCGAGGTGTGCACGAGGTTCAAGCCATAGAGTACTTCACCGCCCGGGTGCGAGAAGGCACCCTCCTCAAGCACAAGCTTCTACGCAGCGAGCCGACTACCTCGGCGAGCTACTAGTCATAGCGGACAAGCATGCCGCCGCCGACTCCTCGATGAAAACCGAGCTCCGGGTGGACGCCTCCGGGAAGGTACTCAACCCGGCTCCCAAAACGCCGGCTGGCGACTCCAGCCGACGTCCGTACCAGAATGACAACAAGTTCAAGGGCTCAATGCCGCCTCCAACCAGTCGGCAGGTGGCCACGTCGAAACGAACAACTGGCGGCCGCGCCAAGAAGCGAAAGGCGGCAGGCCGGTTTGGCAGCCGGCTTTCTCCTACGAGCAAGCCCTCGATGCCCCTTGCAAGTTCCACAGCGGCGCGAAGCCGTCCAACCATACGACCCGGAAATGCCACTAGCTTACCCGAATCACCAAAGGCGAAGGGCTGGTGCCACCTCCGTCAGCTGGACAGTCGCCTCCGGCTCCACAACAGCCGGCTACTCGACCAGCTGTCGGGGCCGTCCAAGACGAGTTCCCCAACGAGCATGCCGCCTACGTCGTCTTTACAAGCCAGCCTGAAGACCAGCGCAGCCGGCGCCGACAGCACCAAGAAGTCAGCAGTCGCCTCCAACAACCCGAGTACATGCAGCAGCCGAAGGCCTATCATTTGGGCGGGCCGACCACCCAGAGGTGATGCCGTCCCCAGGCTCTTATGCATTGGTTCTGGAGGCAACCCTAGCAACAGACAGGCTTGCTGCCCGATTCTCCCGCGTATTGATAGACGGCGGGAGCATCATCAACATCCTGTACCGCGACACCACGGAAAAGCTAAACATCAAGACCAAGCACCTCATGCCAAGCCGGACCGTGTTCCATGGCATTGTACCCGGCCTGTCCTGCTCGCCAATCGGCAAGATCCAGATGGATGTTCTCTTTGGAGATAAGGATCATTTCCGCCGGGAAGCGATCTGGTTTGAAGTGGTGGACCTTGAGAGCCCCTATCATGCACTGCTTGGCCGACCTGCTCTGGCCAAGTTCATGGCTGTACCCCACTACACCTACCTCAAGATGAAGATGCCGAGTACCACCGGCGATTACAAGAAATCCTCCGAGTGTGCTGCAGCCAGCAGCCGGCTGGCCGAGTCCCTTGTAATCGCTGAAGAAAAGAAGATATTGGACCGAGTCGTGGCAATGGCCAGCAAGCAGCCAGCCCTGTCCCCCAACCCCAAGGAATGTGATGCCCAAGGTTCTTTCCAGCCGGCCAAGGAAACGAACAAGATACCTCTGGACCCAGAGCACCCAGAAAGGTTTGCCGTCATTGGGGCAAACCTGGACAACAAATAGGAAGGCGAGCTCGTCGATTTCCTCCGTGAGAATTGGGACATCTTTGCATGGTCCCCCAAGGACATGCCGGGTGTTCCAAAGGAATTCACCGAGCACAAGCTACACGTCCGAGCGGATGCAAAACCAGTCAAGCAGCCCCTCCGCCGGCTGTCGGAGGAGAAGAGAAGGATTGTAGGAGAAGACATAGCCCGGCTCCTGGAGGCCGGCTTCATAATGGAAGTGTTCTTTCCGGAGTGGCTTGCCAACCCGGTCCTCGTGCTGAAGAAGAATAACAAGTGGCGCATGTGTATAGACTACACAAGCCTCAACAAAGCCTGCCCCAAAGATCCCTTCGCCGTGCCAACAATTTATCAAGTGATAGACTCCACAGCTGGATGCGAGCTGCTGAGTTTCTTGGATGCCTACTCGGGCTACCACCAGATAAAATTGGACCCAGCTGACCGCCTGAAGACCGCCTTCATCACACCGTTCGGAGCTTTCTGCTACCTGACTATGACATTCGGCTTAAGAAATGCCAGTGCCACTTTTCAGCGTTGCATGCATAAATGTCTCCTCAAGCAACTCGGCAGAAATGCCCACGTCTATGTAGACGATATCATGGTGAAGACGGAGAAGCGCGGAACCTTGCTAGAAGACCTCAAGGAAACATTTGAGAACCTGCGCCGGTTTCAGATCAAGCTCAACCCCGAGAAATGTGTGTTCGGAGTACCAACCGGCCAGCTTCTAGGCTTCCTGGTTTCCGAACGCGGCATTGAATGCAACCCAGTAAAGATCAAAGCCATTGAGAGAATGGAGATTCCCACCAAGCTGCGAGGCGTCCAGAAGTTTACCGGTGCTGGCCTCCACGAACGCTTTATCACCGGCTTGGAGAAAAGGCTCTCCCCTCTACCGACTCATGAAGAAAACCACTCACCGAGTGGAACAACCAAGCCGACCAAGCTTTCCATGAGCTAAAGAAGATGCTGGCCACGCCGCCTGTCTTGGCGGCGCCGACTGAGAAAGAGTCCATGCTCCTTTATATTGCCGCCACCAGCTGGGTGGTCAGCACCGTCATCGGGGTCCAGCGCCCAGAAGAAGGCCGAGCTCAGCCAGTCCAGAGACCGGTGTATTACTTAAGTGAAGTACTGTCCGCCTCGAAGCAGAACTACCCGCACTACCAGAAGATGGGCTATGGCGTGTACTTCGCCGCCAAGAAGCTGAAGCCCTACTTTCAAGAGCACCCCATCACGGTTGTATGCACCGCCCCGCTCGCCGAGATCATAGGTAGCCGGGACGCATCTTGCCGGGTGGCAAAATGGGCCATTGAGCTGGCCCCTTAGACGATCTTCTACCAGCCTCGCACCGCCATCAAGTCCCAAGCATTGGCCGACTTCCTCGTCGACTGGGCCGAGACCCAGTACCTGCCGCCGGCTCCCGACTCCACTCATTGGCGGATGCACTTATATGGGTCCAAGATGCGCACGGGCTTGGGAGCCGGCATCGTCCTCACCTCTCCCAAAGGCGACAAACTCAGATACACATTGCAAATTCACTCTGCCGCCTCCAACAATGTGGCCGAGTATGAGGCGCTCATACACGGGCTCCGGCTAGCCAAAGAGCTCGGCATCCGCCGGATCCTATGCTATGGCGACTCGGATTTGGTGGTCCAGCAGTCATCTGGCGACTGGGAGGCCAAGGCCGCAAACATGGCAAGCTACCGCTTCCTCGTTCAGCAAATCAGCGGGTATTTTGAAGGATGCGAGTTCCTCCACATGCCACGGGCCGACAATGAGCAAGCAGATGCCCTGGCACGAATAGGCTCCACTCGACAAGCTATACCAACCGGCATCTCTCTCCAACGCCTCCTCAAGCCGTCTACCAAGCCATCTCCAGAATCCGATTCCATCTTCGTGCCGCTTAACCCCAACGCAGCCGGATCCGGCTTGGGGAACCGAGCAGGCGGCCCGGGGACTTCGATAGGCGGCCCGGGGACTGCCATAGTCGCACCCGGCCCGGGGACTTCAAAACCCGGCCCGGGGACTACGGTAGTCGGCCCAGGGACTGCATCAACACCACAGGCGGTGGCCAACTCCAGCTCTTCACCACCCAGCCCACCCGCCCTGGTTGCAGTAGCCGTGTTGGCTATAGAAGAAGTCACAGCTCCATCATGGGTTCAGCCCATCCTCAACTTCCTGGGAAACAAAGAACTGCCGGCTGACGAGATCGCGGCAAGACAAGTCCAACACCGAGCCGGAGCATATACAATTGTTAACAGAGAGCTCGTTAGACGCAGTTTCACTAGAGTCTTCCAGCGCTGTGTCGAGCCAGAGAAGGGCATAGCAATCCTCAAGGACATTCACCAAGGCGAATGCGGCCACCACGTAGCCTCAAGATCACTTGTTGCCAAAGCTTTCCGCCATGGATTCTTTTGGTCGACTGCTTTGGACGATGCCAAGGAGTTGGTCAAACATTGCAAAGGGTGCCAAGTCTTCAGCTCCAAGCAACACCTACCGGCTTCGGCACTCAAGACCATTCCCCTCACCTGGCCTTTTGCCATCTGGGGACTGGACATGATGGGCCCGTTCAAGACGGCGCGCGGCGCCATGACACATCTGCTCGTCGCCGTGGATAAATTTACCAAGTGGATCGAAGCAAAGCCGATTAAGAAGCTGAATGGGCCGACTGCCGTGACATTCATAGCAGATATTACAACTCGGTACGGCATGCGACACATCATCATCACCGACAACGGCACGAATTTTACCAAGGGAGCATTAGCATGTTTCTGCGCGACGCAGGGCATCTGACTGGACCTAGAGTCCGTTGCCCACCCGCAGTCAAACGGCCAAGTTGAGCGAGCCAACAGCCTCATCCTTTCCGGCATTAAGCCCCGACTGGTCGTACCACTGGAGCGTTTTGCCGGCTATTGGCTCGACGAGCTACCGGCCGTCCTCTGGAGTCTGCGCACTACCCCGAACAAGTCAACCGGCTTCAACCCTTTCTTCCTTGTATATGGTGCCGAGGCTATCATCCCAACTGACCTCGAGTTCGACTCGCCTCGGGTGACCATGTACACGGAAGTAGAGGCCAAAGAAGCACGAGAAGACGGTGTCGACCTGCTGGAAGAAAGCCGGTTGTTAGCCCTCAGCCGGTCCGCCATCTACCAGCAGGGTTTGTGCCGCTACCACAGCCGGAAGGTCAAGCTAAGATCCTTTCAAGAGGGTGACCTTGTGCTCCGGCTGATCCAGCGAACAGCCGGCGAGCACAAGCTCTCGGCCCCATGGGAAGGCCCCTTCCTCATCAGCAGAGCATTGGGAAACGACTCCTACTACCTGATCGACGCACAGAAGCCGAAGGCATGAAAGAGAGATGATTCCGGCAAGGAGTCGAAACGACCATGGAACGCCAACCTCCTCCGAAGATTTTACAGTTAAAATGCAGTATGTATCACGCTACCTTTTGTACTAAGTATGAGACAATAGGCCCCCCGAGGAACACTCGGGGACTGCCACCTTTTATCTATGAATGACAAGTATCATGCTTATGATTTTGTCATTACATTCTTCCTCCTCGTCCGGCACCGGGTTCGACTAGTCGGCCCGGGGACTGGCCGCCTTGAGTTATATTCAAGTTCCACCTGCAGTCAGACAAGTAGTGTGCCGGCTCCCAAGCCCTCTCTTGTCGAAAGTCGCAGCTCGAAGAACCGACTGTCCGGCTGGCAAGAGTGAAAGGCAGGAAAGGATGCCCACACGAAAAACGGCTAAGGACTAACGAACTCGTATAACAAAAGCCGGCTTCCTCCCATCGCCAACCGGCCACCAGAGTAGCTAGCCGGCCGGCTTCCCATTTCACCTTGCCACAATCCAAGAAAGCTCAAGTACTTGTCTTCCCACAAATGGCCAAGTTCCTCCCCAGCCATAGACTGCAGAGCAGCTGTTCGGCTGGGAAGGCGGCAAAGGAAACAGCCTAAGGATAAAAAGCAAATTCGAATGGAAGGCAAACACATGCATAATTATATTTACACAAAAGCCTTCGAAAGGCCGGCATTCAACATAGTTTGAATACACCCCCAGTGGGTGGAACTGCGCAAATTTAATAAAAAGTCATTCAAAGAGTAACAGCAGGAAAGCAAGAGCGGCAGATCAGGCCAAGGGAGCGATAGGCGAGTCGGGCAGGTCGGCGGAGGCGGCAGTGCTGGCCGGAGGAGTGGCCGGCTGGCGGGTCTCGGCCTGATCATCACCCCTGGCAGGCGGCGCGCTGGCGCGCGCCTCGTTGCTGGAGGCATGATCAGGCTGAAGCTGGCTGGTCGCTTCGCCGTCAGGCACGACGTCTTCGCCGCCCTCCCCTTCTTCGTCTTCGCCTTCGTCGCTGGAATCGATCTCCTCCGCCGAGTCCTCACCTTCCGCCGGGTTTAGCCCGAACCACTCCTCCGGCTGGGCGACGCCGTTATCATTCACCTCAAGAGCAAAAATGCTGGTGTTGGTGTATTCAGCGATAGCCGAGGCGCGCTGGATGATAGCCGGCCGCACCGCCACCAGCTCTTCGTCGGCCTCCTGCCTCCAGGTGCTCAGCTGGCCCAAGCTCAGCCCAAATACCAGGCTCGAACGAACTCCAACGCCCGCCTGGCGCCGGACCGAGCAGCGGAAGCCTTCCAGGCCTCGAAGCGGCCAACCGCAACCTCCAGCCAGTCGGCATCCGATCGGGAGTGCGAGAATCGCCCACCGGCCGCAGGGCGGTCAACACTTGCGCCCTGGCACGCTGAAGACGGCGGAGCATGCGGTGAGCCGGCTGCAGTCAGGCCTGGATCGCCAAAAGCTGCTCCTCAAGCGTCCGGCTGGCGTCTGGCGTGATCTCAACCCCTGCTTGCCGGCGTGCTTCGCGGTGGGCCTCGATGGCTTGGCTGGTGGCGACGGAGTAACCGGGAAAGTAATCTGCGTGAAGAACAAAGAAACAACACAAAAATCAGAAGATAAACAAGAGGGCAAGGGGCAAGCAAATGGGAGAAAAGGAAGGCGGCTTACCGTCGATCAGATCCTCAACCCGTCCATAGCCCTCGCTCAGCGCTTGCCTCGCTTCAGCCCAGCCCGCCGCCTCGGTCTCGAACTCGGCCTTAAGGGCGGCCTCGCTATCCTGCGCCTTCTTCAGGGCCGCCTTATGGCTCTCCTCCTGGTCAGCCAGTTTCTTGGCTAGGCGGTCGCATTCCTGGGCCAAGGCGCTGCACTCAGCCTCCTTGGCGCCAAGGGCGGTCTGGGCCCCGCCTAGCTGCTCCCTCAAGTCGGCATTAGCCTCTGCAAGCGTGGAGAAATAGGAAAAAAGCAATAAGGATGAAGTCGTCAGGGAAGATCCGACCCGACTGCTCAACAGTCGCCCCGAATCTCGGGGACTACACCCAGTGGGTGCGCTGACGCACCCCCACATGAGATAAAAGAAACAAGGCACTCACTCCGGCTATTAGTCAGGTCGGCGGGCTTTTGGCTCAGCTCCTGGGCCTGGGAGTTGAAGGCAGCCGCGCGGAGGTTGTGATATTCCTGAAAATCAGAAGGAGTGCGAATAAGAATAAGATTGCCGCCAAGGCCTGCTAAAAGTTCCAAGCCGCCTGCTCAGCAGCCGACTCGAAACTCGGGGACTACACCCAGTGGGTGCACTGACGCGCCCCCACGGAAGAAATCAAGAAAGAAATCGACCAAGGCTAGAAGACTCACCCGGATGACCGCTCGCGTAGCAAAAAACTCCTGGGTGTACCGTTGCAGCGAGGCGGCCTGGGTCTGAAGCCGGCGTCGGACCTCCTACGCCGCCATGTTCAGCTCGGTCGTTCCATCGCTGGGCGTCCACTCGGACGTGCTGGCGCTGGCCGCCTCCAGGTCCTGAGCTGTCGAGCTGGCGCCCGCAGCTCTCTTCGGCTCCGGCGCCGAGGACGCCTCTCCCGCGCGCCGGCGAGGCGGCGACTGCACCACAAGATCCGCCGCCACCGCCGACTCGCCCCCAGCTGGCTGCTCAGGTGCCGCAGCAGGTCGGCCGCCTTGGCCCGCTCCGGTCGGCGCCGATTGTGGCGCCTTCCCCAGGATGGTCACGTCATCCTCCCTCCTCTCCATCACCGGCCGGTCGAGGTCGGCTTCCTCCGACGGGGGCACAGGGATTTTGGGAGCCATGGTGCGAAGAGGAATAACGAGCCGCGGAGGCTGATTGCGCAGAGCCTCCGCCCCTCCCTCTCCGCGGCCGCGGCCTCTGCCCGGGCCTTGGCCGTTGTGTCGGCTTGCGCCTTGGCCGACTTCTCCGTCGCCTCCTTGGCGGCCCTCCGCTCCTCCGCTTCCCGCTCCTCCCGCGCCTCCCGCGCGTTCCGCTCCATTACCTCCATGAGGTCGGCGCGGGGATCCACGCGGCGGGAGCTTGAAGACCCTCCCGTCGGTCCGACTATGGAGGCGGCATCAACCCGTTCGAGGAAAAGCGGCGCCCTGACCGGCAAATCAAGAAGAAGGTTCAGAAGAGCCTCAACTAAAGAAGAGAACAAAAAGCTGGAGGCGTTCAACACTTACGCCGAGACTGCCTGTGGCTGCTTCACCACCTTGCGGAAGCGGGCCGCTTTCGCGGCCGTGTCGTCCCGCTTGGTCGCTGCCCTGGAGCCCTTGGGTTTTTTCGGCCGGCTGCCGAAGAGACCCGGCCCAGCCCGACGTTTTTGCGCGCCACCCCGAGCGGCTGGCACGACAGAAGGTCCCACGCCTTGGCGATCGGCCGCCGGCTGGCGGCGTGGGATGGCCTCGGCTTCATCATCGTCCAGCCAGTCCCCGAAGCTGGCCGCGAGCTCGGGGCCGCCTGCCTCTCCTCCGGCTCCGCCTATGGCGTCGTCCATAGCGGCCGCCCCCAGATCTAGGTCGTTGGGGTCGTCCACCATGCGGTCGGCCATAAACTGGCGCTCCGGCCCTGCGGCCCCGGCCGCCGGTCGAAGAAGGGGGTTCTGCTTAAAGACAAGCCGACTAGTCAAAAGTCGGCCATCACGAACCCGGCAACAAAAGAAGAAGAAAAGAAGGAAAACTCACCACAGGCGGGGGATCAGCCCGAGAATACGGCGCCTTGCCATACTGCCACTCCTCGGTGAGCTTGCAGTTGGAGATGTAATTCACCATGTAAGACACCTCGTCGCGAGGCATCTCCCTGGTGCTCAGCCAGCATGGGTCGAAGCGGCCGCTCATCTACCCATAAACTCGGCGCTCCACGAAGGCGGCGACAAGGTCGGCCCCGACCAAGCCCTCCGATTGGATCATCACCCGGAGCCGTGTGACAGCGCCGTTCCCCGCCAGGGAGAGCGACCAGGCTCGGAAGGACCAAGACGGCTGCCTCCCAGCCGGCGGGCCGGCTATGTAAGCCGGCAGATTGACGAAGTCGCCTTGCGAGGCGACGTTCTTCACGTAGAAATATGATTGCTGCCAGAGCTTCACCGACTGGATCAGCGGGATGGGCGGAAAGGGGTTGTTGTCGGCTGACCTCCGCATGGCGATGAAGGCGCCACAGGGGGCGGGCACACCCGCGGAGACGGAGCCAAGCTTGCACTGGAAGAACTCCCCAAAGAGCTCAAGGGTGGGGAGGACGCCGAGAAAACCCTCGCACAGGGTGACGAAGGCCGACAGCAGCATCACCGTGTTGGGGGTGAGATGATGCGGCTGGAGGTGGTAGAACTCGAGGAAGGAGCGGAAGAACCCGCTCGCCGGCAGGCCGAGGCCGCGCAGGCAGTGCGAGCGGAAGATGACCCGCTCGCCCTCCTCCGGCGCTGGCGAAACCTCCGCCTCCGGTGCGAGGCGGGTCTTCACATAGCCCTCGCCCAGCAACCGCCGCGTCTTGCGGAGCCAATTGATGTGGTCCTCGTGGACGTTGGAGCCATCCCACGAGCTAGATAGCGCCATGGGAGCAAGAGGAAGCGAGAGAGGAGCCGGGGCAGACCAAGAGGATTGACGGCGGAACAGCGCGGTGGTGAGGGTGCTGCGGCGGCGGAAGAAAGGAGAAAAAGGTAGAAGGAAGGGGAGCGAGGGCGAGCGTGCGAGAGTCTGCCGCTCCCCCTCCTCCCCCTACTTATAGGCTCGTGCGGTGGAGCCGAGGAGGCGAGGCGTGGGGAAACATGGGATTAACTACGCCCACTCCCCCACGTCCCGCGATTATTGCGCCCTAAAGGCGTGCTGAAACCGTCGCGGGAAGGTGAGCGGTCCGTTCGGGCCGCAGAGGTTCCGCACATGGGCCGAGGCCTAGGCATGGCGGCCCCAGCCTGCGGCGACGTCCTGTCACGTGCGTGGGCTGGCAGGCCTTTCTGGCCACATGGCGCGTGGGGTGGCGCGCGGTCAACGCGCGATTCGGCTCGCGTTCTCACCTTCTGGCTGCGGAACTTCCCTAAGACGGCGCACACGCTCAAGGCCGGCTCCTAGCTGCCGGCCCCTCAGGATAGGAAGTTGATCGAGCTTCTCATCCTCCTTTCAGCCTCGAAGCTCAATCAGCTTCGGGGACTACTGTCGGAGTAAATGACCACGGGTAGCCTAGCCGGCTCCCCCTGGGACCTCTTAAAAAATTACAAGCCAATCAAGCCATCCAACATCCAACACATGGGCCGCCTTCCCCCGGCCGGCTGACCCTCAGGCCGGCTGTCAGGAGGCGGCCCGACCCCAAAAACCTACTGGAAGAAGGCCACAAGAGGGCCGGCTTCCAAGGAGCCGGCTACAGAGGGCCGACTCCTGAGCCGCCGGCAAAAGGCCGACTCAAGAAGCCGCACTTCGGCGAGCGGCCAAGGCCGTAACCTCAGAATCTGCGCCCACATAACGGTGATGGAACGGGGCATGGCTACAGTCAATCCTGCCACCCCCGTATCCCGGAGCACGCATGGCCACAGTGCGTCGTACGGGGCGCCATCTCCCATCTGGCGCGGCACTGTTGCCATGTTGACCATGACATCAGACACAAAGGGCTGTCAGTACGACCCATAGGCAGCGGGCCTCTCTGGCCAGGGAGATGCCCGAAGGCGGCTCGGCCTCCCCCCAGTCGGCCTGAGATATGGCCGGCTTCCCATAGCCGGCTTACTCCCTCCCTCGAAGGAGGCGCCCCATTAAGGAGACAAGACGAGGTGAGGCTACAGTGATCGCTGCCAAGACGGCGGCACTGTAGCCATGCTTACCCTGACAAAGCCCTCGTCATCAGGATTGAGGCAACAGTAACCAGCCCCCGACCGGGCCCTCGGCGGTGGGGCCAGCTTGTCGACCAAGAAGCCAGCAGCCGGCGGGACCCACCAGTTGGTGGGCCCCAGCGGCCGGCGGAGAAGCCGCAGCGTGAACTCGACGGCTAGGGGCGCCCAGCCGGATTACCATTGTACCCCTGGGGGGTAGGCCTATATAAACCCCCCAGGGCACCCATGCAAAGGGTTGATCTCAGAGAGTTTTTAGACACCACATAGAGAGAAGAGGAGAGCTAGTCGTGCCCTTCTTCTTCCTCTCGCCGAACAGTTCA
Source organism: Aegilops longissima (assembly GCA_021605205.1). Classification (NCBI taxonomy): domain Eukaryota; kingdom Viridiplantae; phylum Streptophyta; class Magnoliopsida; order Poales; family Poaceae; genus Aegilops; species Aegilops longissima. Next base: position 663,303,430 of record CM038680.1, on the reverse strand, counting down.
AGGAGCCTCTTGTAGCCACTTGTTCATCTAGTAATCATGCGGAGACCCCGCAGAGCAGCAGTAGGGGTGTTATCTCCACGGAGAGCCCCGAAGCTAGGTAAGATTCGCCGGCGTGCATTTCTACGCCTCATCCCGTTTCCAGGTACCGGCGACGTCTTATTGGCTCCCACAATGATAAGCCACCCGTTGGCATATGTCGCACCTACCACCTGACATCTACATAGTTCTCGAACCCGTAGGGTCCGCATGCTTAAGGTTTCGTTGACAGTTTTATTATGAGTTTATAAGTTTTGATGTACCGAAGGAGTTCGGTGTCCCGGATGAGATCAGGGACATGACGGGGAGTCTCAAAATGGTCGAGACGTAAAGATTGATATATTGGAAGCCTATATTTGGATATCGGAATCGCCCGTGAAATCGATTTTACCGAGTACTGGGGTTCGGAACCCCTGGGGGTAATGGGCCTACATGGGCCCTAAGGGAGAAGAGGGGAGCCGGCCAGGGCAGGCCGCGCCCCCCTCCCCCCTAGTCCGTATAGGACAAGGAAGGGGGGCGGCGCCCCCCTTTCCTCTTTCCCCCTTCCCTTTCCTTCTCTAACAAGGCAAGAGGGGGGAGTCCTACGTGCGCACCCCTAGGGGCCGGCCGCACCTCCCCCCTCCCTCCTTTATATACGGGGGCAAGGGGGCACCCCATGACACACAAGTTGATCTTCGTGATCGTTCCTTAGCCGTGTGCGGTGCCCCCTTCCACCATATTCCACCTCGGTCATATTTTAGCGGTGCTTAGGCGAAGCCCTGCATCGGTAGAACATCATCACCCTCACCACACCGTCGTGTTGACGGAACTCTTCCCCGACACTTTGCTGGATCGGAGTCCGAGGAACGTCATCGAGCTGAACGTGTGCTAGAACTCGGAGGTGCCGTAGTTTCGGTGCTTGATCGGTCGGGCCGTGAAGACGTACGACTACATCAACCGCGTTGTTATAACGCTTCCGCTTTCGGTCTACGAGGGTACGTGGACTACACTCTCCCCTCTCGTTGCTATGCATCACCATGATCTTGCGTGTGCGTAGGAAATTTTTTGAAATTACTATGTTCCCCAACAGTTCGGTTGAGCGCGTGATCACACTTTATCCAACGTCTTGGTCCGTAAAGGAGGTGTCCGCACAGCGAACCAGGCAATCAGACTATGCGGCTTTATTACTTTCACTTAGCCATAGGAGTTTGATGGTGGAGCTAAGTACGAGCCCCTGGTGCATAAGCGGCGATCCAAACTAGGACGCCTTTGTCGCATGAATGGTCGAAGACCAGCCCTTCGTATAACACGGAGTAAATCACTAATGATTTATAGCAAGCCGCGAATCACCTACCAGCTCTCGCCATACCATGACAGTTAGTTTTTGGCTTTCTCTACCTAGGTGTTTGACCAGACGAACCAGAAACACGGGAATGAAATGAGCTACCTTGGTCAAACGATCAACCACTACCCAGATGGAATCATAACCTGAACGGGTCCTGGGTAATCCTGTGATAAAATCCATTCCAAGTTTTTCCCATTTCCACTCGGGAATCGGCAAAGGTTGAAGTAATCCTGCTGGCTTCTGATGTTCCGCCTTTACTCGTTGGCAAACATCGCATACTGCTACGTACTCGGCAATATCCTTCTTCATACCTGTCCACCAGAAACTTTCCTTCAAATCCAGATACATCTTGGTGTTACCGGGGTTAATCGAGTACGGTGAATCATGAGCCTCCTGAAGAATTAGCTTCCTGAGTTCGGAATCATTGGGTACATAAATACGGTCCTCGAACCATATAGCTCCGTATTCATCCTTACGAAACCCTTTAGCTTTTCCTTCATTCATCCTTTTCTTTATCTCATCAATTTCCTTGTCCGACTTCTGGGCTTCATGAATTCTTTTGGCCAAAGTGGACTGAACTTCCATAGCTGCAACATATCCTCTCGGAACTATCTCCAGTCGAAGATCTCTGAGGTCATCGACTAACTCCTGGGGTAATCCTCCCGCTATAAGAGTATTCACATAACTCTTACGGCTCAAAGCATCGGCTACAACATTTGCCTTTCCTGGGTGGTAATGCAATTTCATGTCATAGTCCTTGATTAACTCTAGCCATCTCCTCTGCCTAAGGTTCAACTCTTTCTGCGTGAAAATATACTTCAGGCTCTTATGATCTGTGTAAACATCACAACGGTTTCCGATGAGGAAATGTCTCCAGGTCTTGAGTGCATGCACTACGGCTGCTAACTCCAAATCATGTGTGGCATAATTCATCTCGTGTGGTCGTAGCTGTCTGGAGGTATAAGCTACAACTTTTCCTTCCTGCATGAGTACTCCTCCGAGTCCCTGACGAGAAGCGTCACAATATACCTGGTAATCCTTGTGTATGTCCGGCAAAATCAGCACTGGGGCTGTAACCAAACGTTTCTTCAATTCCTGAAAACTGGCTTCACAATCCTCGGTCCAAATGTACTTGGCGTCCTTCTTCAACAGCTCAGTCATGGGCTTGGCAATCTTCGAGAAATTCTCAATAAACCTCCGATAATATCCTGCGAGTCCGAGAAAACTGCGGATCTCCTTGGTCGAGGTGGGCGGCGCCAATCGGTGGTGATACAACCTTGGCGGGGTCAACTGCTATTCCTTCTCCTGAAATAAAATGTCCGAGGAATCCGACTTCCTTCAGCCAAAATTCACACTTCTTGAACTTGGCATACTGGCGATGTTCTCGGAGTTTCTCGAACTAGGCGCAAATGTTCCTTATGCTCTTCCTCGCTCTTGGAGAAAATCAGTATATCATCGATGAACACCACGACAAACTTGTCCAGATATTCCATAAATACCTTGTTCATCAAATTCATGAAGTATGCAGGGGCATTAGTCAATCCGAATGACATGACGGTATACTCATATAAACCATACCTGGCGGTGAATGCTGTTTTGGGTATATCCTTTTCACGGATCTTCAACTGATGATACCCTGATCGAAGATCGATCTTGGAGAATACCTTGGCTCCAACTAGCTGATCAAATAGGTCATTAATCATCGGCAGAGGGTACTTGTTCTTGATGGTCACGTCGTTCAACGAATGATAATCCACAACCATTCTCAGGGTTCCATCCTTCTTCTCTACCAAAAGAACTAGGGCTCCCCAAGGTGACTAGCTTGGCCGAATATATCCTTTCTCCAATAGCTCATTAATTTGATTCTTAATCTATTTCAAATCGTTCGGGGGCATCCGATAGGGTCTCTTGGATATTGGGGCTGTGCCGGGCAATAATTCAATCAGAAATTCAATGTCTCGTCGGTGGCATTCGGTAATTCCTCGAGGAAACACATCGGAAAATCTTGCACTCTGGCACTTCCTCTGAACAACTCCGTGAGGGAATTCACTGATTCTTCATCGGGATACGTGCGGATACATACTTGATCCTCTTCGCTCCGGAGTGGTGAGCAGAATCGACTTCTTGAGCACGATCTATGTTTCCTTCAAACTTCGTCAACCAATCCATGCCTAGGATCACATCCAAGGTGCGGGTTTCCAATACTATGAGGTCTGCGGAAATTTATGGTTCCCGATGTTGAGGGTTGCATGACAGCCTAAGCACGCCATCATTTCTCCTCTGCGGCCCGGCGTGAAGAGGGCTTCTAAGGGTTCTAGTGGGCAATCCGTACTTTTCCACAACTACCCTTGATATGAATGAATGCGTTGCACCATAATCAAAGAGTACCAATACTGGATGTGAATTTAATAAAAACTTACCAACCACAGTGCCTGGCTGATCATAGACGTCCTCCACGTGAATGTGGTTCACCTGAGCACAAGGAAAAGGGTTGGGCTTCTTTGCTGAGCTTCCATTGCCGTTTCCATTCCTCTGCTTGGCCTCCGGGCAGTCGGTGGCATAGTGCCCTGTTTTCTGGCACTTGAAACAGGTGATGTGACTCAAATCCTTCTGAACCGGGGCAGGACGATGCTGGTTGCCATTGCCGTTTCCATTGCCGTTTCCATTGCCTGTCTTGTTGTCCTGGTTGCGGTTGTTCCCATTTCCTCCATGGTTATGTCCTCCATGGTTATGATGGGTATGCCCTCCAGTATGGGGCATAACGGGCTTCGCTGAGCTCGAGTTGTACTTCCCCTGGCCATACTTCCGCTTGCGGCTATCAATCTGCTGCTGCTTGCCTTCGAGTATGGTAGCCTTGTCTACCAGCTCACGGTAGTTGTTGAAGGTAGCCACCATTAGCTGCATTCCCAGCTCGTCATTGAGTCCCTCGAGAAACTTTTCCTGCTTTATGCATCTGTGGCCACATCATCGGGGCATAGCGAGCTAACTTGCTGAACTCATCCACGTACTGCCCCACAGTACGGTTCCCCTGGCGTAAGTTGCGGAACTCATGCTTGTTCAGACTCATGGCTCCAGCTGAAACATGAGCGGTGCGGAAAGCCTGCTGGAACTGATCCCACGTGATGGTGGCGAGGGGATAAGTGGCGGTGTAGTTCTCCACCAAGAGGCTGCAGGTCCATCAAGGCGATCTGTGACAAAGCGCACCTTCTCTGCATCTGTGCATCCAGCAGTGGCTAACTCCCTTCCGACCTTGCGGAGCCAATCATCGGCCACAATCGGCTCAGTGCTGCTAGAGAACACTGGCGGATTCAGCCTTATGAAGCGGGTCAAGTTGTCAACAGGGGGTGGTGGCGGTGGATTGTTGTTGTTGTTGTTGTTGTTGTTCTGGTTCTGGATGAGCATCTGCATGAGGGCATTCTGCTGCTGGATCAGTGGGTGAGCTCCGCGGAAAGTTGAGACCGGGGTCACGTCTTGGAGGCATCTGGTGTTTTGGAGTGGATGAGAAAATTAGAATAGATCAAGGGTCTAATGAGAAAGTATCACTACCCATATGAATGCACAATCATAATCACACCAATCATTTATTCAATCAACTCAAACATGGTTCAATCTCGGATTACAAATTCTCACGACTAATCGAAAATAACGGCCTAACTGATCGACGACAAAATAAAATAACATGGCGGTCGACTAAATGTCTTCATCAATTATCCTTGCGTCCTCTAGTGCGGCATCCTTCGGTGTGGCGTCCTCTGATGCGGTGCCTCCTCTTGCGGCTTTCTTCAGTGGAGCTCCCTTCATAATCCTGGTCATTGCTCACGAGAGGTCCGTCATCTCCACTCGGAAAAAGGTCTTCTCCCAAGTCCATCTTTTCCTCTAATGCGGCAACATCCATCTTCAGCTTGTCGACTCTCTCCATGAAATCCTTGATTTCTTCTTCATGGTCAAGGAAGTCTGCGTGTGCTTTCTCCTCCAGTTCCAGTTCACGGAACAACAGCCTCCTGTGTTCCTTCGAGTTACGGCGAGTCTGGATCTCCCGTTTCCTGAGGAGACACTCCATTTCTTGGACATATGAGAGAATGGAGTCGTCCTCTACGGTTCGGATGATATCTCCATTCCTAGCTCTGCGAGAAATCATGGTGAGGTCTGATGGGTCGAGCTCGGCCCTGTACTCTTCTCGGAGATGTCCAAGTGCACGATAAATCGCCATGTCTCTTCCGAGGATCCAATTGAAATCGGTAAACTCAAAGTCAATGGGCTCAATGTCCTCCGAAGGTCCTCCTGGAATGTGCACCTCAATCCTCAGGCGGGTATCCGTCGGAAGTGCATTGGTAGGCTTCCGGTGATTGAGGGCGAGCAATCTTCAGCTTCTTCACGATCTGGACCAGCTTCTTGCGAAAGGCATCGTCTCATCTGGTGGCAAAACTCCGGTAGCAAAACTGGGGTGAACTTCGTGCCATCTAGAATGTTGAAAATCGGAGTCGAGAAATGAGCAGGGAGAATTACGGAATGATAAGGACATAAAATAAATAGTCTCTTCCTATGGCTTTCCGATCCTAGGGGTTCGCCCCACGATCAGCGTGTGCTCGATACCATCTCTGTAGCGACCCGACCCAAAATCGGTCAAGTCTCGTGGTCTGTACCATCCCAAGATCATTTGGCACACACGGTACATTGATGAAATAATCAAAGTTCAATCACACCTGAATTTATTACGATTCTCATATCGAGTCTTTATTACAATAGAATAAATTGGCGAAGGCCAACTCATGAGAAATAAACTAAATAAAGCTGCGGAGCGTAGAAGAATAGCGAGTCCATCCGACTCCATAGGGAAATCACCAGCGCGGATCGTAGCCTCACTCTGATCGAATACTCCTCGCAACATAAGGCGTTGCAGCCGTGTAGGTCAGCATTTTGAATATGCCGCAAGTCATGAAGAGAGAACAATAATAAAATTACTAACACTATATGCAATTTGGCTGTGGGGCTCTAAGTTTCATTGTTTTGCGAAAAAGCCAGTTTTTCCCTACAATAAGGACTTGTTTGCCATTACTACGAAATGTTGGTAATTATTGAGATGGTTCCACCAACCAATGTCTCATTCCCAATTATTAAATAATCCCCTCAATTAATTTATTAATTTCAGTGTTGAGATTTCCGAAATACTCCAAGTTCTAGAGGCTCAAATTGTCCGTAACCGGGGACACGGCTAACCGATTAGATCTTCACTCTGCAGAGGTTTGCGCACTTTACCCGCAAGAATCGTTCCCTCCTTTTAAGTCTTCGCACTTCATGGTGTTTGAAGGCGGACGAACAACAGGGTCTTAGAAGAATTCCTCCGCCCTTGCCGGTACCCATCCAATCCTACCGTTCTTCTACATCTCGTAGTACCGTCCGCCAGAGTCACAACTAGGGTTGACCAAGCGAGCCCATAATGGCTTGCGGCTGCAGGTAAGCTTCCGGTCAATGGGGTATACATCCGTCTCTTCGTGGCTGGGTGAAGCTTTCGCAAGATGTCATGGCGCTTCTCCATGCATCCCGCCAACCTTTGGTTTTCTCCAGGTGCCCGTCAACCGTCCTCCACCCAGAGTGAATTTTGGAGTCCATCTTGAGCATTGAAGTCATGGGGTTGTCATCATCTTGACTCTCACATCTCCCTTATGATTCACTCAACCAATCCGTCTCTGAGCATAGCAAAATAAACTACTTCGTCCCGGGCAATGGTAACAAGGGGAATTGGGTTCATCCTACCTTATGATACTACTCAAGAACATAACTTCAAATTCTCCTACTGCATGCATGGTGGGGGAGGTATAATTCTAATGCAATAAAATCATAGGTATAGTAAAAGAAATATGATCAATGACTTGCCTTGCTGACGATCTTCGAAAGCTAGGGACTCGTGGTAGCAAGCTTCGCACTCCGGAAATTCTACCGAGGCAAACAACAATCATAATAAGCATACCACATATGATCACTTAACATAATAGCATGCTAACATAACACACAAAGCAATGGAATCAAAACCCAAAGAAAGTTCGAAGAAATCCAAATCGATGTTTTCACCATGTCAAACAACAACCAAGAATATTTTTATACAACAAAATTTTTCTTAACAGAACCTAAGCATGGGTTTTTGCTAATTAACAGAAAAGAAAACATCATGCAACTAGGAGCAAAAAGAATCACATTAAAAGCTATTATAAAACTCCTATTATGCCTAAAACAACCCTAGCAAGTAAAAATAAAAATAAAAGTTTTATTTATTATAAATAAATGTTCATCATCTAAAGTTACGAAACTAACCTAAAATAAACTATCACATAGGAAAAATAAAATTATTTGCTAAATAAACCAATAGGAAAACAGTAGCTAGTTAAATAAATAGGAATAACATGACTCTGATTAAAACTATTTTTTATTAAATCTAAAATACCTAAATAAATTTCCTACGGTTTGGCAAGGTCAAAATAAAGAAGTGACAAAAGAATCACTAAAAATAATATTCCTAACTCACTTTATAGCAGAATTACTAATCTGTCTAAACCTAAAATAAAACAATTTATAATAATTTTAACATGACTAAATATATTTTCTACAGAAACTACAATAAATTTGCAACCCAACAAAAAAAGAATCACTTAAAAATATTAAGTAGGTTAAAAGATATGAATTTTACAAAACCGAAACTATTCTGCCAAAAACAGAAACGAAAAAAATATAATTAAAAGAAAAACTGGGCTAATGGGCCTATTTAACGCATCGGGCGTAATATAACTAAATCGTGCTCGTGGTTTAACAGAAAATAACCGCGTCGGGCCGGTCCAACTAACCTAAATAAAACCGGAACTAAACCGGAACAAAAACCGGCCTATTAAACTAAAACCTAAATAGACCGTACCCCTTCGGGGGATCTAATCTACACCCTACGCGTTAGATCGGACGGCGGAGGGAACTCCGGCGACTTACCGCGGGGTCGACGGTGACGGCGGCTCGGGCGACGACGGCTCCGGTGGCTCCGGTGGTCGGGGACGACGACGGAGGCCTCCGGTAGGTCTTGTGAGCAAGGAAGCTCGGGGTGGACTCAGGCGAGCTCGAGGTGGTGAGTCAGGCGGGCGGTGGCAATGGGCGGGTGGCTCGGGTGCTCAGCGAGCGATTGCGGGCGAGGGAGGGTTAGGCGAGGCGAGGCGGGCAGGCGGGGGTTTATATAGGGGGCACCGACTTGGGGGGTAGATCGGCCGAGGGATCGGGAGGATCCGGATCCTCGGGATTCCGGCGAGGCGACAGTGTGGCGCTGGCGTGGGGAGGAAGAAGGTGGCGGGTCCACCGTCGGTGAGGAGAGGAGGGTGTTCGGTCAGGCGACCGGTGGCTAGGGGTTCGGCTCGGCGCGGCTCGGCGTGGGCTCGGTCGGGGCTGGCTGCGCCTAGCTGGGCTGGGCCTTGTTTGGCTCGGGCATTGCTGCTGGCGCCGTGGTGGGCCTCGGCTGGCTGGGCAGTTAGCTGGTGGCGCTGGGGTCTCTTTTCTTTTTCTAATTTTTTTGAATTAGAGAGAGAAAAATACATTAAATATAAATATTTTATATAGGACATATATATATCAAAATGATCGGGGAATATTCCTATAATTTGAACATTTTTCGAGGCAAAACTCAAACTTTATAAAAATCATTTTCTAAAATCCCAAATAAAATTCAAATTTGAATTCAAACTTTTGGCAATGTTTTCTTGACATATTTGGAGTGTCATGTTTACTCCTCTCATACTTTTTCTCAAGTATTTGTCGGGGCATTAATTTGAAATAAATTTCAACCGCCAAACTTTGAATTCAAATTCCAACAACTCAAAACTTCAAACTTCTAATGCCACTCAAATTCAAACAATATGCATAGATGCTTAGCTATAATTGTAAAACATTCCAAATAGGAAATTTGGGATGTTACAAACCTACCTTAAGATGAATCTAGCCCTCGAGATTCGGGTTGGCTAGCAAATAGGTGCGGGTGGTCTCGGCGAAGGTCTTCTTCTCGCTCCCAGGTGGCTTCCTCCTCGGAGTGATGACTCCACAGCACCTTGCAAAACTTGATGATCTTGCTGCGGGTGACTCTGTTCGCAGTCTCGAGAATTTGGACGGGTTTCTCCTCATAAGTCAGATCACTGTCGAGCTGTATGGCCTCTAGGGGCACTATGTCTCTCAACGGAATATCGGCCATGTCGGCATGGCATTTCTTCAGCTGAGAAACATGGAAAACATCATGAACTCCGGACAATCCTTCCGGCAATTCCAACTTGTAAGCAACTTCTCCACGACGTTCGAGGATTTTGTAGGGGCCAATGAATCGGGGTGCTAACTTTCCTTTAACACCGAATCTCTTGATTCCACGAAGTGGGGACACACGAAGATATGCCCGGTCTCCCGCTTCGTATGTTACTTCCTTGCGTTTACTGTCGGCATAACTCTTCTGTCTCGACTGAGCTACCTTGAGTCTATCTCGAATCAGCTTGACTTTCTCTTTGGAATCTCTGGTAAGATCGGGACCGAAAAGTTTTCGATCTCCAACACCATCCCGCAGCAATGGTGTTCTGCACCTCCTTCCGTATAGAGCTTCGAAAGGGGCCATCTTCAGACTGGTCTGATAACTCTTGTTGTATGAGAACTCCGCTTATGCAAATTATCATCCCAGCTAGACCCATAGTCTAGCGCACAAGCTCTCAACATGTCCTCCAGGATCTGGTTGACTCTCTCGGTCTGTCCATCTGTCTGCGGATGAAAAGCTGTACTGAACTCCAGCCTCGTACCCAAAGTTTCATGTAACTGATTCCAAAACTTTGAGGTAAATTGTGTTCCTCTATGTGACACGATACTCCTCGGAACTCCATGCAGACATACGATCCTGGTCATGTATATCTTGGCCAACTTAGCGCTGGTATAGGTAGTCTTCACGGGAATGAAATGAGCTACCTTGGTCAAACGATCAACCACTACCAGATGGAATCATAACCTGAGCGGGTCTGGGTAATCCTGTGATAAAATCCATTCCAAGTTTTTCCCATTTCCACTCGGGAATCGGCAAAGGTTGAAGTAATCCTGCTGGCTTCTGATGTTCCGCCTTTACTCGTTGGCAAACATCGCATACTGCTACGTACTCGGCAATATCCTTCTTCATACCGCCCACCGAAACTTTCCTTCAAATCCAGATACATCTTGGTGTTACGGGGTGAATCGAGTACGGTGAATCATGAGCCTCTGAAGAATTAGCTTCACGAGTTCGGAATCATTGGGTACATAAATACGGTCCTCGAACCATATAGCTCCGTATTCATCCTTACGAAACCCTTTAGCTTTTCCTTCATTCATCCTTTTCTTTATCTCATCAATTTCCTTGTCCGACTTCTGGGCTTCACGAATTCTTTCGGCCAAAGTGGACTGAACTTCCATAGCTGCAACATATCCTCTGGAACTATCTCCGATCGAAGATCTACGAGGTCATCGACTAACTCCTGGGTAATCCTCCGCTATAAGAGTATTCACATAACTCTTACGGCTCAAAGCATCGGCTACAACATTTGCCTTTCACGGGTGGTAATGCAATTTCATGTCATAGTCCTTGATTAACTCTAGCCATCTCCTCTCGCTCGAGGTTCAACTCTTTCTGCGTGAAAATATACTTCAAGCTCTTATGATCTGTGTAAACATCACAGCGGTTTCCGATGAGGAAATGTCTCCAGTCTTGAGTGCATGCACTACGGCTGCTAACTCCAAATCATGTGTGGCATAATTCATCTCGTGTGGTCGAGCTATGCGGAGGTATAAGCTACAACTTTTCCTTCCTGCATGAGTACTCCTCCGAGTCCCTGACGAGAAGCGTCACAATATACCTGGTAATCCTTGTGTATGTCCGGCAAAATCAGCACTAGGGCTGTAACCAAACGTTTCTTCAATTCCTGAAAACTGGCTTCACAATCCTCAGTCCAAATGTACTTGGCGTCCTTCTTCAACAGCTCAGTCATGGGCTTGGCAATCTTCGAGAAATTCTCAATAAACCTCCGATAATATCCTGCGAGTCCGAGAAAACTGCGGATCTCCTTGGTGAGGTGGGCGATCGCCAATCGGTGGTGATACAACCTTGGCGGGTCAACTGCTATTCCTTCTCCTGAAATAACATGTCCGAGGAATCCGACTTCCTTCAGCTAAAATTCACACTTCTGAACTTGGCATACAAGCGATGTTCTCGGAGTTTCTCGAACTAGGCGCAAATGTTCCTTATGCTCTTCCTCGCTCTTGGAGAAAATCAGTATATCATCGATGAACACCACGACAAACTTGTCCAGATATTCCATAAATACCTTGTTCATCAAATTCATGAAGTATGCGGGGGCATTTGTCAATCCGAATGACATGACGGTATACTCATATAAACCATACCTGGCGGTGAATGTTGTTTTGGGTATATCCTTTTCACGGATCTTCAACTGATGATACCCTGATCGAAGATCGATCTTGGAGAATACCTTGGCTCCAACTAGCTGATCAAATAGGTCATTAATCATCGGCAGAGGGTACTTGTTCTTGATGGTCACGTCGTTCAACGAACGATAATCCACAACCATTCTCAGGGTTCCATCCTTCTTCTCTACCAAAATAACTAGGGCTCCCCAAGGTGACTAGCTTGGCCGAATATATCCTTTCTCCAATAGCTCATTAATTTGATTCTTAATCTATTTCAAATCGTTCGGGGGCATCCGATAGGGTCTCTTGGATATTGGGGCTGTGCGGGCAATAATTCAATCAGAAATTCAATGTCTCGTCGGTGGCATTCGGTAATTCCTCCGAAACACATCGGAAAATCTTGCACTCTGGCACTTCCTCTGAACAACTCCGTGAGGGAATTCACTGATTCTTCATCGGGATACGTGCGGATACATACTTGATCCTCTTACGCTCCGGAGTGGTGAGCAGAATCGACTTCTGGGCATAGTCTATGTTTCCTTCAAACTTGTCAACCAATCCATGCCTAGGATCACATCCAAGGTCTGGGTTTCCAATACTATGAGGTCTGCGGAAATTTATGGTTCCCGATGTTGAGGGTTGCATGACAGCCTAAGCTGCCATCATTTCTCCTCTGCGGGCCCGGCGTGAAGAGGGCTTCTAAGGGTTCTAGTGGGCAATCCGTACTTTTCCACAACTACCCTTGATATGAATGAATCGTTGCACCGAGAATCAAAGAGTACCAATATTGGATGTGAATTTAATAAAAACTTACCAACCACAGTGTCTGGCTGATCATAGACGTCCTCCACGTCAATGTGGTTCACCTGAGCACGAGGAAAAGGGTTGGGCTTCTTTGCTGAGCTTCCATTGCCGTTTCCATTCCTCTGCTTGGCCTCCGGGCAGTCGGTGGCATAGTGCCCTGTTTTCTGGCACTTGAAACAGGTGATGTGACTCAGATCCTTCTGAACCGGGGCAGGACGATGCTGGTTGCCATTGCCGTTTCCATTGCCTGTCTTGTTGTCCTGGTTGCGGTTGTTCCCATTTCCTCCATGGTTATGTCCTCCATGGTTATGATGGGTATGCCCTCCCGAGTATGGGGCATAACGGGCTTCGCTGGGCTCGAGTTGTACTTCCCTGGCCATACTTCCGCTTGCGCTATCAATCTGCTCTTGCTTGCCTTGAGTATGGTAGCCTTGTCTACCAGCTCACGGTAGTTGTTGAAGGTAGCCACCATTAGCTGCATTCCCAGCTCGTCATTGAGTCCTCGAGAAACTTTTCCTGCTTATGCGGCATCTGTGGCCACATCATCCGGGCATAGCGAGCTAACTTGCTGAACTCATCCACGTCTTGCCCCACGAGACGGTTCCCTGGCGTAAGTTGCGGAACTCACGCTTCTTGAGACTCATGGCTCCAGCTGAAACATGAGCGGTGCGGAAAGCTTCTTGGAACTGATCCCACGTGATGGTGGCGAGGGGATAAGTGGCGGTGTAGTTCTCCCACCAAGAGGCTGCAGGTCCATCAAGCTGATGCGCAGCAAAGCGCACCTTCTCTGCATCTGTGCATCCAGCAGTGGCTAAATCCCTTCCGACCTTGCGGAGCCAATCATCGGCCACAATCGGCTCAGTGCTGCTAGAGAACACTGGCGGATTCAGCCTTAGGAAGCGGGTCAAGTTGTCAACAGGGGGTGGTGGCGGTGGATTGTTGTTGTTGTTGTTGTTGTTGTTTTGGTTTTGGATGAGCATCTGCATGAGGGCATTCTGCTGCTGGATCAGCTGGGTGAGCTCCGGCGGAAAGTTGAGACCGGGGTCACGTCTTGGAGGCATCTGGTGTTTTGGAGTGGATGAGAAAATTAGAATAGATCAAGGGTCTAATGAGAAAGTGTCACTACCCATATGAATGCACAATCATAATCACACCAATCATTTATTCAATCAACTCAAACATGGTTCAATCTCGGATTACAAATTCTCACGACTAATCGAAAATAACGGCCTAACTGATCGACGACAAAATAAAATAACATGGCGGTCGACTAAATGTCTTCATCAATTATCCTTGCGTCCTCAGTGCGGCGTCCTCCGGTGTGGCGTCCTCGATCTGGCGCCTCCTCTTGCGGCTTTCTTGGTGGAGCTCCTTCATAATCCTGGTCATTGCTCACGAGAGGTCCGTCATCTCCACTCGGAAAAAGGTCTTCTCCCAAGTCCATCTTTTCCTCTAATGCGGCAACATCCATCTTCAGCTTGTCGACTCTCTCCATGAAATCCTTGATTTCTTCTTCATGGTCAAGGAAGTCTGCGTGTGCTTTCTCCTCCAGTTCAGTTCACGGAACAACAGCCTCTGTGTTCCTTGAGTTCTGGCGAGTCCGGATCTCCCGCTTCTGAGGAGACACTCCAAGTCTTGGACATATGAGAGAATGGAGTCGTCCTCACGGTTCGGATGATATCTCCATTCCTAGCTCTGCGAGAAATCATGGTGAGGTCGATGGGTCGAGCTCGGCCTGTACTCTTCTCGGAGATGTCCAAGTGCACGATAAATCGCCTGTCTCTTCCGAGGATCCAATTGAAATCGGTAAACTCAAAGTCAATGGGCTCTGAATGTCCTCCGAAGGTCCTCCTGGAATGTGCACCTCAATCCTATAGCGGGTATCCGTCGGAAGTGCATTGGTAGGCTTCCGGTGATTGAGGCGAGCAATCTTCAGCTTCTTCACGATCTGGACCAGCTTCTTGCGAAAGGCATCGTCTCATCTGGTGGCAAAACTCCGGTAGCAAAATTGGGGTGAACTCGTGCCATCTAGAATGTTGAAAATCGGAGAGAAGTCAGAAATGAGCAGGGAGAATTACGAATGATAAGGACATAAAATAAATAGTCTCTTCCTATGGCTTTCCGATCCTAGGGGTTCGTCCCCACGGTCGCGTGTGCTCGATACCATCTCAGAGCGACCCGACCCAAAATCGGTCAAGTCTACGTGTCTGTACCATCCCAAGATCATGCCGCACACAGTACATTGATGAAATAATCAAAGTTCAATCACACCTGAATTTATTACACGATTCTCATATCGAGTCTTTATTACAATAGAATAAATTCGCGAAGGCCAACTCATGAGAAATAAACTAAATAAAGCTGTGGGCGTAGAAGAATAGCGAGTCCATCCGACTCCATAGGGCAATCGCCAAGCGCGGATCGTAGCCTCACTCGATCGAATACTAAATGCGCAACCTAAGGCGTTGCAGCCGTGTAGGTCAGCATTTTGAATATGCCGGTAAGTCATGAAGAGAGAACAATAATAAAATTACTAACACTATATGCAATTTGGCTGTGGGGCTCTAAGTTTCATTGTTTTGCGAAAAAGCCAGTTTTTCCCTACAATAAGGACTTGTTTGCCATTACTATGAAATGTTGGTAATTATTGAGATGGTTCCACCAACCAATGTCTCATTCCCAATTATTAAATAATCCCCTCAATTAATTTATTAATTTTAGTGTTGATATTTCCGAAATACTCCAAGTTCCAGAGGCTCAAATTGTCCGTAACCGGGGACACGGCTAACCGATTAGATCTTCACTCTGCAGAGGTTTGCGCACTTTACCCGCAAGAATCGTTCCCTCCTTTTAAGTCTTCGCACTTCATGGTTTTTGAAGACGGGACGAACGAAACAGGGTCTTCCGAAGAGTTCCTCTGGCCACTGCCGGTACCCATCCAATCCTACCGTTCTTCTACATCTCGTAGTACCGTCCGGCCAGAGTCACAACTAGGGTTGACCAAGCCAGAGCCCATAATGGCTTGCGGCTGCACAGGTAAGCTTCCGGTCAATGGGCTATACATCCGTCTCTTCGTGGCTGGGTGAAGCTTTCCCCAAGATGTCATGGCGCTTCTCCATGCATCCCGGCCAACCACTCGTTTTCTCCAGGGTGCCCTTCAACCGTCCTCCACCCAGTAGTGAATTTTGGAGTCCATCTTGAGCATTGAAGTCATGGGGTTGTCATCATCTTGACTTTCACATCTCCCTTATGATTCACTCAACCAATCCCGTCTACGAGCATAGCAAAATAAACTACTTCGTCCCGGGGCAAGGGTAACAAGGGGAATTGGGTTCATCCTACCTCATGATACTACTCAAGAACATAACTTCAAATTCTCCTACTGCATGCATGGTGGGGGAGGTATAATTCTAATGCAATAAAATCAGAGGTATAGTAAAAGAAATATGATCAATGACTTGCCTTGCTGACGATCTTCGAAAGCTAGGGACTCGTGGTAGCAAGCTTCGCACTCCGGAAATTCTACCGAGGCAAACAACAATCATAATAAGCATACCACATATGATCACTTAACATAATAGCATGCTAACATAACACACAAAGCAATGGAATCAAAACCCAAAGAAAGTTCGAAGAAATCCAAATTGATGTTTTCACCATGTCAAACAACAACCAAGAATATTTTTATACAGCAAAATTTTTCTTAACAGAACCTAAGCATGGGTTTTGCTAATTAATGAAAAGAAAACATCATGCAACTAGGAGCAAAAAGAATCACATTAAAAGCTATTATAAAACTCCTATTATGCCTAAAACATCCCTAGCAAGTAAATATAAAATAAAAGTTTTATTTATTATAAATAAAAGTTCATCATCTAAAGTTACTGAAACTAACCTAAAATAAACTATCACATAGGAAAAATAAAATTATTTGCTAAATAAAACAATAGGAAAACAGTAGCTAGTTAAATAAATAGGAATAACATGACTCTGATTAAAACTATTTTTTATTAAATCTAAAATACCTAAATAAATTCCCTACGGTTTGCCAAGGTCAAAATATAGTAGTGACAAAAAGAATCACTAAAAATAATATTCCTAACTCACTTTATAGCAGAATTACTAATCTGTCTAAACCTAAAATAAAACAATTTATAATAATTTTAACATGACTAAACATATTTTCTACAGAAACTACAATAAATTTGCAACCCAACAAAAAAAGAATCACTTAAAAATATTAAGTAGGTTAAAAGATATGAATTTTACAAAACTGAAACTATTCTGCCAAAAACAGAAACGAAAAAAAATATAATTAAAAGAAAAATTGGGCTAATGGGCCTATTTAACGCATCGGGCGTAATATAACTAAATCGTGCTCGTGGTTTAACAGAAAATAACCGCGTCGGGCCGGTCCAACTAACCTAAATAAAACCGGAACTAAACCAGAACAAAAACCGGCCTATTAAACTAAAATCTAAATAGACCGTACCCCTTCGGGGGATCTAATCTACACCCTACGCGTTAGATCGGACGGCGGAGGGAACTCCGGCGACTTACCGCGGGGTCGACGGCGACGACGGCTCGGGCGACGACGGCTCCGGTGGCTCCGGTGGTCGGGGACAACGACGGAGGCCTCCGGCGGGTGCGACAGAGCAAGGGAAGCTCGGGGGTGGACTCGGGCGAGCTCGAGGTGGTGGTGAGGCGGGCGGTGGCAATGGCTGGCGGCAGCTCGGGTGCTCGTGACGATTTGGCGAGGGAGGGGTTAGGCGAGGGGGCGAGGCGGAGCAGGCGAGGACGGTTTATATAGGGGGCACCGACTTGGGGGGTAGATCGGCCGAGGGGATCGGGGAGGATCTCGGATCCTGCGGGATTCCGGCGAGGCGACGCGGTGGCGCTGGCGTGGGGAGGAAGAAGGTGGCGGGGTCCACCCGTCAGCGGGAGAGGGGAGGGGGCGTTCGGTCGGGCGACCGGTGGCTAGGGGGTTCGGCTCGGGCGCGGCTCGGGCGTGGGCTCGATCGGGCTGGGCTGCTGGCTGGTGGGCCGGCCGGGCCTGGCTCGGGCTGGCTGTGCTCGCCCGTGGGTGGGCCTCGACGCTGGCTGGGCTAGTTGGCCTGGCTGGCGCCTGGGGTCTCTTTTTCTTTTTCTAATTTTTTTTGAATTAGAGAGAGAGAAAATACATTAAATATAAATATTTTATGTAGGACATATATATATCAAAATGATGGGGAATATTCCTACAATTTGAACATTTTTCGAGGCAAAACTCAAACTTTATAAAAATCATTTTCTAAAATCCCAAATAAAATTCAAATTTGAATTCAAACTTTTGGCAATGTTTTCTTGTGACATATTTGGAGTGTCATGTTTACTCCTCTCATACTTTTTCTCAAGTATTTGTCAGGCATTAATTTGAAATAAATTTCAACTGCCAAACTTTGAACTCAAATTCCAACAACTCCAAAACTTCTGAAACTTCTAATGCCACTCAAATTCAAACAATATGCATAGATGCTTAGCTATAATTGTAAAACATTCCAAATAGGAAATTTGGGATGTTACACGGATAGAGTTCCCGGCATTTAGGCCGGACCAAGGCATATGTGGCAATCTGAAGCAAGTAGGGAATACAGATGGTAAAATAAACCAACACCGAACAGAAGTTGGCGATCAACTGTTTCCTTTATACTCTGATTAATACGTCAAGGCGTGCTATTACAGATAATGCCATGAACATCAAGGATATTTTACATGCCGAGAATTTGTACACAAGGGGAAACTGTATACAGGGCCAAAAAAAGAAAAGGTAGTCTTGAAGATCCCCTTGATGCCCTACCGCACGTCTGCGTCGTTTCTCTTTGGTAAAAAAATCCTTTGAAAGGAGCCTCATACGTCTCCAACGTATCTATAATTTTTTATTGTTCCATGCTCCATCTAGGATGTTTTATATGCATTTATATGCTATTTTATATGATTTTTGGGACTAACCTATTAACCTAGAGCCCAGTGCCAGTTTCTGTTTTTTTCCTTGTTTTCCAGTATCGCAGAAAACGAATACCAAACGGAGTCCTATTGACGTGCCAATTTTTGATGATTTTTTATGGACCAAAAGAAGCCCCCGGAGTAAAAGAGTTGGGCCAGAAGAGTCTCGGGCTGTCCACGAGGGTGGGGGGCGTGCCCACCCCCCTGGGCGTGGGCCCCTATCTCGTGGACGACTCGGAGACCTTCTCCTTGTAGACGTTGTTGGGCCTGCAAGTGCACAGGTTTGTAGGAAAGTAGAAAATTTCCCTCAAGTGGATGACCTAAGGTTTATCAATCCGTAGGAGGCGTAGGATGAAGATGGTCTCTCTCAAGCAACCCTGCAACCAAATAATAAAGAGTCTCTTGTGTCCCCAACACACCCAATACAATGGTAAATTGTATAGGTGCACTAGTTCGGCGAAGAGATGGTGATACAAGTGCAATATGGATGGTAGATATAGGTTTTTGTAATCTGAAAATATAAAAACAGCAAGGTAACTAATGATAAAAGTGAGCGTAAGCGGTATTGCAATGGTAGGAAACAAGGCCTAGGGTTCATACTTTCACTAGTGCAAGTTCTCTCAACAATAATAACATAATTGGATCATATAAATATCCCTCAACATGCAAATGAAAGTCACTCCAAAGTCACTAATAGTGGAGAACAAGCGAAGAGATTATGGTAGGGTACGAAACCACCTCAAAGTTATTCTTTCCAATCAATCCGTTGGGCTATTCCTATAAGTGTCACAAACATCCCTAGAGTTCGTACTAGAATAACACCTTAAGACACAAATCAACCAAAACCCTAATGTCACCTAGATACTCCAATGTCACCTCAAGTATCCATGGGTATGATTATACGATATGCATCACACAATCTCAGATTCATCTATTCAACCAACACATAGAACCTCAAAGAGTGCCCCAAAGTTTCTACCGGAGAATCACGACGAAAACGTGTGCCAACCCCTATGCATAGGTTCATGGGCGGAACCCGCAAGTTGATCACCAAAACATACATCAAGTGAATCACGTGATATCCCATTGTCCCACAGATACGCATGGCAAGACATACATCAAGTGTTCTCAAATCATTAAAGACTCAATCCGATAAGATTACTTCAAAGGGGAAACTCAATCCATTACAAGAGAGTAGAGGGGGAGAAGAAACATAAGATCCAACTATAATAGCAAAGCTCGCGATACATCAAGATCGTGCCAAATCAGGAACATGAGAGAGAGAGAGAGAGATCAAACACATAGCTACTGGTACATACCATCAGCCCCGAGGGTGAACTACTCCCTCCTCGTCATGGAGAGCACCGAGATGATGAAGATGGCCACAGGTGAGGGTTCCCCCCTCCGACAGGGTGCCGGAACAGGGTCCCGATTGGTTTTTGGTGCCTCTGGAGGTTTTGCGGCGGCGGAACTCCCGATCTATTCTCTGTTCTGGAAGTTTTAGGATACGAGGTATATATGGGTGCGGGAAATGCGTCGGTGGAGCTTGGGGCCCACGAGGGGGCGCGACCTAGGGGTGGGGCGCCCACCCTCGTGGGCACCTCCCTTCTCTCCTGACGTGGGGTCCAAGTCCATCCGGTAGCTTTCCTTCCAAAAATAACTTCAACAGTTGATTTCATTCTGTTTCGACTCCGTTTGATATTCCTTTTCTTGAAACTTGAAATAGGCAAAAACAGCAATTACAGGCTGGGCCTCCGGTTAATAGGTTAGTCCCAAAAGTAATATAAAAGTGGAAAATAAAGCCCAATATTGCCCAAAACAGTAGATAATATAGCATGGAGCAATCAAAATTATAGATACGTTGGAGCGTATCAAGCATCTAAGCTTAATTCCTTCTCGTCCTCGAGTAGGTAAATGATAAAAGATAATTTTGATGTGGAATTCTACTTGGCATAATTTCAATGTAATGCTTCTTAATTGTGGTATGAATATTCAGATCCGAAAGATTCAAGATAAAAGTTTAATATTGACATGAAAACAATAATACTTCAAGCATACTAACTAAGAAATTATGTCTTCTCAAAATAACATGGACAAAGAAAGTTATCCCTACAAAATAATATAGTCTGCTATGCTCTATCTTCACCACACAAAGTATTTAAATCATGCACAACCCTATGACAAGCCAAGCAATTGTTTCATACTTTTGACATTCTCAAACTTTTTCAATCTTCATGCAATACATGGCGTGAGCCATGGACATAGCACTATATGTGGAATAGAATGGTGGTTGTGGAGAAGACAAAAAGGGAGAAGATAGTCTCACATCAACTAGGCGTATCAACGGGCTATGGAGATGCCCATCAATAGATATCAATGTGAGTGAGTAGGGATTGCCATGCAACGGATGCACTAGAGCTATAAGTGTATGAAAGCTCAACAAAAGAAACTAAGTGGGTGTGCATCCAACTCGCTTGCTCACGAAGACCTAGGGCATTTTGAGGAAGCCCATCATTGGAATATACAAGCCAAGTTGTATAATGGAAAATTCCCACTAGTATATGAAAGTGACAACATAGGAGACTCTCTATCATGAAGATCACGGTGCTACTTTGAAGCACAAGTGTGGTAAAAGGATAGTAGCATTGTCCCTTCTCTCTTTTTCTCTCATTTTTTTTATTTATTTTTATTTTTTTCTTTGGACCTTTCTCTTTTTTTATGGCCTCTTTTTTTTCTTTTTATTTTTTATTTTTCGTCCGGAGTCTCATCCTGACTTGTGGGGGAATCATAGTCTCCATCATCCTTTCCTCACTTGGGACAATGCTCAAATAATGATGATCATCACACTTTTATTTTCTTAAAACTCAATAATTACAACTCGATACTTAGAACAAAATATGACTCTATGTGTATGCCTCCGGCGGTGTACCGGGATATGCAATGATTCATGAGTGACATGTATGAAAGAATTATGAATGGTGGCTTTGCCACAAATACGATGTCAACTACATGATCATGCTAAGCAATATGACAATGATGAAGCGTGTCATAATAAACGGAACGGTGGTAAGTTGCATGGCAATATATCTCGGAATGGCTATGGAAATGCCATAATAGGTAGGTATGGTGGCTATTTTGAGGAAGGTATATGGTGGGTGTATGATAACGGCGAAAAGTGTGCGGTATTAGAGAGGCTAGCAATTGTGGAAGGAAGAAGAGTGCGTATAATCCATGGACTCAACATTAGTCATAAAGAACTCATATACTTATTGCAAAAATCTACAAATTATCAAAGCAAAGTATTACGTGCATGCTCCTAAGGGGGTAGATTGGTAGGAAAATTGAAGGAAATATGCCCTAGAGGCAATACTAAAGTTATTATTTATTTCATCATATCATGATAAATGTTTATTATTCATGCTAGAATTGTATTAACCGGAAACATGATACATGTGTGAATACATAGACAAACATATAGTCACTAGTATGCCTCTACTTGACTAGCTCATTAATCAAAGATGGTTATGTTTCCTAACCATAGACATGTGTTGTTATTTGATTAATGGGATCACATCATTAGGAGAATGATGTGATTGACATGACCCATTCCGTTAGCCTAGCACTTGATCGTTTAGTATATTGTTATTGCTTTCTTCATGACTTATACATGTTCCAGTAACTATGAGATTATGCAACTCCCGTTTACCGGAGGAACACTTTGGGTGCTACCATCGTTTAGTACTACAGGTGTCTCCAAAGGTACATGTTGGGTTGGCGTATTTCGAGATTAGGTTTTGTCACTCCGATTGTCGGAGAGGTATCTCTGGGCCCTCTCGGTAATGCACATCACTATAAGCCTTTCTAGCAATGTAGCTAATGAGTTAGTTACGGAATGATGCATTACGTAACGAGTAAAGAGACTTGCCAGTAACGAGATTGAATTAGGTATTGGATACCGACGATCGAATCTCGGGCAAGTAACATACCGATGAAAAAGGGAACAACGTATGTTGTTATGCGGTTTGACCGATAAAGATCTTCGTAGAATATGTAGGAGCCAATATGAGCATCCAGGTTCCGCTATTGGTTATTGACCAAGAATAGTTCTAGGTCATGTCTACAAGTTCTCGAACCCGTAGGGTCCGCACGCTTAACGTTACGATGACAGTTTTATTATGAGTTTATAAGTTTTGATGTACCGAAGATTGTTCGGAGTCCCGGATGTGATCACGGACATGACAAGGAGTCTCGAAATGGTCGAGACATAAAGATTGATATATTGGAAGCCTATATTTGGATATCGGAATGGTACCGGGTGAAATCGGGATTTTACGGGAACACCGGGGGGTTTCCGGAACCCTCCCGGGGGTTAATGGGCCTTAGTGGGCCATGAGGGAGAAGAGGAGGGCCGGCCAGGGCAGGCCGCGTGCCCCCTCCCCCCTAGTCCGAATAGGACAAGGAAGGGGGGGCCCCTTTCCTCTTTCCCCTCCCCCCTTTCCTTCTCCACCAAGGCAAAAGGGGGGAGTCCTACTCCCGGTGGGAGTAGGACTCCTCCAGGCGCATCCCTAGGGGGCCGGCCGCACCTCCCCCCTCCCTCCTTTATATACGGGGGCAGGGGGGCACCCTAGAACACACAAGTTGATCTTCGTGATCGTTCCTTAGCCGTGTGCGGTGCCCCCTCCACCATATTCCACCTCGGTCATATCGTCGCGGAGTTTAGGCGAAGCCCTACGCCGGTAGAACATCATCATCGTCACCACGTCGTCGTGCTGACAGAACTCATCCCCGACACTTTGCTAGATCGGAGTCCGGGGATCGTCATCGAGCTGAACATGTGCTGAACTCGGAGGTGCCGTACGTTCGGTACTTGGATCGGTCGGATCGTGAAGACGTACGACTACATCAACCGCGTTGTCATAACGCTTCCGCTTAGCGATCTTCAAGGGTATGAAGATACACTCCCCTCTCGTTGCTATACATCACCATGATCTTGTGTGTGCGTAGGAAATTTTTTGAAATTACTACGTTCCCCAACAAAAATACCATCGCTCGTCCCCGACCGCCACTCATAAGGAAGACAATCAATAAATAAATCATGCCCCGACTTCAACACATAACGGTTCACCATACGTGCATGCTACGGGAATCACAAGCTTTAACACAAGTATTTCTCAAATTCACAACTACTCAACTAGCATGACTCAAATATCACCATCTTCATATCTCAAAACAATTATCAAGCGTCAAACTTCTCTTTAGTATTCAACACACTCATAAGAATTCTTACAAATCTTGTATGCTTAGCATATTAGGATTATTTAAGCAAATTACCATGATATTTAAGACTCTCAAAATAATTTAAGTGAAGCATGAGAGTTCATCTCTTTCTTCAAAATAAAACCACCATTGTGCTCTAAAAGATATAAGTGAAGCACTAGAGCAAACAACAAACTACTCCAAAAGATATAAGTGAAGATCAATGAGTAGTCGAATAATTATGTAACTATGTGAAGACTCTCTGACATTTAAGAATTTCATATCTTGGTATTTTATTCAAACAGCAAGAAAATCTAAAGAAAGTAAAATAGCGCTCCAAGCAAAACACATATCATGTGGTGAATAAAATATAGCTCCAAGTAAAGTTACCGATGAACGTAGACGAAAGAGGGGATGCCTTCCGGGGCATCCCTAATCTTAGACGCTTGGTTATCCTTGAATATTAACTTGGGGTGCCTTGGGCATCCCCAAGCTTAGGCTCTTGCCACTCCTTATTCCATAGTCCATCGAATCTTTACCCAAAACTTGAAAACTTCACAACACAAAACTAAACAGAAAATCTCGTGAGCTTTGTTAGCGAAAGAAAACAAACCACCACTTCATGGTCCTGTAATGAACTCATTATTTATTTATATTGGTATTGAACCTACTGTATTCCAACTTCTCTATGGTTTATAAACTATTTTACTAGCCATAGAGTCATCAAAAAAACCAAACAACGCACGAAAAACATAATCTGTCAAAAACAGAACAGTCTGTAGTAATCTGTAACTAACGAAAACTTCTGGAACTCCAAAAATTTTAAAATAAATTTTTTGACCTGAGGGATTTGTCTAGTAATCATCTGCAAAAAGAATCAACTAAATACCACTTTCCAGTAAAAAGTTCTAGCGAATCTCGTGAGCGCTAAAGTTTCTGTTTTTTACAGCATGATCATAAAGACTTCACCCAAGTCTTCTCAAAGGTTCCACTTGGCACAAGCACTAATTAAAATACAAAACTACATCTAAACAGAAGCTATATGTATTATTTATTACTAAACAGAACCAAAAAGTAAGAAACTAAAATAAAATTGGGTTGCCTCCCAACAAGCGCTATCGTTTAACGCCTCTAGCTAGGCATGGTGATTTCAATGATGCTCACATAAAAGATAAGAATTGAAACATAAAGAGAGAATCATGAAGAATATGACTAGCACATTTAAGTCTAACCCACTTCCTATGCATAGGTATTTTGTGAGCAAACAACTTATGGGAACAAGAATCATCTTGCATAGGAAGGTAAAACAAGCATAACTTCAAGATTTTAGGCACATAGAGAGGAAACTTGATATTATTGCAATTCCTACAAGCATATATTCCTCCCTCATAATAATTTTCAGTAGCATCATGAATTAATTCAACAATATAACCAGCAACTAAAGCATTCTTTTCATGATCTACAAGCATAGAAAATTTACTACTCCCCACATAAGCAAAATTCTTCTCATTCGGGATAGTGGGAATATCATAAGAAACTTGAATACTACATTAAAGGAGTAACGTTCAGAGAAAGGGTACTCATAATCATGACAAGTTTTATAAATATAATCATCACTACTCTTTATAGCATAAGTTTCATCACAATAATCATCATAAGTAGCAACTTTGTTCTCATCATAATCGATTAAAACCTCTTCCGAAATAGTGGATACATCACTAAATAAAGTCATGACCTCTCCAAATCCAATTTCATAAATATTATAAGATTCAACATCCTCAAAAATAGTGGGATCACTACTTCCTAAAGTTGACACTCTTCCAAACCCACTTTCATCAATATAATCATCATAGGTAGAAGGCATGCTATCATCATAACAACTTTGCATATAAAAACTTGGGAGGCTAAAAGTATCACCATTATTAAACATAGAATCCCCAAGCTTGGGACAAACATTAATTGCAGCAAATATATTCTCAAATATGCCATCCTCATCAAACATAGCTTCCCCAAGCTTGGGCCTTTTCATATCATAAGCATAATAACTCTCATCATTAATAGTATGGATAGCACCGATAGTATAGCAATTATTATATTCTTCCAAGCAAGTGCCAAAAAGATTTTCAAGATCATAAGAAGTATCATTATCTTCCCAATCATAATCATCACAACAAGCAATAGGCATAACGAGATCATCATGAAGTGCATCATC
The DNA here is from genome assembly GCA_021605205.1 of Aegilops longissima. NCBI lineage: Eukaryota > Viridiplantae > Streptophyta > Magnoliopsida > Poales > Poaceae > Aegilops > Aegilops longissima. Next base: position 663,277,367 of record CM038680.1, on the reverse strand, counting down.
TTCCACAATTATTTTTGATTCATTTTCATGAGGCACAGCAATAATAGGAGGAACATTATTTGGGAGAGATACCTTTCTACCTCTCTTCCTTTTTCTTTTCTTCTTCTTCACCACATCATGTGTGGGTTCAATACTCTTTTTGGAGCTCCTTATTAATGAGATTTGTTGAATAGAAGGCTCCTCCTCGCTACCTGATTCATCACAAGAAATAATAGAAGGATATTGGGAAGTCTCTTCCCTTTCATTAGTATTCTCTTCATGTTCTATTTGTTTTCTTTTCTTTATGTGGTTGGAAATATAAGGATTTTCAATACAATTCACCGCACAATACATATAAATTTTCTCTAGATCAAAATGAAGAACTTTATCAAGGGCAAATTTTGGAATATCCTTAGTTATACGTTTCATTTTTTCATAACCCAAGATCAAACTAAGTTCATTATGATGTGCAAGGGAAATCAAGTCATCACAATTTTTGGACACGATACGATCATGAAACAATTTGCATTGGGTATTGAAATCATCATGTTCATTGCAAAGCTAACAAGTATGGCCAATATAATTTAAATTTTCAGCACATTCATCTAGCTCTTCTTGCAACAATTTGGTTTCTAAGTACTTATGCCTCTTGCAATATCTATCTTCCCTATTTGGTGTGTACTTACAAACCCAATGCACTCCACAAAAATTGACATGTTTATAGGAGACATTTTCATCATAACTAGTGCAATCATCATTAGCATCATGGATATTCAAAGAATTCGTACTAACAACATTGCAATCATGCTCATCATTCAAATATTTAGTGCCAAACATTTTAGAGATTTCTTTTTCTAGCACTTGAGCACAATTATCCTTACCATCATACTCACGAAAGATATTAAAAAGGTGAAGCGTATGAGACAAACTCAATTCCATTTTTTATAGTTTTCTTTTATAAACTAAACTAGTGATAAAACAAGAAACAAAAATATTCGATTGCAAGATCTAAAGATATACCTTCAAGCACTCACCTCCCCGGCAACGGCGCCAGAAAAGAGTTTGATGTCTACTACGCAACCTTCTCCTTGTAGACGTTGTTGGGCCTGCAAGTGCACAGGTTTGTAGGACAGTAGGAAATTTCCCTCAAGTGGATGACCTAAGGTTTATCAATCCGTAGGAGGCGTAGGATGAAGAGGGTCTCTCTCGAGCAACCCTGCAACCAAATAACAAAGAGTCTCTTGTGTCCCCAACACACCCAATACAATGGTAAATTGTATAGGTGCACTAGTTCGGCGAAAAGATGGTGATACAAGTGCAATATAGATGGTAGATATAGGTTTTTGTAATCTGAAAATATAAAAACAGCAAGGTAACTAATGATAAAAGTGAGCGTAAACGGTATTGCAATGATAGGAAACAAGGCCTAGGGTTCATACTTTCACTAGTGCAAGTTCTCTCAACAATAATAACATAATTGGATCATATAACTATCCCTCAACATGCAACAGAAAGTCAATCCAAAGTCACTAATAGCGGAGAACAAACGAAGAGATTATGGTAGGGTACGAAACCACCTCAAAGTTATTATTTCCAATCAATCCGTTGGGCTATTCCTATAAGTGTCACAAACAGCCCTAGAGTTCGTACTAGAATAACACCTTAAGACACAAATCAACCAAAACCCTAATGTCACCTAGATACTCCAATGTCACCTCAAGTATCCGTGGGTATGATTATACGGTATGCATCACACAATCTCAGATTCATCTATTCAACCAACACATAGAACCTCAAAGAGTGCCCCAAAGTTTCTACCGGAGAATCACGACGAAAACGTGTGCCAACCCCTATGCATAGGTTCATGGGCGGAACCCGTAAGTTGATCACCAAAACATACATCAAGTGAATCACGTGATATCCCATTGTCACCACAGATACGCACGGCAAGACATACATCAAGTGTTCTCAAATCATTAAATACTCAATCCGATAAGATTACTTCAAAGGGAAAACTCAATCCATAGCAAGAGAGTAGAGGGGGAGAAGAAACATAAGATCCAACTATAATAGCAAAGCTCGCGATACATCAAGATCGTGCCAAATCAAGAACACGAGAGAGAGATCAAACACATAGATATCTTGGTACATACCCTCAGCCCGAGGGTGAACTACTCCCTCCTCGTCATGGAGAGCACGGGATGATGAAGATGGCCACGGTGAGGTTCCCCCTCCGGGAGGTGCGGAACAGGGTCCCGATTGGTTTTTGGTGCCTCTGGAGGTTTTGCGACGGCGGAACTCCTGATCTATTCTCTGTTCCGGAAGTTTTAGGATACGTAGGTATATATGGGTGCAGGAAGTACGTCGGTGGAGCTTCGGGGGCCCCACGAGGCAGGAGGGCACGCCCTAGGGGGCTGGGCGCGCCCCCACCCTCGTGGGCACCTCCCTTCTCTCCTGACGTGGGGTCCAAGTCCATCTGGTAGCTTTCCTTCCAAAAATAACTTCTCCAGTTGATTTCGTTCCATTTCGACTCCGTTTGATATTCCTTTTCTTCGAAACACTAAAATAGGCAAAAAAAAACAACAATTCTGGGCTAGGCCTCTGGTTAATAGGTTAGTCCCAAAAGTAATATAAAAGTGGAAAATAAAGCCCAATATTGCACAAAACAGTAGATAATATAGCATGGAGCAATCAAAAATTATAGATATGTTGGAGACGTATTAGAATGCATTAAAATGTTGGCACGAAATATTTGAACGATGAGCATGATTGCAATGTTGTTAGTATGAATTCCTTGAATATCCATGATGCTAATGATATGCAAAGCCACAAGCTTGGGGATGCTATGTTTGACGAAGATGATATTTTTGTCCCCCAAGTTTTGATGAGCAAATTAATTATGATGATAGCATCTGTCAGGACCCCGATTCCAAGTCACATCGACCTAGCTGGTAACACCTCATATCACTTTGCGGCCTCACGCACGGTACTCCCACGGGTGTCGCCTTACCATGGCCCGGGACCGTTTGCGTCTTTTGGCTCACGTATATGATAGTGTCGCTAGCATCCACATGACAAAGAACCCGGGCCGACATGGCTAGTCGCGAACCCAAAGCGGCACTAACCTATGGGGACAGGCATACATGAAACACTTCGAGCATGTCGGTCATCAACGTATGAACTCGGGCTGTAGCTTTGGGCTAACAGGACTCCGGTATCCGGGCTGTAGCAGGCTAAGCAGGACTCGAGTATCACCGCGTGACATTTCCCGAAGGACAGACATAGGAGCGAGATGAATCACATGCCGGCCATCAAGTGTCCAAGCAGTAGTCTTTGGGCTAGCAGGACTCGGTGAACCGGGCTGTAGCGGACTACTATCGCTCGAAGCACGAGACTACATTTCCCCATATGAGAGGCTGCCAAGGATAAACAACTAGTTTGTCGGATCCCACTCATACCAAGCATTTCAATCATACACGCAATATGCCCGATATGAGTAAATACAACAAGGCATCACAACAAAACTCTACAACTCAAGTACTTTATTTAAGAGGCTCGAGGAGCCATACATAACATAGTCATACAGGTAGGGGTCACATGACCCCACACTCAAATCATACAATCATACAAGCACATGCGGAAGCAAACTATGTCGATCTGAGACTCTAGAAAGAAAGAAAGCTTGTTGGAGCCTTTCTATCTACAATGGCCCTTCACAAGTCTTAGATCGCCACCTGGGTGGCTAGCTTACTCGTCGAAGTCAACATCTACATAGAATCCGTCGGAGGGGGTAGTATAGTCCTCTGAAAAATATTGATTAAGCAAACATGAGTACAAAAGTACTCAGCAAGTCTTACCACAGAATCCTATCATACATGCACATTCTCAAGGAAGGAAGTGGAGTTATTTGCAGCAAGCCAGCTTTGACTCTTGGCTAAGCTATCCTATGTGACACCACTTTGTAAAGCATTTGTCGTACACGAGTCCACTAATCACCATTACAATACTCCACCGTGGATCCTCTCTCGTCATCCCCGAGAGGGCCATCCACGATACTCACACTTATCTTGAGGCTTTTAGTAGTATCCATTTACTTGTCTATGAACTGATATAGGTAACCCAGAAGTCCTTCTCCGTGGACACGGCTATTCGAATAGATCATATTTAACCCTGCAGGGGTATACTTCTTCACACGCTCTCACCACTTATAAATCGTTTACGACATGTACTCGGCAACCTTCAGCGGAAGCCCAGCGTGGGTGTCGGCCACAGCCTACCTAAACACTCAAGTCCCTAGTCCGGTGTATCGCCTATTCGGGTTCCATCCGCAGGAGTCCGCCGAGGTTTCCCATACAGCCCGAGCGATGTGTGCAGGGTTCCCGAGATACCAAGCGGGCACTTTCGGTACACACAGACCCACGGTGCCTACCGCAACACAACCCACCCCTAAGGTCAGCGTTGCGTGCGCCCCTGACATGCTACAAACACGAAACTACTTGCAACTCCGGACTATGAACAGGGGTGGTTAAGAAGCCGAGAGGGTCAATTAAGGATCCCAATGTGTGGTAGTAACTGGTTCATGGATCACAAACACAGATCTCAGTTCTTAAGTTCGACTTCAATGAAACAACCCACCATGTACTCCTACATGGCCTCTCATCGATACCTTTACCAAATCGTGTTCAACACTTTCACTCTCGAACCAACACAACCTTTCACTCCAGTTCATCATCCCGATGAGCCGGACTGACACAACTCTAAGCATAGCAAGCATAGCATGGTAGGAATCACAAACATGGCTCAATCAACTCCTACACATACTAGTGGGTTTCATCTAATTCTTGTGGCAATGACAGTCATGCAAAGGAAGTGGGTTCAACTACCGCAGCACACAACAGTTGAATCGCGTTGTCTTAATGCAGTAAACGAGAGCGAAGCGAGAACATGGGTTTGTATCGGAATGATCAATGAATTGCTTGCTGATGGAACTGGGTAGAGAAGCGCCCTTGAGATGGGTAGTCGAGGTTATCTTGAGGCAGAACCTATCATGAAAGCACACCGAAATAAACACACAAGACAATATGCAACAATATGATGCATGCTATGACATGGCAATATGGATGTGTGTTGGTCTAATGCAAGCTGGAAGAACAGGGGATGAACTCATTTGAATCAAGGATTCAAATGATAGCTCATTTGAGTTAGTCCTAATGGTGCAATATCTTATTCTGGTTATTCAGCATAGTTAACTTGTTTTAACATGCATGAAACCTGTACCAATGGATAGAGTGTATTTTTCTGATAATTTTTCATATATAAATCTTTGCATTTGGAGTTATAGATAAAAAGTTATAAGCATTTGAAATTTGAATTATATTCTGGAATTTATTATATAAAAATAAATCCAGAATTTGAATTAATGCGTCAGCATGAGGTCAGCGTGACGTCAGGGGTCAACGGGGTCATCCAGGTCAAACTGACCAGTGGGACCCGCATGTCAGGGTTAGTTTAACTAATTAACTTAATTAGAACTAAACCTAATTAGTTAGCCGGGGGTCCACTGTCATAGACCCAGGCGGTCAGCAGGCCCTGGTCGGGGTCGATGGTCAACTCACGGCGTCTAGCCTTGGCGAGGCGAGGCCAAGGCGGAGCAAAGTGCTTTGCACTTTCCGGCACCAAATGGGCGCGGGAGCATCTACGTGAAGCTGGAGGTGAGCCGCGGCGTTTGGTGAAACTAGTTGGAGTCGGGGTGGCCGGAGTTGGCACCGGCGACGAGTCGGGCGGCGGCCGGGGCTCGGGTGATGTCGGGTTTGTTGCTAGAGGGCTCGGCGAGGCGCGGGAAGTGCATAGTTAGGCCCAGCGCAACTCGGTGAGTGCGATGGACAGGGTGGCGTGGCCGTTGGGTGGCCGGAGCCTCGTCGGCGACGAGCTCCGCGGCGGTGCGTTCGGGCGATCGTCGTGCGCTCGTGGTGGTGCAAGAGGAAGAGAGCGGAGAGGACGGGGGAGTAGCCAGGCTCACAGTGAACCCGTAGGGAGCCTCGTCGGGTCGGGGCGGTCGATCGGCGGCGGCGGCGATGGGGATCTCCGCGGCTTCGAGCTCGGTCGAGGTCGGTGTAGTGGCTTGGGTGCTTAGAGCGGCGGGACCCGGCTAGCTAGGGGTAGTGGAGTCTGGCGGAGCTGCTGGACATGGTGGGGAGGAGCATGGACGGCGGGAGCACAGCGTCGACGGTGGCGCGTCGGCGATGGCGTCGGCCAGGTTGGGGAGAGCGAGAGAGGAGGCTGGGGAGAATGGCGTGTCACGGGGGTCGGGCGACGACGTGGAGGTCGCCCAGCAGCGCGAGGCGGCGAGGGATGAAGCGTGGCGGCGGCCAGCTGCGTGGCGCGCCTGCGCTCGCCCGGCATTGACACCAGGCTGCTGCTGGCCGAGCCAAGCAGCTCATTGGCTGGCTGCTGGGCTGGGCGGCAGGTGGGCGAACACTGCATGACAGGTAAGCTTTTTCCTTTTTAGTCTTTTCTAATTTTCCTGCAACTCTGTTGGGGTTTTAAAATACCAAAACTATTTCAAAATTACCAAAATGCTCCTGGTCACTTGTTGGAATATTCCCAACATGAAACATTTTGGTTTGACAATTTTGAACATTTAAAATATTTTCATAATTTGAAATGCTCATCTCAAAAACTTGTGAATTAATTCTAGAACCCTTAGGTGACCTAGAAAATGGTGCACCTCCTTTGACATGGGTTACGAACCCAAACAAAGAGGATGAGCATTTTGAAGGGCATTTTGATTCATTGAAATAAATTTTAGTAAACCCTAGTTGTTTTAAGGGGGGTGTTCAGGGTTTCTGCCTTCCCATTTCAAATTTAAATGAAATTTAAACATGATGCACACCCTAATGCATGGTCTATACGGGATGTGACAACTCACCCCACTCAAAAGAATCTCGTCCGAGATTTAGGATCTATTGCGAAAAGGTGGGATACTCAAGTCGAAGGCGATCCTCCCTTTCCCAAGTTGCCTCTTGCTCGGAATGGTTTGACCATTGAACCTTTAGAAACTTGATATTCGGCGTCGAGTGGTGCGCTCGGCTTGATCGAGAATCTGAACGGGATATTCTCGATAGGTGAGGTTATCTTGGAGATCAAGCGTTTGTGGTCCACTCCACGGATAGGATCCGAGAAGCAACGCTGAGTTGGGAAGCGTGGAAGACATCATGGACCTGGAGAGATGCGGAGGTAGTTCAATTGGTAGGCAACCTCCCCTCGTTTGGCAAGAATGCGAAAGGGTCCAATGTAACGAGGAGCCAACTTGCCTTTGATACCGAATCGATGGGTTCCCTTCAGAGGAGTAACCCGAAGGTAAGCCTTCTCGCCAATTTCATAAGTCATAGGCTTATGCTTGCGGTCATATTGGCTCTTTTGACGAGATTGGGCTGTTCTCAATTTCTCACGAATGACGCGAACCTGCTCTTGACTTCCTGAATCATATCCGGGCCAAAGAGTTGTCTCTCCCCGGTTTCTGACCAGTTAAGAGGCGTTCGACATTTTCGTCCATAAAGAACTTCGAAAGGGGCTTTGCCCAAGCTGGCTTGATAACTATTGTTATAAGCGAACTCGGCGAATGGAAGGCATTTTTCCCAATTCATGCGAAAGAGATGATGAAGCTCAAGCATATCCTCTAGGATTTGATTGACTCGTTCTACTTGACCACTTGATTGGGGATGGAAAGCGGTGCTAAAGGAGAGCGAGTTCCCATAGCGTTTGGAAACTTTCCCAAAATCGAGAGGTGAAGAGACTTCCACGGTCTGAGTTAATCTCTAATGGAACACCATGAAGAGACACTATTCGAGAGATGTACAATTCAGCTAGCTGGCTAGCGGTTATGCTCTCACGAACGGGTAGGAAGTGGGCTACTTTGGAAAGACGATCGACGACAACGAAGATAGCATTATTCCCTCTCTTGGTCTGGGAAACCGGTAATGAAATCCATACCGATTTTATCCCATTTCCATTCAGGAATTTCCAAAGGTTGAAGGGTACCAGCAGGCCGTTGATGCTCTGCTTTAACTCGACGACGACGTCGCAGATTAGCAATGTATTGAGCGATTTCTCTCTTCATCCTAGTCCACCAAAACCTCGGCGAGATCTTGATACATTTTAGTACTACCGGGATGAATGGTGAGAGGAGAGTCATGAGCTTCCTTAAGGATCAATTGCCGTAGCTGTTGTTTCTTGGGAACCACCAAGCGGTTTTCAAAGAAGACAACACCTTGTTCATCTATGGAGAAACATTTAGCAGCTCCGCTAGCAATGTTCTCCTTGATCCGAGATATCCCTCTATCATACTGCTGAGCAGCTATGATTCGATCCGTGAGGTCAGGTTTCGCCACCAGGGTGGAAAGGAATCCTCGAGGAACAATGTGAAGATTAAGCTTACGAAATTCCTCGTGGAGAAATGGTTGACTTTGTTGTAACATCAGATTGTTACAATAGGATTTGCGACTTAGTGCGTCAGCCATGACATTGGCTTTGCCTGGGGTGTAGGATATTCCTAAGTCGAAATCTGTAATCAACTCGACCCAACGTCTTTGCCTGAGATTCAAATCCGGTTGGGTGAAGATATATTTCAGACTTTGGTGATCAGTGTAGATTTCGCAACGATTACCCGTAAGGTAGTGTCGCCAGGTTTTGAGTGCATGAACCATCGCTGCAAGCTCTAGATCGTGTGTGGGTAGTTATCCTCATGTGGGACGAATCGCCGAGATGCGAGGCAATCACATGACGATCCTGCATGAGTATGCAACCTAGTCCTTGTCGCGGCGCCGCAATAGATAATAAAGTCCTTAGAGAAATCTGGTGGAACAAATACGGGAGCAGATGTCGAGCGTCTTTTCAGTTCTGAAAGCTGATCTCGACTTTGTGGCGTCCATTCGAACTTCTTATCTTTCTTGAGGAGTTCGGTTAGAGGTTTAGCAACTTTAGAAATTCTCGACGAAGCGGCGGCAATAGCTCGCTAAACCGAGGAAGCTCCGAACTTGCTTGACCGATTCAGGTGGAGTCCAATCAAGGACGGCTTGAACTCGCTCGGGATTGACAGCAATACCCTTACCAGAGATTACATGTCCTAGATAGGTTACTTCTGGTAACCAGAATTCACACTTAGAGAATTTGGCATAAAGGCGGTGCTCTCGAAGTTTCATCAATACTAGCCTTAGGTGTTCGGCATGTTCTTCCTCATTCCTGGAGTAGATGAGTATATCATCGAGGTATGCCACGACGAATTTATCCAAATACTCCATGAAGATTGAGTTCATTAACCGAGAGAAAGTGGCTGGAGCATTGGTTAATCCGAAGGACATGACGGTGTACTCGTATTGGCCATAACGAGTGACAAAGGCCGTTTTGGGAATGTCCCCGTTCTTGATTTTGATTTGATGGTAACCCAACCTCAAATCCATCTTGGAAAAGACTGAGGATCCAGCGAGCTGATCATACAGGTCGTTGATCCTGGGGAGCGGATACTTGTTCTTGATAGTGACCAAATTGACAGGTCGGTAATCTACAACCATCCGATCCGTACCATCCTTCTTCTTGACGAAGAGGACGGGGCAAGCCCAAGGAGAAGAACTAGGACGGATGAAACCTTTCTGCAAGGACTCATCGAGTTGTTTCTTAAGTTCAGCTAGTTCTAGGGGTGCCATCTTATAAGGTCTTCTAGAGATTGGGGCGGTTCCGAATAAGATCTATCACGAACTCGACATCCCTGTCGGTGGAACACTGGCAGTTCTTCCGAAAAACATCCGGAAATCACGGACTACGGAATATCTTGAGGTGCGGAAGAGGGTTGGCATTTAAGGAATAAAGTGGCGCTTAGACACTCGGGTTAAAACATCCACTGTTTTGCCCGAAGGATGGGTAAGTTGAACAGTTCTAGTAGAGCAATCAATCTTAGCATAATGGGCTGACATCCAGTCCATACCCAAGATGATGTTTATGTCCGAGGACTTGAGAGCTATTAGAGATGCAAGAAAGACTAATCTGTCGACAAGAATTTCATTCCCATGACTTATTCTAGAGGTTTGCCATCTAGAACCAGGAGTTTGAATTTCCATGGAGGTAGGCATGTCACAGAATGTGGTGTTGTGCAATTGAGCATAGCTCTCAGAGATAAATGAATGAGATGCTCCAGTATCAAAAAGAACAGTTGCCGGATGGCAATTAACAAGAAGCGTCGAGGGCGGCGTTGGGATCCTCATAGGTTTCTTGGCAGAGACATAGTTGACATGGCCACGGCGGTGGCAACTGGTTTAGCATAAGGCACCTTTCTGCTGGCTTGCCGCGCCAATGCAGACCTTCCAGCTTGATTGGGGTTGTTCTGGGGACACTCTCGGATATAGTGGCCCGTCTCTCCACACTTGAAGCAAGTGATCACATTTGGCCGTGGAGCAACATTAGCAGTTGGACCTCCATAAGTCTTGGGTGGAAAATACGGCTGGTTGGGGCGAGGCGCCTCAAAGGATGGCCTCGGGGTGAACCTGGGTGGTAGAGCCGTATTTGGGACCCAAACCCGCGCTTCGGGATCGAGCGGATGGCGATCGAGAATCACGGATGTGCTGCGTGAGGCCTCAAAATCAGTCTGCCCAGTTTCGGCGCTGATAGCCTTGTTGACTAGCTTCGGGAAAGAGGTACACTCATGCAGACGGAGATCTCGGCGTAGCTCAGGGCTAAGTCCCTTACGGAACCTTGCCTGCTTCTTAGCATCGGTAGAAACTTCTTGGGAGCATAACGTGCTAACCTCCCAAATTCACGGTTGTAGGCATCCACCGTCACCTGCCTTGGGTGAAACTGCAAAATTCCTCACGTTTGCGGTCCATAAGACCTTCTGGAATATGGTGCTCACGGAAGGCGGCACTGAATTCATCCCAAGTTGTAACTTGTCCAGCCGGACGCATAGCCTCATAATTTTCCCACCAGAGACTGGCAGGGCCTTCCAGATGATAGGCGGCAAAGGTAACCTTGTCAGCCTCAGCCACGTTGGCGGAACGCAGCTTGTGGTGGATGCTGCGGAGCCAATCATCTGCGTCGAGAGGCTCGACGGAACATTTGAATTTTGGAGGATACAGCTTGACGAAATCGTTGAGTGAAACCCCATCGTTTCTTGGCTGGCGTGCTGTGTTTTGTTCAATCCGCTCCAATAAGCGGTTGGTTTCGCGCTTATTGCGTTCTGCTTCCAGCATCACCTCGGCCAAAGATGGCGGCTGCGGCAGATTCACATCTCTGGCTGCACTGGCTTCTCCCTGCTCTGGAGCACCAGGAGTGTTTCGAGTGTTGACCATCCTGGGAGACAAAGCAAAGGTTTAAACCAGTATGGCAGAATTTAACAAGGAAGTGCGGAAGGTAATGGACAGCATGGAATGCAAAGATGTTCATCCGTATGACATGGTAATATAAAACTGCCATATATATATATATTCCATCGGTCATACACACCATTCATAGTTTAGTACAAGCCTGACGGAGTACAACTATAAGGAAAGGCGTTACATCTCATCGGAAGCATTCCAACTCCTATACATTATTTTTCTACACTTCCGGAACGATACACACTAAGTCGTATTCCACGAGTCTCGCAGAACGGTGGAAACACAACCAGTACCATACTAGGAATACTACTACTATCTCAGGCAGCTCCGTAGTAGTCCTCATAGAAGTCACCACCCAGACCTGGAAGTGGAACATGATCGTCCGGAAACAAACAATCCTGTGGGGCCTGTGGACCATAAGGACTCGGATGTGGCCGTGGACCAACAAACGGTGGCAGACGAGGCCCACGAGGAGGAGTGATGCCTCCAACCTCACGCCACTCCATGAAGTCCGGCAGACTCGCCCGCACAGGGTACAAGTCCCTCATGTCCATATATCCGGCTTGCACGGCAGGTGCAAACCTGGTCAGAGTAGCCCAGTGGTCAGAACGGGCATTAAACAGCTCCATACGCAAAGCCCGGTTCTCACGGTCCTTGTCCTCCAGCAACTCAGTGGTAGTGCGAAGAAGTGAATCCTCATGGGATGCATCGCTGTACAACCCCTGAAGGTAGCCATGCGCCCCAGGGAGGGATGCTGGCATATAGCGGAAATCAGTGTTGCTCAAACAAAAGCAGTTACGCTCGAATAATAGTCATCATGGAATAGGCTGCATCTTGCACAGACATTCCAATAGTGATTCCGAGCCCATAAGAACAGTGAAGTGGCTCAGTAGCTCCGGGATAAGATGGATAAATCCGAACCGTGCATAGATATTGGCTTTGATTGAAATCCCTAAACTGCTCCTCGACGGTATATTCAGGATACCACCGATAACCAGCCTCAATCATCACCCTAACCAACATGGCCGTGTGACCGCACACATCAATGCAACGAGTCAGGCGAACCACTTGGTTCTGGGGGCGGGTGGCCATCTGAAAGCACAGCCATAATGCAAAGGCATTAGAATTTCTAGGGAAAATCGGGCAGCATAACATCTGTAAATGCTCAAAATCAGATTTGAGACATTCAAAAACAGATTGCATAACCACTCAACAACATCATATCAAGGTTCTGGTTCGAATGATAGCATACTAAAATTTAGTAGCACTGAACTGAGGATGTAACCAACAATCCTATAAGTTACTACGGATTAGTAACACGTGAACCTGATAGAGAGAAGAGAGCCTAGTCCTATACCCACGTCGAATGAGAAGAGGATGACTCAGATCAGAGGGCATAAGGTAAAGGAGTAAAAAGAGCCTTACGTTCCCTCCCACAATCAATTCCCCTACATATAACTAAAGCATTTCTAGACTCAACTTCGACCAGTTTGGCTTAGCGGACCTACACAGCAGCCCCGCTCGATGCCAACGCTGTCAGGACCCCGATTCCAAGTCACATCGACCTAGCTGGTAACACCTCATATCACTTTGCGGCCTCACGCACGGTATTCCCACGGGTGTCGCCTTACCATGGCCCGGGACCGTTTGCGTCTTTTGGCTCACGTATATGATAGTGTCGCTAGCATCCACATGACAAAGAACCCGGGCCGACATGGCTAGTCGTGAACCCAAAGCGGCACTAACCTATGGGGACAGGCATACATGAAACACTTCGAGCATGTCGGTCATCAACGTATGAACTCGGGCTGTAGCACTGGGCTAACAGGACTCCGGTATCCCGGGCTGTAGCAGGCTAGGCAGGACTCCGAGTATCACCGCGTGACATTTCCCCGAAGGGACAGACATAGGAACGAGATGAATCACATGCCGGCCAGTCAAGTGTCCAAGCAGTAGTGCTGGGCTAGCAGGACTCCGGTGAACCGGGCTGTAGCGGACTACTATCGCTCAGAAGCACGAGACTACATTTCCCCATATGAGAGGCTGCCAAGGATAAACAACTAGTTTGTCGGATCCCACTCATACCAAGCATTTCAATCATACACGCATTATGCCCGATATGAGTAAATACAACAAGGCATCACAACAAAACTCTACAACTCAAGTACTTTATTTAAGAGGCTCCGAGGAGCCATACATAACATAGTCATACAGGTAGGGGTCACATGACCCCACACTCAAGTCATACAATCATACAAGCACATGCGGAAGCAAACTATGTGCGAGTACGGACTCTAGAAAGAAAGAAAGCTTGTTGGAGCCTTTCTATCTACAATGGCCCTTCACAAGTCTTAGATCGCCACCGGTGGCTAGCTTACTCGTCAAGTCAACATCTACATAGAATCCGTCGGAGGGTAGTATAGTCCTCTGAAAAATATTGATTAAGCAAACATGAGTACAAAAGTACTCAGCAAGTCTTACCACGTAATCCTATCATACATGCACATTCTCAAGGAAGGAAGTGGAGTTATTTGCAGCAAGCCAGCTTTGACTCTTGGCTAAGCTATCCCACGTGACACCACTTTGTAAAGCATTTGTCGTTACGAGTCCACTAATCACCATTACAATACTCCACCGTGGATCCTCTCTCGTCATCCCCGAGAGGGCCATCCACGATACTCACACTTATCTTGAGGCTTTTAGTAGTATCCATTTACTTGTCTATGAACTGATATAGGTAACCCGAAGTCCTTCTCCGTGGACACGGCTATTGAATAGATCATATTTAACCTGCAGGGGTATACTTCTTCACACGCTCTCACCACTTATAAATCGTTTACACGACATGTACTCGGCAACCTTCAGCGGAAGCCCAACGTGGGTGTCGGCCACAGCCTACCTAAACACTCAAGTCCCTAGTCCAGTGTATCGCCTATTCGGGTTCCATCCGCAGGAGTCCGCCGAGGTTTCCCATACAGCCCCGAACGATGTGTGCAGGGTTCCCGAGATACCAAACGGGCACTCGGTACCAGGCCACGGTGCCTACCGCAACACAACCCACCCCTAAGGTCAGCTATGCGTGCCCCTGAGATGCTACAAACACGAAACTACTTGCAACTCCGGACTATGAACAGGGGTGGTTAAGAAGCCGAGAGGGTCAATTAAGGATCCCAATGTGTGGTAGTAACTGGTTCATGGATCACAAACACAGATCTCAGTTCTTAAGTTCGCTTCAATGAAACAACCCACCATGTACTCCTACATGGCCTCTCATCGATACCTTTACCAAATCGTGTTCAACACTTTCACTCTCGAACCAACACAACCTTTCACTCCAGTTCATCATCCCGATGAGCCGGACGACACAACTCTAAGCATAGCAAGCATAGCATGGTAGGAATCACAAACATGGCTCAATCAACTCCTACACATACTAGTGGGTTTCATCTAGTTCTTGTGGCAATGACAGTCATGCAAAGGAAGTGGGTTCAACTACCGCAGCACACAACAGTTGAATCGCGTTGTCTTAATGCGAAACGAGAGCGAAGCGAGAACATGGGTTTGTATCGGAATGATCAATGAATTGCTTGCCTGATGGAACTGGGGTAGAGAACTGCCCTTCGGATGGGTAGTCGAGGTTATCTTCGGGGGCAGAACCTATCATGAAAGCACACCGAAATAAACACACAAGACAATATGCAACAATATGATGCATGCTATGACATGGCAATATGGATGTGTGTTGGTCTAATGCAAGTTGGAAGAACAGGGGATGAACTCATTTGAATCAAGGATTCAAATGATAGCTCATTTGAGTTAGTCCTAATGGTGCAATATCTTATTCTGGTTATTCAGCATAGTTAACTTGTTTTAACATGCATGAAACCTGTACCAATGGATAGAGTGTATTTTTCTGATAATTTTCATATATAAATCTTTGCATTTGGAGTTATAGATATAAAAGTTATAAGCATTTGAAATTTGAATTATATTCGGAATTTATTATATAAAATAAATCCAGAATTTGAATTAATGCGTCGGCATGAGGTCAGCGTGACGTCGGGGTCAACGGGGTCATCCAGGTCAAACTGACCAGTGGGACCCGCATGTCGTGGTTAGTTTAACTAATTAACTTAATTAGAACTAAACCTAATTAGTTAGCCGGGGGGGGGGTCCACCTGTCATAGACCCAGAGCGGTCAACAGGGCCCACGGTCAGGGGTCAGTGGTCAACTCGCGGCGTCTAGCCTTGGCCGAGGCCAA
This sequence comes from Aegilops longissima, assembly GCA_021605205.1. Lineage (NCBI taxonomy): Eukaryota > Viridiplantae > Streptophyta > Magnoliopsida > Poales > Poaceae > Aegilops > Aegilops longissima. The sequence goes on along the minus strand of CM038680.1, from coordinate 663,261,763 downwards.
AGGCTGGCGGAGCAAAGTGCTTTGCACTTTCCGCCACCAAATGGGGCTGGGAGCATCTACGTGAAGCTGGAGGTGAGCGCGGCGTTTGGTGAAACTAGTTGAGTCGGGTGGCGGAGTTGGCACGCGACGACGAGTCGAGGCGGCGGCCGGGCTCGGGTGATGTCGGGTTTGTTGCTAGAGGGCTCGGCGAGGCGGGAAGTGCATAGTTAGGCCCAGCGCAACTCGGTGAGTGCGATGGACAGGGTGGCGTGGCCGTTGGGTGGCCGGAGCCTCGTCGGCGAGGAGCTCCGCGGCGGTGCATTCGGGCGATCGTCGTGCGCTCGTGGTGGTGCAAGAGGAAGAGAGCGGAGAGGACGGGGGAGTAGCCAGGCTCACAGTGAACCCGTAGGGAGCCTCGTCGGGGTCGGGGGCAGTCTGATGCGGCGGCGACGGCGATGGGGATCTCCGGCGGCTTCGAGCTCGGTCGAGGTCGGTGTAGTGGCTTCGGGGTGCTTAGAGCGAGCGGGACCCGGCTAGCTATGGGTAGTGGAGTGCGGCGGAGCTGCTGGACATGGTGGGGAGGAGCATGGACGGCGGGGAGCACGGCGTCGACGGTGGCGCGTCGGCGATGGCGTCGGCCAGGTTGGGGGAGAGCGAGAGAGAGGAGGTGGGGAAGAATGGCGTGTCACAGGGGGTCGGGCGACGACGTGGAGGTCGCCCAGCAGCGAGGCGGAAGGGGATGAAGCAGGCGGCGGCCAGCTGCGTGGCGCGCCCTGCGCTCGCCGGCCGACACCGGGCTGCTGCTGGCCAAGCCGAGCCAAGCAGCTCATGCCGCGGCTGTTTGGGCTGGGCAGCGGTGGGCCGGGCACGCAGGCTGTGTAAGCTTTTTTTCCTTTTTAGTCTTTTCTAATTTTCCTGCAACTCTGTTGGGGTTTTAAAATACCAAAACTATTTCAAAAATTACCAAAATGCTCCTGGTCACTTGTTGGAATATTCCCAACATGAAACATTTTGGTTTGACAATTTTTGAACATTTAAAATATTTTCATAATTTGAAATGCTCATCTCAAAAACTTGTGAATTAATTCTAGAACCCTTAGGTGACCTAGAAAATGGTGCACCTCCTTTGACATGGGTTCTGAACCCAAACAAAGAGGATGAGCATTTTGAAGGGCATTTCGGATTCATTGAAATAAATTTTAGTAAACCCTAGTTGTTTTAAGGGGGTGTTCAGGGTTTCTGCCTTCCCCATTTCAAATTTAAATGAAATTTAAACATGATGCACACCCTAATGCATGGTCTATCTGGGATGTGACAGCATGCCTCCTATTTATGATGATTATATTGATGAAAGTGGGTTTGGAAGAGTGTCAACTTTAGGAAGTAATGATCCCACTATTTTGGAGGGTGTTGAATCTTATTGTGATAATTATGAAAGTGGATTTGGAGAGGTCATGACTTTATTTAGTGATAAATCCACTATTTCAGAAGAGGTTCCAATTGATTATGAGAACAAAGTTTCTATCTATGATGATTATTGTGATGACATGTATGCTATAAATAATAATAATAACCATGAAACTTGTCAGCATTATTTTAATTTTCAATTGGATTATGCTTCACATGATAGTTATTTCGTTGAGTTTGCTCCCACTACTATTCATGAGAATAAATTTGCTTATGTGGAGAGTGATAAAATTTCTATGCTTGTGCATCATGAAAATAATGCCTTATGTGATGGTTATATTGTTCAATTCATTCATGATGCTACTGAAAATTATTATGAGGGAGTAATATACGCTTGTAGGAATTGCAATATTATCAAGTTTCCTCTCTATGTGCTTAAAATCTTGAAGTTATGCTTGTTTTGCTTTCCTATGCTAGTTGATTCTTGTTCCCATAAATTGTTTGCTCATAAAATCCTTATGCATAGGAAGTGGGTTAGACTTAAATGTGCTAGTCATATGCTTCATGATGCTCCCGTTATGTTTCAATTCTTATCTTTTAGGAGAGCATCATTGTCATCATCATGCCTAGCTAAAAAGGCATTAAAGAAAAGCGCTTGTTGGGAGACAACCCAACATCTATACCTACTGTTTTTGTGTGTTCACATGATTATGCTACTTTAGTAATAATGTTCTATAGAATTTGTTTCAATAAAGTGCCAAGTAAGACCTTTAGGATAGCTTACGGTGATAGTTGTGTTGATCCTGCTAAAAATCTGAAACTTTTGCGCCCAGTAAATTAGTTTTGATAATTCACATAAGCGTGCTATTGATCTTATTATTTTTGCATCTGATTGGTACACAAATTTCTCAGGGTTTCCTAATTTGGTAGAATTTTTTAAGTTATAGAAGTATTCGAGAGTTACAGATTACTACAGACTGTTCTGTTTTTGACAGATTCTGTTTTCTATGTGTTGTTTGCTTATTTTGATGAATCTATGAGTAGTATCGGAGGGTATGAACCATAGAGAAGTTGGAATACAGTAGATATAATGCCAATATGAATTTATAATGAGTTCACAACTGTACCTAAGTGGTGATTTATTTTCTTATACTAACGGAGCTTATGAGTTTTCTGTTGAGTTTTGTGTTGTGAAGTTTTCAAGTTTTGGGTAAAGATTCGATGGACTATGGAATAAGTAGTGGCAAGAGCCTAATCTTGAGGATGCCCAAGGCACCCCAAGGTAATATTAAAGGACAACCAAGAGCCTAAGCTTGGGGATGCCCCGGATGGCATCCCCTCTTTCGTCTTCGTTCATCGGTAACTTTACTTGGAGCTATATTTTTATTCACCACATGATATGTGTCTTGCTTGGAGCATCATTTTATTTTATTCTGTTTTGCTTGCTGTTTGAATAATATCCCAAGATCTTAAATTATTAAATGTCAGAGAGTCTTCACATAGTTGCATAATTATTCAACTACTCATTGATCTTCACTTATATCTTTCGGAGTAGTTTGTCATTTGCTCTAGTGTTTCACTTATATCCTTTTAGAGCACGGCGGTGGTTTTATTTTGAAGAAATAGATGAACTATCATGCTTCATTTATATTATTTTGAGACACTTAAACAACATGGTAGTTTTCTTAGGTTATGAATTTAGTCCTAATATGATAGGCATCCAAGAGGGATATAATACAAACTTTCATATAGAGTGCATTGAATACTATGAGAAGTTTGATACTTGATGATTGTTTTGAGATATGAAGATGGTAATATTAGAGTCATGCTAGTAGAGTAGTTGTGAATTTGAGAAATACTTGTGTTGAGGTTTGCAAGTCCCGTAGCATGCACGCATGATAACCGTTGTGTGACAAATTTGAAGCATGATGTATTTCTTTGATTGTCTTCCTTTGTGTGGAGGTCGGGATCGCGCGATGGTTAACTCCTACCAACCCTTCCCATAGGGGCATGCGTGTAGTACTTTGTTTTGATGACTTCTAGATTTTTGCAATAAGTATGTGAGTTCATATGACTAATGTTGAGTCCATGGATTATACGCACTCTCACCCTTCCATCATTGATAGCCTCTTCGGTACCGTGCATTGCCCCTTCTCACCTCGAGAAGTCGGTGCAAACTTCGCCGGTGCATCCAAACCCCGTGATACGATACGCTCTATCACAGATAAACCTCCTTATTGAAGGAAATATGCCCTAGAGGCAATAATAAAGTTATTATTTATTTCCTTATATCATGATAAATGTTTATTATTCATGCTAGAATAGTATTAACCGGAAACATAATACATGTGTGAATACATAGACAAACAGAGTGTCACTAGTATGCCTCTACTTGACTAGCTCCTTGATCAAAGATGGTTATGTTTCCTAGCCATAGACATGAGTTGTCATTTGATTAACGGGATCACATCATTAGGAGAATGATGTGATTGACATGACCCATTCCGTTAGCTTAGCACATGATCGTTTAGTATGTTGCTATTGCTTTCTTCATGACTTATACATGTTCCTATGACTATGAGATTATGCAACTCCCGTTTACCGGAGGAACACTTTGTGTGCTACCAAATGTCACAACGTAACTGGGTGATTATAAAGGTTCTCTACAGGTGTCTTCGAAGGTACTTGTTGGGTTGGCGTATTTCGAGATTAGGATTTGTCACTCCGATTGTCGGAGAGGTATCTCTGGGCCCTCTCGATAATGCACATCACTTAAGCCTTGCAAGCATTGCAACTAATGAGTTAGTTGCGGGATGATGTATTACGGAACGAGTAAAGAGACTTGCTGGTAACGAGATTGAACTAGGTATTGAGATACCGACGATCGAATCTCGGGCAAGTAACATACCGATGACAAAGGGAACAACGTATGTTGTTATGCGGTCTAACTGATAAAGATCTTCGTAGAATATGTGGGAGCCAATATGAGCATCCATGTACCACTATTGGTTATTGACCGGAGACGTGTCTCGGTCATGTCTACATAGTTCTCGAGCACGTAGGGTCCGCACGCTTAACGTTTCGATGGCAGTTATATTATGAGTTTATGTGTTTTGATGTACCGTAGTTTGTTCGGAGTCTCGGATGTGATCACGGACATGACGAGGAGTCTCGAAATGGTCAAGACATGAAGATTGATATATTGGAAGCCTATGTTTGGATATCGGAAGTGTTCCGGGTGCAATCGGGATTTTACCGGAGTACGGGAGGGGTTACCGGAACCCCCTGGGGGTTAATGGGCCTTAGTGAGCCTTTGCGGAGAAGAGAGGCGGCTGGGGCTGGGCGCGCGCCCTCCCCTAGTCCGAATAGGACAAGGAGAGAGGCGGCGCCCTTCCTTCCTCTCTCCTCCTCTTCCCCCAAGTCTTAATCCAACTAGGAAAGGGGGGAGTCCTACTCCCGGTGGGAGTAGGACTCCTCCTGGCGCGCCCCCTCTAGGCCGGCCGCACCTGCCCCCTTGCTCCTATATATACGGGGGTAGGTGGGCACCCTAGAGACACAACAATTGATCGTTTGGTCTTTTAGGCGTGTGCGGTGCCCCCCTCAACCATAGTCCGCCTCGATAGTACTGTAGCGGTGCTTAGGCGAAGCCCTGCGTCGGTAGAACATCATCATCGTCACCACGCCGTCGTGCTGACGAAACTCTTCCTCAATACTGGCTGGATCGGAGTTCGAGGGACGTCATCGGGCTGAACGTGTGCTGAACTCGGAGGTGCCGTGCGTTCGGTACTTGATCGGTCGGATAGTGAAGACGTACGACTACATCAACCGTGTTGTGCTAATGCTTCCGCTTCCGGTCTACTAGGGTACGTGGACAACACTCTCCCCTCTCGTTGCTATGCATCACCATGATCTTGCGTGTGCATAGGAATTTTTTTGAAATTACTACGTTCCCCAACAATGGCATCCGAGCCAGGTTTTATGCGCAAATGTCATATGCATGAGTAGAACACAAGTGAGTTGTGGGTGATATTAGTCATACTGCTTACCAGCATGTCATACTTTGGTTTGGCGGTATTGTTGGATGAAGCGGCCCGGACTGACATTACGCGTACGCTTAAGCGAGACTGGTTCTACCGACGTGCTTTGCACATAGGTGGCTGGCGGGTGTCAGTTTCTCCAACTTTAGTTGAACCGAGTGTGGCTACGCCCGTTCCTTGCGAAGGTTAAAACAGCACCTACTTGACAAACTATTGTTGTGGTTTTGATGCGTAGGTAAGAACGGTTCTTGCTAAGCCCGTAGCAGCCGTGTAAAACTTGCAACAACAAAGTAGAGGACGTCTAACTTGTTTTTGTAGGGCATGTTGTGATGTGATATGGTCAAGACACGATGCTAAATTTTATTGTATGAGATGATCATGTTTTGTAACCGAGTTATCGGCAACTGGCAGGAGCCATATGGTTGTCGCTTTATTGTATGCAATGCAATCGCCCTGTAATGCATTACTTTATCACTAAGCGGTAGCGATAGTCATAGAAGCATAAGATTGGCGAGACGACAACGATGCTACGATGGAGATCAAGGTGTCGCGCCGGTGACGATGGTGATCATGAGGTGCTTCGGAGATGGATATCACAAGCACGAGATGATGATGGCCATATCATATCACTTATATTAATTGCATGTGATGTTTATCTTTTATGCATCTTATCTTGCTTTGATTGACGGTAGCATTATAAGATGATCTCTCACTAAATTTCAAGATAAAAGTGTTCTCCCTGAGTATGCACCGTTGCCAAAGTTCGTCGTGCCCAGACACCACGTGATGATCGGGTGTGATAAGCTCTACGTCCATCTACAACGGGTGCAAGCCAGTTTTGCACACGCAGAATACCCAGGTTAAACTTGACGAGCCTAGCATATGCAGATATGGCCTCAGAACACTGAGACCGAAAGGTCGAGCTTGAATCATATAGTAGATATGATCAACATAGTGATGTTCACCATTGAAAACTACTCCATTTCACGTGATGATCGGTTATGGTTTAGTTGATTTGGATCACGTGATCACTTAGAAGATTAGAGGGATATCTATCTAAGTGGGAGTTCTTAAGTAACATGATTAATTGAACTTAAATTTATCATGAACTTAGTACCTGATAGTATCTTGCTTGTCTATGTTGATTGTAGATAGATGGCCAGTGCTGTTGTTCCGTTGAATTTTAATGCGTTCCTTGAGAAAGCAAAGTTGAAAGATGATGGTAGCAATTACACGGACTGGGTCTGTAACTTGAGGATTATCCTCATTGCTGCACAGAAGAATTACGTCCTGGAAGCACCGCTAGGTGTACCACCTGCGCCGGCAACTGCAGACATTGTGAATGCCTGGCAGTCACGTGTTGATGACTACTCGATAGTTCAGTGTGCCATGCTTTATGGCTTAGAACTGGGACTTCATGGAGCATATGAGATGTTCCAGGAGTTGAAGTTAATATTTCAAAAGAATGCCCGGATTGAGAGATATGAAGTCTCCAATAAGTTCTACAGCTGCAAGATGGAGGAGAATAGTTCTGTCAGTGAGCATATACTCAAAATGTCTGGGTATAATAATCACATGATTCAACTGGGAGTTAATCTTCCGGATGATAGCGTCATTGACAGAATTCTCCAATCACTGCCACCAAGCTACAAGAGCTTCGTGATGAACTACAACATGCAAGGGATGGATAAGACGATTCCCGAGCTCTTCGCAATGCTAAAGGCTGCGGAGGTAGAAATCAAAAAGGAGCATCAAGTGTTGATGGTCAATAAGACCACCAGTTTCAAGAAAAAGGGCAAAGGGAAGAAGAAGGGGAACTTCAAGAAGAACAGCAAGCAAGTTGCTGCTCAATAGAAGAAACCCAAATCTGGACCTAAGCCTGAGACTGAGTGCTTCTACTGCAAGCAGACTAGTCACTGGAAGCGGAACTGCCCCAAGTATTTGGCGGATAAGAAGGATGGCAAGGTGAACAAAGGTATATGTGATATACATGTTATTGATGTGTACCTTACTAGAGCTCGCAGTAGCACCTGGGTATTTGATACTGGTTCTATTGCTAATATTTGCAACTCGTAACAGGGACTACGGATTAAGCGAACACTGGCCAAGGATGAGGTGACGATGCACGTGGGAAATGGTTCCAAAGTCGATGTGATCGCGGTCGGCACGCTACCTCGACATCTACCTTCGGGATTAGTTTTAGACCTAAATAATTGTTATTTGGTGCCAGCGTTGAGCATGAACATTATATCTAGATCTTGTTTGATGCGAGGTGCTTATTCATTTAAATCGGAGAATAATGGTTGTTCTATTTAAATGAGTAATATCTTTTATGGTCATGCACCCTTGAAGAGTGGTCTATTTTTGATGAATCTCGATAGTAGTGATACACATATTCATAATGTTGAAGCCAAAAGATGCAGAGTTGATAATGATAGTGCAACTTATTTGTGTAATTGCCGCTTAGGTCATATCGATTGTAAAGCGCATGAAGAAACTGCATACTGATGGACTTTTGGAACCACTTGATTATGAATCACTTGGTACTTGCGAACCGTGCCTTATGGGCAAGATGACTAAAACGCCGTTCTCCGGTACTACGGAGAGAGCAACAGATTTGTTGGAAATCATACATACAGATGTATGTGGTCCAATGAATGTTGAGGCTCGTGGAGAATATCGTTATTTTCTCACCTTCACAGATGATTTAAGCAGATATGGGTATATCTAATGAAACATAAGTCTGAAACATTTGAAAAGTTCAAAGAATTTCAGAGTGAAGTTGAAAATCATTGTAACAAGAAAATAATTTTCTACGATCTGATCGTGGAGGAGAATATTTGAGTTACGATTTTGGTCTACATTTGAAACAATGCGGAATAGTTTCGCAACTCACGCCACCCGGAACACCGCAGCGTAATTGTGTGTCCGAACGTGGTAATCGTACTTTACTGGATATGTTGCGATCTATGATGTCTCTTACTGATTTACCGCTATCGTTTTGGGGTTATGCTTTAGAGACAGCCGCATTCACATTAAATAGGGCACCATCAAAATCCGTTGAGACGACGCCTTATGAACTGTGGTTTGGCAAAAAACCAAAGTTGTCGTTTCTTAAAGTTTGGGGCTGTGATGCTTATGTGAAAAAGCTTCAACCTGATAAGCTCGAACCCAAATCGGGAAAATGTGTCTTCATAGGATACCCAAAGGAGACTGTTGGGTACACCTTCTATCATAGATCCGAAGGCGAGACATTTGTTGCTAAGAATGGATCGTTTCTAGAGAAGGAGTTTCTCTCGAAAGAAGTGAGTGGGAGGAAAGTAGAACTTGATGAGGTAACTGTACATGCTCCCTTATTGGAAAGTACTTCATCACAGAAACCGGTTCCTGTGACATCTATACCAACTAGTGAGGAAGTTAATGATGATGATCATGAAACTTCAGATCAAGTTATTACTGAACCTCGTAGATCAACTAGAGTAAGATCCACACCAGACTGGTACGGTAATCCTGTTCTGGAAGTCATGTTACTAGACCATGATGAACCTACGAACTATGAAGAAGCGATGGTGAGCCCAGATTCTGCAAAATGGCTTGAGACCACGAAATCTGAGATGGCATCCATGTATGAGAACAAAGTGTGGACTTTGGTTGACTTGCCCGATGATCGGCAAGCAATTGAGAATAAATGGATCTTCAAGAAGAAGACTGACGCTGACGGTAATGTTACTGTCTACAAAGCTCGACTTGTTGCGAAAGGTTTTCGACAAGTTCAAGGGATTGACTACGATGAGACCTTCTCACCCGTAGCGATGCTTAAGTCTGTCCGTATCATGTTAGCAATTGCCGTATTTTACGATTATGAAATATGGCAGATGGATGTCAAAACTGCATTCCTGAATGGATTTCTGGACGAAGAGTTGTATATGATGCAACTGGAAGGTTTTGTCGATCCAAAGGGAGCTGACAAAGTGTGCAAGCTCCAGGATCCATTTATGGACTGGTGCAAGGCTCTCGGAGTTTAAATAAACGCTTTGATAGTGTGATCAAAGCATTTGGTTTTGTACAGACTTTTGAAGAAGCCTGTATTTACAAGAAAGTGAGCGGGAGCTCTGCAGCATTTATGATATTATATGTAGATGACATACTGCTGACTGGAAATGATATAGAATTTCTGGATAGCATAAAGGGATACTTGAATAAGAGTTTTTCAATGAAAGACCTCGGTGAAGCTGCTTATATATTGGGCATCAAGATCTATAGAGATAGATCAAGACGCTTAATTGGACTTTCACAAAGCACATACCTTGACAAAGTTTTGAAGAAGTTCAAAATGGATCAAGCAAAGAAAGGGTTCTTGCCTGTGTTACAAGGTGTGAAGTTGAGTAAGACTCAATGCCCGACCACTGCAGAAGATGGAGAGAAGATGAAAGATGTTCCCTATGCTTCAGCCATAGGCTCTATCATGTATGCAATGATGTGTACCAGACCTGATGTGTGCCTTGCTATAAGTTTAGCAGGGAGGTACCAAAGTAATCCAGGAGAGGATCACTGGACAGCGGTCAAGAACATCCTGAAATACCTGAAAAGGACTAAGGATATGTTTCTCGTTTATGGAGGTGACAAAGAGCTCATCGTAAATGGTTACGTTGATGCATGCTTTGACACTGATCCGGACGATTCTAAATCGCAAACTGGATACGTGTTTACATTGAACGGTGGAGCTGTCAGTTGGTGCAGTTCTAAGCAAAGCGTCGTGGCGGGATCTACGTGTGAAGCGGAGTACATAGCTGCTTCGGAAGCAGCAAATGAAGGAGTCTGGATGAAGGAGTTCATATCCGATCTAGGTGTCATACCTAGTGCATCGGGTCCAATGAAAATCTTTTGTGACAATACTGGTGCAATTGCCTTGGCGAAGGAATCCAAATTTCACAAGAGAACCAAACCCATCAAGAGACGCTTCAATTCCATCCGGGATCTAGTCCAGGTGGGAGACATAGAAATTTGCAAAATACATACGGATCTGAATGTTGCAAACCCGTTGACTAAGCCTCTTCCACCAGCAAAACATGATCAGCACCAAGACTCCATGGGTGTTAGGATCATTACTATATAATCTAGATTATTGACTCTAGTGCAAGTGGGAGACTGAAGGAAATATGCCCTAGAGGCCATAATAAAGTTATTATTTATTTCCTTATATCATGATAAATGTTTATTATTCATGCTAGAATTGTATTAACCGGAAACATAGTACATGTCTGAATACATAGACAAACAGAGTGTCACTAGTATGCCTCTACTTGACTAGCTCATTGATCAAAGATGGTTATGTTTCCTAGCCATAGACATGAGTTGTAATTTGATTAACGGGATCACATCATTAGGAGAATGATGTGATTGACATGACCCATTCCGTTAGCTTAGCACACGATCGTTTAGTATGTTGTTATTGCTTTCTTCATGACTTATACAAGTTCCTATAACTATGAGATTATGCAACTCCTGTTTACCGGAGGAACACTTTGTGTGCTACCAAATGTCACAACGTAACTGGGTGATTATAAAGGTGCTCTACAGGTGTCTCCGAAGGTACTTGTTGGGTTGGCGTATTTCGAGATTAGGATTTGTCACTCCGATTGTCGGAGAGGTATCTTTGGGCCCTCTCGGTAATGCACATCACTATAAGCCTTGCAAGCATTGCAACTAATGAGTTAGTTGCGGGATGATGTATTACGGAACGAGTAAAGAGACTTGCCGGTAACGAGATTGAACTAGTTATTGAGATACCGACGATCGAATCTCGGGCAAGTAACATACCGATGACAAAGGGAACAACGTATGTTGTTATGCGGCCTGACCGATAAAGATCTTCGTATAATATGTGGGAGCCAATATGAGCATCCAGGTACCGCTATTGGTTATTGACCGGAGACGTGTCTCGGTCATGTCTACATAGTTCTCGAACCTGTAGGGTCCGCACGCTTAATGTTTCGATGACAGTTATATTATGAGTTTATATATTTTGATGTACCGAAGGTTGTTCGGTGTCCCGGATGTGATCACGGACATGACGAGGAGTCTCAAAATGGTCGAGACATGAAGACTGATATATTGGAAGCCTATGTTTGGATATCGGAAGTGTTCCGGGTGAATTCGGGATTTTACCGGAGTACCGGAGGGGTTACCGGAACCCCTCGGGGGTTAATGGGCCTTAGCGGGCCTTTGCGGAGAAGATGAGAGGGGGCCTGGGCTGGGCCGCGCGCCCCTCCCCCCCTAGTCTGAATAGGACAAGGAGAGGGGGGCGGCGCCCCCCCCCCCCTTCCTTCCTCTCTCCTCCTCTCTCCCCCCAAGTCCTAATCCAACTAGGAAGGGGGAGTCCTACTCCGGTGGGAGTAGGACTCCTCTGTCGCGCCTCTAGGCCGGCTGCACCTCCCCTTGCTCCTTTATATACTGGGGCAGGGGGCACCCTAGAGACACAACAATTGATCGCTTGATCTTTTAGCCGCAGCGCTGCCCCCTCCACCATAGTCCACCTTGATAATACTATAGCGGTGCTTAGGCGAAGCCCTGCGTCGGTAGAACATCATCATCATCACCATGCCGTCGTGCTGACAAAACACTCCCTCAACACTCAGCTGGATCGGAGTTCGAGGGACGTCATCGGGTTGAACGTGTGCTGAACTCGGAGGTGCCGTGCGTTCGGTACTTGATCGGTCGGATCATGAAGACGAAACTACATCAACGCGTACAGCTAACGCTTCGCTTTCGGTCTCACGAGGGTACGTGGATAACACTCTCCCCTCTCGTTGCTATGCATCGCCATGATCTTGCGTGTGCGTAGGAATTTTTTTGAAATTACTACGTTCCCCAACACTTATATCTTCCTCAAAACAGCCACCATACCTACCTATTATGGCATTTCCATAGCCATTCCGAGATATATTGCCATGCAACTTTCCACCATTTCATTTATTATGACACGCTTCATCATTGTCATATTGCCTTGCATGATCATGTATTTGACATCGTATTTGTGGCAAAGCCACCATTCATAAATTTTCATACATGTCACTCTTGATTCATTGCCTATCCCGGTACACCGCCGGAGGCATTCATATAGAGTCATATTTTGTTCTAGTATCGAGTTGTAATCCTTGAGTTGTAAATCGATAGAAGTGTGATTATCATCATTAATAGAGCATTTTCCCATAAAAAAGAAAAAAAAAGGAAGAAAGGCCAAAAAAAGAAAGGCCAAATAAAAAAAGAAAAAAAGGGACAATGCTACTATCCTTTTTCCACACTTGTGTTTCAAAGTAGCACCATGATCTTCATGATATAGAGTCTCTTATTATTGTCACTTTCATATACTAGTGGGAATTTTTCAATATAGAACTTGGCTTGTATATTCCAACGATGGGCTTCCTCAAATGCCCCAGGTCTTCGTGAGCAAGCAAGTTGGATGCACTCCCACTCAGTTTCTTTTGTTGAGCTTTCATACATTTATAGCTCTTGAGCATCCGTTGCATGGCAATCCCTACTCCTCGCATTGACATCAATTGATGGGCATCTCCATAGCCCGCTGATTAGTTGGGTCAATGTGAGACTTTCTCCTTTTTGTCTTCTCCACACAACCCCCATTGTCGGTGTCAAAACCGGCGGATCTCGGGTAGGGGGTCCCGAACTGTGCGTCTAGGCGGATGGTAACAGGAGACAAGGGACACGATGTTTTTACCCAGGTTCGGGCCCTCTCGATGGAGGTAATACCCTACTCCTGCTTGATTAATATTGATGATATGGGTAGTACAAGAGTAGATCTACCACGAGATCGTAGAGGCTAAACCTTAGAAGCTAGCCTATGGTATGATTGTTGTTCGTCCTATGGACTAAAACCCTCCGGTTTATATAGACACCGGATAGGTTAGGGTTACACAGAGTCGGTTACAATGGTAGGAGATCTACATATCCCAGACGCCAAGCTTGCCTTCCACGCCAAGGAAAGTCCCATCCGGACACGGGACGAAGTCTTCAATCTTGTATCTTCATAGTCTTGGAGTCCGGCCGTGATGATAGTTCGGCTATCCGGACACCCCCTAGTCCAGGACTCCCTCAGTAGCCCCTGAACCGGGCTTCAATGACGACGAGTCCGGCGCGCATATTGTCTTCGGCATTACAAGGCGGGTTCCTCCTCCGAATACTTCATAGAAGGTTTTGAACACAAGGATAGTGTCCGGCTCTGCAAAACAAGTTCCACATACCACCGTAGAGAGAATAACTTTTGCACAGATCTGCTGACGTATTCCGCGGCGTGACATCACACCACGGCCAGGCCTTTATACGAATCGTTTTTTACTGTTCCACCTCAGCGTGTTTAGCGAGGCGGTTTCCCTGGCACGTCTTATCAAAGCATCCCCTTATATGGGCGGACGAAGCTATGCGTCCCCCGCCAGCCTGGTAAAACTCGCTTATCTCCCAAGCGCCGTAATCAAGGGCGCGGATGGGTTACCCACGTCCATATTGATGAGAATCCCGGAATAAGGGGGCACGATCTAACTCGAGCTCCAGCGCCCAAGTCCGCACATCCCACCTCAACCTTCTCCAATTATGTCCGGAGCGGGAGGCAGGTGGATGGCCTCCTCCGTCACGGAGGGGCACATCACAAAGCTGCGGGAGGCCGGATACTTGTCCAGCAACATCAGCGACGGCTGCCCGACGCAGGCAGCTCATTCCAACCCCCAGGCCCCATGATAGGGTGGTGTTTCTCCCCCACTTCCTCCACGGACTAGGTTTTCCACTTCACCCATTTGTCCGGGGGCTCATGTTCTACTACGGCCTGGACTTCCATGACCTGGCCCCGAATTTCATCCTCAACATCTCGGCGTTCATCGTCGTGTGCGAGGCCTTCCTCTGCATCCAGCCCCACTTCGGTTTATGGCTGAAGATCTTCAATGTCAGGCCGAAGGCGGCCGTCAAGCGGAGTGCGGAGGCGCCATGGTTGGCAAGATGGCCAAAGTCCTATGGCTCGAGGGCTCCTTCGTGGAGACAATAAAGGGGTGGCAATCGGGGTGGTTCTATATCACCGAGCCGCGTGACCCCAAAAGGGCGACGGCCCCAATTCAGATCTGGCTTCCCACACGGCTCTCGTCATGGAAAGAGACGGGCTCGACGTGGGGAATTCGGACGAGCTATCCGGACTCCAGACATGCGTCCGAAACCTGGTGGGCAAGAATCTCAGGCTTGTCAACGTAATCCAGGTGATGCTCATCCGCCGGATTCTCCCATGCCAACAACGGGCCTTCAAATTGTGGGAGTTCGATCCGGCACAGCACCCAACTCTGAAAAGGCTCTTCAACACTACGTACGAAGATGCCTGGAAGGTGCTGTTCAAGGGCGCCGAGGCTCCCACATCCGCTACGGAAGATCGCGGATTCAGCTCGCAGCGTCCACTACTAGGAAAAGGCCTACTAATGGCGCACCTAATTTGGCCATTAATGGCGCATTAGTGGTGCGCCATTAGTGCCACGCAATTAGTATATTTTACTAATGGCGCACCACTGGTGCGCCATTAGTATCTGGTGTACTAATGGTGCACCACTGGATGCGCCATTAGTATATACAACAGTGCGCCATTAGTATGCCTCCCAGGGGGCCATGTATACCCAGGTGCTTTGGCATACTAATGGCACACAGCAGCAAGATGCGCCATTAGTAACTTCAGCATACTAATGGCGCACTGTTTAATGATGCGCCATTAGTATACTTTGGCATACTAATGGCGCACTGTGATGTGATGCGCCATTAGTATGAATATTAGGTTTTTTTTATTTTTTTATTTTCTGTTTTTTGCACAGGTTACAAAATGTATAATTGGACAAAATATAGACAACACACAACAACAACAGATTCATCGAATACAATAGAAGATTAGTTTCTGAATACCATTCATTATATTAGTCTCTGAATACAATTCATCATATTAGTCTCCGAATTGAAAAGACCGAACAAAGATAGAACATTATATTACAAGTCTCAAGACCGCGAGTAGCGAGTTTGTCTTCACATTACAAGTCGATATCGATCATCTAAACTACCATCACATAGAAGAGAGCTGCGGTCAACACGATGAGCATCATCACGATGAAACTTCGTCTTCATCCGGTTCCTCAACGCTCCTCCCTCTCCCGCTAGATAGCGGGCGTATCTAGATTCGGCCTCGGCCCTAGTGGTGTACCCTTTGTAACTGTTACCGCTGAATCGGTGAACCTGTCTCCGACACTCCTCCCGATCGTCGTGAGACTCGGGAACCTTACCCTTGTACCACGACATACGACGGCATCGCTATGCACTAGCCAAGCAAGCGTTAGTACCAATTCACAGACAATACATAAGCAATATATAAGTATGCAATGAGCGATCGGAAGAGAAAAGCAAGACATTAATAGCATCGATTACATCTAAGTTGAGCGACTCTCGAAACCAAAGAGACATACTACAAGTTCATTAAAGTTTAATTACAACATGAGCCAATCGATGTTTGAGAACTAGACACAGCATCACTGCTTCGACTTGACTCAAGGGACCGGGCGTGGATGAAGCCGCCGTCTATCGTGGGAGTCATGAAAGAAGCGGGCGTTGTCAGCCTGCATTTGTAGCATTGTGTCGATGTCTTTGTTGGACGGTTGATTTCGAGGTAGAACTGCCCGAGTGCGAAGGACATCTTGATGGATGATTTCCGCAAACTCCATTGGATGCGAAAGAATTCTTGTCGATGTCCGCGTCTGGATTGCCGACACGCTCGCGGCCCAATCTTTGAGTTTACTCGGTAGCGAAGTTGATGATGGTCCCGCACGATCGCCGCATGTGATGGATGGCGTAGTAGGCACCCTTCGACCGCCAGCGGCTGCTTGACGCAGCGAACGTCATTGTGGGAGAACGCGTGCTTGCCGTGCTTACGAATAGGCCTGGTGAAGGTGCCTCCAGATTAGGCGTGGCAGGAGAACATCATCAAGAACCTTCTTGACATTTGTGTAGTCTACGTTCGATCGACGGTCGGGTCGAAATACGTGGCCATGGAATATTTGGGGCTTAGGAGGATGGCGTGCAATGTGTGTCACTGCAGAAAACACGGAATGTTAAAAGAAAAGCGATCGAAATCTAAGAATTCATATGTTACGGGCGGTTGAGGGAGGACTTACTCGGGAAAGTAAGGCACGAGGAAGTTATCCTTATCTTGGTTTGCGAATGACGCCTTGAGGTAAGAACTTCGCGACTTGCGGTCCCAGCGCTGGCCAAGATCTTGGCACGCATGTAGAAGGGTCGACTATCACGATGTCCGGGTCTTGTCGCGAATGATCCGCATCTCCATACTCATCGAAAATAGCGAGCGAAGGTGTAGTGCAGCGGATGAAGGTTCAACATAGCGTGGATGTCATCAAACCGCAGGACGATAAATGACGCCCGATGGAGTTATCCACAAAGCCCTTGCCCTCGGCACCTTGGCCACGAAAACCGGGTATGCCACATCCTTCTCTACGAGGCGCCGCTTCTCCAAAGAAAGAACACTGTCATGCAGACTCCGCATAGCACGGTTGCAGCATTGAGCATATTTGTCGGTAGCATCGCCCTACCGCCACATGCACCCTCCTCGAGATATCCTCGGTGAAGGTGGCCCGCCCCGAGCACGGATCGTACTCGGTGCGGCTGGCCCGCACCCTTGTTAGTCTTTCTTTTGCGTGCCTTCTTCTTCTCCTGTAATGGGACCGAGTTCTGCTCACAGACCGCCTTCTTGAGTGTGTTGGGGCTGATAATATTTCGCACCTCGCCTATCGAGGCTCGGTGAAGTCGGCGGTGGAGGCGTCTCTCGAGAGCTGAGCGCGCAGACGGCGCTGTTGCAACTTGGCTTCTCCGCGGTACCAGCTAGATCTCGCACGTCTTTTGTTGGGTTGGGTTCTTGAGAAGGAGGCCCCATGAAGTCGCCACCGTACCCATGATCGGCAAAGTCTTGATCGGCGTTGGCAAATGTATCATCGTCGTCGTTGTTCGATCTGTGCCATATGCATGTTTGGATCGATGGCATAGGGATGTCCGGCACCGTTCGGCGGTCTTGCCATGGGGCCGACTTGGCGGCAACACGATGGCGGTGTTGTCTTTGGGTGGTGTCCCCGCCCCAAACGAATCTGGCTCTTCGCCAAAGCGAGGGCCAGCTCGAGGCGGCGCCGAGGGTCATCACGTCATCATCGTCGGCCCCGACGGGTTGAATCGGAGGTAACAACTCGTCGCAGCCTGGCAGCACCGAACCAGTTCAACCCTAAACAAGTTGGGTGGCATCGGGTACCGTGGAACAAGGGTTGCCGGTTGAGCGATTTTGCCCTTGGCGACATCGACCAACTCATTGTTCACGAAGTGCGGGAGAGTGCACAGGCGTCGGCGGCGCCCTGCGAAAACATGTAGGGCGTCGGGGATGCCCGATCAAAGGCAAGGAGATGAAGTCCTCGACCGAGAGAGGCTTAATTAGTTACCGTGATGATGGCGTCGAGCTCGGCTAATGTCGAGGCACCGCCAGCGGCGGGCGCGTGCGATTGACGGAGGGGCCGCTTGCTGCAGGTGCCGGCGGCGTACACCCGGTGCATTAAGCTCCGTGCGGCGTCGGAGACACCAATGCCGCCTCCGCCGGAGACACCAATGGCCCGCCATCGCATTCTGCGAGTTGCTGGCCGTGAAGCTAGGAATCGGGCGGCCCTGTTGGCGCCCGCAATCCGCGACTCAACCCTGGATCAAGGTAGGCACAATGGCGGTGATCGTCACTCCGAGTTGTTGTTGCACTTGCTCTTGGACAATCTCCGGAATCCGCGCCACTGTGCCTTGAGTTCTTGAACCTCACGCGCTGGCTTTCCGAGCTGGTCTTTTCTCCTTCCGCACACAGTGTATAGTATGACCCCATTTTGTGGACAAGCCTTTGCCGGCCACACGACCAGGTGACGTCGACTTCTCGAGCTTATCCTTGTTCTTCATTACATTCAACGCCCTATTTAGAGTGGTGTCCCAAGGGTTGCTCTTAGTCGACCCAGCGCTCTGCTTTCGATCGCTGCGGAAGGAATGTGAACCATTTAGAAATTTGGCTTCATTAATTAGAATGCAACCATATGGAGCTAATTACCCGGGGTGGTATTCCTTACGAGAACAACCTCAAGCGCCCTGGTCTTGGATCCGTGGTAAGCTCCTTTGTTTTGGGTCCTTCTTGTATCGGGCCACGACAAAGTTCCTGGTCTGCTTGTCACCGTATTTATCGAAGAGGCGGTAGGCCTTGCTCGGCACGCTCCGCGTCCTCCTTGTCCCATATAGGCTCCGCCACTCTGTAACCGCCGGGACCGAGTGTGTGTTCCCTAAGTTCAGCTCCGCATTTCTTTCCCCCTCGACTTGATTGGGAGTTTGCGGTGCTCGAGCAATTGATCTTGAAGTCGTTGTAGTCATCTTCGTGATCGAAGGATTTTTCTCCTTGATCTTCTCATAACTCTCACCTTTCTCGATCATTCTCTTCACATTGCTTTTCCAAGTAGACAGGGCCTTGCTCATCTTCGTGAGGGCAGCATTGTTCACTTTATTCCCTTTGAGGCTTGTGTTTTCAAAAGCAGCGGGGAACTTGTATCGTTCGTGCAGCCGTGAAGAGGAGGTTGCGCAAATTCCCCGGTCGGGATGCCTCGGGTTCTCGGTGTTGATCGAGGCGGTGCTCGGAGAATGCACCCGAGCTGAAGCGAGTACCCTTGACTATTCGTTCGGGCGCCGTTGGATTCCGTCGAGTCCACTTGATAACTTCCTCCTTGAGGGTGCGAAGCACGGTCGGGCGCCGGTCCTTCCGTTGCCTCTTACATTGGCTGCCATCGTGCGTGCGCCGCCATCATCGATGGTGGCATCCTCGGCGGCACCATCGGTGGTGGCATCGGTGGGGTCATCCTCGGCGGTACCATCGGTGGTCTCGGGATCGATGGGGAAGGCGGCGTCCTCATACAAGTGAGGTTGTTCCTCCATCTCTGGGACAGCTCGAGAATGCCTTGCCGCCCGAACCCCGGCCTCATCGTTGTGGGCCATGTTTCTCTCTAAATAGAAACAAAGTTTGGTCAAAAGTTGGTTATTGTCAAGGAACAAGATCATGGTCTCATCATTTAGGGTTTGTCGACACGAGGCATCCTAAAATCTAAGCTTTTATCATTGAGGGTTTTTCGACGCCGAGGCACCCTAAAAGCCTAAGCTTTCATCATTTCGGTTTTTATCGACACGAGGCACCCTAAAAGCCATGCATTAGTCACAAATGCGCCGGGCACTTGATCCTACTTAATTAACTACTAAGATACCCCGCCCATGCATTAGTCACAAGTACCCCATATGTCCTATTTTTAGCAAAGTCATGCTAAAATTCACGGAAAATTTCAGCATGACCTTTGCTGAAAATAGGACATATGGAGTACCCGAATTTGCCGGAACGGAAGTTAATCGACATTCCGGCAAACTCAAGGGCCTCTCGGGGTACCTGCAATATCATTATCCCCGCGTAATGAAGTCGCCAATGGGTCATTTCAGAAGATCACAAGTAGCATCATCACAAGTACAACATCATCTATAGCTTTATATTAACAAAGCATCAGCACATATACAAAAGACCACTTATGCCAACCGTATGGTTTATATCAGATTCAGAGTTAGAAACAGGAAAAACCGGTGCTTCAAAGCCTCTGGACACAATTTACATCTATCGATGCGGGATGTCCGACTAATTTCAAGTGTTCACAGGTGAACTTGTACCATGGATGAGCCTAGTGCTTCATTAGTCAACTGAACAAAGATAACAGGGCATAACACCATACATAAAGTGATGAGCATACATACTACTGTCCAAGCAAATTAACTGAATAGTATTGTGTCAAGTTCAGTTTGAAAATTTAGTTACTCCTTGAGTGATTTGACACCAAAAATTACTCCCAAAAATTACAATGACTGTATATTGACTGCATATATTCACTTTGACAGGACTGAATTCAGTCAAGAAAACCTGTCAATTTCTATTCACTGCATATATTCACTTTATACAGGCTGTCAAGTTCTATTTCAGATCAAGTTTCATTACAACACAAACACTATAATTCATCTGCTCACGAAAAATTAATAATCAAAATCAAATTACAATAGGGGTCCCAGGTTTGACCCCATGATACATGCTATCCAGGATTATTCCTCTTCGAACAAACCATCATGCATCATTTTCTAACCAAGGCATAGCTCAGGGAAACCACTTGCTCTAACCGAACTAGCTGATTACCCCAAATCTCATGGTAAAATTAGCAAGGCGAGCATTTATCTTACATGCCCATAGCAAGAATGACACACTCAACTTCATTGCTTCAACCACATGGGCAACAGAGCAAATGTTGGAAGTTGACAATATACTTTAGATTCACACATGCTCCCTAATTATTTTGTGCGTATCTTTAGATTATCTACTTTACGCACAATCATACACAATTTGACTAATTTATCACTGTAGGCCAGCATGAAACACACTCCTCCAAAAAAAGCCTAAAATTCCACTATCATTGCCTGTAAAAAAGCCTAATATCCACTAGTATTGCCTCTAAGAAAGCCTTAAAAGTCCACTATTGTTGACAATCAAAATATGATCTGAACTGTAAGGAGTTAACTGAAAAATGAGTGGTTGTTGGCATGAGGAGTAAACTGATTGTTGGCACAAAAATATTGGTTCTGCAAACATGGAAACAGTCACAAAAATAATGCACTTGGTTTGTGTTGAGTTTCTGCTTTCAGGATTGGTTTGTGTTGAGTTGTTAACCTAAAGGTTCGGCATTTTGAATCTCCTTTAGCTAGTTTGAATCCATGGACTACCCTGTTAGATTGGGACTGAAGATAGGTACCGCTTATCTTTCTATTCCGTCACCAACAAATGGCTTTTCCAAGAATAATATCCTGCATGAACATAGGTGAGAGGTTAACTAACTGCCTCAAAGGCATAATCAATGGTTGTACATGGAACAAATTGCCTGAACATAGATAGGTTAACGGACTGTTTTGTAGCGCACTCACTAATCAAATGATGATTATAAATACAACAAGTGGCCCAAGCTGCCGGCCTAAGCTATAGTTAATATGAAGCAAGACTCTCTTGTAACAAAATGTTGAAAACGAATGTACAACCCTGACTGCAAACTAAATTTCTTTGAACCCCATACACAGTCTCGAAAAATCTACTCCTATGCAAGCAAAAAAAAAGCTGTGAGCCGCTTAAGGAATAGGAGGCGTAAGTAGCATGTTAATTAAAACCATGGATAAGCAGGTGATGTTTTGCAGGTTTATGCCTATCTATCTATCTACCCATCAAACAAACTTGTCATGCACCAGTAATAAGAACCCTGGACTGATAAATATATGCTTATGAATCAAGCTGTAAAAAACCTGTAAGCTGCTTAACAAAATGAGAGGCGTAAGTAGCATGTTAACTAGAGCCATGGATAAGCGAGATGATGTTTTGAAGGTCAGATAGAGTATATGGCTATCTATCTATCAAAAACTTATTATGCACCAGGAATAAGCACCATGGATAGATAAATAGATGATATCCTTCAGATGAAATATATGTTTATGAAGCAAGCAGTAAAATCCTGTAAGCTGCTTAACAAAATGAGAGGCGTAAGTAGCCTGTTAATAGCACCAGGGCAAAAAGATGCTTGCTTATGGAATGTAACCCAATTAGTATACAGTAAATAAAAGTGCAAGTGTCATTCTAGCTCTCGATCGACACCGGATTTCGATATCTTGAGCGTTATACAGATCTTTTACAAGAAACAACTTCTCTTCCATTTGGCAGAAAATCTCAGGGCGCTCAAATTGCTGAAAACAACCGACTAACCAAAACTGAAATGTGCGTACACGTATCAATGAAAGGAACTTGCTATGCACTAAAAACAACAATTTGTATGGGATGTCATCTTTTGTTGGGCTTAAGCTAGTAGCACCAGGCCAAGAATATACTTGCATATGGGATGTATCTCAATTTTATACAGATAAATTAAAGTGACTTTGTAAAGTAAGTTTGGTCTGTACATTTTCTATCTGCGCATAAAGTAAGTTTGGTGAACTTAACTAACTTTGTAAACACTAGTTAAAACAACAAAGAATAGTGTCACCTCAGTAACAACAAACGCAATTGATTTGACTGTTCTAGTGGTGGGGGGCGGCGTGGAAGGCGCGGGCTTTGGAGGGGGAGCATGGCGGGTGGCGGCGAGGCGGACGGTGGGGAGGCAGGGAGCTTCGGACTTGGGGGCGGGGCTGACGGGGAGGAGGGCGGAGGGATGTGGAGGCGCGGTGGAAGGGGAGGGAGGAGGAGGAATGGGGAGGAAGGATGGAGAGGGAGGAAGGAGGAAGGAGGAGAGGTACCTGGGCGGGTGCGGCCGGTCGCCGGAGGGCTGGCGACGGTGGTGTGGACGGGGAGAGCGGCACCGACGTCGGGGCCTCAGGCGGCGGTGGTTGGAGATGGGCGACAGGGACGATGGGGCGCCGGCGATGGGCGCAGGGGCAAGGCGGCGGGGCGGCGTCGAGGCGGTGGGGCGGCATCGAGGCGACGGGGCAGCGGCGTCGGGAGAGGAGAGGGGAAGGGGATCGAGGGCGAGGGGCGAGGGAGAGGGGATAGGTGTGGGCCCGGGAGGAAGTATGGATGGGGGGCGGCACAATACTAATGGCGCACCACACCTCGGTGCGCCATAACTACATCCATACTAATGGCGCACCTCACCCTGGTGCGCCATTAGTACTTTTTTTTATTTCTGCTCGAGCCAACAGGTTATCTCCCACCTAACCTGATCCACATCAAGTTCCCTTTACTAGCTCGACTGGTCAACAGCCAGTTCTCACACCAGGAGGTCCTGGGTTCGATTCCCAGGCTCCACAAATTTTTTTTATGCATTAAAAATGATGTTTGATACTTACTTGTGTTTAAATATGTTCAAACTTGTTTAAATCATAACAGTAGTATTTTTTTATAAGACAGTAATATTTTTTAAAAATATCATCAAACAGTAATGCCGGTGGAGCGGGGAGGTGCGGGGTGCGGGGGTCGGCGGCGGCGGTTGAGTAGGGAGGGTGTGGGGGTCGGCGGCGGTTGAGTAGGGAGGGTGCGGGGGGGCGGCGGCGGTTGAGTAGGGGAATCGAGGTGCAGGCGGTCGGTGGCGGCGGCCGGTGGACGGATCTGGCGAGTGGGATAGCGATCGAGATGGAGGGGGATCGAGTGTCCATGAAATTAAAAATTATTCATGATAGTTCAAAAGTGCCCATGAAATACAATCGAGAAATGAAGTCTCGATTTAAATACAATCGATCTTAGCTAGCTATCTCTTCACAATCTTCTTGCCCTTCTTTTTCGCAAATGGAGTTCTTCTATGGAACGGACGTCCTTTAGGTAGGGTGGTCCTGCTTCTTCTTGTGGTGTATGCTGCTACTTCATCATCGTCGTCATGTTCGATCCTCGGTCGCCGTACTTGTCAAAGTCTTGCTCATTGGCTACTCCATCCATTCCGATGATCTTCCTTTGCCTCTCCTCATGACAACACGACCGGGCTTTGGCGGGTCGGTAATGAAGAAGCATTGGTCCACTTGGGAAGCCAGTACCCATGGCTCATTTTTTGCGGTGACGTTTGCGCCCATGATCTTGGATTTGGCCGGGTATAACCATGGTGGTGAAATACCGGTCTTCTTTTATGAGCGTTCTTGGCCCATCGACACGGAACATCGGGACCTTCTCTCCGGCGTAGCTCAGCTCCCAGATCTCCTCGATCCTTCCGTAGTATCTATCCTTGTCGTTACGGTGTAGGATTCCATCGTTACCCGGAGTTCGATAACCATCGCTCTTCATGTCCTTGGCCTCGGTGTAGAATGTGTAGCCGTTGATATAAATGACGCCTCATAGGTCATCAGGTTGTGCTCGGCGCCTGCGACAAAGGCGAATATGAGTTGTTCTTCCGCGGAAGAATCCTCATGTAAAGGGTACGACAGAAGCTTCTGCTTGAACCAACGCGTGAAACATGAGTTGTGCTCTTTGAGTATATCTCCGTCTGTCCTCTGTTGGCCTCGGTCATTGTACGTCTTCTTAATAAAGGTTCTATGCTCTACCACCCAAGGATCGACCATGTCTATGTGTTGTAGCGCGACTAGGTTTGCTCTTTCAAAGTCGGCGAGTCGACCCTCGAAGTCGACATGCATTTTGGCGACCCTCACGGTAACCCCATCCAGCGAGCCTGCCGAGGTGCTGTTGATGGGCAGACCAGCGGGTTCTCGATGCCTAGATAATTCATGCAGTAGGAGATGCACTCTTGATCGAAAGCCCTGGCTATGCTTCCTTCGGGCGTGACATGTTGTGAACGTATCCTTTGATGACACCATTCATCCTTTCGAGCGGCATCATGCTGTGCAGGAGCGTCGGCCCGAGTTGGATGATATCCTCCACTATATGGACCAGCAGATGCACCATAACATCGAAGAATGCGGGCGGAAGTACATCTCAAGCTCGCATAGTATCACCACGATCTCTTCCTGTAGCCTTACGAGTTGCCTCACGCCAATCGACTTCGAGAGATGACGTCGAAGAAGTTGCATAGGCCAAATAGCGTTTCACGGACGTGCGTGTCCATGATCCCACGGATTGCAAGCTGGAAGTATCTGCGTCATCAAGACGCGTGGCGATCGTGAGACTTCATCCCGCTGAACTTCGCTTCGCTGGGTCTAGGTATCTGCTTATCTTCCCAGCGTATCCGAAGGAAGTTTTACTCCTAGGAGGCAGGTGAAAACTGCTCGATCTCCTCGACTTAGAGTGAAGCACGCGGGAGGTAGTCATTTCCGGTCTTCTTGGCCTTTTTGCCTTTGCGACGACTTTTCGTGTCCTGCTTCATCATCATCATCATCATCATTAGCGTGAAGCTCCTGCACGATGCCCATTGATTTCAAGTCTGCCCTTGCTTTCGCCCATCTTTGGTCCTCTCGGCATGTTGAGCAGGGTACCAAGCAGACTCTCGCACACGTTCTTCGTGATATGCATGACATCAAGGCTGTGAGGCACACGGTGGATCTTCCAGTACGGCAAGTCCCAGAAAACAGACCTCGTTTTCCATACCTTCAGCAGCGGCTCTGGCGCCTTTCGCTTCTTTCCCGGCTCTGGCGCCTTTTGCTTCTTTCCCGGCAGTGGGCAGTCTTTCCAATTTTTCAACAGCTTGTCTATTTCCTCGCCGCTCCTCGTACACGGGCGTTTTCGGGGTTCTGTTTCACCATCGAACAGATCCTTCGATGTCCCATGAACACGGTTTTCGAAGACCCGGGATCTCTATCTAGCTGGCGATACGTTGTGTCATCCATGCACCTTACGCATCCAGAAAATCCGTGGACTACCTGCCCATGAGATATCCGTAATCGAGATAGTCGTGCACCGTCGTGAGCGGTGCGGCTCTCATAGGGAAATATTCTTTCTCTGCGGCGCCCCACGTATTGGCTGGCGTTTTCCACAGCGTGTCAAGCTCCTCTTTCAGCAGCCCCAGATCTGATTGATGTCGTTCCTGGTTGTTTCGCCCTTCAATTAGCATACTCATGTGAATGTACTTCCTCTTCATGCACAACCAGGGGAAGGTTGTACATCCACACAAACACAGGCCAGGTGCTATGTGTGCTTCTCGCTGCCAAACGGATTGACTCCATCGGTGCTCGCGCCCAGCATGATGTTCCTTGATCGTTCCCAAATTCGAGTCTTGAAGTTCAACGCTTGCCACCGCTCGCATCCTTAGGGTGACTCAGCATCTTGTCTTTTTATCTATCTCCGGATCATTTAAGTCATCTTTCGCTTCTTCTCCTCCCTATCCGCGTGCAACGCAGGAGCTTTGCTACCTTAGGGTCCGCGAAATACCGCTGCAGACGAGGTGATCGGAAAGTACCACACCACTTTTCGAGGAGCTTTCTTCCTCTTCTTGTATCGAGTGACGCGCAAGACACCGGACATATGGTAGACTCGCGTGCTCGTCCCGATAAATGATGCAATTGTTCATGCACACATGGTATTTCACGTGTGGTAAATCGAGAGGACACACGATTTTCTTCGCCTCCTCCAAACTGGTCGGGCACTTGTTCCCCTTGGGAAGACGTTCGTGCTGAATGACATGTTCTCGTCGAAGCACGCGTCGGTCATTTTGTGTTTTACCTTCATCTCCGAGCCATGAGCGTTACTTTGGCGGGTATCCTCGGCCTGCATCCTTCATACAATGGAGTAACGCGTCTAACTCAAGTTGATCCATCTTGGCTTTCTCTCGGGCGGCAGCTCTGGCGTTATCCGCCCGCTTGAGAAGCAGCTCTTGAATATGAGGGTCCTGCACCCAGCCCATCGATGGTCCAGCGTCGTCGCTCCGCCGCATCATCATCTTCATGATCATGCGTCGCCTGCTCGGCATCTTCCTCATCATCATGTCCTGCATCTTCTACATGATGACTGTGTAGCATCACCGTCGTGATCATCTCCACCGGGATTCTTCGTCTTCTCGCCCGCCCGAGCCGCGGTGGTTGTCTTGCTGCCCTTCCTCATTTCTTGCCCAGCCCCCATGGACGACTTCGTAGTCATCTTCATCACCTTGCCACCGATAGCCTTCCATGAAACCACGCAAGAGCAGGTGGTCCCGCACCTGCCCGGAATCCGGGTCCGCAATAAGGCTCTTCAGCTTGCATCTTCAACACGGACATCTTATCTCCGTCTCGTTCTATTGAAGCATCTCGGCCTTCGCGGACCTCAAAAACCTATTCACGATGCCTTCGGTCATCGTGCGGACCATGGTCGCCTGCGAGGTAGAGCAAAACGATATTTTAGAACCAAACAAAAATTTGGCATGACTTTCCCTAAAAATAGGACCAAAAGAATGCTTAATGCCAAAATTTCTGCCAAACGGAAATGAATCAACATTCGGCAAAATATTGGCAACTATCGCATTTCAAATACCGTACACCTCCAAACACAAACACATATGCAACCCACAAACATATGCAACACCACGAACATACATAGATCTAGCTAGGCCATAAAAAGTGCATGTGCACATTGTTGTAGGAGAACAACATAAATATAGCTTCCCCTTACTTACCTATTAAAACAAGGTAATTTAACCACTTAATTTGAATGAATCTATGGTGGAAATGAGGTGAAAAAGAGGAGGCAACCGAGACAAGGAGGAGGTGGAGAGAATGAAGTGGGGAGAAAGTGAGTGTGGGTAGGAGAGGCTGTCCAAAATATCTTGTTGCTGCCCACTTACTAATGGCGCACCAGCACTAAATGCGCCATTAGTAATCCAGGTTACTAATGGTGCACCCTCTGGCGTGCGCCATTAGTAGTTTTGCAAAAAAATACTAATGGCGACTGATCCATGATGCGCCATTACTAGTTTAAACTACTAATGGCGCACTTCATCCGGATGCGCGATTAGTATGTTTGGACAGGCGCACTAGTTCAAAAAAAATTGATACTAATGGCGCACCCTTTGCCTGGTGCGCCATTAGTAGTTACAACTACTAATGGCGCACTTCATCTGGATGCGCCATTAGTATGTTTGGACAGGATGACTAGTTCAAAAAAAAATTTGATACTAATGGCGCACCCTTTGCCTGGTGCGCCATTAGTAGTTTCATCTCTAATGGCGTATCAGCAGGTGGTGCGCCATTAGTATATACTAATGGCGCACCAACTGTCTGGTGCGCCATTAGTGTCAATCCCATCTATAGCCCTTTTTCTAGTAGTGGTCAAGAAAGCGAGGTGAGTTATTTTACCCTTTATGGGACTCTTTTTTCATAGTTTGACTCTATGCGGGATCTAAAACTCCCTAACCTTTAACAGGACTGGCTGAAGACGTCTGGACAGGTTAACTGTCCGGCTCCTTTGCCAGAAGACCCAGCGGACGCCCGATTGACGTGGCTGCTGGCTCCGTACCTCATGTGGTGCGGAGAAGAAGGTTAAGAAGGAGGCAACGGAACTCGAAGGAGCTCCGACGCTGGTGTTGTCGATTCTCAAGCGAATCTTCTCCTGAGAACGAGGAGGAAAAAGAAGCTTCTCCCCCAGCGGGGGAGGAGAAGAAAAGGAAGGCCGCCCCAACTGGGGAGGCCGGAGGGTCCAAGAAGGGAAGAACCCTTCCTCCGGACTTCTCCACCAACGTCGACAACGATGAGGAGGATTGGCCAACAAGGGCCAAGCCCCTGGCGAGATCGTAAGTGTCCGGGTACCCATGACTTTTTATTGCATAGTGTTCTCTAATGCCGAACAATCATGCAGCCCGCCCAAGGGCGAAGTTCGCCGCTTCGCCGATCGGCGGGACCACGAGTTCGCCGGAAATGGAGAGTACTTCACTTCGGCTGCCTCATCGCCTCACGCTGGACGACGCCGAGGTGGTGCCCCAAGGGGGCCTGGTCAAGAGGAGGTGGCGCGGGAGGTGCCGCAGGCAACCTCCGGACTCAGCGTGGGGGCGAGACCCCGGGGCTCTAAGCCCGACCCTCGTCTCGACTCCATGCCGGAACCTTCAGCGGTTTGAGTCCGCAAGCGGTCCCTTCAGAGGAAGGGTAAGACACCGTGTCTTTCGCCCAACCGAGGCACCGGATAGCATCGGAGGCGCTTAACAGCGCCTCCATCAAGGAGGAGCACCGCCTTTATTATGAGTGTGGTGATCCAGAATTTCAGTCCGCCAAGAGCGGGCTGATCTGAAGCCTGTACCAGCCTTCTAACAGGCTTTGAGGTAAGTTTAGAATATGTAAAAATATTACCGCATAGACAGTAGTTCTCGATGCTTAGTTCGGTGTTCGGAAAGAAAAGCCGGACTAAGGATCTAAAAAGATATACGCATGAGTCTAACATAAGTATGTCAATATGGGAATGCAGGATGCACTGCTGACCTCTGCCGCACTGACTGCGGAGGTCAATGCATTGAAGCAGAGCCTCGAGCGGTCCGAGAACAAGCTCGGCCTTGCCAAGAAGCAGCTCGAGGACAAGGAAGGTAAGTAATACCTTAATAAAGAAATACCTTATAGAAATGTTTCGGTTGCCAAAAAATAACAGGAATAACATGGGTACTACAGGGGCCACGAACGAGGTGGCGACCCTGAAGGAAGCGGTGTCCGTGGCCGAAAACAAAGCGGCCGCGGAGCGCACCGAGCGAGAGAAGGGGGAGGCGCAGGTGGCGAAGGTACGGCAAGAGCTCCGGGCTGCTCGTGGAAAAACACGAGTTTGGAGCGTGACTCAAGACTCGAGAGTCCGAGCTCGCCTCGGCTCTTGAGAGTGCCAAAGCCGCTAATGTCGAAGCCCAAAAAGCCCTCCAAGAAATTGAATCATTAAAGAAGATAGCGGCGGGTAAGGCATTCTTTATGCAAAGCAAGCATGTGAAAGTTACCTATTACTTACCCGGATTCGAAGCTCTCCAGGAGCGTTCGCAGATCTGCCCCGAAGTGTGTCCGATGCTGCCGCGTTCTACCGTGCCAAGGAGGGGAGCTCGACGGAGAAGGTGTTTTGGTCTCAGTATGCTGAGGCCGAACGTCCGGTGCCCCTGAGCGACCAGCTAAAGCAGCTGGTCGAGCTCCACAAGGTCGCCGAACAGGCCATGAAGGGCCTCATAGTTCGGTTGTGGCCATTGGAAGCCATGCACAGGAGCTACTTCGCTTAGTGCGGCTGGTGGACGCCTGTCCATGGATTGAAGTCATCAAGCGCTCCGTCTGCATTGAAGGTGCTCGTCGGGCCCTTGCCCGTGCCAAAGTGCACTAGGGCAAGCTGGATGCGGAGAAGCTTGTGACGGACGGGCCACCGAAGGGCAAGGAGCATCGCATGCCCGAAATGTACTATGAGGGCCTCCTGAAGGGTGCCCGCCGTATAGCGGATGAGTGCTCCAAAGATGTAATTTTTGAGTAGACTCGCATTTGTTATCCTGTACGCTGAAAACTTGATTTTAGATATTACCTTTTGTGCGGCCGTTTATCAAATTTGAGAGATGGCAAGTCGTTGGCTTCAGCCCCCATGCCACGAGTGCTGGGGTGTTCGGGATAAACTTGAGCGATCTTGTTCCCATTCTTGGGTCCATCGAGGAGGCGCCAACGCAGCGAACAAGGCAACCGGACTTATAATGCTTGAACACTCTCACTTAGCCATAGAATTCTATAATTTTAAATTTGGTGAAGCCCCTAGTATTCGAAGACCGAGTTCGGGCGCTATCCACGCCATGGCGGACAATTCGGTTCCTCGCTCTAAGCGGCATAAGTCTTTAGGGACCCGAAAAACCTCTCGAACAGCGATCGCTCTCGCCCTATCATGACGGTCAGTTTTAGCTTTCTCCACCGAGGTGCTCAACCCAGCTCAACTGGGCACAATCATGATGGTTCTCCGGTGCTACCTTAGCCGATATAACGGAACGTAAGGTACCAAAACACGGAGCCGGGCAAACCCAACTATTGACCCAGACATGATTCGAGCCGATTCATATAATGCTATAAGTTCGGGTGCCGACTTGTGAAAGTGTTCGGACTTATCACACCATAATTTTGGGGTACTTAAGCCCTCAGTGTATTGGCCGCACTAAAGTGTATGGGTGCAACATGTCATGAAATGAACATATATATAGATAAAAAATGTAATAATAGGCAAGAGCTATATATTGGTTATTAAAAGGAGACTGCAAATAAAAGCGGAATGATACAAATTGTGCGGTAAGCAAGGGATGGAACTATTTAACATGTCCCCCTCCAGGGGTAAGCTGCGGGATGGTATGTAAAACAGGTATAATGCTCGTAGTAGAGACCACCTGGACACTCGACGCAGTTTTCTGCTTCCCTGGTTGTTGCATCGTGTATTCGGCGCGAATGCTGGACAGGTCTTATGGAGAACCGAGTCCTGAAAGTAAGAAGAAAAAAAAAGAAAAAGAATGACACAATTGGGAGCCCCTGGTGCGGTTGAGCCGCATTCTGGGCGTGCCGTGGTCGTGCCTCTCCCCTTATGCCCATGGTATCTCCAGAGCATAGTTATGTACGCGTAGTACTGGCTTCGCAATTTCGCGAGGGCTGGAGTTGGGGCCGGATTGCTACGCGTGCTTGAATCGTGCCAGGCGGTCTTGTTGTAGGTTACTCCGGGCGCGCTTGACAGTGTCCGGACGTTTAGCGGCCGGACTCGAGAACTGGTGTGAGAGGCTGCTTTGCACCTCCGCCGCGAGGGCCGCCATGTGCTCCTCCGTTCGGAGAGAGCGTTCGGTGTTTCCATTGACCGTGATTACTCCTCGAGGGCCCGACATCTTGAGCTTGAGGTATGCGTAGTGCGGCACCGCATTGAACTTTGCAAATGCGGTTCGTCCAAGCAAAGGCGTGATAGCCGCCATGAACGGGACTATGTCAAGATTAACTCTTGCTTCGTGGTTATTCGGGATCCGAAGACCACTTCGAGTGTAATCGAGCCCGCATAATTGGCCTCTACACCGGTATGACGCCTTTAAAGGTCGTCTTTGTAGGTTTAATCCTTGAGGGTCTATGCCCATTTTGCGACCGTATCCCGATAAAGCAGGTTCAGGCTGCTACCGCCGTCCATCAGGACTCTGGTGAGGTGAAATCCGTCAATAATTGGGTCAAGAACCAATGCTGCGAAACCGCCATGACGAATGCTAGTGGGGTGGTCCCTTCGATCGAAGGTGATCGGGCAGGAAGACCATGGGTTGAACTTTGGGGCGACTGGCTCCATCGCATATACGTCCCTTAGTGCATGCTTCCGCTCCCTTTTGGGTAGGTGGGTTGCGTATATCAGGTTCACCGTCCGCACTTGTGTGGGAAAGCCCTTCTGTCCTCTATTGTTTGGCGGCCGGGGCTCTTCCTTGTCATCGCTATGCAGCCCCTTGTCATTGAGTTCGCACTTAACTTGCTCGCTTGTTTGAACACCCAACAATCCCTGTTGGTGTGATTGGCTGGTTTTCGGGGTGCCATGTATCCGCAAGCGATCGAGTATTCGGTCCAAGTTGGGACGGGCCCTGGGTATTTCTTTTGAATGGCTTCTTCCGCTGACCGGTTTAGAGCCTCTGAATCCGCATTGATGGTCGTATCTTCAGCATTATCGCCGCACGCGGCGCTTGTTCTTGTTGCGCGCGACCTGCCATTGCTATCCTTGGTATCCGAACTATCGTGGTGTTTGGCCAAGTTGTTGCTTCGAGCTAGCCAGCTGTCCTCTCCCACACAAAAGCGGGTCATGAGTGTTGTGAGGGCTGCCATGGATTTCGCTTTTCTGTCCTAGGTGCCGGGCAAGCCATTCGTCGCGGATGTTATGTTTGAAGGCTGCAAGGGCCTCTGCATCCGGACAGTCAACAATTTGATTTTTCTTTGTTAGGAATCGTGTCCAGAAATGTCTGGCCGATTCTTCTGGCTGCTGAATTATATGGCTAAGGTCATCGGCGTCTGGTGGTCGCACATATGTGCCCTGGAAGTTATCAAGGAATGAGGCTTCCAGGTCCTCCCAACACCCAATTGATTCTGCTGGCATGCTGTTGAGCCAATGCCGAGCTGGTCCTTTAAGCTTGAGTGGGAGGTATTTGATGGCATGTAGATCATCAGCGTGGGCCATGTGGATATGGAGGAGATAGTCCTCGATCCAGACCGCAGGATCTGTGGTACCATCGTATGATTTGATGTTTACGGGTTTAAAGCCCTCAAGGATTTGGTGATCCATTACTTCATCTGTGAAGCATAGTGGGTGTGCGGCGCCTCTGTACTGGGCTATATCATGACGTAGCTCATATGAGCTTTGTCTATTGTGTTCGGCCCGGCCGGAGTTTATGTATCCGGCGTGACAGTAATCATCCCGAGTCGTTGGGCGCCCACGCGATCCGTAGATCGATCTTGTATGTTTTGCCTTATCCTCCAATAGATCTCGCAAGTCCAGCGCGTTTTCCCGTGCCTTGGTACTTTTTGAGCAGCGTCGGGGTGCAGCTTGAATGGAGGGTCTAGAGGCCTCTCTGTCGCGGCCACGGGGTGGCCGGTCGGCCGCATCATAGCTGGTGACTTGGGTGCTTCTTCCTCTGATCGAGGCAACTGCCTGCGTTTAGGGTAGCTTTTGGAGGGGCGTTCGAGTTCATACTCTTCGGCTGCAAGGACTTCAGTCCATCTGTCAGCTAGCAGGTCTTGGTCAGCTCTAAGCTGTTGCTGCCTTTTCTTGAGGCTGCTTGCCGTGGCTATAAGCCTGCGTTTGAAACGCCCTGTTGGCGGGATCCTCGTGCACGCATTTAATTCGTCATCGTTGAGGCTTGCCTCATCTTCGGAGGGAGGCGATAATTATCGCCCTCTACCTCTCTTTTCGCCGACTTGTTGCGGACTTGCTTCTCTCCTCCTCTGTCTTTGAGTCCTGCTTTGGAGGGGCTGTCTTCGCACTGTCCGGAGTGTTATTATCTCCCGTGCCGGAATCACCATTTTTGCTGTGGCGGGATTTAGAGCGGCGCCGCTGACATCGTCGCTTCAGTTGCTTCTTGGAGGGGTCATCCTTCGTTGTTCCATCGCCGTTTCCATCTTTTGGGATGTCCACCATGTATATGTCGATGACGAGGTGGCCTTCGATGCCCCTCGTAGGCGCTGGGTCTTGGTAAATCTCCGCATCGTCGCCCATACCGCCGATGTCCTCGGAGTCAAGTCGAGCATGTCGGTTAAATCATCGGCAGTGGCTACAAAATGGGTGGTGGGTGGGCGTTGAATTTCTTCGTCGTCTGCATCCCAACCTTCCGACCGTAATCCGCCAGGCTCTCCGGATAAAGAGAGAGACTTTAGTGAATTCAGGATGTCGCCAAAGGGTGAGTGCTGAAAGATGTCCGCGGCAGTGAACTCCATGACCGGCGCCCAATCGGATTCGATTGGTCGGGGCGCGGAGGGTTCGGAGTCCGGAGAGGAGTCCGGCACCTTGGAGTCACGGTCTTCGCAAAGGACAGGGATGGAGTTCGGCTCAATCGCCGTTGAGATCGTAGCCCCCGAGGCGGTGCCCAGCCACTCGTCCTCGATCGGGGGCTCCGGATTAAGGGTCGGAGCGGGCACTGGTGCGGCCTCCATAGCACTGTTCGGCGCCAGAGCTAGATCATGCCCATCGAGACAGTGCGGCGCGCTTGGCTGTGGCTCGAATCCGTAGAAGATCAAGTCTCCGCGGATATTGGCTGTATACTTTAGACTTCCAAATCTAACCTGATGGCCAGGGGCGTAGCTTTCGATCTGCTCCAGATGGCCAAGTGAATTGGCCCGCAGTGCAAAGCCGCCGAATATGAAGATCTGTCCGGGGAGAAAAGTCTCACCCTGGACCGCGTCTTTGTTGATGATTGAAGGAGCCATCGGGCCTATAGGTGATGACACAGAGGAACTCTCAATGAAAGCACCAATGTCGGTGTCAAAACCGGCGGATCTCGGGTAGGGGGTCCCGAACTGTGCGTCTAGGTGGATGGTAACAGGAGACAAGGGACACGATGTTTTTACCCAAGTCCGGGCCCTCTCGATGGAGGTAATACC
Organism: Aegilops longissima; assembly: GCA_021605205.1. Taxonomy (NCBI): domain Eukaryota; kingdom Viridiplantae; phylum Streptophyta; class Magnoliopsida; order Poales; family Poaceae; genus Aegilops; species Aegilops longissima. The sequence continues at coordinate 663,226,784 of CM038680.1, read as the reverse complement.
CTACTCCTGCTTGATTAATATTGATGATATGGGTACTACAAGAGTAGATCTACCACGAGATCGTAGAGGCTAAACCTTAGAAGCTAGCCTATGGTATGATTGTTGTTCGTCCTACGGACTAAAACCCTCCGGTTTATATAGACACCGGATAGGTTAGGGTTACAGAGAGTCGGTTACAATGGTAGGAGATCTACATATCCGTATCGCCAAGCTTGCCTTCCACGCCAAGGGAAGTCCCATCCGGACACGGGACGAAGTCTTCAATCTTGTATCTTCATAGTCTTGGAGTCCGGCCGTGATGATAGTTCGGCTATCCGGACACCCCCTAGTCCAGGACTCCCTCACCCATTATCATATTATATTCCACCCATAGTGCTATGTCCATGGCTCATGCTCATGTATTGCGTGAAAATTGAAAAAGTTTGAAAAGGCTAAAATATGAAACAATTGCTTGGCTGAAACCGAGGTTGTGCATGATTTGGATATTTTGTGTGACAAAGATGGAGCATAGCCAAACTATATGATTTTGTAGGGATGAACTTTCTTTGGCCGTGATATTTTGAGCAGACATGATTACCTTGTTAGCATGCTTGAAGTATTATTATTCTTATGTCAATATTAAACTTTCGTCTTGAATCTTTCGGATCTGAACATTCATGCCACAATAAACAGAATTACATTGAAAATTATGTTAGGTAGCATTCCACATCAAAAATTCTGTTTTTATCATTTACCTACTCGAGGACGAGCAGGAATTAAGCTTGGGGATGCTTGATACGTCTCCAACGTATCTATAATTTTGATTGTTCCATGCTATTATATTATCCATCTAGGATGTTTTATATGCATTTACTCCCTCCGTTCCTAAATAATTGTCTTTCTAGCCATCTCAAATGAATTACAACATACGGATGTATGTAGACATGTTTTAGAGTGTAGATTCACTCATTTTGCTCCGTATGTAGTCACTTGTTGAAATCTCTAGAAAGACAATTATTTAGGAACGGAGGGAGTATATGCTATTTTATATGATTTTTGGGGCTAACATATTAACATAGAGCCCAGTGCCAGTTTCTGTTTTTTCCTAGTTTTTTAGTATCGCAGAAAAGGAATACCAAACGGAGTCCAATTGACGTGCCAATATTTGATGATTTTTGATGGACCAAAACAAGCCCCCGTAGTAAAAGAGTTGGGCCAGAAGAGTCCCGGGCTGTCCACGAGGGTGGGGGGCGCGCCCACCCCCCTTGAGCGTGGGCCCCTATCTCGTGGACGACTCGGAGACCCCCCTGACGTGAGACCTACGCCAAAAATTCCTATAAATACAGAAACCTCCAGAAAATAACCTAGATCGGGAGTTCCGCCGCCGCAAGCCTCTGTAGCCACCAAAAACCAATCGGCACCTGTTAGGCACCTGGAGGGGATCCTCACCGTGGCCATCTTCATCATCCCGGCGCTCTCCATGACGAGGACGGAGTAGTTCACCCTCGGGGCTGAGGGTATGTGTCAGGACCCCGATTCCAAGTCACATTGATCTAGCCGGTAACACCTCATATCACTTTGCGGCCTCACGCACGGTATTCCCACGGGTGTCGCCTTACCATGGCCGGGACCGTTTGTGCCTTTTGGCTCACGATATGATAGTGTCGCTAGCATCCATATGACAGAGAACCGGGCCGACATGGCTAGTCGTGAACCCAAAGCGGCACTAACCCATGGGGACAGGCATACATGAATCACATCGAGCATGTCGGTCGGCAGCGTGTGAATTGGGCTGTAGCCCTGGCTAACAGGACTCAGGAACCCGGGCTGTAGCAGGCTAGGCAGGACTCGGATGTCACCGCGTAACATTTCCCGAAGGGATGTATATGTGAACGAAGTGAAACACATGCCGCCAGTCAAGTGTCCCGAGCAGTAGTCTTTGGGCTAGCAGGACTCCGTGAACTGGCTGTAGCAGACTACTATGGCTCAAGGAAGCACTAGACTACATTTCCCCATAAGAGAGGCTGCCAAGGATAAACAACTAGTTTGTTGGATCCCACATACCAAGCATTTCAAGCATACACACAATATGCTCGATATGTGTAAATACAACATGGCATCACAACATAACTCTACGACTCAAGTATTTATTCATTAGGCCCGAGGAGCGAGATATTACAAACATGGGTCTCATGACCCAACATACTGAGCATACAAGCAACAAGCACAAGCGAAGCTTAACATGTCCGAGTACGAGACATCTACAAATGAAAAGGCTGAGAAGCCCGACTATCTACCGAGATCTGCCGAGGGCACAAGATCGTAGCTGAGGTATCAAGCTAAACGTCGAAGTCCACGCGGAACTACTAGTGAGACTGAAGTCTCTCTGCAAAAACATAAAATAGGCAAACGTGAGTACAAATGTACTCAGCAAGACTTACATCAGATCTAACTACATATGCATCATTATCAACAAAGGGGTGGTGGGGTTTAGCTGCAGCAAGCCAGCTTTGACTCGGTGGCTATCTTAAACTACGACTGCAAGTAACTCTTTTGAGGTGGCGCACATGAGTCCACATATTCACCATATCAATACACCACTATGGATCCGCTCCCATCTCCCTACGAGAACACCATCCATAGCACTCACGCTTATCTTGCGTATTTTAGAGTATCCACTTTCACTTGTCTATGAACTGTTATAGGCAACCCAGAAGTCCTTTTCCACGGACATGGCTATTCGAATAGATGATGTTAACCCTGCAGGGGTGTACTTCTTCACACACGCTCTCGCCACTTACCACCATGTACACGTCGTGTATCTCGGCAACCTTCAAGCGGAAGCCTGGCGAGCGAGTCGGCCACGACCTGACTAACCACACAAGTCTCTCGTCCAGGTTTATCGCCTACAAGCAACAAGCACAAGCGGAAGCATAACATGTCTGAGTACAGACATCTACAAATGAAAAAGGCTGAGAAGCCTGACTATCTACCAGATCCTGCCGAGGGCACAAGATCGTAGCTGAGGTATCAAGCTAAACGTCGAAGTCCACGCGGAACTACTAGTGAGACTAAAGTCTCTCTGCAAAAACATAAAATAGGCAAACGTGAGTACAAATGTACTCAGCAAGACTTACATCAGATCTAACTACATATGCATCATTATCAACAAAGGGGTGGTGGGGTTTAGCTGCAGCAAGCCAGCTTTGACTCGGTGGCTATCCTAAACTACGATTGCAAGTAACTCTTTTGAGGTGGCGCACACGAGTCCACATATTCACCATATCAATACACCACTATGGATCCGCTCCCATCTCCCTACGAGAACACCATCCATAGCACTCACGCTTATCTTGCATATTTTAGAGTATCCACTTTCACTTGTCTATGAACTGTTATAGGCAACCCAGAAGTCCTTTTCCACGAACACGGCTATTCGAATAGATGATGTTAACCCTGCAGGGGTGTACTTCCTCACACACGCTCTCGCCACTTACCACCATGTACACGTCGTGTATCTCGGCAACTTTCAAGCGGAAGCCTGGCGAGGGAGTCGGCCAGGACCTGACTAACCACACAAGTCTCTCGTCCAGGTTTATCGCCTATTCGGGTTCCATCCGCAAGGAGATCCGGCCGGGGTGTCGCTCACGGCCCCAAACGATGTGAGCAGGGTTCCCAAGACACCAAACGGGCGCCCGGTACACCGTGCCACGGTGTATCTACCGCAACATAGCCCACCCCTAGGGTCAGCGCTACGCACGGCCCCGAACACATATCCTACAAACACCAGAAACTAGTTGCAACTCCTGGACAGAGATCGAGTTGATTAATAAGTCGAGAGGGGCACTTAAGCATTCCAATGCGTGGTAGTAGCTGTTCATGGATCACAAACACAGAACTCAGTTCCTAAGGAGGGTTTCAATGAGACAACCCACCATGTTCTCCTACATGGCCTCTCACCGCTACCTTTACCAAATCGTGTTCACACACTTAGCTCACACACAGTAGGATATGTTCACACACCATTCCAATTCATTCCCGATGAATCGGACTGACTCAACTCTAAGCAGAGAGTGCATGACAAACAAGCATGAATGAGTAGGCACAACAGGGCTCAAACAACTCCTACTCATGCTAGTGGGTTTCATCTAATTACTGTGGAATGACAGGTCATGCAGAGGAAAGGGGTTCAACTACCGCAGCATCTAACAGTTGAATCGTTGTTGTCCTAATGCAGTAAAAGAGAGCAGGAGCGAGAGAGTAGGATTGTATCGAAATGAACAAGGGGGTTTTGCTTGCCTGGCACTCCTGAAGATATTATAGCTCTTCATCGGTGTCATCGAACTCATCGTCGGTACGTCGTCTACTGAGAGGGGACAAATACAGGCAAACAAGGAAGAACACAATCAATGCAATGCACAATATGATGCGTGATCATGACATGTCAAAATGCTGTGATTTGAGCTAATGCAACTAGCAGTAGATTAAATGAAGTTGGTTTGAATCCAAGATTCAAATTCAAACTCCATATGTGCTTATTTAAATGTGAATTATGCAAATTGCCCTGTACAACAACCCTAGGTTGTTCAAACATGCATGCAAATGCTATAAACAAATTCCTTGAATTTTTCTGATCATTTTCCATATATAATTTGTTTGATTTGGAGCTACGGTTGATTTCTATGAATTTTAGAAGTTTTGGATATTTTCTGAAATAAATAAATCATTTAAGATTTATTTAAATTCCAAAAATAATTACTGCATCAGCATGACTTCACTGTGATGTCAGCGGTCAACAGGCGCCTCCAGGTCAAACCTGACCAGTGGGGTCCACTCGTCAGTGACTGGGGCTGGTTAGTGACACTGTCAGGTGGGTCCGGTCAACGCCCACGTCAGCGGGGTCAACTCAGGCATGTGGGTCCCGCTGGGTTTTAAACTAACCTAAACAGAAACAAAACTGGGATTAATTAGGGCGTGGGGCCCATGTGTCATTGGCTCAGGGGTTGTTTAGTGGGGGGTTTAGCCGTTAATCACGCGGCCACGTCGGCTCGCCGGAGTATGGCCGGCGAAGACCTCAAAACGCGGCCGAGGGTCTCGGGCTCGCTCCTCCAGCGTCCAGAGGAGTAGCGGAGAGCATCCACGGGGAGCTGGAGCTCGCCCGCATCCAGCGCTGCAAGCAGCAGTAGCTAGGGCGGCCGGAGCTCGTCGGAAACGAGCTCGGGGCGGCGCCGAAGTTCGGACACAACCGGGGATGCAGTTGCGGTGGCCGTGGTGATGTGTGTTTAGCACCTACGGCGTCTACGGGGTGCGGTGAGTACGATGGGAGCATGCCCGGGACCAAATGGTCATCGGAGCATCACCGGGGACGAGCGCGGGCGGCGGCGGGTTTCGGTCAACAAGGGGGCGACGGCTACGGCGTGTGAGAGTGAGAACGGAGAGGGGGAGAAGGGGCAGGAGCTCACGGCGAGTGCAGTGATGTCCTCGGCGTGCTCGGGGAAGCACCGGAGCGAGCGGGGCGGCGAGGCCGATCTCCGGCGGCCGAGGAGGGAAAAAGCGTCGGGACGGTGCTTCGGGGCTCCTCCGGTCGCGTGAGCCGTCGGGGAGGACGAGGGAGGCACGGCGGAGCTCGGGGCTGCGTCCATGGGGCTAGGGCTAGCCGGTGGCCATGGTGGTAGTGAACGGCGGCGGCGGCTCTCTATTCGGGCGAAGAACGAAGAGGGAGAGGGGGAAATGACCAGGGAAGAAGGGGGGGTCGGCACGGCCTCGTCCACGTCTCCTGGCGCGGGGTTGGGGGAAAGGAGGCGTCAACACGGCGAAGCAGGAGGTGGCAGGGCGCTGCGTGCAGGCACACGCGCTACCCTCTTGGCCGGGAGCGAGGAGGAAGGCGACAGGGGGGCGGCCAGTGGGCTGGGCTGGCCACTTGGGCCGCCAGGTGGCTACACAGGTAAGTTAGGTAGGTTCCCTTCTCTCTCTTTTGATTGTTTTTGGTTTTTTCTATTTTGTGATACTGTTTTGGGCTTTATTAAAAATGTCAGGGCATTTCCAAAAATCATGAAACTAATCATGGATACTGTTTAGAACATAACCAACAGTAAACATTTTAGTTTATGATTATTTGAGCATTTAAAATATTTTATAGCATTTAAATGCCCAAATGCAAATACTATATGATTTAATCCAGTGACCAAATATGTCATCGAAAATGTGCAACACCTCTGGTTATGGTTTATAGCATTTTTCCAGAAATGATGAACATTTTTTTAAAGCCATTTGGATTCACTGAAAATATTTTAGTTGAACCTAGTGAATTCCTTTGATGCTAGGGTTTAGGCAATCCCCATTTGAAGTTTCAAAAGAATTTAAACATGATGCAACCGACAAGTGCTAGCCTAGTGCAGGGTAAGGCTAGGGATGTGACTGTATGTACCAGTAGCTATGTGTTTGATCTCTCTCTCTCTCTCTCTCTCTCTCTCTCTCTCTCTCTCATATTCTTGATTTGGCACGATCTTGATGTATCGCGAACTTTGCTATTATAGTTGGATCTTATGATGTTTCTCCCCCTCTACTCTCTTGTAATGGATTGAGTTTTCCCTTTGAGTTATCTTATCGGATTGAGTCTTTAAGGATTTGAGAACACTTGATGTATGTCTTGTGTGGGATACCCGTGGTGACAATGGGGTATTCTATTGATTCACTTGATGTATGTCTTGGTGATCAACTTGCGGGTTCCGTGACCTTGGGAATCTATGCATAGGGGTTGGCACACGTTTTCGTCTTGACTCTCCGGTAGAAACTTTGGGGCACTCTCTGAAGTTCTTTGCGTTGATTGAATAGATGAATCTGAGATTGTGTGATGCATATCGTATAATCATACCCACGGATACTTCAGGTGACATTGGAGTATGTAGGTGACATTAGGGTTTTGGTTGATTTGTGTCTTAAGGTTTTATTCTAGTACGAACTCTATGATAGATCGAACGGAAAGAATAGCTTCGTGTTATTTTACTACAGACTCTTGAATAGATTGATCAGAAAGGATAGCTTTGAGGTGGTTTCGTACCCTACAATAATCTCTTCATTTGTTCTCCGCTATTAGTGACTTTGGAGTGACTCTTTGTTCCATTTTTGAGGGATAGTTATAAGATCCAGTTATGTTATTATTGTTGAGAGAACTTGCACTAGTGAAAGTATGAACCCTAGGCCTTGTTTCCTAGCATTGCAATACCATTTACGCTCACTTTTACCACTTGTTACCTTCCTATTTTATATTTTCAGATTACAAAAACCTATAGCTACCATCCATATTGCACTTGTATCACCATCTCTTCGCCGAACTAGTGCACCTATACAATTTACCATTGTATTGGGTGTGTTGGGGACACAAGAGACTCTTTGTTATTTGGTCACATGGTTGCTTGAGAGAGACCATCTTCATCCTACACCTCCCACGGATTGATAAACCTTAGGTCATCCACTTGAGGGAAATTTTCTACTGTCCTACAAACCTCTGCACTTGGAGGCCCAACAACGTCTACAAGGAGAAGGTTGCGTAGTAGACATCAGAGCCGTCGATGGTCGTCTATACAAAAGGGGGCAAAAAGGGGCCCTTTTACGACCGTGGGGTAGGTTTTTAATGAACATGTAGTATGATTGAAGAAGAGAAAAAAAGAAAGAAGGAGAAAAGGTTAAGGTCTGAATAGTGTCAATCCACACTATAGACCTTTTCCGCAGCGTGCCTCCATCGCTGCCCAGGGTATTTTAAGTGTGTAATTATGCACACGCGGTTGCTACCTCTTGAGCACTGCATTGGTTTTCCCTTGAAGAGGAAAGGGTGATGCAGAAGAGTAGCGTAAGTATTTCCCTCAGTTTTTGAGAACCAAGGTATCAATCCAGTAGGAGACCACGCTCAAGTCCCACGCACCTACACAAACAAATAAGAACCTTGCAACCAACGCGATAAAGGGGTTGTCAATCCCTTCACAGCCACTTGCAAAAGTGAGATCTGATAGAGATGATAAGACAATATTTTTGGTATTTTTATGATAAAGACTAAAATTAAAGAAAGCAAAATAAGTGGCGATAGAAATAGCTTGTTGACGGGAGATTAATATGATGGAAAATAGACCCGGGGGCCATAGGTTTTCTCTAGTGGCTTCTCTCAAGATAACATAAGTATTACGGTGGGTAAACGAATTACTGTCGAGAAATTGATAGAATTGAGCATAGTTATGAGAATATCTAGGTATGATCATGTATATAGGCATCACGTCTGTGACAAGTAGACCGACTCCTTCCTGCATCTACTACTATTACTCCACACATCGATCGCTATCCAGCATGCATCTAGAGTATTAAGTTCATAAGAACGGGGTAACGCTTTAAGCAATATGACATGATGTAGAGGGATAAACTCATGCAATATGATATAAACCCCATCTTTTTATCCTCGATGGCAACAATACAATACGTGTCGTTTCCCATCACACCGGGATCGAGCACCGCAAGATTGAACCCAAAGCTAAGCACTTCTCCCATTGCAAGAAAGATCAATCTAGTAGGCCAAACCAAACTGATAATTCCAAGAGACTTGCAAAGATAACCAATCATACATCAAAGAATTCAAAGAAGATTCAAATATTGTTCATAGATAATCTTGATCATAAACCCACAATTCATCGATCTCAAGAAACACACCGCAAAAAGAAGATTACATCAAATAGATCTCCACGAGAGAGGGAGAGAACATTGTATTGAGATCCAAAAAGAGAGAAGAAGCCATCTAGCTACTAACTATGGACCCGAAGGTCTGAGGTAAACTACTCACACTTCATCGGAGGGGCTATGGTGATGATGTAGAAGCCCTCCATGGTGGATTCCCCTTCCGGCGGAGCTCCGGAACAGGCCCCAAGATGGGATCTCGTGGGTACAGAAGGTTGCGGCGGTGGAATCAGGTCTTTGGCTCCGTATATGATGTTTCCAGGGTATATGAGTATATATAGGCGAAGGAGGTCGGTCAGGAGAGCTACGAGGGGCCAATGAGGGTGCAGAGCGCGCCCAGGGGGTAGGCGCGCCCCCTGCCTCATGGCCTCCTCGTTGATTGCTTGACGTCCACTCCAAGTCCTCTGGATCACGTTTGTTCTGAAAATCACGTTCCCGAAGGTTTCATTCCATTTGGCCTCCGTTTGATATCCTTTTCCTTCGAAACACTGAAATAGGCAAAAAAAATCAGCAATTTGTGTTGGGCATCCGGTTAATAGGTTAGTCCCAAAAATAATATAAAAGTGTATAATAAAGCCCGTTAAACGTCCAAAACAGAATATATAATAGCATGGAACAGTCAAAAATTATAGATACGTTGGAGACGTATCAAGCATCCCCAAGCTTAATTCCTGCTCGTCCTCGAGTAGGTAAATGATAAAAACAGAATTTTTGATGTGGAATGCTACTTGGCATAATTTTCAATGTAATTATCTTATTTGTGGTATGAATATTCAGATCCGAAAGATTCAAGATAAAAGTTTAATATTGACATAAAAGTAATAATACTTCAAGCATACTAACTAAGCAATAATGTCTTCTCAAAATAACATGGCCAAAGAAAGTTCATCCCTACAAAATCATATAGTTTGGTCATGCTCCATTTTCGTCACACAAGAATGCTCTCATCATGCACAACCCCGATGACAAGCCAAGCAATTGTTTCATACTTTAGTAATCTCAAACTTTTTTCAACTTTCACGCAATATATGAGCGTGAGCCATGGATATAGCACTATGGGTGGAATAGAATATGATGATGGGGGTTAGGTGGAGAAGACAAAAAAGGAGAATGTCACACATTGGCGCGGCTAATCAACGAGCTAGGGAGATGCCCATCGGTTGGTGTCAATGCAAGGAGTAGGGATTGTCATGCAACGGATGCACTAGAGCTATAAAATGTATGAAAGCTCAACAAAAGAAACTAAGTGGGTGTGCATCCAACTTGCTTGCTCACGAAGACCTAGGGCATTTGAGGAAGCCCATTGTTGGAATATACAAGCCAAGTTCTATAATGAAAAATTCCCACTAGTATATGAAAGAGACAAAACAAGAGACTCTCTATCATAAAGATCATAGTGCTACTTTGAAGCAAAAGTGTGGGAAAAAGGATAGTAGCATTGTCCTTTTTTCTTTTTTTTCTTTTGGGCCTTTCCTTTTTTTATTTGGCCTTTCTCTTCTTTTTTTTCTTCTTTTTTGGGACAATGCTCTATGAATGATGATCATCACACTTCTATTTATTTACAACTCAATGATTACAACTCGATATTAGAACAAAGTATGACTCTATATGAATGCCTCCGGTGGTATACCGGGATGGGCAATGAATCAAGAGTGACATGTATGAAATAATATGCATGGTGGCTTTGCCACAAATACGATGTCAACTACATGATCATGCAAGGCAATATGACAATGATGAAACATGTCATGATAATCGAAACGGTGGGAAGTTGCATGGCAATGTATCTCGGAATGGCTATGGAAATGCCATAATAGGTAGGTATGGTGGCTGTTTTGAGGAAGATATAAGGAGGTTTATGTGTGATAGAGCATATCGTATCACGGGTTTGATGCACCGCTAAGTTTGCACCAACTCTCAAGGTCGAAAGGGCAATGCACTGCATCAAGAGGCTAGCAATGATGGAAGGGTGAGAGTGCGTACAATCCATGGACTCGACATTAGTCATAAAGAACTCACATACTTATTGCAAAAATCTACAAGTCATCAAAAACCAAGCACTACGCGCATGCTCCTAGGGGGATAGATTGGTAGGAAAAGACCATCGCTCGTCCCCGACCGCCACTCATAAGGAGGACAATCAAAGAACACGTCATGTTTGAAATTTGTTACACTACGTTTACCATACGTGCGTGCTACGGGACTTGCAAACTTCAAGACAAGTATTTCTCAAATTCACAATTACTCAACTAGCACAACTTTAATATTACTACCTCCATATCTCAAAACAATCATCAAGCATCAAACTTTTCTTAGTATTCAACGCACTTATAAGAAAGTTTTTACTAATCTTGGATGCCTATCATATTAGGACTAATTTCACAATTTAAGAAAATTACCATGCTGTTTTCTAGGACTCTCAAAATAATATAAGTGAAGCATGAGAGAAAATAGTTTCTATAAAACAAAACCACCACCATGCTCTAAAAGATATAAGTGAAGCACTAGAGCAAAAACTATATAGCTCAAAAGATATAAGTGAAGCACAAAGAGTATTCTAATAAATTCTGAATCATGTGTGTCTCTCTCAAATGTGTATTCAGAGAGGAATATTGTGGTAAACTAAAAACAAAGACTCAAATCATACAAGACGCTCCAAGCAAAACACATATCATGTGGTGAATAAAAATATAGCTCCAAGTAAAGTTACCGATGGACGAAGACGAAAGAGGGGATGCCTTCCGGGGCATCCCCAAGCTTTGGCTTTTTGATGTCCTTGGATTTACCTTGGGGTGACTTGGGAATCCCTAAGCTTAGGCTATTGCCACTCCTTGTTCCATAATCCATCAAATCCTTACCCAAAACTTGAAAACTTCACAACACAAAACTTAACAGAAAATCTCGTGAGCTCCGTTAGCGAAAGAAAACAAAACACCACTTCAAGGTACTGTAATGAACTCATTCTTTATTTATATTGGTGTTAAACCTACTGTATTCCAACTTCTCTAAGGTTTATAAACTATTTTACTAACCATAGACTCATCAAAATAAGCAAACAACACACGAGAAACAGAATCTGTCAAAAACAGATCAGTCTGTAGTAATCTGTATCAAACGCAAACTTCTGGAACTCAGAAAAATCTACCAAAATAGGAAGACCTAGATAATTTGTTTATTTATCTACTGCAATTGGAATCAGTATTTTATCACGTTCTGGTGATTTTAAACAATTGTTTTCATGAACAGAAAGTTTCTGGAATTTTCAGCAAGATCAAATAGCTATCAACCAAGAAGATCCTATAGGTTTTACTTGGCACAAACACTAATTAAAACATAAAACCACATCTAACCAGAGGCTAAATCAAATATTTATTGAATAACAGAAAGGAAAAATATTGGGTTGCCTCCCAACAAGCGCTATCGTTTAACGCCCCTAGCTAGGCATAATTTTTATTGATGCTCACAAGGATGATAATAATTGAAACACAAAGAGAGCATCATAAAACATGTGACAAAAATATCTAAGTCTAACATACTTCCTATGCATAGGCATTTTATAAGCGAACAAATTATCAAGGAAATCAAAAACTAGCATATGCAAGGAAGAAGAAAGAGACGATAGCAATCTCAACATGAAGAGAGGCAATTTAGTAAGATGAAAATTTCTACAACCATATTTTCCTCTCTCATAATAATTACATGTAGGATCATAATCAAATTCAACAATATATCTCTCGCATAAAATTTTCTCTACATGATCCACATGCATGCAAAGTTGACACTCTTCCAAAATAGTGGGAATATCATTAACTAAAGTCATGACCTCTTCAAACCCACTTTATCAAAAATACCATAAGATTGAACATTCTCCAAATATGTGGGATCTAAAGTTGACACTCTTCCAAACCCACTTTCAATATTATTGTAAACACTATTATCAATCTCATATTCATCATGGGGCTTAAATAAATTTTCAAGATCATAAGAAAAATCACCCCAATCATGATCATTGCAACAAGTAGTAGACATAGCAAAACTAGCATCCCCAAGCTTAGGGGTTTGCATATTATTAGCACAATTGACATCAAGAGAATTTATAGTAAAATCATTACAATCATGCTTTTTATTCAAGGAGCTATCATGAATCTCTTCATAAATTTCTTCATCACAATTTTCAGATTCACGAATTTCAAGCAAAACTTCATAAAGATAATCTAGTGCACAAAACTCACTAGCAATTGATTCATCGTAATTGGATCTCTTAAAAAGATTAGCAAGCGGATGAGGATCCATAGATCTTAGGTTCTCTGTTTAGCAATAAATAAAAAATGGTTCAACCAAACGAGCAAATGAGCCAAGTAAGACATCAAGGCAAACAAAAAGACGAACAGAAGAAGGGCGAATAAAACGGCAAGGGTGAAGTGGGGGAGAGGAAAACGAGAGGCAAATGGAAAATAATGTAATGCGAGGGATAAGAGTTTGTGATGGGTACTTGGTATGTCTTGACTTGTGCGTAGACTCCCCGGCAACGGCGCCAGAAATCCTTCTTGCTACCTCTTGAGCACTGCGTTGGTTTTCCCTTCAAGAGGAAAGGGTGATGCAACAAAGTAGCCTAAGTATTTCCCTCAGTTTTTGAGAACCAAGGTATCAATCCAGTAGGAGACCATGCTCAAGTCCCACACACCTACACAAACAAATAAGAACCTTGCAACCAACGCGATAAAGGGGTTGTCAATCCCTTCACGGCCACTTGCAAAAGTGAGATCTGATAGAGATGATAAGATAATATTTTTGGTATTTTTATGACAAAAACTAAAAGTAAAGAAAGCAAAATAAACGGCGATAGAAATAGCTTGTTGACGGGAGATTAATATGATGGAAAATAGACCCGGGGGCCATAGGTTTCACTAGTGGCTTCTCTCAAGATAGCATAAATATTTCGGTGGGTAAACGAATTACTGTCGAGCAATTGATAGAATTGAGCATAGTTATGAGAATATCTAGGCATGATCATGTATATAGGCATCACGTCCGTGACAAGTAGACCGACTCCTTCCTGCATCTACTACTATTACTCCACACATCGACCGCTATCCAGCATGCATCTAGAGTATTAAGTTCATAAGAACGGAGTAACGCTTTAAGCAAGATGACATGATGTAGAGGGATAAACTCATGCAATATGATATAAACCCCATCTTTTATCCTCGATGGCAACAATACAATACGTGTCATTTCCCCATCACATCGGGATCGAGCACCGCAAGATTGAACCCAAAGCTAAGCACTTCTCCCATTGCAAGAAAGATCAATCTAGTAGGCCAAACCAAACTGATAATTCAAGAGACTTGCAAAGATAACCAATCATACATAAAAGAATTCAGAGAAGATTCAAATATTGTTCATAGATAACCTTGATCATAAACCCACAATTCATCGGATCTCGACAAACACACCGCAAAAGAAGATTTACATCAAATAGATCTCCAAGAGAATCGAGGAGAACTTTGTATTGAGATCCAAAGAGAGAGAAGAAGCCATCTAGATAATAACTATGGACCCCGAAGGTCTGAGGTAAACTACACACACATCATCGGGGAGGCTATGGTGTTGATGTAGAAGCCCTCCGTGATCAATGCCCCCTCCGGCGGAGCGCCGAAAAAGGCCCCAAGATGGGATCTCACGGGTACAGAAGGTTGCGGCAGTGGAAATAGGGTTTTGCTCCGTATATGTTGTTTCCAGGGTATATGAGTATATATATAGGCGAAGGAGGTCGGTCAGGAGAGCTATGAGGGGCCCACTAGGGTGGAGGGCGCGCCCCCTGCCTTGTGACCTCCTCGTTGATTGCTTGACGTCCACTCCAAGTCCTCTAGATCACGTTTGTTTTGAAAATCACGTTCCCGAAGGTTTCATTCCGTTTGGACTCCGTTTGATATCCTTTTCCTTCAAAACACTGAAATAGGCAAAAAAAACAACAATTTGGGTTGTTCCCCCGGTTAATAGGTTAGTCCCAAAAATAATATAAAAGTATATAATAAAGCCCGTTATGCGTCCAAAACAGAATATATAATAGCATGGAACAATAAAAAATTATAGATACGCTGGAGACATATCAGCGGTACGTATGCCGCGGTATTATGGGGCGATGGCGGAGGCGAAACTGCTAGTCAAGCTCTGGATCCACCAAGCTGTCATTCTGCAGAGTAGGCCGGACTCGTCTAGCAGTGTCAGGGGTTTTAACGACCGATGAATTGTTCGGCTTGATGAGGCCGCACTGTACCTCGGCTGCAAGGGCCGCAGTGTGCTCCTCAGTACGGTGGGAGCGCTCCATATTTCCGTTGACTGTAATAACGTCGCGTGGTCCGAGAATTTTGAGATTTAAATAAGCATAATGCGGGACTGCATTGAAACAAGCAAAGGCAGTTCGTCCGAGCAGCGCGTGATAGCCACTGCGAACCAAAGACTACTTCCAATGTTACTAGGCTTGACTGAAGACTACTTCCAATGTTAAGAAGCCCGTGCAGCGGGCCTCTACGTCGGGTATCACTCCTTTGAAGGTAGTCTTACTAGGCTTGTTTCTTGACGGGTCAATACCCATTTTACGGACAATGTCTTGATAAATTAGATTAAGACTGCTGCCGCCGTCCATAAGGACGCGAGTGAGATGGTATCCATCAATAATTGGGTTGAGTACCAGGGCCGCCGAACCTCCATGACGGATACTAGTTGGGTGGTCCCTGCGATCGAAGGTGATCGGACAAGCCAACCATGGGTTGAATTTGGGGGCGACAGGCTCTATGACGTAGACGTCCCTTAGTGCGCGCTTGCGCTCCCTCTTGGGGATATGTGTGACATATATCATGTTCACTGTTTTCACCTCAGGGGGAAATTTCTTTTGTCCCCCTGTGTTTGGTGGACGGGGCTCATCATCATCCTCACTTTGAGGCCCTTTCCCCTTATATTCAATATTTAACTTACCGGTCTATTTAAAACCCCAGCAATTTCTGTTGGATTGGTTAGCAGGCTTGTCGAGGGTGTCGTGAATCAGGGAAGGCCTATCTAGTATCTTATCCAGATTAGATGGACCGTCTCTATTTCCTTTGAATGGCTTCTTCCGCTGACCGGGTTTGGAGTCACTGAATCCGGCGTTGACCGTTGTATCGTCATTTTCTTCATTGTTGTTCCGACACTTGTTTTTGTTACGTCATGGCCTTCCGTTGTCATCCCTCGCTTCAGAGGTGCCGGGGTCATTGGTACTATTGCTTCTACGAGCCAACCAGCTATCTTCGCCCGCGCAAAAGTGGGTCATAAGTGCAGTAAGAGCTGCCATAGTCTTTAGCTTTTCCTGACCTAGGTGTCGGGCGAGCCATTCGTCACGGACGCTGTGTTTAAAGGCCGCTAAGGCTTCGGTGTCCGGACAGTCGACGATTTGGTTCTTTTTAATTAAGAAGTGAGTCCAGAGTTTGCGGGCTGACTCTCCAGGTTGCTGGACTATGTGACTAAGGTCATCGGCGTCCGGTGGGCGAACATAAGTACCTTGGAAGTTGTCTTGAAAGGCATCCTCCAAGTCTTCCCAGCTGCCAATAGAATTCTCTGGGAGGCTATTCAACCAGTGTCGTGCTAGACCTTTTAGCTTTAGGGGGAGGTATTTAATGGCGTGGAGATCGTCACCGCGAGCCATGTGGATATGGAGAAGAAAATCTTCAATCCATACAGCGGGATCTGTCGTTCCATCGTATGCTTCAATGTTTACGGGTTTAAACCCTTCTGGAAACTGGCGTTGCATTACCTCATCGGTAAAGCACAAGGGGTGTTCGGCGCCTTTGTATCGGGCAACGTCACGATAGAGTTCGGATGACATCCGTGTTCGGTGTTCGGCCCGAGTTTGGTTATGCTTATCACGCTAAGCTTGATGGTCGCCGTCTCGTGTTGGAGCACATCTTTGTGATCCTTAGATTGATCTAGTCTGACCGGATCTATTGTCCAGGTCCTCTCGTAGGTCATAGGTATAGCCCGGAGCCGCTACCTCTTTGCCTCGACGGCGAGGTGGCGCGGGCTGGTGTTCAGCATAGGTAGCCGTTTTGTCCCGTCCACGTGGTGGTCGGTCCGGTTCGTCAGCATGACTATATCTTGACGGTATTGGCTCAAGGGCCTCGTCATCGAATTGTGGTAGTAGCCTTTGTTTTGGATAGCTCTTTGCTGGATGCTCGAGGTCGTATTCTTTGGCAGCCCAGACCTTGGTCCATCTGCCGTTGAGTGTATCTTGTTCAGCTTGATGCTGTTGTTGTTTCTTTTTCAGGCTCCTCGCGGTGGCGATGAGCTGCCGCTTGAAGCTTCTTGTTCGAGGGGTTCCTCTGGTATGATGAAATCCTCGTTACCGAGGCTAACATCCTCCTCGGAGACCAGTAGATAGTTACTATCCTCCGAATCCTCGCGATCGACGGGTTCGTCTGGGTTGACTTGTCCTTCTTCCCACTCATCCTGCTCGAGAGCAGGCTCGACGGGGCGGTCGGAGTCTTCGGTGTTGTCCGGGGTGTTATTGTCTCCGGTGCTGGTATTACTGTCCTTTTCCCGACGCGATCATGAGCGGCGCCGCTGACGTCTGCGCTTTGGTGGTGCTTCGACGGGCTTGTCCTCAATCGGGTCTTGCATGCCGTCATCGTCGTCCTTTTTGGGTGTACCCACCATATACACGTCGTATGTAGAGGTGGCCTCCAACGCCCGGTGATAGGCGGGTTTTGGTCTGGGTCGGCTCCAGCATCGTCGTCCATACCGTCGTTGTCTTCGGAGGCGTAGTCTAGCATGTCGGTTAAGTCCTCGATAGTGGCTACCAAGTGGGTGGTGGGTGGGACGCAAAATTCCCCGCACTCAGCCACTAGTTCGGGCTGGGCGTAGTTCGGAAGTGGTGCTTCTGTGATGGCGAGAGATCGCATTAAGTCTAGAGCTTCGCTTAGAAGTGAAAACTAGACGGGTGGCTGAGGATTTGCGGAGCTGGGCCTGGTGAATGTCGCTCGGGCCCAATGGACGCGGACCTCAAGAGTTCGGCTTTAACATCCAGAGGTGAGTTCGGCTTCCTAACGACAGGGACAACCCTGTTTGATTCCAGGTCTGCCAATAATATGGTCACCTCTGGGTCTCCGGCAGGGAGCTCTGTAGCAGGAGAGGGTCTGGTGGGGTTCATACTCCCGTCTGCAGACAAGGTGGTCCGCTCTGGATCTAAGGCCAGGGCAGGAATGATGGTTGATCCTTGAACAGAGCCTGGTGGTGGATTCGACAGGCTTCCTTCATGTGTGTGACGCCCTCGATTCAATCGTACACTAATCATACACGCAAATGTGTACGATCAAGATCAAGGACTCACGGGAAGATATCACAACACAACTCTAGACACAAAATAAAATAATACAAGCTTTATGTTACAAGCCAGGGGCCTCGAGGGCTCGAATACATAAGCTCGAAAACACAAGAGTCAGCGGAAGGCAACAATATCTGAGTACAGACATGAGTTAGACAAGTTTGCCTTAAGAAGGCTAGCACAAAAGCAACATCGATCGAAAAGGCAAGGCCTCCTGCCTGGAGCCTCCTAACTACTCCCGGTCAGACGGCCTCCACGTAGTAGTAAGCATCGGCGGTGGCATCTGGCCCTGGCTCCGGCATCCGTTGCAGCAACCGGAAAGAAGAAGAAAGGGGGGGAAAGGGGTAGCAAAGCAACCGTGAGTACTCATCCAAAGTACTCGCGAGCAAGGATGTACACTATGTATGCAACATCACCAAAGGAAGGCTGTATATGTGGACTGGGCTGCAGAAATGCCAGAATAGAGAGAAGGCCTGGTCCTATCGAAGACTAGCATCTTCTGGAAACCACCATCTTGCAGCAAAAAGGAGGGAGTAGAGTAGTGCAAAGCAAGGTAGAAGTAGTGTTATCAACCTCGGCCAGAGATCCTTTCTCAACTCCCTGCGAGAAAGAAATCCCAGAGCCATACTATCCAGTTATCATCACAATCCATTTATCATCACCATCCAATTCTCATCACAAGTATCCAGTTCTAGTTGTATCGATCGGGATACAACTCCAAGTGTCTGTTATCAGAGGACAGGCTATCGATAGATGTTTTCTTCCTGCAGGGTGCACCAACTTACCCACCACGCCGCTTAACTCCGCCGGACACACTTTCTGGGTCATGCCCGCCTCGCCAAACAATACGCCGCAACCCGACCTAGGCTTAATAGAGAGGCCAGCACGCCGGACTAAACCTATGCCCCAGGGTCATGGGCCATCTCCCGGGAACTCCTCTGACGCGTGGGAGGCCGGTGAGCAGACCTAGCTACCTCCTTCAACAAGGCAGCGCCACGCAGTCCAACCCGGCGCGCGCCGCTTAGTCGCTGACGTCTATTAAGCTTCGGCTGATGTATACGACGCAGAACGCCCATACAATGCCCACGTGATGGTTAGTGCTATCAGGCCAGTGGCCCCTCGGATCAAATATCCAAATCGTAGTGGATTAGGAACGCGCGGTAACAAGCAGAGACTCACGAAAGATGTGACCCCGTTGCCCCATCTCGAGGACTTGCGGCAAGGGCTAGGAATGCCCGCCACGCCGTAATTATCTCGCGGGCACCTTCCGGTCAACCTGTCTCCACATCACTCGCAAATATGCTCGCTGGTACCCCTCGTGGTCGACCCATCTTTAGTAACATGGTTCGGTGTAAAGTCATAGTAACCATAGTAATCGTGTGTCTAAACATCAAGGAAAACCCGAGGAATCACCCCGTGAATTCCACTCGATGTAATCATCAAGGTGAACGTAAGAGGATTCACCCCGAGGTCCACACTTGAGGGGTTGCACGACGCAGTCGTACTCGAAGTGGTTAAAGAGGAAATCACCCTCGATGACCACGACCGAATAGCTACACTACAGGGTTAACATCTGAAGTGATGTAGAGGTCTCACCCTCGGCACTCGATAGTAACCCAGTAGAGTCGAGCAACTAAGGGTAAAGTGATGTGCGGTGCCGGGGCCTGGTCTTCGATCCTGTTGATCGGGTCTTCTGATAATCCAGCGGGGCAGTCGGGACAAGGCGGGGGTCACTGATGGATCACTAACCAACCTATACTAAGCAGTTTAGGATAAGCAGGTAAGGTACAATAGTAGATACAAAAGCAGGCTATGCATCAGAATAGGAGCAAACAATAACAGTAGCAAAATCTAATGCAAGCATGAGAGAATGGAATGGGCGATATCGGGATGATCAAAGGGGGGGCTTGCCTGGTTGCTCTGGCAAGGAGGGGTCGTCGATGACGTAGTCGATCACAGGGGCAGCATCGGTCTCGGGGTCTACCGGAGAGAAGAGGGGGAAGAAACAGTAAGTACATCGCAAACAGAGGTAACACTAAGCATGACATGACGATACGTAGCGCTAGGCGTGCTCTAACGCGGTACTACACGTTGCATACGAAGGGGGGAAACATCCGAGGGTGAATTCCCGACGTTAGGTGGATTCCGGACAAAGGAAAAGAGGGGGAAAGTTCCATGTTCAGCATGCTAGGGCATGTGATGATGAATGACCACGATTCGGATTCGCTGGATTTTTCGAGCAACTTTCATATAGAAAACATTTTCATCCGAGGAACGGTTAAATTTCTATGAATTTTTAAAGTTTAAACAATATTCTGGAATTATTTAAAAAAACAGAAAAGGAATATGACGTCATCATGGCGTCATTGTTGCATCAGCGGTCAACAGACTAGTTGACTAGTCAACAGACTAGTTGACTAGTCAACAGGGCCCACGGGGACCCATTGGCGGATCGGGCGATGCCCACCAGCCATTGACTAGGTCAACAGGGCAGCCGGCCCCCGGGCCACGGGGCGGTGACCCAGAGGCGGGCCCCAGGTGTGCCACGTCGGCGGCGTCGGGGTTTCACCGCTGGCGACCAAAACAGCGGCAGGGTTCGCCGGACTTCACCGGAAAAACGCCACAGAGGGCCGTTTCGAGCGCGGCCGGGCTCGTTCGGACGCGGGAGGAGCGGCGCATCAAACTATGACCTTAGCTCAGGCGGGGGCGGGCTGCAACGACGACGGCGTCGAGCGGGGCGGACGCCGGACTTCGGTCATCGTTGGGATCGGGGCTGGGGTGCGTTTGCGGGCAAACCAAGCGGCTAGACGAGGCCTACGCGGTGCGGTGAGCACCCTGGGCACTGGCCCGTGACCATTTGGTCACCGGAGTCTTGCCGGCGACGAGATCCGCCTCGGAGCGTTCGGGCATCTCCAATGCGACCACTACGGCGACGGAAACACGCGGGGAGAGAGAGAGAGAGAAGGACGACGACTGCTCACCGGGCCCTGTAGTTGTGCTCAAATGGGCTCGGGGAGGCGTGTCGTCACCGGAATCATCGCCGGAGTTGAAGATGGCCGTAGGGGAAGAAGAGGTCGTCGGGCTCGCCTCGGTGGCTTCCGCCCAATGGCTTGGACAGACGACGCAGAGGACGACCATGAGCGCCACGCCATCGGGCGAGGCGAGGGGTCGACAGGGAGCATGGGATTGACGGCGCGCGGCAGCGGCTCGCTCGGTGAGGGAGGAGAAGGGTGAGGGTGAGCGAGGAGGAATCTGGTGGGGAGAGGGAGAGGCGGAGCGGGGCAAGTGGGGAGGTGAGTGGGAGAGGCGCCCAAGGCGTCAGGGGCGTGGAGGCCTTATTCTCCCCCTCGTCGTCGACGGCGAGGCGGTCCGGGGCGACCGTGCCCCTGTAGCGACGGGGTCGGTCGAACAGGGAAGTCGACCCGTGGTAAGGTGGGCCGGCCAGTGTAATGGGCTAAAGCCCAGGGAGGCAGGGGGCTCTTTTCTCACTCTCCCCTCTGCTTTATTTTTCTTCTTTTTTGTTTTTCTTTTTCCAGCAGCTTTTGCCTTTTCTTTTTAGCCAATAATGACTTTGCAAAATTATGCCACTGGCCAAAATAATTTCAAAGAAGTATATTGCACTGCCACAAAAAGGGTGGGAGGCTTTTGGAATAGTTGCCAATTTTATAAATTAAAAAGGCATTTAATTTAATGCTTAGGTCACCGTTTTAAGTAGCTTAGGCCACTTAAACCTTTTGCAAGTATGTTGGTTCACCACCAATATTAGTTTTGGAATATTTGGCACATGATGAACATTTTTGTTTTCATGTTTGAGAAATTTAAATTTTTGACATTAACTTGAAATTGAGACTTTGACTAGAATAGAATCAAAGTAAGATTAGCAACAGTAACAATGAAGAAAAGGCATCATCTATTATATACTTAAAACAAGAGTCAAACAAGCCATCACGTTCGTCCACACAGATTAAATTATCTTGGCCGCAGATTATAGATATTAACGGTTGTGATTTAAAAGAAGTAGCGTTACACATAAAGATGTCCCGTATAAATAGTTTGATACATCACGTGTCACGGACAAATAACACGTCTTTGATTGCCTAACAAATACGTCTTTTTATTAAAAAAAAATCTGTCCCAGACGGCCAGACATAGCTTACGGGCATTGCAATGGCAGCCAATTCGTACCTATATAATAGATATCCCAGAGATAAAACGACTCCAACTAGCTATAGCGTACATGCATAGACAAGTCCATACCTATTATGAGTTGGACATGACTAGATACTTGACAATACTCTATATCGAGCGTGCATGCGTGCCTAGGGTTTTCATCTTCTGGAAGCAACAAATCGAGGTCCATGACCTCCTCATGCTCCGCGCCATCTTGCCGGCGCACCGACGCTGAAGCTGCTGCCAAGCAAGCGGCAGAACAATATCCTCCTGCTCCGCACGATCTTACCGGCGCACAGACGCTGAAGCTGCTGCCAAGCAGGCGGCAGAACGGACTCCTCTTGCTCCGCGCGATCTCGCTGGCGCACAGACGCGGAAGCTGCTGCCAATCAAGCGGTAGAATATCCTCCTCATGCTCCGCGTGATCGCGCGGCGCACCTACGCTGACGGTGCTGCCATGCAAGCGGCTGAACGACATGATAACAATGAAAGACGTATATGATTGCACTTAATCGGCAGGAGGAATACGAAGCATCATCTATTTAGCTACTAGCTGGATTGATGTTAATGATAGTGCAAGCTAGCCCACACGAGTGTGTGAGCGACAATGTCGGCTATGGTAGTGACAGTGGCACGTGTCGTGTGGCAAGAATGCAGCGGCTTGGCTGGTAGGTCACTGGCTCGCAGTTGTGGCGACACCGTAGAGTCGAATCAAGGAGTGAACACGATCTGGAGCTTCGGCTGATCACAGCACAGCACTCACGTACGTACACATGCGCCTGCACTATGTGTGCTTATTGATTCTTCATGGCACCAGCCACAACATGGGAACATACCAGCTAGGTTGCATATGTTTGTCAGATGTTTCTTTTCCTGCAAGGGGTATTGTATGTCTTATTTTTCTCTATGGGATACCCCACAAAAAATTGTAGATGGGATACGCATGATGCATGTGTGTGATCACTTGGTTGTGAAGTATTTCTTACATAGATGGACAATGTGCTGGCCTTTCTGTTATATACTTCCTCCATCCCGGAATAAGTGTCACAGATTTAGTAAAAAGTTGTACTAAATCAGCGACACTTATTTTGGGAGAAGGTAGTAGTTCTTTTGATTAGGTATCAAAACTGTTCTATGGTGTTTGGACTAGAAGGAAAAGATGTACAAGGTGTTTACGGATAAAGAGAAGAGATCTGTAATTATGGGAGAATGACCCATGTTTGTATTGCAAAAACAAGCCACATGGATAAAAGTCTTCATGAAGTAGAGTTAGTTCTAATTTTTTCATCGGAGAATTTCAGTATAGCTTCCCTAGAAAAATATAGTTGTAATGTTTCTTCTGGATAAGATATATTTGTTGGATAAACAGTACATCTCTATTTGAAGAAACTCAATCTCAACTCAATAGCTAGCATGATTTCAGCGTAATTTAATACTTATATTAAATAATACTTTTATAGAAATACACTAATGTGGAATTTTTACATTGGAGAATTTCCATATATTTTTCCTAAAAATATAGTTTTAATGTTTCTTTTGGATAAGACATATTTGTTGGATAAACAGTGCATGTCTAATTTAAGAAACTCAATATGTACCATAATTTTTAGGGTAAATTAAGTTCTCATATTGAATAATATATTTTATAGAAATACAGTAATGTGGAATTTTTGCATTGGATAATTTCCATACTGTTTTCCTAATTCTTTTATAGTTTTAATGTTTCTTTCGGATAAGACATATTTGTGGGATCAACAGTGCATCTCTATTTGAAGTAACTTAATGTGAACTCAGTAGCTAGCACGACTTCAGCGTAAATTTAATACTCATATTAAATAATATATTTTTATAGAAATACACTAATGTGGAATACATATTTAAAACTAGAAATTTGATTTCCATTGTTTAGAATTTATTATGCTATGATGGATGATGAGTGTGAAAAAATTGACATAAAAAACATGTACCAGTTTATTAAATGTACTAACAAGCATGAATCCATAGAATACATACATATGTACGTCATGCACATAATGAGCTGCTTCGGTTATGCAAAAACAATATAAGTTCACAAAAGTGTATACGATAAAAAAGGACAAGCTGTTATGAGATTGAGTAAGAGATAAAAATTGTAGAAATTTCTAATAAATGTATAGTGAAATTACATTGCCTTTGAAGGCCAAGCGACATATGACAATTGAGTACGATGAACATGCATGAAAGCATATAGAAGGTAAGTACAAAATGCAAACCCGATGGATGATGATGATCAGAGAAGATGATAGGCATTTAGATTTGAACCATCGATGTGAAGTGCCTTAATTTTGTTGGATGGAAAGGTAGACCCCATGGATGTGGAGTGGAACTATGGAAGAGAGGGAGTCATAATCCAATCTAGGGTTTCCATGGGAGACACATATATGTTTACCATTTATCCTTTCTTGATTAGAAATCCCGCTACAATCCAAGCACTAAAATGGAAAGAACTTTTGTGCAAAAGTACATAATCACATTTCTATAAATTTTATACAATACAACTTTTATGACTATTTAATTTTCATATTTTTTATTAGCAAATCTAGCCGCGCAATTGCGCGGGCCACACAGCTAGTTTAAAGGTGATTACTGTAGCATGATTCTCGGGGTGTTACAAATCTCCTCCACTACAAGAAATCTCGTCCCGAGATTTAAGTGGGGAAGTAAAGAG
Organism: Aegilops longissima; assembly: GCA_021605205.1. Classification (NCBI taxonomy): domain Eukaryota; kingdom Viridiplantae; phylum Streptophyta; class Magnoliopsida; order Poales; family Poaceae; genus Aegilops; species Aegilops longissima. The sequence continues at coordinate 663,201,855 of CM038680.1, read as the reverse complement.
TAACTTCGGGAGAAATGACCCTTATAGGGTTAATTATCTGGTGAACAATTTAGGGAATGAGCCAGAAGTATCTCTCGAGTTGAAATTTAAGAAAAACATCGAGAGCAAAGTATGAAGGTACAATAGGAAGATTCAACTGAATGAACAACGATTGATACTTGAACAGAGTGTGAGAAAGGGGGTTCAGAGCATCGTGAATAGATCGTCTCTCGGAAGGTGGCTCATGACATGATATGAAGCCAAGTGTAAAGAATATTTCGGCATCAAGGTTGTACAGGAGGGTCAGGTTTCTATCCAGTGGAACTGTGGGTTATGGGCCCACCATGTGGGTTAAAAGAAGGGAAGGCGCTATTTATTTTGCACGGTATTGATAGCAAGGCATGTCAGAGGGTAGCCTGCCAGTTATGTCAGCAACAATATCGGTACCAAGGGCGAGGGACGAAGAGAACCATTTTCCTGCTCGTTGAACGAGGCGGACCAATCGGCAAGGTTCGCGTCCATCGGTGGTTACCGGAATGTCATCAACAATAGTAACAGGGTCTGACTGACAAGGTTGTACATCAAGGCGTTTTATAAGCAGGGAATTATTTCTGCTAATAATATATAGATCACAAGAAGGTTAGACAAACCAATGGAAAGGAAAATGAAATTATCGGATTAATCAGACCAATGGAAAGAAAATGTGTTTACACACCAGAATTGGGAGTATATCATTCCCAAGGGGAAGCGGAGCAGGATATACATGATATGACAACAAGTCCAAAAGCATTTAGATAAAGGGGGCGAAGGAAGAAACATGATATTACCCATACAATGGTGTTTGGATAATAGATCAAGAAACATTCGACAACAGGCTTCCAATGTTCTTGCCGATATTCGAATACCTCAGTCATGCTTCGAGGTAGCACTAACATGGTGTTCCAAGTATGGGTTGGAGTTCAAGATCACAAGAAATACACAATGAACAATTACAGGAATAGCAAGGAGTCCAAGGCATAGCCAAGACATGATCAAACATGTGTTGGAAAGAAGACAAGGGGGGGTTGTCAATGATAAGTCAAAACATTGAAGGTCAAGGATGGTATTTCTCACCATGAATTCAATTGTCATCTCAACGGAAGTCAAAATGTTGATGCTAATCATGACACATTTGTCGAGAGGCTCTAAGAAGATGCCATCGAGCAGAAAATGAAGGATGAAGTGAAAGGCTATGAGATCCACGGATTCGACACAAGCTCAAAGTCAAGCTTGTTGTTCGAGGTGAAATGATAAGATGAGGAAGATCGGCGTAAGCTTAGCTCACATCGAAAGTTGCTCCGCATAAGGACCAGGTAGCATGCTTAAAATTAGCACGATAATGATATATCCGATCAGGCTAGGAATGATGTGACGGAGTATCACTCCAATTAAGAATTTACAAGAGGTAGATCAAATTGGAGGTGGACAGGTGAAATTACTTGCAGGAGACAAGTATTTTAACTTGTCCGGGAAATGGAATTAAGGAGAAACTATGGTCGGAACCATGATTATGAATGATCAAACCATCGATACAAGATGAACTTATAACAAGGGGTAAATATTTTTACGAGCAGCTTCCATGATAAGTTCTACATCGGGTCCATGGGCATGAACACAAAGGTTCAAGGTCGACTCCCACTTCTTCAATGCATAAAGTTTCATTCACTCCTCATTTTCGAATAATTTGTAGTGCGAAAGATTTATCTGGTGAAGCACCAGAAGAGTATGACTCACATCTCTTTCGAGTTCACACGAATTTAGGAAAGGCATAGGTTCAACCCATCTGGACATTTTTACGAAGCTATACAACACAATAACAGGAGTGACGAGTACACGCTCGAAAGCAAAGGGTTGGCGATACAGAGTAGATGATACAATTCGCCAGAGGCATTTTGTATCAGGGGAAAGTCGCCAATGATTTAAAATATGAAGGAGCTGCCGGATAGCAATCCACCAAAAGATCAGGTGGTCCGCAAAGGATCTGATGTGAGTATCGGTACTCAACCAGAAGAAGGGATGCAAAGGGATCGGTTTATGGAAACACCTGAATAAGCCGAAGCTTGGATACGAAGGTTTTACGATCCCAAAATCGGGGGATCAGAGGCAGAGGCTCTGATAAAAAGATGAGTATATTGATTAGAATTAGATGGCCAATCAATCAAGGATTGATTTACTGAGAACCAACTCATATCCAGAATGATGTCTGAGCCGGAAAGATGAATTCTAGGAATCAACGGAAGATCGGGATTATTCTTATTCATATTGAATCAATAGACTCGGAAAGACAGTGACAAGGAATGCAATGAATATTGCGATACATATGGATGTATCCATAAAGCAGGCTGACAAGAGTTTCGGGAGCAATAGGCTGCAGAGGATCTTCGGGAGATCGAATAGCATTTTAAAGAATTTTTGGAAAGCATATGAACAACTGGGGATGAAGGTACTAACGGCAAGGATATTATTCACGGGGATTATCGATGGTCAGGAACTGCAAAGCAGTGGGCATAGAGTCTCGAGAAACATGGAGGAGTATCTGCAGAATCTTGTGGCGAAGCAAGCGACCATCTGTAGTGAAGGGGCTCTCCGGGATGAAGTGGTTACGAGAACCTAATGTCAGAGTTAGTAAATTCTTTAACCCGAATAGAAGAGAGATCAGAATCCCAGAGTATAGACGAGGAATAAAAGATACTAATACCACCCAATGGCGACGTGGGCCTGTAAGCCACACAGCCATGTTAGTAAAAGTTTTTAGTGACTAGACTCAACTTCGGCCAAGGAGTTGAAAGGGGCTACCTACAAGCAGTCGGCTCTGATACCAACTTGTGACGCCCTCGATTCAATCATACACTAATCATACACGCAAATGTGTATGATCAAGATCAAGGACTCACGGGAAGATATCACAACACAACTCTAGACACAAAATAAAATAATACAAGCTTTATGTTACAAGCCGGGGGCCTCGAGGGCTCGAATACATAAGCTCGAAAACACAAGAGTCGTGGAAGCAACAATATCTGAGTACAGACATGAGTTAGACAAGTTTGCCTTAAGAAGGCTAGCACAAAAGCAACATCGATCGAAAAGGCAAGGCCTCCTGCCTGGGAGCCTCCTAACTACTCCTGGTCGTCGACGGCCTCCACGTAGTAGTAAGCATCGGCGATGGCATCTGGCTCCTGGGCTCCGACATCTGGTTGCAGCAACCGGAAAGAAGAAGAAAGGGGGGAAAGGGGTAGCAAAGCAACCGTGAGTACTCATCCAAAGTACTCGCAAGCAAGGATCTACACTATGTATGCAACATCATCAAAGGAAGGCTGTATATGTGGACTGGGCTGCAGAAATGCCAGAATAGAGAGAAGGCCTAGTCCTATCGAAGACTAGCATCTTCTGCAAACCACCATCTTGCAGCAAAAAGGAGGGAGTAGAGTAGCGCAAAGCAAGGTAGAAGTAGTGTTATCAACCTCGGCCAGAGATCCTTTCTCAACTCCCCGCGAGAAAGAAATCCCAGAGCCATACTATCCAGTTATCATCACAATCCATTTATCATCACCAACCAATTCTCATCACAAGTATCCAGTTCTAGTTGTATCGATCGGGATACAACTCCAAGTGTCCGTTGCCATAGGACAGGCTATCGATAGATGTTTTCTTCCCTGCAGGGTGCACCAACTTACCCACCACGCCGCTTAACTCCGCCGGACACACTTTCTGGGTCATGCCCGTGTCCGTGTCAAACCGCGGATCTCGGTAGGGGGTCCCGAACTGTGCGTCTAGGCGGATGGTAACAAGAGACAAGGGACACGATGTTTACCTGTGTTCGGGCCCTCTTGTTGGAGGTAAAACCCTACGCCCCGCTTGATTGATATTGATATTGTGGATGTTTACAAGAGTGGATCTACCACGAGATCAAGGAGGCTAAACCCTAGAAGCTAGCCTATGGTATGATTGTAAGGGTTGTTGTTCTTCCGTCTCACGGACTAGAGCCATCCGGTTTATATAGACACCGGAGAGGGCTAGGGTTACATAGAGTCGGTTACAATGGTAGGAGATCTACATATCCAGATCGCCAAGCTTGCCTTCCACGCCAAGGAAAGTCCCATCCGGACACGGGCTAAGTCTTCAATCTTGTATCTTCATAGTCTTGGAGTCCGGTCGATGATGATAGTCCGGCCAATGATAGTTCGGCTGATGATGGTAGTCCAGCTATCCGGACACCCCTTAATCCAGGACTCCCTCAGTAGCCCCTGAACCAGGCTTCAATGACGATAAGTCCGGCGCGTGTATTGCTTGGCATTGCAAGGCGGGTTCCTCCTCTGAATGATAGAAGATTGTGAACACCAGGATAGTGTCCGGCTCTTCAAAATAAATTCCACATTCCACCGTAGAGAGAATAATATATACACAAGTTCAATCTGCTGACGTTTTTTGTGGCATGAAGTCACACCACTACCAAGCCATTACTTGAATTTTTTTTTTACTTTACCACCTCAGCGCATTTAGCGAAGCGGTTTCCTTGGCACGTCTTGTCGAAGCAGAGATCGTGTTTCCCCTTAATCCGGGATTCTCATTAATACGGACGTGGGTAACCCAACCGCGCCATTGATACCCAACCGCGCCATTGATGGTGACGCTTGGGAGATAAGCGAGTTTTACCAGGCCGGTGGGGGACGCGTAGACTTCGCCCGCCCATATAAGGGATAAGGATTCACCTTCTCACCTACGCCTTCTTCCTCCTTTGCTTATCCATCTCCGCAAGACTCGAGCTCCAGCGCCAAAGTTCGCAAGATCTCGTCTCAACCTTCTCCGACCATGTCCGAGCGGGAGGTAAATGGTTGGCCTCCACCGTTAAGGAGGAGCACATCGCCAAACTGCGTGGCGCCGGATACCTCTCCGGCGACATCGCGCACCGGCTGCCCGACGAGGGGCAGCTCATCCCCACCCCCAGGCCCCATGAGAGGGTCGCTTTCCTTCCCCACTTCCTCGGCGGACTGGGTTTTCCACTTCACCCCTTTGTCCGGGGGCTCATGTTCTACTACGGCCTGGATTTCCATGATCTGGCGCCGAACTTCATCCTCAACATCTCGGCGTTTATCGTCGGGTGCGAGGCCTTCCTCTCGCATCCAGCCCCACTTCGCCAGGCTCAAGACCTTCAATGTCAAGCGAAGGTAGTGAAGGGCACTCTGCCGGAGGCGGAGGTGCCATGTTGGGAAAGATGCCCAATGTCCTTTGGTTCAAGGGGCCTTCGTGGAATCTGTCAAGGGTGACAATCGGGTGGTTCTATATCACCGAGCCGCGTGGTCCTACATGGGCGGCGGCCCCGAAGTTCAGATCTGGTATCCCCACGCAGCTCACCTCCCGGAAAGAGAAGGGCTTTGTGGGGTAGTTCGGAGGAGTTGATCGACTCCAAGCCCGTATCCGTAAGCTGGTGAAGAAGCTCAGCTGGTTAACGTGGTCCAAGTCATGCTCGTCCGCCGGATTCTCCCATGCCAAGAGCGGCATTCAATCTGTGGAGTTCGATCCGAACAGCACCAGCGCTGAGCGGCTCTTCGACACGACGCACGCAAGGCGCTGGAGGGTGCTGTTCAAGGGCGCTGAAGTTTCGCATCCGCGATCGAAGATCGCGGATTTCGCCGCAGCGCCAAGCCAACGAGGTAAGTGATTCTACCCTTTATGGGACACTTGCTTTTCATAGTTTGACTCTATGCGGTTTTAATTTCCCTTTTCCTTTGACAGACTGGATGAGGAAGGCGGAGCAGATTATCTGCCCAGCCCTATGCCGAAAATCCAAGAGACGCCTGCCTAGCGAGGTTGCTGGTTCCGCACCGCACGTGGTGCCGGAGAAGAAGGCCAAGAAGGAGGCCACGGGTGCTCGAAAGAGTTCCGTTTTCAGGTGTCCGCGACTGGGCGGACTCCTCCCAAAACGAGGAGGAGAAGAGGACTCTCTCCCGAGGGGAGAGAGGAAGAGGAAGGCTTCCCAATGGGGGAGGCCAAGGGTCCAAGAGGGAAGGACTATTCCCGGACAGCGCCGCCAACATCAACTTGGCGAGGAAGAATGGCCTTCAAGGGCCAGCCTCCGCGAGATCGTAAGTATCCGGATTCTGAATGATTTATAATTTTTTCTGCGCCACATAGTGTCATTCTAATGCCGCATGCTGCCTGTAGTCCGCCAGTGATAATCTCCCCGCTTCATCGAAGCGGTCGTTGGCTCCGCCGGATGTAGACTCCATCCCGACCGCCTCCACCCTCTCGACACCGAGGACGCCGAGGTGGGATCCCGAGAAGGGACCCATCGGGGAGGCCCGAGGCGCCACAAGGCGCCCTCTCGGACTTTTGCGCCGACTCCATATCGAACTCGCAGTGGTTCCGGGTCCGCCGGCGCCCTTCAATGAAGGGCAAGACCGTGACGCCGGCGGCTTCCGTCCAACCGGAGGCGCCGGGCAATTTGTTGGAGGCGCTGCAGAGCGCTTCCATCGAGGAGGAACACCGCACTATTATGAGTGCGGTGATTCAGAAGGTGCAGCTCGCCAAGAGCGGGCTGACGAAGCCTCGCAGAGCCTTCTATCGTGCTTTGAGGTAAGAAGTTAAAATATGCAATGTAATACCGCATAGACAGAGCCCCCGATGCTCGGTTCGGTGTTCGGAAGAAAAGCGGACCGAGGATCTGAAAAAAGATATACGCAGGGTTGCTAAAAATTATGTCAATATGGGTTGCAGGCTGCGCTGCTGACCTCTGCCCGACCGATCATGGAGGTCGGTGCTTTGAAGCAGAGCTCGAGCGGTCCGAGCAAGAGCTCGGCCGCGCCAGGAAGCAGCTCCAGGACAAAGAAGGCGAGTAACACCACTTCGAACTTGTACCTTACAGAAAAGGATTTAGGTTGCAACAAAAAATAACCAGGATAACATGGGTACTACAGGGGCCACGAACGAGGTGGCGACCCTGAAGGAGGCCGTGTCCGCGGCCGAGCGCAATGCGGCCACGGAACGGGCAGAGCGAGAAAAGCAGGAGGCGCGGGTGGCGGTGGTTCAGCAAGAGCTCCAGGCTCTCATGGAAAAGCATGAGATTTTGGAGCGTGACTCAAAGACTCGAGAGTCCGAGCTTGCCTCGGCTCTCGAAAGTGCCAAAACTGCCAAGGCCGATGCCCATAAGTCCCTTCAGGAGATTGAGTTGGTGAGGAAGATAGCGGCGGGTAAGGCATTTTTCATGCAAAGCAAGCATGTGAATGTAAATTATGTGTTACTTACCCGAATTGAGCTCTCGTATGCTTGCAGATCTGCCTCGCAGCGTGTCCGATGTCGCCAGATTCTACCGAGCCGAGGAGGGGGGCTCAACGGAGAAGGTCTTCGTCTCAAGATGTCGAGGTCGGCCATCCAGTGTTTCTAGCGACCAGCTGAAGCAGCTGGTCGAGCTTCACAAGGTGGCCGAGCAGGCCATGAAGGTCCTCATAGTCCGGTGTGGCCTCGAGAGGCCATGCACGGGAGCTACTTCGCCTCGGCGACGGCTGGTGGATGCGTGCCCTCGGGTGGAGGTTATCAAGCGCCCGCCTGTATTGAAGGTGCTCGTCGGGCCCTTGCCCGCAAAAGGTGCATTGGGGCAAGCTGGATGCGGAGAAGCTAATCACTGACGCGCCACCAGCGGGCAAGGAATATCGTACGCCCGAGATGTACTATAAGACTGTCCTGAAGGGCGCCCGCAAGATTGCGGATGAGTGCCCCAGGGATGTAATTATTGAGTAAATTCGCAATGTGTTAACCTGCGCGCTGAAAACTTTGTTCATATGCACTAAGCAACGCTTGTTAATTTAAAATATTACCTTCTGTGCGGCCGTTTATTAAATCTGAGAGATGGCAAGTCGTCGGCTTCAGCCCCCATGCCATGAAAGTGTTGGGGTGTTCGGGATAAACTTGAGCACTCTTGTTCCCATTTTTGGGTCCATCTAGGAGGCGCCAACACAACGTAACAAGGCAACCGGACTTATAGTGCTTGAACACTCTCACTTAGCCATAGAATTCTATAATTTTAAATTTCGGTGAAGCCCCTAGTATTCGGAGGACCGAATTGGGGCGCTATCCACGCCTTCGCCGGACATAATCCGAACTTCGCTCAAGCGGCGATGTCTTTAAGGACCCGAAGGACCTCTCGAACAGCGACCAGTCTCGCCTTATCATGACAGTCAGTTTTAGCTTTCCATCGAGGCGTTAACCTGCTCAACCGGGCGCAATCGTAGTGGTTCTCCCAGTGCTACCTTAGCCGATAGAACGGAACGTAAGGTGCCAAACATGGGAGCCGGGCAAACCCAACTATTGACCCAAGACATGATTCGAGCCGATTCATATAATGCTATAAGTTCGGGTGCCGCACTTGTGAAAGTGTTCGGACTTTATCATACCACAATTGGAGAACATAAGCCCTCGGTGTATTTGGCCGTACTAAAATGTACAGGTGCAACATGTCGTAAATGAATATATATATATATATATATATATATATATATATATATATATATATATATATATATATATATATATATATATATATATATATATATATATATATATATATATATATATATATATATAAGGTAATGCAATTATGGGCAAAAAGTGCTGCATTTTATTCGAGAAGATATGCTATGAGTGCTAAATGATACAAATAGTGTGGAAAGCAAGGGATTGGACGAATTAAAGGCGTCTCCCTCAGGGTAGGCATGAATGTTGTATTTAACAAATTTAATGCTCGTGATGGAGACCACCTGAGTGTTAAATCATGCCTTTGTCCTTCCCTGGTTGTTGTATCATGAGTTCGCAGGTTCGCCACGGACAGAGTTCTGTATAAAAAGAGAGAAATAAAAGAAAAAGAGCGACACACTTGGGAGCCCTGGTGTGGTCGAACCGCACTGGTCTGTTGTGGTTGTGCCTTTCCCCTATGCCCATGGTATTCCAAGGCGATTATATACGCGGAGAGTTTGTCTTACAATTTTGCGAGGGCTGGGGTTGAGGCCGCATTGCTACGCGTGCTCGGAACGTGCCAGGTGGTCTTGGTTGGTGTTGCTCGGCGCGTTTGGCGTGTCCGGTCCGTCGCTTAATGGCCGGACTCAAAATTGCCTTAAAAGGCTGCTCAGACTTCTGCCGCGAGAGCCGCTGTATGTTCCTCCGCTCGAGGGAGCGCCCGTGTTTCCATTGACCGTGATGACTCCACGAGGGCCTGGCATCTTGAGCTTAAGGTATGCATAATGCGGCACCGCGCTGAATTTTGCGAACGCGTTCGTCCGAAAGCAGAGCGTGATAGCCGCCACGGAACGGGACTATGTCGAAGATTAACTCTCGCTTCAGAAATTATCCGGGATCCAAGACCACTTCCGTGTAATCGAGCCTGTATAATTGGCCTTGACACCTGGTATGACGCCTTTGAAGGTTGTCTTTGTAGGTTTAATCCTTGAAGGGTCTATGCCCATCTTGCGACCGTATCCCGATAAAGCAGGTTCAGCACGCCGCCGCCCATCGGGACTCTCGTGAGGTGAAATCCATCGACGATTGGGTCTAAAACCAATGCGGCGAATCCGCCATGGTGGATACTGGTCGGATGGTCTCTTCGATCGAAAGTGATCGGGCAAGAGGACCATGGGTTGAATTTTGGGGCATCGCTCCATCGTGTATCGTCCCTTAGTGCACGCTCGCTCCCTCTTGGGAATATGCGCTGCGATATCATGTTTACTCGTCCGAACTTGAGGGGGAATCCTTTGTCCTCTGTTGTTCGGCGGCCGGTCTCTTCCTCGTCATCGCTGTGTAGCCCCTTGTCACTGTTTTCGCAATTAATTTGCCTGCTGCTTGAATACCCAACAATCTCTGTTGGTGTGGTTAGCTGGCTTTTCGGGGTTCCATGTATTTGACAGAGCGGTCGAGTATTCGGTCCAAATTGACGGGCCCGGAGTGGTTCTTTTGAATGGATTCTTCCGCTGACGGGCTTGAGCCTCGAATCCGGCGTTGATCGCCGATCCTCATTGCTTTGCCGCCGCACGCGGCGTTTGTTTTGTTTCGACGCAACCTGCCATTGCGGTCCTTGGTATCCGGACTGCCAGCGTTTTTGCTGAGGTTGTTGCTGCGAGCTAGCCAGCTATCCTCTCCCGCACAGAAGCGGGTCATGAGTGATGTGAGGGCTGCCATGGATTTCGGCTTCTCCCGCCCTAGGTGCCGGGCCAGCCACTCGTCGCATGATGTTATGTTTGAAGGCAGCGAGGGCCTCTGCATCCGGACAGTCGACGATTTGATTTTTCTTTGTTAAGAACCGTGTCCAGAATTGCCTGGCCGATTCGTCTGGCTGCTGGATTATGTGGCTTAGGTCATCTGCGTCCGGTGGTCGCACATACGCGCCCGGAAGTTGTCGAGGAATGCGGCTTCCGTGTCTTCCCAAAGATCCAATTGACTCTGCGGGCAGGCTGTTAAGCCAATGCCGAGCTGGTCCTGTAAGCTTGAGCGGGAGATATTTGATGGCGTGAAGATTGCCGCGCGGGCCATATGTATATGGAGGAGATAATCCTCAATCCAAACCGCTGGGTCTGTTGTGCCATCATAGGATTCGATATTAACGGGTTTAAACCCTTCAGGATTTGATGATCCATTACTTCGCCGGTGAAGCATAGTGGGTGTCTTGGCGCCTCAGATTGAGCAATATCGCGACGTAGCTCGAGAGAGCGTTGTCTGCTGTGTTCAGCCCGGCCGGAGTAGTTGTATTCGGCGCGACGGTATTCGTCGTGGGTCTTGGGGCGCCCATGTGATCCATAGATAGATCTGGATTGTCTTGCCTTGTCCTCCAATATATATCGCAAGTCCAGCGCGTTCCCCCGTGGCTTCATGCTTTTTGAGCGATTCCGGGGTACGGTTTTGGTGGAGGGCTTGCACGCCTCTCTATCGCGGCCACGAGGTGGTCGGTCTGCCGTATTGTGCGCTGGTGATGCAGCTTTGTACGCTTCCTCCTCTAATCGGGGAGCAACTTGCGTTTTGGGTAACTTTTGAGGGCGCTCGAGTTCATACTCTTCGACGCGAGGACCTCGGTCCATCTGTCGGCCAAGATGGGTCTTGATCAGCTTGAAGTCGTTGCTGCTTTTTCAAGGGAGGTAAGTGATTGTCATCCTCGACCTCTTCGCCCCGCCGCCTCTCGTGAGGGCTTGCTTCGCCTCCTCCGCGCTGGATCGTCTTTGGAGGGAGTTGTCTTCGCACTTTCGGGTGTTATTATCTCTGTGCCGGAATCTCCATTCTTGCCGTGGCGGGATTTAGAGCGGCGCCACCGACGCCGGCGCTTGGGCTGTTTCTTTAAGGAATCGGCCTCCGTTGCTTCTTCGCCGTCCCCATCTTTTGGGGTGTCCACCATGTATATGTCGATGACGAGGTGGTCTTCAAAGGTCTCTGTAGGCACTGGTTCTTGGTAGTCTCCGCATCGCCGTCCATACCGCCGATGTCTTCGGAGTCGTAGTCGAGCACGTCGGTTAAATCGCCGACGGTGGCTACGGTGGGTGGTGGGTGGGCTCAATTTCTTCGCCGTCCGCATCTCAACCATCCTGGCCGTAGTTCGGCCAGGGCTCTCCGGATAGCGAGAGATGCTTCAGTGAATTTATGATATCGCTGAAGGGTGAGTGCTGAAAGATGTCCGCAGCGGTGGATTCCATGATCGGCGCCCAATCGGATTCGAGTGGCAGGGGCGCAGGAGGTTCGAGTCCGCGCAGAGTCCGCACCTCGAGTCATGAGCTTTATGCGGGACAAGGTAAGTGTTCGCCCATCGCCGAGAAGTTGCAGCTCTCGAGGCGGTGTCCAGCCATCCGCCCTCGATCCGAAGCGATCGGCTCCGGACTATGAGTCGGAGCGGATTCGCAGCGGCCTCCAAGGTGCTGTCCGCAGCAGAGTTAGGTCATGCCCATCGTGACAGCGCGCACGCCGGGCCGTGGCTCGATCCATCGAAGATCAAGTCCCCGGATATCGGCCGTGAAGTTTAGGCTTTCAAACCTGACCTGACGGCCAGGGGCGTAGCTTTCAATCTGCTCCAGATGGCCAAGTGAGTTGGCCCGCAGTGCGAAGCCGCCAAATACGAAGATCTGTTCGGGGAGAAAAGTCTCACCCAGGACTGCGTCGTTGTTCATTGAAGAGGCCATCAAGCCTATCGGTGACGACACGAGGAACTCTCAATGAAAGCACCAATGTCGGTGTCAAACCGGCGGATCTCGGTAGGGGTCCCGAATCTGTGCGTCTAGGCGGATGGTAACAGGAGACAAGGGACACGATGTTTACCTGTGTTCGGGCCCTCTTGATGGAGGTAAAACCCACGTCCCGCTTGATTGATATTGACATTGTGGATGTTTACACGAGTGGATCTACCACGAGATCAAGGAGGCTAAACCCTAGAAGCTAGCCTATGGTATGATTGTAAGGGTTGTTGTTCTTCCGTCCCCACGGACTAGAGCCATCCGGTTTATATAGACACCGGAGAGGGCTAGGGTTACATAGAGTCGGTTACAATGGTAGGAGATCTACATATCCAGATCGCCAAGCTTGCCTTCCACGCCAAGGAAAGTCCCATCCGGACACGGGCGAAGTCTTCAATCTTGTATCTTCATAGTCTTGGAGTCCGGTCGATGATGATAGTCCGCCAATGATAGTTCGGTGATGATGGTAGTCCGCTATCCGGACACCCCTAATCCAGACTCCTCACCCGCCTCGCCAAACAATATGCCGCAACCCGACCTAGGCTTAATAGAGAGGCCAGCACACCGGACTAAACCTATGCCCCTGGGGTCATGGGCCATCTCCCGGAACTCCCTGACGCTATGTGGGCGGCGGTGAGCAGACCTAGCTACCTCCTTCAACAAGGCAGCGCCACGCAGTCCAACCTGGCGCGCCGCTTCGCCGCCGACGCCTATTAAGCTTCGGCTGATGTATACGACGCAGAACGCCCATACTATGCCCACGTGATGGTTAGTTCTATCAGGCCAGAGGCCCCTCGGATCAAATATCCAAATCATAGTGGATTAGGAACGCGCGGTAACAAGCGAGACTCACGAAAGAAGTGACCCGTTGTTCGCCTCGAGGACTTGCGGCAAGGGCTAGGAATGCCCGCCACGCCGTAATTATCTCACGGGCACCTTCCGTGTCAACCTGTTTCCACATCACTCGCAAATATGCTCGCGCGGGTACACCTCAGGGTCAACCCGTCTTTAGTAACATGGTTCAGTGTAAAGTCATAGTAACCATAGTAACTGTGTGTCTAAAAATCAAGGAAAACCCGAGGAATCACCCCGTGAATTCCACTCGATGTAATCATCAAGGTGAACGTAAGAGGATTCACCTCGAGGTCCACACTTGAGGGGTTGCACGACGATCGTGTCGAAGTGGTTAAAGAGGAAATCACCCTCGATGACCACGACCGAATAGCTACACTACAGGGTTAACATCTGAAGTGATGTAGAGGTCTCACCTCGGCACTCGATAGTAACCCAAAGAGAGTCGAGCAACTAGGGTAAAGTGATGTGCGGTGCCGGGGCCTGGTCCTCGATCCCGTTGATCGGGTCTTCTGGTAATCCAGCAGGGCAGTCGGGACAAGGCGGGGGTCACTGATGGATCACTAACCAACCTATACTAAGTAGTTTAGGATAAGCAGGTAAGGTACAATAGTAGATACAAAAGCAGGCTATGCATCAGAATAGGAGCAAACAATAACAGTAGCAAAATCTAATGCAAGCATGAGAGAATGGAATGGGCGATATCGGGAGATCAAAGGGGGGGCTTGCCTGGTTGCTCTAGCAAGGAGGGGTCGTCGGTGACGTAGTCGATCACAGGGACAGCATCGGTCTCGTGGTCTACCGGAGAGAAGAGGGGGAAGAAACAGTAAATACATAGCAAACAGAGGTAACACTAAGCATGACATGACGATACGTAGCGCTAGGCGTGTTTCTAACGCGGTACTACACGCTGCGCATTTAAGGGGGAAACATCCGAGGGTGAATTCCCGACGTTAGGTGGATTCCGGACAAAGGAAAAGAGGGGGAAAGTTCCATGTTCAGCATGCTAGGGGCATGTGACAGATGAACGGACCACGTATTCGGATTCGTTGGATTTTTCTGAGCAACTTTCATATAGAAAACATTTTCATCCGAGGAACGGTTTAATTTCTATGAATTTTTAAAGTTTAAAGAATATTCTGGAATTATTTAAAAAAACAGAAAAGGAATATGACGTCATCATGGCGTCATTGTTGCATCAGCGGTCAACAGACTAGTTGACTAGTCAACAGGGCCCACGGGGACCCATCGGCGATCGGGCGATGCCCACCAGCCATTGACTAGGTCAACAGGCCAGCCGGCCCTCGGGCAAGCCGGCCCCGGGCCACGGGCGGTGACCCGAGGCGGGCCCAGTGTGCCACGTTGGCGGCGTTGGGTTTTCGCCGCGCACCAAAACAGCGGGCAGGTTCGCCGGACTTCGCCGGAAAAACGCCACAGAGGGCCGTTTCGAGCGCGGCCGGGCTCGTTCGGACGCGGGAGGAGCGGCGCATCCAACTGTGACCTTAGCTCAGGCGGGGGCGGGCTGCAACGACGACGGCGCCGAAGCGGGCGGACGGACTTCGGTCATCGTCGGGATCGGGCTGGGGGTGCGTTCTTGGGCAAACCAAGCGGCTAGACGAGGCCTACGCGGTGCGGTGAGCGCGCTGGGCACTGGCCCGTGACCATTTGGTCACCGGAGTCTTGCCGGCGACGAGATCCGCGTCGGAGCGTTCGGGCATCTCCAATGCGACCACTACGGCGACAGAAACACGCGGGGAGAGAGAGAGAGAAGGACGACGACTGCTCACCGGGCCCTGTAGTTGTGCTCAAATGGGCTCGGGGAGGCGTGTCGTCACCGGAATCATCACCAGAGTTGAAGATGGCCGTAGGGGAAGAAGAGGTCGTCGGGCTCGTCTCGGTGGCTTCCGGCTCCAATGGCTTGGACAGGACGACGCAGAGGACGACGGCGGAGCGCTACATCATCGGGGCGAGGCGAGGGGTCGACAGGGAGCGTGGGATCGACGGCGCGCGGCAGCGGCTCGCTCGGTGAGGGAGGAGAAGGGTGAGAGGGAGCGAGGAGGAATCTGGTGGGGAGGGGGAGAGGCGGAGCGGGGCAAGTGGGGAGGTGAGTGGGAGAGGCGCCCGAGGCATCAGGGGCGTGGAGGCCTTATCCTCCCCCTCGTCGTCGACGGCGAGGCGGTCCGGGGCGATCGCTCCCCTGTAGCGACGGGATCGGTCGAACAGGGAAGGCGACCTGGGGTAAGGTGGGCCGGCCAGTGTAATGGGCTAAAGCCCAGGGAGGCAGGGGGCTCTTTTCTCACTCTCCCCTCTGCTTTTTTTTTGTTTTTCTTTTTCCAGCAGCTTTTGCCTTTTCTTTTTAGCCAATAATGACTTTGCAAAATTATGCCACTGGCCAAAATAATTTCAAAGAAGTATATTGCACTGCCACAAAAAGGGTGGGAGGCTTTTGGAATAGTTGCCAATTTTATAAATTAAAAAGGCATTTAATTTAATGCTTAGGTCATCGTTTTAAGTAGCTTAGGCCACTTAAACCTTTTGCAAGTATGTTGGTTCACCACCAACATTAGTTTTGGAATATTTGGCACATGATGAACATTTTTGTTTTCATGTTTGAGAAATTTAAATTTTTGACATTAACTTGAAATTGAGATTTGGACTGGAATAGAATCAAAGTGAGATTAGCAAGGTTGGAAAAAGCGGTAGGCGTAAGCGAGGCGGTTGGCCTTCGCCTAGTGCCTAAGCGGTGCTTAAGCGCCCTAGGCGCAGCCTAGGCGATTATATAATTTTTACTATTATGGTGTATATGTGGTTATTATATATGTATTTTATTAATTTAGGGCATATAGGTATGTTAACGACCATCTACAACGACTGGAATATGGCCCTTTTGGCATATCAGTGCAATATGGCATGATTTCTTGCTTGGGTAGACAATTTCTTACTTGCTCTGCCTAGACTTCTGCTTATGCCCTAGGCGAGGCGTTGGGCCATTGCCTAGCGCCTAGGCGTGCCTAAGTGCCTCCTAGGCACTGCCTTTTTCCAACAGAGGAGATTAGCAACAGTAACAATGAAGACAAGGCATCATTTAAAGGTGATTACTGTAGCATGATTCTCGGGGTGTTACAATGTGGGTGAGGAACGGCGGTCGAGGCCGAGAACCCGTTGAATATCAAGTCTCCTCGGATATCAGCGATATAGTTTAGGCTTCCGAACCTGATCTGGTGACCAGGAGCTTAGCTGTCGATCTGTTCAAGGTGACCAGTTGAATTGGCACGCAGAGCGAAGCCGCCAAACACGAAATGTTGTCTAGGGAGGAAGTTTTCCCTGGACACAGCATCGTTGTCGATGATCAAACGAGCCATCGAACCTTCTGTCGATGACACAGTGGAACTCTCAATGAAAGCACCAATGTCGGTGTCAATACCGACCGATCTCGGGTAGGGGGTCCCGAACTGTGCGTCTGAGGATCGAAACAAGGGACAAAGGGGACACGATGTTTACCCAAGTTCGGGCCCTCTTAATGGAGGTAAAAGCCTATGTCCTGCTTGATTGTCTTTGATGAGTATAGGGGTTACAAGAGTTGATCTACCTCGAGATCATAATGGCTAAACCCTAGCTGTCTAGCCTATATATGTGAATTCCGATAGCCTCTATGGACTAAACCCTCCTGTTTATATACATACCGGAGGGGTCTAGGGTTGCACAGAGTCGGTTTGAAGAGGAAGGAAACTACATATCCGGACATCAATCTTGCCGTCCACGCATAGGATAGTCCTACCCGGACACGGGGGAAGGTCTTCCGCCTTGTATGTACACGGCCCATCAGTCCGGCCCATATCAAATAGCCCGGACACCCGAGGACCCCCTAGTCCAGGACTCCCTCAGTCGCCGCACTTCTTCCTGGTCCACGGCGACTACCTCGACATCGGCCACCCCGACTCGACATCGACCAATGCGTCCCTCGCATAGCTATCTCGACCACAGCTACACCACCCTACGCTCTCAGCTACATCGGCATCGGCATAAAGGGTTATCACCTCGCTTGAGCAACTCATCGGTTTCCTCTATAGTCAATGCGTCCACCACGTGACACCATCCGCGATGCTACCGCTACGATTGCGAGGGATGTCAGCCCGCTGGCTGCTATTCTCTCTAGTCTGACCGGCCGCAACGCTCCAGTTGTTTGCAACGCTACCGCTACGGCTGCGGGGGGTGGTAGAGATATATTTGGTAGTAGAGATTGTACGGGATTAGATAAAGTTATTTCCATCTTATCTCTAGGAGGCGTCTTGCCCTCCAAGTCTTGTACTCAATATATACTCGCCCTCGAGGTTCAATAATACACCCACTGCATTACGCCAATCTCTATATCCTTCTACATAGAGCAATCGTTCTACGGTAATTTTCTTTTAATATAAAGTGACCAATATAGTACAGGGGTAAAGAAAACAAATAAAATACAAGAAGATGGAAACAATGCTTAACAAATATGAATTGTAGGAAACACTATAGCCATGCAAGAAACAAAAGCCAGCACTTAACCATGTTGGAAACAAGCAGTGTGCTTGTTTCTAGTTATGTGACTAGGGAGAATCATGCCCACTTTAAGGAGGTGGTTCCATGAATCTGGGGATGGGTTCAAATTTCTTAAGATCTTCTCAATTCCTGTGTATCTAGATGCTCCAACACCAATGATAAGAATATCCATGGCAATGGATTGAGGTAGCATGTCAAAAGCGAGAAAATCATCACTATAAATTGAAAACCCTCTTCTCATGTTTGGGATTAAAGAGTTCTCGCATTCCCAAGAAAAATTGCAGTCCCATAATAGCTGGTGTGTTGTCTCTTCAGTGGCCATTCGTGAAGAAACCTTTTATTTTAAGCATGGTTCTAGTGTTTATCTTGTCATGAAAGATTAACCAGGAAAAAAAAACTTATGTTTGAGTCTGCTAGTACCCTTACAGATCATGATGAATAGCTCAGGAGCTTGATTGTTCCCCATGTGAGCTTTGCACATATGCATAGAGGAGTATACATTGGAGTTTGTTGTGCATTTCCAAATATCTTTGCCATAATTATTAGGACTTTGAAGGACCAGTGCTTGAAATTCAGTGAATTACTCATATGATGGATTCGATAGAGGTTTGTGAAAATGCCAAGTCATTTGAAGTGATGAATTGGGAAATAGATATACCTTTCCACTAATGGCGAAAGAATACAATTCACGGAAATTTTGTGCAAGAGGTTGATCATCCCGCTTGTCAAGACATATCAAGATGGTATTACCATGGCCATAGGTACAAGTAGCATTCTCTTCAAACAGAAGCAAAATCTTGAGATGTGTTTTCCACCAGTGTGAGAACTCAAATCTGTCATGTGGTGGAGTAGTCTGGTAATAGCTTTTCCAGATCAGATTGACCCAAGGAAGATCAACCTTATTGAAGACTCTATGGAGTCTTTCAATGAGCAATGCTTTATTATGAGTGCTCACATCTAAAATGCCCATGCCACCTTGATCTTTTGGCTTGCATACTTTATTTCAAGCGATGTGAGTAGGTCCTTTGTCCTCCTTGTTAAATTTCCTTTATAGGAAGTACCTCGAATATTTGTTAATTTGGTCAACAACAACTAGTAATGTAAGAGAGCACATGAAGAATGTTGTCAGAGAAGAAAAGACAGACTTGATTAGCAACATTCGTCTGTCATGGCAAAAAGGTTGAGCATCTAAATAAACTTCTTTCTTCCTTTGCATGAGTGGTGCGAAATCTTCGATTTTGGCTTTATTAACCCCATGGGATGACCGAGGTAGGTAAATGGGAAGTATCCTTGCTGGCAGATATAAGTCTAGCCATTTTGTCTTCAAGAACATTAATGGGAACTAGGACATAATTATTAAATTAACTTTCAGTCCAGTATGAGTAGTAAAATGAGTCATAAGTTTTTAACTTGCATGACTTGCATCTCCTCGGAAAGCAGAACCAGTATGGTATCATTAGCATATTGAATCATAGGGTAGTCCGTGCAGGAGGTGGATTGTGAAGGAACTTGGATTTTATGATGATTCATGGCTTTGTTGAACACAAATTGGAGAAGCTCAGCTACAGGCACAAAGAGCAGAGGGGAAGGAGGGTAACCTTGTCTAACCCCTTTTGAAGTGGAATTGTTTGTGGGACTTCATATTGAGCAGCACAACAGAAGTACCAACCATATTTGAAGATCATTTCCATCCATAGTAACCATTTAGGACCAAAAACTTTTGCTATAAGAATATCAAGGATAGTATTGCGTTCAACGATATCAAATGCCTTCTCAAAATTTAAATTTAAGACCCAAAATCTTCTTCTTGGAGTGCTGACATTAGAAAAGATATTCAAAAACCTAGTCCAAGCAGTCTTAGATAGTTCTATTTTTTATTAATCAATACTTGTTCGGATGGAATAGCTTAATAATGCCTCATTGCAGTTTGTTGACAAGAATTTTTATGATAATCTTGACGGAACAATTTAACAAGGATATAAACCTGAAGTCAATGACAGTTAAAGGAGTGTCTTTTTTGGGATGAGGGTGATGAGGCATTGATGCTTTGTAGATTGACTTTACCCCTGTACAAATCTTCATTAAGCTGTCAGAAATACTTAAAAATAATTCTCCAACAAGCCTTGAACAAAACATCATTGAATCCATGTGGCTCTGGGTCTTATTAGAAGGAAGTTGCATTACTTTCTACTACATCAGCTATCCTTGGATTCTTTTATTGTACCTTATAATATAGCACAATAAAGTGACCATGTTTCCTTCAAGAAAAAAAGATCTCCAATGTGGATCTACTCAAGACGTAGTAATAAGGACTATTGCATAAGCCACTAGCAAAGAAAGCTCAAAGAACTTCCCTGGTAGCATGGCATCATGTGCGCATGAGGATTGACTTTCCACCTAATCGCCTTTTCGACTTGCTGCCATCAACTCGCCCTCGCCACAACGGCGGCCAAGAGCCTCCAAAAAGGCAAACAACAGGTCAACCACTAGGTAAGCTATGCACCATGGATTGGACAATACTAGATGATGTCTCCGCGCGTTGCTGCGGGATATTTTCCAGAATTTTGTGAGAAAGGTTAGGATCCAATCTGAAGTGCCATAAACTAGACTTTGCACATTCTGCATCATTGTGGATGTTTGCAGAAAATGTCTGGATGATATCAACATGCATCATAGTGGATGTTTGAAAATATCTGGATGATATCAAAATATTTGATGCAGATAAATGTAGTCTCACATGATGATATATGTACATTATGATTTATCATATACATTTGCATTAATAGTAGGTGTTTCTTTTTTCAAAAAGGGGTAACCCAGATCTCTGCATCCTTGTGATACATGAATAGTAGGTGTGCACCCATCATTAAAATAAAGTGTGCAGATGTTACCCAATTGTATCATTGTACATGAACTGCTATTTTTAGCATTGGTGGAAGAATAGCTCTCTTCGGAGCATTGGATAACCTGTCTAAAAAGATAAACATAATCTGTAAGATGTTAAACGTAGGTAGCAAAAAAATTGTGTAGTTTCGCATCATATACTACTGACTATAAGAACTTTTTTAACTGTTTTTTTTTTTTTGAACTGCTGATTATAAGATCTGAAAGTAGCAAAGTTGTTACTTGCACGGTTAATATAGAAGAGTACCTCCACTCAAAAAATAAAAAATAAAATAGAAGAGTACCTGTCACAACATGGGCAGCCCCCTCGGTCAGGCCGTGGGTGTCTTACATCGCCTGTATTTTGACCAGGAGATTGACATCGCGTACACGCGGCAAGAGCAGGAATCAGACATGGCGGCGATGAGACGGCTGCCGACGATGTGCGGAGCAAGAAGCAAGGGATTGTCGGCTCCTGTGTAGATGATCGGCATCGGCGGAGAGATAGCCAACGATGACGCATGGAGCAAGCCGTAATGGTTCAACGTCTCTCACTGAGATGATCCGCAGTGGCCCCGCCACGGTGAGATGGCCGATGATGACGCACGGAGCAAGCAGCAAGGGATCGCTGTTTTCCGTCGCGATGATCTGTTCCCGAGGTGAGACGGCCGCCGACGACACACAAAGCAAGCAGCAAGGGATCGCCGTCTCTCGCGGCGATGATCTGCAACGGTGGCGAGAAGGCTGATGACCACACGCGTAGCCAGAAGCATGTGATCATCATCTCCCCTGGCGATTATCTCGCCGTGGCGCCCCTGAGCGGTTAGCGGTCGCAGGTTATCATGGTTCCGTGGGCGACGCTTCGACAGCATTAGGAACATGGAGAGCTCGGTGGCGCCATGGGCGATGGACATGGGATGTCGCAGTTCGTGGTGTAGCTCAGCCTTGTGCTCTTCCTACGCGTGAGTCACTTGAGCGTTGCATACAAAAGCCAGCTCCAACATAAGATCAAATGGCAGAAGGGGAAAGACAACAAAAGCGGAAATCAAACGCTTGTACTTCAGAGCTACTTAAGCTCCAATTTAATCTAGGATGGCTATCAGAAGGGCAAAGGATGGCTATCAGAAGGGCAAGAGCGTTTTCTCATGCGGACCTACCTTTTCATCCACCGCATCCTCTTTAAAACGCCCGAGTAGTTTAACTTTCCTAATTAATTGCAATCGGTTAGTGCGATATTTGCTTTGGACGTGCATGCATTGTGGTTGCATGCACCTCTCCTTATTAATGCAGGTTTCTTTGCTCAAGGGGCACACGGATAGGAGGGAGACCGAGGTAAAAAAAACTGATGTTCAGCCACGGACGACACTTTGTGTCCCGTCGACCTAATTAGCTCGGACAATTGGAGTACTATTTACTTGTGAAAATTATTCTATAAAATAAATAATGACAAAGGCTGCTGATGTGGATAGCTTGCATGTCAAGAGAAATAGGATAGTGACGATGAACTATTTAAGTATTATAGATTAGGGACAAGGATTACTGGGTTCTGTAATCACAATTTATGAGCTTGACGCCTTATTTCAAAACAGTTAATGTGTTCCTCGTCCATTCATTTTGATGCGTGAGAGGTTCTCGAACACCATGCATGGCACGAACGGTACATCGATGAGTTAGTGGAGCACCCGAGGCGCTACAAAGATGCATGGTACTCCGTATAACCATGTCGGTGCAGTAGTGTGTGGTGAAATTAATTGAACGGCGTTTCTTTCTCGTGCATGAATCGATCAACGCAAGTCCAAAACTGATATTTGAGTAAGAAATGTTATCCCTGCTCACGTGTGGAGCTGAGCCTCCAGGAGTTCTTCCAGGATTCGGTCTGTTTTGGTCCGGTGGATCTGTCCGGATTCAACCGGCTTTCATGGTCGTCGGAGTTTCTACAGTCTCAGAGTCTCTTATCTGTGTTTCTTATCTAGGACCGCGTTAAAACTTGTCAGCGTTGTTTCTAGCACAGTTACCCTATTAATGCTTCCTGACCTCTCATCTGGCATCGCAACTCTCCTTTTCCTGAAACCATTGAGCAGCGGAACACATATGAGACCAAGTTGTAATACTTTAGGATTGAGGCAGGCGAGAGATGATTACAGATGGATATGTAAGCTCGTAGGCAAAGAAAACAAGAACAAACGCATCAGATAATGGCTAGGATGGGCTAACCTGATCTCTGTCTGTGCAGAACCCATCTCCTCCCCTGCTTCTGTTTTTATTTTTCCACAGTAGACGGCTTAGAGGAGATCTACAGTGCGAGCCACAAGCAGTTATGCCATCAAACGGGGCATGCGCGTGGGTCGCTAACAGACAAAGTGTATTCATACGATCATAAATGCCGCCTGGTCCATTGGCAGTGCGTATAGCGCGATGTATTCGCAAACGTTGGTAATTAACGTGTCATGTATTTCAACTGGACCTATAATAAATAGCAATCACGACGCGCGCACAGACACCCGGGATTACGGCAGCGCTTGGCTGCATGTCCCAAAAATTCACGTCCATGTATGCCCTATTACAAAGAAAACTGCGTACGAGAAAATATGAAAATAGACGGGCAGGTCATGTAAATCCAGGATATTTACATGACATGCAGAAAACCAGCCCATCTGGGACGACAAATTCATTGTGCCCATGAAGGATGAACTTAGAGAAAGCATAGAGATGTGTGTTCATGACTTTTGAGTGAAAGATCTTATGTAAGAAATACGAAAAATCAATGGAATCTGTTTTGAGTGAAAGCAAAAAATCAAATTTGTTGTACCCATGTAGGATGAACTTAGAGAAAGCATAGAGAGATGTGTGTTCATGATTTTTGAGTGAAAGATCTTATGTAAGAAATCCGAAAAATCAATGGAATCTGTTTTGAGTACTACTCTTACTTTGATCGGACAGGCCGTGGTCCCGATTCGGCTACGTTGTCACTATCCCAAGCATATACTCGTAACTTTAAGTGGTCGTTAGACCGTTTACAGCCGGGCGGCC
This sequence comes from Aegilops longissima, assembly GCA_021605205.1. NCBI lineage: Eukaryota > Viridiplantae > Streptophyta > Magnoliopsida > Poales > Poaceae > Aegilops > Aegilops longissima. Next base: position 663,178,342 of record CM038680.1, on the reverse strand, counting down.
CAAACCGACCTTAAACGTTGAGACGCCCATCCGCTCATGATTTTTTGACCTAGATGGACCTCTCAAACGGGCCTTAAACGTCTGGGTTGACCAGCACCCCTCATATCCACTCCAAATATGGAACGAATATAGGGCGCCCGGGCACGTCTGCCACGTAGGTCTGACGGCCGGGGCCCACTTAGAAATGCCCAGAAACCCGGCGGTCCAACGGATGGGGCGTCCATTGCCGCCGTGTGAACGCCGCGTGGCGCCACTTCGGCTCGCCGTTCGAGACCAAATCTGGCTATTTAAGCCGGTTGGCGTCCCGCAACCCTAACCCATCCACCTCCCCCCTCTCCGCACCGCCAGTCTGAGCCAACCCACCTCCTCCCTCTCCCGCTCCGGTGCTCTGCTCACGCTACGGCGCTCCGCCATGGTCCGGAGGAAGATCACCTACTACGCAATGCTCACGCTGGAGCGTCGAGCATGAGATCCGGGTGAGACAGACCGCGCACGCCGCCGTCATCACTGCCGGGGCTGCCTCCAGACTCCCCGGAGCCAGAGGAGGAGGAGGAGCCGGGGGAAAAGAAGGGAGAGGAACTGGCTCTGATGGAGGTGGGGTAGGTGGAGGAGGCGAAGGAGGCGGAGTAGCCGGAGCCGAGGAGTTGTCGGGCTTCAATATGGAGCAGGCGGAGGCGGAGTTTGCCGTTGCCCGATGGAAGGAGATGGCGGAGCAGCAGGCCATCCTGGAGTCCATCCAGGACGAGGCCTATGTGGAGGCCAATCAGGCGTTTCTCCGGCAGGAGTAGGCGGTGTCCGACGCGGAGATAGAAGCGGAGGAGGCCGGAGCGAAGGAGCCGGAGCTGCAGTTGCCGCCCATGCTGACGGAGCCGGGCATGGAGATCGTCGACATCTCCAACAACGAGTAGGTAGGTGATCGTTATTTGGTTTGCAATTCTTTGTATGGATTTGAAAATCTAATATAAGATGTTCGGATACAACTCTTGAAATTTGAGACGTGCCCGCTCACTGCCCACGCGCGGGCATTTGAGGGGTCTATATTTGACGCATATCAGGTTATAGATGCTCCTAGATAGCACATCACATGATGCTTGCATCCGTATCGATATACCTTCATGTATGATCACCATTCTCATGCTGCTCCACCAGACCAAAGTCCAACACCTTGATTAATTTGGTTTTTCTCCGGCCTTCATTGCCGATCGGCTCAGCTCACGTCCATATGGAGGAAGCCGGCGGGCAGCTGGAGGTGGTGATGTTCCCGTGGCTGGCGTTCGGGCACATGCTCCCGTTCCTCGACCTCTCCAGGCGCCTCGCCGCCCGCGGCCACGCCGTCGCCTTCGTCTCCACGCCGCGGAACCTCGCCAGGCTCCCGCCCGTGCCGCCGCACCTGTCAGGCCGCCTCCGGTTCGTGCCGCTCCCGCTGCCGCGCGTCGACGGGCTGCCGGAGGGCGCCGAGTCCACCGCCGACGTGCCGCCCGGGGAGGACGGGCTCCTTAAGATGGCCATGGACGGGCTCTCAGCCCCTCTCGCCGCGTTCCTCGCGGACGCCGTCGCCGCTGGCAGGAGGCCCGACTGGATCGTCCATGACTTCTGCCACCACTGGGTCCCGCCCATCGCCGACGAGCACAAGGTGTAGTTTTCTGCTACCTTTCCTCCCCAACCGACATGCATGAATCTACTTTGTGTTTCTGTTTCTCAAAGTTTCTCTTTTGTGTTTTTGTTTTTGTTGGGAGTGCCTAGTCATTTTTTTTCCTCAAAAAAAAAAAAAGTCGACACTACTGGGTTTTGAGTATTTTACGCAAAGAAAATCTCATATTTGTGTGTGAATTAATCGATTGATTTCCCGTGTTCTTCCGGTGTACCGACGACAAGTGCAGGTACCCTGTGCAGTATTCGAGATCGTCCTCGCCGGCCTGGTCGCCTTTATGGGATCACGGGGGGCACACACGGCGCATCCCCGCACGACGTTGGAGGACTTCACCGTTGCGCCCGGGTGGTATCCCTTCCCTTCCACCGTGGCATACCGTCGGCACGAGGCCGGGTGGCTCGCCGGCACTTTCCGGCCTAACGCGTCCGGCGTTCCCGACATACATCGATTCTGGCAGATGAACGAGCGTTGTCGCCTCGCCATCTACCGCAGTTGCGACGAGGTCGAGCCCGGGATGCTCGCCCTCCTCACCGACCTCTTCCAGAAGCCTTCCATCCCCGCCGGGGTCCTGCTGCCGCCTCCCGACCTCGGCGGCGATGACGGCGGTGTCCGCCCCGATGTCCTGCGATGGCTCGATGACCAGCCCGCAAAGTCAGTCATCTACGTAGCGCTCGGGAGTGAGGCGCCAGTGACGCTAAAGAACCTGCACGAGCTCGCGCTTGGGCTTGAGCTCGCCGGCGTGCGCTTCCTGTGGGCCCTCCGGACGTCCGGAGGCATGTCCGACTCCGGCACCGGTGCGGACGACCGCGGCGTGCTGCCCGACGGGTTCGAGGAGAGGACGCGTGGGCGTGGCATGGTCGAGACTGGGTGGGTGCCGCAGGTGAGGGCGCTCGCGCACGGCGCGGTGGCCGCGTTCCTGACGCACTGCGGGTGGGGCTCCACCGTGGAGAGCTTCGCGTTCGGGCACCCGCTGGTGATGCTCCCGTTCGTCGTCGACCAGCCGCTCGTCGCGCGGACCATGGCGGAGAAGGGGGTCGGCGTGGAGGTGGCGAGGGACGAGGGGGACGGCTCGTTCGACAGGGACGGCGTCGCAGCGGCGGTGCGGCGCGTCATGGTGGACGACGAGGGGAAGGTGCTCGCGAGCAACGCCAAGAAGCTGCAGGAGGTTCTCGCCGATCAGGAGCGGCAGGAACGGTACATCGACGACGTTGTCAAGCACCTGAGACTTTACCACATTTGTGTGTTGTGAAATTATCTCAAGTCATACGCCCCCGAAGCCTCTAGCACCTGTTCCAGATTTCTCAGAAGAGTACTCTTCTCAGAACGAGGTCGAACTCAGTACACGTCCGTTTGCGTGACACAAGTTGTATGGCACAACTCGTTACGCCCGAGCAAGTGGGGTGCATGAAGTTCGGGGTAGGGCCCGCATACCACTGTGCTTAGACCGCGTCAGCGATTCGGCCGCATTACATGCGCGTGCTGGGCCGTGTACTTGCCTAGTTTTCGACTAGGTCCATGCATGCATGGTTAACCAAGGCCCTCCATTCCGTCTGGGAGGCGTGCTTGGGCACAAGTCGGGCCCCGCAACGGACGTGACAGCTCGAGGTGGGTGTGCGCTTGCTATCTGTCGTCCTGATTAGCAGAAATATCGTGCCGACGATCTAACAGAGGGCCAGCTCACGGAGTCAAGTCTTGCATGCAGCCACTGTATGTGCAATAATAAGTATGAACTGGATCTGGTCTATAGCTTGTTTCTTGGCCAGTATTGTGAAGTTCAAAAAAATTCAAACATTCAAGCAAAAAGTGTGTGGTGCGGGAGGAAACTATAGTGCTACATAAATAGACAGTGAGAGAGTGCAAATTTGTATTCTCACCACCACCATCCATAGAACACATCCATCCCACCAGTTGCTGGGCTAAGCTGTGGGGCGATGGGGTCAGCTGCAATGCTGCGTCAGGTGAGAAAAATATTCTATCGATCTATCTACAATGAGCTTTTCTTCTGCTCATCATCTGCTACAAGTTCCACTGATTTGAACTGCTGCTTCTCCAATCAGCCGGTGAGGTACTTCAAAATGAAGGCCACTGATTCTACTGATGTTGGATTTTGCTCGTCCATATCATCGGCTTCTTGTTACTTGTTACTTGCGACTAAGCATCCTCGCTCTCTCGATGCTTGTGTGGGATACGCAGCTTGCGTATTCACGAAAAAAAATATCATCGGCTTCTATAAATGGCCCTAACCAGGTTGGTTGGCAGAACCCGTAATTTTCAAAATTAATTGCTAGAGACAATCAATTTGTTTACATTTTTTGAGCGAAACCTAACTCCAGATTGATTTTGGCAGTGCTGTATTGAGGTAGTGGGCAGTGTGGAAGCGAAATCTTTGGTCTCTGGTGATGATGGCTTGGCAGAGAAGGTAACTGGAATATGCAAATTACAAAATGTATAATCATATGATTACCTTAAATTCTTCTATTCTGACCACCACACATTTTGCCAAACCGAACAAAAAGGAGCCTGTCAAAGAAAAGGCTGCTGCCGGGTACGCCTATGGCCGCGGAGCTAGAGACGTGGTCGAGGGATTCAGAGACTTTCATCTTGTTCGGAATCCCTCCTCTCCGCTCTGACTCCGCGAAGTTGTGGAGCTCACTTTTAGTCGCTCCATGAAAATGAGCTAGAGCCTGGTCCGCTCCGGAGCGGAGAGGAGCCGAACGCGGCCTTTGACCCAATCCTGAGAAGCAGGAGGGGGGTTGGGGGCCGTGAAGATTGAAGGTGGCGAAACACTTGTGTGTGTGTGGGGGGGGGGGAGGGTGGGGCCGCGGATCCATGGATTGTGTGTTCTTCAGCAAGGGCGTGAGCTTATTTTGGTAGGTGAGGGGAAATGAGGGGGAGAAGAACAGTAAATGAGCTGAACACTGTGGTCGTGCGCCGAGCTGATTTGACTGGTCAGAACAAATGGTTACATCGATGCAGGTACTAGCTAATGACAGGGGAATTTGCTTCGTCGCTGGGTAATACTTGCAAACTTAACATTCCTCCCATGGACGTGCAAGCTTTCCCTAATCCAGATTAGCACTGCATGCATGTACATGGGGGCTTCTTAAATCTGCACGACGTCCACATATTAATCCGTGGTCAACACGAAGAGCTACAGTAATGTCACACCCTGATTTTCATGGTACAACACTTAAAGAATTAAATCATGCTAAAAGGTGGTTTCACAAAAACTTTTGAGTGTTTTGTCTTTGCTTTGATTGAATGTTTGACTGCTGTTTGAAAGTGCTCTAAAAATCAAATAAATCCTCCAACTCCTATACTTCTTCTCCTTGATCCTAAAACCTTTCCCAATGATCATGCCATATGTATAGGACATAAAAATAATTTCTTACAAAAATAATTTGGCCAAATAGTATTTTCAAAAATTAGTTTTTCAAAAACCCCTGAATTGAGGTTTGCACTACAAGTACTTAATTAAGGGCAGTAAAAATCTTTACAAAAATATTTTTGACTCCTATTAGATACAGGATACCCAGAAACCACAAAAATGTATTTTATTTAAAAGCTTTTTCTTAAGGCCAGAAATGGTCTTTAATAGGGAAAAATTATTTTATTGCTTAAAAAATATTTGACAAAATTTAGGGAAACTCATAGGACATATATTGTCCATATATAAGAGTTTCAACACATGGTCATGTTCAAAATATTGGTCAAATCCCTCAAAAACCCTTTCAGGATGTTTCAAGCTTTTGAAATATTTACAAAGGAAATATTCTCCAAAAATTCCAAGAAAATTCTAGCATGTCACATATGACATGTTTGATGATCTTGACAAATATCATGTCATGGAGAATAGCATAACCCCATGAAATCCCCTCAAAACCAATTCTGTCCATTTTGAAGTTTGAGCAACTTTACATTGCCAAACATGTCCAAATGCTCTCAAATCTTGTGTACATGCTCAAATGGTCTAATCATTCATCTAGACCAAATGGCACAAGTTGGAGAAAAAGTTATATTGATCAAAGTGCCCCAAAACCCTCTTTGACCAGAATCAAATTTGAACAACTTTGTACTACCAACTTTCTCTCCTTGACCCCAACTTTTGTGAGCATGTTCACATGACCAAATGAGGCCACCACACCAAGTGGTGCATCAAGGAGAAATGATTTTATCAATTAGATCTACACAAGTTCATTTCTGCTAATCTCTAGGGTTTACAAAAGTTGCATTGGCAACTTTGCCCAAATGGACTCAACCTTGGTGGAACCTATTATTATCTCATACCATTGAACCATGTCATGCCTCATGACAAATGGAGATCATCTACTAGCCCAAACCAATATCAAACATCTTCTGCCACTTTACCAAAATGCCATTTTTGACCTTTTCCACTATTCTCCTTGAGCTCAACTTTTTACCACAGCCCCTCCTAGTCCCCTTTCACCTCCAGTAACAATGGCAAGTCCGCAGCTCAATTATTGGATGGGTAAAACCCCACTTTCTCTCTCTGGACAGCCCCTTTCTCTCTCTTTCTCACCTCACTCCTCACTCCAGTGGATCTCCAGGGCATCCAACGCCCCTACCCACTTGTTTACTCCTCCCTAAACAACCTAGACACAAGTGGCCACGCCCTACAAGCCAAAGGCATGCCCTGGCATGCAATTGGCGTGCTCCAGAGCGCGCTACAGTGCACACCCGCACTGTAGCTGCCCCCTTCCAACCGCCTCCGGCCACCTAGGGCCTCCCCCCTCGTGTCCCCCGAGGTCGCCTCGACGTCCAGTGCACGGCACGCTGTCGTCCCCCTCCTCTCTCTCCCTCTTCGGCTCTCCTCGCGTGCAGACAGAGCGCCGCCCGGGCGCCGCGATCGGCTGGCAGCAAGGGACCCTTTGCTGCGTCCCGCTCCCTCTCTTCTCCCCCTGGGCGTAGTCCACCCCCACAAACGCCTTAGACACGGCGCATCACTATTCCGAGGCCCGTAGCGACGAGCACGAGCTCGCCGGCGCATGAGCCCACGGTGAGCCGAGGCCTTCGCCATATAAAGCCGCCCCAGGCCTCCATCTGGATCCTCTTCGCCCCCTCTTCCTCCTAGAAGCCCCTTGACCCATCCAACCCTCTTCCCGATCCCCCCGTCGCTCCCCACAGCCGAAGCCGAGCCGCCGGACTTCGCTCAAATTCGAGTAACACCGAGCTCACCTCCCTCCCTTTCCTCCACCCAAAGACTCCCCGTGGTCCGGAGACCCTCCCCACCTCCTCGAACCGTCGCAGGGATGCACGAACGCCGAGAGCTGCGGATGGCCGACGACCTCCTCCGCCACCATCCAAGCCGTCACCACTATGGCCATCCTCGGCGTGCGTGAAGCACCTAGACGGATGCGTCGCAGCCTCCTGAGCACGCTGGTGGGTAGAGCGTCGCCGGAGATGCTCTGTAGCCCCGGCAATCGCCGGCGGGAGCCGCTCCTCCCCGCGGTCGGAGCGCGCGCGGGAGGTTGAAGGCGACCTGCCGCTGGGCCCCACGCGTCAGCGACCCAGAGGGCGAGGCCCGCCCGTTTAAGTGGAAACGGCTCGGCCGAATCCGCCTTCGACGTCGCCCCGTCGCCCGCGTGGCCGAGCCGCTGGGCCGCCCAGGTGTCTTAAAGATCTTGAAGCTGCGCCACATGCACGCTTTAGGTATAACCGAATATTGTCCTTTTCTTTCCGAGCACTTCAAAAATCCATAAACAATTCAAATTAACTCCAAATTTGATGATTCAAATTTCTAGTAGTTTCTAAAATCATTCCCTACCACATGGTGCTATTGTCACATTTTTACAGAAGCATTTCCTTCACAAATATTTATCACATCCTATTTTTCCTATTTCTGTGATAAACTTTAGAAAATCACAGAGAGCTCATTTTTTTATCCAAATTCCATGATTCAAAATCCTAGATGTCTATAAGTTCAAAACTTAGTTTTTGAACATTTTTACTAATACTTTCTGTATCACCTCAAATAATAGTCTATTTCTTCATATATAGCCAACTTTGCAAATTCATAGAGAAATCATTTGAACTCCAAATCCAGTGAAACCAATTCCTAGATGCTTCTAAAATCATCCTTTGTTAAATGGGTTCCTTTGATCATTTTTTAAAAATATGTTTCTGTACACTTCTTGCAAATCCATAAACCCCTTGATTCTGTCATATCAAAATGTTTAGAAATATCCATTGATCCACTTCCAATGAAATCACCTTGGTCATTCCTCATATGACCAGAGGTATCCTAGAAAAGTCCAACTCACATTTTTAGAGCACTTTTATTTTCTGCCTTGTTGTGTTGCTTATTATGATTGTTTCGACGTTAGTTGACGAAGTAGACGGAGTACTTGGAGAAGGACCAGAAGATCTCAAGACTCTGATGAACCAGGCAAGCAGCCCTTTGACCATGTCTATGAAACCTTTTTATGCATGTCATATAGCACCATATTGTTGTTGCAACGGAATCATGATGAGGTGGTAACCACTTTGATGGTTTGCCACCGTACTTCCTCGTTGATACTTGCATTGTGCATGACCCTACCTTCTTATGAGGGTTATGCCGGTGGGGGTAGATAGGATGCTAAAGTAGATGCTACGCAAAAAGGGACGGGTATATGCATGGTGAAGGAGTCAAAGCATTTTCAAAAGACTTTTCGAAAACCCCGTCGGGTGCCACTTATGCCCGAGGGAGATGATGAGATGGGTAACCACTTGATGACGAAGTGGTGTACCGAGGAAAGTGTGTGTTGTTTTCGAAAACGGATTAGATTTAAGATTTGTCGACTGTCCCAACCTTACATGCGCAACCACTCTACCCTTATATGGGAAAGGGCATTATTGATTACCTAGGCCGATACTAGCTTGGAGCCCGCATTACTAGTGACGGGGGAGAGTTGGTGCTCTCTCTCGGGACGGGGTCGTGCCAGGTAGGGCGGCCATGACTGTCTTTACAGGGAACCGGATACACCATTGTGTCCCCTCTCGGATGTTACGGTCTCGAGTGAGTCTCGTATGATGTACATCGTGAGGATACGGAACAACGAGTGGACTCCTTGTTAGTGTCGTCTAGGGAAAGGTAGTGATCGGGTGCTTACCCCAGGTACTTGAGGTATCGCGGGTCGTGGATGACACGGAAGTTCCCCGGATCTTGTGGGTAAAGTGTGCAACCTCTGCAGAGTGTAAAACTATTCGAATAGCCGTGTCCATGGTCAAGGACAGTTGGATGGTGCTGCTTAAACTACGTCCAGAGCTTTGCAAACCAGTGTGTGTGTCTGGATAAGTGGGAAGATCTACTTGGGTCAAGTCAAGGACTTGACATGAATGAGTTGGGTTGATGCCCTCTCTATTTATGTTGATATCTGTAACCTGTCCTCATGGTTACTTGAATTCTCCTGATGCATGTCTTACAAGTTGTTGAACATGTCTTTGCACTCAAAACTAGCTTTCTGCAAAAATTTACCTATATCATGCATTGTTGTATCTTGAACCAAAATATGGGTTGCTTGCGAGTACATTCAAAGTACTCATTGACTTGTCACTGGTTATTTTATTGGCCAGGCATTAAAGAACAGGATATGATGAAGAATACTTCGGTGACGAACATGCGAGCTAGGACGCTTCCCAGTCAGAATGCCTGTAGGGTTAAGGCAGATGGCATGGGTCCAAGTTATCGACGAAGATTTCCGATGCGATGTTATACTCAAGACTCGACCATAATGGTCCTACTTGTGTAATACGGTATGTATGGATGTAAGACTCTTGTTATTCAGCTTCTGTGTGTTCAGTGAGCATTGATCTTTGGGATCACTGTGCACGTGCATTCGGTGATCACGACTTATGAGTCGGGGTCCCCACAAGTAACTCCTGATTTTGTAATGGAAAATTATGATGTGCTAATTGCACGACTTAAATGTGCCTGCAAGTTGTGTGCTCCGGCTTAGTGGTGTGGGACAGAGCATGTTGGCAGCAACTTTTGCCGGCCCGTGACCAGTCAGCCAGAATCTATAATCTATAATCTATAATACCTAAATAGTTCATCCCCACTAACCTATTTTTCTTAACATGCAACCTATCCACATCAGCAAGACAGCCACATCAGCATTTCACTATTGACCTACAGATGGGACCAACCACAAGTTGACTAAGGTATATAATGTCCACGTCAACATTCAGTTACCACCTACAGATGGATGTCTCCGTCGATACCCACCAGCATAGTTCCCCGAGGCGTTTTCCTTCATCTCCTCTCACGAGTCACACGACCCCGTTTAGCGCGTTTGCTGCATGCTTGCATGGGAAGGTGAAGGTGAAGGTGAACAAAGGAGGCAATGATTACGGGAGTTAGTATTCTTTGAGGCAATTGAGATTTCATTGAGATTTATGGCACGTACCTACTTTACGTTGAAGACAAAACGATGGTCTCTTCCTACTTCCACGCACCCACCACTACCGTGTACTACCATCAATCATATATCCATAGGCCCATCGGCTTCCAGCTGTCCCTCTATTTTGTGTCCATAAAACGAGATAGAACGGCTACCGCGCTATGCTCTCGCCCCTCTCTTCAAGTCGCGACCAATCGAGTCGTCTCCACGAGAACATCATTTCTCCCCGGTACCGTAGGGTGTAGCGGCTGGGCAGAAATCTCCGTTTGAGGGCACTGCTTCTACTCTTACCGTCCGCCCGCTCGCCTCTGTCGGCTCTCCGTCTCCGGCACGACCTTCGGCCCGCCTCGCCTCAGACGGCCTTCCGTAGTAATATCTCGGGATCATGCCTCTGATCGTCAGGCCCATTGCCTCCGACGGCTATCCCGATCTGGCATAACGTACTGCCGGGTGCAGCTGCATCCATGGTGCAGAACTGCAGATTTGTCTTTCAACCTCTACTAATGTCTCAATTCGGGCGCTGCTGCTGCTAGGAGGTCAGTTCCGCCGGGAGTCTCAAGCTGGCTTCACTGAATCACAGCTGAAGTACGTATGGCCTTACATGAAATATCTCATGTCAATCTATAGTGCAGCGCAGATAAATTTTTTATATGCGGATTTATTTTCTATTCTCCATGATTCCATACTTATGCATCCTATGTAAGTATGTATATCAGGAAAGGCCAACAATCAGACATTGATGTTTTGTGTGAGTACTGCTCATCTTTATGCTTTGTGTTTTGATAATTTAGCAACTGACCTATTATGTTGACTGTTGTACACAGATTTATTATGCTAAGAAATGTCCCAACTCTCTAGCACTAATTTCAGAACAGGAGAAAATTTACTCCCTTCTGTTCCTAGAATATTTTCTTGAGTTAGCTATATTTTCTACATTTTTCAGATTTCAAATATGCTTGACATATATTACTACAAGTGGTCCACTCTGTCCAGGATTCTAAGATTGTGGAAAGTTTTCGCCCTATCAATAAGTTTTATGCCTGAATACTAATGGTTGATATATAAAGGGAATGAACAAAGCATTCACAATAAAATAATAGGCTGATACACCTTTGCTAAAGATTGTTCACGGGTGAAATATCAAAGTAGAGAATATTGTGAAACAACCCCAAGCATATGCTGACCTAGTTGTAAGCAATGATTTTGCAAGAAACGGAATGACGCATCTCCGAAGAGGGCAAAAACGATAAAAATAATGCATAGTTCCCTAACATGTTACCGTTTTACAATTGAAGGATGAGTTATTCATGCAAACGTGACAAACTTTATGTAGTTACAATATTCACTATGGTGCAACTACCAGATTATGATTCTAACTACTATTATTCTCTATATAAATGTTTATCCTCTATATTATTACTTTGAATTCCCGCAGGAACGCGCGGGGTATCATCTAGTTTGGTACATATTGCAACCAGAGCCAGATTGCGTCATACTAATTAAGGGGATGGCTCGGGGAACATTTGCTATGTCTAGAGAAGGAATCCAGGACCGAACTAGATGCTTTACGCGGGGAATACTGCATGCTGTAAAAGAGAACCTACTTTCTTATACATTGGTTCATAAATGCGAGATGACAATCCACATGCAGATGAGTGGTGCCGATAAGCATGCCACTAGACGCCATGCATCAAAGGGGCTTTCCACATGGACGACCGGTTACTTGCCATGGGACGCGATTACACTTAGACTATTCGTAGTGGGAGTAACTTCAACAGTAATAGAGTCTAACTCAACAATTTGCTTATGTGGCAATGATTTAATGAGAAGAAAGACTCATATTGTCTTGTTATATGTGATGTTATTCATAGTACGGGTAACTAGCTATGTTAGACTGGTCATAATGGGAGTAACTTAGCTAATAACACTAGTAGAAAATAGGGTATCAGACCCGGTTCCAGAGGGCCTTTAGTCCCGGTTCTGCAACCGGGGCTAAACGATCGGGACTAATGCCCACCACTTTTAGTCCCGGTTGTGTTACGAACTGGGACTAAAGGAGCTCCACGTGGTCGCTGTGCGGCGCCCAGGCAGGAGGACCTTTAGTCCCGGTTGGTAACACCGACCGGGACTAAAAGGCATCCACGCGGGGTTTGGAGGGTTTAGGGGTTTCATATTGTGTTATCTAGCTACTACATATAGAAAGAAGTGACCTCACTTTCTCCGTGCTTGGTCGATGCTAGCTACTACATAGTTTAGCTTAAAAGAATCTATGCAAAAAATGCACTAATGACATAATAGGAAAAATCATACCATGATATCTCGATGGATGTTACCGTAGTTCAACACGTGCACTAGTGGCACTTATTGAGAATAACTTGGAGAGATATGATAATTCGTCTTAAAAGTCTCAACATCTTTAATCTATGAAATAAAATGATTTATCTCCTCGCAATTTAGCTCGGACCCATAACTTTAGTAGGTTTTGTCTACTACTTTCCGTACATTTCTTGAAGAATGGAAATAAGCTGTCAACTATTTTTATAAATACAATATAAATTACTTATTGAATATGTTTGAGAAACTCACATAGAGGTAGAAGTGGATGCGTATGAACATCGACCCAAATGTCGATATTATCTTTGTCGATATTATCTTCATCCATGTCATCTTCAGGATCATCACCCAGATCGAAGGTGACATACATAAACTCCTGAAAACCATACGCCTTGCATAGTGCTACCCAATTCGAGCAACCAAAATGGGAGTAGGTCACCGCATTGTATAGCTTTACGTTAAAAGCATAACCATGTTGGGTCCTGAGGTGAACTCTCTTTATCTGCATATTCTCATGATCTTCAAAATCCAACTTCTCCAAGACATAACGTCTTGCATGGTAGGAGATGCACTAGTTGAATTGTAGAAAGCGGAAATTACACGTTGAAGAAACATCAGTCATGCTTAATTACGGAAAAAGACTTGTTGTCGTTGCATATCATATAAAGATCGAAGGTCTCGTCGAGCTTAATACTGAAGCGTCGACCGCCTTCCAGGTGAGGCTTGTCGCACAGACCCCGGTCGTCGCCGCAGTACTCGCACTCTTGGATCCTATCGTCGTCGTCAGACATTTCCTATGTTTATAATTCAAAGGTCACTTGCATGAAAGACACCTAGACATATAACAACGCAATCACTAGATAAACTAGATATGAAGAAGCTCATGCACACAACATTGAGATACCTAGATAAACTATATAGGTGACAAAGCATGGTGGATCATCACACGACATAGCGTGCTATGCTACCAATATAACACTATCAAGCATGGCATTAGCACACAACACTATCATATTAGTTGTGACTTAAAAATAGAAGGAAAATCATACTAAGCATGTAAACATCTAAGTCATGGCATCAATCATTTCAAGCTAAGTACTATACTAGCATGAATAACATGATTCCATGCATTTCCTATCTAGCACATCATACACTTGAAGTACATAGATATACAACCTAGTATGCAATAACATGTCAAAGTATTGATAGAGAACAATTTACTCAATATAAGAATGTACAACATCAACAAACTACTACGGTATATCTACCAAGTAAAGTCTAACCAAATGTATGAACATAAGGTACAAACTACCAGTGATATAACACATGGTAGGCATACACCCAAATATGCATTTTATTTGAGTAAGTACTAACATGGCATGTCAATCAACTAAGTATATATATGCATAGCTACCATCCTAGGTAAATGAAACAACTTGGATGATTAACAAGAAGTAATAGAGTAGGTTATATTCAACAAGCATAACCTATGTGTAGCAATATAAATCTACAACATGATATAAAGAAACCAACACCATATAATCATGGATAATATCATCTACAAAATAAGAGTAACAACTAAGTAATAATATCATCTATAAATTTGTTCTTTGATTTGCAAAGGATCTATATTCTCCCCAATTCTTTTGCACCTAGAAAAATTACTCCGTCTATTTGACAGTACCCACAACCCATTCCACCAAAAACTTTTGGTTCCATAGTTCAAATTTCATTCAGTTCAAATTTGGACCAGATTCAAACTCCATGGTCAAATCCCAATTTAAATTGCTCAAATAATTCTGAAACTTTGCCAGACTAATCTTTTGTGCATCAACACCTCACCACAAAAATTCTCAAAAATTCCTAGAGCCCTCTGGCATTTCATCATACAGTTGATGTGCACTGTCAATTTTTTTAGAAAATACAGAACTTTGCCACAACTTGCTACAAATTGCCCAAAAGATGCTTGCCACAACATTACTTTGCCACATCAAAATTTCCATATTAATACTTCTACGGAAACTTGAGAGGAACTTGTTGACTGACAACCCTAACCCAAAAATTTGCAAGAAAGAACTTGAAGGGGGGAAGAGTGCTCACCGAGGAGCTCATGAAGGCTCGTCGAGTGACTAGTAGCAGCAGACGAGGACGGTCGGTGACGAGGACGGGCGGCTCACGGGGGTGAGGCAATGCTCGGGGAGGTTCGGCCGGCGACGAGGAGCGAGAGGGCTCAGGGACGACGTCGGGGCAGGGAACGAGGACGGCGTCTGGGGTGGTGACGAGGAGCGAGCTCGGGGAGGATACGGGGAGGTCCGGGAGCCTGGCGGCGTCGGGCTCTGCTTCGTCGTCGTCGGGGGAAACTGGATAAGTGGTTTGAAATTTTTCTAAGTGTGTGGTTATATAGTCAACCCTATAGTCCTGGTTGGTGGCTCCAACCGGGACTAAAGGTGAAGGAAATATGCCCTAGAGGCAATAATAAAGTTGTTATTTTATATTTCCTTATTCATGATAAAGGTTATTATTCATGCTAGACTTGTATTGATCGGAAACTTAAATACATGTGTAAATACATAAGCAAATACCGTGTCCCTAGTAAGCCTCTACTAGACTAGCTCGTTGATCAAAGATGGTTAAGGTTTTCTAACCATAGACATGTGTTGTCATTTGATAACGGGATCACATCATTGGGATAATGATGTGATGGACAAGACCCATCCGTTAGCTTAGCATATTGATTGTTCAGTTTATTGCTATTGCTTTCTTGATGAAAAATACATATTCCTTCGACTATGAGATTATGCAACTCCCGAAAATCAGAGGAATACCTTGTGTGCTATAAAATGTCACAACGTAATTGGGTGTTCATAAAGATACTCTACAGGTATCTCCGAAGGTGTTTGTTGAGTTGGCATACATCGAGATTAGAATTTGTCGCTCCGAGTAGCGGAGAGGTATCTCTGGTCCTTCTCGGTAAGCCTTGCAAGCAAACTAACTTAGGAGTTAGTTGCAAAATGATGTATTACGGAATGAGTAAAGAGACTTTCCGGTAACGAGATTGAACTAGGTATCAAGATATCGACGACCGAATCTCGGGCAAGTAACATAACGATGGACAAAGGGAATTACGTATGTTGTCATATGGTTCGACCCATAAAGATCTTCGTAGAATATGTAGGAGCCAATATGGGAATCCAGGTTTTGCTATTGGTTATTGACAGGAGAGGAGTCTCAGTCATGTCTACATAGTTCTCGAACCCGTAGGGTGATACGTCTCCAACGTATCTATAATTTTTGATTGCTCCATGCTATATTATCTACTGTTTTGGACATTATTGGGCTTTATTATTAACTTTTATATTATTTTTGGGACTATCCTATTAACCAGAGGCCCAACCCAGAATTGCTGTTTTTTTTTGCCTATTTCAGAGTTTCGTAGAAAAGGAATATCAAACGGAGTCCAAACGGAATGAAACCTTCGGGAACGTGATTTTTAGGAAGATTATGATCCGGAGACTTGGACCCTCGTCAAGAAACAAAGAGGAAGCCACGAGGTAGGGGCGCGCCCACCCCCCAGTGCGCCTCCACCCTCGTGGGCCCTGTTGCTCCACCGACGCACTCCTTCCTCCTATATATACCTCACGCACTTCAAACGATCGACACGGAGCCAAAAACCTAATTCCGCCGCCGCAACCTTTTGTACCCACGAGATCCCATCTTGGGGCCTATTCTGGAGCTCCGCCGGAAGTGGCATCCATCACGGAGGGCTTCTACATCAAGACCATAGCCTCTCCGACGAAGTATGAGTAGTTTACTTCAGACCTTCGGGTCCATAGTTAGTAGCTAGATGGCTTCTTCTCTCTTTTTGGATCTCAATACAATGTTCTCCCTCTCTCTCGTGGAGATCTATTCGATGTACTCTTCTTTTTGCGGTGTGTTTGTTGAGACCGATGAATTGTGGGTTTATGATCAAGATTATCTATGAACAATATTTGAATCTTCTCTGAATTCTTTTATGTGTGATTGGTTATCTTTGCAAGTCTCTTCGAATTATCAGTTTGGTTTGGCCTACTAGATTGATCTTTCTTGCATTGGGATAAGTGCTTAGCTTTGGGTTCAATCTTGCGGTGTCCTTTCCCAAAGGATGAGGGGCAGCAAGGCACGTATTGTATTCTTGCCATCGAGGATAACAAGATGGGGTTTTATCATATTGCATGAATTTATCCTCTACATCATGTTATCTTGCTTAAGGCGTTACTCTATTTTCATTAACTTAATACTCTAGATGCATGTTGGATAGCGGTCGATGAGTGGAGTAATAGTAGTAGATACAGGCAGGAGTCGGTCTACTTGTCTCGAACGTGATGCCTATATACATGATCATACCTAGATATTCTCATAACTATGCTCAATTCTGTCAATTGCTCAACAGTAATTTGTTCACCCACCATAGAATACTTATGCTCCCGAGAGAAGCCACTAGTGAAACCTATGGCCCCCGGGTCTATCTTCATCATATTAATCTTCCAACACTTAGTTATTTCCTTTGCTTTTTTACTTTGCTTTTATTTTACTTTGCATCTTTATCAAAAAAATACCAAAAATATTATCCTATCATATCTATCAGATCTCACTCTCATAAGTGACCGTGAAGGGATTGACAACCCCTTATCGTGTTGGTTGCGAGGATTTATTTGTTTTGTGTAGGTACGAGGGACTCGCGCGTAGCCTCCTACTGTATTGATACCTTGGTTCTCAAAAACTGAGGGAAATACTTACGCTACTTTGCTGCATCACCCTTTCCTCTTCAAGGGAAAACCAACGCAGTGCTCAAGAGGTAGCAAGAAGGATTTCTGGCGCCGTTTCCGGGGAGGTCTACGCAAAAGTCAACATACCAAGTACCCATCACAAACCCTTATCTCCCGCATTACATTATTTGCCATTTGCCTCTCGTTTTCCTCTCCCCCACTTCACCCTTGCCGTTTTATTCTCCCTTCCTCCGTTCAATCTTGTGTTACCATGTGCCTTCTTTTTGCTTGCATCTTTGCTTGCTAAGAGTTTATGTATCCTCATCTACTTGCTAATCTCTTTAAGAGATCCAATTATGATGAACCTATTGCTAGTGAGTTGAGTGCACTAGATTATCTTTATGAGGTTTTGAATAAAAAGCATGATTGCAATGATTTTATTATAAATTCTATTGATGTAAATTATGCTAATAATATGCAAAACCCTAAGTTTGGGGATGCTAGTTTTGCTACATCTCCTACTTGTTGCAATGATCATGATTGGGGTGATTCTTCTTACGATCTTGAAATTTTACTTACTCCCCATGATGAATATGAGATTGATAATAATGTTTGCAATAATATTGAAAGTGGGTTTGGAAGAGTGTCAACTTTAGATCCCACATATTTGGAAAATGTTCAATCTTATGAAATTTTTGATAAAAGTGGGTTTGGAGAGGTCATGACTTTAGTTAATGATATTCCCACTATTTTGGAAGAGTGTCAACTTTGCATGCATGTGGATCATGTAGAGAAAATTTTATGTGAGAGCTATATTGTTGAATTTGATTATGATCCTACATGTAATTATTATGAGAGAGGAAAACATGGTTGTAGAAATTTTCATGTCACTAAATTTCCTCTCGTTATGTTGAGATTGCTATTGTTTCCTTCTTCTTCCTTGCATATGCTAAATCTTGCTTGTCTTGCTAATTTGTTTTCCTATAAAATTCCTATGCATAGGAAGTATGTTAGACATATATGTGATTTTCACATGTTTTATGGTGCTCTCGTTGTGCTTCAATTCTTGTCTTTCATGTGAGCATCTTCGAAATTATCAATGCCTAGCTAAGGGCGTTAAACGATAGCGCTTGTTGGCAGGCAACCCAATTTTATTTTTAGTTTTTTTTTTTGCTTTTTGCTTCTGCTTAGTAATAAATATTTGATCTAGCCTCTGGTTAGATGTGTTTTTATGTTTTAATTAGTGTTTGTGCCAAGTTAAAGCTATAGGATCTTCTTGGATGATAGTTATTTGATCTTGCAGAAATTTCCAGAAACTTTCTGTTCACAAAAACAATTGTTAAAAATCACCAGAACGTGATAAAATACTGATTCCAATTGCTTATGATCAATAAATAAATTGCCTAGGTATTCCGATTTTTGCTGATTTTTTGGAGTTCCAGAAGTTTGCGTTAGTTACAGATTACTACAGACTGTTCTGTTTTTGACATATTCTGTTTTTCGTGTGTTGTTTGCTTATTTTGATGAATCTGTGGCTAGTAAAATAGTTTATAAACCATAGAGAAGTTGGAATACAGTAGGTTTAACACCAATATAAATAAATAATGAGTTCATTACAGTACCTTGAAGTGGTCCTTTGTTTTCTTTCGCTAACGGAGCTCATGAGATTTCTGTTAAGTTTTGTGTTGTGAAGTTTTCAAGTTTTGGGTGAAAGATTTTGATGGATTATGGAACAAGGAGTGGAAATATCCTAAGCTTGGGGATTCCCATGGCACCCCCAAGATAATCTAAGGACACCAAAAATCCAAAGCTTGGGGATGCCCCGGAAGGCATCCCCTCTTTCGTCTACTTCCATCGGTAACTTTACTTGGAGCTATATTTTTATTCACCACATGATATGTGTTTTTCTTGGAGCGTCTTGTATGGTTTGAGTCTTTGATTTTTAGTTTACCACAATCATCCTTGCTGTACACACCTTTTGAGAGAGCCATACATGATTTGGAAATTATTAGAATACTCTTTGTGCTTCACTTATATCTTTTGAGTTATATAGTTTGCTCTAGTACTTCATTTATATCTTTTAGAGCACGGTGGTGGATTTGTTTTATAGAAACTATTGATCTCTCATCCTTCACTTAGATTATTTTGATAGTCTTAAATAGCATGGTAATTTCTTGAATAATCCTAATATGCTAAGCATAAATGATTTATAAAATTTCTTATGAGTGTGTTGAATACTAAGAAAAGTTTGATGCTTGATAATTGTTTTGAGATATGAAGATGGTGATATTAGAGTCATGCTAGTTGAGTAGTTGTGAAATTGAGAAATACTAGTGTTAAAGTTTGTGATTCCCGTAGCATGCACGTATGGTGAACCGTTATGTGATGAAGTCGGAGCATGATTTATTTATTGATTTTCTTCCTTATGAGTGGCGGTCGGGGACGAGCGATGGTCTTTTCCTACCAATCTATCCCCCTAGGAGCATGCGCATAATACTTTGCTTTGATAACTTGTAGATTTTTGCAATAAGTATATGAGTTCTTTATGACTAATGTTGAGTCCATGGATTATACGCACCCTTCCTCCTTCCACCATTGCTAGCCTCTCTAATACCGCGCACTTTTTCGCCGGTATCATACACCCACCATATACCTTCCTCAAAACAGCCACCATACCTACCTATCATGGCATTTCCATAGCCACTCCGAGATATATTGCCATGCAACTTTCCACTGTTCCATTTATTATGACACGCTCCATCATTGTCATATTACTTTGCATGATCATGTAGTTGACATCGTATTTGTGGCAAAGCCACCGTTCATAATTCTTTCATACATGTCACTCTTGATTCATTGCATATCCCGGTACACCGCCGGAGGCATTCATATAGAGTCATATTTTGTTCTAAGTATCGAGTTGTAATTGTTGAGTTTAAGAAAATAAAAGTGTGATGATCATCATTTTTAGAGCATTGTCTCAAGTGAGGAAAGGATGATGGAGACTATGATTCCCCCACAAGTCGGGATGAGACTCCGGACGAAAAAAAAGAGGCCATAAAAAAGAGAAAAGGCCCTTAAAAAAGGAGAGAAAAAGAGAGAAGGGATAATGTTACTATCCTTTTACCACACTTGTGCTTCAAAGTAGCACCATGATCTTCATGATAGAGAGTCTCTCATTTTGTCACTTTCATATACTAGTGAGAATTTTTCATTATAGAACTTGGCTTGTATATTCCAATGATGGGCTTCCTCAAAATGCCCTAGGTCTTCGTGAGCAAGCAAGTTGGATGCACACCCACTTAGTTTCCTTTGTTGAGCTTTCATATACTTATAGCTCCAGTGCATCTGTTGCATGGCAATCCCTACTCACTCACATTGATATCTATTGATGGGCATCTCCATAGCCCGTTGATACGCCTAGTTGATGTGATACTATCTTCTCCCTTTTTGTCTTCTCCACAACCACAATTCTATTCCACATATAGTGCTATATCCATGGCTCGCGCTCATGTATTGCGTGAAGATTGAAAAAGTTTGAAAATGTCAAAAGTATGAAACAATTGCTTGGCTTGTCATCAGGATCGTGCATGATTTAAATACTTTGTGTGGTGAAGATAGAGCATAGCCAGACTATATGATTTTGTAGGGATAACTTTCTTTGGCCATGTTATTTTGAGAAGACATGATTGCTTTGTTAGTATGCTTGAAGCATTATTATTTTTATGTCAATATTAAACTTTTGTCTTGAATCTTCTGGATCTGAAAATTCATACCACAATTAAGAAGAATTACATTGAAATTATGCAAAGTAGCATTCAACATCAAAAATTATCTTTTTTATCATTTACCTACTCGAGGACGAGCAGGAATTAAGCTTGGGGATGCTTGATACGTCTCCAACGTATCTATAATTTTTGATTGCTCCATGCTATATTATCTACTATTTTGGACATTATTGGGCTTTATTATTCACTTTTATATTATTTTTGGGACTAACCTATTAACCGGAGGCCATGCCAATTTTAGAGTTTCGTAGAAAAGGAATATCAAACGGAGTCCAAACGGAATGAAACCTTCGGGAACGTGATTTTTAGGAAGATTATGATCCGGGAGACTTGGACCCTACGTCAAGAAACAAAAGAGGAAGCCACGAGGTAGGGGCGACCCCCCAGGGCGCGCCCTCCACCCTCGTGGGCCCCCTATTGCTCCACCGATCTACTCCTTCCTCCTATATATACCTACGTACCCCCAAAACGATCAGATACGGAGCCAAAAACCAAATTCCACCGCCGCAACCTTCTGTACCCACAAGATCCCATCTTGGGGCCTGTTCCGGAGCTCTGCCGGAAGGGGCATCCATCACGGAAGGCTTCTACATCAACACCATAGCCTCTCCGATGAAGTGTGAGTAGTTTACTTCAGACCTTCGGGTCCATAGTTAGTAGCTAGATGGCTTCTTCTCTCTTTTTGGATCTCAATACAATGTTCTCCCCCTCTCTCATGGAGATCTATTCGATGTAGTCTTGTTTTTGCGGTGTGTTTGTTGAGACCGATGAATTGTGGGTTTATGATTAAGATTATCTATGAAAAATATTTGAATATTCTCTGAATTCTTTTATGTATGATTGGTTATCTTTGCAAGTCTCTTCGAATTATCAGTTTGGTTTGGCCTACTAGATTGATCTTTCTTGCATTGGGAGAAGTGCTTAGATTTGGGTTCAATCTTGCGGTGTCCTTTCCGGTGTGATGAGGGGCAGCAAGGCACGTATTGTATTGTTGCCATCGAGGATAACAAGATGGGGTTTTTATCATATTGCATGAATTTATCCCTCTACATCATGTCATCTTGCTTAAGGCGTTACTCTGTTTTCATTAACTTAATACTCTAGATGCATGCTGGATAGCGGTCGATGAGTGGAGTAATAGTAGTAGATGCAGGCAGGAGTCGGTCTACTTATCTCAGACGTGATGCCTATATACATGATCATACCTAGATATTCTCATAACTATGCTCAATTCTGTCAATTTCTCAACAGTAATTTGTTCACCCACCGTAGAATACTTATGCTCTCGAGAGAAGCCACTATTGAAACCTATGGCCCCCGGGTCTATCTTCATCATATTAATCTTCCAATACTTAGTTATTTCCTTTGCTTTTTTACTTTACTTTTATTTTACTTTGCATCTTTATCACAAAAATACCAAAAATATTATCCTATCATATCTATCAGATCTCACTCTCGTAAGTGACCGTGACGGGATTGACAACCCCTTATCGCGTTGGTTGCGAGGTTTTATTTGTTTTGTGTAGGTACGAGGGACTCGCGCGTAGCCTCCTACTATATTGATACCTTGGTTCTCAAAAACTAAGGGAAATACTTACGCTACTTTGCTGCATCACCCTTTCCTTTTCAAGGGAAAACCAACGCAGTGCTCAAGAGGTAGCATAGGGTCCACACGCTTAACGTTCGTTGACAATATAGTGTTATATGAGTTATAAGATTTGGTGACCGAATTGTTGGAAATATGCCCTAGAGGCAATAATAAATTAGTTATTATTATTATATTTCCTTGTTCATGATAATCGTTTATTATCCATGCTATAATTGTATTGATAGGAAACTCAAATACATGTGTGGATACATAGACAACACCATGTCCCTAGCAAGCCTCTATTGGCTAGCTCGTTGATCAATAGATGGTTACGGTTTCCTAACCATGGACATTGGATGTCATTGATAACGGATCACATCATTAGGAGAATGATGTGATGGACAAGACCCAATCCTAAGCCTAGCACAAAGATCGTAGTTCAGTATGCTAAAGCTTTTCTAATGTCAAGTATCTTTTCCTTAGACCATGAGATTGTGCAACTCCGGATACCGTAGGAATGCTTTGGGTGTACCAAACGTCACAACGAATCGGGTGACTATAAAGGTGCATTACGGTATCTCCGAAAGTGTACATTGGGTTGGCACGAATTGAGGCTGGATTTGTCACTCCGGTTGACGGAGAGGTATCTCTGGGCCCACTCGGTAGGACATCATCATAATGTGCACAATGTGACCAAGGGGTTGATCACGGGATGATGTGTTACGAACGAGTAAAGAGACTTGCCGGAAACGAGATTGAACTAGGTATCGGGATACCGACGATCGAATCTCGGCAAGTACAATACCGCTAGACAAAGGGAATTGTATACGGGGTCGATTGAGTCCTTGACATCGTGGTTCATCCGATGAGATCATCGTGGAACATGTGGGAGCCAATATGGGTATCCAGATCCCGCTGTTGGTTATTGACCGGAGAACGCCTCGGTCATATCGATGATTCCCGAACCCGTAGGGTCTACACACTTAAGGTTCGATGACGCTAGGGTTATAAAGGAAGTTTGTATGTGGTTACCGAATGTTGTTTGGAGTCCGGATGAGATCCCGGACGTCACGAGGAGTTCCAAATGGTCCGGAGGTAAAGATTTATATATGGGAAGTCCTATTTTGGTCGCCGGAAAAGTTTCAGACTTTATCGGTATTGTACCGGAGTGCCGAAGGGGTCCGGGGTCCACGGGGGTCCACCTGCCCGGGGGCCACATGGGCTGTAGGGGTGTGCCTTGGCCTATATGGGCCAAGGGCACCAGCCCCAAGAGGCCCATGCGCCAAGGAAACTTGGGAGGAAGAGTCCTCAAGGGGAAGGCACCTCCGAGGTGCCTTGGGAGGATGGACTCCTCCCCCTCTTGGCCGCACCCTTCCTTGGAGGAAGGGGCAGGCTGCGCCTCCCCTCTCCCTTGCCCCTATATATAGTGGAGGGGAGGGAGGGCATCCACACCTGAGCCCCTGGCGCCTCCCTCCCTCCCGTGACACCTCCTCCTCTCCCGTAGGTGCTTGGCGAAGCCCTGCAGGATTGCCACGCTCCTCCATCACCACCATGCCGTTGTGCTGCTGCTGGATGGAGTCTTCCTCAACCTCTCCCTCTCTCCTTGCTGGATCAAGGCGTGGGAGACGTCACCGGGCTGTACGTGTGTTGAACGCGGAGGTGCCGTCCGTTCGGCACTAGGATCTCCGGTGATTTGGATCACGACGAGTACGACTCCTTCAACCCCGTTCTCATGAACGCTTCCGCTTAGCGATCTACAAGGGTATGTAGATGCACTCTCCTCCCCTCGTTGCTAGTTTCTCCATAGATAGATCTTTGTGATACGTAGGAAAATTTTGAATTTCTGCTACGTTCCCTAACAGTGGCATCATGAGCTAGGTCTATTGCGTAGATTCTTTGCACGAGTAGAACACAAAGTAGTTGTGGGCGTTGATTTTGTTCAATATGCTTACCGTTACTAGTCCAATCTTGTTTCGACGGTATTGTGGGATGAAGCGGCCCGGACCGACCTTACACGCTCTTCACGTGAGACAGGTTCCACCGATCGACATGCACTTGGTGCATAAGGTGGCTAGCGGTGCCGATCTCTCCCACTTTAGTCGGAACGGATTCGATGAAAAGGGTCCTTATGAAGGGTAAATAGCAATTGGCATATCACGTTGTGGTTTTATGAGGTAAGAAATGTTCTTGCTAGAAACCCAAAGCAGCCACGTAAAACATGCAAACAACAATTAGAGGACGTCTAACTTGTTTTTGTAGGGTATGCTATGTGATGTGATATGGCCAAGAAGAATGTGATGAATAATATGTGATGTATGAGATTGATCATGTTCTTGTAATAGGATTCACGACTTGCATGTCGATGAGTATGACAACCGGCAGGAGCCATAGGAGTTGTCTTTATTTATTGTATGACCTGCGTGTCATTGAACAACGCCATGTAATTACTTTACTTTATTGCTAACCGGTAGCCATAATAGTAGAAGTAATAGTTGGCGAGACAACTTCATGAAGACACGATGATGGAGATCATGATGATGGAGATCATGGTGTCATGCCGGTGACGATGATGATCATGGAGCCCCGAAGATGGAGATCTAAAGGAGCAAAGTGATATTGGCCATATCATGTCACTATTTGATTGCATGTGATGTTTATCATGTTTATGCATCTTGTTTGCTTAGATCGACGGTAGTAAATAAGATGATCCCTTACACCAATTTCAAGAAGTGTTCTCCCGATGTGTGCCGTTGCTACAGTTCGTCGCTTCTAAGCACCACGTGATGATCGGGTGTGATGGATTCTTACGTTCACATACAACGGGTGTAAGACAGATTTACACAGCGAAAACACTTGGGGTTAACTTGACGAGCCTAGCATGTACAGACATGGCCTCGGGAACACAGAGACCGAAAGGTCGAGCATGAGTCGTATAGTAGATACGATCAACATGAAGATGTTCACCGATGAGACTAGTCCGTCTCACGTGATGATCGGACATGGCCTAGTTGACTCGGATCATGTAATCACTTAGATGACCAGAGGGATGTCTATCTGAGTGGGAGTTCATAAGATGAACTTAATTATCCTGAACATAGTCAAAAGACCTTTTGCAAATTATGTCGTAAGCTCGCGTTTTAGTTCCACTGTTTAGATATGTTCCTAGAGAAAATATAGTTGAAAGTTGACAGTAGCGATTATGCGGACAGTAGAAAGCTTATGTCCTTAATGCACTGCTCAGTGTGCTGAACCCCAAACGTTGTTTGTAGATGTTGCGAACATCGGACATACACGTTTTGATAACTACGTGATAGTTCAGTTGAACGGTTTAGAGTAGAGGCACCAAAGACGTTTTCAAACGTCATGAACATATGAGATGTTTCGAGGGCTGAAATTGGGATTTCAGGCTCGTGCCCACGTCAAAAGGTATGAGACCTCCGACGATTTTCTTAGCCTGCAAACTAAGGGAGAAAAGCTCAATCGTTGAGCTTGTGCTCAGATTGTCTGAGTGCAACAATCACTTGAATCGAGTGGGAGTTGATCTTCCAGATGAGATAGTGATGTTTCTCCATAGTCATTGCCACCAAGCTGCTAGAGCTTCGTGATGAACTATAACATATCAGGGATAGATATGATGATCCTTGAGGTATTCACGATGTTTGACACCGCGAAAGTAGAAATCAAGTAGGAGCATCAATTGTTGATGGTTGGTAAAACCACTAATTTCAAGAAGGGCAAGGGCAACAAGGGATACTTCATGAAACGGCAAAACAGTTGCTGCTCCAGTGAAGAAACCCAAGGTCGAACCCAAACCCGAGACTAAGTGCTTCTGTAATAAGGGGAACAGACACTGGAGCAGAACCACCCTAGATACTTGGTAGATGAGAAGGCTGGCAAGGTCGATAGAAGTATATTGGATATACATTATGTTAATGTGTACTTTACTAGTACTCCTAGTAGCACCAGGGTATTAGATACCGGCTCAGTTGCTAAGTGTTAGTAACTCGAAATAAAAGGCTACGGAATAAACGGAGACTAGCTAAAGGTGAGCTGACGATATGTGTTGGAAGTGTTTCCAAGGTTGATGTGATCAAGCATCGCACGCTCCCTCTACCATCGAGATTGATGTTAAACCTAAATAATTGTTATTTGGTGTTTATGTTGAGCATAGACATGATTGGATTATGTCTATCGCAATACGGTTATTCATTTAAGGAGAATAATGGTTACTCTATTTATTTGAATAATACCTTCAATGGTCTTGCACCTAAAGGAATGGTTTATTGAATCTTGATCGTAGTGATACACATTTTCATGCCAAAAGATATAAGATAGTAATGATAGTACCACTTACCTGTGGCACTGCCATGTAAGTCATAAAACGCATGAAGAAGCTCCATGTTGATGGATCTTTGGACTCACTCGTTTTTGAAAAGTTTGAGACATGCGAACCATGTCTATTGGTGTATATGCATGAAGAAACTCCATGCAGATGGGTCGTTTGGACTCACCTGATTTTGAATCACTTGAGATATGCAAATCATACCACATGGACAAGATGAGTGAAAAGCCTCGGTTTCATAAAATGGAACAAGATAGCAACTTGTTGGAAGTAACACATTTTGATGTGTGCAGTCCAATGAATCTTTGAGGCATGCAGTGAATATCGTTATGTTCTTACTTCACAGATGATTTGAGTAGATGTTGAGTATATTTACTTGATGAAACACAAGTCTGAATTATTGAAAGGTTCAAGTAATTTCAGAGTGAAGTTGAAGATCTTCGTGACAAGAGGATAAAATGTCTGTGACGTGATC
Organism: Aegilops longissima; assembly: GCA_021605205.1. Taxonomy (NCBI): domain Eukaryota; kingdom Viridiplantae; phylum Streptophyta; class Magnoliopsida; order Poales; family Poaceae; genus Aegilops; species Aegilops longissima. The sequence continues at coordinate 663,151,017 of CM038680.1, read as the reverse complement.
ATAGAGATGGATATCTGAGTTGCGAGTTTTGGCACACTATTAAGACATTGTGGAAATTGTTTCACAATTAATACCGCCTGGAACACCATAGTGTAATGATGTGTCCGAACATCATAGTTGCACCCTATAAGATATGGTGCGTACCATGATGTCTCTCTTATCAAATTACCACTATCGTTCATGGGTTAGGCATTAGAGACAACCACACTCACTTAAATAGGGCACCACGTAATTCCGTTGAGACGACACCGTTTGGAGAAACCTAAGTTGTCGTTTCTTAAAAGTTTGGGGCTGCGACGCTTATGTGGAAAAGTTTCAGGTTGATAAGCTCGAACCCAAAGCGGACAAAATGCATCTTCATAGGACACCCAAAACAATTGGGTATACCTCCTAATTCAGATCCGGAAGCAATAGGGATTGTTTCTTGAATCGGGTCCTTTCTCGAGGAAAAGTTCGTCTCGAGAAGTTGAGTGGGAGGATGGTGGAGACTTGATGAGGTTATTGAACCATCACTTCAACTAGTGTGTAGCAAGGCACAGGAAGTTGTTCCCGTGGCACCTACACGAATTGAAGTAGAAGCTTATGATAGTGATCATGAAGTTTCGGATCAAGTCACTGACGTACCTCGTAGGGTGACAAGGATGCGTACCTGTGACGCCCCAAGACCGGAGCTTCAGTTGCCTTCCAGGGTTTCCGAGTTTTGTCGTGTGATTTGTTTTGTTTGTGCATTCATCATGTCATCTCTTGCATTGCATCATCTCATCTTGCCATCATATCATTAATTTTTAAAACTCAACTAAATAAATTGTATGGATCCTTGATCCATTTAAATCGAGGGATATTCACAATGGTGATTTCTCTTTATAACATACCCTCCCGATATTTAGGGAGATATTATAAAATATTCCATTGTTTTGGAATCACCCATAACACATTTGCATTATTTGTCAACTCTACTTTTATCCGACTCAACTCTTTATCCTTCCTTTTCGACCTTTTAGTAAAATTGAGTTGCAATTTTACTTCTCCATAAATGTTCCAAATCTGCCCATAAATCACATCTGGTGTGTAGGGTCACCCCCCCCCCCCTATATTTTCAACCCATTTGGAGTTCATTCGAATGGGCTTCGAAAATTCAAACATGTCGAGTTAAATTCAACATGTGTGGATTTTACATTCTCTAAAATCCTCGGCCATTTTTGTTAAATTCCTCATAATTTTGTGAGCCGGAAAAATTATCCGTGTGTCCAAATCTTTCCCTAACCCTCTCTTCTTTTTTCTCTCTATTTCTTTTTCGATAGAGTTTAGTGAGAGAGAGAGAGCCCAGCAAGGCCTTGGCCACTTCTTCTCCATTGGGCCAGGCCGCCCACTAAACCCCTTTCAGCCCAGCCGCCCCATCAACTCCTCAGAACCCTAGCCGCCAGGAGCCGACCCCCTCCTCTCGATCTCTCCTCGACTCTCTCCTCCAGCGCCAGACGCCCCCTGCCCGATCCCTTCTCCCTCGTCCTTCCCGATCCCTCGTCCTCCCCATCTCTCCCTCTCGCCTCTCATGGCGCCCGCATCAACCCGCCCCTTCCTCTCCTCCTCCATGGCGCCCCTTCCCGAGCAGCCCGCGACCACGGCCTGGCGAACCCGGCGCCAGCCCCATCTCCTCACTGCGGCCTCCTCCTCGCCCTTCCTTCTCCCGCGTGCCGCCGTCTGGCGAAGTTCGCCGTCCGCCTCGCGACCCGTCGCCGCTTTCTGCCGTCGGCGCCCCGAGGACTCGCGCCGAGCCCCGCGGCTCCGCCAACCACCCCGGACCTCACGCCCTGCCGGCCCCGTGCCTGGCCTCCCGCGCCATCCATCCCGAGCCGCGGCCGCTGCCCGGATCCACCGACCCCTGCCATGGCCGCGCCTCCCTGCACCACCTCGGGAAGCCCTGCCCGACGCCATGGCCGCCGCCCCATGGAGTCCCACCGGCCTGGACCCGGCCGGGAACCAGATGAGCCCCTGCCCCGCCTCTGCCTCGTTCGAGCGGGGTGGAGGACGCGTCTCTGTTGCCCCTCTCGTTGCTGCCAAGACTCGGCAACCAGGGAAGCCCGAGGACGCCTTCGTGGGTTTCGCCAAGATCCTCTCCGAACAAACGCACGACTACACGGTGATGCGCCAAGTACCCCCTCGGATCGTCAAGTTCGACTACACGGAGCTGCCAAGTACCATTACGATTGCTGTGTACATCTACCGTCGCCCGAAGAAACGTGTACCACGAGCGCCAAGTTCGACTACCGCACGGTTACGTCAAGTTCATCTACGGAAATGAGTACAACTACCGTTGACATGTTTTTCACCAAGTACCTCTCGGATCCGACAACTACTTCCGATGACGAGATGTACCACTACCATCGAACATGAACGTCTACTTCCCCACGCCGTGTACGACTACTTCCTCTACTTCCCTCGACGACCCGTGAACGTCTACTTCCCTCTACGAAACGCCTTCCGCCCCGAACGCGCGCTTCTAAGGTATAACCACCGAGATGACCGACCGTGATCGAATCATCCTTGCGATGCCCCTCTTTTGCCATGCCACCGTTCCGTGGGAACCCGGTAATCGGGATCACCTCACCTTCTTGCATGACTCGCTCACGCCCACTTCTTTTGCTCCGGTATCTCCGTGAGCTACCGGAACCGATATGTTGCCGTGGCACCATTTTCGGATTCGTTGCCGTGGCACCCCTTTTCTTCCACCACGGTGACACAATGCTTCATAACATGCTCTTGTCAACATTTTCATAAAAATTGCATACAACTTGTATATGTCATCCGCATCATGATAACAACATTTAAATGTTTACAATTGTTGTTTGCTTTAATTTGCTTAAATGCCATGCTAAAATGATTTATTTCATAACTAAATAACCGTAGCTCGGATTTAAATAAATTATATATGTAAATGGGGTAGAAAAATGCCTAGTTTAACATGGTAGCATTACTTTGCATGTTCAACAACTCTAAAATATGCTTTAGGTCAGATCAGTACCAAATTCGAAATATGGACATGAGGATTTTCCGGAATTATCGTTTGTTGTTTCCGGCCTCATTTAAACTTGCCTAAATAGGTAGCTTAATTATGCTTCACCCATTGCCATGTTTAATAACATTTAATATTGTTGGTAACCTAACCGAGAGAGAACTAAATTTTTGAATGTGGTGTTCCGTCAATATGCAACTCGTTGCATATTGGGCTCCATTTAACTTGTAGTTTTGTTTGTGCATATTGCCATGCCATGCATATTTAAACCGACATGCATCATACTTGATTGTGCATCATGCCATGTTCATGTCATGGTTGTTTACCATGTTGTTTGCTTCTTTCCGGTTTGCTTCTCTCGTTAGCTTCGGTTTCGTTCCGGAGTTGTGAGAATTCATTCGACTTCGTCCGTTTGTCTTCTTCATGGATTCGTTCTTCCTCCTTGCGGGATTTCAGGCAAGATGACCATACCCTCGAAATCACTTCTATCTTTGCTTGCTAGATGCTCGCTCTTTTGCTATGCCTATGCTACGATGCCTATCACTTGCTTATCATGCCTCCCATATTGCCATGTCAAGCCCCTAACCATCCTTTCCTAGCAAACCGTTGTTTGGCTATGTTACCGCTTTGCTCAGCCCCTCTTATAGCGTTGTTAGTTGCAGGTGAAGATGAAGTTTGTTCCTTGTTGGAACATGGAGATGTTGTTCCTTGTTGGAACATGTTTACTTGTTGGGATATCACAATATATCTTATTTAATTAATGCATCTATACACTTGGTAAAGGGTGGAAGGCTCGGCCTTATGCCTGGTGTTTTGTTCCCTCTTGCCGCCCTAGTTTCCGTCATACCGTGTTATGTTCCCGGATTTTGCGTCCCTAACGCGGTCGGGTGATTTATGGGACCCCTTGACAGTTCGCTTTGAATAAGACTTTTCCAAGAAGGCCCAACATTGGTTTTGCCATTTGCCTCACCTATGCCCTTTTTCCCTTGGGTTTCGGAGCCCAAGGGTCATCTTTATTTTAGCCCCCCGGGCGGTGCTTCTCTAAGTGCTGGCCTGAACCGAGTAGATCACGGGGCCCCTCGTGGCAACTCGAGGTTTGGTTTTACTCGTAGGATCTCTCATCCGGTGTTGCCACGAGAACGAGATATGTGCAGCTCCTATCGGGATTGTCGGCGCATCGGGCGGCTTTGCTGGTCTTGTTTTATTGCTGTGAAATGTCTTGTAGCCGGATTCGAGACTGATCGGGTCTTCCGGGAGAAGGAATATCCTTCGTTGATCGCGAGAGCTTATCATGGGCTAAGTTGGGACACCCCTGCAGGGTATTATCTTTCGAAAGCCGTGCCCGCGGTTATGTGGCAGATGGGAATTTGTTAATGTCCGGTTGTAGAAAACCCGAAGTTGATCTTAACTAAAATACACCAACGCGTGTGTAACGTGATGGTCTCTTCTCGCGGAGTCCGGAAGTGAACACGTGTTGGAGTTATGTTTGACGTAAGTAGTTTCAGGATCACTTCTTGATCATAGTTGTTCGACCGTGCCTTGCTTTCTCTTCTCGCTCTCTTTTGCGATTGTAGCCACCATATATGCTAGTCGCTTGCTGCAGCTCCACCTCACTACCCTGTCCTACCTTTAAGCTTATATAGTCTTGATCTCGCTGGTGTGAGATTGCTGAGTCCCGTGACTCACAGTTACTTCAAAACCAGTTTGCGGTGCCGCGAAACCGTGCAGGTGATGCACCGAGCTCAAGGAGGAGCTCAATGAAGATCTTGTTCATTGTGTTGTTTCGTTTCAGTTGATCAAGAGTGGAGCCCAGTTGGGACGATCGGGATCTGTGTAGCATTTGGGGTAGTCTTCTTTTATTTTGGTTCCGTAGTCGGACCTTGATTGTATCTGTATGTTGTAATGCTTTACTCATGTATTGTGTGAAGTGGCGATTGTAAGCCAACTATGTATCTCTTTCCTTATGTATTACATGGGTTGTGTGAAGATTACCTCACTTGCGACATTGCTTTCAATGCGGTTATGCCTCTAAGTCGTGCTTCGACACGTGGGAGATATAGCCGCATCGAGGGCGTTATAAGTTGGTAATCAGAGCCTTCCCCGACTTAGGAGCCCCCCTACTTGATTGTTTGCTGGCGTTGTTGAGTCTAGAATGGAAAATGTTTTGAGTCTTAGGATTATATATATCGAGAGTAGGATTCTTTTACTCCTCGGTCCTTCGTCGCTCTGGTGAGGTATCCCGACGAGATGTTTTGACTTTTCTCTCCTCAAATTTCACTAAATTTTTTTTAGGATCACGCTGGTATCTTGGAATCGTTCCGATGGTTTTGTGACGAGAACATTGGTCTTGGTGCCTCGACATTTAGGGGTTGTGGCGGTGTCCCGGGAGTTGAGCTCCGAGGTGTTGTCGTCACAATTTTATCGTTGCAGATTCTGGAATACCTGAGTTTTACCGACATCGAAATCTCTTTTGTGCAGTTGTTGGTGAGATAACCCGATAGCCCGATCTTGTGGCGAAAAGGGAGTATTGCCATGACTTGTATAACGGATGTTTTTCGAAGGTCGAGGTACACGATTTCTGAGGATTTCTTGGTTATGTGTTGAAGGATGGATACAGCTGGATCTAGGTATTGTTAGTTTGGGTGATATATTTTGTGTCCCCTGTATCCCCAACACCAGATTGCATAACCAGAAAGTTTCGGGAGTTTATAGGTGGGAATTCAAGTAGCTCCTAGGATATCTTTCCGACAGATGCATGATATGGGTTTGGGTAAATCTCTATCATATGTTTGTTTCCGGCTCATTCTTGAAGCCAATCCTTTGTTTTTGTTTTGTTTTGTGGTATTCGAGTTGCTTCGAAGTCAAGTGTTGATTCCATACCTTTCCTAAATGGTGTTCTCATATTGATATGTGAATACTAATCCTTCTTGATCATCGAGGTCGTCATGTTAATTCTTTTCTCAACCGGCGTGCTTCTCTTCAAGTGGATCCGATCATTCCAACATTCGCGAGATCAATTCTAAGTTTTCTCAACGGTGTTTGTTTCATCCGACCCAAGTTGTTTGTTTTCCCGCCCTCCCACCCTTTTTTCTTCAAGGACTCAGATTTCTTAATCAAGTATCCATTTTTATTGAGTGAAGTTTCTTCATTCTTTTCTTTCAATGTTCTATCCGGTGATTTCTCATAAAGATGCTAAGGAAGCTTTAACCTTATCATTGTTCCATTCTAATTTTTTTCTCTGGTGGATTTAAGTCAAGTTTTCAGTGTTGATCGTATTCTTTTCATCGTTTCAAATGCTTTCTCATGTCGGTGCATCTCTTAATCATCCACTTCTCGCTATTCAATTGTTCCGGAGTGTTGAAGATATCTCAGAAGATTCTAGTTTCCATTCTCAATTCACTCAAGTTCTTTTGAGGATGCTATCTCATTCAAGCCATTTAATTCTACCGGTGCAATATCTGTTTCAAACATTTGTTAAACGGTGGTTCTTTTGAGTGGGCCCTAACCCACAGGTCTTTTCCCAGGATCTTACCTAACTCTTCTAATTTTCCGGAGTTATTCTCAAATTCTTTGCAAAGTTTGATGTAAGGATGAATTATCATCAGTCAAATGTCTTTCTCCAAGATCTTTCAAATTATTTTCATTGTGGGTTCAACCTTTCTAATTTTCATTCCGGAGTGTCTCAACAATTCATGGTGGTGTTTCTCGTCGTCATTCTCGAATTTTGAAGACCGAAGACGAGTTTCTCTTAATCTTGGTCCATTCTCTTCAAGATTCATGGTTCTAGCTTGATGCCATCCTCTCATAATTATTTTCGATTGTGAGAATCCTTTTAACCCACCCGGAGCATTTCAGGAGTCTTTTCAGTTTGATTCTCCGGAGCCCATCATCTCAAAATTATTCATTCAAGCGTTCAACTCTTGTTTTTCCAAATCTCACCGGTGCATCATCGAATTATCCTCTAATCAGTTCATGATCTCTTCGTTCTAATGTATCTAAATTCCCCTCAAACATCTTCATTCGTTTTCCAATTCTTCCTGGTGAATTGTGCCTTTGCTACTTTCATTTTCAATTCTTACGGTGGTTCGTTCAAGAGTTCTCTTCCTTCGTTATCATATAGACTCATTCGTTCTTTCCAATCCCACCGGTGGTTGCATCAATACCTTCTCAAGTTTGCGCTATATCTCTATCTGTAATCATTTTTTTCAACGGGAATAAGTAGTGTGCCAAATCCGTTGCTTGTCATCAATCTAAATTGGTGAAGGATACGCATAATGTAATTCTTATTCTTGTTCCATCGAGTAAATTCAATTCCTTATTCCGGAGGTTCATCAAAATTCGTGATTTCATTTGTTCATCTTTCTTTCCGGAGTTCCAAGTTTTCTCGGCTATATCATTTCAAAGCTTCATCTTATCACTGCAAGGCTTCACCTTGTGTTTGGAACTTCTCTTTCTTTTATCATCCTTTTCTTACCGGAGTTCTTCATGGAGGCTCTACATGGTGGTTCGTCAAGGATTCTTTTAATTATTAATTGTCCTTCAAGTTTCTCTCGAAGTTATGATCCGTCAAGCCATACTCAAAATTGAACATGGTGCTCAACACATGTTTTGTTTTGAGGAGTTCAAGTATTCTTCTTCTTGCTTTTCGAAGAGCAATTCGTTCTACCTTATCATTTGAGGTGGTGTTATGTCATTCTCGACAATTTGAGTTCGTGTTTCATGATTCACATGTTGTCAAGAATGAGGTATTTTAAATCCATCAATCTCTTCATTGGAGTTATCTTGGGGTATATTTCACCTAAAGCTTCCCCTAAGGGATTGTTGCTATTTATGGTGCTTATTAATGACCCAAGTTCTTCATTTGTCCTCTCGGTGAAATAAGTTTCTCGTCTCCTTGTTGATCTTAATTCAATCAATTGTTTCCGTTGGTGGCAGAAGCTCACCTCATAATTTTGAGATGTTTTCATAAGCCCACTACAAGCTTATCCTTATCGTTGTTGTTTTTCAAACAACTCCGTTCAATCCTACTTCGTAAGGATGCTCTTTCAAATTCATTTATGGTGGGAGATGTTGGTTTCATTCTTCGTTCTATTCATTCCAACTTTCTATCTATCATGCATTGTTTCCGGAGGCATTGTGATGTTGCTCTCTTCACCCATCATCTCCTTTTGCCAAGATTATATTCTTTTCTTACTTATCCATTTAACCGGAGTGTCATGTTTTCATTCGAGTTCTCTCATCTTATCAAGTTTTGCCTGCTTCCTCAACCGGAGAGCTGTCTGAAATCTTTCTTACCCCTGTGCCATTTTTCAATAGTTCCGGAGGCAGTGTGTTGTTGATTTCATCAAGTATCATTCTATCTTCTCAAGTTCATGTTCAATTCCTTCCATTTACAGTCGGAGTGCTGCCAAAATTATATCATTCTTGTTCATTTTTATCTCGTTTCAACCGGAGTGGTTTCGAATTCTATCTTGTCCTTTAAACTCTTGATTCATGCCTTTGCAACCTTCAAGTTCTCGTAATATTCCTTGTTCCTCTTTTCTAACAGAGTGTTTTCAACTTTCTTCATCTTCGTTGTTTTCTTTCTTTCATTTTGTTCAACCTCTCAAAGTTCGTGGTTTCACTCTTTTGTCAAAGAAGCAACTATGTTTTACCTCTTCCTCTTCCGTTTCTCTCCGGTGCCATCCCAGATCTCGGGACGAGATCCTCTCGTAGTGGTGGAGTGTTGTGACGCCCCAAGACCGGAGCTTCAGTTGCCTTCCAGGGTTTCCGAGTTTTGTCGTGTGATTTGTTTTGTTTGTGCATTCATCATGTCATCTCTTGCATTGCATCATCTCATCTTGCCATCATATCATTAATTTTTAAAACTCAACTAAATAAATTGTATGGATCCTTGATCCATTTAAATCGAGGGATATTCACAATGGTGATTTCTCTTTATAACATGCCCTCCCGATATTTAGGGAGATATTATAAAATATTCCATTGTTTTGGAATCACCCATAACACATTTGCATTATTTGTCAACTCTACTTTTATCCGACTCAACTCTTTATCCTTCCTTTTCGACCTTTTAGTAAAATTGAGTTGCAATTTTACTTCTCCATAAATGTTCCAAATCTGCCCATAAATCACATCTGGTGTGTAGGGTCACCCCCCCTATATTTTCAACCCATTTGGAGTTCATTCGAATGGGCTTCGAAAATTCAAACATGTCGAGTTAAATTCAACATGTGTGGATTTTACATTCTCTAAAAATCCTCGGGCCATTTTTGTTAAATTCCTCATAATTTTGTGAGCCCGGAAAAATTATCCGTGTGTCCAAATCTTTCCCTAACCCTCTCTTTCTTTTTCTCTCTCTATTTCTTTTCTGATAGAGTTTAGTGAGAGAGAGAGAGCCCAGCAAGGCCTTCTGGCCACTTCTTCTCCACTGGGCCAGGCCGGCCCACTAAACCCCTTTCAGCCCAGCCGCCCCCATCAACTCCTGTAACCCTAGCCGCCAGGGAGCCGACCCCCTCCTCTCGATCTCTCCTCGACTCCCTCCAGCACAGACGCCTCCTGCCCGATCCCTTCTCCCTCGTCCTTCCCGATCCCCTCGTCCTCCCCATCTCTCCTCTCGCCTCTCATGGCGCCCGTGATCAGCCGGGCCCTTCCTCTCCTCCTCCATGGCGCCTCCCCTTCCCGAGCAGCCCCGCGACCACGGCCCTGGCGAACCCGGCGCCAGGCCCCCATCTCCCTCACCTGCGGCCTCCTCCTCGCCCTTCCTTCTCCCGCGTGCCGCCGTCCTGGCGAGTTCGCCGTCCGCCTCGCGACCCGTCGCCGCTGCTGCCCGCCCGGCCGAGGACTCAAGGCTGAGCCCAGCTCGCCAACCACCCGGACTCACGCCTGCCGGCCCGTGCACGCCTCCGCGCCATCCATCCCGAGCCGCGGCCGCTGCCCGGATCCACCGACCCCTGCCATGGCCGCGCCTCCCTGCACCACCTCGGGAAGCCCTGCCCGACGCCATGGCCGCCGCCCCATGGAGTCCCACCGCCTGGACCCGGCCGAACCAGATGAGCCCCGCCCGCCCGCCTCGCTCGGCGGGGTGGAGGATCGTCTCTGTTGCCCCTCTTGTTGCTGCCAAGACTCGGCAACCAGGGAAGCCCGAGGCGCCGTGGGTTTCGCCAAGATCCTCTCCGAACAAACGCACGGCTACACGGTGATGCGCCAAGTACCCCCTCGGATCGTCAAGTTCGACTACACGGAGCTGCCAAGTACCATTACGATTGCTGTGTACATCTACCGTCGCTCAAGAAAGCGTGTACCACGAGCGCCAAGTTCGACTACCGCACGGTTACGTCAAGTTCATCTACGGAAATGAGTACAACTACCGTTGACATGTTTTTCGCCAAGTACCTCTCAGATCCGACAACTACTTCCGATGACGAGATGTACCACTACCATCGAACATGAACGTCTACTTCCCCACGCCGTGTACGACTACTTCCTCTACTTCCCTCGACGACCCGTGAACGTCTACTTCCCTCTACGAAACGCCTTCCGCCCCGAACGCGCGCTTCTAAGGTATAACCACCGAGATGACCGACCGTGATCGAATCATCCTTGCGATGCCCCTCTTTTGCCATGCCACCGTTCCGTGGGAACCCGGTAATCGGGATCACCTCACCTTCTTGCATGACTCGCTCACGCCCACTTCTTTTGCTCCGGTATCTCCGTGAGCTACCGGAACCGATATGTTGCCGTGGCACCATTTTCGGATTCGTTGCCGTGGCACCCCTTTTCTTCCACCACGGTGACACAATGCTTCATAACATGCTCTTGTCAACATTTTCATAAAAATTGCATACAACTTGTATATGTCATCCGCATCATGATAACAACATTTAAATGTTTACAATTGTTGTTTGCTTTAATTTGCTTAAATGCCATGCTAAAATGATTTATTTCATAACTAAATAACCGTAGCTCGGATTTAAATAAATTATATATGTAAATGGGGTAGAAAAATGCCTAGTTTAACATGGTAGCATTACTTTGCATGTTCAACAACTCTAAAATATGCTTTAGGTCAGATCAGTACCAAATTCGAAATATGGACATGAGGATTTTCCGGAATTATCGTTTGTTGTTTCCGGCCTCATTTAAACTTGCCTAAATAGGTAGCTTAATTATGCTTCACCCATTGCCATGTTTAATAACATTTAATATTGTTGGTAACCTAACCGAGAGAGAACTAAATTTTTGAATGTGGTGTTCCGTCAATATGCAACTCGTTGCATATTGGGCTCCATTTAACTTGTAGTTTTGTTTGTGCATATTGCCATGCCATGCATATTTAAACCGGACATGCATCATACTTGATTGTGCATCATGCCATGTTCATGTCATGGTTGTTTACCATGTTGTTTGCTTCTTTCCGGTTTGCTTCTCTCGTTAGCTTCGGTTTCGTTCCGGAGTTGTGAGAATTCATTCGACTTCGTCCGTTTGTCTTCTTCATGGATTCGTTCTTCCTCCTTGCGGGATTTCAGGCAAGATGACCATACCCTCGAAATCACTTCTATCTTTGCTTGCTAGATGCTCGCTCTTTTGCTATGCCTATGCTACGATGCCTATCACTTGCTTATCATGCCTCCCATATTGCCATGTCAAGCCCCTAACCATCCTTTCCTAGCAAACCGTTGTTTGGCTATGTTACCGCTTTGCTCAGCCCTCTTATAGCGTTGTTAGTTGCGGTGAAGATGAAGTTTGTTCCTTGTTGAACATGGAGATGTTGTTCCTTGTTGGAACATGTTTACTTGTTGGGATATCACAATATATCTTATTTAATTAATGCATCTATACACTTGGTAAAGGGTGGAAGGCTCGGCCTTATGCCGGTGTTTTGTTCCACTCTTGCCGCCCTAGTTTCCGTCATACCGGTGTTATGTTCCCGGATTTTGCGTCCCTAACGCGGTCGGGTGATTTATGGGACCCCTTGACAGTTCGCTTTGAATAAGACTTTTCCAAGAAGGCCCAACATTGGTTTTGCCATTTGCCTCACCTATGCCCTTTTCCCTTGGGTTTCGGAGCCCAAGGGTCATCTTTATTTTAGCCCCCCGGGCCGTGCTTCTCTAAGTGCTGGCCTGAACCGAGTAGATGCGGGGCCCCTCGTGGCAACTCGAGGTTTGGTTTTACTCAGAGGATGTCTCATCCGGTGTTGCCTCGAGAACGAGATATGTGCAGCTCCTATCGGGATTGTCGGCAGCATCGGGCGGCTTTGCTGGTCTTGTTTTATTGCTGTGAAATGTCTTGTAGCCGGATTCCGAGACTGATCGGGTCTTCCCGGGAGAAGGAATATCCTTCGTTGATCGCGAGAGCTTATCATGGGCTAAGTTGGGACACCCTGCAGGTATTATCTTTCAAAGCCGTGCCAGCATGTTATGTGGCAGATGGGAATTTGTTAATGTCCGGTTGTAGAAAACCCGGTTGATCTTAACTAAAATACACCAACGCGTGTGTAACCGTGATGGTCTCTTCTCGCGGAGTCCGGAAGTGAACACGGTGTTGGAGTTATGTTTGGCGTAAGTAGTTTCAGGATCACTTCTTGATCATAGTTGTTCGACCGTGCCTTGCTTTCTCTTCTCGCTCTCTTTTGCGATTGTAGCCACCATATATGCTAGTCGCTTGCTGCAGCTCCACCTCACTACCCTGTCCTACCTTTAAGCTTATATAGTCTTGATCTCGCGGGTGTGAGATTGCTGAGTCCCGTGACTCACAGATTACTTCAAAACCAGTTTGCGGTGCCGATTGAAACCGTGCGGGTGATGCACCCGAGCTCAAGGAGGAGCTCAATGAAGATCTTGTTCATTGTGTTGTTTCGTTTCAGTTGATCGAGAGTGGAGCCAGTTGGGACGATCGGGATCTGTGTAGCATTTGGGGTAGTCTTCTTTTATTTTGGTTCCGTAGTCGGACCTTGATTGTATCTGTATGTTTGTAATGCTTTACTCATGTATTGTGTGAAGTGGCGATTGTAAGCCAACTATGTATCTCTTTCCCTTATGTATTACATGGGTTGTGTGAAGATTACCTCACTTGCGACATTGCTTTCAATGCGGTTATGCCTCTAAGTCGTGCTTCGACACGTGGGAGATATAGCCGCATCGAGGGCGTTATAGTACCACATCAGAGTGGCACAGTAATCCTGTCTTGAAGGTCATGTTGCTAGACAACAATGAACCTACGAGCTATGGAGAAGCGATGGTGGGCCCAAATTCCGACAAATGGTTAGAATCCATGAAATCCGAGATAGTATCCATATATCAGAACAAAGCATGGACTTTGGTGGACTTGCCCGATGATCGGCATGCCATTGAGATAAATGGATCTTTAAGAAGAAGACAGACGTGGACGGTAATGTCACCGACTATGAAGCTCGGCTTGTGGCGAAGAGTTTTTCACAAGTTCAAGGAGTTGACTACGATGAGATTCTCTCATTCGTAGCGATGCTTAAGTCCGTCGGAATCATGTTAGCATAAGCTGCATTTATGAAATCTGGCGATGGATGTCAAAATGAGTTTCCTTACCGGTTTTCGAAGGAAAGGTTGTATGTGATATAATCAGAAAAGTTTTGTCGATCCTAAGGATGCTAAAAGGTATCTGGCTCCAATGATCCTTTCTAAGGACCGGAGTAAGCATCTGGGAGTTGGAATGTGTGCTTTGATGAGATGATCAAAGATTTTGGGTGTATACAAAGTTTATGAGAAACTTGTATTTCCAAAGAAGTGAGTGGGAGCACTATAGAATTTTGATGAGTATATGTTGTTGACATATTTTGATCGAAATGATGTAGAATTTCTGGAAAGCATATCTGGTACTTGAACATTGAGCATCAAGATCTATAGTGATAGATCAAAAATGCTTAATGGTACTTTCAAATGAGCATATACCTTGACATGATCTTGAAAGTGTTCAAGATGGATCATCAAAGAAGGAGTTCTTGCACGAGATGTAAGGTATGAAGTTAAGAGTTAAAGCTCGACCACGGCAGAAGAGAGAGAAAGGACGAAGGTCGTCCCTTATGCTTTAGACGTAGGCTCTACAAGTATGCTATCTTTGTGTACCGCACCGGAAGTGTGCCTTGCCATGAGTCATCAAAGGTACAAGAATGATCCAGGAATAGATCATTGGACAGCGGTCAAAATTGTCCTTGGAGTAAATAAGGACATGTTTCTCGATTATGGAGGTGATAAAGAGTTCGGCGTAAAGGGTTACGTCGATGCAAGCTTTAACACCTATCCGAATGACTCTGAGTAGCAAACCGGATACGTATAGTGGAGCAACCATTTGGAATAGCTTCAAGTGGAGCGTGTGAGCAGCATTTATAATATGACCAAGAAATTTGCAAAGCACACACGGATCTGAAAGGTTCAGACCCATTGACTAAAACCCGTTGACTAAAACCTCTCTCACAAGCAAAACATGATCAAACCTAAGAAATCATTGAGTCTTAATCACATGGTGATGTGAACTAGTTTAAGACACTAGTAGACTCTTTGGATGCTGGTCACATGGCGATGTGACCTATCAGTGTTAATCACATGACGATGTGAACTAGATTATTGACTCTAGTGCAAGTGGGAGACTGTTGGAAATATGCCCTAGAGGCAATAATAAATTAGTTATTATTATTATATTTCCTTGTTCATGATAATCGTTTATTATCCATGCTATAATTGTATTGATAGGAAACTCAAATACATGTGTGGATACATAGACAACACCATGTCCCTAGCAAGCCTCTATTGGCTAGCTCGTTGATCAATAGATGGTTACGGTTTCCTAACCATGGACATTGGATGTCATTGATAACGGATCACATCATTAGGAGAATGATGTGATGGACAAGACCCAATCCTAAGCCTAGCACAAAGATCGTAGTTCGTATGCTAAAGCTTTTCTAATGTCAAGTATCTTTTCCTTAGACCATGAGATTGTGCAACTCCCGGATACCGTAGGAATGCTTTGGGTGTACCAAACGTCACAACGTAACTGGGTGACTATAAAGGTGCATTACAGGTATCTCCGAAAGTGTCATTGGGTTGGTACGAATCGAGACTGGATTTGTCACTCCGGTTGACGGAGAGGTATCTCTGGGCCCACTCGGTAGGACATCATCATAATGTGCACAATGTGACCAAGGGTTGATCACGGGATGATGTGTTACGGAACGAGTAAAGAGACTTGCGGAAACGAGATTGAACTAGGTATCGGGATACCGACGATCGAATCTCGGCAAGTACAATACCGCTAGACAAAGGGAATTGTATACGGATCGATTGAGTCCTTGACATTGTGGTTCATCCGATGAGATCATCGTGGAACATGTGGGAGCCAATATGGGTATCCAGATCCGCTGTTGGTTATTGACCGGAGAACGCGTCTCGGTCATGTTCGCATGATTCCCGAACCCGTAGGGTCTACACATAAGGTTCGATGGCGCTAGGGTTATAAAGGAAGTTTGTGCGTGGTTGCGAATGTTGTTTGAGTCCGGATGAGATCCCGGACGTCACGAGGAGTTCGGAATGATCCGGAGGTAAAGATTTATATATGGGAAGTCCTATTTTGGTCGCCGGAAAAGTTTCGCACTTTATCGGTATTGTCACGGAGTGCCGAAGGGGTCCGGGGTCCACCGGGGTCCACCTGCCCGGGGGCCACATGGGCTGTGGGGGTGTGCCTTGGCCTATATGGGCCAAGGGCACCAGCCCCAAGAGGCCCATGCGCCAAGGAAACTTGGGAGGAAGAGTCCTCAAGGGGAAGGCACCTCAGAGGTGCCTTGGGAGGATGGACTCCTCCCCCTCTTGGCCGCACCCTTCCTTGGAGGAAGGGCAGGCTGCGCCTCCCCTCTCCCTTGCCCCTATATAGTGGTGGAGGGAGGGCATCCACACTGAGCCCCTGGCGCCTCCTCCCTCCCGTGACACCTCCTCCTCTCCCGTAGGTGCTTGGCGAAGCCTGCGGGATTGCCACGCTCCTCCATCACCACCATGCCGTTGTGCTGCTGCTGGATGGAGTCTTCCTCAACCTCTCCCTCTCTCCTTGCTGGATCAAGGCGTGGGAGGCGTCACGGGCTGTACGTGTGTTGAGCGGAGGTGCCGTCCGTTCGACACTAGGATCTCCGGTGATTTGGATCACGACAGCACGACTCCTTCAACCCCGTTCTCATGAGCGCTTCCGCTTAGCGATCTACAAGGGTATGTAGATGCACTCTCCTCCCTCGTTGCTAGTTTCTCCATAGATAGATCTTGGTGATACGAGGAAAATTTTGAATTTCTGCTACGTTCCCTAACACGAATGTTGTTCGGAGTCCGGATGAGATCACGGACATGACGAGGATCTCCAGAATGGTCCGGAGGTAAAGATTGATATATAGGACGATGGTATTCGGACACCGGAAGTGTTTCAGAGTGTACCGGGTAGTCATCGGAATACCGAAGGGGGTTCCGGACACCCCCGGGTGGGTGACGGGCCTATTGGGGCATTAGAGGGAAGCACACCGACCCACAAGGGGCTGGCGCCCCCCCCCCCTCCTAAGGAAGCCAACCCATGGGGGAAAGGAAGGAGGGGGATTCGGCCTCCCCCTTCCTTCCCTCTCCCCCCTTTCCTTTCCCCCGCCAGCAAATAAGGAAGGTGGACGCGGCCAGGGCAGGAGCCCAAGTAGGATTCAGACCTACTTGGGGTGCCTCCTGGCTGCTCCCCTCTCCCCCCCACCTATATATATGTGGGAGGGGGCGCCACACATAACCACGACAATCTCTTAGCCGTGTGCGGCGCCCCCCTCCACCGTTTACACCCTCGGTCATATTTTCATAGTGCTTAGGCGAAGCCCTGTGGAAATAGCATCACCTTCACCACGCCGTCGTGCTGCCGGAACTCATCCACTACCTCACTGTCTTGCTGGATCAAGAAGGCGTGGACGTCACCGAGCTGAACGTGTGCTGAACGCGGAGGTGTCCTACATTCGGTACTCGATCAGTTGGATTGCGAAGAAGTTCGACTACATCAACCGTGTTACTAAACGCTTTCGCTTATGGTCTACGAGGGGACTAGACATACTCTTCCCTCTCATTGCTATGCATCTCCTTGATAGATCTTGCGTGTGCGTAGAAATTTTTTCATTTTCCATGCAACGTTTCCCAACAGTGGCATCCGAGCCAGGTTTATGCCTAGATGATATGCACGAGTAGAACACAAAGAGTTGTGGGCGGTGATAGTCATACTGCTTACCACCAACGTCTTATTTTGATTCGGCGGCATTGTGGGATGAAGCGGCCCGGACCAACCTTACATGTCCACGTACATGAGACCGGTTCCACCGACAGACATACAACTTGTTTTTTGCATAAAGGTGGAAAGGGTGTCTGTTTCTCCTACTTTAGTTGAATCGAATTTGATTACGTCCGGTCCTTGAAGAAGGTTAAAACAGGAAACTTGATGAAGCACCATTTTGGTTTTTGCCGTAGGTAAGAATGGTTCTTGCTAGAAGCCCATAGCAGCCACGTAAAACTTGCAACAACAAAGTAGAGGACGTCTAACTTGTTTTTGCAGGCATGTTATGATGTGATATGGTCAAGACGTGATGTGATATAGGTTGTTGTATGGGATGATCATGTTTTGTAATATCGACGACAACCGGAAGGAGCCTTTGGGTTGTCTCTTGATTATTGTATGAAATGCAAACACCATGTAATTACTTTACTTTATCGCTATGCGTTAGCAAAAGTTGTAGAAGCAATAGTTGGCGAGATGACCCCGACGCGACGATGGAGATCAAGGTGTCGAGCCAGTGACGATGGAGATCATGACGATGCTTTGGAGATGGAGATCAGAAGCACAAGATGATGATGGCCATATCATGTCACATATTTTGATTGCATGAGATCTTTATCCTTTATGCATCTTATTTTGCTTAGAACGGCGGTAGCGTTATGATACGTCCATTTTGAATCATGTTTACCTACTATTATTTATATTGTTTTTATGCATAATAATGCTTTTTGGAGTAATTCTAATGCCTTTTCTCTCATAATATGCAAGGTACACACAACGAGGGAGAATTCCGGCAGCTGGAAATCTGGACCTGGAAAAGCTACGTCAGGCCACCTATTCTGCAAAACTCCAAATGAGCTGAAACTTCACAGGGAATTTTTATGTAATAAATAAGAAATACTGGAGCAAATAACTGCTGGAGGGGGCCACCTGGTGAGCACAAGACACCAGGGCGCGCCTGGCCCCCCAGGCGCGCCCTGGTGGGTTGTGCTCAGCCTAGCCCACCTCTGGTGCCCATCTTCTGGTATATAAGTCATTTTGACCTAGAAAAAATAAGTAGAGGACTTTCAGGACGGAGCGCCGCCGTCTCGAGGTGGAACTTGGGCAGGATCACTTTTGCCTTCTGACGGAGCGATTCCGCCGGGGGAACTTCCCTCCCGGAGGGGAAATCATCGTCATCATCATCACCAATAACTCTCCCATATTGGGGAGGGCAATCTCCATCAACATCTTCAACAGCACCATCTCCTCTCAATCCCTAGTTCATCTCTTGTGTTCAATCTTTGTACCGGAACTATAGATAGGTGCTTGTGGGTAACTAGTAGTGTTGATTACATCTTGTAGTTGATTACTATATGGTTTATTTGGTGGAAGAATGTATGTTCAGATCTATTATGCTATTTAATACCCCTCTGATCATGAACATGTTTATCACTAGTGATTAGTTACTTTTGTTCTTGAGGTCACGGGAGAAATCATGTTGCAAGTAATCATGTGAACTTGATATGTGTTCGATATTTTGATAGTATGTATGTTGTGATTCCCTTAGTGGTGTCATGTGAACGTTGACCTCATGACACTTCACCATATTTGGGCCTAAGATGATGCATTGTGGAGTAGTAATTACATGATGGGTTGCGAGAGTGATAGAAGCTTAAACCCTAGTTTATGCGCTATTCTGTAAGGGACCGATTGGATCCAAAAGTTTAATGCTATGGTTAGAATTTATTCTTAATACTTTTCTCGTAGTTGCGGATGCTTGCGAGGGGGTTAATCATAAGTAGGAGGTTTACTCAAGTAAGAACAGCACCTAAGCACCGTCCACCAATATATCAAATTATCAAAGTAGCGAACACGAATCAAACCAACATGATGAAAGTGACTAGATGAAATTCCCGTGTACCCTCAAGAACGCTTTGCTTATTATAAGAGATCATTTTGGCCCGTCCTTTGCCTCAAAAGGATTGGGCTACCTTGCTGCAATTTTGTTACTATTATAGTTGGTTGCTCGTTAAAATTATTTTGCTATCAAACTACTCTGTTACTTACAATTCCAGCACTTGCAGACATTACCTTGTTGAAAACCACTTGCCATTTCCTTCTGCTCCTCGTTGGGTTCGACACTCTTACTTATCGAAAAGGTTACAATTGATCCCATATAGTTGTGGGTCATCAAGGCTTTTTTCTGGCGCCGTTGCCGGAGAGTGAAGCGCTCTTGGTAAGTGGAAACTGTAAGGAAACATTATTACTATGTGCTGAAATTTATTGTCACTTGCTACTACGGAAAACAATCCTTTGAGGGGTTTGTTCAGGGTATCTTCACCTCTACCAGAACCACAATTAGTTACCCCCCAACCTACTGCACCTACTAAAAATATTGAATATGAAATTCCTTCGGGTATAATAGAACAACTGCTAGCTAATCCTTATGCAGGAGATGGAACCGAACATCCTGATATGCACTTGATATATGTGGATGAAATTTGTGGATTATTTAAGCTTGCAGATTTACCCAGAGATGAAATTTAGAAGAAGGTTTTCCCTTTATCTGTGAAGGGAAAAGCATTGGCATGGTATAGGCTATGCGATGATATTGGGTCTTGAAACTGGAATCGGTTGAAATTGGAGTTTCACCAAAAAAATATCCTATGCATCTAGTTCATCGTGATTGGAATTATATATATAATTTTTGGCCTCGTGAAGGAGAATGTATCGCTCTAGCTTGGGGGAGGCTTAAGTCAATGTTATATGCATGCCCCAATCATGAGCTCTCAAAAGAAATTATCATTCAGAATTTTTATGCTTGGCTTTCTCACAGTGATCGATCCATGCTTGATACTTCTTCTGCTGGTTCTTTTATGAAGAAGAATATTGATATCCAGTTGGATCTTTTACAAAGAATTAAATGCAATTCTGAATATTGGGAACTCGACGAAGGTAAAGAGTGAGCTATTAAGCTTAAGTTTGATTGTGTTAAATCTTTTTCGAATACAGATGCTTTTCAAAAGTTTAGCACTAAATATGGACTTGACTCTGAGATAGTAGCTTCTTTTTGTGAATGTTTTGCTACTCATATTGATCTCCCTAAAGAGAAGTGGTTTAAATATCACCCACCAATTAAAGAAGAAACTAAAGAACTAGTAATAGCTAAAGATAAAACTATTATTTATAATGTTGATCCAATTGTTCCTACTGCTTATATTGAGAAACCACCTTTCCCTGTTAGGATGAAGGAACATGCTAAAGTTTCAACTGTGGTCAATAAAAGTTATATTAGAACACCTAAGCTAGCTGAACAAATCAAGGTAGAACCTAGTGTAGTATGGTTAAGGATATCCTGGAAGAAAATATAGATGGGCATGTTATTTACTTCTGTGTTGAAGCTGCTAGAATTGCCAAACCTGATAAAAAGTATAAACATAGACATGTTGTTGGCATGCCTGTTGTCTCAGTTAAAATAGGAGATCACTGTTATCATGCTTTATGTGACATAGGTGCTAGTGTGAGTGCTATTCCTTTTACCTTATATCAAGAAATTATGAATGACATAGCACCCGCTGAAATAGAAGACATAGATGTTACTATTAAACTTGCTAATAGAGACACCATCACTCCTCTTGGGATTGTTAAAGATGTTGAAATCTTGTGTGGGAAAATAAAATATCTTGCTGATTTTCTTGTTCTTGGTTCCCCACAAGATGACTTTTGTCCCATTATCATTGGTAGACCCTTCTTGAACACTGTTAATGCTAAAATAGATTGTGAGAAACAAACTGTCGGTGTTAGCTTTGGTGATGAGTCTGATGAGTTCAATTTTTCCAAGTTTAGTAGAAAACCTCATAAGAAGAATTGCCTAGTAAGGATGAAATTATTGGTTTGCTTCTATTGTTGTACCTCCTACTGATCCTTTAGAACAATATTTGCTAGACCATGAGAATGATTTACATATGCATGAAAGAAATGAAATAGATAAGATTTTCTTTGAACAACGTCCTCTGCTTAAACACAATTTGCCTATTGAAACTCTAGGAGGTCCTCCTCCACCTAAAGGCGATCCTGTGTTTGAATTAAAACAATTTCCTAACACTTTGAAATATGCTTATCTTGATGAGAAGAAGATATATCCTGTTATTATTAGTGCTAACCTTTCAGAACATGAAGAAGAAAGATTATTGAAAGTTCTAAGGAAGCACCGAGCTGCTATTGGATATACTCTTGATGATCTCAAGGGCATTAGTCCCACTCTATGTCAGCACAAGATTAATATGGAACCTGATGCTAAACCCGTTGTTGATCACCAACGTCGGTTAAATTCGAAGATGAAAGAAGTGGTAAGAACGGAAATATTAAAACTTCTGGCAGCACTCCAGCCGACGACCCTCTGCGTCGAAGAGCTTGAAGGACATCACCGAAGCGCCGTCGTACTCCAGGTGGATCGTAAGGGCGCCCCTCGTCTTGCAGACCCGGGCGACCTCATCCCAGCCTCGAGTCATGAAGACCTCGCCCGGGGCAACTACTGCAACCTCTGCCCCGGTCGCGAGGGTGCCGCAGCCGGTGTGCTGCAGCCAGAGTCCCAGGGGGCTCCCCCTGCCGGACGATGGAAGCGAAGAAAGAAGGAAGACGAATCCAAGACTTGGGAGGCGCGGCGACGCGAAGCACGAACTCCCGGCATGAGCCCTCGGCGTGAACTCCAGGGGGGAAGATGCACACCTTCGTGACCCGCCGGCGTCGTCGACGGCGCCGCTCGTGGCGCCCAGCGTCACCTCCTTTAGGGCCACCAATCTGCGCATACAAGGGAAGAGGAAACCCTGGTGGCGGCTGCACGCACCAGGGCACGGGCGCCTCCTCGCGCGCGCTCCTGCCCTGACACCAGAGAGCAAGCCGCTTCTTTGGGGGGAGCGGGTCAGGGTCCTCTTGAGGAGCCTTTCCCTTCTCTTCCCTGGAGAACCGGCGGATCGGAGCCATGGCAACCAGACGAGACGAGGAAGAGGAGAAGCAGGAGGATAGACTGGAAGGGCGCACGCCGTTTCGTACTTATAGCCGGCGGAGGCCAACCGTCGGCCTCCACGATCACCGATCATCATGATCAACTCTGCATGCAAGGACCTGTCGAATCCGGGCGGTTACCAAGGAGGCGTGGGGGAACAGTGCCGCCCACGTCCAATCAACCGCCACGCGTCGCCCAAGACCGCAGGCTGTTAGGGCCCGCGACGCTTCGCACTTGCCCTTTCGCCTCTCTGCTCGGCCAAGTTCGGGCGTGCCGTGGGCCCGGGGGCTACTGTCGGCGTTCTGGGAACGGGGGTCCCCAGACTTGCCTGCCTGCGGCCTGCGGCGTGGCTCAAAGGAGGCCCAGGATAGCCCACCTTCATCAATACAAGCTCAAGCCCCTCGCGAGGGGGCAAGCCTCGCGGGGCGGACGACCAAGAGCTTCCTCAGGCACGGCCTCGTCAGGCTGGCTCATGAGGAGGCGGAGAGTTCAAGGCAGGGTACCTCGCGAGGTGCCCATGACGCAAGCCATGACGACCAAGGGCGCCAGTCGGGCGCCAGCCCGCGCAGCGTCCTCCTTTCCTCTTTGGTGCAAAGGGAGCAAGCGCGGGCGAGAGCATCAAGCAAAGGCATCCGTTTCGGTGCAGCAAGACCAAGACCAGCCCCAACGGCTGGAATGCAGTCATCGTGGAGCCCAAGCAGGCGTCATCACCAGAGCCTTTGGCAGGCGAGGACCAACTTTAGTCAGGATAAGTGTACCCGCTGTTCCCCTTCAAAATGGCCAATTGTTGGCGCCCTTCCCGCTCAATATTTGGGAAGAGGCCCAGGGCCTTCGTCTATATAAGTAGAGCTAGCCATCATAGTAGAAGAGACTCCCCCCGGGCTGGCATTTTGGAATCCAGAGAGAGAGAGATAGAGACCTGATCCTCAAGCTAGAGCGACGGGACACCACTTAGCAGTTCATCACACCCACCAAGAACAGACCCTCGCGAGGCTGTTCTTCCCTGTACTGTTCTTCATCAGCCCCAGAGGCAATCCACCGCACCACAAACTAGAGTAGGGTATTATACCACAACGGTGGCCCGAACTAGTATAAATCTTGCGTCTCTTGTGTTGTTCTTGCTAGTAGTTTAGGTTCTTGCGATTCGGCGAGGTACGAGACGGTGGAGGGTTGGATCTCCGTGCGCACCCCAGAGTTCGAACCTTAAGGGTCTGCCAGAACCCGAAATCCGACACCACGGGCTCGGCATGGCGTCCGAAGGACCTTCCCTGTAAGACACCGTGTAGATACAGAAGGTAAGGTGCGTGGAAAGGAATACTTCTCGAAGGTTGGGACCCTGGTCTCACTTACCTGTGAGGCAGGCAGTAGCCCCGGATAGTCGGTTGTAATAGCCACCATGGCCCCATCACGGCTTGATTGATAAAATGTCCTGTCAATTAGCTCCACGAATATGTCCGGATCCTCCTGGAGACCGGGGTCGAGGGACGGTTCAGGTTCCTCTGGTTGTGGAGGTGGGCTATTTATCTCCCTTACTTCCTTACGCAGCTCATGCGGTGAACGGGCAAAATAAGACATTTATTGTGGAAATGCGGAAGGGAAGGGCATGAAAAGTGGCAGCTTACCCAGCCCGGAGGATTGTACATGGAGAATCCGTCTCGCGGTTTGATGCAGAGGAACTCCTCTTCCTCTCCCTTGTACAGACCGGACAGAGTTTTTGCCAGAGCGGCAACAGAGTCCGGCCCCTTACGGCCGCAGCGGGTGGCATCGTCTTCCCCATTAAAGTCCCATATTGGGTGGCCTCGGTATTGAAGTGGCTGCACCCCTCGCATAATGCATATTGACATAACTTCGGTTGTAGTTAGTCCTGATAGAGCCAGCACCTTTATCCGGCTCATCAGGTAAGAAACGTCTCTATCGTCTTCCTCCGAGGGCTCCTTGGTCGCCGACTTAGGCGTTTCTTGAGAGGAGCATTATTAAACTCAGAAGTCCGATCCGAATAGGATCCGGAAGAGGGCGTCCTCTATATAGAACCACTCGAAGGCCAGTCTTGGATGTCTTCTTGAGTGCCGGACAGGTATTCGGTCCCGGCGATCGCCATATTCGGCTCCGCCCACTTGAAAGTGAGGACCCCTCCTGTATGGGGTGCGAGGCGAATAGCCTCTTCCATAGCTCAAGTGAGCTTGCAGCCTGTAAACAGTTCAAAGAGCGACATAGCCAGCAGGTGCAATATGGAGGCAGGACTGAAATTATGCAGCTGGAGGCCGTAGAACTCCAGGAGCCCACGGAGGAACGGGTGGATTGGAAATCCCAGTCTCCTTAATAAATAAGGTACAAGGCATACCCATTCCCCTTTGGAAGGATTGGGTAAGCTCTCTGCTTGTTCTCCGCAATTATCGGTGGCAAGCCCGGCTCGAACGGGGACCATATACGCTGGGGGGAGAAATCCCTGGGTCTGTAGCCTCACTAGTTGGCTTTGCGGGACGGAACACTTCTTCCAGTCACCGGGCTTAGGGCTACGGGGGCGAGAGGAGGAGCTGTGGCGACTGGCCATGTTGGAATGGATTTTTTCTAGGCGTGCTCCGATGGATACTCGCTGTGGGAGGATGGTATGATATGGATCTGTGAATCCCCATCTCTTTAATAGGCGATTTGCCTACATGGCTAGGGTGGCGATTGTAAAAATGCCCCGGCTTCTCGCATTCGCTCGACGCATGGAGGATCTCCCTTATTGGGCGCAGAAGCCAAGGAGTGCAACATTTATGGGAAGCCGGACACTATTCAAACAAGTATTCAGAATTTGGAGAAGAACCCGCCTTGCAATGCCGAAGACAATCTGCGCGCCGGACTCATCGTCATTGAAGCCTGGTTCGTGGGCTACTGAGGGAGTCCTGGATTAGGGGGTATCCGGACAGCCGGACTATATCCTTTGGCTGGACTGTTGGACTATGAAGATACAAGATTGAATACTTCGTCTCGTGTCCGAATGGGACTCTCTTGGCGTGGAAGGCAAGCTTGGCGATACGGATATGTAGATCTCCTTTTGTTGTAACCGACTCTGTGTAACCCTAGCCCCCTCCGGTGTCTATATAAACCGGAGGGTTTAGTCCTAGGACAACAACAATCATACCATAGGCTAGCTTCTAGGGTTTAGCCTCTACGATCTCGTGGTAGATCAACTCTTGTAATACTCATATTCATCAAGATCAATCAAGCAGGAAGTAGGGTATTACCTCCATAGAGAGGGCCCGAACCTGGGTAAACATTGTGTCCTTGCCTCCTGTTACCATCCGCCTTAGACGCACAGTTCGGGACCCCCTACCCGAGATCCGCCGGTTTTGACACCGACAGGCACCCTGATGGGCACAAGACACCAAGGCGCGCCTGACAGCATGGCTTGCCAGGCGCGCCCAGGTGGGTTGTGCCCACCTCGGGTACCATCCGGACTCCATTTTTCTTTCTTTCTCTTGTTTCCCAAGATAAAAAAATCTTTATATACCCCTCGAACCTATTGACCTCCGTACAAAAGTCTTCTGTTTTCTTTTCTTGCTATTTTCCTAACAGATCTGAAAATATGTCATCTCAAGACTCGGAGGGTGAGAGCTATGTTTCTGATTATATCGAAAACCCCAAGTCTTATGGGGATGCGGAGCGCTATAGCTGGACTTCGGAGGAAGAGGAAGACTATGATCCTAAAGGGAAGGACGAGACGAGTTCAGACGAGGATGAAGTCCCACTGCCTCAACCCGGGGGCATGCACGTGGAATTCAAGAAGTCAAGCTTCCCGAACAAGGCAAAGAAGCCTAAGATCTAGTTTATACCCTTTTGTCTTTTGCAGGAAACAAGGAAGATTTATGCAAAAAGGTATTGGAGCTTGAGCAGGAGATCGCTGAATTGAAGGAGGAAAATTCCATTCTCAAGCGTAAGCTAAGGAAGAAGGACAAGATATCTACTTCACCACCACCACCTCCTTCTTCATCACCAAAAGAAAATTGAGTATCGGGTATGGGCACTCCCCTTGGCTTGAGCCAATATTGGGGGAGGTGCCCCGGTATCGTATCACCTCAACTATCTTTTGCCTTTACTTATGTTAGTTCGGTCCATAGTTATCTTTTGCTTTAGATGAATAAAAGATTAGTTTGATCCTTTCTTTTCGAGAGTTTGCTTAGTGATCTATCCTTGTAATCGTGTGCGAGATATATAATAATGTTAGTTTGAGTTTTGCTTTCTTTACTTTCTTGTTCCAATAAAAAGAAAGGAAATAAATGAAAAATATCATATGCTAATCTTATGGTAAGTAATGACATCACATAGGAAAAGTATAAGTAGAAATTTTAATTGAAGATTGACAAACATAGCATTGGTCAATGATGCAACTCATGAAAGAATTAATAAGGGAAGAGAAGATTCGCATGCAAATACACTATCTTGGAAAATCTTTTGTGATTGTGAGCCCCCATCAAAATATTATATGCCAAAATTGTTGACGTTGGACAAGGAAGACAATGTAATGATTTATGTTTTTCCATATTCACATAGAAGTTATATTGTCATAGATCCTTCAACATGTGGTGCTTGCCCCCAATCTTTGCCAGCCAAAAATTCCGCACTAAGTAGAGATACTACTTGTGCATCCAAAAACCCTTAAACCCAAATCTTGTTTTCAAGAGTCCACAATACCGACCTAAGGATTGAGTAAGATCCTTCAAGTAAGTTGTCATCGGTGCAATAAGGCAATAAAAATTGCTTCTAAAAGTGTTATATCAATTAGTGTAAGAGAAAATTGAGCGTTGTACGAACTTGTGATCGCAAAGAATAAAAGCGACAGACTGCATAATAAAGTTTGCTATCATAAGGGGCAATATAGCGTGACGTTCTCTTGCACTAAGGGATTGAGCATACAAACAAAAAGTGCATGGCAACCTCAGCTTCCCTCTGCGAAGGGCCTATCTTTTACTTTTATGTATTTACTTTCATGCAAGAGCCAAGTTTTCTCTTTTTTTTCCTTTTTTTCTCTTTGGGAAAGCATCATGTGGTGAGGAAAGATCTAGGCACATATATCCAGTTGGATGTGGGTAGCCTAAGTTATTATTGTTGACATCACCCTTGAGGTGAGTATGTTGGGAGGCGAAACTATAAGCCCCTATCTTCCTATGTGTCCGGTTGAAACATTTTGCTCATGTGTATGCGGTGAGTGTTAGCAATCATAGAAGACTATATGATGGTTGAGTATGTGGACTTGCCTAAAGGCTCCGGTACGTGACCCTTCCTGAAAAGATGATGAATTGTAGTTGCAAAGTTGGCTGAGAACATAGTTTGTTGGTTTCCAATAGAGTTTATGCTTTACACTTCGATGGTGTGATGAATTGTTACTTATTCTATGAGAAGTCTATGATAAAAGTTTTATGTTTAAGTTTGTTGCTGTTATAATAATATACATGATGCTTCTATGTCCGTATTTTGTTTTTATCGACACCTCTCTCTCTCTAAGCACGTGGGCATGTTTTTCAATTTCGATTTTTGCTTGAGGACAAGCGAGATCTAAGCTTGGGGGGTTGATACATCCATTTTGCATCATGTTTACATACTGTTATTTATATTTTTTTATGCATAATAATGCTTTTTGGAGTAACTCTAATGCCTTTTCTCTCATAATATGCAAGTTACACACAAAGAGGGAGAATTCCGGCAGCTGGAAATCTAGACCTGGAAAAGCTAAGTCAGGCCACCTATTCTGCACAACTCCAAATGAGCTGAAACTTCACGGGGATTTTTTCTGGAATAAATAAGAAATACTAGAGCAAATAACTACCGGAGGGGATCCACCTGGTGAGCACAAGACACTAGGGCTCGCCTACCCCCCCCCACGCCCTGGTGGGTTGTGCTCAGCCCAGCCCACCTCCGGTGCCCATCTTTTGGTATATAAGTCATTTTGACCTAGAAAAAAATAAGGAGAGGACTTTTGGGATGGAGCGCCGCCATCTCGAGGCGGAACTTGGGCAGGAGCACTTTTGCCTCCCGCGGACCGATTCTGCCGGGGAAACTTCCCTCCCGAAGGGAGAAATCATCGTCATCATCATCACCAACAACTCTCCCATCTTGGGGAGGGCAATCTCCATCAACATCTTCAATAGCACCATATCCTCTCAAACCCTAGTTCATCTCTTGTGTTCAATCTTTGTACCGGAACTATAGATCGATTGGTGCTTGTGGGTGACTAGTAGTGTTGATTACATCTTGTAGTTGATTACTATATGGTTTATTTGGTGGAATATTATATGTTCATATCCATTATGCTATTTTAATACCCCTATGATCATGAACATGTTTATCACTTGTGAGTAGTTACTTTTGTTCTGGAGGTCACGGGAGAAATCATGTTGCAAGTAATCATGTGAACTTGATATGTGTTCGATATTTTGATAGTATGTATGTTGTGATTCCCTTAGTGGTGTCATGTGAATGTCGACTACATGACACTTCACCATATTTGGGCCTAAGGGAATGCATTGTGGAGTAGTAATTAGATAATGGGTTGCGAGAGTGATAGAAAGCTTAAACCCGAGTTTATGCACTATTCCGTAAGGGACCGATTGGATCCAAAAGTTTAATGCTATGGTTAGAAGTTATTCTTAATACTTTTCTCTTAGTTGCCGATGCTTGCAAGGGGGTTAATCATAAGTAGGAGGTTTGTTCAAGTAAGAACAGCACCTAAGCACCGGTCCACCCACATATCAAATTATCAAAGTAGCGAACACGAATCGAACCAACATGATGAAAGTGACTAGATGAAATTCCCGTGTACCCTCAAGAATGCTTTGATTATTATAAGAGATCGTTTTGGCATATCCTTTGCCTCAAAAGGATTGGGCTACCTTGCTGCACTTTTATTACTATTATCGTTGCTTGCTCGTTACAAATTATTTTGCTATCAAACTACTCTGTTACTTACAGTTCCAACACTTGCAGACATTACCTTGCTGAAAACCACTTGTCATTTCCTTCTGCTCCTCGTTGGGTTCGACACTCTTACTTATCGAAAAGGCTACAATTGATCCCATATACTTGTGGGTCATCACATTATAAGATGATCCCTTCACTAAATTTCAAGATAAA
This sequence comes from Aegilops longissima, assembly GCA_021605205.1. Taxonomy (NCBI): domain Eukaryota; kingdom Viridiplantae; phylum Streptophyta; class Magnoliopsida; order Poales; family Poaceae; genus Aegilops; species Aegilops longissima. The sequence continues at coordinate 663,121,606 of CM038680.1, read as the reverse complement.
AGTGTTCTCCCCGAGTATGCATCGTTGTCAAAGTTCATCATTTCAAAGCACCTCGTGATGATCGGGTGTGATAGACTCTACGTTCACATACAACGGGTGTAAGATAGTTTTGCACATGCAGAATACTTGGGTTAAACTTGGTGAGCCTAGCATGTACAGACATGATCTCGAAACACTGGAGACCGAAAGGTCGAACATGAGCCATATAGTAGATATGATCAACATAGAGATGTTCACCATTTATGACTACCCCATGTCACGTGATGATCGGACATGGGTTAGTTGATTTGGATCATGTATCACTTAAATAACTTGAGGGATGTTTATTTAAGTGGGATTTCATTAGTAATTTGATTAATTGAACTTAATTTATCATGAATTTAGTCTTATAGTTGTGTATATCTATGTTGTAGATCAATTGATCGAGCTACCGTTCCCCTGAATTTTAATGCGTTCCTAGAGAAAGCTAAGTTGAAAGATGATGGTAGCAATTACACGGACTAGGTCAGTAATTTGAGGATTACCCTCATTGTTGCACAGAAGAATTATGTCCTTGATGCACCGCTAGGTGACAGACCTGCTGCAGGAGCTGATGCAGATGTTATGAACGGCTGGCAAGCTCGATCTGATGACTAATCAATAGTTCAGTGTGCCATGCTTTACGGCTTAGAACCAACGTCATGGAGCATATGAGATGTTCCAATAGTTGAAGTTAATATTTCAAGCAAATGCCTGGGTTGAGAGATATGAAGTCTCTAACAAGTTCTATAGCTGCAAGATGGAGTAGAACAGTTCTGTCAGTGAACACATACTCAAAATGTTTGGGTATCATAACCACTTGACTCAGCTGGGAGTTTTGATCCGGCTTGAAGCTACGTCGGTATTTCCCCAAAGAGGAAGGGATGATGCATCACAGCGGCGGTAGGTATTTCCCTCAGATATGAAACCATGGTTATCGAACCAGTAGGAGAACCAAGCAACACAACGTAAACAACACCTGCACACAAATAACAACTTCTCGCAACCCGACGTGTAAAAGGGGTTGTCAATCCCTTCCGGGTATGGCGCCTCAAGATAGGCAAAACGGACGTGAGGAAATTGTAGTAGATTGATAGATTGAACGCCAAATAAAATAAATAAGAATAAATTGCAGCAAGGTATTTTTGTAGTTTTGGTTTAATAGATCTGAAAATAAATGCAAAGGAGAAGTAGATCGCAAAGGCAAATATATTAGAAAGAGACCCGGGGGCCATAGGTTTCACAAGTGGCTTCTCTCGATAAGAATAGCAAACGGTGGGTGAACAAATTACAGTCGGGCAAATGATAGAACTACAAATAATCATGACAATATCCAGGCAATGATCATTATATAGGCATCACGTCCAAGATTAGTAGACCGGCTCCTGCCTGCATCTACTACTATTACTCCACACATCGACCGCTATCCAGCATGCATCTAGTGTATTAAGTTCATGGAAAAAAACGGAGTAATGCAATAAGAATGATGACATGATGTAGACAAGATCTATCTATGTAGAGATAGACCCCATCGTTTTATCCTTAGTAGCAACGATACATACGTGTCGGTTCCCCTTCTGTCACTGGGATCAAGCACCGTAAGATCGAACCCACTACAAAGCACCTCTTCCCATTGCAAGATAAATAGATCAAGTTGGCCAAACAAAACCCAAATATCAGAGAAGAAATACGAGGCTATAAGCAATCATGCATAAAAGAGATCAAAGAAACTCAAATACTTTCATGGATATAAAAAGATATAACTGATCATAAACTAAAAGTTCATCAGATCTCAACAAACACACAGCAAAAGATTTACATCATATGGATCTCCAAGAGCAAAAGATTTACATCATATGGATCTCCAAGAGACCATTGTATTAAGAATTCAGCGAGAGAGAGGAAGCCATCTAGCTACTAACTACGGACCCGAAGGTCTACAAAGAACTACTCACGCATCATCGGAGAGGCACCAATGGAGGTGGTGAACCCCATCCGAGATGGTGTCTAGATCTGGTGGTTCTGGACTCTGCGGCGGCTGGATCAATATTTCATCGACTCCCCTAGGGTTTTTGGAATATTGGGGTATTTATAGAGCAAATAGGCGGTCCGAGGGCACACAAGGTGGGCACAACCCACCAGGGCATGCCTGGGCCTCCTAGCGCGCCCTGGTGGGTTGTGCTCTCCTCGGAGCATCCCCCAGGCACAGCCAGGGCCCATTACATGTCTTCTGGTCCATAAAAAATCCCCGTAAAGTTTCGTGGCATTTGGACTCCGTCTGATATTGATTTCCTGCGATGTAAAAAACATGCAGAAAACATCAACTGGCACTTGGCACTATGTCAATAGGTTAGTACCAAAAAATGATATAAAATGATTATAAAACATCCAAGATTGATAATATAACATCATGGAACAATCAAAAATTATAGATACGTTGGAGACGTATCAAGTTGATCTTCAAGTTGATAGTGTTATTGAGAGAGTTCTTCAATCACTGTCACCAAGCTACAAAGTATTCGTGATGAACTATAATATGCAAGGGATGAACAAAATGATTCCTGAGCTTTTCGCAATGCTTAAGGCCATGGAGGTAGAAATCAAGAAGGAGAATCAAGTGTTGATGCTTAACAAGACCATTAGTTTCAAGAAAAAGGGCAAGGGAAAGAAAGGGAACTTCAAGAAGAATGGCAAGCAAGTTGCCACTCCCGGGAAGAATCCCAAAGCTAGACCCAAGCCTGAAACTGAGTGCTATTCCCGCAAAGGGAATGGTCACTGGAAGCGGAACTGCCCCAAATACTTGGTGGTTAAGAAGGATGGCAAAGTGAACAAAGGTATATTTGCTATACACGTTATTGATGTGTACCTTACTAATGCTCGTAGCAGGGCCTGGGTATTTCATACTGGTTCGGTTGCTCATATTTGTAACTCAAAACAGGAGTTGCGGAATAAACGAAGATTGGCTAAGGACGAGGTGACGATGCGCGTCGGGAATGGTTCCCACGTCGATGTGATCGCCGTTGGCACGCTACCTTTACATCTACCTTCGAGATTAGTTTTAGACCTCAATAATTGTTATTTGGTGCCAATGTTGAGCATGAACATTTTATCTGGATCTTGTTTATTGCGAGACGATTATTCATTTAAGTCAGAGAATAATGGTTGTTCTATTTATATGAATAATATCTTTTATTGTCATGCACCCTTGAAGAATGATCTGTTCTTGTTGAATCTCGATTGTAGTGATACACATATTCATAATATTGATGCTACAAGATGCAAAGTTGATAATGATAGTGCAACATATTTGTGGCACTGCCGTTTAGGTCATATTGGTGTAAAGCGCATGAAGAAACTCCATGCAGATGGACTTTTGGAGTCACTTGATTATGAATCATTTGATACTTGCGAACCATGCCTCATGTGCAAGATGACTAAAACTTCATTCTCCGGAACAATGGAGAGCTAATGACTTGGTGGACATAATACATACCGATGTATGCGGTCCGATGAGTGTTGAAGCACGCGGCGGGTACCGTTATTTTCCGACCTTCACAGATGATTTGAGTAGGTATGGGTATATCTACTTGATGAAACACAAGTCTGAAACATTTGAAAAGTTCAAAAAAATTGAGACTGAAGTGGAGAATCATCATAACAAGAAAATAAAGTTTCTACGATCTGATCGCGGAGGCGAATATTTGAGTTACGAGTTTGGCCTTCATTCAAAACAACGTGGAATTGTTTCACAACTCACGCCACCTGGAACACCAGAGCAAAATGGTGTCCGAACGTCGTAATCGTACTTTATTAGATATGGTGCATTCTATGATGTCTCTTATCGATTTACCACTATAGTTTTGGGGTTATGCATTAGAGACAGCCGCATTCATGTTAAATAGGGCACCGTCTAAATCCGTTGAGACGACGCTGTATGAACTGTGGTTTGGCAAGAAACCTAAGCTGTCGTTTCTTTAAGTTTGGGGTTGCGACACTTATGTCAAAAGGCTTCGGCCTGATAAGTTCAAACCCAAATCGGAGAAGTGCGTCTTCATAGGATACCCTAAGGAAACAATTGGGTACATCTTCTACCACAGATCCGAAGGCAAGATTTTTGTTGCTAAGAATGGATCCTTTCCAGAGAAGGAGTTTCTCTCGAAAGAAGTGAGTGGGAGGAAAGTAGAAGTTGATGAGGTAACTGTACCTTCTCTCGAATTGTAAAGTAGCACATCATAGAAAACCGTTCCCGTGATGCCTACACCAACTAGAGAGGAAGCAAATGATAATGATCATGAAACTTCAGATCAAGTTACTACTGAACTTCGTAGGTCGACCAAAGCACGATCCTCACTAGAGTGGTACGGTAATCCTGTCCTGGAAGTTATGTTATTAGACCATGGCGAACCTACAAACTATGAAGAAGCTATGATGAGCCCAGATTCCGATAAATGGCTTGAGGCCATGAAATCTGAGATAGGATCCTTGTATGAGAACAAAGTATGGACTTTGGTGGACTTGCCCGATGATTGGCAAGCCATAGAAAATAAATGGATCTTCAAGAAGAAGACTGACGCTAATGTTAATGTTACTGTCTACAAAGCTCGACTTCTCGCGAAAGGTTTTCGACAAGTTCAGGGAGTTGACTACTATGAGACTTTCTCACCCGTAGCGATGCTTAAGTCTGTCCGAATCATGTTAGCAATTGCCACATTTTATGACTATGAAATCTGGCAAATGGACGTCAAAACTACATTCCTTAATGGATTTCTTAAAGAAGAGTTGTATATGATGCAACCAGAAGGTTTTGTCGATCCTAAAGGTGCTGACAAAGTGTGCAAACTCCAGCGATCCATCTATGGACTGGTGCAGGCATCTCGGAGTTGGAATATACGCTTTGATGAGGTGATCAAAGCATATGGTTTTATATATAGACTTATGGTGAAGCCTGTATTTACAAGAAAGTGAGTGGGAGCTCTATAGCATTTCTGATATTATACGTGGATGACTGCTACGTCTTGAGCTTGCGTTGGTTTTCCCCGAAGAGGAGAGGATGATGCAGCAGAGTAGCGTAAGTATTTCCCTCAGTTTTTGAGAACCAAGGTATCAATCCAGTAGGAGGCCACACGCAAGTCCCTCGTACCTACACAAAACAAATAGCTCCTCGCAACCAACGCGAATAGGGGTTGTCAATCCCTTCACGGTCACTTACGAGAGTGAGATCTGATAGAGATGATAGATAATATTTTTGGTATAAAGATGCAAAGTAAAATAAAAAGGCAAAATAAAAAAAGCAAAGCAATAATAAAGCGTAGGAAGATTAATATGATGAGAATAGACCCGGGGGCCATAGATTTCACTAGTGGCTTCTCTCAAGAGAATAGGTATTTTACGGTGGGTGAACGAATTACTGTTGAGCAATTGACTGAATTGAGCATAGTTATGAGAATATCTAGGTATGATCATGTATATAGGCATCACGTCCGAGATAAGTAGACCGACTCCTGCCTGCATCTACTACTATTACTCCACTCATCGACCGCTATCCAGCATGCATCTAGAGTATTAAGTTAATGAAAACAGAGTAACGCCTTAAGCAAGATGACATGATGTAGAGGAATAAATTCATGCAATATGATAAATACCCCATCTTGTTATCCTCGATGGCAACAATACAATACGTGCCTTGCAACCCTTTATGTCACTGGGTAAGGACACCGCAAGATTGAACCCAAAGCTAAGCACTTCTCCCATTGAAAGAACTACCAATCTAGTTGGCCAAACCAAACGAATAATTCGAAGAGACTTGCAAAGATAACCAATCATACATAAAAGAATTCAAAGAAGATTCAAATATTGCTCATAGATAATCTTGACCATAAACCCACAATTCATCGGTCTCAACAAACACACCGCAAAAAGAAGATTACATCGGATAGATCTCCACGAGAGAGGGGGAGAACATTGTATTGAGATCCAAAAAGAGAGAAGAAGCCATCTAGCTACTAACTATGGACCCGAAGGTCTGAGGTAAACTACTCACACTTCATCGGAGAGGCTATGGTGATGATGTAGAAGCCCTCCGTGGTGGAATCCCCTTCCGGCGGAGCTCCGGAACAGGCCCCAAGATGGGATCTCGTGGATACAGAAAGTTGCAGCGGTGGAATTAGGTTTTTGGCTCCGTATCTGATCTATTGGGGGTACGTAGGTATATATAGGAGGAAGGAGTACGTCGGTGGAGCTTCGAGGGGCCCACGAGGCAGGGGGCGCGCCCTCCACCCTCGTGGCTTTCTTGACGGAGGGTCCAAGTCTTCTGGATCTTATCTGATGAGAAAATCACGTTTCCGAAGATTTCATTCTATTTGGACTCTGTTTGATATTTCGTTTCTTCGAAACACTGAAATAGGCAAAAAAAATGCAATTCTGGGCTGGGCCTCCGGTTAATAGGTTAGTCCCAAAAGTAATATATAAGTGGAAAACAAAGCCCTATACAGTCCAAAACAATAGATAATATAGCATGGAGCAATCAAAAATTATAGATACGTTGGAGACGTATCAATGACATATTATTGATTGGAAATGGTATAGAATTTCTGGATAGCATAAAAGGATACTTGAATAAGAATTTTTCAATGAAAGACCTCGGTGAAGTTGCTTATATATTGGGCATCAAATCTATAGGGATAGATCGAGACGCTTGATAGGAGTTTCACAAAGCACATACCTTGACAAAGTTTTGAAGAAGTTCAAAATGGACCAGTCAAAGAAAGGGTTATTGCCTATGTTACAAGGTGTGAAATTGAGTCAAACTCAAAGCCCGACCACTGTAGAAGATGGAGAGAGAATGAATGTCATTCCCTATGCCTCAGCCATATGTTCTATCATGTATGCTATGCTATGTACCAGACCTAATGTGTGCCTTGCCATCAGTTTGGCAGGGAGGTACCAAAGTAATCCAGGAGTGGATCACTTGACAGCGGCCAAGAACATCCTGAAGTACCTGAAAAGGACCAAGGATATGTTTCTCGTTTATGGAGGTGACGAAGAGCTCGTCGTAAATGGTTACGTCGATGCTAGCTTTGACACTGATCCGGATGACTCTAAGTCACAAACAGGATATGTATTTATATTGAATGGTGGAGCTGTCAGTTGGTGTAGTTCCAAGCAGAGCGTCATGGCGGGATCTACGTGGAAGCGGAGTACATAGCTGCTTCGGAAGCAGCGCACGAAGGAGTCTGGATGAAGGAGTTCATATCCGATCTGGGCGTAATACCCAGTGCACCGTGTCCAATGAAAATCTTTTGTGACAACACTGGAGGAATTGCCTTGGCGAAGGAATCTAGGTTTCACAAGAGAACCAAACACATCAAGAGACGCTTCAACTCCATTCGTGAAAAGGTCAAGGATGGACACATAGAGATTTGCAAAATACATACGGATCTGAATGTAGCAGACCCGTTGACCAAGCCGATTCCGCGAGCAAAACATGACCAAGATTCCATGGGTGTTAGATTCATTACAATGTAATTTAGATTATTGACTCTAGTGCAAGTGGGAGACTGAAGGAAATATGCCCTAGAGGCAATAATAAAGTTATTATTTTATATTTCCTTATTCATGATAAAGGTTTATTATTCATGCTAGAATTGTATTGATCGAAAACTTAAATACATGTGCGAATACATAAACAAATACCATATCCCTAGTAAACCTCTACTAGAATAGCTCGTTGATCAAAGTTAAGGTTTCCTAACCATAGACATGTGTTGTCATATAATAACGGGATCACATCATTAGGAGAATGATGTGATGGACAAGAACCATCCATTAGCTTAGCATATTGATCGTTCAGTTTATTGCTATTGCTTTCTTGATGAAAAATACATATGCCTTCGACTATGAGATTATGCAACTCCCGGATACTAGAGGAATACCTTGTGTGCTATCAAACATCACAACGTAACTGGGTGATCATAAAGATGCTCTACAAGTATCTTTGAAGGTGTTTTTTTGAGTTGGCATACATCGAGATTAGGATTACCCCTCTTAGTAATACACGTCATAAGAAGCCTTGCAAGCAAAGTGACTAAGGAGCTAGTTGCAAAATGATGTATTACAGAACGAGTAAAGAGACTTGCCGGTAACGAGATTGAACTTGGTATGAAGATACCAACGATCGAATCTCGAGCGAGTAACATACCAATGAACAAAGGGAATTGCGTATGTTGTCATAAGGTTTGACCGATAAAGATCTTCGTAGAATATGTAGGAGCCAATATGAGCATCCAGGTTCCGCTATTGGTTATTGACCAAAGAGGTGTCTCGGTCGTGTCTACATAGTTCTCGAACCCGTAGGGTCCGCATGCTTAACGTTCGTTGACGATATAGTGTTATATGAGTTATATGATTTGGCGACCGAATGTTGTTTGGAGTCCCGGATGAGATCACAGACATGACGAGGAGCTCCGGAATGGTCTGTAGGTAAAGATTGATATATAGGATGATGGTATTCGGACACCGGAAGTGTTTCAGATTGTACCGGGTAGTCATCGGAATACCGAAGGGGTTCCGGATACCCCCGGGAGGGTGATGGGCCTATTGGTCCATTAGAGGGGAGCACACCAACCCACAAGGGGCTGGCGCACCCTCCCTAAGGCAGCCGACCCATGGGGGAAAGGACGGAGGGGGATTCGGCCTCCCCTTTCCTTCCCTCTCCCCCTTTCCTTTCCCCCTCCGGCAAATAAGGAAGGGCGCGCGGCCATGGAAGGAGCCCAAGTAGGATTCAGACCTACTTGGGGCGCCTCCTAGCTGCTCCCCTCTCCCCCACCTATATATATGTGGGAGGAGGGCGCCACACATAACCACGACAATCTCTTAGCCGTGTGTGGCACCCCCCTCCACCGTTTACACCCTCGGTCATATTTTCGTAGTGCTTAGGCGAAACCCTGCGAAGATAGCATCACCATCACCGTCACCACGCCGTCGTGCTGCCGGAACTCATCCACTACCTTGCCATCTTGCTGGATCAAGAAAGCATGGACGTCACCGAGCTGAACATGTGTTGAATGCGGAGGTGTCGTACGTTCGGTACTCGATCGGTTGGATCGCGAGCCACCAACCGGGACTAAAGGGCTGGCACAGCGGTGTCGAAAGTTTAGTCCCACCTTGCTAGTTGAGAAGAGCTCAGAGCGGTTTATAAGCGCGACTGCGGCTACCCTCTCGAGCTCCTCTCTTATGCAGGCAGTACATGCCTAGCTCTATGCTCTGTTGGGCCTGCTTGCACTGCGGGCCTGCATCCTGGCCCATATGTAGGGTTTCTAGTCATATGCAGGCTGTGGTTGCTTAGTAGGTGGGCATTTTTTAATTTTTTGCATATGTTATGTTTTCAAATTTTAATGTTATTTTTTGCATATGCTATGTTTAGTTGCATAAATTTTATATAATTTTAGTTGCATGAATTTTATTTTTTATTGATTCTTTTAGTAGATTCCTCTTGCTATTAGAGTTTTATAAAAGCTTTTTATAATTTTCATAATTATTAGTTGTATAAATTTTATTTTTATTGATTCTTTTTAGTTGATTCCTTTTGCTATTAGAGTTTTATAAAAGCTTTTCATAATTTTGATAATTTTAGTTGCATACATTTTATATAATTTTAAGTTAATATTATTTTGATCATTACTAGAGGTTTGTAAAAGCTTTTTAGTTGATTCTTTTGCTATTGAAGAATATTATAGTTTTCCTTTAGTTGATCATAACAAAATATTTTAATTGATTCTTTTAGTTCATTCTTTTTGCTATTAGAGTTTTATAAAAGTTTTTTAGTTCATTCTTTTTACTAATAGTTCATTCTTTGAGCTAAATGACCTTGAAATTAAGAATCAGTACAAATGAACTCTAAAAAGGTTGAAACTTGGCACGGTATCGTTATTTCACCAACATAGCATGTGCTGAAAAGTTTACAGGGTTATGGCAAAAACTGGATGCACTTCGTGTAGAAAACTGGACAATCTCTTTCAAAGTATCAAGGTTTCGGACGAAAACTCATCTAGCTCAAACTAGAAAATGGACAAATATGGTTTTCAGGGAATTACTAAAAAAATAAATACGTAAAGTTCATACATAGTTCTCATAGAACAACATACAAATCTCTAGGGCATCTAATTAAAACATGCATTGAAACTAACATAAAACTATGTAAAACATTTAAATGCAACAACCAATGCGATCAAAATGCAACTAAGGTAACAGTTGATCCAACAACATAATGATACCAAGCCTCATTATCAATGGCATATTTTCTAATCTTTCTAATCTTCAAGCGCATTGCATCCATCTGGATCTTGTGATCATCGACAACATGCAACTCCAATTTCATCTTCTCTTCTTCAACTCTTTTCAGTTTTTGTTTCAAATAATTGTTTTCTTTTTCAACTAAATTTAACCTCTCAACAAGAGGGTCGGTTGGAATTTCCGGTTCACATACCTCCTACATAAATACATCTATGTCAAGTTGGTCGGCATAATTGTCATAAACACTAAATGAAACGAATAGTTATAAAAGATAATATACCACATCTGAATCATAGACCGGACGAGAGCCGACGGGAGCGGATACCAAAACCATGGCACTATATAATAACAAACAATAATAAAAGTAAGAAAATCATACAAGTAGTTATCTAAATCATACAAGAAGAATTTTTTCTTTTAAAAAGAAGATAAGAACAAGAGGCTCACCACGGTGGTGCCGGCGACGAGATCGGCGCGGGCGATCGACGGTGGTGAGGACTGGCACCGCCAAACCTAGACAAATCTTGGGGAAATTTAGCTTGGAGGTCGAGCTTGGAGGAAGAATAGAGGAGAAAGCTTAAGTGTGGCTCAGGCATTTCATCGAACACCTCATGTGCATATATAGGCACAAAACAGAGTAGCCCACACCTCCCACCCTTCCACGGCCAAAAAACAGAGGAGATGGGGGGGCGTGGATATATATAGGCAAAATTTTAGTCCCGGTTTGTGTCTAAAACCGGGACTAGAGGCCTACCCTTTAGTCCCGGTTCCTGACACAAACCGGGACTAAAGGGCAGCAACACCTTTAGTCTTGGGTTGTGTCTGGAACCGTAACTAAAGGTCTCAGTTGAACCGGTACTGATGCCTGCCGAGGCTCGGCAGGCGTCCTAGCCTCTAGAACTGGGACTAATGCTTCCATTAGTCCCAGTTCGTATCACGACCGGGCCTAATGCTCTTATCTCGCCAGGACCAAAGCCATGTTTTCTACTAGTGTAACATAATGAATTCCTCCATGGCGATCTTCAAAGCTGTGTCGACCCGTCGTTGGCGGTCGCGGCGGCGAGATGGGCCTGCTCCTTTATTGGCGCGGTGCAATCCCTTGAGAAATGCACGTACTCTTGGCAGTTGTAGCAGCGAACCTGGCGGATGTCGAAGGTGCTCTTCTTCTTGCCGACGCCACGGCGGTTCTTGTCGCGAGCAAGCCACTCCTCCTCCGTGAGGAGCAGCCGAGGGCCGCAGTCGCTGTTGCGTGCCTCGTCCATGTCAAAGCTCTCCTCCGCGGCCAAGAAGCGCCCCGTGAGCTCTTCAATGGTCAAGGTCTTGAGGTCGAGCAGCGACTGGATGGAGTGCGTGAGTTGCCAGTAGCCCTGCGGCACGCAGCGAAGAAACTTGAGCACCGCCTTGTGCTCGATGATGCCGTCGCCGAGGGCCTCGAGGTCGTTGACGATGCCAGTGAGGCGGACAACGAACTCCTCCAAGGTCTTGAGGTCGAGCAGCGACTGGATGGAGTGCGCGAGTTGCCGGTAGCACTGCGGCACGTAGCGAAGAAATTTGAGCACCGCCTTGTGCTCGATGATGCCGACGCCGAGGGCCTCGAGGTCGTTGACGATGCCAGTGAGGCGGACAACGAACTCCTCCATCCTCTCACCATCCTTGAACCGGAGATTCTCGAACTCCAATCGACGCGTCTGCGCCCGGGCTTCGCGGACGTGCTCAGACCCCATCCTCAAGGTCTTGAGGGCGTCCCAAGCCTCCTTCGCCGAGTCCTTCGCAGCCAAGGAGCGCAACATCTCCGACAACACAACCTGGAGGATGGTGCCCAAAGCTTCACGATCGTCGCGGTAGTCGATGACGGCGCCATGCTCGACCACCTCCCATAGGCATTGCGCCTGCAGCTGCACTCGCATGACGAGCGCCCACTCGGTGTAGTTTGTGCAGGTCAGCGTGGGGAGCTGTACCATCGACGAGGTCTGCCGGACAACGCGCTCGATGACATGAACCTCGCCGTTGCCGCTGCCGTCGGTGAGCCGCCGGCTTCCCCTTGGCCAGCTCTGCCGCCTTGGACGCATCATCTCCCTCGGTGCCGGCCATCACAATGAAGGATCAAACCGTAGCTCTGTATACCAAACGTTGGAGCAGCCCGAGGAGGAAGAAGCACACAGACAGGTCTGGAGGAAGAAGCACACACACAGGTCTGGAGGTAGAAGAGGACACACAGGGGCTTGGCACCGCATATAACTTGTGCCACTTTTCTGTATTTTGCCCCTAACGCAAATGAGAGTACATGTGTTTAAGTACCAGACCTACACTACACACATGCACCCACTAACCCCACTACTAATCCCACTACGTTGCATGCAGACGCGACGGCCAAGCCAGCTGCTTGATCCGATTATTCCCCATGTACAGGCTTGAGTTAAATCCAAGTTTACAGCAGACTTAAGCTTGCCCACAACAGCACACTTGACGCACACCTCAACTGATTGCGTCCGCTTCTTGCTCCACGCTGATCTGCCGCCGCACTCGGCCGCTCTGACTCCACGGAGCTGTAGGCTCATATATTGCTAACAACCACATCCATGCAAACTACACGACGTGCATGGTACTAATCAGCTAATAATGCTAACTCAACTAACTAACTAGGCACTATTAAGCTTGCATGTGTACTCGTCTCCACACTTCTACGAGCACGTTGACTGCCGCAGCCTCAAGCCTTCAACTTAACTACATGCATGAATAAACTAATGCGACGAAATAAACATGATGACACCTAGACAACAAGGTTAACTTTAACAATGAACGGGAGATTTTCCGCTTTGATCTTGTCTTGCTACGTGTGATGTTACATTTTTTTTTTTTTGCTACCGCCATCTTTTGGTTTGCTGGAACCAGTACACGTTCGTTTTTGCTACCGTGAGCTTTGGCTGCGAGCGATGCCGTCGACACCTCCATTGCCATTTGATGCTGCAACCAGGGGTGGGCAGCACCGGCGAGGAACGGTGTCATGGTCGGCGCCGTGGAGACCATCATGCTTGCAACAGGGAGATGATGAAAAAGTTGCAACGGGGTCAACGGACTTTTGTTATTTTGCGATTTTGACGGCGACGAGCTTTGACGGCGAGCGTCAGGGGCGAGGGCAGTAAGGGCGGCCGGCCCCGCCGCTTGACACGAGGGAGTGGAAGGCGCGCAGCGTGACACGGGGGAGAGAAGGGCGGCCGCCATGGCCTGTGCTCTTGTGTCTTCAGATGCGAAGAGAAGGGGTGATAAGACGATGGAGAACGAAGCATCTAACGGCCACGCGCGTGACGATTCGGTCAGTCCACCGGCACCTATCACTGGTCAATTTCAAATGGTTGTAGTGGTAGTAGATCACACGATGCTTACAGCCATACCGATCTCAAAACTTAAAATATCAGCCACGAGAAGCGCCAGCTCGCGCTCCATACATGTCGCACGCCGCACGCCGGCTCGATCGCCGAATATATCTATATAATAATCCTATCTACATCCACGGTCGCCATTCTCATGCTGCGCCACCGGACTCCACCACCTTGATTCAGTTTGCCTTTTCTCCGGCCTCCATTGCCGATCAGCTCACATCACATCCATGGAGGAAGCCGGCGGACGGCTGGAGGTGATGATGTTCCCGTGGCTGGCGTTCGGGCACATGCTCCCGTACCTCGACCTGTCGACGCGCCTGGCGGCCCGTGGCCACGCCGTCGCGTTCGTCTCCACGCCGCGGAACCTCGCCAGGCTCCCGCCCGTGCCGCCGCACTTGTCGGGCCGCCTCCGGTTCGTGCCGCTGCCGCTGCCGCGCGTGTCGACGGGCTGCCCGAGGGCGCCGAGTCCACGGCCGACGTGCCGCCCGGGGAGCACGGGGCCCCATGGACGGGCTCGCGGCCCCTCTCGCCGTGTTCCCTGGCCGGAGGCCGGATTGGATCGTCCATGGCTTCTGCCACCACTGGGTCCCGCTAGTCGCCGACGAGCACAAGGTACCCTGCGCAATATTCCAGATCGTCCTGGGCTCCTGGCCGGCGTGGCCGCCTTTATGGGACCGCGAGGGACGAACACGGCGCACCCGCGCACGACGTTGGAAGACTTCATTGTTGCGCCCGCATGGCATACCGCCGCTACGAGGCCGAGTGGCTCGCCGGCTCTTTCCGGCCCAGCGCGTCCGGCGTTCCCCACATGCATCGCATGTGGCAGATCAACGAGCGTTGTCGCCTCACCATCTACCGCAGCTGCGACGAGGTCGAGCCCGGGGTGCTCGCCCTCCTCAGCAACCTCTGCCAGAAGCCTTCCATCGCTGCCGGGGTCCTGCTGCCCCCTCCGGACATCGGTGTCGCTAACCGCGGTGTCCGCCCGGATATGTTTCGCTGGCTGGAGACGACCAGCCCCCAAAGTCCGTCATCTACGTCGCGCTCGGAAGTGAGGCACCGGTGACTCTAAAGAACCTGCACGAGCTCGCGCTCGGGCTTGAGCTCGCCGGCGTGCGCTTCCTCTGGGCTCTCCGGTCGCCCGGCGCCCCATCCGACTCCGGCACCGGCGTGGACGACCACGGAGTGCTGCCCGACGGGTTCGAGGAAAGGACGCGTGGCCGCAGCATGGTCGAGACTGGGTGGGTGCCGCAGGTGAAGGCGCTCGCGCACGGCGCGGTGGCTGCGTTCCTGACGCACTGTGGTTGGGGCTCCACCGTGGAGAGCTTCGCGTTTGGGCACCCGCTGGTGATGCTCCCGTTCGTCTTAGACCAGCCGCTCGTCGCGCGGACCATGACGGAGAAGGGCGTCGGCGTGGAGGTTGCCGTCTGATTAGTCCAGTCTTTGTAGTGTGTTCTTCTTCATCAATGAAATACAAGCACCATTGCTTTTTGTCAAAAAATCGATGCCCATGACCGCAACCTCTCGGTGCAGCTCCCGGCGGCACACCTCTCTTAGGTACCAGCGGTGGCCAAGGACTAGAAAAGCCTGTGTTCACATATGGATACCCTTGACGAACGAAGCATGACACGACATCCTCTCGCTCAAACGCGGCATAATTCGCCCCCGAGGAAATCAGTAACCGTGTGAACGGGATGATATATTATCCTTATATATGTTGCATTGTATTCTTCTAAATATACCATATCTATGTATTAGTCCTTGCATATCACACTCAAGTCATCATTTTTTGGGCAAACTCACTCAAGTCATCATGGTTTCCATACTTTTTAATTTAGACCTAAATTCTATGCATTCATGAGAAAGTCCTTGATTTATAGAAACAGGCGAAACAAGCCCCGGGTTGTTTTCACAACACTCTTCCTCATAAGTTTCATTGAGAAAGAAAGCGATGATTTTGTGGTGATCAAATAGACAAGCAGGTTCCGAAATTAAGCATTGATGTCAAGGGGAGTGGGGCCTCAAGCTATTTCACTAGGAAAGGATGAAGACATGAATTTTGGAGCTAACCCTATGCGTCGATACTCTAGCCGGTACATAACGCCAGCAGGGGAATGTTGAGGGGATATACGCCACAACAAGTGTCACATGGTATTATGTATAGTGAAAGGACACACTGATACATTTTTGGTTGAGTCAGTGGAAAATCAAAAGGCCATTGCTATAAACAATTTCTTACATGTTATAGGTAGGGAATAAGATGGACACATCGAAGAAAATAAATCAGCGACGTGTCATTGTCGGTAGATATGAGGATGAATGGACAAGGATAAAACCTTTACGTGATAGGTTTCCTAGATTACATAATGTTACAAGTAGTTGCCAAAATTTAAATTATGGTTGGAAGAGTGTTAAGTTTAGGAGGATTTTGAGAGGTGTTTTACTTGATAGTTTTTTTTTGCGAGAAACTTTCAATCTATCCATCTTCAATCATAGCAGTACAAAGAACAAGAGAGGTAATAAAAATTACAACCATGACCGCGGACCACCTAATGGCGATTATAAGCACTGGAGCGAGCCAAAGGTGCTCCACTGGCATTGCCCCTTCCTCACTGGAGTCGGGCAAACCTTATTGTAGTAGACAGTCAGGAAGTCGTCGTGCTAACTGCTAAGGCCCCATAGGACCAGCGCATCAGAGTAGCAACAATCACCAATGAAGAAAGCTGTAGATCAAAAGGATCAAACCTGTGAACACCCAAACGAAGACGAATGAAGACCGGATCCAAACAGATCCACCAAACACCAACACCGACTGAATCCGACAAGATCCGATGGAGATAAACCTCCACACGCTCTCCGAAGATGCTAGACGCACCATCGAGACGGGGATAGAACGTGGGAAGCATTATTCCTAGTAAGGGACATCGCCGCCGCCACACAAGCCTAACCAAGACGCTGAATCTAACAAGAACAAGAATGAGGTCCCTCCTGCAGGCGGGGGACCGAGATCCTCCACACCTCCATGACCTAGAGGCCATCGGAGACGGGGAGGACTGGCGGAGACGCCGACGGGAGGAGAAGAACTTTTCTTGTGGAGGAGAAAAGAGATGTTTGTAATTGTTTACTTGATAGTTGATGAAATAGAGTGGAAGAATAGGATGTGCTTCTCACTAAGGAGAGTGATAGATGTAGATGGAGCTTATTGTTTCAGTTAATTTTTTGGTTAAGTCTTTATGTAAAATCACCTCCGATTCAGAGTATAAGGTCCATCAGTTTCCGTGCAAGTCATTATAATAAAATATTAACATCTATAATATAATACAAAATGAATAAATATATGAAAATACTTTTCGTGATGGTTCCAATAGTACAATTTTGGTATTGTAGATATTTACACTTTTTCTTAAACACTTGATCATACATACACATGATTGACTTTTGAAAAACCTAATATACTCCCTGTTGCGGTTTTAGTTCAAAGTTGAACTAAAATCACGACAAAAAAATATGAAACGGGGGAGTACCTTATATTTTGAAGCTGTACAAGTTGAGGCAGCAAACTAATCGAGCCATATGGCCCGTATCGCCTAGCCCGGGCCAAGTTTCACTTCCATACCAGCCCGGCCCAGCAGCTTCCTTCAACCTCAAACCCGCTCGAACCTCCGGCTCCACTCGCCGTCGCCGCCGCCGCCGCCCACCGACGACGAAGGGATGGGGACGTCCGTGCAGGTGATGCCGCTGAGCGGGGCGTACGGGGAAGGTCCCCTTTGCTATCTGCTCGCCGTCGACGGCTTCCGCTTCCTCCTCGACTGCGGCTGGACCGACCACTGCGACCCCGCCCTCCTCCAGCCCCTCGCCAGGTAGGTACCCCCACCTCCCTCAACCACCCCATCCCCGCCGCGGGCTTGCATCCCCTTCGATTTGGTTGCCTCCGCGCCTCCGCGCGTGTGTGCTGGTGGGCGTGGTTGGTTGCCTCGCCGGGCGCACGCCACCTGCTCGACAAATTGGGCCAACTAGGCCGAGGCATCCCCATCTTTAGCTTGTGCTAATCAGTAGCATCAATAGACAACCATACCTAAAAGGAAAAATTAGCGGAGAAATCTGTCTTGTTCTTTTCCCTGGGCTGGTGACACGAACCTACATGGATATAGCAGCAACTGTTTCTACAGATTCACAGTCTAATGCAATTTTTCCTTTTAGGCTTTTAAGTATATATGCCCACAGATAGCAAAATGTTGTTGTTAGATTGCTTCTGTTGCTCGATTTTTTACTCAGATTTTGACTTGTTTCTTCCTGAAAGCCCCATACAATGCTATTGAGTAAAGGGTCACTTTGTTTTTCTGCATATACAGCATTGACATGATTATTTCAGTCCAAACGCATTTGATACTTTTGCTTATGAAGATAAGCATGTTTTGTATCTTTCAGGGTTGCGCCATCAATAGATGCTGTTCTTCTGTCTCATCCTGACATGATGCATCTAGGAGCTTTGCCCTATGCTATAAAACATCTTGGATTATCTGCACCAGTATATGCAACAGAACCTGTGTTTAGACTTGGCCTTTTAACCATGTATGATTATTTTCTATCTCGATGGGTAAGCTTCCTCAGCCCATTGTTGTAATTTGTAACTACGTATGCATATTCAGTTTTCAATATCCTCCTTGCTGCAGACTGCATTTTCATTTATCGCTCTTCGTCGTTTATCGAGGACTCTTACCATTTTTATTTTCTCTTGCAGCAAGTTGCAGACTTCGACTTGTTTTCTTTGGATGATATTGATGCCGCATTCCAGAATGTTGTGAGACTGAAATATTCACAAAATCACCTTCTTAACGGTCAGTGAGACCGTGTTGATGTACACCACTTTAGTTTGCTCAGTTGTATGCCCTCAATAACCTTTTCTCAACAGATAAAGGTGAAGGAATAGTTATTGCGCCACATGTGTCGGGCCATCTTTTGGGGGGTACAGTATGGAAGATAACAAAAGATGGAGAGGATGTCGTCTATGCTGTTGACTTTAACCACCGAAAAGAGAGGTTAGATCCTTTATTGTGTCTGTCCTGTACAGATTAGGCACTCTTTTGCTTAAAAAACACACTAATGTGCTCTTTTCAGGCATTTGAATGGTACAACCCTTGGATCTTTTGTACGGCCAGCTGTTTTGATTACTGATGCTTACAATGCCTTGAACAATCAGGTCTACAAAAGGCAGCAGGATCAAGATTTCATTGGTATGTCACTGGACTAGCTACCAATAAGTATTCTCTTGCATTAGATATGCTATTCTCCCCCACCCCCCTCCGTCCTTGTTAGCTTGAGCTACCAGCTCATGATGAAGTGCAAATTGTTATTATTGTTACGCATAGAAATTAAGAAGATGCACTGATACACATTATTTTATTTTCCAAATTTGCAACATTTGGGATTTTCCTTTTTACTTTTAATTCATGGTGAAGTGCCATGTTCAGATACGATGAACAACTTAAAATTGTTATTGTACTTGCATTGTATGTCAAAACCTCTTGGTTGAAGCGTCAACTTTTTTATACAGATTCAATGGTGAAAGTCCTATCAAGTGGTGGTAGCGTATTACTGCCTGTTGATACAGCTGGTAGAGTACTAGAACTTCTTTTAATAATGGAGCAGGTGATATCTTGATTGTATTATTATTTCTCCTTTTCCCTGGTATGTTAATGATGTGCTAAACTTTTATCTTGATACGTTGCAGTACTGGGCTCAACGACATTTGGTCTATCCTATCTACTTTCTGACAAATGTTTCTACTAGTACTGTTGATTTTGTCAAGAGTTTTCTTGAATGGATGAGTGATTCGATCTCAAAGTCTTTTGAACACACTAGAGATAATGCCTTCTTATTAAGGTATAACGATTGCCATGTCATGAACATGCTTCCCCTCTCTTGCTCCTAGCAGAGTCACACTTATTTGTTATCACTTTTTGGTTGTTCTGTTCTCAGAATACTACTATCGCAGCCATCTTAACTGTGCTGCACTTCAGTTTTAAGATGTTTTGCGTCTATTGAACTTTGTGTTTAAGAATCCTCAAGAGAGCTTTCTTAGGTTATGTACAGTTGTCCACATAATTCTTTTGTTTGATTGGTAATAATAACTATTCTCCTTCCGCTGTTGCAGACATGTCTCACTGATAATTAACAAAGAAGAGCTAGAGAAACTGGGAGATGCTCCAAAGGTTGGAGTAACAATATATATGTCTGCCATACTTTTGGAATCTTGAACTTAACAAATATTTTGCAGGTGGTTCTAGCATCCATGTCAAGTTTGGAGGTTGGCTTTTCTCATGACATTTTTGTTGAGATGGCAAATGAAGCTAAAAATCTAGTGCTTTTTACTGAGAAGGGTCAGGTACGTCCATGTGTGCAGCCTCTTCAAATGGGTCACACTTCTCTTCACTCTTCACATGTTTTCAGTGGCTTGCCACCTTAAATAAATTGCCATAAGAACTGTGGAGCTTTGAAGATATAAATGACTAGATGCCTTGTGAACACTTAATGAAACTTTCGATATGTAAAGAGCATTAGCCGAAGCCTGAAGGTGTTTTTGTGAATTAATACTTGCTGAATTTATCTTTTATTACTGGTGGAAAGTATAAAGCCCCATTTCCATAAAATTTACCATTATAGCTGTGTCATGTCCCATAGATTTGAGCGCAAAAAGTGATGAGAAACATCTTTGTTTAGTACAGAATTCTTGCATTGTATGTATATATTTACAGACATATGATTACAAAATATTCCCCTTCCAGTTTGGGACACTTGCTCGCATGCTTCAAGTGGATCCACCCCCCAAAGCCGTAAAAGTCACTATGAGCAAGCGAGTTCCTTTAGTTGGTGATGAGCTAAAAGCTTATGAAGAGGAACAAGAACGCATAAAAAAGGAAGAAGTGCTAAAGGCTAGCATCAGCAAGGAGAAGGAGCTAAAGGCTTCTCATGAATCAAATGCAAAGGCTTCTGACCCCATGGTTGTTGATGCAAGCTCGTCTCGTAAATCATCCAATGGTATAAGATGGCCACACTTTTTTGCGGCACTTACATTGGCTGTTTTACCTGATTCATCACATTTGCAATTGCATAGCACAGTTTTAAATATTATGTCTCTCCTGATAACCAGTTCTAATTCTCCTAAAGACTGTCTGTGACTGTTTTTATGACTATTCTACTTCTGTTCCTTTTCTCCTTATCTTGTACTGTATGTTGACTTGATGTAGTTCAATATCTCTGTTCCATTCTTGTTTACTATACTGAAAAATCAAATTGATGGTAACACATCTTTTGTTTCACTTCTATCTGTTTTCCCCAAACTTATCCTGTGTTTAAAGTCTTTTACCATCTGATTCTAATGTAATATGTCGTACTACCTCCGTCCAGAAACTACTGTTGCTCAAATGCATGTATCTAGACGTATTTCAGTGGTAGATACATCCATTTGAGCGACAGTTATTTCTGGACGGAGGGAGTATGCAGCTAACTGCGCTTCTTTACTTTCTGCTTCCATCAGCTGGCTCACATGTTGGCGGGAATGCGGATATTCTAATTGATGGATTTGTCTCTCCGGTGACCAGCATCGCTCCAATGTTTCCTTTCTTTGAAAATACTGCTGACTGGGATGACTTCGGCGAGGTTATCGATCCTGATGATTATATGATGAAACAAGATGAAATGGATAATAATATGATGCTCGTAAGTTTGCTTATGTGCTTGCTGTTCCTTTTGGCTACTCAAGAAGCTTTAATTGTCAAGTGGAAAACACAGGAAATTTCCTTGCCAGCTTCCGGGGTGCTATTTTTTTTAATTTAAGGTGAAATAGTCTTATATAGTTTCATGTACTCCTAGATTACTAAGGGCATGTTTTCTTTCAGGGTGCTGGAGATGGCATGGATGGTAAGCTTGATGAGAGTTCAGCACGCCTTCTTCTTGATTCAGCACCATCAAAAGTTATTTCCAACGAGATGACTGTAAGTTCTCCTGTCTCTTCATTTTGTCTCTGCATCTATATCAAAGTTATAGCTCTATGTTTACCCAAACTGAACTTCCCATCTGTTTACATATATTGCCATCTTCCAGGTGCAAGTGAAGTGCTCATTGGCATATATGGACTTTGAAGGTCGGTCCGATGGACGCTCCGTAAAATCAGTTATTGCTCATGTGGCCCCACTGAAACTCGTACGTGTCTTTAGTTGGAATATTGTATCTTATAATATACATGGCTTTGATTTTTAATTTTTGACTTACTTGCTCCCTTCTTTGTTTGCCCATGTATTTTATCCTTTTCATGGTTAAAGATAGTTCTGAATTCTCTCCAAGCCAAGCACTTGTATTATTGAATCCAAAACTAGTTAGATCATGTGAATCTAGCATTGCGTATTTATCCACTTGAAGGTGGATGTGCCACCATAGACGTTGTGTAGATACTCTGGCTATTCTTGCTTTGATTTACCATGTGTGATATCAGTGACCTCCTGCAGTTGCAGTGCTTGTGGCCAATACTTTCTCTGTATGTGGAAATCTGTGGCACACTCTAAACCTCTTCTCATTTTTTTCCAGGTTTTGGTGCATGGATCAGCAGAAGCTACTGAACATTTAAAAATGCATTGTGCAAAAAACTCTGACTTGCATGTTTATGCTCCTCAAATAGAAGAAACAATTGATGTAACATCAGATTTATGTGCTTACAAGGTTAGTTTGTTAACTGAAAAACTCTTTCGTAGCAGAGCTCTACTTAAGAGATCATGAAAGCAAGGTCATCCTCAGATACTGTTGTATTAATTTTTACATCTGAAGTCAATGCACCGACCACCGCAATGCTCCATATTAGTGAATATAATAGCCATTGCCAATTACTAAGTCATTGCACCATCAGGACGCTAACAATTAGTCAGCAACAAGAACTTTCTATATGCCATTATTTATTTAAGCTAGGGAGGCTAGTGTAACTTTGCAACCAATCATATATGCATATGATATACGCAGATTTGCTAATTTTGTAATTTCTGTGCTATTATGAAATTTCAGGTACAACTTTCCGAGAAGTTAATGAGCAATGTCCTTTCTAAGAAGGTATGAGCTATATTTGATTCCCTTAGTGTTAATTTATTTGTATCTCTCTATTGATGTTAAAGTCATATTGATGTGGAGCTTATGCCATCATTTAAATTTGAGATAAGTAAAGCACCAATCTAATGGTTCTAGTTCTCTCTTGGAATAACTTCTAAAGTACTCAGAGCCCATTCAGATCTCCATAATTAACAATAACAAACAAAAATAAAATGGTAGAACTTCTTTTGCTGTTCAAAATGAAAAAACAAAAAAATGAACAAAAAGGAAGTGTTGTTGCTTCCAACCAGGCAGCTCATTCAGGGCCAGTTCTTTTGGGCAATTCTCCCAGAATTGACCCCTTCCCCAGCTTCTCCCAGAATTGCCACTTAATATTTTTTTACAATTCCTAGCTAATTACAGGTAATTAGCTAGGAATTGTAAAAAATATTAAGTGGCAATTCTGGGAGAAGTTAGAAGGGTCAATTCTGGGAGAATTGCCCAAAAGAACTGGCCCTCATTCCATTTCCCAACTAGTCACCAGCCATAAGAATAACTAATGTTAAACCAGTTGAATTTGCTCAACCCTGAGCCATCCATGCAAAATCTTGGCCAGTAACCACCGGAAACCACCTGATCTCAGTCTTCAGCCACATTTACTTGCTTTGAGTTTGTTGAAAGAAAGCACTGGCTCTGACACCCGCATTTTCTGCAGTTGGGTGAGCATGAAATTGCATGGGTTGATTCAGGGGTTGGAAAGGTGGATGAGAAGCTCACTCTGCTACCCCCCTCATCAACTCCAGCAGCCCACAAGTCAGTTCTTGTGGGTGATCTGAAATTGGCCGATTTCAAGCAATTCCTAGCAAATAAAGGTTTACAGGTAGGTCTCTGTTTTTTATTTTGAATTTATGATATTGCATCCCTTGGTCATCCTATCCTTCACGTTTTGGCTTTAGATTGTGCATCAAACGGATATCTCTGGTTATGTACTTGAGACTAAAATCTAATGCTAAGAAATTCCGTCCAGGTTGAGTTTGCTGGGGGCGCTCTACGGTGTGGGGAGTACATCACTGTACGCAAGATTGGCGATTCTAACCAGAAGGTAAACTAATTACTAGAGCTGCTATACATTTAGTAGCAATTTCATCAATCATATATATATTTTTTGTGGCCAGAACTTTTATTTTTTGCGGGAAAACTTCTAGTCTATTCATCAATCATGAGAGTACAACGAATACCGGAAATAATAAAAATTACATCCAGATCCGTAGACCACCTAGCGACGACTATAAGTACTGAAGCGAGACGTAGGCGTGCCAAATTTTGGTTGGCATGGTCCTTGAACAACGGAATGACGCGATGAACGATACTCCAGATCAAGCATGATAAACTGCTTTTTAATTTAGATCGTGTATGGTTTTAGTTGGTGTGCCTGTGACACGCATGATTGTGCATTGCAGGGTAGCACGGGTTCTCAGCAGATTGTGGTCGAGGGTCCGCTGTGCGAGGACTACTACAAGATCCGTGAGCTCCTTCATTCACAATTCTTCTTGTTGTAGAGGTCAAGTGCTGCACCATTGTTGTGTGTTGTACAAACCGACTGGTGAATAGACAAGTGGAAACTGCCTCGCTAACGTAAATTAATCCTGGGGGTGCCAGCTGTACCTTTTCTTATTGAACACCTTGTCCGTCGCTAACGTCATTTGTGCATTCCTCTTTCAGTTCATTGATTTCATATTTCTGTGGCATGTGTGTTGCCACCTGCGACCGCGAGTAGCTGACTTCATAATGAGATTGTTTTTTTATTGTCGTAATACATAACTAAGGGGGAAAACTAAAGGGTCGCGCTAACTGCCACACGTGTGGCAGGAAGGGAGACGCACCACACGTCTCTAATGTAAACAGATTGCCACGTCATCGCATGCATGCAGGAATTTTTTTGGATTTTCAGTTTTTAAAATGTTTTATCTCTTAAACGAAAAATTTGATTGAAAATCCGTTTTCACCATTAAATCCCTCGCGATGAGATCTTCGAAACTAGATCCCATGTTGATATTTTTTGATGAAATTTTTTTTGGATTAAAAGTTGCCATGTCTATTGCATATGAATTGCCATGATGTTTACACTGAAGTTGCCATGATATGTTTCAGCTATTTTCTTCTACATTTAAAAGTAAATTTTGACATTTATAAAACGGGGAATTAAGAAACTAGACTTGCCATGAACCATAAACTAAAATTGCCATGATACATGCATGTAAAATTGCCATGGTTCATACAAAAAATAATTTTCATGGTCAAAGTACTGGAGTTGCCATCATTAAAATACTAAAATTGCCATGATCTACAAACTAAAATTGCCACATGGCAACTTTAATTTAAGCCCTATAGCAACTGCAGTGTAAACATCGTGGCAACTTCTGGCAAAAAAAAAAAAAATCGTCGAAACATATCAACATGGGGTCTAGTTTTGAAGATCTCGTCGAGACGGATTTAATGGTGAAAACGGATTTTTAGTTCGCCTTTTTATTTAGGAGATACAACATTTTTAAGACGAAAACCAAAAAAAATTCTGCTGATGTCATCTATTCATACGTGGCAAAATGAGTGATGATGGAGGCGTGTGGGCGATATGCAAACGCCCACACGTGTGGGCGTTAACATTTCCGAAACTAAATTATGTAGGGAAACACAACAAATGTTTCATTACGGCAGTATGTTCATGTTTCGCCGAACCACCGTTTTCTGTCTTTGCCAATGCTTGAACTTCCAACCTTTTTTTCTTTTCTTTGTGCGGGATTATCTTCCAACTTGTTAACTAGTGAACTTATAGGGTTAATGGAGCAAAGCTTGCTTGCATTTTTTGGGCATCATTGGTTGAGAATAAACCTTGCAGGACCGAACTAGGCACAAGTTCATATTGAACCAAACATCCAAAACTGAAAGAAAAAAAAAATCTATAGATTGACGATAAAAGCGTGTTGTGGGCTTGTGGCCACAGAGATGGATGTATAATTTGTCCTTGTTTCTTATTAGAATACTTCCTCTGTTCCTAAATATAAATCTCTTTATATATTTTAATATGGACCACATACGGAGCAAAATGAGTGAATCTATACTCTAAACTATGTCTATATACATCTGTATGTAGTTTATATTGAAATATCCAAAAAAAACTTATATTTAGGAATGGAGGGAGTATTTCGTAACACTAGCACAATTCAGGACCAACCCTTGGAGGCATATTTTTATAGAAGAAACTCTAAGCACCACTGACACTCCATGGCTCGAGCCCTGGTGAGCTAGCTAGCTTCCATGCTATCCTAGCCAACATGATGACACTATGTTCTCATCTGGTTGTAAACAAATTAGGAAAACAGGATGACACTGTGTTCTCATCTGGTTGTAAACAAATCAGGAAAAGAAGAAGGAAGAACCCACTGTGGTCAAATTTCTCCAACACATGGCATGAAAGTGCCTCGTTCAGGCAACTTCCAGACACACGGCTCATCGGAGATCGACGGCGACTCTGGTCTGCAGCAGCATGGCTTCAAAGGACCAGAGTCGTTCACGGATCTGAATATGAATTTTTGCTACTTTGAATAAATAATGCAATTTTGTTCTTGTAATCTTAAGTCCAAAATCCGCAAAAAAAAAAAACTCTCAAGTCCAAACGCCAAACTTGTTCTTACCCTTGTCTAAAATGTATATGTTCAAGTCAACGCCACATGGTCCTGACATGTGGGGTCATCCTGTAAAATCAAATGTTTGACGTAAAGTTCTGTAAAAATATAATATAAACTTATTTGTAAAAAATACAATACAAACTTATTAGATGGTGTAAGAGAGTTAGAAAATTAGCACTACCACATCTTTTCTTTCTCCTCTCGCAAGGCGAATAGGGAAAGATGGGTGAGGTAGGACTTCACATCAGAAACACTCGGTTGCCTTGAAGTTCTAGTAGAAAAGTTTCGAGCCCGGAGCACAAAGCATCAAAAGATGAATAAGAGTCATATGGTGATATGACCGACAAAAGATTGCCTACCGGTTGAAACTCACATCATATGAGATGCTACCATCCATGGGTGTGAATGAGATCAGGGTCTTGAATCACTCACTTTCAATTATGAGAGATATTGATTTGAGTGGGAGTGCACTTTATATTAAAATTTGTTTAAACACTAGTGCAACAATAATTATGGATAAATGTCTAAATGAATTTTGTGTCTATCGTTGTAGATCAATGGCTCGCTATATGTCCAACTTAGACCCTATGTTACAGAAAGAAAAGTTGGTTGCTAATGGTGGAAACTATGCAAATTGGA
The DNA here is from genome assembly GCA_021605205.1 of Aegilops longissima. Taxonomy (NCBI): domain Eukaryota; kingdom Viridiplantae; phylum Streptophyta; class Magnoliopsida; order Poales; family Poaceae; genus Aegilops; species Aegilops longissima. The sequence goes on along the minus strand of CM038680.1, from coordinate 663,094,524 downwards.
TCTGAAACTTGAGATTTGTTCTCAGGAGTGCTAAAAAGGAGTATGCGTTGGATTAGCCCCTAGGCGATGCTCCTGCAAAGGACGCACCACCAGAAGAAGTTGCTGCTTATGCTGCTCGTAGTGATGCCTACAATTCAGTCCAGTGCCTCATGTTAACTTGCATGGATCCTGAACTACAAAAGTGTTTTGAACGATCTACTACTCATTTTATAATTGGGTCAGTGGAAGTTCTGTACAAGAAGCAGGCATGGACTGAATGTTTTGAATTAACCAAGGCCATGATTGAATGCAAGATGGAAGAGGGTTCCTCAATGAGTGAGCATATAGTAAAGCTTGCTGGCTATGTTGACAGACTGGCTTCTCTGGAATTTGGAATTCCTCCAACACTCGGTACAAATATTGTGCTTGCTTCACTCCCCCCATCTTACAATGGCTTTATCATGAATTGCAACATGAATGGGATGGAGAAAAATGCAAAATGTTTGCTATGCTCAAAATTGCAGAAACTGGAATGCAGAAAAAAAAACAATGTTGATGGTCAATAAGACCGCCAGTTTCAAGAAGAAAGGCAAGTCCAAGAAGAAGAAATCTATTGAAGCCGGTAAGACTGAGCCTTAGAAGAGGAACAAGGGCAAAGCCAATAAAGAGATTGAATGTTTCTACTATAAGCAGAAGGGCCACTGGAAGCGTAACTGCAAGAAGTATTTGGCGGATAAGAAGAATGGTTCTTTTGGTAAAGGTATAATTGTTATACAAAGTTAATGTTATTCTACTTGTAAATTTCTGCATGTCATGGGTATTTGATGCTGATCGGTTGATCTCATTTTTGCGAACCGATACAGGGACTACAAAAAGCTCACAAAGGAGAGTAGACATTAAGTCATGATACAAGTCAGGAATGGTGATGGGACCGCTGCTCGGAGACTGTCGGAGTCATGTCTTTAGTTTATGTCGTGGACTTGACACGGCAGATGTCCTAGCGGAAGGACTTAATCGTGGAGCCATCGCAACTAGGTTAGCTTAAAGGGTTTAATCGGGACAAAGGACACAGAGAGTTTATACTGGTTCAGCCCCTCACGGTGGAGGTAAAGGCCTACTCCAGTTGGGATTGTATTGCTTGGGTATCGATTACCAGGGAGCGAATATGCTTGACCTAGTTCTCGATCTCTTGTTTCTTGAGTTAAACCGCCGCCGGGTCACCCCTTTATATACACAGGTTGATGCCCGGCGGTTTACAGAGTCCTGGCCGGCTCATACACAACGTGTTCGGCTCGGTGACTGACTAAGCTTGCCTTACAATACAAGTTATACATGTGGCGGTTTATCCTCTTGGGCCTCAAGTTGCCTCTGGGTCTTGGGCCGTCAATAGGCTTGCTATAACCCGCCATCTTTATTAATAAGTCGCCAGTGGTATGACTCGGCCCCTCCTGGGCGGTTCATACCCAGTAGTTATATCCCCAACATTAGGCCCCAGGTTGATTTGAACTTGTTCATATCAATCTTCAGTACCTGACTTATCAAAATCTTGCATCGTCCTTTTAACAAATTTGTTATAAACCGCCATGACGTCAGCTCACAGAACCTCCTTAACCCGCCATGATGTGATTTCGCATTAATTTCGCATGAGGTTTAGAATATCTTTAACTGATCCTTATCTTAATAATCATCCCGAAAATCGAGGCGTCCATATAGCCACACGATGATTTCAGCCTGCTCGATCCCCACGCATGCCTTGTATCCATCCTCTTATAAATAGGGACGGGGTCTTTTTCATTTTTCCCCTCGCCTCCTCGTCTTTGTCTTCCTCCTTCGCAAAACCGTGCCCGTACTCGAGCTCCGCCGCCGTCGACCTCCGTCCGCTGCGTCAATGTCGGCTGCTGCATCACCCTGACCGGACCAGAGAACGCCGGCGCGCGAGCGCTGCTCATCAGCATCCGTAAGTCTTATCTCCCTAATCCTTAGATCTGCATTAGGGTTTGCTCTATTCATCGGTGTTCTTCTCCGTTCTTCATTTTCTTCCTTAGCTCGAGTAGCTTCTTTAATCTGGTCATGGCATGAAACTTGTGCGGTAGCAATTTAGCATTCGTTTTCAACATTAGAATATCTCCTCTCCATAGAAAATCTCATCGGAGCAAACAAACTTTTCTGCTGCCGCCACCTTAGGTTTAGAATTTACTGCCTTTTCTGAACTGCTGTAGATCCGAAATTATAGCTCCATTCTTTGAAATCTGTTTGTCCACCTTAGGTTTAGAATTTTCACTGATAAATTTGAAGTATCATAACTGCCATGGCGGCTTATATCATAAACCGTGACCCGTCATACAACATGAGACCCCATTTAAGCCGCCATCATATGCTTCATCACTTGTATAACCCGACAATGTTCTCCGGCTTAACCATACTTGCTTATTCACCTTCATAATCTGATTCTGCACAATATACTTGACTTTTAAACTTTGGCCGGCTTAACAACATAATTTTTAACCTGGTAGGCACCATTAGTCCCCTTGTAAGCCGCTAATATGAATATCCACATACTTCAATGTTCATCTTCCGGCTTAACACATCCGCCACTTATACCACCTTACTTTTGAATCAACCGTCCGGTTTAGCCAGTTTAATCATAAATAGTTAATATTTCTTTCTTTCAGGCCTTCATCAAAAAATGGTCAAGACTGTCACTGCTTGCAATTGGGTGGTTTCCCGGGTCACCGAGGAAGACTTGAACGAACATGTTCAAACAGGTGTCTTTCATTGGAGGGTTCCAGGCACTGAAACTCCTCCTAAGCCCAAGGATGGTGAAGTTATTGTCTTTACTGGCCGTATGCTCCGAGGCTTCAGTCCTCCCGGCTCAAAATTCTTCCACAATGTGCTGCATTTTTTCAAGCTCCATCCACAAGACATCGGTCCAAATTCCGTTTCAAACATCTGCAACTTCCAAGTGTTCTGCGAGGTGTACCTTCAACAGGAGCCGACCGTAGAACTATTCACAGATGGGCCCATCCTAGAGCTAGGTGGTATTTCTATACAGCAAAGGAAAGAAGCCACTTTCCTAGGCGCCACTCTGCCCAGTCATCCCAAAGACTGGAACCAAACCTGGTTTTATTGCAAAGACACTTCTCCAGAAGGGGAGAATCCTCTGCCGGGTTATCGCGCCAGCCGACTTAGAAATAGGCATCCTCTTCCAGACCGCATCAGTACAATAGAACGGAAGAAATATATGCCAGTCTTTTCAAAGATCCGAGCCTTGATGGCAAACAGTTTGACTGGAATTGATCTAGTTCGATGTTGGGTCGCCTGGAGAGTCTTGCCCTTAAGCCGCCGTCCCGGCTTAATGTGTGAATACACTGGCGAGTTAAAAGATCCTCAACGCCATTGTCAGATTGAATTGAGTGATGAAGACATCAATAGTATGACCAAAACTCTATTAAATGAGAGCTTGGAAGACTGCAGTAAAGCCGGATTGAATCCTTTTTGTGTTCTTAAAACCGCCAGCTGTAAGCTTTTAACCAACTTCATAATTGAATCATTCCTTCACTTAAATTGCCTTTTCATACTCATTTAATCTTTTGCAGGCCAATTCATCTTTCTGGAGCAAGAAGCTGCCGGATCCAAGAAGCTGCCGGATAACCGCCAAGAAGCCTCGGACAAAAACCAAAGCTACTAAAAAGCCTGCCAAGAAGTCCAATCCTTCCGTTTTATTTAATTTTGATGATAATGATGAGTCGGAGGTAACACTTGACTCCCTTGGCTCATTTTTTGTACATCTTATTGATAATGATCCCTATCAGGATGATGCCGAAGGAAGCCAAGCCAATGTTGAAGAGGTAACTATCCTTTCCTCTGACTCTGAACCTCTGCCAGGACAGAAAATTCATCAAGCAAGTTGGAAAGTAAGATTTTCTCATCCTTTAGCTTATTTGGATCCCAACTTTCTTTTGAAGACGCAACAACATGAAGCTCGCTGCATGACCCGGAATAGTGGCAGCGGAATTCTTTCTTCCGGCTTACCAAACACACCAGCACCTCGCAAGCGTCGTCCGGAGGTTTCAAATATTTTTGACTTAGATTATCCCAAGGTAGGTCTTTTTTGTCAACCTCTTAACCCGTCCGATTCAAATTATCAGGGAACGTCTCATTCCTCCTCCGGTGACTCAACTGGGACTCAAATCCCAGCCTTCAAGACTGTGCCTGGGTGAGAATATTAAATCTATCCGCTTTGAATCATGCACTTAATTGTCATATTAATTCTGTCTTATGCTTCCTTTTCAGCGCTATGGAAAAACCCTGCAAGAAGCAGAAAATTGACAAACCGGCTAAAGAGCGCAAGAATGTTGATCTGGAACAACATGCCACAACTGAAAATTTGCATCAAGTGTCAGAAGCTGTTATGGATGACCTCCCTCCAGAGGACCACCCCGTCACTCAAGACGCCATGGACACTGATCCAGAAAATTATAAGCCGCCCAGTCCTGCTCAGCCGGCTCAGGAATCTGATGATATAATGATTATTGGGACGACTTATCAGGCCCCAGGCAACCCCATTGTTGTGTCCAAACACAGCGCCAAGGAGGAGTTCTCTTCTGTTGACAAGGGCAAACGGAAAGTTGACTTGGATAGCTATTCTCAATTTAGTGCTCAAGAAATTCATTCTGGTTACTTGAACCGCCTTCACACCAGCCGTGACTTTGAAGCCAGCTTGGTCAACTTGATGAAGGAGTACTTTGAGGTAATCTAGCACAATCCTCTTCATAAATATACCTCTATCAGCAGCCAAGTCTATATAATATGATAGAATTGAATATACTGTAGACTTTTAAATAGTCATAAATGAATGAAGATCAAAACTAGTAGCCCCCAAGGGCCGGCTTAAAGCATCGAGTTAAGCCGGGACTTCAATTAGCAGTGATCAACTTTGCACTAGTAGCCCCCAAGGGCCGGTTTAATCAGTATGAATAAGCCGGGACTTATCACCATAGCTGGAAAAAAAAATCCAACTATGTAGCATTTATAAACCGGATCATATCATTTTGCCCGGGTCATCATATAAACTTGTCTTGAAAAGAGCGATAGACATTAGCCCCCAAGTGCCAATGAAAATACTTGTATTATGCTTGGGACTTCAAAAATAATCATGATCATAATACCTTCCATGTTGTTATGTCGCAGGCTGAACTAAATGAGAAGGAATCCCAAGTCAAAGATCTGAGGGCCAGTATTCAAACTCAACAATCCGAGACTTCAAAAGCCAAATTAGAGCTGAAGGCTGCATTGGAAAACATTGAGCAGTTGAAGCGGAGCTTCAGTGCTGATAGAACCGACTGGGAGACCGAGAAGGCAGCTTTATTAAAAAGAGCGGAGGATGCAGAAGCAGCCCTTAACCGGTAACTGACGAGTTGTCCGGTTTAAAGCATCAAATCAATAGCATGACATCAGCCATCTTCGGTAAGTAATAAAAAAAATACTTTCCTCTGCATCAATAGTATATCATAATCATCTGCCGGTTTACCAATAATTTTACTGATGTAGGCTTCCGAAGTGCCAAGTTGGGTTCAGACATGCGTATCAAGCTTAAAGTTGTTTATACTCTGGTAGCTATACACTGGCGCTCAAGGAACAATTGCTGCAGCTATTCATAAGAAACAGCCGCCCTCCCTCATCAAGAAAACACTGGAAAAGCTATCGGTACTGCCGCAAAGAATTGAAGAGTTAAAGCAATCAGCCGCCAGAGCCGGCGCCATGACTGCCCTAAGCCGGGCAAAGGCATGGCAAGTAGATCTTGATCCAGAAGATTTAGCCAATGGCTGCCCAGTGTTAAACAAGACAAGTCTCCCTTCAGCACTGAAGATTTTGCCAAGATAGCAAGGGAAATGCATCCAGTAGCAAGCAAGCTGGCCAAAGAAACAGATTTATCCCAATATCAAGCGGCTTATGACGCTGAGAACAAGAAGGTGAAGGCGCCGGTTCATCAGGAGGTGGATCTCATCCCGCCGACTCGTAAGCATACCTTCGCATCTGATATTGAACCATCAAGTCTTATAGATGACGAGGCTTTGTTTAGAGCATTGACCGGTATCAACTGGGCTACGCCCGACTTCCAACCAATGGATAATCAAGGAGATTAAGAAGAAGAAGCGTAGGATGACCCGGAGGCTTCGACCTGCCAAGATTAGTAGTCTTCATTCATGAGCCGGTTTACCAGCCATAGCATTTGGATGCTATGTCTCAAAAACACTTATCCTTTTGGGCCATCAGATGCCTTGTAATAGGCTAGTTAAACAATGTTGATCTGTCATGCCATCATGCGTGTTTATTTGCAGGACATTACCGATCTATCATTTGAAGATCTGCCAATTATGCTTATAATATCATCAATTATGCAGACCATGCTTATCATTTTTCCCTGCACATAAGCAGATAACAAGTGCCCTGGCGCGCGATTTACCCCAGGGCGGGTCATAATACCCCATAGAAAACCACTGATGACTAAATAGTCCATAACCAGGGCCGGTTTATCAAAACCTCATATAATCATAACAAAATAAATATCATACCTGCGATATTTGTTCACACCGCCGGCTTACCATGCGACGTGCAGTAAGGGTAACAGCCCAAAAAACTAAGAGCACAATGCCCTATTCAATTTATTCATACCACCGGCTTACAACGCCATATGCAGCAAGGGGTAACATCCCAAAGCTTAGAGCACAGTACTCCAAGCACATAATCATCACACACACTGGCGACTTAAAGTCCAAAACCAGGCCGGGTAAGTAAAACGCCGGATAGATTCATATATGAACCATAGGGAAACATGGCCCTAATCAGTTTTTCAACCATGTATCAACATGAATCTCAAAAAATATTCAAAGCAAATATAAATCAGTAAAAACAAGGCATTCATAGGCTGCCAAGCCTCAATATCAAGTGCTATTCAAGGGCCGCACAGCCGCTGAGTTAAATGTTAATTTAAACCCGTAAGCCGGACCTCACATGACCAATCGTCGTTTTAACCTTGACAAATTCAGGGTCTTTATAAGATTGATTGTCAAGAGTACGACGAGTCATTCCAGGATTACTTGGTCGGAGTGGCACGCAAATAAAGGCAGGATAACCCGGATTTTTGGTGAATACACCTGGCGTCCAAGCCTATTACAAGGGACAACAAAACTCTGTTCATTAACAGGAGCCCCAAGTAATATTTCATTCCAGGTGTATAAGTCCGATTAATAGGGTAGTCATAGCTATGCTCAATGAGCAGGAAGCCCCCAAGTATTTTGTAATCATGGCGTACAAGCCGGATCAAGAGGGTAGTCATAGCTATGCTCAATGAGCAGGAAGCCCCCAAGTGATCATATGAAGTGACAATAAAGACTCATATTCTCATAAATGAAATGACAGAGGCCCTGAATTATCAGGGATGCCAGCTTTATTATATTCATCATAATATATACATTGACAAAGTATGTACATCACAAGAGCCGGTGGCTCAGGTGTAATAAGGCCGAAGATGAGCAATATTCTACGGCCGGCGGGTCTCCTCCTCCGACGTGCGTGAGTCCTTGTGGACTCGAACATTGATAAGGTAGTATGACCCGTTGTTCAGATTTTTGCTGACCACAAAGGGCCCTTCCCAAGGTGGGGATAGCTTATGCATGTTAGTTTGATCCTTGATGAGCTGGAGCACCAAATCTCCTTCTTGAAAGGTCTTGGTGTTAACCCGACGGCTATGATAATGATGCAGATCTTGCTGGTAATCGCCGAACGAGCCGCCGCATGGTCACGCTCCTCATCCAACAGGTCAAGAGCATTCTGATGTGCTTTTTCATTATCAGCTTCAACATAAGCCACCACACAGGGCAAGTCGTGACGGATGTCACTAGGAAGAACCGCCTCTGCTTCGTAAACCATGAATAAAGGTGTGTAACCCGTAGATCTGTTGGGGGTAGTATTGATACTCTAGAACACTGAGGGCAATTCTTCCACCCAACAACCCGGCGTCCTCTGCAAAGGGACCATAAGCCAGGCTTGATGCCTCTCAAAATTTCTTGATTGGCTCTTTCAGCTTGGCCATTGGACTGGGGGTGAGCCACTGATGATATATCAAGACGAATATGCTCTCATTGACAGAATTCTTTCATATCACCCTTGGACAGATTAGTGCCATTATCAGTTATAATGCTGTGAGCAAAGCCAAACCGGAAAATCACCTTTTTGATGAACTGAACCGCTGTTGCCGCGTCACACTTACTGACTGTTGGGGAACGTAGTAATTTCAAAAAATTTCCTACGCACACGCAAGATCATGGTGATGCATAGCAACGAGAGGGGAGAGTGTTGTCCACGTACCCTCGTAGACCGAAAGCGGAAGTGTTAGCACAACGCGGTTGATGTAGTCATACGTCTTCACGATCCGACCGATCAAGTACCGAACGTATGACACCTCCGAGTTCAGCACACGTTCAGCCCGATGATGTCCCTCGAACTCCGATTCAGCCGAGTGTTGAGGGAGAGTTTCGTCAGCACGACGGCGTGGTGACGATGTTGATGTTCTACCGATGCAGGGCTTCGCCTAAGCACCGCTACAGTATTATTGAGGTGGACTATGGTGGAGGGGGGCACCGCACAAGGTTGGGAGAGATCAACCGATAAACTTGTGTGTCTAGAGGTGCCCCCTGCCCCCGTATATAAAGGAGCAAGGGGGGTGCGGCCGGCCAAGGGAGGGGCGCCAGAGGAGTCCTACTCCTACGGGAGTAGGACTCCCCTTTCCATGTTGGACTAGGAGAGAGAGGGGAAGAGGTGGAGGGAAGGAAGGAAGGGGGGGCGCCGCCTCTCTCCTAGTCCTATTCGGACTGGGGGGGGGCGCGCCCTGCCCTTGCCTCCTCTCCTCTCTTCCACCAAGGCCCACTAAGGCCCATTAAGTTCCCGGGGGTTCGGTAACCTCCGGTACTCGATAAAATCCGATTTCACCGGAACACTTCCGATATCCAAACATAGGCTTCCAATATATCAATCTTCATGTCTTGACCATTTGAGACTCCTCGTCATGTCCGTGATCACATCCGAGACTCGAACAACCTTGGTACATCAAAACATATAAACTCATAATATAAATCATCATCGTAGCGTTAAGCGTGCGGACCCTACGGGTTCGAGAACTATGTAGACATGACCGAGACATGTCTCCGGTCAATAACTAATAGCGGAACCTGGATGCTCATATTGGCTCCCACATATTCTACGAAGATCTTTATCAGTCAGACCGCATAACAACATACGTTGTTCCCTTTGTCATCGGTATGTTACCTGCCCGAGATTCGATCGTCGGTATCTCAATACCTAGTTCAATCTCGTTACCGGCAAGTCTCTTTACTCGTATTGTAATACATCATCCCGCAACTAACTCATTAGTTGCAATGCTTGCAAGGCTTAAGTGATGTGCATTACCGAGAGGGCCCAGAGATACCTCTCCGACAATCGGAGTGACAAATCCTAATCTCGAAATACGCCAACCCAACAAGTACCTTTGGAGACACCTGTAGAGCTCCTTTATAATCACCCAGTTACGTTGTAAGGTTTGGTAGCACACAAAGTGTTCCTCCGGTAAACGGGAGTTGCATAATCTCATAGTCATAGGAACATGTATAAGTCATGAAGAAAGCAATAGCAACATACTAAACGATCGTGTGCTAAGCTAACGGAATGGGTCATGTCAATCACATCATTCTCCTAATGATGTGATCCCGTTAATCAAATGACAACTCATGTCTATGGCTAGGAAACATAACCATCTTTGATCAACGAGCTAGTCAAGTAGAGGCATACTAGTGACAATCTGTTTGTCTATGTATTCACACATGTATTATGTTTCTGGTTAATACAATTCTAGCATGAATAATAAACATTTATCATGATATAAGGAAATAAATAATAACTTTATTATTGCCTCTAGGAATATTTCCTTGATCTCCCACTTGCACTAGAGTCAATAATCTAGATTACACAGTAATGATTCTAACACCCATGGAGCCTTGGTGCTGATCATGTTTTGCTCGTGGAAGAGGCTTAGTCAATGGGTCTGCAACATTCGGATCCGTATGTATCTTGCAAATTTCTATGTCTCCTACCTGGACTAGATCCCGGATGGAATTGAAGCGTCTCTTGATGTGCTTAGTTCTCTTGTGAAATCTGGATTCCTTCGCCAAGGCAATTGCACCAGTATTGTCACAAAAGATTTTCATTGGACCCGATGCACTAGGTATGACACCTAGATTGGATCTGAAATCCTTCATCCAGACTCCTTCATTGGCTGCTTCCGAAGCAGCTATGTACTCCGCTTCACACGTAGATCCCGCCACGGCGCTTTGTTTAGAACTGCACCAACTGATAGCTCCACCGTTCAATGTAAACACGTATCCGGTTTGCGATTTAGAATCGTTTGGATCAGTGTCAAAGCTTGCATCAACGTAACCATTTACGATGAGCTCTTTGTCACCTCCATAAACGAGAAACATATCCTTAGTCCTTTTCGGGTATTTCAGGATGTTCTTGACCGCTGTCCAGTGATCCACTCCTGGATTACTTTGGTACCTCCCTGCTAGACTTATGGCAAGGCACACATCAGGTCTGGTACACAGTATTGCATACATGATAGAGCCTATGGCTGAAGCATAGGGAACATCTTTCATCTTCTCTCTATCTTCTGCAGTGGTCGGGCATTGAGTCTTACTCAACTTCACACCTTGTAACACAGGAAAGAACCCTTTCTTTGCTTGATCCATTTTGAACTTTTTCAAAACTTTGTCAAGGTATGTGCTTTGTGAAAGTCCAATTAAGCGTCTTGATCTATCTCTATAGATCTTAATGCCCAATATGTAAGCAGCTTCACCGAGGTTTTTCATTGAAAAACTCTTATTCAAGTATCCCTTTATGCTATCCAGAAATTCTATATCATTTCCAATCAGTAATATGTCATCCACATATAATATCAGAAATGCTACAGAGCTCCCACTCACTTTCTTGTAAATACAGGCTTCTCCAAAAGTCTATATAAAACCAAATGCTTTGATCACACTATCAAAGCGTTTATTCCAACTCCGAGAGGCTTGCACCAGTCCATAAATGGATCGCTGGAGCTTGCACACTTTGTTAGCTCCCTTTGGATCGATAAAACCTTCCGGTTGCATCATATACAACTCTTCTTCTAGAAATCCATTCAAGAATGCAGTTTTGACATCCATTTGCCAAATTTCATAATCATAAAATGCGGCAATTGCTAACATGATTCGGACAGACTTAAGCATCGCTACGAGTGAGAAGGTCTCATCGTAGTCAATCCCTTGAACTTGTCGAAAACCTTTCGCAACGAGTCGAGCTTTGTAGACAGTAACATTACCATCAGCGTCAGTCTTCTTCTTGAAGATCCATTTATTCTAAATTGCTTGCTGATCATCGGGCAATTCAACCAAAGTCCACACTTTGTTCTCATACATGGATCCCATCTCAGATTTCATGGCCTCAAGCCATTTTGCGGAATCTGGGCTCACCATCGCTTCTTCATAGTTCGTAGGTTCGTCATGGTCTAGTAACATAACTTCCAAAACAGGATTACCGTACCACCCTGGTGCGGATCTTACTCTGGTTGACCTATGAGGTTCAGTAACAACTTGATCTGAAGTTTCATGATCATCATCATTAACTTCCTCACTAATTGGTGTAGGTGTCGCAGAAACCGGTTTTTGCGATGAACTACTTTCCAATAAGGGAGTAGGTACAGTTACCTCATCAAGTTCTACTTTCCTCCTACTCACTTCTTTCGAGAGAAACTCCTTCTCTAGAAAAACTCCGAATTTAGCAACAAAAGTTTTGCCTTCGGATTTGTGATAGAAGGTGTATCCAACAGTCTCCTTTGGGTATCCTATGAAGACACATTTCTTCGATTTGGGTTCGAGCTTATCAGGTTGAAGCTTTTTCACATAAGCATCGCAGCCCCAAACTTTAAAAAATGACAACTTTGGTTTCTTGCCAAACCATAGTTCATAAGGCATCGTATCAACGGAATTTGATGGTGTCCTATTTAACGTGAATGCAGCCGTCTCTAAAGGATAACCCCAAAACGATAGCGGTAAATTAGTAAGAGACATCATAGATCGCACCATATCAAGTAAAGTACGATTACGACGTTCGGACACACCATTACACTGTGGTGTTCCGGGTGGCATGAGTTGCGAAACTACTCCACATTGTTTCAAATATAGACCAAACTCGTAACTCAAATATTCTCCTCCACGATCAGATCGTAGAAACTTTATTTTCTTGTTACGATGATTTTCAACTTCACTCTGAAATTCTTTGAAATTTTCAAAAGTTTCAGCCTTATGTTTCATTAAGTAGGTATACCCATATCTGCTTAAATCATTTGTGAAGGTGAGAAAATAACGATATCCGCCACGAGCCTCAACATTCATCGGACCACATACATCTGTATGTATGATTTCCAACAAATCTGTTGCTCTCTCCATAGTACCGGAGAACGGCGTTTTAGTCATCTTGCCCATGAGGCACGGTTCACAAGTACCAAGTGATTCATAATCCAGTGGTTCCAAAAGTCCATCAGTATGGAGTTTCTTCATGCGCTTTACACCGATATGACCTAAACGGCAGTGCCACAAATAAGTTGCACTATCATTATCAACTCTGCATCTTTTGGCTTCAACATTATGAATATGTGTATCACTACTATCGAGATTTAATAAAAATAGACCACTCTTCAAGGGTGCATGACTATAAAAGATATTACTCATATAAATAGAACAACCATTATTCTCTGATTTAAATGAACAACCGTCTCACATCAAACAAGATCCAGATATTCATGCTCAACACTGGCACCAAATAACAATTTTTTAGGTCTAATACTAATCCCGAAGGTAGATGTAGAGGTAGCGTGGCGACCGCGATCACATCAACTTTGGAACCATTTCCCACGCGCATCGTCACCTCGTCCTTAGCCAATCTCCGCTTAATCCGTAGCCCCTGTTTCGAGTTGCAAATATTAGCAACAGAACCAGTATCAAATACCAGTGCTACTGCGAGCATTAGTAAGGTACACATCAATAACATGTATATCACATATACCTTTGTTCACCTTGCCATCCTTCTTATCCGCCAAATACTTAGGGCAGTTCCGCTTCTAGTGACCAGTTTGCTTGCAGTAGAAGCACTCAGTTTCAGGCTTAGGTCCAGACTTGGGTTTCTTCTCCTGAGCAGCAACTTGCTTGCTGTTCTTCTTGAAGTTCCCCTTCTTCTTCCCTTTGCCCTTTTTCTTGAAACTAGTGGTCTTGTTGACCATCAACACTTGATGCTCCTTCTTGATTTCTACCTCCGCAGCCTTTAGCATTGCGAAGAGCTCGGGAATCGTCTTTTCCATCCCTTGCATGTTATAGTTCATCATGAAGCTTTTGTAGCTTGGTGGCAGTGATTGGAGAATTCTGTCAATGACGCTATCATCCGGAAGATTAACACCCAGTTGAATCAAGTGATTATTATACCCAGACATCTTAAGTATATGCTCACTGACAGAACTATTCTCCTCCATCTTGCAGCTATAGAACTTATTGGAGACTTCATATCTCTCAATCCGGGCATTTGCTTGAAATATTAACTTCAACTCCTGGAACATCTCATATGCTCCATGACGTTCAAAACGTCATTGAAGTCCGGGTTCTAAGCCGTAAAGCATGGCACACTGAACTATCGAGTAGTCATCAGCTTTGCTCTGCCAGACATTCATAACATCTGGTGTTGCTCCTGCAGCAGGCCTGGCACCTAGCGGTGCTTCCAGGACGTAATTCTTCTGTGCAGCAATGAGGATAATCCTCAAGTTACGGACCCAGTCCGTATAATTTCTACCAACATCTTTCAACTTTGCTTTCTCAAGGAACGCATTAAAATTCAACGGAACAACAGCACGGGCCATCTATCTACAATCAACATAGACAAGCAAGATACTATCAGGTACTAAGTTCATGATAAATTTAAGTTCAATTAATCATATTACTTAAGAACTCCAACTTAGATAGACATCCCTCTAATCCTCTAAGTGATCACGTGATCCAAATCAACTAAACCATGTCCGATCATCACGTGAGATGGAGTAGTTTCAATGGTGAACATCACTATGTTGATCATATCTACTATATGATTCACGCTCGACCTTTCGGTCTCCATGTTCCAAGGCCATATCTGTTACATGCTAGGCTCGTCAAGTTTAACCTGAGTATTCCGCTTGTGCAACTGTTTTGCACCCGTTGTATTTGAACGTAGAGCCTATCACACCCGATCGTCACGTGGTGTCTCAGCACGAAGAAGTTTCACAACGGTGCATACTCAGGGAGAACACTTATACTTTGATAATTTAGCGAGGGATCATCTTATAATGCTACCGTCAATCAAAGCAAGATAAGATGCATAAAAGATAAACATCACATGCAATCAATATAAGTTATATGATATGGCGATCATCATCTTGTGCTTGTGATCTCCATCTCCGAAGCACCTCCATGATCACCATCGTCACCGGCACGACACCTTGATCTCCATCGTAGCATCGTTGTCGTCTCGCCAATCCTATGCTTCTACGACTATCGCTACCGCTTAGTGATAAAGTAAAGCATTACAGGGCGATTGCATTGCATACAATAAAGCGACAACCATATGGCTCCTGCGATTGTCGATAACTCGGTTACAAAACATGATCATCTCATACAATAAAATATAGCATCACGTCTTGACCATATCACATCACAACATGCCCTGCAAAAACAAGTTAGACGTCCTCTACTTTGTTGTTGCAAATTTTACGTGGCTGCTACGGGCTTAGCAAGAAACGTTCTTACCTACGCATCAAAACCACAACAATAGTTTGTCAAGTTGGTGCTGTTTTAACCTTCGCAAGGACCGGGCGTAGCCACACTCGGTTCAACTAAAGTTGGAGAAACTGACACCCGCTAGCCACCTTTGTGCAAAGCACGTCGGGAGAACCGGTCTCGCGTAAGCATACGCGTAATGTCGGTCCGGGCCGCTTCGTCCAACAATACCGCCGAACCAAAGTATGACATGCTGGTAAGCAGTATGACTTATATCGCCCACAACTCACTTGTGTTCTACTCGTGCATATGACATCTACGCATAAAACCAGGCTCGGATGCCACTGTTGGGGAACGTAGTAATTTCAAAATTTTTCCTACGCACACGCAAGATCATGGTGATGCATAGCAACGATAGGGGAGAGTGTTGTCCACGTACCCTCGTAGACCGAAAGCGGAAGCGTTAGCACAACGCGGTTGATGTAGTCGTACGTCTTCACGATCCGACCGATCAAGTACCGAACGTATGGCACCTCCGAGTTCAGCACACGTTCAGCCCGATGACGTCCCTCAAACTCTGATCCAGCCGAGTGTTGAGGGAGAGTTTCGTCAGCACGACGGCGTGGTGATGATGTTGATGTTCTACCGACGCAGGGCTTCGCCTAAGCACCGCTACAGTATTATCGAGGTGGACTATATATGGTGGAGGGGGGCACCGCACATGGTTGGGAGAGATCAACTGATCAACTTGTGTGTCTAGAGGTGCCCCTGCCCCATATATAAAGGAGCAAGGGGGGCTGGTGTGGCGGCCAAGGGAGGCGGCGGGAGGAGTCCTACTCCTACGGGAGTAGGACTCCCCCTTTCCATGTTGGACTAGGAGAGAGAGGGGAAGAGGTGGAGGGAGGAAGAAAGGGGGGGGGGGCGCCCTCTCTCCTTGTCCTATTCAGACTGGGGGGGGGGGGGAGGGGTGCGCGGCCCTGCCCTGGCCTCCTCTCCTCTCTTCCACCAAGGCCCACTAAAGCCCATTAAGTTCCCGGGGGATTCCGGTAACCTCCCGGTACTCCGGTAAAATCCCGATTTCACCCGGAACACTTCCAATACCCAAACATAGGCTTCCAATATATCAATCTTCATGTCTCGACCATTTCGAGACTCCTTGTCATGTCCGTGATCACATCCGAGACTCCGAACAACCTTCAGTACATCAAAACATATAAACTCATAATATAGCTGTCATCGTAACGTTAAGCGTGCGGACCCTACGGGTTCGAGAACTTTGTAGACATGACCGAGACATGTCTCCGGTCAATAACCAATAGCAGAACCTAGATCCTCATATTGGCTCCCACATATTCTACGAAGATCTTTATCGGTCAGACCGCATAACAACATACGTTGTTCCCTTTGTCATCGGTATGTTACTTGCCCGAGATTCGATCATCGGTATCTCAATACCTAGTTCAATCTCGTTACCGGCAAGTCTCTTTACTCGTCTTGTAATACATCATCCATAACTAACTCATTAGTTGCAATGCTTGCAAGGCTTAAGTGATGTGCATTACCTAGAGGGCCCAGAGATACCTCTCCGACAATCGGAGTGACAAATCCTAATCTCGAAATACGCCAACCCAACAAGTACCTTTGGAGACACCTGTAGAGCTCCTTTATAATCACCGAGTTACGTTGTAACGTTTGGTAGCACACAAAGTGTTCCTCCAGTAAACGGGAGTTGCATAATCTCATAGTCATAGGAACATGTATAAGTCATGAAGAAAGCAATAGCAACATACTAAACAATCGTGTGCTAAGCTAACGGAATGGGTCATGTCAATCACATCATTCTCCTAATGATGTGATCACGTTAATCAAATGACAACTCATGTCTATGGCAAGGAAACATAACCATCTTTGATCAACGAGCTAGTCAAGTAGAGGCATACTAGTGACAATCTGTTTGCCTTTGTATTCACACATGTATTATGTTTCCGGTTAAAACAATTCTAACATGAATAATAAACATTTATCATGATATAAGGAAATAAATAATAACTTTATTATTGCCTCTAGGGCATATTTCCTTCACTGACCGCCTCTGCTTCAACCCACTTTGTAAATTTGTCAACCACCACCAAAAGGTGGGTCTTTTTATCTTTAGACCTTGTGAAAGGTCCAACCATATCTAGCCCCCAGACTGCAAACAACCAAGTAATTGGAATCATCCTCAATTCTTGAGCCGACACATGAGCTCGTCTTGAAAACTTCTGACAACCATCACATTTACTAACCAAATCCTCTGCATCAGCATGAGCTGTCAACCAATAAAACCCATGATAGAAAGCCTTGGCTACGAGTGACTTAGAGCCGGCATGATGGCCACAATCTCCTTCATGAATATCTCATAGAATCTCATGGCCTTCCTCAGGAGAAACACAATGTTGAAACACCCCTGTGACACTGCAACGATGCAACTCTCCATTGACAATAGTGATTGATTTAGACTGCCGGGTTATCTGCCTGGCCAAAGCTTCATCTTCAACTCGCCCCGGGTGTCGGTGTCAAAACCGGCGGATCTCGGGTAGGGGGCCCCGAACTGTGCGTCTAAGGTCGATGGTAACAGGAGACAGGGGACACGATGTTTACCCAGGTTCGGGCCCTCTCTATGGAGGTAATACCCTACTTCCTGCTTGATTGATCTTGATGAATATGAGTATTACAAGAGTTGATCTACCACGAGATCGTAATGGCTAAAACCCTAGAAGTCTATCCTGTATGATTATTCTTGTCCCATGGACTAAACCCTCCGATTTATATAGACACCGGAGGGGACTAGGGTTGTACAAAGTCAGTTACAGAGAAAGTAATCTTCATATCCGAACGCCAAGCTTGACATCCACGCCAAGGAGAGTCCCATCCGGACACGGGTGAGAGTCTTCGGTCTTGTATCTTCACAGCCCATCAGTCCGGCCCATGTCCAACAGGCCGGACGCCCGAGGACCCCTTAGTCTAGGACTCCCTCAGTAGAACCCGAACCAGGCTTTCAATGACGATGTGTCCGGCGCGCAGATTGTCTTCGGCACTGCAAGGCGGGTTCCTCCTTAGATGACTTCAAAGAGCTGTATTCGGCCTTGCATTTAATGTCGTACCCATCGGCTTCTGTGCATCCATGACTACAGCTTCCACGTGTTGCGCGAATACGAGAGGTCAGGGCAATTTTTGCACATAACACCCCGACCATGTAAGAAAAGCGTCTATTTAAAGGGATTGGATCTCAGATCCGTTCCACATCACATGGAAAAATCCTCAGAGCTTGCTAGGAGGAACCACTCCAACATGGCTAGCGCTCCCAGTTCTTCCTCCCATCCCCACGGCTCCGGAAAAGGCGATTGGGAGAGCAGTTCCATATCCCACAGTCAGCTGGTGAAGCTGCAAACACAGGGATTTCTTCCGCCCGCGAATCTAGTTCCCGTTCGAGCAGGATCGACTTCCTTCAATGACGGGGCTCGGGCTGAGAATTTCCCCAATCCATCCATGGGGGAACGAGTGTGCTTCGTTCCCTACTTGCTAAGAGGCGTCGGATCTCCAATCCATCCGTTCCTCCGAGGACTTCTGGAGTATTATGGCCTCCAACAGCATGATTTCACTCCTGCCTCCATCCTGCACATCACGGTTTACGTTGCTCTTTGTGAGCTATTCCTGGGCTGTGAGGCCCATTTTGAATTATGGAGGAAACTATTCTATCTCGTCCCTCGTAACCAAGAGGGATCAATATTTGAAGTGGGCGGAGCCGAGGTATGGCGCATCGCCAGGACCGGGTACCTATCCGGCACGCTGAAGAAGGCATCTGAAGAGTAGCCTTCCGAGTGGTTCTATATTGAGGACATCGCCCTTCCTGACCCAGTCCGAATGGGTCTGCCCGAATTTTCAAGCGCTCCGTTGAAGAAACGCCACAGCTGGCGCCTGTCGGTGTCAAAACCGGCGGATCTCGGGTAGGGGGCCCCGAACTGTGCGTCTAAGGCTAATGGTAACAAGAGGTGGGGGACACGATGTTTACCTAGGTTCGGGCCCTCTCGATGGAGGTAATACCCTACTTCCTTCTTGATTGATCTTGATGATATGAGTATTACAAGAGTTGATCTACCACGAGATTGTAGAGGCTAAACCCTAGAAGCTAGCCTATGATTATGATTGTTGTTGTCCTACGGACTAAAACTCTCCAGTTTATATAGACATCGGAGGGGGCTAGGGTTACACAGAGTCGGTTACAGAGAAGGAAATCTACATATCCGAATTGCCAAGCTTGCCTTCCATGCAAAGGAGAGTCCCACCCAGACACGGGATGAAGTCTTCAATCTTGTATCTTCATAGTCCAACAGTCCTGCAGAAGTATATAGTCCGGCTGTCCGAGGACCCCCTAATTCAGGACTCTCTCAGTAGCCCCCGAACCAGACTTCAATGACGACGAGTCCGGCGCGCAAATTGTCTTCGGCATTGCAAGGCGGGTTCCTTCTCCGAATACTCCAAAGTAGATTCTGAACACACGAATCATGTCCGACTCTGCAAAACAAATTCCACAAACCACCGTAGAGAGCACAATATTCCACAAATCTAATCTACTGACAACTTTCATAGCGTGACATCACGCCGCGGCCTGGTCATTATGCGAACCGTTTTTCACAACCTGCTACTGCACATATTGCGAGGCGGTTTTACTGGCATGTCTTGTCGAAGCAGAGATCGTGTCCCCTTATCACGGGATTCTCATCAATACGGGTGTGGGTAACCCGACCGCGCCATCAACGCGACACTTGGGGAAAAGCGAGTTTATTGGGCAAGTGGGGAGGCGCACAGTTTCTACCGCCTTTATAAAGAGACAAGGATTCCCCTTTTTCACCCACGCCCTCTTCTTCCTCCGCTCATCCATTCTCTCTTGAGCTCCAGCGCCTGATACGTCTCCGTCGTATCTATAATTTTTGATTGTTCCATGCCAATATTATTCAACTTTCATATACTTTTGGCAACTTTTTATACTATTTTTGGGACTAACATATTGATCCGATTGCCAAAGTGCGGTTCCTGTTTGTTGCATGTTTTATGTTTCGCAGAAACCCAATATCAAACGGAATCCAAACGGGATAAAATTGGACGGAGAATTATTTTGGAATATTTGGGATTTTCCGGACGAAGAATCAACGCGAAACGGTGTCCGAGGTGGCCACGAGATAGGGGGCGCGCCCTCCCCGTGGGAACGCCTAGCACCCTCGTGGGACACCCGTAAGGCGGTTGACGCTCTTCTTTTGCCGCAAGAAAGCTAATTTTATGAGAAAAATCTTGGCGAAAGATTCACCCCAATCGGAGTTATGGATCTCTGGATATAAAAGAAACGGTGAAGGGGCAAAATCTGAGAACGCAGAAACAGAGAGATAGTTCCAATCTCGGAGGGGCTCTCGCCCATCCCACGCCATGGGAGCCAAGGACCAGAGGGGAAACCCTTCTCCCATCTAGGGAGAAGGTCAAGGAAGAAGAAGAAGAAGGGGGGTTCTCTCCCCCTTGCTTCCGGTGGCGCCGGAGCGCTGCCGGGGGCCATCATCATCAAAGCGATCTTCACCAACACCGCCGTCATCTTCACCAACATCTCCATCACCTTCCCCCTTCTATATCCAGCGGTCCACTCTCCCGCAACCCGCTGTAACCTCTACTTGAACATGGTGCTTTATGCTTCATAGTATTATCCAATGATGTGTTGCCATCCTATGATGTCTGAGTAGATTACCGTTGTCCTATCGGTGATTGATGAATTGCTATGATTGGTTTGAGTTGCATGTTTTATTATTGGTGCTGTCCTATGGTGCTCTCCGTGTCGTGCAAGCGTGAGGGATCCTCGTTGTAGGGTTTGCAATATGTTTATGATTTGCTTATGGTGGGTGGCGTGAGTGACAGAAGCACAGACCCGAGTAAGTAGGTTGTTTGCGTATGGGATAAAGGGGACTTGATACTTTAATGCTATGGTTGGGGTTACCTTAATGAATCTTTAGTAGTTGCGGATGCTTGCTAGAGTTCCAATCATAAGTGCATATGATCCAGAAGAGAAAGTATGTTAGCTTATGCCTCTCCCTCAAATAGAATTGCAATAGTGATTACCAGTCTATTAACATAGTCAATTGCTTAGGGACAATTTCACAACTCCTACCACCACTTTTCCACACTCGCTATATTTACTTTATTGCATCTTTATCTAAACAACCCCTAGTTTATATTTGCGTGTTCTTTATTATCTTGCAAACCTATCCAAGAACACCTACAAAGTACTTCTAGTTTCATACTTGTTCTAGGTAAAGCGAATGTCAAGTGTGCGTAGAGTCGTATCAGTGGCTGATAGGACTTGAGAGAGTATTTGTTCTACCTTTAGCTCCTTGTTGGGTTCGACACTCTTACTTATCAAAAGATGCTACAACTATCCCGTATACTTGCGGGTCATCAGCGCCCAAGCCTTCACCTTCCCCGCAAAGCTGTTCCAAGCATGTCCAGAGCGGGAGGCAAGTGGATCGCCTCCTCCGTCATGGAGGAGGACATTACGAAGCTTAGGGAAGCCGTATACTTGTCCGCAAACATCACGCACCAGCTCCCGGATGAAGGGCAGATCGTCCCTACCCCGAAACCTCAGGAGAGGGTAGTGTTCCTCGCTCACTTCGTCCGCGGACTGGGTTTCCCCCTCCACCCGTTTGCCTGCGGGTTGATGTTCTATTACGGGCTGGACTTCCATGATCTGGCCCCCAATTTCATCCTCAACATCTCGGCGTTTATCGTCGTGTGCGAGGCCTTCCTCCGCATTACGCCTCACTTCGGCCTATGGCTGAAGACCTTCAACGTGAAGCCGAAGGTGGTGGTCGGCTAGCAGGCGGAGTGCGGGGGCACCATGGTGGGCAAGATGCCCAATGTCACCTGGCCCGAAGGCTCCTTTGTGGAGACTGTGAAGGGGTGGCAATCGGGGTGGTTCTACATCACCGAGCCGCATGACCCCAACTGGGCGGCGGCCCCCGAGTTCCGATCCGGCATCCCCATGCGGCACACCTCCTGGAAAGAGAAGGGCTTAGCCTGGGGATCATCGGTGGAGCTGACCGGACTTCAGACCTGCGTGAAAAACATGATAAGCAAGAAAATCAAGCTTGTCAACGTGGTCCAAGTCATGCTCTTCCGCCGGATCCTTCCGTGCCAAAGACGGGCTTTCAATATGTGGGAGTTCGACCCAGCCGAACACCAGACGCCGCGAGAGCTCTTCGACACGATGCATGAAGACGTCTGGAAAGTGCTGTTCAAGGCCACCGAGGTACCACCGCCCATAGCCGAAGATCGCGGACTCAGCGCAAAGCGCCCCGCCAATCCGGTAAGTTTTTATATTTTGCAAGATATGCCTTTCCTCAATATGTTCACGGGAGGAATCTAAGCCTCCATGCCGATTTAACAGAACTGGGCAGCATTAGCGGAGTGGATTGACTGTCCGGCTCCATTACCCGAAGATCCAGCATCGCCCCTCTTAACGAAGATGCTGTTTCCGGCGCCCTATGAGGTGCTGGAGAGGAAGGCCAAGAAGAAGGCCATGGGGACCAGGAAAGGTCCCTGGCGTAAGGTTGTATCAGACTCATCGTCCGAAGACACCGAGGCGTGCCCTGCAACCAAAACAAGGAGGAGGAAGAGGAAATCCCTCCCCCAACCGAGGGGGAAAAGAAGAGAAAGGACGCCCCGCATGGGGGGCGGGGGGGACGTCCAAGAAGGGGAAGACCTCCCTTCCGGACAACTCCACCGCGGCCACCCATAGTGGCGAAGAGTGGTTTCCCAGGGCCAAGCCCCTGGCTAAGTCATAAGTATCCGGACACTATAATACTTCCGGTATGTTTCACTTTATTGCTTCTTGTCATGCCGAACATGCTCGTGCAGTCCGGCCAGAGCCCACATCGACATATCCTCTTCGGACGGGTCTCTGGCCTGTCGGAGATGAATAGGGATTCACTCCCGACGGCCTCCTCCCCCAAGCCCGTGGACGGCACCGAGGTGTTGTCTCAGAGGATGCCGGACCAGGGGGAGATAGTCTTGGAGACGCCCTAGGGCGAAATCCCAGACGCCGGGCACATGGGAGGGAAGACCCCAATGGATTCTGATGACGGGGGCCGCAACAAGTTGGGCCGCCAGCCGGATACTGCTCCGGAACCCCCGGTGGTTCTAGACACAAGCAGGCAGTCCCTCCCTAAGGGGGCGAGCCATCCGTGCCGATGACCTCTGTCCATCCAGAGGCATCGGACAACTTGCTGGAAGCGCTTAGAGGCGCTTCCATTGATGATGAACACCGTACTCTTATGAGTACGGTGATTGAGAAGGTCCGGTCTGCCAAAAGCGGATTGACCAAAGCCTGCGCCAGCCTCCTAACAGGCTTTGAGGTAATTAATCATATTATGAGAAAATATCACAGTATAGACAGTAGCCCCTGATGCTCTGTTTGGCGTTTGGAATGAAAGGCCGAACAGAGGATCAAATAATATCCGCAGGAGTCTAACATAAAATGTCCATGTGAATAAGCAAAGGCCTTTGCTGCGCGCTTGCCTTTCGTCTTCTTGGAGGTCTCCGTCTTCAAGCGGGACTGGAGGGACGAGGGGAGCTCGGCCTCGTGAATAGGCAGCTCGAGGAGAACAAAGGTACATAATACCCCATCTGTATATTGATAAAGAAAAAATGGTTTCAGCTCATGGAGGCGTCATGAACTTTAATAGGGGCCATGACCAAAGTGGAGACCCTTAAGAAGGCACTGACCAAGGCCGAAGACAAACCGGCCAAGGAGCACACCGAATGAGGGAGTCCTGGATTAAGGGGTCCTCGGACAGCCAGACTATATACTTTGGCCGGACTGTTGGACTATGAAGATACAAGATTGAAGACTTCGTCCTGTATCCGGATGGGACTCTCCTTTGCGTGGAAGGCAAGCTTGGATATTCGGATATGTAGATTTCCTTCTCTGTAACCGACTCTGTGTAACCCTAGCCTCCTCCGGTGTCTATATAAACCGAAGGGTTTAGTCCGTAGGAGAACAACAATCATAACCATAGGCTAGCTTCTAGGGTTTAGCCTCTACGATCTCGTGGTAGATCAACTCTTGTAATACTCATATCATCAAGATCAATCAAGCAGGAAGTAGGGTATTACCTCCATTGAGAGGGCCTGAACCTGGGTAAAACATCGTGTCCCCTGCCTCCTGTTACCATTAGCCTTAGACGCAAAGTTCAGGACCCCCTACCCGAGATACGCCGGTTTTGACACCGACATTGGTGCTTTCATTGAGAGTTCCATTGTGTCGCCGCGATAAGGCTTGATGGCTCCTTCACTCATCTTCAACGATGCGGTCCAGGGGGAGGTTTTCCTTCCCGGACAGATCTTCGTATTCGGCGACTTCGTACTGCAGGCCAACTCGCTTGGCCACCTGGAGCAGATCGATAGATACGCCCCTGGCCATCAGGTCAGATTTGGAATCTTAAACTATACTGCAGACATCCGCGGAGACTTGATCTTCGACGGATTCGAGCCCATGGCAGGTGCGCCGAACAGTCACGACGGGCATGACTTTGATCTGCCGTCGGACAGTATTCGGGAGATCACATCTGCGTTGGCGCAGGGAATCGATCCGGAGCAGATCGTGCCTTCCGAGGACGGGTGGATGGACCCCGTCACGGAGGCCGCACACTCATCGGCGTCGGAGCCAAACACTGATCCCACCTCCTTTGAGGGTGGTGTCATCGAACCCTCGGACTCGTCTCCGGCTACAGGGTCCGAACCGCGTGCGTCCGTGCCTATCGAATCGGATTGGGCACCCGTCATGGAGTTCACCGCTGCGGATATATTTCAGCACTCTCCCTTAGGAGATGTGCTAAACTCATTAAAGTCTCTTTCCTTGTCGAGAGATTCCTGGCCAAATTATGTCCGGCTCGAGTGGGAGGCGGACGACGAAAGTTTCCCCTCCCACCACCCACTTCATAGCCACTGTCGATGACTTAACCGACACGCTCGGTTTCGACTCCGAAGACGTCGACGGTATTTACGACGACGCAGGAGAAGAACAGGAACCACCGCCCACTGGGTGCTGGACTGCCACCTCATCATACGATATATACATGGTGGACACATCAAAAGAAGGTGATGGTGACGATTGAACGAAGGATAATCCCCTCGATAAGCCACTAAAGCGGCGCCGTAGACGCCGCTCTAAATCCCGCCACAGCACAGCGACAACAGCGCAAGAAATAATAATACCCCGGTGGACTCCAAAGGAAACAATGACCCCATGGACCCAGTGATGGAGCAGGATGAGCCAGGGGACGACAAGCACAGTCCGGAACCAACGTTAGATGACGTGGATCTCGAGGGTAAAATTCAACAACCTGTCTCCAGAGAGGAGAACAGCCCGGACGATGATGCACTCATCATCCCAGAAAAACTCTTGGAACAAGAGAACCTTCATAGAAGGCTTGTCGCCACCACAAGGAGCCTAAAGAATTAGAAGCAAAGGCTTAAGGCAGCGCAGGATACGCTCAACCGCAGGTGGAACAAAGTGCTCGACACAGAAGAAAAATACGGCGACGATCGTCACACAAAGAGCTATCCAAAGTGCAAGCTGCTTCCTGAATTCGACGACGAGGCCGTAGAGCCCATTCAGCCGAAAACGACCAATCAACCGGACCGACCACCCCATGGCCGTGACAAGACGACTAATGATGCCGCACACAAGTCAGCACACGGTTTACATGAGCTCCTGGACAGAAAGTCCGGTATGGCCAGATCCATCAACGGATCTAGGAAGCGCGCTCCGGCACAGGATCAGAGCTACCGAAGCGATCACATTGATCGAACACCAGCTAGGAATCAGAACCGAACACAACAACCGTCGACAGCATGCCACAAATACAGGGGTGTCGCACACCCCCTGTGCTTCACCGATGAGGTACTGGATCATGAATTTCCAGAAGGATTTAAACCCGTGAATATAGAGGCATATGACGGAACTACAGACCCTGGGGTTTGGATCGAGGACTTTATCCTTCATATCCACATGGCTCGCGGAGAAGATCTCCACGCCATTAAATACCTACCCCTCAAATTAAAGGGACCAGCTCAGCACTGGTTGAAAAGCCTTCCCGAAAACTCAATTGGAAGTTGGGAAGAGCTCGAGGATGCTTTCAGGGCCAATTTTCAAGGGACCTACGTCCGACCTCCGGACGCAGACGACCTAAGTCACATAATTCAATAGCCCGGAGAGTCAGCCCGAAAGCTCTGGAACACATTTCTTACTAAGAAGAATCAAATAGTCGATTGCCCGGACGCCAAAGCCTTAGCAGCTTTCAAACACAGTATCTAGGACGAATGGCTTGCCAGACACCTCGGCCAAGAAAAGCCGAGGACAATGGCAGCCTTAACAAGCCTTATGACCTGCTTTTGTGCGGGCGAGGACAGCTGGCTGGCCCGTAGCGGCACCAGCGACCCAAGCACATCCGAAGTCAGGGATGGCAATGGGAAGCCGCGACGCAACAAAAACAAACGTCGAAGCAATGATGGCAGCCCAGGGAACACGACGGTCAACGCAGGATTCAGGGGCTCTTGACCCGGTCAACGGAAGAAGCCATTTAAAGGCAGTAGAGATGGACCGTCCGGCCTAAACAAGATTCTAGACAAATTATGTCAGATTCACGGCACCCCCGAAAAACTTGCAAACCACACCCACAGAGAGTGCTGGGTTTTCAAGCAGGCCGGCATGCTGAACAAAAGGGGAGGGAAACGCCAAGCAAAGACGAGGATGAGCCTCGTCAGCCGAACACCGGAGGATAGAAAAAATTCCCACAAGAAGTCAAAATAGTGAATATGATTTATGTAACTCACATCCCAAAGAGAACGCGCAAACGCGCACTCAGAGACGTATACGCTGTTGAGCCCGTCGCCCCCAAATTCAATCCCTGGTCGGCCTGCCCGATTACCTTTGATCGCAGGGACAATCCGACTAGTGTCCGGCACGGAGGATCGGCTGCCTTGGTGCTCGACCCAATAATTGACGGATACCATCTCACACGAGTCCTTATGGACGGCGGCAGCAGTCTACACCTGATATATCAGGACACTGTCCACAAAATGGGGATACACCCTTCAAGGATCAGCCTAAACAACACTACCTTTAAAGGAGTAATACCAGGCGTCGAGGCCCACTGTACAGGCTCTCTAGTACTAGAGGTTGTATTCGGTTCTCCCGACAACTTCAGAAGCGAGGAATTAATCTTCGACATCGCTCCATTCCGAAGTGGCTATCACGCACTACTCGGAAGAATGGCCTTCGCCCGTTTTAATGCAGTACCGCATTACGCCTACCTCAAACTCAATATGCCCGGTCCATGCGGCGTCATCATAGTTAGCGGAAATACAGAGCGTTCCTTACGCGCAGAAGAATACGTGGCGGCTCTAGCAGCCGAACACTGAGCGGTCCCTCCAATAAGGATAAATGGTCGGTCGTTAAGACCACAGACACGGTTAGATGAGTCCGGCGCTCCACCCAATGTAACAGCCCAGTTGGGATTTCCCCATAAAAGATACTAGGGGCTGCCCGCAAAAAGAGCCCATAGTTCGGCTCGATTCTATCAATACAATAAATAATTGCACTTTCATGGTTCATTAAGATTAACGAACTCCTAGCACGTAGTCTTTCACCTGGATTTTTTCCTTTTACAGATGATCATTGTGCTACACCCTTCCAGGATATGGCACAACGGAGATAAAGGCGCAGACGTGCAGCAGGGCCCCGCTCAAAGGTTTCTTTCTAGATTAAGACCCTGCGCAAACCTTTTTAATGTCTCTTGTTTCTTCTTCCCCTCCGGAAACTTTATACAACCGGGAGGGATACTGGCATTTTCGGCATTTTTGTCACACGGACTCTGCTTCGTGCACAGAAACTCGGGCTTATTGTCAAGGGCGTTATTCAGCCCAGTACACATTATAAAGTCCGAATACCTTAGGGAGTGTTCGACGTCGCGAGTTTGGCCTTATATACATCAGCTCCGAATCATGTCTTTGGTCAAATGTTGGGTTTGCCCGGCTCCCGTGTTTTGCTAGCTTACGTTCCATTCTATCGGCTAAGGCGCACCGGGAGAACTACTGCGATTGTGCCCCGGTTCATCTGGACGAGCAACTCAGTAGAGAAAGCCGAAACCTGACTGTCATGATACAGCGTGAGACTGGTCAACCACTTGATGACTCAGCGGAATCTTCACGATTCCTCCGCATTAACGAAGGACCGGTTTCCCGGTCACGTACATACGTGCACCATATCCGGCTGAACGCAAAAGTACCAGGGGCTATATAGTAGCTCCACCGTCAAACTCCTATGGCTAAGTGAAAGTGTTAAAGCTATATAGTCCGATTGCCTGGTTCGCCGCGCTATCACCTCCTTAACGGACCAAGACATTGGATCAAGTGTGACTACGCGTTTGCCCGAACACCCCCGCATTATATGCATGGGGGCTGAAGCCGATGACTGCAAACTTTCAGGTTATATACATACATAAACGGCCGCACAGGAGGCACTATAATACTTTCGGAAAAAGTATAAACACAACCTTTATAATCAAAATAGCATTGTCTTTACAATCGTGATACATGTCATTCGAACATGGCACTCTTCGAGCATTGAGCCTCTATTAAACAGGCGCCCCCTAAGACTTCTTCGAAATAGTGCTCGGCTGGGTCCTGTCCCTCCGCCGACTCCGGGTTGCAATAGCGGTGGTTTCCATCCTAGCCCAGTTTTTTTTAACACGGGCAAGAGCCATCCGTGCACCCTCTATGCACGCCGACCTCTTCACAACATCGATATGCGACACAACACCAAGGAATTGTTGCACCAATCCAAAATAGTTTTCCGGCCTTGGTCCTTGTGGCCAAAGATGATCCACGACAGACCTCATAGCAAGCCCGGACAACCTGCGGAGTTCGGCCCATGCTGCCATCCTCTCATTCAATTGCAGCGGACACGTCGGGGCACTGAACTGCGACCAGAATAACCTCTCAGCCTTATGGTCTTTCTGATCTTTGAAAAACTCGGTCGCATCAGCAGCACTCTTTGCCAGGTCCGCATATGAGTCCGCCGCACTCCACAACTGATCCAGAGGGGCATACTTCGGATCTCCAAATTTCATCCGCAACAGATAGGGCTTCCCAGCCACGATATCTCCGGCTTCACGAAGCTCCTCCCTCATCCCCCTCATTTCAGAGCGGGTTTCCTTGCTTGCCTCCAGGGCCTTTTTCAGGTCAGCCGCTTTTGCTTGACTTTCCTTTTCAAGGAGCTCAGGGCGCTTGGCGGGATCTTCCAGCTCGGTAGCCATCTGGGCTATCTTTTCTTCGCTCCGGTGATGAGCAGCCTGCTCGGCTCTTAACTCCTTGAACGCCTTCAGAGCGGCTGCATCACTTTTCCGGGCTTGCTCCTTGGCTCGGGCAAGCTCCGCCCGAAGGGTCTCCACCGCAGCAGATCCATCTGCAGTCACATCATATTATAGATATTAGCATCATGCTCCTCTTAAACATTTGCTGACAAGCCGAATATACATACCCTGGACCTTGTCAAGCCGCTTGTTAACCAGTGCAATGTCGGCATCAGCCACGTCCAGCTGCTGCTTTAGTTCGGCGAAATCAGTGGATTGGTCAGTCGCCGGACCCTCAGCCACCTGCACACAATGCAGCGAGCTTATTACCAGAGATTATGATCCTCTGTTCGCCACGTTGATGGCAACCAGAGTCTTAGGGGCTACTACCTATACAGAGCACACTTAGCATGTGCGGTACCATCAAAAATACATTTTTTGTGTACCTCAAAGCCTCTCAGTAGACTCGTAAGAGCTTCATTTAAACCGCTTTTCGCGGATGAAATTCTCTCAACCACCATACCCATTAAGGCACGATGTGTCTCTGAGATGGCCGCTCGCTCCAGTAGGCCCATTAGTGTGTCCGGCTATGTGCTGGACAATCCCGGACTCCTCCTGAAGCTCTCTTTGAGAGCCGGATATTCCAGACTCCGGGCAGCCGAAGTGTCAACTTCTGGCCTTGGTGGATCAGGAGAAATCCTCCGTGATGACACCACGTGGTCATCCGCTCCACGTGACACGGAAGCTGGAGGAGGCGTCTCACTCTCCATCATCTCCCGAGGAAGATCCTCCGAGGACGAACTCTGCGGGGAAGGGCTGCGAGCCGGACTGCAACAATAATGTTTCAGTCATTATCCTTAGAGACAAAATAGGATATGTTTACCATAGTACTCTTGCACTTACGGCTTGGTGGAGGGCTGGCCCCCTTGTGGGCGCTGTGTGGTAAGGGCGCCATTTGGGGCAGGGTTCTTTTGCGAGGCTTTCTTCCCTCGTTTAGAAGCCTCCGTTTCTAAATCTTCGGAGGCGGCCCTTTTCTTACCATGAGGAGAAGGGATTTTAGATTCCCCTCCCCGATTATCCTCCTTCGCGGAGGCACTTACTCCTCCAATTTGGATGTGTAAAAAATGAGGCCCATTTGTGGCTTCTCAATTCCTCCCCTCGTCTTCCCCTGATGGCAGCTGATACGGCGCGCGCTCAAGCATCCTGTTCAGTCAAGGATTCGGCGAGCCTTCGGGAAGAGGGGCCGGACACCTAATCCTCTCCGCCTTCTTTAGCCAGTCCTGGCAGAGAGCAACTTTTTAGAATAATGTTATAATAAACATAAATGATGGTGTGTTCAGTAACAGAAATATTTACCTGGGTATCCGGACGGTTGCAATTAAGACCCGCGTCCTCGGTAGTGTCCGGACACTTTACTCGTGATCCGAAGAATGACTCACAGATCTCTTTGAGCGTCATGCCAAAGAATTGCTGAATGGTTCGCGGTCCTTCTGGGTTGAACTCGCACATACGGAGAGGACGACGTTGGCAGGGAAGGACTCGACGAACCAACATCACTTGCATTATCTTGACAAGACTGACATCCCTCTTGAGAAGGTCTCAGATGCGGCATTGCGATGTCAGCACGTCGTTAACCGGCCCCCAGTCCAGCCCCTTGTTGACCCATGACGCCAGTTGTGGTGGAGGGCCCGGGCAGAACGCTGGAGCAGCCACCCGTTTGGTACCTCGGGGAGCGGTGATGTAAAACCACTCCCGCTGCCATAAATCAGAGGTCTCCATGAAAGAACCCTTTGGCCATGGGGCGTCGGCGCCTTTGCTTATTATAGCACCTCCGCACTCCGCGTGATGCTCGTCAATCACCCTTGGCCTCACATTCAAGGACTTGAGCCACATGCCGAAGTGGGGAGTAATGCGGAGAAATGCTTCACACACGGTGATAAACGACGAGATTTGAAGGATGGAATCCGGAGCTAGATCATGGGAATCTAGTCCGTAATAGAACATAAGCCCCCTCACGAAGGGATCGAGACTAAAACCTAGCCCTCGTAGGAAGTGGGAAGTAAATACGACATTCCCGCTGGGTTCGGGAGTGGGGATGACCTGCCCTTGAGCAGGCAGCTGAGGGAGTCCTGGATTAGGGGGGTATCCGGACAGCCAGACTATATACTTTGGCCGGACTATTGGACTATGAAGATACAAGACTCAAGACTTCGTCCCGTGTCCGTATGGGACTCTCCTTTGCGTGGAAGACAAGCTTGGTGATCCGGATATTAGATCTCTTTATTTGTAACAGACTCTGTGTAACCCTAGCCCCCTCCGGTGTCTATATAAACCGGAGGGTTTAGTCTGTAGGACAAGAACAATCATATTCATCATAGGCTAGCTTCTAGGGTTTAGCCTCTACGATCTCGTGGTAGATCAACTCTTGTAATACTCATATCATCAAGATCAATCAAGCAGGAAGTAGGGTTTTACCTCCATCGAGAGGGCCCAAACCTGGGTAAAACACCGTGTCCCTTGCCTCTTGTTACCATTAGCCTTAGACGAATAGATCGGGACCCCCTACCCGAGATCCGCCAGTTTTGACACCGACATTGGTGCTTTCATTGGGAGTTCATCTGTGTCGTCGCCGCGAGGCTCGATGGCTCCTTCAATCATCAACAACAACGCAGTCCAGGGTGAGACTTTTCTCCCCGGACAGATCTTCGTGTTCGGCGGCTACGCCCCTGGCCATCAGGTCAAGTTCGGAAACTTGAACTACACGGCCGATATCCGTGGAGACTTGATCTTTGACGTATCCGGGCCCACGCCAGGAGCACCAAACAGTCATGACGAGCATGGCTTAGACCTGCTGTCGGACAATACTCGGGATATCGCACCTGCAGGAGCTCTGGACCTAAATCCGGGGCAGATCGCATCGTCCGAGGATGGGTGGATAGACCCCGCTCCGGAGGCCGCACACTTATCGGCGGTAGAGCCAAACATAGACTCCACCCCCAAGGAAGCCTTTGTCACCGGACCCCCGGACTCGTGTCCGGCTGTAGGTTCCAGACCGCGCGCCCACGAGCCCGCCGAATCTGGTTGGGCTCCGGTAATGGAGTTCACCGCTGCGGATATCTTCCAGCACTCGCCTTTTGGCGACATGCTGAACTCATTAAAATCTCTCTCTTTGTCAGGAGACTCTCGGCCGAACTATGTCCGGCTCGAGTTGGAAGCAGGCAACGAAGAAATTCGTTGCCCACCCACCACCGACTTCATTGCCACTGTCGACGATTTGACCAACGTGCTTGACTTCGACTCCGAAGACATCGACGGTGTGGACGACGATGCAGGAGAAGAACAGGAACCACCACCCACGGGGCGCTGGACGGCCACCTCCTCGTATGATATATATATATATATGGTGGACACTCCCAAAGAAACCAACGGCGATGAGGCAAAGGAGGATAACCCCTCAAGGAAGAAATCAAAGCATGGGCGTCATTGGCGCCGCTCCAAGCCCCGCCACAGCAATACCGCCACAGGAGACGGAAACAATCCAGATGGTGCCGAAGATGAATACAATCCCGATCAGCCTGCCTTCGAGCTGGCCGAACATGAAGACGGGAAGGTTAGCCCAGACGAACAGGCGACAGACGGATACTTGGAGGAGGATAACTACATGCCCCCCTCCGAAGACGAGGTGAGCCTCGGCGATGATGAATTCGGCGTGCCCGAGGATCCCGCAGAGCAGGAGCACTTTAAGCACAGGCTTATGGCCACTGCAAGAAGCCTGAAAAAGAAGCAGCAGCAGCTTCAAGATGATCAAGATTTGCTCACGGACAGATGGACCAAGGTCCTGGCAGCCGAGGAATACAGACTTGAGCGCCACCCCAAAGGTTACCCAAAACACAAGTTGCTACCTCAACTTGAGGAGGAGGCCCTAAGGCCCACACAGGACGAGGCTGAACGGCCACCTCGTGGCCGGGATAAAATGGCGTATCAGCCCGAATACCAGCCCGCACCCCCACGCCAATACACTACGGCCTGGGGCAATAGGCAGGACCTGCGAGACATACTGGAAAACAAGGCAGGACAACCAAGATCGATCTACGGATCACGGGGGCGCACCCCAACACATGACGATGATCGTCATGCCGGATAAACTATCAACAAGTCTGGCCGGGCCGAACATAGCCGACCAGACTTATTCGAACTGTGTAGCCACATAGCCCGGCATAGAGGCGCGCACACCCCTACTTCCTTGCGAAGTGATGGATCACGAATTCCCAGAAGGGTTTAAACCCGTAAACATCGAATCATACGATGGCACAACAGACCCCGCAGTATGGATCAAAGATTTCCTTCTCCACATTCAGATGACCCGCAGTGATGATCTACATGCCATCAAGTATCTTCCCCTTAAACTCAAAGGACCGGCCCGACACTGGCTAAATAGCCTGCCGGCAAATTGCATCGGCAGTTGGGAGAACCTGGAGGACATGTTCCTCGACAACTTCCAAGGCACTTACGTGCGACCGCCGGATGCTGATGACTTGAGTCACATTACCCAACAGCCCGGAGAGTCAGCCAGGAAATTTTGAACTCGGTTCCTAACTAAAAATAACCAAATTGTCGACTGTCTGGACGCCGAAGCCTTGGCGGCCTTCAAGCATAATATCCGCGACGAGTGGCTCGCCCGACACCTCGGCCAGGAAAAACCGAAGTCCATGGCGGCCCTCACGACACTCATGACCCGCTTTTGCGCGGGCGAGGACAGTTGGTTGGCTCGCAGTAGCACCACGCCAATAAACTCCGACACTTCAGATGTCCGCGACAATAACGGCAAGCCACGGCGTAACAGACATAAGCATCGGAACAATGGCGAAAAAATGAAGACACTGCAGTCAACGCCGGATTTAGTGGCTCAAAATCCGGTCAGCGGAAAAAGCCGTTCAAAAGAAATAATCAGGGATTGTCCAGTCTGGACCGCATACTTGATCGCTCGTGCCAAATTCACGGCACCCTGATAAGCCAGCCAACCACACTAACAGGGATTGCTAGGTGTTCAAACAGGCCGGCAAGATAAATGCCGAAAACAAGGACAAGGGGCTGCTGGCGGCGATGACGCGAGCCACAGCGTTCGAACAGCAGGGGGCGAAGAAATTTCCTCCTCGGTGAAAGCGGTAAACATGATTTATGCCACCCACATTCCCAAGCGGGAGCAGCGAGCACTAAGGGGCGTCTATGTGATGGAGCGGTCGCCTCAAAGTTCAACCCATGGTCAGCCTGTCCGATCACTTTTGATCGTAGGGATCACCCTACCAGCATCCGTCACGGCGGTTCAGCCGCATTGGTCCTAGACCCAATCATTGATGGATTCCACCTCACGCGAGTCCTTATGGACGGTGGCAGTAGCCTGAACATGCTTTATCAGGACACAATGAACAAAATGGGCATCGATCCTTCAAGGATCAAGCCCAGAAAAACCACCTTCAAAGGTGCAATTCCAGGAGTAGAGGCCCGTTGTACGGGATCCATAACACTGGAAGTGGTGTTCGGATCCCCGGATAACTTCTGAAGCGAGGAGTTAATATTTGATATCGTCCCTTTCCGTAGTGGCTATCATGCACTGCTCGGACGAACCGCATTCGCTCGATTCAATGCGGTACCACACTATGCATACCTCAAGCTCAAGATGCCAGGACCTCGCGGGGTTATCACAGTCAATGGAAAAACAGACCGCTCTCTCCGTACGGAAGAGCACACTGCGGCCCTCGCGGCAGAAGTACAAAGCAGCCTTCTCCGGCAAACCACTAATCCGACAACAACCCTGAACACCGTCAAGCGAGTCCGGAATACCCTGCAACAGGATCGCGAGGCACGCCAAGAGCACGACTATCAGTCCGGCCTCCGCCCTAGCCCCATTCAGGCAGCATTTGTGCCGCGCGTACACAATTACGCACTCAAAATACCATGGGCATAGGCAGAGGCGCAATGGTGATGCGGTCAACAGTGCGGTTCAGCCGCAACATACTTTAATAACCTTCTTTCTCTTTCAGGACCCTACTTTCGGGCAGCCTCTTTAGAGAGCCAGATCATCAAACTTATCACAGGAGGGAAACCAAGGAGGCAAAAGGCTTTGCGCACAAAGGGAATACCCAGGTGGTATCTGTCAATGATCATTATACCTATTTTGCATACCCACATGCGGCCCGCCCTTGGATAGGACATGTCAAATAGTCCTATTTGCTTCTTCTTAACACATTAATTGTACACATACGCTTGGACGTATTATTTCACAATGGGAAACAATATATAGCGTCATCTTATTATTCCTATCTTCACATTTTTCCTATAAATGTTTATTTAATATTGAATCCGTACACTTTGGTACGTTCAGTTTGCCAGGGGCTTCTTATGGAGCCCCATAATACGTCAAGATAAGTCCGAACACTTTCGACAGTGCGACACCCCTAACTTATAGCATTATATGCATCAGCTCCGAATCATGTCTTGGGTCAATAGTTGGGTTTGCCCGGCTCCCTTGTTTTGGTACCTTACGTTCCGTTATATCGGCTAAGGTAGCACAGGGAGAACTACTGCGATTGTGTCCCGGTTCTTCCGGACGAGCACCTCAGTAGAGAAAGCTGAAAACTGACTGTCATGATGCGGCGAGAGCTGGTCGCTGCTCGAGAGGTCTTGAATCCCTAAAGATTTTTTACGCTTCAGGCGAGGAATCGGCCTTGTCCGATTTAGGCGTGTATAGCGCCCCAATTCGGTTTTCCAAATTCTAGGGGCTTCGCCGAAATTTAAAATTGTAGACTTCTATGGCTAAGTGAGAGTTATAAAGCCGCATAGTCCGATTGCCTTGTTCACTATGCCGAACATCTCCTTCAAGGACCAAAAATTTGGATAAAGAGTGTTTGGGTTTTCTACGAACACCCCAGTACTAGTTACGTGGGGGCAGAAGCCGACTACTGGCCTACTTTCAGAAATTTATAAACAGCCGCACAGAAGGTAATATTTTAAATCAACAAAGCGCCATATAGCACAAACGAACTAGTTTTCATATTAAAAAAGATGGCATGAGTACATTCACTCAAAGATTACGTCCTTGGTACATTCATCGGCCACTAGGCGAGCGCCTTTTATAACGCCATCATAATATTTCTCGGGGTAGCGATGCGCCTTGCCCTCCGGTGGTCCATCCTTCACCAGCTTCTCTGCGTCCAGCTTGGTCCATGCATCTTCGCACGGGCAAAGGCCCGGCAGGCACCCTCAATACAAACGGATTTCTTGATAACTTCGAGCCGCGGACATGCATTTACCATCCTCTTTACAAGGCCGAAGTAGCTGTCGGGCAGGGGCTCACCAGGTCACATCCGGATAATGAAGTCCTTCATGGCCACTTCGGCCGCCCTGTGGAGTTCAACCAACTGCTTCAGTTGGTCATTCAGAGGCATTGGGTGTTCGGCTCCAGCATACTAGGACCAAAACAGCTTCTCCGTCGAGCTCCCCTCTTCGGCACGGTAGAACTCCATGGCATCCGATATGCTGCGTGGCAGATCTGCGAATGCCCCTGGAGAGCTCTGAATTCGGGTAAGTAAAAGAAATGTCTCCTCCACATGCTTGCTTTGCATAATGGATGCCTTACCCGCCGCTATCTTCTTGGCCGCTTGGATTTCCTGCTGGGCCTTTTGGGCTTCTGCCCTGGCGTCTTTCATGCTCTGAAGGGCCTTCACAAGCTCAGACTCTTTCGTCTTGAAGTCACGCTCCAAGGAATCAAACTTCTTGCCGAACTCCTGGAGCTCTTGCTGTACCTCACCCACCCTAGCATCTTGCTTTTCACGCTCAATACGCGTTGTGACGCTTTTTGTTAGCGTCACCAATTTTTCCTCCTCTATATGTTATGTGAACGGGGTATCACTCAACTTTGTTCTCTTCGAACTGCCTCTTCGTGAGGCTGAGCTCCTCTTCGGCCTACTCCGGGTCCCGTTTGAGTCCGGTGACCTCTGCTGTGCGGGCAGCAGCGGCAAGCAACACTGCCTGCTTATTCACATAAACGCATACTGTTAGACTCCTGCGGTTTAGAGTTGACCCTCCGTTTGGCTTTTCTTTCCGAACACCAAACAGAGTATCATGGGCTACTTTCTATGGGGTGATAATTTCTCACACTTTTAATTACTTACCTCAAAGCCTGTCAGGAGGCTGGTGCAGGCTTCGGTCAATCCGCTTTTGGCGGACTGAACCTTCTGAATCACCGCACTCATAAGAGTACAGTGTTGTTCATCCATAGAAGCACCACGAAGCACTTCCAGCAGACTATCCGACGCCTCTGGCGCAACGGAAGTCATCGGCACGGCCGGCCCGCCCTCCTTAGCGAGGGGCTGCCTACCCAAATCCGGAACCTTTGGAGGTTCCGGTACAGTGTCCGGCTTGGAGCCCAACTTGCTGCGGCTTTCGTCGGCATAATCTACGGGGATCTTACTCCCCATGTGCCCGGCGTCTGGAATTTCGCCTTGGGGCGTCTCCAGAGCCGCCTCCCCCTGCTCTGGTACCCATTGGGACCACACCTCCGTGTCATCCATGAGTCGAGGGAGGTGGCCGTCGGGGAGCAATTCGCCGCGAATCGGCAAAGACCCATCCGAAGAGGATACCTCGGGATGGGCCACGACCGGACTACATATCGTGTTGAGCGTTATAACAAACTTCTGGCTAAGTCGCACTACTGTATTACAGAGTGCGGATACTTTAATCTCACGAGGGCTTGCCTACAGGCATCCTCCTCGCCGTATGGCGGCCGTGAGTGGAGTGATCGAGAAGGGCGCCTTTCCCTCTTTGGCGTCCTAGCCTCCCCCTGCGAGGCGGCTTTCCTTTTCTTCTCCTCCCCAATGCGGGGAGGCGGAATTTCTTCGTGTTTCCCCCCGCCTCCGCGAAAGGAATCTGCCTCGTCGTCCTCGGGCGACGAGTCTATGACGGCCTTGCGCCTGGGACCCTTCCTGGTCCCCAAGGCCGTCCTCTTAGACCCTTCGGCCTCCCCGGATGGGGCGACCCTTTTCTGCTCCTCCTCCCCTTCGTGGGAGGAGCGTGCCTCATCGTCTTCGGACAAGGCGTCCGGTGTGACCTTACGCCGGAGGGCCTTCCTGGTCCCCGTGGCCTTCTTTTCCGGCACCTTGTAAGGCGCCGGGACTAGCATCTCCATCAGGAGAGCGGTTGCTGGATCTTCTGGCAGTGGAGCCGGATAGTTGATCCGGTCCGCCGTCACCACGTAATCCTGATCAAACACACACGATGACTTAAAATCCTCCCATGAGTATGCTGGGAAAGGTACATCTGGTGGTGGTCAGAAAACTCAGTGGATGGGGGAGCCGCGTGACGTGGAGTCCGCGGTCCTCGGATGTGGAGGAGGTATTTCGGAGGCCTTGAACAACACCTTCCATGCGTCCTTGTGCGTCGTGCCGTAAAGCTCTTGAGTGTCTAGTGTTCGGCCGGATCGAACTCCCACAGATTGATTGCCTGTCTTTGGCACGGAAGACAAGTTTGACCTTCTTGTCCATCATATTTTTAATGCAGTTCGAAGTCCAGCCGGCTCGCATGAGTTGCGCCCCGAGCGAGCCTTTCTTTTCGAAGTGAGCCGCATAGAATTCGGATCAGTCAGGGCCGCCGCCCAGTTGGCGTCGCGCGGCTCGGTGATATAGAACCACCCCGATTGCCACCCTTTCACGGCCTTCACGAAGGAACCTTCAAGCCAGGTAACATTAGGCATCCTGCCCACCATGGCGCCTCCGCACTCCGCTTTCTGGCCGCTCACAATCTTCGGCTTCACGCAAAAGATTCGTAGCCACAGGCCGAAGTGGGGCTTGATCTTGGAGGAAGGCCTCCTACGACGATAAGCGCTGAGATGTTGATAGCGAAATTTGGGGCTAGATCATGGAAGTCAGCCCGTAGTAAAACATGAGCCAGCGGACAAAGGGATGAAGTGGAAATCCCAGTCCGGGACGAAATGGGCGAGGAACACGACCCTCTCGTGGGGTCCTGGAGTCGGAACGATCTGCCCTGCGTCCGGGAGCCGGTGTGCAATGTCTGCGGCCAAGTATCCGGCCTCCCGGAGCTTCGCAATGTGCTCCTCCTTGACAGAAGAAGCCACCCGCTTGCCTCCCGCTGACATGTTTGGTTGTGTGGAGAAGGCGAGAACTAGGGCATGGAGCTCTAGGGTGCGAGAATGGATGAACGAAGGAGGAAGAAGGCGTGGGTAAAAATGGGAGATCCTTATCCCTTTATAGAGGTGGCGAAAACGGTGTGCCTCCCCGCTTGCCTGAGGAAATCGCTTATTTTCCAAGCGCCACGGTTGGGTTACCCATACCCGTATTGATGAGGATCCCGTGATAAGGGGACATGATCTCTGCTTCGACAAGACGTGCCGAGGAAACCGCTTCATAATATGTGCGGTGGCTGGCTGTGTGAAAACGGTTCGAATAAAGGCTCTGACCATGGTGTGATGTCACGTTGTCTAAAGTTGTCAGCAGATTATATTTGTGGAATGTCGTTCTCTCTATGGTGGAATGCAGAAATTATCTCACAGAGCCGGACATGATCCTCAATCTACTTTGGAGTACTTGGAGAAGGAACCCGCCTTGCAATGCCGAAGACAATTTGCGCGCCGGAGTCATCGTCATTGAAGCCTGGTGCAGGGGCTACTAAGGGAGTCCTGGATTAGGGGGTATCCGGACAGCCTGACTATATACTTTGGCCGGACTGTTGGACTATGAAGATACAAGACTCAAGATGTTGTCCCGTGTCCGGATGGGACTCTCCTTTGCATGGAAGACAAGCTTGGCGATCCGGATATTAGATCTCTTTCTTTGTAACTGACTCTATGTAACCCTAGCCCCCTCCAGTGTCTATATAAACAGGAGGGTTTATTCCGTAGGACAAGAACAATCATAATCATCATAGGCTAGCTTCTAGGGTTTAGCCTCTACGATCTCGTGGTAGATCAACTCTTATAATACTCATATCATCAAGATCAATCAAGCAGGAAGTAGGGTTTTACCTCCATTGAGAGGGCCCGAACCTGGGTAAAACACCGTGTCCCTTTCCTCCTGTTACCATTAGCCTTAGACGCACAGATCGGGACCCCCTACCCGAGATCTGCGGTTTGACAAACTGACAGCTTTGTCGCGGGATTTTGCGGTGAGATACTGGCCTCCCTAAGCTTCCGGATGTCCTCCTCTCAGCTGTGACGAAGGAGGCCATCCACCGGCCCTGAAGATTGGATCAGGACATGGTCGAAGGACCGAAGTGCTTAAGCTTGAGCCTTGGGTGTTGGAACTCGAGGTGCGGGAGGGGAAGGATCAAGCGTGGGAAGAAAAGGACAGGCCTTGGCCCCTTTATAAAGAGGACGAATATCAAGCGTCCCCCGCGTGACCGTTTGGGACTTGCCTAAAATCGAGGAGTCATATTAAACAAACACGGTTGGGTTACCCACACCTGTATTGATGAGAATCCCGTGATAAGGGGGACACAATCTCTGCTTCGACATGACGTGCCAATAAAACCGCCTCGCAGCTCGTGTAGTGGCTGGTTGTGAAAAACGGTTCGAATAATGACCGGTCCGAGGCGTGATGTCATAAAAAGCTGTCAGCAGATTAGATTTGTGGAATACTGTACTCTCTACGGTGGTATGTGGAATTTGTTTTGCAGAGCCGGCCACGATTCTCGTGTTCAAAATCTTATATGGAGTATTCGGAGAAGGAACCCGCCTTGCAATGCCGAAGACAATTTGCGTGCTGGACTCATCGTCATTGAAGCCTGGTTCAGGGGCTACTAAGGGAGTCCTGGATTAAGGGGTCCTCGGACAACCAGACTATATACTTTGGCCGGACTGTTGGACTATGAAGATACAAGATTGAAGACTTCGTCCCGTGTCCGGATGGGACTCTCCTTTGCGTGGAAGGCAAGCTTGGATATTCGAATATGTAGATTTCCTTCTCTGTAACTGACTCTGTGTAACCCTAGCCCCCTCCGGTGTCTATATAAATTGGAGGGTTTAGTCCGTAGGACAACAACAATCATAATCATAGCCTAGCTTCTAGGGTTTAGCCTCTACGATCTCGTGGTAGATCAACTCTTGCAATACTCATATCATCAAGATCAATCAAGCATGAAGTAGGGTATTACCTCCATCGAGAGGGCCCGAACACAGGTAAAACATCGTGTCCCTACCTCTGTTACCATTAGCCTTAGGCCTTACCAGTTCGGGACCCCTACACGAGATCCGCGGTTTTGACACCGACACGGCCTTGAGCGAGAGGCCAGGTCGACGAGGTCCAGCAAGAGCTCCAGGATTTCATCAAAAAATACGAGTCCTTCGAGTGTGACTCTAAGACACGAGAGTCCGAGCTTGCTAAGGCCCTCCAGAGCGCGAGAGACGCCAAAGCCGAAGCTCAAAAGGCGCTCCAGGAGATTGAGGCGGCCAATAAGATAGCGGCGGGTAAGGCATTCATTATGCAAAGCAAGCATGTGAAGGAGACTTTCCTTTTACTTACCCAAATTTGGATCTCTCCAGGAGCGTTCACAGATCTGCCGCGCAGCATATCGGATGCCGTGGAGTTCTACCGGGCCGAGGAAGGGCGCTCGACGGAGAAGTTGTTCTGGTCTCAGTACATTGGGGCCGAACACCCGATGCCCTTGAGCGACCAGCTGAAGCAACTGGTCGAACTGCACAAGGCTGCCGAACTGGCCATGAAGAAACTCATAGTCCAGCTATGGCCTGCCGAGCCCCTGCCCAGCAGCTACTTCAGCCTTGTAAAACGGCTGGTGAGTGCCTGTCCGCGACTTGAAGTTATAAAGCGGTCAGTTTGCATTGAAGGTGCGCGCATGGCCTTCGCCCGCGTGAAAGTGCACTGGGCGACGATGGATGCCGAGAAGCTGATGACCGAAGGGCCGCCGGAGGGCAAGGAGCATCGCCACCCTGAAAAATATTATGATAGTGTCCTGAAGGGCTCCCGCCTGGTAGCGGAGCAATGTACTAAGGCTGTAATATTTGAATGAATGTACTCGTTTGATCCTGTAGTATGAAAACAGGTTCATATGCGCTATATAACGCTTTGTTGATTTAAAATTTTCCCTTCTGTGCGGCCGTTTATAAAATCTGAGAGTTGGCCAGTCGTTGGCTTCTGCCCCCATGTAACTTGTACCGGGGTGTTCGGGATAAATCTAAACACTCTTTATCCAAATTTTTGGTCCTTTAAGGAGGTGTTTACCGCAACGAACAAGGCAATCGGACTATACAACTTTATCACTCTCACTTAGCCATAGAAGTTCTATAATTTTAAATTTTGGCGAAGCCCCTGGTATTCGGAAGGCGAACTTGGGGCGCTATACACGCCTAAATCGGACAAGGCCGATTCCTCGCCCGAAGCGGAAAAAATCTTTAAGGATTTGATACCTCTCAAACAGCGAACAGCTCTCGCCGCATCATGACGGTCAGTTTTGGCTTTCTCTCTTGAGGTGCTCGTCCAGGAAGAACGAGGACATAATCGCATAGTTCTCCCCTGCCACCTTAGCGATATAGCGAGCGTAAAGGCGGCAAAACATGGGAGCAGACAAACCCAACTATTGACCCAAGACATGATTCAGAGCTGATGCATATAATGCTATAAATTCGGGGTGCGGCACTATAGAAAGTGTTCAGACTTTTCTTGCTGTGTTATGGGGTGCACTGAAGCCCCTGGCGAACTGAACGTACCAAAATGTATGGGTGCAATTTGTGATAAATAAATAGCAAGGAAAAAGATAAAGAAATGTAATAATAAGCTGACGCTGTACATTATTTTCCATTATCATTTGAATAATACGTCAAGGCATATGTATACAAGTAGTGCGATAAGCAAAATAGGACTATTTGACGTGTCCTGACCAAGAGCGAGCTGCGTGCGGGTATGTAAAGCAGGTATAGCGATCGTTATCAGAGACCACCTGGGGGTTCCCTTGTACGCCAAAGCTCCTTGCCTCCTTGGTGTTTCCGTCCTGTTATGGGTCCGATAGTCGAGCTATCGGAAGAGCCTCCGGAAAAAGGGACCTGGAAGGAAGAAAAGGGGTGAAGGTATATGGATCCTGGGGGGTTGAGCCGCATTGTGGACCGTATTTTAGCCGCGCCTCCGCCTATGCCCATGGTATTTTAAGTGCGTAATGATGTATGCGCGGCACAAATTTCATCGCTTGACTGGGACTAGGACGGAGGCTGAATTGCTAGGCGAGCTCTGGACGTGCCTTACGATCCTGTTGCAGAGTACTTCAGACTCGCTTGACGGTGTCCGAGGGATTTATTGCCGGATTGGAGGTTTGCCTAAGAAGGCTGCTCTGTACTTCTGCTGCGAGGGCTGCAGTGTGCTCCTCCATGCGAAGGGAGCCCTCTGTGTTTCCATTGACTATTATAACCTCGCGAGGTCCTGGCATCTTGAGCTTGAGATATGCATAATGCGGTACCGCATTGAATCTTGCAAATGTGGTTCGTTCGAGCAGTGCGTGATAGCCACTACGGAAGGGGACGATATCGAAGATTAACTCCTCGCTTCGAAAGTTGTCCGGAGATCCGAAGACTACTTCCAGTGTGATTGAGCCCGTGCAACATGCCTCTACACCTGGGATGACACCTTTAAAGGTGGTTTTGGTGGGTTTGATCCTTGAGGGATCGATGCCCATTTTGCGCACTGTATCCTAATAGAGTAGGTTCAGGATGTTGCCACCGTCCATAAGAACTCGTGTGAGGTGGAATCCGTCAATGATGGGGTCGAGAACCAACGCGGCCGAACCGCCATGACGGATACTGGTCGGATGGTCCCTGCGATCGAAGGTGATCG
Organism: Aegilops longissima; assembly: GCA_021605205.1. NCBI lineage: Eukaryota > Viridiplantae > Streptophyta > Magnoliopsida > Poales > Poaceae > Aegilops > Aegilops longissima. The sequence goes on along the minus strand of CM038680.1, from coordinate 663,050,382 downwards.
GACAAGAAGACCATGGGTTGAACTTCGAGGCGACTGGCTCCATCGCGTAGACGTCCCTTAGTGCACGCTTTTGCTCCCTCTTGGGAATGTGGGTTGCGTATATCATATTTACCATTTTCACTTGGGGAGGGAATTTCTTCTGTCCTCCTGTGTTCGGCAGCCGGGGCTCCTCGTCGTCATCACTATGTGGCCCCTTTTCCTTGTTTTCAGCATTCATCTTGCCGGCCTGTTTGAACACCCAATATTCCCTGTTTGCGTGGTTGGCTGGTTTATCGGGGTGCCGTGAATTTGGCACGAGTGATCGAGTATGCGGTCTAGACTGGACGGGCCCGGATTGTTTCTTTTGAATGGCTTTTTCCGCTGACCAGACTTAGAGCCACTGAATCCGGCATTGACGGCTGTGTCTTCGGTGTTGTCACTGTTATTGCGACGCTTTTGTCTGTTGTGTCGGGGCTTGCCGTTGCTATCCCTGGTATCTGAGGTGCCAGGATTTCTTGATGCGCTGTTGCTGCGAGCCAGCCAGCTGTCTTCGCCCGCGCAAAAGCGGGTCATGAGTGTCGTGAGGGCTGCCATGGACTTCGGCTTCTCTTGGCCGAGGTGTCGGGCAAGCCACTCGTCACGGATGTTATGCCTAAAGGCCGCTAGGGCTTCGGCATCCGGACAGTCGACAATTTCGTTCTTCTTAGTTAGGAATTGAGCCCAGAATTTTCTGGCTGACTCTCCGGGCTGTTGGGTTATGTGACTTAAATCGTCAGCATCCGGTGGTCGCACATAAGTGCCCTGGAAGTTATCCAAGAATGCGTCTTCCAGGTTCTCTCAACTTCCAATGGAGTTTGCCGGCAAACTATTCAGCCAATGCCGAGCCGGTCCCTTGAGTTTTAGTGGTAGGTACTTGATGGCGTGTAGATCATCCCCGTGGGCCATGTGAATGTGGATAAATAAATCTTCTATCCATACCGCGGGGTCTGTAGTCCCATCATAGGGCTTGATATTCATGGGCTTATACCCTTCTGGGAGTTCATGATCCATTACTTCGTCAGTGAAGCATTGGGGGTGTGCGGCGCCTCTGTGCCGGGCTACGTCGCGACGCAGTTCCAATGAGTCTGGTCTGTTGTATTCGGCGCGGTTGGATTTGTATTTGGGGTATCCGGCGTGACGGTCACCGTCACGCGTTGGGGCGCGCCCCCGTGATCCGTAGATCGACCTTGGTTGTCCTGCTTTGTTCAATTTGTCTCGCAGGTCATGCGTGTAGCCACAGGCCTTCGTGTTTTTGCTTGTTTGGCGACGGGGTGTGGGCTGTACTTCGGGCTGATACGCCGCTTTGTCTCGGCCACGAGGTGGCCGGTCAGCCGCATGCTGCGCTGATAGTGTAGGCTCTAGTGCCTCCTCCTCGAATTGAGGTAACAACCTGCGCTTTGGGTAACTTTTGGTTGGGCGCTCGAGTCCGTATTCCTCGGCCGCCAGGACCTCGGTCCATCTATCAGTCAACAGATCTTGATCAGCTTGAAGCTGCTGCTGCTTTTTCTTTAGGCTTTTTGCAGTGGCTATAAGCCGGCGCTTGAAGCGCTTATGCTCGACGGGATCCTCAGGCACGATGAATTCTTCATCGCCGAGGCTCACCTCGTCTTCAGAGAGGGGCATGTAATTGTCATCCTCCAATTCTCCGTCTATTGCCTGTTCCTCAGGGCTAGCTTGCCCATCCTCCTGTTCAGCCTGCTCGAAGCTTGGCTGGGCGGGATTGTTTTCGTCCTCGGCATCATCCGGAGTGTTGTTGTCTCCTGTGCCGGTATCACTATTTTTGCTATGGCGGGACTTCGAGCGGCGCCGATGACGCCAATGCTTAGATTGTTTCTCAGGGGGGTTAACCTCTGTTGCCTTATCGCCATTGCTTTCTTTGGGTGTGTCCACCATATATATATATATATCATATGATGAGGTGGCTGTCCAGCGCCCTGTGGGCGGTGGTTCCTGTTCTTCTCCAGCATCGTCTTCCATACCGTTGATGTCTTGGTTAAGTCGTCGATAGTGGCTATTAAGTGGGTGGTGGGTAGGGAACGAATTTCTTCATCGTCCGCTTCCCACTCGAGCCGGACATAGTTCGGCCAAGAGTCTCCTGACAAGGAGATAGATTTTAGTGAATTTAGCACGTCGCCCAAAGGCGAGTGCTGAAAGATATCCGTGGAGGTAAACTCCATGATCGGTGGCCAATCAGATTCGATAGGCACGAATGCGAGCAGTTCGGAGCCTATGGCCGGAGACGAGTCCGAGGGTCCGATGACACAGACCTCATTGGGGGCAAAGTCTGTGTTCGGCTCTATCGCCGATGAGTGTTTGGCCTCCGTGGCGGGGTCTATCCACCCGTCCTCGGGCGGTATGATCTGTTCTGGATTTATAGCCGGGGCAGCTGCAGGTGTGATTTCCCGAACGCCGTCCGATGGCATATCTAAGTCATGCTCATCGTGACTGTTCGGTACACCTGTCATGGGTTCGAATCCGTCAAAGATCAACTCTCCGCGGATGTCGGCGGTGTAGTTCAGGCTTCCAAACCTGACCCGATGGCCAGGGGCGTAGCTATCGATCTGCTCCAGATGGCCAATCGAGTTGGCCCGCAGTGCGAAGCCGCCGAATACGAAGATCTGTCCGGGAAGGAAAATCTCACCCTGGACCGCATCGTTGTGGATGATTGAAGGAGCTATCAAGCCTTATCGTGATGACACAGTGGAACTCTCAATGAAAGCACCAATGTCGGTGTCAAAACCGGCGGATCTCGGGTAGGGGGTCCCGAACTGTGCGTCTAAGGCTAATGGTAACAGGAGGCGGGGGACACGATGTTTACCCAGGTTCGGGCCCTCTCGATGGAGGTAATACCCTACTTCCTGCTTGATTGATCTTGATGATATGAGTATTACAAGAGTTGATCTACCACGAGATCGTAGAGGCTAACCCCTATAAGCTAGCCTATGATTATGATTGTTGTTGTCCTACGGACAAAAACCATGCGGTTTATATAGACACTGGAGGGGGCTAGGGTTACACAGTGTCGGTTACAGAGAAGGAAATCTGCATATCCGAATTGCCAAGCTTGCCTTCCACGCAAAGGAGAGTCCCACCTGGACACGGGATGAAGTCTGCAATCTTGTATCTTCATAGTCCAACAGTCTGGCAGAAGTATATAGTCCGGCTGTTCGAGGGCCCCCTAATCCAGGACTCCCTCAGCGCCCTCAAAGCCTCGAGGAGGAAGACATCACAGAAGTCCGTCAATTGATCGGCGAGATAAAGACGCTCGCCCAGTCCGGATTATCAATAGTCGAGGTAATGGGGACTTCCATAGTGCGGGGGGTTCAGCCACTCCAATATAGAGGGCTTCCGATGTGGCACTATAATGAGGAAGATGACGCCTCCCGCTCCGGTCGGAAGGGTCCAGACACCCCCACTGCTTTGGCCAAAATATTGGTCGAACTGTACAAAGGGGAGAAAGAGGAGTTCACTCGTATCGAACGTCGAGATGGATTTTCCATGTACAATCCTCCTAGCTGGGTGAGTTCTAATCCCACCACTTTACTCAATCCTCTCCCTGAGTCATTTTCAGTGGACTTTAACCCATCAATATGTAACGGGAATGGCGTAAGGTTACTGAGGGGATCCATAGCCCCGCCCCATAGCCAAAGGATCACAACCGGGACCTTGACCCTGGATTCGAAGAGGATCCGGACATATTTGTGGAGCTGGAGGATGGAGTGTTCTACTAGACGAGCTATGACGATACAGAAGTGGCCATCATCGCCAACTATCCCAGCCTCCTCCCTGCCTCGCATGTAAGTGATCAAGAGACACCTCTTTTGAAAGAGTTTCCTCATTACGCCTCACCCACTTCACTATTTCATGCTCCAAAGGGGAGGGCACGATGCCTCAATGTGCGCCAGAGGCACCTCCTAAGAGAACGGCACCTGCGCTGAGAAAATCTTCAAAGAGTAAGGCGAACGACAACACGACAGAGCCTTCATCAAAGTGGTACTTTTTTTAATCATGCCCCCTGGCAGTCACGTCAAACTGTGACATTATCCTCTGTGTGTTATCAGGAAAAGCGTTCGCCGGACTATGTCCGGGGATCTTAACGGCTGGGCCTCCACAAGTCAGGTTCTCGACCCTGCTTTAAAGGCAAGGGCAGATACGTGAGAGACGCCGGATTGTCCTTCGGCAGAGGAGTCGGACGATGTATCCATCCCAAACTCTGAAGTGGAGAGCGCCATGAACCATCGGCGTCGGAGGGCCGCTCTTCGTGACCTTGGCTTTACAAAAGAGGCATTCAATGCCTTCAGCTCGGCTGATGCGTACATCCGAGCTGCTCAAGACGGGCTTACCAGAGCCACAAACCAGCATTTGAAAGATATGCGTGTAAGTTCACATTGTACAAATCGGATAATTATGTACCAGTAGCCCCCGAGACTTGAAGCAGTTGATACAACTGATTTAAGGATTGTTTGTTTAACCAGGTGCTTACAGAGAAGAACAACCTGTTGTCCCAAGAGCTAGAAAAGTGTTAGACCCGGCTAACTGCTGCAACCGCCAAACTAGAGAAATCCAAGAAGGCATCGCCTGGTAATGTTCCCCTCCATCGAGAAAATATAATCGTATACCAGCAATACTAACCCTATTGCACATCTCATAGCAAGATCAACAGATCAACTGATGGAAGAGCTGAAAGTCGCGCAAGCGGGTGAACAAGAAGCCAAAAGACTACTGGCCGTGGGCAAACGTGTGCTAAAACAGGCCAGGGAGGATAAAAACAAGCTGCGGGATTCCAACACCCTGCTGGGCGAAGAACTGAAAGATGTTCGAGCCCAGCTAGCTGACTCCGTGAAGGAAAATAAGAGGCTGCAAGGTGGCATACTCAGTATGCTTTCGAATTTACCTCTGTGCAATTCGGCGAGGTAAAGAACTGACAGATTTATGTCCGCAGGTATGCTGACTGGCCGTCCCGCAGAGGAAATGTCCGGATCTTCAGGAGATCTGCTACAAGAGCTGTTGCAAATACACGAGCGAGCTCGGCAGACAATGCAGAGTGTTGCCAAGGCCTTGTGGCCAGCCGCCTCCCCTCCAGAAAGTATGGAGGAGCTTGTACAGCTATTCAGAGGAGCGCGGAGGCGTTTCCGATTATGGAAGATATCAGCTTGCCCAGAAGGTGCGCGAGAGGCCTGGGCCATGGTGAAGACACGATACACCAAGTTGATCCAAAGCATATGGCCCGGGTTGGACGGGAATTATATTCCCGTTAGTTTGGTATATGACCGCGTAAAAATAGCCGCAAAATATTCCCAACAGGATTGTAAGTTAGACAACCTGTTAGATGGCATAGAGGAGGAAGTTTTTGAGTCCCAGTGACTATGTACTTTCATTGACATATTTGACCCTAGCCGGATTGTAAAACGGTCATCATGGCAGACCTTTTCGCTTCAACCTCTTTACCCGAAGGTACGGAGTGCTTCCGAATACCTGAGCGGCAAGATAGACCGGGGTATGCGTGGAAACCAGGCGTAGGGGTCATAGTTTCTTGAACAGACACATTGTATCCGGCTAGCTATGTTATATTACATTGTAATTGTAAGAAACATCTTCCAGAGAGAATAGTTCCGTTAAGGGTTCCTTTCCCTGGGTGAACATGCGTGAATATGCATGTCCGAACTGTGATTGAAAAATCGCAGTATACGTGACATCTGGGGGTTCATAGTGTAATGAGTGAAAACGCCTTTAGTACGCCGACCGGATATTCCCTTAAGAACGCTAGCTTTCGGCTTCACCCAGTCCGAGGTACACATCCGGATGACCCGGCAGTAACAATCGCAGAGGTGCTCCCTTTATGCCCTAGCGGAAAGAACGGGAACGTAGGGCATAAGCACAGGAGCCAGGCAACCCAGCTTGGCCAAAACTTAAGTCATAACGATGCATATAATGGCAAAGAAAAGGTACAGATGAGGAAAAAACACATATGTGGTGAGCTTGATGCCCAGAAATTAACAATAAGCTTCTGTACAAGAAGCCCCCAGGTATTATGGGCGTACATATTTAAGTATGTGTACGTCGTAGGTGCGCGGTTTAGCCACATGAGAGCTTTAATGCTAAAAGAGCAAAAAGAGAAAGAAAAGTAATGGAAACAAAAGGGACAAGAAGACGAACAAAGAGTTCGGCTGTAGGCGTAGAATCTTTGGTGTATGGCCGCGTTCCATGGGTTCGGTTCTAGGTGATTGTCTGATGCATCATGCAGGCGGTACGCTCCTCTGATGAGAACTTTGTCAATGATGAAGGGACCCTCCCACTTGGGCTTGAGTATGTCCTTTTTCTTCTCTGGCAAGCGCAGAATGAGTTCGCCAACATTATATGTCTCTGCCCGCACTTCTCTGCTTCGATATCTGCGAGCCTGCTGTTGATAAAATGCAGAACGGGCTTTTGCGATGTTGCTCTCCTCCTCCAGGGCATCTAAGCTGTCCTGCCGATCAAGCTCGGCCTCTCTCTCTTCATACATGCGCACTCGAGGTGAGTCATGAATAATGTCATAGGGTAACATAGCCTCTGCGCTGTACACCATGAAGAAGGGTGTATATTCGGTAGTGCGATTGGGCGTGGTCCGCAACCCCTAGAGTACGGAGTCGAGATCTTCAACCCAGTGCTTGTCTGATTATTTCAAATACCGCACTAGTCTAGGCTTGATGCCGCTCATAATAAGACCGTTGGCTCGTTTGACTTGACCGTTTGTTTGCGGGTGATAGACGGAGGCGTAATCAAGCTTAATGCCCAGATTAGCACAGCAGGTTTTCACCTCATCGGCTGTGAAATTGGAGCCGTTATCGGTGATGATGCTGTGTGGAACACCATAACGGTGCACAACACCGGATATGAAGTCTATTACCGGTCCGGCTTCGGCCGTTTTAACTGGTTTGGCCTCTATCCACTTAGTGAATTTATCCACCATGACCAACCGATATTTTTTCTTGTGGCTTCCTCCTTGACCATATCAAGCCCCAGACCGCAAAAGGCCAAGTGATGGGGATTGTTTGTAGAGCGGTGGGTGGCATATGGCTTTGGTTGGCGAAAAGCTGGCATCCGACGCAACGTTGGACAAGGTCCTGTGCATCTGCTCGGGCCGTCGGCCAATAGAAACCTGTATGGAAGGCCTTACTTACAAGGGTCCGAGCCACGGCTTGGTGACCACCGAGAACGGCATGAATTTCCGCCAAGAGCTTCCATCCCTCTTCTTCGGAGATACATCTTTGGAGTACTCCGGTAGTGCTTTTCTTGTAGAGCTCTCCATCATGAACCTTGTAGGCTTTCGACCGCCGGACAATGCAGCGAGCCTCTTCTGATCTTTAGGGAGGTCTCTCCTATTAAGGTAGGCCAAGAAGGGTTCGGTCCATGGGGCAATGACTGCCATGATAAGATGGGCCGATGGTGTTATTTCGGTGGCTGAGCCCTTGATGATATCAATATTGTGTTTGGAATCTGGGGTTATATCGGGTCTGGAGTGGTGTTGCCGCTCTCCCCTTGCCACACCACAGATGGCTTGAAGAGCCTTTCCAGGAATAAGTTAGGCGGGACAGGGTCGCGCTTAGCGCCGATGCGGGTGAGGACATCTGCCGCTTGATTACTTTCTCGAGCCACATGATGAAACTCGAGCCCCTCGAACCGAGCTGACATTTTGAGAATGGCGTTACGATAGGCTACCATCTTAGGATCTTTGGTGTCGAAGTCTCCATTTATTTGGGATATTGCAAGGTTTGAATCCCTGCGCACCTCCAGGCGTTGTATGCCCATGGAGACGGCCATCCGAAGACCATGAAGTAAGGCCTCGTATTCGGCTACATTGTTGGAGTCCGTGTATAATATTTGGAGTACGATCGAATCAGATTCTTGTGGGGATGTTAAGAAAACGCCCGCCCTAAGCCCGCCAAACATTTTGAAGCCATCAAGTGCATGACCTAGTTGGAAAATGTGCCGCACTTTTAGGGAGTTCGCCTCTGTCCATTCGGCGACGAAGTCGGACAGTACTTGGGATTTAATGGCCCGGCGCGGTTTGTATGTTATGTCAAATGGAAGGAGCTAAATGGCCCACTAAGCAATCCGGCCTGTGGCATCGCAGTTGTTAATTATGTCATTCAGTGGTACTTCGGAAGCCACCGTGACCGATCACTCTTGGAAGTAGTGTCGCAGCTTCCGGGATGCCATGAAGACCGCGTATGCTATCTTTTGGTAATGAGGGTACCGGGATTTGCATGGTGTGAGGACAGTAGATACGTAGTATACCGGCTTCTGAAGCGGGAATTTGTGTCCGTCCTCCTCTCGCTCGACGACGAGAACCGCGCTCACCACTTGGTGTGTTGCGGAGATGTATAATAACATTGCTTCGCCAACGCTCGGCGCGGCCAGGATTGGGTTACTCGCTAAAAGAGCCTTTGTTTCTTCTAGTCCGACTGCTGCGCATCCGGCCCACTCAAGTGGTCAAGGTCGGAGAAGGCGACTGATGGCAATGCTTTTTCTCCTTATCTGGAGATAAAGCGGCTTAAAGCTGCCACCCATCCGGCTAGTTTTTGGACCTGTTTAAGGTCAGTTGGTATAGCCAATTGTGACAAAGCCCGTATTTTGGCTGGATTGGCCTCAATTCCTCTATTGGAAACGATGAAGCCCAACAGTTTTCCGGCGGGAACGCCGAAAACACACTTTTCCGGATTGAGCTTGATGTCATATGCATGGAGGTTGTCGAATGTGAGACGTAAGTCGTCTATTAGTGACTCGACATGTCTAGTCTTGAGGATTATGTCATCCACATATGCTTCAACTGTCTTGACGATTTGTTTCTCCGTACATGTTTGAATCATGCGTTGGTAGGTGGCGCCAGCGTTTTTGAGCCCGAAGGGCATAGTGTTGAAGCAGAAAGGCCCGTATGGGGTAATGAATCCCGTTGCGGCTTGATCAGACTCCTTCATTTTGATTTGATGGTATCCGGAGTATGCGTCGAGGAAACACAATGAGTCGTGTCCTGCGTAGCATCAATAATCTGATCGATGCGAGGGAGGGGGAAGGGATCCTTAGAGCATGCCTTGTTGAGGTCTTTAAAATCGACGCATAGGCGCCAGGATTTATCCTTCTTTGGCACCATCACCAGGTTTGCTAGCCAGTCCGGATGTTTTATTTCTCTGATGAATCCGGCCTTGATTAACTTGGCTAGTTCCTCCCCCATGGATTGTCGTTTGGGTTCGGAAAAGCACCGCAGTGTTTGCTTGACCGGTTTATATCCCTTCAGTATGTTAAGGCTGTGTTCAACCATCTTGCATGGGATTCCTGGCATATCAGAAGGGTGCCAGGCGAATATGTCCCAATTCTCACGCAGGAACTCTCGTAGCGCAGCGTCGACCATTGGGTCGAGTTGTGCCCCGATGGATGCTGTCTTCTTGGGGTCCGTCGGGTGGACTTGAAATTTGACTATTTCATCTGCTGGTTTAAAGGAGGTGGATTTGGGGCCCGTTCCGTCCAGCTCCCTGCCTGCTTCCTCCACCCCGACTCCTCCAGACGCGCCACGAAGACGCCCAGCACCCCCCTGCACCCCTCTCCTCTCTCCCTGGACCTCTCTCCCTCCTCTGCTCTCTCCCTACGACGCCACTGAACACGCCCATCGCTGCCGTTCGCAGTTGCCGCGACCATCGCCGTCCCGACGATGCCCCGAGCTGCTCCCGAGCACCTGCACCTCGTCGCCAACCCCCTCACCGAGCCACGTGACTGGAAGACCCCTGAAGCGCCGCCCCCGACATCTTCTTCCTCCTCGGGTCTCTGAGATCGCCGACGGCCGCGCGTTGATTCATTGGAACCAGGACCCCCCCCCCCCCCGAGCCCGGCGAGCTGTTCTTCAAGATCGTTGTGAGCTCCTCTTCCTTTCCCCTCATATTCCATGGTGGATTTCGTTTGTTAGCTCGATTCCCGCCATCACCGAGAGCTCCCGCCATCGCCGAGAGCTCCCGCCGCCGTGTCGCATCGCCGCCGTGGCCTGAGCTCGACCTGTTCCCGTCCGAGCATGCGATAGTGCTCCGGGAGCTCCCATGGTGCTCATGCGCTACTCACTGGCTCGTTTGCAAGCCGCAGCACTAACCCCGCACCCACCCGAGCTCCGGCCTCCGCCTTGCTCGCCGCCGTTGCTGTTTCTGGCCGCACCGGCACCACCCACGGCCACCACCCGATGCGCCCCATCGTGCCGCAGCCGTACAGCCCAACCTCGCCTCCTCCCGTCGTCGGAGTCGCCGGAACGAGCGACGCCGCCGTGTCTGTGTGTCACCGGCGGTTAATCGCCGATGTGGCCGGCTTAATTAGTGCCTAAGAACACTGCTAATTACCCACCACTGTCACTCGCAGTGGGTCCCACAGCCGGTCAAAACCCAGTCAACGCGGTATTAACCTTCTTTTACTGTAAGCCCATGACAGGTGGGTCCCAGCTCTGACTAATTATAGTTAGGATTAATCTTAGGGTTAATTAACACTGTTACTAACCGTGTCACTGGCGTGTGGACCCCACACGTCAGGTTTGACCTAGACCGTGCCCCGTTGACCTGCTGACCTCAGCCTGACATCATGCTAATGCAGTAATTATTTTCTGGAATTTTAAATAAATCAGAAATGATTTATAAATTTCAGAAAATACCCCAAACTTCTAAAAATCATAGAAAAATAACCGTAGCTCAGAATGAAATAAGTTATATATGAAAAATGATCAGAAAAATCCAATGTATCCATCAGCACTGGTTTCATGCATGTTAAAGCAACTTAAACCTGCTTTTTATATGAAAACATGATAGTGCACTTTGTAAATTCATAGTTTGAGTTTGAACTTGAAACTTGGGTTCAAAATAACTTAAACCCATCTGGTTGTAGTTGCATTAGGCTAACACACTCATATTTCCATGTCATGAGTATGCATCATGTTGTGCATTGCATTGATTGTGTTTCCTTCTCTGTTGCCGGTAATTGTCCCCTCTCGATAGACGTGGTTCCGAAGATGAGTTCGATGACACCGATGAAGAGCTATACTATCTTCAGAAGTGCCAGGCAAGCAAAACCCCCTTGTTCATTCCGATACAATCCCACTCTCTCGCTCCTACTCTCTTTTACTGCATTAGGACAACAGCGATTCAACTGTTACATGATGCGGTAGTTGAACCCCTTTCCTCTGCATGACCTGTCATTGCCACAGTAAATAGATGAACCCACTAGCATGAGTAGGAATTGTTTGAGCCCTGATGTGCCTACTCATTCATGCTTGTTTGTCATGCCTGCTATTGCTTAGAGTTGAGTGAGGTCCGATTCATCGCGGATGAATCGTAGGTGTGTGAACATGTCCTACTGTTGAGAGCTAAGTGTGTTCACACGATTTGGTAAAGGTACTGATGAGAAGCCATGTAGGAGTACATGGTGGGTTGTCTCATTGAAACTGTCCTCAGGAACTGAGTTCTGTGTTTGTGATCCATGAACAGCTACTACCACACATTGGGTTCCGGTAACTCGGCCCCTCTCGACTTATTAATCAACCTGATCTCTGTCCAGGAGTTGCAACTAGTTTCTGGTGTTTGTAGGTAGTGTTAGTAGTCTACCAAGTGGCACCAGGTATAGGTGGGCTTGGGACAGACTAGGCACAGTTGCCCGGTGTACCAAGTGGCACCCGGATTGTGGGCTTGGAACCCTGCACACATCGTTTGGGGCCATGAGCGACACCCCGGCCGGATCTCCTCGCGGATGGAACCCGAATAGGAGATAAACCTGGACTAGAGACTTGTGTGGTTAGTCAGGTCGTGGCCGACTCCCTCGCCAGGCTTCCGCTTGAAGGTTGCCGAGATACACGACGTGTACATGGTGGTAAGTGGCGAGAGCATGTGTTAAGAAGTACACCCCTGCAGGGTTAATATGATCTATTAGAATAACCGTGTCCGTGGTAAAAGACTTCTGGGTTGCCTGTACAGTTCATAGACAAGTGAAAGTGGATACTCTAAAATAAGCAAGATAAGCGTGTGTGCTATGGATGGCGTTCTCGTAGGGAGACGGGATCCATAGTGGTGTATTGATATGGTGAATATGTGGACTCGTGTGCGCCACCTCAAAAGAGTTACTTGCGGTCGTAGTTTAGGATAGCCACCGAGTCAAAACTGGCTTGCTGCAGTCAAACTCCACCACCCCTTTGTTGATAATGATGCATATGTAGTTAGTTCTGATGTAAGTCTTGCTAGGTACATTTGTACTCACGTTTGCCTATTTTATGTTTTTGCAGAGAGACTTCAGTCTCACTAGTAGTTTCACGTGGACTTCGATGTTTAGCTTGTTACCTTAGCTACGATCTTGTGCCCTCGGCAGGATCTAGTAGATAGTCAGGCTTCTCATCCTTTTTAATTTATAGTTGTCTGTACTCAGACATGTTAAGCTTCCGTGTGTGCTTTGACTTGTGTGCTCTAAATGTTGGGTCATGAGACCCATGTTTGTAATGTCTCGCTCCTCGGAGCCTATTGAATAAATACTTGAGTCGTAGAGTCATGTTGTGATGCCATGTTGTATTTGCACATATCGAGCATATTGTGTGTATGTTATTGCAATGCTTGGTATGTGTGGGATCTGACAATCTAGTTGTTTATCCTTGGTAGCCTCTCTTACCGGGAAATGTCTCCTAGTGCTTCCAGTGGGCCATGGTAGCTTGCTACGTCCAGGAACACTTAGGCTGGCCGCATGTGTCCTTCTTCGTTCTCGTGTCATCCCTTGAGGAAATGTCGCATGGTGTCTCTGGAGTCCTGTTAGCCTGCTATAGCCCAGATTCTCCGGAGTCCTGGTAGCCCAGCTGCTACAGCCCGGATTCACTCGCTATTGACCGACACGTTCGTTCTTGGGTCATGTATGCCTGTCCCTGTAAATTAGTGCCACTTTGGGTTCACGACTAGCCATGTCAGCCCGGGCTCCTTGTCATATGGATGCTAGCGACACTATCATATACATGTGCCAAAAGGCGCAAACGGTCCCGGGCCTGGTAAGGCGACACCCGTGGGAATACCGTGCGTGAGGCCACAAAGTGATATGAGGTGTTACATGCTAGATCGGTGTGCCATTGAGTCGGGGTCCTGACAGCTTTGGTATCAGAGCTTGATTGCCTGTAGGTTTACCAAGCCAAACTGGTTGAAGTTGAGTCTAGAAATGCTTTAGTTATATGTAGGGGAATTGATTGTGGATGGGAACGTAAGGCTCTTTTTACTCCTCTACCTTATGCCCTTCTGATTTGAGTCATCATATCTTTCCTACGGGGTTAAGGAACTAGGCTTTCTCTTCTTTCTATTAGGATCACGTGTTACTAATCAGTAGACTCATAAGATTGTTGGATTTAAGCCTCAGTTCAGTTTCTACCTCTGTATGTTAATTGTTGATCGCGAAACCTTGATATTGTGCTTCTGAGTGGTTATGCCACCATTTTTGTAGCATGTCTCAAATTCTTTTTGAGCATTTACAACTGTTATGCTGTCTGAGTCGTCCCAGGTTTCTAAACAATCTGATGCATTTGCAAAATCTTTTCCCTCTGGTTTCGATGCTCCTTTAGGCCAGGTTAATCACACTAATTGCTGAGTTGAGGTACTCCATTGCCTCGGCATATATGTTGGAAGAATTATTATGGCCCTAGGTGTCTTAGAGTGCCACCTAGTAATCGAACCATGTTTTGCTTTCCCAGTGTGATGATTCTGGCCATTACTCTCGAAAGCATCCCGTGATGCCATTTAGTTAGTAGGTATTCCACTTCTGGGTTATGAACCCGAGATTCACCCTATCTACCTCATGTTGTTAGTGTTTGCTCGTTCCTTTAGGTTATTAGTAACCTTTGCATTAGTCCTCGAGGTCCGTGGTATTTCCTTCTTCCGAATACTATGAACCGTTTATGGCAGAAGTTCTTGAACCAAAAGATCACAACCAGAGCGCTCTCGACGAGTTCTCGATGCTATGCCGTGACTCTGCCAGTTCAACCTTTCTTCATGGGTTATCCATAAGAAATATGTTGAACTCGTTCGACATGCTAGTCCATGCATTACAACTCAGAAAATCATATGTTCTTTTGGGTTGTCCCTCTTTAGTTGTCTTCTGACCTTGTCTATCAATTGATAGTCAAGAGTATGCGTGCATTCGTTCATCGATGCCTATTACTCTTGTGGTCCGTCAAGCCATTCTATTCGGGATGACTAGGAGAAACAAACTCCAGTACCTCTTCCATATCCGGGATTGGGTCAAAGTAGTTGTATTCCGCAGATCAAAATGCTAATCTAGCTTTCGTTTTGTTCTACCTTGAAGTATTACCCACTTTATGTCAGGAATGCCATGAGAGTTGCACCTTCTCTTATGAATTCTTGACGCAGTAATGCTTTTTGCCATCATTGTTAATTCCTCGGTTCCCGTGTTATTGTAACCGGAATGCCGACAAGTGAATCGTGATGTGTGAATTCAATACTGCCAGCAACCCTGTTGCTTAGTGGTTAATGGGCAAAATCTCATTCTTAGTGTGCTGGTTATTGAATCATCATTCTAAGATTGATCGTGCTACCTAGTCCTTATTTCTGGTGCACTCTCCGATCAATGAGTTAGGATTGAGTCAATCCCTCGTTATTGATCATATCATCTTGCCCTGAAAAGCAAGATTGGTCGCGAGCTTAGAAACATATCGGTGGTTCGTGATTTTTCGAATATCTTTTCGGAAGTATCACCAAGTTGTCACCTGACTGCTATGTTGAGTTTGTGAACATGTTGGTTTTCTTGTAAACCACCCTCTCTCCAAGAATCTGTGTCGGATGCCCCGAGCTAGTTGTCTAAGCTAAACAACAACTTGGAGAGTTGAAAGATGAAAGCTTGTCCGATTTAGCTCATTCTAAGGGATATCTCTGTGCGTGTGTGTTGAAGAAAGATGATATCTTCCTTGATTGAACCTCATGGTCAATTATTGGATCTATTGTCTTGTCAAAACTTTGATTTGAGTGTGGGCTATCATCGAATCAAAATCAGCACCAACGATGTTCGTAATGTTGTCTTACTTGTGGTTGTCTCCTCGAGCATACACCATTACATCTTTTGGTCTGACCAATGCTATCACCGTGTTCACACAATTGTGGAACTCCAATTAGGGAAACCTGGATGAGTTGTTGTTGAGTCCATCAGCAACATTGTTATCTTCTCCATGATCTATGTTGAACATCCAACTAGTATTGGAAACTTTTATAAGCATTATCTTCATGACCTGTTCGTGAAGCATATGTTTGGACGAAAGAAGTGAGTCCCTCTAATTCATGTGCACTTGATGCAAGTTGCCGCCATGAATTTGAAAAGGCTTGTTTTACCTCCTCTGGAATCATCCCAAGTCAGTCATGCACATGCGAAGTATTCTACGGTCTGATAGACTGATCATCTTCATTCCATACGTATCCCTAGCACACCAAGCCATTGATTGATTTGTTCAAGGAGAAGGAGTTCCTTCATAAGAGCTAATCATGACTTATGTTAGGACTTCGTTATCCTCGATGATGGTTCCCAACCTGAACTCGGTAGTGTTTTATTATAAGACCACTATGTGGTCATGCTTGTCTAGGACAGCGTGTTCACATGTGCGTAGCAGTACCAGCTCATGTTTTGGAGCTTACTATCATAGTTCATTCCCCAAGATCTCGCAACGCCATCTCATCAATTTGTGTTGCAAACTTTCACTTTTCTTTCTAGATTCGATGAGTCTGGAATGTCCTGACCCCAACAGATCTGAATCACAGGCAGATATGATGGTTGGAATATTTCCCAAGAACTATTATATTGGTCTCTCTGTAACCCGGTAACATGGATGTCGTGGCCAACACACCTAGCCGGAAGACCTATTGTTGTAGTATCTTGATTGCGGAAGTTGGCCACCTCCCCATAAGGATTTCGTAGGATTTACTCCAGTAGTTACTCCTTATCGATTCTTGAGCTTCCGAAGTCCGACCTTTTACTTGATGTTCTAGATACCAAACCATATCTATGAATGGGTTGCGCTAGCACATCAAGGAGAACATTAGAAGCGAAGTACTAAATGTCTCTCGGTCGATCATCTAGATTTTGTTTCCTTGGCCTCGCTAAGGTGAAATCTGAGAAGGTGTTATCTTCCTTGCATTTGCTCGTCCATCACTATTCATCATGTTAGTATGTTGTGTTGCCAGGATCCTTGACACGGATGTTGGTAAAACCTTGATGAATATGGAAATGCTCAAGTTCTTGAGAGCACGCGCAAGAAAAATCATTCCTTGCGTTGTCTTCAACTAGGTTGTCCACATCATCCATTCTAGTCCGAGTATGCCATTCTACCGCACTCCGCCAATGATTGTTGTGTTTTTGCCTTAGGTTGATATAAAAGTTTCAATGATCTATGAATCAAAAGTAATTCTTTTTGCCACTTAAGGTAATAATTCTACGAGTCACCCTTCTTGAAGGTGTCTCGTTCATGGCAACCCAACTCCTCGCTACATTGACAACCGTTCACCACCCCTTAGGTGTCAAATTGTTGTCTATCTAGTGAACCTTCGTCATCTGCTTCACTCCATCCCTCTAGATGTATGCTTCGTGTCTCATCTCAAGAGATGTTCCTACGTCTCGTTCGGTAAGTTGATCTTGTGATCATTAAGACGATCCATCCTTGCAGAGTTGTCTCTTTCCTCGTGTTGGATGAAGATCCCAAAAACAAAGACGTCAAGACCAATATGATGCAATGGATCAACATCTCCGAGAAGGGAAGTTGGATCGTGAAGATCGTGTCATCTTTGTGTCCCCTATGTCTTCTTACCTCACGTCTTGAATCTCGGGACAAGATTCTTGTTTAGTGGGGGTGAGCTGTCACATCCCTAGCTTCTGGTACTGCCTGGTGTTTTGCATTTTATTCCATCATGTTTAAATTCTATTTAAGTTGAAATGGGGATGAAAAACCCTAGAACCAAAATCAAATCAAATAGGGCCAACCATAAATATTTTCAATGAACCCAGAATGCTTTTCAGAAAAGTTCATCAGTTTTGAATTGGTTTAGAACCTCTGCCAAAAATGGTGCACATTTTCTAGGTCACTCTGGATTTTTAATTAATCCATTAAGTATTTGCATTTGGGCATTTAATTCCTATAAATATTTAAATTGCTCAAATTATTCTGAAATGATTTGAGGGCTGTTGGAAATAGTTTCACAAGTACCCACAATTATTTTCAGCATTTTATCAAATGGTTTAGTAATTTTACTAACTCAAAACAAAACAGAAAAAATAGAAAACTGAAACAAAAAGAAAGAGAAAGAGAGAGAAAGCCACCTGGGCCACTTACTTGGACCTACCTGGCCCAACTCCAGCTGGCGGCCCAGCCCATCAGGTGAAGCGGCTGTCTTCAACCTCTGCCAGTAGGAAGAGGCGTGTCGCCGCGCGCGCAATCGCCGTGGCCAGCTCCCTGCCTGCTTCCTCCACCCCGACTCCTCCAGCCGCGCCACGGACACACCCAGCACCCCCTGCACCCCTCTCCTCTCTCCCTGGACCTCTATCCCTCCTCTGCTCTCTCCCTACGACGCCACCGAACACGCCCATCACCGCCGTTCGCCGTTGCCACGACCACCGCCATCCCGACGATACCCCGAGCTGCTCCCGAGCTCCTGCACCTCGTCGCCAACCCCCTCACCGAGCCACGTGACTGGAAGACCCCCGAAGCGCCACCCCCGACATCTTCCTTCTCCTCGGGTCTCTGAGATCGCCGGCGGCCGCACGTTGGTTCACTGGAACCAGGACCCCCCGCCCGGCGAGCCGTTCTTTGAGATCGTTGTGAGCTCCTCTTCCTTTCCCCCCATATTCCATGGTGGATTTCGTTCGTTAGCTTGATTCCCGCCATCGCCGAGAGCTCCAGCAGCCGTGTCGCATCATCACCGTGGCCTGAGCTCGACCTGTCCCCGTCCGAGCATGCGATAGTGCTCCAGGAGCTCCCATGGTGCTCATGCGCTACTCACCGGCTCGTTTGCAAGCCGCAGCGCTAACCCCCGCACCCATCCGAGCTCCAGCCTCTGCCTCGCTCGCCGCCGTTGCTGTTTCTGGCCGCCTCGGCACCGCCCACAGCCACCATCCGATGTGCCCCATCGCGCCGCAACCGTAGAGCCCAACCCCGCCTCCTCCCGTCGTCGGAGTCGCCGGAACGAGCGACACCGCCGCGTCTGTGTGTCACCGGCGGTTAACCGCCGACGTGGCCGGCTTAATTAGTGCCTAATAACACTGCTAATTACCCACCATAGTCACTGGCAATCGGTCCCACAACCGGTCAAAACCGAGTCAACGCGGTATTAACCTTCTTTTACTGTAAGCCCATGACAGGTGGGTCCCAGCTCTGACTAATTATAGTTAGGATTAATCTTAGGGTTAATTAACACTGTTAACTAACCGTGTCACTGGCGTGTGGACCCCACACGTCAGGTTTGACCTGGACCGTGCCCCGTTGACCTGCTGACCTCAGCCTGACGTCATGCTGACGCAGTAATTATTTTCTGGAATTTTAAATAAATCAGAAATGATTTATAAATTTTAGAAAATACCCCAAACTTCTAAAAATCATAGAAAAATAACCGCAGCTCAGAATGAAATAAGTTATATATGAAAAATGATCAGAAAAATCCAATGTATCCATCATCACTGGTTTCATGCATGGTAAAGCAACTTAAACCTACTTTTTATATGAAAACATGATAGTGCACTTTGTAAATTCATAGTTTGAGTTTGAACTTGAACCTTGGGTTCAAAATAACTTAAACCCATCTGGTTGTAGTTGCATTAGTCTAACACACTCATATTTCCATGTCATGAGTATGCATCATGTTGTGCATTGCATTGATTGTGTTTCCTTCTCTGTTGACGGTAATTGTCCCCTCTCGATAGACGTGGTTCCGACGATGAGTTCGATGACACCGATAAAGAGCTATACTATCTTCAGAAGTGCCAGGCAAGAAAAACCCCCTTGTTCATTCCGATACAATACCACTCTCTCGCTCCTGCTCTCTTTTACTTCATTAGGACAACAACGATTCAATTGGTACATGCTGCGGTAGTTGAACCCCTTTCCTCTGCATGACCTGTCATTGCCACAGTAAATAGATGAACCAACTAGCATGATTAGGAGTTGTTTGAGCCTTGATGTGCCTACTCATTCATGCTTATTTGTCATGCCTGCTACTGCTTAGTGTTGAGTCAGTTCCGATTCATCACGGATGAATCATAGGTGTGTGAACATGTCCTACTGTTGAGAGCTAAGTGTGTGAACACGATTTGGTAAAGGTAGCGATGAGAGGCCATGTAGGAGTACATGGTGGGTTGTCTCATTGAAACCATCCTCAGGAACTGAGTTCTGTGTTTGTGATCCATGAACAGCTACTACCACACATTGGGTTCCGGTAACTCGGCCCCTCTCGACTTATTAATCAACCTGATCTCTGTCCGTGAGTTGCAACTAGTTTCGGTGTTTGTAGGTAGTGTTAGTAGTCTACCAAGTGGCACCCGATGCATGTGGGCTTGGGACGAGACTAGGCACTGATGGCCAGTGTACCAAGTGGCACCGGATGGTGGGCTTGGGAACCCCGCACACATCGTTTGGGGCCTTGAGCGACACCCCGGCCGGATCTCCTTGCTGATGGAAACCGAATAGGCGATAAACCTGGACTAGAGACTTGTGTGGTTAGTCAGGTCGTGGCCGACTCCCTCGCCAGGCTTCCGCTTGAAGGTTGCCGAGATACACGACGTGTACATGGTGGTAAGTGGCGAGAGTGTGTGTGAAGAAGTACATCCCTGCAGGGTTAATATGATCTATTCGAATAGCCGTGTCCACGGTAAAGGACTTCTGGGTTGCCTGTACAGTTCATAGACAAGTGAAAGTGGATACTCTAAAATACGCAAGATAAGCGTGAGTGCTATGGATGGCGTTCTCGTAGGGAGACGGGATCCATAGTGGTGTATTGATATGGTGAATATGTGGACTCGTGTGCGCCACCTCTAAAGAGTTACTCGCGGTCGTAGTTTAGGATAGCCACCAAGTCAAAGTTGGCTTGCTGCAGTCAAACTCCACCACCCCTTTGTTGATAATGATGCATATGTAGTTAGTTCTGATGTAAGTCTTGCTGGGTACATTTGTACTCACGTTTGCCTATTTTATGTTTTTGCAGAGAGACTTCAGTGTAACATCCCAAATTTCCTATTTGGAATGTTTTACAATTATAGCTAAGCATCTATGCATACTGTTTGAAATTTGAGTGGCATTTGGAGTTTCAGAAGATTTTGAGTTGTTGGTATTTGAATTCAAAGTTTGGCAGTTGAAATTTATTTCAAACCAATGCCTGACAATACTTGAGACAAAGTATGAGAGGAGTAAACATGAGACTCCAAAAATGTCAGAAGAAAACATTGCCAAAAAGTTTGAATTCAAATTTGAGTTTTATTTGGAATTTTAGAAAAATGATTTTTTATAAGGTTTGAGTTTTGCCCCTAGAAAAATGTTCAAATTATAGGGAATATTCCCCTGATCATTTTGATATATATATATGTCCTATATAAAATATTTATATTTATATATTTTTCTCTCTCTCTAAATATTCAAAAAAAAGAAAAGGAGACCCTAGGCGCCAGCCAGCTAACTGCCTGGCCAGTAGCCGAGGTGGCCCACCAGCGCAGCCCACCACTGCCCAGCCAAGGCCAATGAGCCAGCCACGCCGAGCCTCCTCGCCCGATTCCCTCCGGATCGGTCAACCGACCCGATCCCCCTCTCTCCCTCTCGCTGACACCCGGCCCCACCCCACCTTCTTCCTCCCCACGCCAACCCGCCAACCACCAGCGCCGCCGCCACGGAATCCCGAGATCCCCGGGATCCCTTCCCCCATCCTCGCCCGATCTACCCCTCCTCCAAGCCGGGTGCCCCCTATATATACCCCCTCGACCCGTTCCCCCTCGCCCCCTCGCTCGACCCCTCTCCTCGCCAGATCTTCCGGAGTTCGAGTCGCGCCTGTCGCGCCATTGTCGCCAGACCGCCATCCCGAACCCTCGAGCTCGCTCGACTCCACCCCGAGCCTCCCCACGCCCACCCACCGCCGGAGGTCCCCGCCGACGTCCCCGACCACCGAGCCGCCATTGCCGCCGCCGAGCCGCCGTCGCCGTCGACCCATGATAAGTCGCCGGAGCTCCTCGCCGTTAGATCTAGATCCTACGCTCTAGATTAGACTCGAAGAATACGGTTTTATTTAGGTTTATTTTTAATGAACCGGTTTTATTCCGGGTTAGTTTTGGTTTTAGTTAGGTTAGATTATACCAGGCCGAAGCGGTTTATTACCGCGTGCGCTTTTTAGTTAAATTACGCCCGAAGCGTTAGATAGGCCCATTAGCCAGTTTTTCTTTTTAGTTAATATTTTACGTTTCTGTTTTTAACAGAATAGTTTCAGTTTTGTAAAATTCATATCTTTTAATCTACTTAATATTTTTAAGTGATTCTTTTTTTGTTGGTTTGCAAATTTATTTTAGTTTCTGCAGAAAATATAATTAGTTATGTTAAAATTATTAGAAATTGTTTTATTTTAGTTTTAGACAGATTAGTAATTCTGCTATAAAGTGAGTTAGGAATATTATTTTTTAGTGATTCTTTTTGTCACAACTTTGTTTTGACCTTACCTAACCGTAGGAATTTATTTAGGTATTTTATATTTAATAAAAAATAGTTTTAATCAGAATCATGATATTCCTATTTATTTAACTAGCTACTGTTTTCCTATTGTTTTACTTAGCAAATAACTTTATTTTTCCTATGTGATAGTTTATTCTAGGTTAGTTTCTGTAACTTTAGATCAGGAACTTTTATTTGCAATAAATAAAAATTTTATTTTATTATCCTTGCTAGGAATTGTTTTAGGCATAATAGGAGTTCTATAATAGATTTTAATGTGATTCTTTTTGCTCCTAGTTGCATGATGAATTCTTTTCTGTTAGGTAGCATAAACCCATGCTTAGGTTCTGTTAAGAAAAAATTTGTTGTGTAAAACTATTTCATGGTTGTTGTTTGATGTGGCAAAAGCATTGATTTGGATTTTTTCGAACTTTCTTGGGTTTTGGTTCCATTGCTTTGTGTATTATGTTAGCATGCTATTATGTTAAGTGATCATATGTTTTATGCTTATTATGATTGTTGTTTGCCTCGGTAGAATTTCCGGAGTGCGAAGCTTGTGTAACGCCCCCGATGCGGCTATATCTCCCACGTGTCGAGGCACGACTTAGAGGCATAACCGCATTGAAAGCAATGTCGCAAGTGAGGTAATCTTCACACAACCCATGTAATAATTAAGGGAAAGGTACATAGTTGGCTTAAAGTCGCCACTTCACACAGTACAGAAATAAACAACCATCATTCAGAATACACTCAAGGTCCGACTATGGAACCAAAATAAAGAAGATACCCCAAATGCTAACACAGATCCCCGAATCGTCCCAACTGGGCACCACTACTGATCATCTGGAAAAGACACATAGTAACGACCACGTTCCTCATTGAACTCCCACTTGAGCTCGGTTGAATCACCCGCACCGCCTCATCGGAACTCGCAACTGTTTTGAAGTATCCGTGAGTCACGGGACTCAGCAATCTCACACCAGCGAGATCAAGACTATTTAAGCTAATAGGAAGGACAGAGTAGTAAAGTGGAGCTGCAGCAATCGACTAGCATATATGGTGGCTACTTCGCAAAAGAGAGCGAGAAGAGAAGCAAAGCACGGACGTGAAACTAGTAGTGATCAAGAAGTGATCCTGAACTACTTACGCCGACATAACTCCAACATCGTGTTCACTTCCGGACCACGAGAAGAGACCATCACGGTTACACACGCGTTGATGTGTATTTTATTTGAGGTCAACTTTGGGTTTTCTACAACGGACATTAACAAATTCCCATCTGCCTCATAACCGCGGGCACGGCTTTGAAAGATATTACCTGCAGGGTGTCCCAACTTAGCCCATTATAAGCTCTCACGGTCAACGAAGGATTATTCCTTCTACCGGAAGACCCGATCAATCTCGAATCCCGGACTACAAGACATTTCGACAAACAATAAAACAAGACCAGCAAAGCCGCCCGAATGTGCCGACAAATCCCGATAGGAGCTGCACATATCTCGTTCTCGTGGCACACCGGATGAGCCAGACGTCGGGTTGGCATAAACCCTGGTTGCCCAAGGGCGCCGGACATCGCTCAAGTTGGACCAGCAATCGAAGGAGAATCGCCCGGGGTTAAAATAAAGATGACCCTCGGGCTCGCGAAACCCGGGGAAAAGGCTTAGGTGGCAAATGGTAAAACCAATGTTGGGCCTTGCTGGACGAGTCTTATTCAAAGCGAACTGTCAAGGGGTCCCATAAATCACCCAACCGTAAGGAACGCAAAATCAAGGAACATAACACCGGTATGACGGAAACTAGGGTGGCAAGAGTGGAACAAAACACCAGGCATAAGGCCGAGCCTTCCACCCTTTACCAAGTATATAGATGTATTAATTAGCAGATATATATATTGTGATATCCCCAACAAATAAACATGTTCCGAAAAGGAACAACATCTCCATGTTCCAACAAGGAACAAACTTCAGCTTCACCTGCAACTAGCAACGCTATAAGAGGGCTGAGCAAAGCGGTAACATAGCCAATCAATGGTTTGCTAGGAAAAGGATGGTTAGAGGCTGACATGGCAATATGGGTGGCATGATATAGCAAGTGGTAGGCATCGCAGCATAGGCATAGCAAAAGAGCGAGCAACTAGCATAGCAAAGATAGAAGTGATTTCGAGGGTATGGTCATCTTGCCTGCAATGTTCTCAGAGTTGTCGAAAGCTTAAATGCAGAAACTAATGCCACCACTGAGTTGGTGGGATTTTTCTACCCCAAAAACATATATAATATGTTAGGGTTGCAGTAGAGAAATCATCACAAATGCACTAAGTCAAAACCTGCCTAAAATGGAAGTTAACAGAAATGGCAAATTCCAGATTTGGAAATGTCCAGAATTGGACTTGCCTAAAACAGAAAAGGAAGCAATCCAGAAATGGAAACGCGGGGTAAAGGAAAAAAATATGCATATGGAGGAGGGCGCTGAGAGGCTGACATGGGGGCCCTACTGTCATAGGGACAAGTGGCATAGCAGGTTTAAAAAGGGGGGGGGGGGGAAGAAAACCAGCCTCGGGGGGAATCGAACCCGGGTCTCCCCGTAGGAACTCTAACCCAACTACCACTGAGCTAGGCAGCGACGACTGACAGGGAAGGGGCCTCGGCCCCTTAACTACTACTACTACTGAAAAGATGAACCGGAGAAGGAAAAACAGGAATAAAAGGGGGCGCGCCTGGGATTCGAACCCAGGTCGCCGCGGTGAGAGAGCGGGGGTCAAACCAGCTTGGCTAGGCTAGGGGTTCGGTAAGGTAAGGGACTCGGGTCTACTTGACCAAACTGCTGGGTCCTGACCTAAGAACAGAGGAGACGCGACGACTCCGGCGAGGCAACGGCGGCTACAGCGTGGCTCAGGAGGCGCCAGCGGGTGTGCGGGAACTCCCGGGCGGTGGTCGAACGGTGCGGAGGGGAACGTGCGGAGGGGAACGTGCACGAGTGGGTGTGCGTGTGGGCAGGTGCTTCCGGTCATGGCGACGGACACGGCGAGGCTAGCTACAGCAGCACGGCGTGAGCTGCTGCATCGCAGAGGCGTGCGTGCGTGCATGCGTGTGCAGGAGAGGAGTTTGGGGACCCGAAGCGGAAGAACGCGCGGGCGCGCTGCCGCACGGACTCACACAGGGACAAGACCTGCAGGCTTCGCCGGAGCACCGGGAGCACGGGAAAAGACCGAATCGAAGCAGCGCCTACGGTGATCTATCGATGATAGGATGGAGCAGGGAGGGAATTGGTTATACCTCCTTACCCAAAGACAAGAAAACGGCGACGGAGGCGATCCTGCGGCGAGGGAGTCGTGCTCTGAACTTCGCCGTGGTCCTGACCGAGAAGAAGACAGAAGCAGGGGCGTCGACGAACTTGACGCTCCGGGCACCGTAGTCGACGTCGTGGAGGAAGTCGACGACGAGGAAGAAGATGGACACGGGCCGCAGGGTTGGGGTGGCCGGAGAGCACGCCGGCGACGAAGCGCGCTCTCAGATGCGCTCGGGACGGAGCGGGGGCGGCGAATCTGGTGGTGACTCACCTGGCGGCGGCGGCGAGAGGGAGAGGGAAACCCTAGGGGTCGGTTGGACACGGAGAGGGGATAAGTAGGGGGCTAGGGCGACGAGGTCGGGCTCACGCTCCCTCGTGCTCGAGGTCCCCATGGCGACGGCGAGAGGAGAGGGAAAGGTGGGTGAGGTGCACAGCACCGACGCTGCCAGGCGGGACCGGCGCGTCCACGTGGACGGGAGCTAGCGGGGGTAAGCGCGGCTGCGGGTGCACGAAGGCAGGAGGAGAGAAGCGAGCGGGCTTGCGCGCTCTCTCCGGGCCGAGGGTGAGGGAGCTGGGCGGCTTGAAGGCCGAGCCTGTGGAGAGGACTCACTGGCTGCCATCGCTGCTGCTGCCTTCTTTCCTTTTCCTTTTAAAAATCAAAAGGAAGAGAAAAGAAAGTACAGAAAGAAATGAAAAGAGTTGGAGTGAAAGGAAAATATCCCCCAACTCCTGGAATTCTCCACTATTTAAATAAATTGTGATGGACATTTTTAGAGGTAGAAAAATAAGACAAGTTTGGAAATATTTCAAACTTGTGTCATTTTTGAACCTGACCATAACAACTTCAAATGAGGAGATATTTGGCAGAGAGGTTTAGTGCAAAGAGCAAGATTTGCAGGGAGAAGATGAACATTAATTGAGAAAGGAAAAATAGCACTTGATAAGGAAAGAAGTAGAGGGAAGGAGGAGATGGTAATGCAAAATGAGAATGGCAGATGCAAGTACATGACATGTGGGAGAACACCACCAACACATGATAAGAATGGAATGCCAGATGACAAGTGACACAAATGCAATATGGTAAAAGAGCAAAACAAAGAAAAAGAAAACCCACATAACCCAACAACATGAGGCCAAGCATGATAAAAACCCACAAGACTTGGATGAGGTCAAGTTGATATATTGCCCAAAAGGGGAAGTTACATCCAGGGTGTTACAACACTCCACCACTACAAGAGGATCTCGTCCCGAGATCTAGGACTGAAAGAACTCCGGATATTCAGAACGGAGGTGATCCTCATGCTCCCAGGTAGCTTCTCGGTCGGAATGGTGTGACCACTTCACTTTCAGGAATTTGATTGACTTGTTGCGAGTCTTGCGCTCGGTTTCTTCAAGAATAGCAAGGGGGTGCTCATGATAAGAGAGATCTTCTTGAAGGTCAATCTCTTCGAAGTTGATAGTGCGTTCAGGAGTCTTGAAGCACTTGCGAAGCTGTGACACGTGAAACACATCGCACGCTTGCAAAGTTGGATGGAAGCTCAAGTTGATAGGCGAGATCGCCTCTTTTCCCAATGATCTTGAAAGGACCCACGTATCTAGGGGCAAGCTTCCTTTGATACCGGGGCGACGAGTACCTTTCATTGAGAGACGCGAGGTAGACATGGTCTCCGATTTCAAAAGTCACATCACGGTGCTTATCATCATAATAGCTCTTTCCGCGCGATTATGCGGCTTTGAGATTCTCACGAATGACCTTGCACATCTCTTCCGCTTCTGTGATCAAGTCATTGCCAAGAAGTTGGCGTTCACCTGTCTCAGACCAATTAAGAGGAGTACGGCACTTCCTGCCATAGAGAATTTCGAATGGGGCCTTGCCCGAACTCGCTTGGAAGCTGTTGTTGTAAGAGAACTCGGCATATGGAAGACAATCTTCCCACTTCATACCGAAAGAAATGACACAAGCCCTGAGCATATCTTCAAGGATTTGATTTACTCGCTCAACTTGGCCACTTGTTTGAGGATGGAAAGCTGTGCTGAAACGAATGTTGGTGCCCATGGCCTTCGAAAAGAATCCCAAAACTTGGAGGTAAAGATGCTGCCACGGTCGAAGAGATCGCTTGTGGAATGCCGTGCAAGGAGACAATCTCGAGGTGTATAGCTCGCCAACCGAGCTGCTGTGATGGATTCTTTGATAGGAAGAAAATGAGCCACTTTAGTAAGCTTGTCAATGACAACGAAGATAGCATCATTTCCACGCTTGGACTTTGGGAAGCCGATCCACGAAGTCCATTTCAATGTGATCAAACTTCCATTCAGGAATAGCAAGAGGTTGGAGGAGACCAGCTGGTCTTTGGTGTTCTGCTTTCACTCTTCGCAGACATCACACTCATTCACGAATTGAGCAATTTCTCGCTTCATTCGAGTCCACCAATATGACTGCTTGAGGTCATGGTACATCTTCGCACTTCAGGATGAATGGATAGAAGCGAATTGTGAGCCTCGCTCATAATGACTTTTCGCAGATCACCCTTAGGAACCACAATCCGTCCTCAAAGAACAGAGTGTCTTTGTCATCAACGCGAAGCACTTGTACTTGAAATGCCCTTGTCAATACCACGCTTCACCTTTTTCACCATGGCATCCAGAAGTTGAGCCTCACGAATCTGATCTTCCAAAGTAGGAGAGACTATGAGGTTGGCAAGAAAGCCTTGAGGAACAACTTGAAGATTCAGCTTGCGGAAAGATTCACAGAGATCCGGTGAAAGGGCTTGAGTATTAGACTGCTGCGATAAGCTTTCCTGCTCAAAGCATCTGCAATGACATTGGCCTTGCCCGAGTATACTCAATACTTGGGTTGTACTCTTGAATCATTTCGATCCATCGAGTCTGCTCGAGGTTGAGGTTGGGCTGAGTGAAGATGTACTTGAGACTCTTGTGATCGGTGAAAATGTCCACTTTCCTTCCCAACAAGAGATGTCTCCACGTAATCAATGCATGGACAACGCCGCCAACTCAAGATCGTGAGTGGGGTAGTTCTTCTCGTTGAGCTTCAATCTGGCGAGAGGTATAAGCCACAACTCTCTTCTCTTGCATTAACACAGCACCGAGACCTTGAAGAGAAGCATCACGTAAAACTTCATATGGCTTGGATTCATCAGAGGAGTCGAGCAGGGAGCTGTGACGAGTTTCTCTTTGAGGGTATTGAAAGCAACGTCACACTCGGGAGACCGACATACTTCACATGCTTCGAGCAGGTTGGAAAGAGGCTTTGCAATCTTGGAGAAGTTCTCAACGAATCTTCGCAATAGCTTGCAAGACCAAGAAAATCATGGAGCTGCTTGACATTCGAGGAGGTTCCCAATTCACAATTGCGGACACCTTCTCGGGATCAACAGCGATGCCCTTGGCAGAGATGATATGACCAAGATAAAGCACTTCATCAAGCCAAAATTCACATTTGGAGAACTTCGCATAGAATTGATACTCTCTTAGCTTGTCTAGCACCAATCGCAAATGTTTGGCATGATCCTTCTTATTCTTGGAGAAGACCAAAATATCATCAAGATAGACCAAGACGAATTCATTGGTGTAGGGGTTGAATATGAAGTTCATCATCCGAGAGAAAGTTGGAGGAGCATTGACGAGGCCGAAAGACATGACAGTATATTCATAAGAACCAAAGCTTGTTCTGAATGCTGTCTTGGGAATATCTTGTTCACGAATGCGAATCTGATGATACCCCATCGAAGGTCAAGCTTAGAGAACACCGTAGCACCTTTTAGTTGCTCGAAAAGCTCATTGATGTTGGGAAGTGGATACTTGTTCTTGATTGTCTTCTTATTCAATGGACGGTAATCGACGCAAAGTCGGTCCGTGTCATCCTTCTTCCGGACAAAAAGAACACCACAACCCCAAGGAGATGAACTCGGTCTGATCAAACCCAGACGCTCTTGTTCATCGAGCTGCTTCTTCAATTCCTTCAGCTCATCAGGTCCAAGCTTGTATGGACGCTTGCAAACGGGTTGATGCGGGCTCAAGATCAATAACGAACTCAAGCGGCCGATGAGGAGGCATACCCAAAGCTCTTACGAAAGACATCTTGGTACTCACAAACGATGGAATCGAGAGATGGCATTCAGTTCGCCCTTCTCATTGAGAGAAAACAACCGAATAGTTTCATCACGAGCGGCATAGATGATCACATCATTAGAAGAGTGAGTCAATTGAATTTCCCTGGCAGCACAATCAAGCTGAGCTTTGTGCTGATAAAGCCAGTCCATTCCGAGAATAAGATCAATATCCGAGTCACCAAGAACAATTGGTTTAGCCAGAAACCTATAATCGCCCATCTTGATAGAAACATCCGGAACCATGGAGCTTGCATGCATGAATTTACCCGGAGAGACAACCGATAATGGCTTAGGCAAATCTTGAAAAACCAACTCATGCTTAGATGCAAAAGGTCTTGAAATGAAAGAATGCGATGCACCAGTATCAAATAAGACTTTTGCAGAATATCATTAATCGGAAGATTACCCATTATCACATCGAAGACTCTCCGCTTGAGCTGCATTCATCATGTTCACCCTTGCAGACTTGGGATTATGCTTGACCACTGCATTGCTGGAAGATTTCACAGGAGGAGGAGGCGGAAGGCGCCTCTGGTTGAAGCACTTGTTCGCGTAGTGACCCTTCTGCTGACACTTGTTGCAAGTGACCTCAGAGAGCGGACGGTGGTAAGGAGCACTTGACCTTGGAGCTTGAGAATTAGACTTGTTCTGATAGCTTGGGTTGGGTGGGTGGGAAGATCCACGGCCACCTGAGTTCTTCTGCTGGTAAGGCTGACGGAACGGAGGAGGGGGCAGGTAAAACTTCTGCTGCTTGGCTGCCACTTGAGAGGACGAAGAGGACTGAACTGCATCCCTGATTCTCTTCTTAGAAGCCTCACATTTGAGCTGTGCAGCTTCTTGCTTCAGAGCCATGTTGTAGAAATCATCATACTTATCTGGCTCAAACAGCACAAGAGGTAATTGCAGATCTTCTCTCAGACCACCTCTGAATTGATAGATCATACTCTTTTCATCAGGTACGTCTTGCTTAGCAAAACGAGCGAGCTTCTGGAACTGGATATTGTATTGATAGACAGACATGTTGCCCTGCTTGAGATTGCGGAACTCCTCACGCTTGCTCTCAACAACACTCTTCGGAATGTGATGAGCTCGGAAATCACGGCGGAACTCATCCCAGGTAATGACACGACCTCCTCTGGAATCTTTGTATTGCTGGTACCACTCAGCAGCTTGATCCTTGAGTTGAAACGATGCAAACTTGACAAAGTCCTCAGGTCTGACATTGCTACAGTCAAAGTGCTTGCAGGTGTCCACTAACCAATCATCAGCGTCTGTGGCCTCAACACAGAAACTGAAAGACTTCGGCTGATTAGCGAGGAACTGACTGAGAGTAGCAAAGTGTGGCTGATTGTTGCCTTGACCTTGATTGCCTTGATTGCCTTGCCCCTGAGTACGTTCTTGCAAGAGCTGCAAAATCATCTGAGCATTGGCATTGGTGGCTGCCATGATAGCTTGCCACGCTTCTGGAGGCGGAGGTGGAGGTGGAGGTGGAGGA
This sequence comes from Aegilops longissima, assembly GCA_021605205.1. NCBI lineage: Eukaryota > Viridiplantae > Streptophyta > Magnoliopsida > Poales > Poaceae > Aegilops > Aegilops longissima. Next base: position 663,019,763 of record CM038680.1, on the reverse strand, counting down.
TTGATCGATCCCCATCATTGCGATCCGGATTGAGACGCGTTGGCGGAGCCATCTCAAGAGGGTGACATCCGTTAGTCCTTTGATAGACAAATTGATAAGTAGAATCAACGGATAGAAATTGCAACATATAGTCTTCACAATAAACATTCGAACAAGAATGAACGAATGAATTCCAAAGTTAATCATCACACTTCCATTAAGGTGAGAAGCCACTTAGATAAAGATATGAAAACAACAACTGTCTTAGAAACAATTCGAATATCACAACTGAAAACAAAAGGTTGGCTTCTAGAATGAGCCGGAACAAACACATGATAGAGATTTCGCTCAAAGTGTTCGTGGTGGGGCCCTCACGGACACGACGTATAGCGGACGTCACGAATGACTAACAAGACGTCCCCGAATCAGCATAGCCAAGGATTCTTTAAGGCGTCTCGCGACCATCAGAATCGACCGTGAATGGGCGGACCACTAAACGTTGAACCCCAATCTCAAATCATACATCCATCGGAAAGAATATCCCGTAAGCTACCAGAATTCCCACCTATAAACTCCGAAACTTTCTGGTTATGCAATCTGGTGTTGGGGATCAGGGACACAAAATATATCACCCAAACTAACAATACCTAGATCCATTGTATCCATCCGTCAACACATAACCAAGAAATCCTCGAAATCGTGTACCTCGACCTTGAAAAACATCCGTTATACAAGTCATGGCAATACTCCCTTTTCGCCATAAGATCTTGGGCTATCGGGGTTATCTCACCAACAACTGCACAAAAGAGATTTCGATGTCGGCAAAACTCGGGTATTCCAGAATCTGCAACGATAAAATTGTGACGACAACACCTCGGAGCTCAACTCCCGGGACACCGCCACAACCTCTAAATGTCGGGAGGCACCAAGAACAATGTTCTCGTCACAAAACCATCGAACGATTCCAAGATACCCACGTGATCCTAAAATTTTTTTAGTGAAATTTGAGAAGAGGAGAGTCAAAACTCTCGTCGGGATACCTCACCAGAGCGACGAAGGACTGGGGAGTAAAAAGAATCCTACTCTCCGATATATATAATCCTAAGACTCAAAACATTTTCCATTCTAGACTCAACAACGTCAACAAACAATCAAGTAGGGGCTCCTAAGTCGGGAAGGCTCGATTACCAACTTGTAGCGCCCTCGATGCGGCTATATCTCCCGTGTCGAGGCACGACTTAGAGGCATAACCGCATTGAAAGCAATGTCGCAAGTGAGGTAATCTTCACACAACCCATGTAATAATTAAGGAAAGGTACATAGTTGGCTTACGATCGCCACTTCACAAGACAGAAATAAACAACCATCATTGAGTACACTCAAGGTCCGACTACGGAACCAAAATAAAGAAGATACCCCAAATGCTAACACAGATCCCGAATCGTCCCAACTGGGCACCACTACTGATCATCTGGAAAAGACACATAGTAACGACCACGTTCCTCATCGAACTCCCACTTGAGCTCGGTTGAATCACCCTGACCGCCTCATCGGAACCTGCAACTGTTTTGGAAGTATCGTGAGTCACGGGGACTCAAGCAATCTCACACCAGCGAGATCAAGACTATTTAAGCTAATAGGAAGGACGAGTAGTAAAGTGGAGCTGCAGCAGCGACTAGCATATATGGTGGCTACTTCGCAAAAGAGAGCGAGAAGAGAAGCAAAGCACGGACGTGAAACTAGTAGTGATCAAGAAGTGATCTGAACTACTTACGTCGACATAACTCCAACACCGTGTTCACTTCCGGACTCCGCCGAGAAGAGACCATCAGTTACACACGCCGTTGATGTGTATTTTATTTGAGGTCAACTTTGGGTTTTCTACAACCGGACATTAACAAATTCCCATCTGCCTCATAACCATGGGCACGGCTTTGAAAGATATTACCTGCAGGGTGTCCCAACTTAGCCCATTATAAGCTCTCACGGTCAACGAAGGATTATTCCTTCTACGGGAAGACCCGATCAATCTCGGAATCCCGGACTACAAGACATTTCGACAGCAATAAAACAAGACCAGCAAAGCCGCCCGAATGTGCCGACAAATCCCGATAGGAGCTGCACATATCTCGTTCTCGTGGCACACCGGATGAGCAGACGTCGGGTTGGCATAAACCCAGTTGCCCAAGGGCGCCGGACATCGCTCAAGTTGGACCAGCAATCGAAGGAGAACGGCCCGGGGTTAAAATAAAGATGACCCTCGGGCTCGCAAAACCGGGGAAAAGGCTTAGGTGGCAAATGGTAAAACCAATGTTGGGCCTTTTTGGACGAGTCTTATTCAAAGCGAACTGTCAAGGGGTCCCATAAATCACCCAACCGTAAGGAACGCAAAATCAAGGAACATAACACGGTATGGCGGAAACTAGGGTGGCAAGAGTGGAACAAAACACCGGGCATAAGGCCGAGCCTTCCACCCTTTACCAAGTATATAGATGTATTAATTAGCAGATATATATATTGTGATATCCCCAACAAATAAACATGTTCAAAAGGAACAACATCTCCATGTTCAACAAGGAACAAACTTCAGCTTCACCGCAACTAGCAACGCTATAAGAGGGCTGAGCAAAGCGGTAACATAGCCAATCAACGGTTTGCTAGGAAAAGGATGGTTAGAGGCTGACATGGCAATATGGGTGGCATGATATAGCAAGTGGTAGGCATCGCAGCATAGGCATAGCAAAAGAGCGAGCAACTAGCATAGCAAAGATAGAAGTGATTTCGAGGGTATGGTCATCTTGCTGCAATGTTCTCGAGTTGTCGAAAGCTTGATCCTCGGCGTTCTCAACAGGCTCCTCGTTCACGCACTCGTCTCCGACTCTACCCAAAGCAACAACACAAACAAAGGAACCACAATAAATCACGGTGCAATGCACAATCAACATGATGCAAAACATGGCATGATATGCATGATGAGATATGCAATGCTTATGTGCGCTCCGGAAGGTAAATGAAAAAAAAACCAGGCATCATCTTGGCAAACCAAGCATGCCATCGGAAAGATGAGATGATTTCGGTAGAAATCGAAATAGAGATCGCCGGAAACGGATGCACGGGTTGGATATGGCGAGCAAAACAAGAATGGTGAGAAACCTACATAACAGCATGATGAACAAAGCCATGCACGTGTGCAAACTACCTCATAGCATAAATCAAATAAATATGCACATGAAAGACAACACATAAACATGATGCAAAAAGGCATGATCATAAACTTGCTTAAATGCAGAAACTAATGCCACCACTGAGTTGGTGGGATTTTTCTACCCCAAAAACATATATAATATGTTAGGGTTGCAGTAGAGAAATCATCACAAATGCACTAAGTCAAAACCTGCCTAAAATGGAAGTTAACGAAATGGCAAATTCCAGATTTGGAAATGTCCGAGTGGACTTGCCTAAAACAGAAAAGGAAGCAATCCAGAAATGGAAAGCAGGGGTAAAGGAAAAAATATGCATATGGAGGAGGCTGAGAGGTCGACATGGGGGCCCTCTTGTCATAGGGACAAGTGGCATAGCAGGTTTAAAAGGGGGAAGAAAACCAGCCTCGGGGAATCGAACCCGGGTCTCCCCGTAGGAACTCTAACCCAACTACCATCGAGCTAGGCAGCGACGATCGACAGGAAGGGCCTCGCCCTTAACTACTACTACTCTTGAAAAGATGAACCGAGAAGGAAAACAGGAATAAAAAGGCGCTACAGGATTGAACCTGTGTCGCCGGTGAGTGAGAGCGGGGTCAAACCAGCTTGGCTAGGCTAGGGGTTCGGTAAGGTAAGGGACTCGGGTCTACTTGACCAAACTGCTGGGTCCTGACCTAAGAACAGAGGAGACGCGACGACTCCGGCGAGGCAACGGCGGCTACAGCGTGGCTCAGGAGGCGCCAGCGGGTGTGCGGGAACTCCCGGGCGGTGGTCGAACGGTGCGGAGGGGAACGTGCGGAGGGGAACGTGCACGAGTGGGTGTGCGTGTGGGCAGGTGCTTCCGGTCATGGCGACGGACACGGCGAGGCTAGCTACAGCAGCACGGCGTGAGCTGCTGCATCGCAGAGGCGTGCGTGCGTGCATGCGTGTGCAGGAGAGGAGTTTGGGGACCCGAAGCGGAAGAACGCGCGGGCGCGCTGCCGCACGGACTCACACAGGGACAAGACCTGCAGGCTTCGCCGGAGCACCGGGAGCACGGGAAAAGACCGAATCGAAGCAGCGCCTACGGTGATCTATCGATGATAGGACGGAGCAGGGAGGGAATTGGTTATACCTCCTTACCCAAAGACAAGAAAACGGCGACGGAGGCGATCCTGCGGCGAGGGAGTCGTGCTCTGAACTTCGCCGTGGTCCTGACCGAGAAGAAGACAGAAGCAGGGGCGTCGACGAACTTGACGCCCGGGCATCAGAGTCGACGTCGTGGGACGAAGTCGACGACGAGGAAGAAGATGGACACGGGCCGCAGGGTTGGGGTGGCCGGAGAGCACGCCGGCGACGAAGCGCGCTCTCAGATGCGCTCGGGACGGAGCGGGGGCGGCGAATCTGGTGGTGACTCACCTGGCGGCGGCGGCGAGAGGGAGAGGGAAACCCTAGGGGTCGGTTGGACACGGAGAGGGGATAAGTAGGGGGCTAGGGCGACGAGGTCGAGCTCACGCTCCCTCGTGCTCGGGGTCCCCATGGCGACGGCGGGAGGAGAGGGAAAGGTGGGTGAGGTGCACAGCACCGACGCTGCCAGCGGGACCAGCGGCCCACGTGGACGGAGCTAGCGGGGGGTAAGGCTTGGCTCTTGGTGCTTGAAGGCAGGAGGAGAGAAGCGAGCGGGCTTGCGCGCTCTCTCTGGGCTGAGGGGCTGAGGGGAGCTGGGCCGGCTTGGAAGGCCGTAGCCCAGGTGGAGAGGACTCGCTGGGCTGCCACTGCTGCTGCTGCCTTCTTTCCTTTTCCTTTTTAAAAATCAAAAGGAAGAGAAAAGAAAGTACAGAAAGAAATGAAAAGAGTTGGAGTGAAAGGAAAATATCCCCCAACTCCTGGAATTCTCCACTATTTAAATAAATTGTGATGGACATTTTTTAGAGGTAGAAAAATAAGACAAGTTTGGAAATATTTCAAACTTGTGTCATTTTTGAACCTGACCATAACAACTTCAAATGAGGAGATATTTGGCAGAGAGGTTTAGTGCAAAGAGCAAGATTTGCAGGGAGAAGATGAACATTAATTGAGAAAGGAAAAATAGCACTTGATAAGGAAAGAAGTAGAGGGAAGGAGGAGATGGTAATGCAAAATGAGAATGGCACATGCAAGTACATGACATGTGGGAGAACACCACCAACACATGATAAGAATGGAATGCCAGATGACAAGTGACACAAATGCAATATGGTAAAAGAGCAAAACAAAGAAAAAGAAAACCCACATAACCCAACAACATGAGGCCAAGCATGATAAAAACCCACAAGACTTGGATGAGGTCAAGTTGATATATTGCCCAAAAGGGGAAGTTACATCCAGGGTGTTACAGCTTGCTACCACGAGTCCCTAGCTTTCGAAGATCGTCAGCAAGGCAAGTCATTGATCATATTTCTTTTACTATACCTATGATTTTATTGCATTAGAATTATACCTCCCCACCATGCATGCAGTAGGTGAAATTGAAGTTATGTTCTTGAGTAGTATCATGAGGTAGGATGAACCCAATTCCCCTTGTTACCATTGCCCGGGACGAAGTAGTTTATTTTGCTATGCTCGTAGACGGGGTTGGTTGAGTGAATTCATAAGGGAGATGTGAGAGTCAAGATGATGAAAACCCCATGACTTCAAGATCAAGATGGACTTACAATTCACTACTGGGTGGAGGACGGTTGACGGGCACCCTGGAGAACCCAGTGGTTGGCCGGGATGCATGGAGAAGTGCCATGACATCTTGCGGAAAGCTTCACCCAGCCACGAAGAGACGGATGGATACCCATTGACCGGAAGCTTACCTGTGCAGCCGCAAGCCATTATGGGCTCTGGCTTGGTCAACCCTAGTTGTGACTCTGGCCGGACGGTACTACGAGATGTAGAAGAACGGTAGGATTGGATGGGTACCGGCAGTGGCGAGAAGAACTCTTCGGAGGACCCTGTTTCGTTCATCCCGTCTTCAAACACCATGAAGTGCGAAGACTTAAAAGGAGGGAATGATTCTTGCGGGTAAAGTGCGCAAACCTCTACAGAGTGAAGATCTAATCGGTTAGCCGTGTCCCCGGTTACGGACAATTTGAGCCTCTGGAACTTGGACGTATTTCGGAAATCTCAACACTGAAATTAATAAATTAATTGAGGGGGTTATTATTTAATAATTAGGAATGAGACATTGGTTGGCGGAACCATCTCAATAACTACCAACAATTTTGTAGTATTTGCAAACAAGTCCTTATTGTAGGGAAAAACTGGCTTTTTGCAAAATGATGAAACTTAGAGCCCCAAAGCCAAATTGCATATAGTGGTAGTAATTTTTATTGTTATTTTCTCTTCATGACTTGCCAGCATATTCAAAATGCTGACCTACACGGCTGCAACGTCTTATGTTGCAGAGGATTATTCCGATCAGGAGTGAGGCTACGATCCGCGCTTGGCGATTGCCCTTTGGAGTCGGATGGACTCGCTATTCTTCTACGCTTCCGCAGCTTATTTAGTTTATTTCTCATGAGTTGGCCTTCGGCCGAATTTATTATATTGTAATAAAGACTCGATAGGAGAATCGTGTAATAAATTCAGGTGTGATTGAACTTTGATTATTTCATCAATGTCTTGTGTGTGCGGCATGATCTTGGGATGGAATGCATACGAGACTTGACCGATTTTGGGTCGGGTCACTACATTCAGTCTCACTAGTAGTTTCACGTGGACTTCGACGTTTAGCTTGTTACCTCAGCTACGATCTTGTGCCCTCGGCAGGATCTGGTAGATAGTCAGGCTTCTCAGCCTTTTTCATTTATAGTTGTCTGTACTCAGACATGTTAAGCTTCCGTGTGTGCTTTGACTTGTGTGCTCTGAATGTTGGGTCATGAGACCCATGTTTGTAATGTCTCGCTCCTCGGAGCCTGTTGAATAAATACTTGAGTCGTAGAGTCATGTTGTGATGCCATGTTATATTTGCACATATCGAGCATATTGTGTGTATGTTATTGAAATGCTTGGTATGTGTGGGATCTGACAGTCTAGTTGTTTATCCTTGGTAGCCTCTCTTACCGGGAAATGTCTCCTAGTGCTTCCACTGGTCCATGGTAGCTTGCTACTGCTCCGGAACACTTAGGCTGGCCGGCATGTGTCCTTCTTCGTTCCTGTGTCTGCCCCTTCGGGGAAATGTCACGTGGTTTCTACCGAAGTCCTGTTAGCTTGCTACAGCCTAGATTCTCTGGAGTCCTGCTAGCCCAGTTGCTACAGCCCGGATTCACTCGCTGTTGACCGACACGTTCGTTGTTGGGTTTATGTATGCATGTCCCTGTAAGTTAGTGCCACTTTGGTTTCACGACTAGCCATGTCAGCCCGGGATCCTTATCATATGGATGCTAGCGACACTATCATATACGTGTGCCAAAAGGCGCAAATGGTCCCGGGCCTGGTAAGGCGACACCCGTGGGAATACCATGCGTGAGGCCACAAAGTGATATGAGGTGTTACATGCTAGATCGGTGTGCCATTGAGTCGGGGTACTGACATTGGGTGCCCCGTGAGGGTGCATCCTTTTTGCCCGGACGAAGGGTTGAGTGGAAACCGGTGGTTCCCAGAGAGCTGCCTGAGTTTTCCAGGCGCTTTCCACTGTGCAGTACTTCTGTACGATGGTTGCCAAGTCAGCGAAGTGTAATACGCGACGGCGGTTGATGGCATTGAGGATTCCTATGTCCATGCAATTATTGCAAAATGCTGAGATCGCGTCTTCGTCGCGGCAATCTTTAATCTTGTCTTTGAAAAGGAGGAATCTGGCCCAAAAGTGATGGACTGTTTCCTGAGACTGCTGTCGTATGTACATGAGATCGCGTATATCTGGGTGGGTGGGTGGCTTTAAATCCGAACCCTGACCCAATTTGGGATCTGGAGTTTGATAAATCACCGAGCTTAATGGTTCGGGCTCCGGGATATCAACTGGTTTTTCAGGCCCATCATCCGATTCTATGTTCAGATGACATGGCAGGTCATTCCGCGGACAGGTATCCGGCTTTTCGAGCTCGGAAATCCGAACATAGTTCGTCCTCAATATAGAGGAAGAGTTGTCGTTTTGCTCCTCAACTACCGCTATCTGATGGGTGATCGGTGGAGATTAGTTTTCTCTCTGATCGGGTTTAAGCCCAATCCGATCATAGTATGTTGACCCCAAAGCAGCGATGCGATCTAGGAGTTCATTTAAAGACGACTCGGATCCATCTGTTTGGAGTATTCAGAGTCAACACGGAGGTGATTTTCGATGACCCGAGAAGTCATCATCGGCTTAACGGCCATACGGGCGGTCATGGTAAAGCCGCCTAGCCGGAGGGTTTGGTCTGAGGTTAGGGCTTCTCCGGAGGTGGTACTGTCTTTGATAACAAGGCGAGCCATCAATCCTGTCTTCAACGTTACAACGGAACTCTCAATGAAAGCACCAATGTCGGTGTCAAAACCGGCGGATCTCGGGTAGGGGGTCCCGAACTGTGCGTCTAAGGTTGATGGTAACAGGAGACAGGGGACACGATGTTTACCCAGGTTCGGGCCCTCTCTATGGAGGTAATACCCTACTTCCTGCTTGATTGATCTTGATGAATATGAGTATTACAAGAGTTGATCTACCACGAGATCGTAATGGCTAGAACCCTAGAAGTCTAGCCTGTATGATTATTCTTGTCCCATGGACTAAACCCTCCGGTTTATATAGACACCGGAGGGGACTAGTGTTGTACAAAGTTGGTTATAGAGAAAGGAATCTTCATATCCGAACGCCTAGCTTGCCATCCACGCCAAGGGGAGTCCCATCCGGACACGGGTGAGAGTCTTCGGTCTTGTATCTTCACAGCCCATCAGTCCGGCCCATGTCCAACAGGTCGGACGCCCGAGGACCCCTTAGTCCAGGACTCCCTCAGTAGCCCCCGAACCAGGCTTTCAATGATGATGTGTCCGGCGCGCAGATTGTCTTCGGCATTGCAAGGCGGGTTCCTCCTCCGATGACTTCAAAGAGCTGTATTCGGCCTTGCATTTAATGTTGTACCCATCGGCTTTTGTGCATCCATGACTTCAGCTTCCACGTGTCGAGCGAATACGAGAGGCCAGGGCATTTTTTGCACATAACACCCCGACCATGTAAGAAAAGCGTCTATTTAAAGGGATTGGATCTCATATCCGTTCCACATCACGCGGAAAAAATCCTCAGAGCTTGCTAGGAGGAACCATCCCAACATGGCTAGCGCTCCCAGTTCTTCCTCCCATCCCCACGGCTCCGAAAAAGGAGATTGCGAGAGCTGTTCCATATCCCACAGTCAGCTGGTGAAGCTGCAAACACAGGGATTTCTTCCCCCCGCAGATGTAGTTCCCATTGGAGCAGGATTGACTTCCTTCAATGGCGGGGCTTAGGCTGAGAATTTACCCCGATCCATCCAGGGGGGAATGAGTGTGCTTAGTTCCCTACTTACTAAGAGGCGTCGGATTTCCAATCCATCCATTCCTCCGAGGACTTCTGGAGTATCATGGCCTCCGACTACACAATTTCACTCCTGCCTCCATCCTACACATCACGGGTTACGTTGCTCTTTGTGAGCTAATCCTGGGCTGTGAGTCCCATTTTGAATTATGGAGGAAACTATTCTGCCTCGTCCCTCGTAACCAAGAGGGATCAATATTTGAAGTGGGCGGAGCCGAGGTATATGGCGCATCCCCAGGACCGGATACCTACCCGACACGCTGAAGAAGGCGTCTGAAGAGTGGCCTTCAGAGTGGTTCTATATTGAGGACATCATCCTTCCTGACCCAGTCCGAATGGGTCTGCCCGAATTTTCAAGCGCTCCGTTGAAGAAATGCCACATATGGCGCCCTCGGAGCCTCGATGTGTCCGCCTCGGCACGTTCCGACACCGCTGAGCCATCTCGGTGATGTCGGTGCAGGTGTCCGGCTCAGGGCCCGATTCGCTGATCTTGCCGATGAAAACATGGATTCCGCCGAAGGGGACCCGATACCCGTAATCAATTGAGCCGACCTCGGGGCCCCAGCCTGCGTCGTCGATGTAGAGCTTGTCACGATGGCTCTTGGTCATCCGGCCCACAACATATCCCTTGATCCCTGCGAAGTTACCCTTCAAGAACTCGAAACCACCATGTGCCAGCCCCACGGTGGGCGCCAACTGTCGTGGACTTGACACGACAGATGTCCTAGCGGAAGGACTTAATCATGGAGCCATCGCAACTAGGTTAGCTTAAAGGGGTTAAGGACACAGAGAGTTTATAATGGTTCAGCCCCTCGCGGTGGAGGTAAAGGCCTACTCCAGTTGGGATTGTTTTTCTTGGGTTTGGATTACCAGGGAGCGAATACGCTTGACCTAGTTCTCGATCTCTTGTTTCTTGAGTTAAACCGCCGCCAGGTCACCCCTTTATATACATAGGTTGATGCCTGACGGTTTATAGAGTCCCGGCCGGCTCAGACACAACGTGTCTGGCTCGGTGACTGACTAAGCTTGCCTTACAATACAAGTTATACATGTGGCGGTTTATCCTCTTGGGCCTCAAGTAGCCTCTGGGTCTTGGGTTGTCAATAGGCTTGCTATAACCCGCCATCTTTATTGATAAGTCACTAGTGGTATGACCCGACTCCTCCTGGGCAGTTCATACCCAGTAGTTATATCCCCAACAGTTTATCTTCAAGGTTTATCTAAGAAGTAAAATAATAGTTATTTTTATTTAGAGTTATGTAATGCATTATCCTATGGATTATGCGATGGATATTCTTGTAAGTATTAAACAATAGTTGTTCATTTTATTATGCGGATATAGTTTTGAATTAACCTCTAATTTATGATGGTTTATTCATGATGAAATTTGAAGTTTGTTATCTATAACATTAAAGATAAACAACTTGAGAAGACTGATAAAACGACTAGTGTGTGGCACTGCTTGGTTATATCGGATGAACTGACTGGATACATTGTGATGTATTAAGTTCGCTGGATATAACAGGGCGCGGTGAATATTTTTCGTCAATGTAATGAGTAAATATGATTTACTCGATAAAACGTAAGCACCGAAATATTTAAAATAGTTCAAAGAAATTCAGGATGAAGATATAATATCATTATGGCAAAAGATAAACAAGATTCCTCTTTCAAGGAGAAATATATCTAGGTCATAAGTGTAGCTAGCAATTGAATAATTGTGGAATTATTACAATTATCGATCTGCTCTTATTAATTTTTTTGGGGATTTGTAATTGAAACAACAAATTATTCACTTAAAAGAGCCACCATCTAAAAGTTTGATAAAAACTATAAAGAGTAATAGAATTTTTCAAACCAATCTTTGATCGTAGTGTTTGTGTTCCTTAAACAAAAACAAGGACAAAAGTCTGATAAAAACTATAAAGAGTTATAAAATCTTTGTTGGAGAATGAATGTTTTTTGAGAAAAGGTTTACTCATTAAAGGAGTAAGTGGGAGGATGATAGAGCTTATTGAGATTATTGAATCTCCGGTTTAAGTTTAATCAAAATTAAACCAGAAATGTTTTGGATCAATTTTTCCATAAAACTAAGCAAAGAATATACTACATTAATTAGATGTAGGAGCTTCAGTTAAGACAGTAAAAAAAAATGCGAAGTTTAGGAAAGATTATCAGATCTACTAAATACCTTATCTTAGAAGAAGACGAAACCTACGCACTACAAGGAAGCAGTGATGGTGCCCGGCTAGAGAGGTATGGCTTAAACAATTGAAATCCAAAGTGAAGTCCATATACAAGGAACAAGTTTTGAACTTAGTGAAACCTTTCGAAGGTGTGCTAGGCACAAAATGTAAATGGATTTTCAAACATTCATGGATAATGACCCTTGAATAAAATTTTTACAAAAAGGTTTTTTGGGAGTGGAAGAGATGATCTTATCAAATCTTCTTATTAGTAGCAATACAAAAAGTATAAAATGGATTACAATACTGAGTGTTGTGTATTGTTCATATATAACAGATGAGTAACAAAACTCTTTTGAAAAGATTTCAAACAGGATGTATATAAGATACAACCACACGTTTTTGCTAGGAATACATGAATGATATAAATATTTCAAGCCATTTATATGATTTGAAATAAAATATCAAGTAGTTGGAATTTGATAAAGTAATTGGAGAATTTAAACTTTATCAAGAAACTTGTGGATACAATAAGTTTAGTGGGAGCTCTATAAGCATTTCTGATCTTACATATGTATGAAATATCACTTGACCAGCGATAATATAAAGTATATTAGCACAAAATATAAAAAAATCATGTTTCTAAAAATACCTAGAATTATTGGATGAAAATCTATACACATAGATTGAAACATCTTATTATGCTAAGACATGTACTGTGACAAAGTTTTAAAGAAGATTAAACGAGGAAAATGTTTTCTCAAAATATCACATAACATAACACTGTGTAGATATCCATATTGAATACAATTTATAATTATGTGTGGATGGATAGAGTTCAGTTTACTTCAGAGATTGAATTCATCCTTTATGCTATCGAATGTACATAGGCATATGTTTCGTATAAACTAATTGTTAGTAGTAAGTACCATAATGAACCTAGAGAGGTTCACGAGGGTGATTGCTTAAAAAACTAAGTACCTCAGCTGGACGAAAGTTTTTTATTTTTTTCCATGGAGGAGATGAAGAGATTTGTGTAAATAGTTACTGAAATTGTTTGCTGTAAAATTAACACAAATAACTTCATGACTGATATAAATTAACCATCGGGGTATAAATTTTTGAAATAGTTTCATAAAAGAAACATGATTATGGATTTTATATATGATATAGATTTAGGCTTGAGAAGACTTCAATAGATTATAATCTGGATCAATAAAAGTTTAATGATATACTATGGTGTAGGTCCAAATATTAACCATATGCAGATGTAGTAAATGGACTATATGGAGATATAGTGTTACTGTCAAATGGACTGTATGGAGATATAGTGTTACCATTAATATACGATAAGAATTAGACAGGAAAAAACCAAGATATTACAAGTTTAAGGAGTGTATAAAGTCATGGGAACATGGAGGCGGTGGAGTTGTGCCTATGGGGTCCCCGTGGCCTTGGAACGCGCCCCCTGGTCGTGAGTTGGGGGCGGAAGAGGCCCATGGGCACCACCTTCTGCCTCTCCGATGCTCCTTGGGACCTTCTAGACATGAAAATCTGCAACTTATTTTTTCTCTGTTTTTTATCACCGAAAAAATTATCCTCCTGTTAAGTCCAAAAATGAGATAAAATAAATAATGAAACTCCTCGCTATCAGCCAGAACTTCTCGAATCCCGACATGGTGGTCTGTCATCTTCGCATGTGCCGTCGCTAGGAATGCACTGGTGTTCACGCGAATACTTGTCCCCACGACAAAAATACAGGTCGCTGGCTCACCTGAATTCGAGCCGCTAGCTCTAACGAATGTAATCGCCTCCCCCGTGTCATGGTGGCATGGTTGCACATGCCAGAACTGGGGCTAACATATGTGGTGGCCATCCAACAAGCGCGGGGCTGTAGTGCATGGGACCTATTATTGCTCGAGTTCTTCCTCTTGGATAGAAGAAAAAATTGCAGCTCATGTGACGTAACTTGGGGCCGTAAGGCGGCCATAGTCGCAGCTCATCCTTCAGCCCGAGGAGAATCTGGGATAGAAAAAACGTGGGGCTCAACAATGGGTCGAGCGATAGCAAGTGATATATGTGGGTCTCGAAGTGTCGGTGGTAGTCATGCATACTAAATCCCTCAGGCCTAACCACCAACCAATTGCCATCAATGTACCAAGAAATACTAGAAAAATTCTCAGCCTCACTTCTACCACGATCTTTTACGTCATGGACGGCCCAAAGAATGTCATGCACGTGCGAACACGCCCAGGACGAAAAACCCATTTTTTTCATAACTTTTTGCCGTAGAAGTACGAGCCCACCACATTTATGATGATATGTGTTTTTGTCACAATTATAACAAGGAAGTGTCACTTCCATGACAGAACAAGTTTCATTTGGGCCATAATGCATATGTGTCTTTATTGTAGTGACTGCCCTGACCTCAATACATTGTTGAGACTTGGAGTCTTGTAAGTCGATGTTGTAAAGTCTTGTAGATCAATAAAGAACTCTTTTGTACAACGTTTTCTATCCTTTTACTCTTGGATTGTAAAAGCACATGCCAAGCTGATTTCTTGTGCTGGCGTGTGCGGCTGTCTGTCTAGATACGGTGGTAATTCATTGTACCCAAACAAGGTGCTATAGATACATTGGAGACATATAAAATGACACTACACAATGTAATAAGTAGCATGCATATTTTGCATTGACACATATATAAAAAAAATATAAAAAAGTAAATAGTTTATTATATTTATTTAATGCGTTTAATATTGTTTTTGCATAATTCATAGAAGAAACGCGAGGAGATCTTCAGATTTCCTAATATTTTGTGATATATTGTTTTTTAACATGATACTATAAATTATCTACTTGCATTTAAGCAATATATTTCAATATATGAACATTTATAACCCTTCGTATCCCACCCACCCACCACTGATCGACAATCTCCCCCGATACTCTATTTCGCCAATGTTCTTCTTCCCGTCCACACTCAATCACCTCTCTCATGCTACCCAACACACCCTTCTATCAATATAGAAGCGAGCAATATTGCATATCTGGAAAGATGGATCATTATTTAAGAAAATCTCCCAATATTAGTTTGCCATATTTATTTGAGTGGATAGCGGTGCATATTTTGCATCGTTAAGGCGATGGAGATTGGTTGACCATGAGCTACGTCTCCCTTTCGGCCCGCTATATATAACACAACATAATCAGGGTAAAAGGCACACCAGCACCAAGCAGTCAAGTAGCAAGAGCGGAAAGATCTCCGTTCTCTTCCTCCTCGACCTCCTCGTCCTCCATCTCCTCCACTGTAAGTTCTAACCTTATTAGCCTTCATATCCCTATTCCATCCTTTGTTTCTTGATCTTTTTTCATCATCCACCCTTTGTAGTTTTTGTATCCATGTATTATATACATGAGTTTACAAGAGGTGAGGTTATATATGTGTAGGGTGTAAGCAGTTCATTTGATCTATATAGTACACTTGTGTTGACATCCATGTTTATGCCTCTATATATACGTGTTGCCATTTTTTATGGTTTATTTTCTAAGTTGATGTTATTTGGTTGCGTCTATTTTTTGAGCTACATGATTTCGTAAATAGAAAGTACATGCAAAATTAAGCATTCATATAACAATTGATCAATCTATATGACGGAAGATACCAGATTTCTTCTGTCACTTTTTCATTATGTTTTGGGAATTTTATATTAGTGAAACTATTATGTCACTAATTAATATTAACAATCTCCTTGCGTGTATTTGGCATGAGTGTGTAAGGGAATAACTAATTTCTTTATTCTATTTTCAAATTCGTTTAGCTGATCATGGCATCCAAGGTCCAAGGATCCTCCTCCATGAAGGCACTAGTTGTTGAGGACAACACAGTTCAAAGGATGGTCCTCTCGATGAAGTTATGCAATTTTGAATGTGAGATTACTCATGCCATGAATGGAAAAGAAGCAGTTGACCTATTCCTTGAGGGGAAGAAGTTTGACATTATTTTTTGCGATAAGGACATGCCCATCATGACTGGTCCTGAGGTGCTTTTCTTCCCCTCTGGATTTTCAATGTTTTTACAATTTTTTAGAAATGTACTGATCTGAACATAAGTCCTTGTTTTAAGTTTGCAAATAAACTATTTTTTGTTGTTGTGTTGCTTAGTAGGCAGTTGTAAAGATCCGTCCTATGGGGGAAACTGATGTGAAGATTGTTGGGATGTCAGCTGATGACGATGCCATGGAGGTGTTCATAAGTGCTGGTGTTGATGTTTTTGTGCCCAAACCAATCAATGTTCAGGATCTCGAGTCTATAATTAAGGAAGTCATTAACAAGAAGAAGAACACCATGGTCTAGCACAATCAAACTTCCTTGAGCGACGGAGGAAAAAAATTTCTACTCATGGAACTATGTTTTCTTATGTATGCATTGTCATGTTGTTTAGTTTTGTGTTGTTTAATTTCGAAAGATTAATGTTAAATTTCATTTGTTCTAAACAAGAAGAACATGAGGCACTATCCTTGATTCCAAGGCATTGATATATTTCTTGATCGGCACCAATATAAATAGGGCGCAATGTAATAAATATCATACATATTTGTCTATTGTCACTTTGATAAAAAATTTACCAGAAAGAACTAGTTACAAAATTTATTTGCCAACTTTAATCGAGGGTATGTTTTGCCCAATTTGTAGGAGAGAGGCTCGGGGCTACTTGAGATTGTTTTAACATTTCGTGAGACATTGATTTTTAACACAATACTCTGAAGTACATCCTTGCGTTTATAAACCTCCACAAATATTTTTTTAATATATTTCCATTTCTAAATATCTATAAACCTACTTTTCCATCCCTCTCGCCCTGAGTGCCTCTCTTGCATGATTCATCGTTGCTCTTCGTCCCATCAACCTTCCCTAATCGTACATCCATTCTCTCATGCTACCAAACGCATCCCTTTGTCATCGCACAAGCCACCAATATTGCATTTCCAAAGATGTGCATCATTAATGTGTGTGTGTCACTTTACTTGAGACCGAAATCTAATGCTAAGAAATTCCTTCCAGGTTTAGTTTGCTGGGGGTGCTCTACGATGCTGCGAGTACATCACCGTATGCAATATTGTTGATTCTAACCAGAAGGTAAACTAATCAGTAGAGCTGCTATACATTTTGCAGCAATTTTCATCAATCATATTTTTTTGTGGCCACACTTTGGTTGGCATTGTCCTTGAGCAACAGAATGACACAATGAAAGATACTCTAGATCAAGCATGATAAGCTGCTTTTAAATTTGGGATTTTTACATCTGTGCCCCTGGTTCCTTGGCTCTACTCATTCATCCCCGCACTCTTAACTTTTTCTCAATTTTCCCCACTCCCTTGACAGAAACCCTCATAACTGGGCACAACGGACGTTGCCGTCTGGTCAAAGGCTTGATCGTTAACTCTGGCTAGTGGGGCCATGCTAGACTGTGCCGCGTTGGGTGGTGTCACTGTTCGACCATTGGGCCATGGTTTCGTTGGGTCGTCCCTTGCATTAAACGTCTGCGCGCGCCGCCAGGACAGAAGCCTTCTATGCATGCACCCAGCAAACCCTGCCTGCATGCGTAGGTCTAGCCTACATGCATCGATGCCACGATCCCATGATGCATCAACCGAGCCTGCATGCGCCGATGTGTCTGCCATGATGCACTGACCGAGCATCTTTCTTGCATGCTAGCCGCCAAGGATGCAGCGACGGTCACTGCCGCTGGTTTCTCTCTTCTAGATAGGTGGCTACATATTTGTGGCTTGTGTAAAAAAAGAGCCACTCCCTTGCTTAGTTGTACTCATTCATCCCTACTAACAAAGCTTGCTTGCATGCACTAGCTAGGTGGTTACTAACAAGGGAACCCTACTAACAAGCCGAGCTCTCTAAGAAAATAATCAACAAATATGCTGTCCCAATATGTAGATAGGGCCAACAAGCCCATAGCACGATCACATAGCTCAAACTAGGAAGAACTTAATTATAGAATAGATAGAAAACTTAATAATAGAATTTAAGAAAAGGGCCAACAAGCCCATAGCAACTCCAACATAGTTCAATTACAACTTAACATAACATAGATTAAAAAAGATAGAGGGTTTAGAACCCTAGCCGCCGCCTTCTCCACCTCGCCCCTCCTCCGGGCGCCCTTTTCACTGCTCCTCTGGGGTGTTGTCGATGGGGTACGGAAGAGTGTGCATGCATGTCGCGGTGGGGAAGATGTTGTTGTACTCCGTGAACCTGTTGTGGGTGGTGAAAGCGATGAACTCGGAGCCACACCAAAACACCCGGCTGAGGAGGTAGAAGGCGTCGAATGTGTTGGTGAAGTGGGCAAGGACAGCAACCACCACCCGGTTTTGGATGACCTCCTCGATGCGGAACATCGTTGGAGATCCCCTCGTGAGGTGGTGGTAGCCGGACGCGAGGAAGAACTCAGTGAAGTTCCTTGCGGTCGTCAGCCTTGATATCGCCCACACACGTAGGGTGCGATCAACATACACGACGGTAGGGTAGAGCCTCTCCGGCACAGTGGGTAGGAAGCGGTAGGTTGGTCCGGTGTACTGCATGGCTGAGGGATGTGCAGAAGACGGAGAAGGGATCGAAGAGCAAGAAGGGCAGATGGATGAGGGATGGCAGAGGCAGAGGGTGACTTAAATAGCCGTAGTGCTACGTGTTATTTGGTCGTGGCAATAACGGGGTCAAATGTGAAGTTAGTAGCCCGTTTTCAAACCCACCGCAGCATCGGGAGTGTACACGCGTGGGAAACGGTGGTTTGAAAAGAAGAAGAAAAAGAAGCTAATTGCACATGTGGGAATCCGTGGTCAAACCCTATATTATATGAACAAAAAGAGACAATTTTTGAAGATCTTGTGGCAATTTTGAATGATAAAAATAAGTTTGGCCCTTAAAAATTTGGTCATTTTGCATGATAAAAAGAGATAGAGGGCCTGTGGCTATTATACAAATGCAAAATGACCCATTTTTGATAGTTTGTGGCCAATTTACATGATAAGAATAAATTTAGCCCTTATAAATCTGGTCATTTTACTTTTGTATAGAACAAAAAAACGATGCAAAAAACAGAGCAAACGATGCAAAAATACAGAGCCAACACGTTCACAAAAAACAGAGCAAACGATGCAAAAAAAAACGACGCAATTCGATGGCCCAGAGGTTGGTTTCCTTTTGGGCCTAGTAACAACGTTTTTTTATTCACGGAGTCAGTGGTGGGCGAGCAGCCGAGCACAACCAATAGGATCGCCTCTGGAGGATTACCCCACGATCCAACGATGCGGAGCCGTCCTTGTGATCCAACAGCGCGGAGCCTGCACACAGCCAGCCCACCTAGTTCCTTGTAGAATGCCAAATCTGAGGGCTGTCGCTTGGCGGGAGGGCATGATCGGACAGCTGACGTTGGGAGCTAGGGTTAGGCAAAACCCCGTGGGGTTTAGAGGAGTTTTGAGCTGGTCGATGGGGTTTCGAAGGCTTTGACTGAGCATAACTAATTTTTAAAAAAATGAAAAAAATATGAAACCTTCGCCGTTCGTCGTTTTATAAGACAAACTAACGAGGAAAAATACTAAACTTGGTGTATGGTCATTTTCATGAAAAAACCTTCGCCGTTTGATTACAAATGGGTTGTTTACCCTAGCCTAGGAGCTCATTTGGAGCACATTTTCTCAAATTCAAATTTATTTGACCTCCTCTAAATCACTTCAAATTTTGCACACATGATCTCCTACACAAACATAGATAGTTTCTCAAGGTTTTACTTGTTTTCACGTTTTCTTGAATTTGTACTGTCCAGGTTTGCCAAGGTTTACATGATCTCATTTGGAGCATGCATTTGATTTCCTACACAACATGTGTGATCATTGCAACACCTAAGATCATAGTCTGTTTGGGTCGGCGCGGGCAAAAGTGGTGGTCCGACGCACCGACCCAAACCCAAATCACGTCCGCTTCGCGTCCGCGCCGACGCATTTCGGCCCAAATTTGTGCCCCAAATGCGCCGGCGCGGATGTCGAACGGACGCCACACGCACCTTCTCGCTGTCTACCGCATCCCCACCTGGCGCCCGCCCACTCGTGGTCAGCTTAATTTATGACCACGGGCGCACGCGTCAGCGACGGCGGTCACCCTTTTTTAAGCCGACCGTGCGGCGGGGACGTCCTCATCCAAACTCGTCGTTCCCATCTAGGCAAACTCGCTCCCCCGTCGCCGGCAAACCCTAGCAAAACCGCTAGCCAACCCTAGCCAAATGGGGCTCTTCTCCGGCGCCGGCAGCAGCAAGTCCAAGGGCAAGGCCCCCACCGTTCCTTTCCCCCCTGAATTCGTACCGCCTCCGCCGGCGCCGGCTCGCTGGCAGAGGGTGCGAGTGAGCGTACCAGTGCACCAGGCGGAGTGGCATTGGCAGCATCGCGTCCCTCTGCCTTACCCTGACATCACCCTGCCGCACGACTAACATCTGGATCCAGAAAGGATCCCAGTGCCGGCGGCGCCGCGGTGGACTAGGGCGCACGCGGAGGAGGTGCGGCACCGGCGGGCAATGCTGACGCCGAAGCAGCGCTGCAACGCCACCTACGCCACCGACTCTCCTAACTGGGCGAGGTGGTTCGCCTTCGAGCACGAGGAGGTGAGGCGACGCGGCGTGCGGGAGGTCGACCTCAGCATGCCGCCGCCCCCACTCGTCGTCTGGGAGGAAGACCGGGCGGCAGAGGCCGCCTACCAGGCGGCCCTTGCGGCGGTCTACCGCGAGAGTGAGAAGGACGAGCGGCGCAGGTTTGAGGCGGTGGAGGAAGAGGAGGCTCGCTACGAGGCGGCCATGGTGCAGGCCCTCGCCCTCTCCGCAGCCGGCGATTGCGTTGTGCTGCCGGTGGCCCCGCCGTCCCCAACCCGACAGCTCGTCAAGGCCGACTCGGAGCCGCAGCCGGAGCCTGAGCCAGAGCCCGATCCCATGGCGCGCTTCTCTTGGATGGGAGTGGTGCGCGAGTGGGTCTCCGCGCCACCGGTTTGGATGGGGGCGACCTCGGAGCAGGAGGCGGCGTACCTCGAGATGTGGCGCCAGCGACAGCTCGCCGAGGAGCGCCGTCGCGGCGAGTATGAGGAGATGCTCGAGTGCGACCTCGAGGAGGAGGCGCGCGCGGCTGAGGAGGAGGCACGCCAAGCCACGACTGCACAGGCGGCCGCACAGCCCCCCGCGCCGGCACTGCCCCCCGCCGGAACAGCTGCCCACGGCCTACATCATCGCCGCCTGGAACACGGCGTTCCCTTGGGCCGGCCTTGCACCGATGCTCATCGACCTCACGCATCCCAAGGACGACAACGACGACGACGCCTAGGGCGCGCTGGGCAGCGCGCCGCTGTCGGTGTACTAAAGTAGGGGCACTCCTTTGTACCCCTTACTTCTGTGCGGGTAGTGAGAGCCATAGGCCGAAGCCACACTTAGCAGGGCCAAAGGGAGCAAGCCGCAAGATGGTCAAAGCGACTCCCATACCAGAAACACCAAGAGCAAGCAGGCAAGGAGGGTTCCCTCGGCAAGACCCTTGCCGGGGTGATCCCCACGGCCCCGGCAAGGACCTTGCCGGGGCCGCCTGCCCATTGCCACCGGAGCGGACCACCCTTGAGCCTAGGACTCGGGAGGCGCCTTTGGGATGGCATACAAATCTTCGTCAAAACCATCACCATATGAGATCAAATGAGGATCAGAAGACGGTGACCCTTGGCGGGACCTTAGCCAAGGAAACCCACCAGACCCCCGACAAGATCCTTGCCGGGGACGACAGCGCGCCACGGCAAGACCCTTGCCGGGCCAGGCCCTTGCCAAGGGCGTCAGCGGGGCCACTGCCAGGCCCGCACCAACCAAGTCTCCACCACCGTTCACATGCAGCTGCCAGCCCAACCAGCTAGGTGATGTCTACTACACAAACTTATTCTTGTAGACGTTGTTGGGCCTGCAAGTGCACAGGTTTGTAGGACAGTAGCAAATTTCCCTCAAGTGGATGACCTAAGGTTAATCGATCCGTGGGAGGCGTAGGATGAAGATGGTCTCTCTCAAACAACCCTGCAACCAAATAACAAAGAGTCTCTTGTGTCCCCAACACACTCAATACAATTGTAAATTGTATAGGTGCACTAGTTCGGCGAAGAGATGGTGATACAAGTGCAATATGGACTGAAGATAAGAGTATTTGTAATCTGAAATAATAAAAACAACAAGGTAACTAATGATAAAAGTGAGCGTAAACGGTATTGCAATGGTAGGAAACAAGGCCTAGGGTTCATACTTTCACTAGTGCAAGTTCTCTCAACAATAATAACATAGATAGATCATATAAAAATCCCTCAACATGCAACAACGAGTCACTCCAAAGCCACTAATAGCGGAGAAAGAACGTAGGGATTATGGTAGGGTACGAAACCACCTCAAAGCTATTCTTTCGGATCGATCTATAAAAGAGTTCGTACTAGAATAACACCTTAAGACACAAATCAATCAAAACCCTAATGTCACCTAGATACTCAATTGTCACCTCAAGTATCCGTGGGCATGATTATACGATATGCATCACGCAATCTCAGATTCATCCAACCAACACAGAGTACTTCAAAGAGTGCCCCAAAGTTTCTATCGGAGAGTCAAGAACGTGTGCCAACCCCTATGCATAGGTTCATGGGCGGAACCCGCAAGTTGGTCACCAAAACATACATCAACAGCTACATGATATCCCATTGTCACCACAGATAAGCACGGCAAGACATACATCAAGTGTTCTCATAAAAGACTCAATCTGATAAGATAACTTGAAAGGGGAAACTCAATTCATCACAAGAGAGTAGAGGGGGAGAAACATCATAAGATCCAACTACAATAGCAAAGCTCGGGATAAATCAAGATCGTGCCATAGAGGGAACACGAGAGAGAACACGAGAGAGAGAGAGAGATAAAACACATAGCTATTGGTACATAACCTCAGCCCCGAGGGTGAACTACTCCCTCCTCGTCATGGATAGCGCCGGGATGATGAAGAGCGCCACCGGTGATGGGTTCCCCCTCCGACAGGGTGCCGGAACGGGCTCCCGGGAGGTTTTTGGTGGCTACACAGGTTTGCGGCGGCGGAACTGCCGATCTATCTTCTCTTCTGGAAGTTTTAGGGTACGTGGAGTTATATAGGCGGAAGAAGCATGTCAGGGGAGCCACGAGGGACCCACGAAGCATGGGGGCGCGCCCTAGGGGGTGGGCGCGCCCCCACCCTCGTGGCTTCCTCGTTCCTTCCTTGACGTGGGGTCCAAGTCCATCCGGTAGCTTTCCTTCCAAAAATAACTTCTCCAGTTGATTTCGTTCTGTTTTGACTCCGTTTGATATTCCTTTTCTTTGAAATACTGAAATAGGCAAAAAATAGCAAATCTGGGCTGGGCCTCCGGTTAATAGGTTAGTCCCAAAATTAATATAAAAGTGGAAAATAAAGCCCAATATTGCCTAAAACAGTAGATAATATAGCATGGGGCAATCAAAAATTATAGATACGTTGGAGACGTATCAAGCATCCCCAAGCTTAATTCCTGCTCGTCCTCGAGTAGGTAAATGATAAAAAAGATAATTTTTGATGTGGAATGCTAGTTGGCATAATTTCATTGTAATTCTTCTTACTTGTGGTATGAATATTCAGATCCGAAAGATTCAAGACAAAAGTTCATATTGACATAAAAATAATAATACTTCAAGCATACTAACAAAGCAATTATGTCTTCTCAAAATAACATGGCCAAAGAAAGTTATCCCTACAAAATCATATAGTCTGGCTATGCTCTATCTTCACCACACAAAGTATTTAAATCATGCACAACCCCGATGACAAGCCAATCAATTGTTTCATACTGTTGACATTCTCAAACTTTTTCAATCTTCACGCAATACATGAGCGTGAGCCATGGATATAGCACTATAGGTGGAATAGAATGATGGTTGTGGAGAAGACAAAAAGGAGAAGATAGTCTCACATCAACTAGGCGTATCAACGGGCTATGGAGATGCCCGTCAATAGATATCAATGTGGGTGAGTAGGGATTGCCATGCAACGGATGCACTAGAGCTATAAATATATGAAAGCTCAACAAAAGAAACTAAGTGGGTGTGCATCCAACTTGCTTGCTCACGAAGACCTAGGGCATTTTGAGGAAGCCCATCATTGGAATATACAAGCCAAATTCTATAATGAAAGATTCCCACTATTATATGAAAGTGACAAAATGAGAGACTCTCTATCATGAAGATCATGGTGCTACTTTGAAGCACAAGTGTGGTAAAAGGATAGTAACATTGTCCCTTCTCTCTTTTTCTCTCATTTTTTGTTTTTATTTGTTTTTTATTTGGTCCTTTTCTCTTTTTTTATGGCCTCTTTTTTTTTTCTTTTTTTTCGTTCGGAGTCTCATCCCGACTTGTGGGGGAATCATGGTCTCCATCATCCTTTCCTCACTTGGGACAATGCTCTAAAAATGATGATCATCACACTTTTATTTTCTTACAACTCAACAATTACAACTCGATTCTTAGAACAAAATATGACTCTATATGAATGCCCCCGGCGGTGTACCGGGATGTGCAATGACTCATGAGTGACACGTAGGAAAGAATTATGAACGGTGGCTTTGCCACAAATACGATGCCAACTACATGATCATGCAAAGCAATATGACAACGATGGAGCGTGTCATAATAAACAGAACAGCGGAAAGTTGCATGGAAATATATCTCGGAATGGCTATGGAAATGCCATGATAGGTAGGTACGGTGGCTGTTTTGAGGAAGGTATATGGTGGGTGTATGATACCGGTGAAAAGTGCGCGATATTAGAAAGGCTAGCAATGGTGGAAGGGTGAGAGTGCGTATAATCCATGGACTCAACATTAGTCATAAAGAACTCATATACTTATTACAAAAAATCTACAAGTTACCAAAGCAAAGTATTACGCACATGCTCCTAGGGGGATAGATTGGTAGGAAAAGATCATCGCTCGTCCCCGACCGCCACTCATAAGGAAGACAATCAATAAATAAATCATGCTCCGACTTCCTCACATAACGGTTCACCATACGTGCATGCTACAGGAATCACAAACTTTAACACAATTATTTCTCAAATTCACAACTACTCAACTAGCATGACTCTAATATCACCATCTTCATATCTCAAAACAATTATCAAGCATCAAACTTTTCTTAGTATTCAACACACTCATAAGAAAGTTTTTACTATTTTTGAATACCTAGCATATTAAGATTATTTAAGCAAATTACCATGCTATTTAAGACTCTCAAGATAATATAAGTGAAGCATGAGAGCTCATCTATTTCTTCAAAATAAAACCACCACCGTGCTCTAAAAGATATAAGTGAAGTACTAGAGCAAATGACAAACTACTCCAAAAGATATAAGTGAAGATCAATGAGTAGTCAAATAATTATGCAACTATGTGAAGACTCTCCCATTTAATAATTTCAGATCTTGGTATTTTATTCAAACAGCAAGCAAAGCTAAATAAAACTACATTACAAGGATAGCACAACTCATGTGAAGAAGCAAAAACTTAGGCTCAACCGATACTCACCTATAGTTGTTGAAGAAGAAAGGTGGGATGCCTATCGGGGCATCCCCAAGCTTAGATGCTTGAGACTTCTTGGAATATTATCTTGGGGTGCCTTGGGCATCCCCAAGCTTGAACTTTTTTGTCTCCTTAATTCCTTTCATATCATGGTTTCTCTTTTTATCAATAGCTTCATTCACAACAAACTCAAACTCGTGAGATAGGTTAGTATAAACCAATGCAAAACCTTATCATTTTCTACTGTAACAAATCACTAACATTATTATTCAACATTGCATACTAAATGCCTCTGCATATTTAATACTCCTATCCTTAAATAGAATCATTAAACAAGCAAACATATGCAAACATTGCAAACGTAACAGCAATCTACCAAAACAGTACAGTCTGTAAAGAATGCAAGAGTATCAATACTTCCCTGACTCCAGAAATTATGAACTAAAATTCCCACTGTAATAAATTTATCAGATCTCAATATGCAAAAATATTCAACATTATACCACTCTCTGACTTTTCTAGGGAATTTTTGCAACAGCGGTAATCTTTCTATTTTCAAACAGCAACATGTATACTTGCAAAATAAGCATGGTAAAGGCTATCCTTGAAATTTTTATTGAAACTAAAGATGAAAAACATTAATCTAATTAACAGAAAGCAAATACTAACAAAATAAAATGACGCTCCAAGCAAAACACATATCATGTGGTGAATAAAAATATAGCTCCAAGTAAAGTTACCGATGAACGAAGACGAAAGAGGGGATGCCTTCCGGGGCATCCCCAAGCTTAGACTCTTGGTTGTCCTTGAATATTACCTTGGGGTGCCTTGGGAATACCCAAGCTTAGGCTCTTGCCACTCCTTATTCCATAGTCCATCGAATCTTTACCCAAAACTTGAAAACTTCACAACACAAAACTTAACAGAAAACTCGTGAGCTCCGTTAGCGAAAGAAAACAAAACACCACTTCAAGGTACTGTAATTAACTCATTATTTATTTATATTGGTGTTAAACCTACTGTATTCCAACTTATCTATGGTTTATAAACTATTTTACTAGCCATAGATTCATCAAAATAAGCAAACAACACATAACAGAACAGTCTGTAGTAATCTGTAACTAACGCAAACTTCTGGAACTCCAAAAATTCTAAAATAAATTGGTGGACCTGAGGAATTTGTATAGTAATCATATGCAACAAGAATACACTAAATATCACTTTCCAGTAAAAAGTTGAAGCTAATCTCGTGAGCGCTAAAGTTTCTGTTTTTTACAGCATGATCATAAAGACTTCACCCATGTCTTCCCAAAGGTTTTACTTGTCACAAACACTAATTAAAACACAAAACCACATATAAACAGAAGCTAGATGGATTATTTATTCCTAAACAGAACCAAAAAGCAAGAAACTAAAATAAAATTGGGTTGCCTCCCAACAAGCGCTATCGTTTACCGCCCCTAGCTAGGCATGATGATTTCAATGATGCTCACATAAGAGATAAGAATTGAAACATAAAGAGAGCATCATGAAGAATACGACTAGCACATTTAAGTCTAACCCACTTCCTATGCATAGGGATTTTGTGAGCAAACAACTTATGGGAACAAGAATCAACTTGCATAGGAAGGTAAAACAAACATAACTTCAAAACTTTAAGCATATAGAGAGGAAACTTGATATTATTGCAATTCCTACAAGCATATATTCCTCCCTAATAATAATTTTCAGTAGCATCACGAATGAATTAAACAATATAACCAGCACCTAAAGCATTCTTTTCATGATCTACTTGCATAGAAAATTTACTACTCTCCACATAAGCAAATTTCTTCGCATGAATAATAATGGGAGCAAACTCAACAAAATAACTATCATGTGATTGAAAATTAAGATCAAGATGACAAGTTTCATGATTATCATTATTCTTTAAAGCATACGTGTCATCACAATAATCATCATAGATAGGAGGCATGCTTTCATCATAGTAAATTTTCTCATCAAAGCTTGGGGGACAAAAAATATCATCTCCATCAAACATAGCTTCCCCAAGCTTGTGGCTTTGCATATCATTAGCATCATGGATATTCAAGGAATTCATACTAACAACATTGCAATCATGCTCATCATTCACATATTTTATGCCAAGAATTCTATGTAATTCTTCTTCTAGTACTTGAGCACAATTTTCTTTTCCATCATACTCATGAAAGATATTAAAAAGATGAAGCGTATGAGAACACTCAATTCCATTTTTGGTGGTTTTCTTTTATAAACTAGACTAGTGCTAAAACAAGAAACAAAAAGATTCGATTGCAAGATCTAAAGATATACCTTCAAGCACTCACCTCCCCGGCAACGGCACCAGAAAAGAGCTTAGTTGACGGGGTGTGAGTGAGTGCCCTTTACCTAGCCTCCCCGGCAACGGCGCCAGAAAAGAGCTTGATGTCTACTACACAACCTTCTTCTTGTAGACGTTGTTGGGCCTGCAAGTGCACAGGTTTGTAGGACAGTAGCAAATTTCCCTCAAGTGGATGACCTAAGGTTTACCAATCCGTGGGAGGCGTAGGATGAAGATGGTCTCTCTCAAACAACCCTGCAACCAAATAACAAAAAGTCTCTTGTGTCCCCAACACACCCAATACAATGGTAAATTGTAAAGGTGCACTAGTTCGGCGAAGAGATGGTGATACAAGTTCAATATGGACGGTAGATAAGAGTATTTGTGATCTGAAATAATAAAAACAGCAAGGTAACTAATGATAAAAGTGAGCGTAAACGGTATTGCAATGGTAGGAAACAAGGCCTAGGGTTCATACTTTCACTAGTGCAAGTTCTCTCAACAATAATAACATAGATAGATCATATAACAATCCCTCAACATGCAACAAAGAGTCACTCCAAAGCCACTAATAGCAGAGAACGAACGTAGAGATTATGGTAGGGTACGAAACCACCTCAAAGCTATTCTTTCGGATCAATCTATAAAAGAGTTCGTACTAGAATAACACCTTAAGACACAAATCAATCAAAACCCTAATGTCTCCTAGATACTCCATTGTCACCTCAAGTATCCGTGGGCATGATTATACGATATGCATCACACAGTCTCAGATTCATCCAACCAACACAAAGTACTTCAAAGAGTGCCCCAAAGTTTCTACCGGAGAGTCAAGAACGTGTGCCAACCCCTATGCATAGGTTCATGGGCGGAACCCGCAAGTTGGTCACCAAAACATACATCAAGAGGCACATGATATCCCATTGTCACCACAGATAAGCACGGCAAGACATACATCAAGTGTTCTCATAAAAGACTCAATCTGATAAGATAACTTCAAAGAGGAAACTCAATTCATCACAAGAGAGTAGAGGTGGAGAAACATCATAAGATCCAACTACAATAGCAAAGCTCGGGATACATCAAGATCGTGCCATAGAGGGAACACGAGAGAGAACACGAGAGAGAGAGAGAGAGATCAAACACATAGCTACTGGTACATACCCTCAGCCCTGAGGGTGAACTACTCCCTTCTCGTCATGGATAGCGCTGGGATGATGAAGATGGCCACCGGTGATGGGTTCCCCCTCTGGCAGGGTGCCGGGACGGGCTCCCGAGAGGTTTTTGGTGGCTACAGAGGCTTGCGGCAGCGGAACTCCCGATCTATCTTCTGTTCTGGAAGTTTTAGGGTACATGGAGTTATATAGGGGAAGAAGCACGTCAGGGGAGCCACGAGGGCCCCACGAGGCAGGGGGCCCGCCCTAGGGGGGTGGGCGCGCCCCACACCCTCATGGCTTCCTCGTTCCTTCCTTGACGTGGGGTCCAAGTCCATCCGGTAGCTTTCCTTCCAAAAATAACTTCTCCAGTTGATTTCGTTTCGTTTTGACTCCGTTTGATATTCCTTTTCTTCGTAATACTGAAATAGGCAAAAAAACAACAAATCTGGGCTGGGCCTCCGGTTAATAGGTTAGTCCCAAAAGTAATATAAAAGTGGAAATAAAGCCCAATATTGCCCAAAACAGTAGATAATATAGCATGGAGCAATCAAAAATTATAGATACGTTGGAGACGTATCACTAGGCAGGCACCTGCGTGGCAACATGCAGCTTCCAGGCCAACTCAGCACACGCCTGCGTGGCAGCATGCAGATCTTCGTGAAGGCTCCACCGCCGCGCCACCTTAGCCTTTTCCTGCCTACATGGCACCGCATGCATCGCTGGCCAGGGCGCGTGTCGAAGCAAGGAGGAGCGGCGACGGACGGGACGGGCCTCGCTCCCGTCCCCGATAAATCAAGAAGACACCTAAGCTACGCATTAAATGCGTCTTGTCCTGTAATACGAGCGATAAGATCATAGCACTTTAGGCCTTTCCACCCCCTGTGTGCCACTGTGGCAGCCCCTTTCGACTATAAAAGGACGCCCATGGCGTACTGGAGAGGGATTCGGCTCTTTTGAACCACGCAGCCACCGTAGCTAGATCAAGAGCTCAAGAACATTCAATACATCCACCAAAGCATGACTAGGGTTTTACACATCCCCGCGGCCCGAACCTGGGTAAATGATCCTTGTGCCGATTGCTAATCCTGCTCTCCTCACAACCCCGCGCCCCCGCAACCGCAGAAGGGATCCTCGTGATCCCATAGGTGCTGTTTCCCACCGACATCTTTGGCGCGCCAGGAAGGGGGCCTGCGCAATTGTGAGAATCTGGTTTAACAGCCGGCCTAGTGGTTTCCCGCGGCTGTGGTCGCCGGAGGAGAAGGCGGCCAAGAGAGCGGCGCAGCCTATGAGCACGAAGGATGCCATGACGGCGACGAAAAAGCTAAGTCATGCCAAACTTTAAACTTTCCTCCTTAATATAAGGTTATCGTCCTCGGAGATTCTGCCTATGTATGGAAAACCTGTACGCAGAGGGGACCTCCCGCATTTGGCAACACCCTTGTTCTGTTTCGAGTCAGGTCAACAGCTCAAGCGGCCGCGTCAAGAGCGGCAGGGTAGCCTTCCGCAATTAGCAACGCTCTCGACTCTGACTCAAGTCAAGCTCGACAGTTCGAGCGGCCGCGTTAAGGGGGGGGGGGGGTAAGGTGGTTCACCCGGCAGCAAGCACACCCGGCAGGCCAATGGGGATCCTTCCTCAAGACGCCGCCCTGGGTTTAAGCATCGGCAAGCCTATCCAGTTAACGTAGGGTGGACATACAAAGGAAAATCGAACGGGAAAATAACATGCGTAATGTCAGAAGTACTGCAGAGTCATATTACAAAATTGCCGCCGCGGTTCTAACTAAAGATAGCAATTGTCTTGGTCATGGACCTGCAGTGGCGATAAGAAATGGAGTGCCTAGTCCCGGCGCTGGCCCTCCAACCTCTTGATTCCGTCGATGCGGCTAATGATGGGCTTGATATGCTCCTTGAGCGCCGTGATGTCCGCATCCTCCGGCAAGCTCTTCAGCGCAACTTCGAAGTCGATGTCGGGATTCCAGTGCGCCACCTTGGCAAGTACCTTGGTCATGGCACCCCGGCAGAGCATCCGGGACTCCTCGGCCAGGGAGGCCGTCCAGTTGGAGTGAAGCCGCAACAGAGCACCAACGACCCTCTCAAAGAATAGGGTCAGGTTGGTGTTGGGGCTCAGGCTCGTCTCTGGGGCGTACCTCATGTCCAACATCCCCATGGTGGCCAGCTGCGTGGCGGCCGAGTTCGCAACGAAGGCAAGGCGTTCGAGCCAACGCTTCTCGCCCTCCACGTGGTCGTTAAGGTTGGCGACCTCGTTCCTCCGCAGCTGCTTCTCGGTCTCTAGGTCCTTGGTCAGGGTCCCCTCTCGGGCCTTGGCCTCTGACAACATCTTCTCGAGACCCTCCAGCTTCAGCCTGAGGTCTCTAATGGAGTTGTTGGCCTCGGAGAGCTCTCCGGCCCTGCTGACGGTCGCGCCATGCGCCTCCGCCAGGGCGCTGTTGAGCGTGTCCTTGTCCTTGGACAACTTCAGAATTTGCTCCTTCAGCTCATCCCGCTCCGCCTCTAGCTCCTTCACCTTGCCGTCGTGGACCAGAGCCAGGGCATCGAGTGCCTCCCTGTGCCTCTGCTCCAGCTCTCGGGTCTGCTGTGCGACGAGCTTGTCCACCTCTTCATCCTTGCCGCGGAGCATGGCGGTGAGCTTCTCCTCGCGCGCGGCAAGGTCCTCCTCCTGGGAGTTTAGTGCGGCCTCGTGCTAGGTTCGGACGGCTTCGGCGGCGGCGGCCAAGTTCCTCGCCGTCTCTTGGGCCTTCTCAACGTCGGCCAACATCACGCTTGGCCAGCTCGCCCTGGGCGGCCTCCAGCTCGTCTTGAGCCTAGCAGAACCAGTCCTGCGTCTCGGTGACGCGCTCCTGGAGGTCCGCCTCCGCCCTCTCCACCGCCGCCGTCCTGGACTTGGCCTTATCCAAACAGGCGCGGTGGAGCGCTTGGAGCTTCCGGAAGCTGGCGCCCATGGCCTGGAGCAGCCGCTCCTCCTGGGAGTCGTCGCCACCAACACTCGGCTCGTCGACGACCTCGAGCCTGGTGGCGGCAAGCACTTCGTCATCAAACACCTCTCCCTCGACGGGTGTCTTGGTGCTCGACGCGCCTGGGAGGTGGACGAACAAGTCGTCACCCACCCTCAGGTACCTGCCGGAGGCGGCAGAGGAGGAAGGCTGGTCATCAACCACCTCCTCCTCGGCAGCGGCCTTGCCGGCCTCCTCGGCAGGTCCCTTGCCGGGGTCCCCGGCGGGCCCCTTGGCGGCCCCCTCAGCAGCGCCCTTAGTGCTCTCCTCGGCGACGATCTTCACGGCCTGCATCGTGGCGTCCTTGGCGACATCCTCGATGACGGTATCGACCTCCTCTGGGTCCATCGAGGGGAAGTCTGAATGCCAAGAAGGGGATAGGGCGGAGCCAAGATCAAAATCCAGTAAAAAAGAAGAAAGAAAGAACGCAAGCACAAACGGAAAGCGAGTGGCTTACCCGCCGGGCCGAGAAGCAGAAGTTCCCGCTCCGCCAAGGTCTGGCGTCGAGGCGAAGCCACCGGCGCCCGTGTTCTCCTCCTCCTCCTCCGTGTGCATGGTCTCGGTGCTTGGTGCCTTTGCCGGGGACGCCCCTCGGGGCGGCGTGGTCGATGGGGGCGGTGCATTGGGAGAAGCCCTCTGTGGCTCCCCTTGCTGCTGCTCCCCTCCTACATCCACAGCATGGTCAGTACCAAAGTATCGTACCCCTAGCGCACGTCGATGAAGGATGGGTGATGGACTCACGCTGGGGGCTGGGCCGGGGGCTGCTGTCCGGGCTGCTCAACACCACCAGTGGCGTGCCGGAGGTGCCTGCCGAGGGTTGGCCGCTCGTCGAAGTCCTAGCCCTCTTCGCCCTTTGGTCCGGCGTCTCCACATCCCTGCAGGATGAAGATGATTCAGAATGGGCGGCGCCATTTGGGGAAATGGAGAAAGCAAAAAAGAAGAGAAAGGGGAAAAGCAGAGCTTACTCTTCCTCCTCCTCCACCTCCTTCTCTGCTACCTTCCTCTTCATCCCCAGGCTGACGGACCCAAAGTCAAAAGCGATCCCCGCGCCATAGCCTGCCAGCGAGGAGGGAGGCAGTGGCGTCTGGGCACGCTTGGACGACGAAGAAGCGGATGCCTTCTTCTTCGCCACCACGGCCTTCACTGCCTTCTTCATCGCCGCAGCTCTTGTTTGGCGCGCAGACGTATCCTGGGCCTGCCGCAGCTGCGCGGTCCGGCCGGGATGGACCGGCTCGCCGGAGATGGCCCGCCGCAGGACTCGCCCTCTTCCAGTGGCTGGAGGGTCGGCGGTCGCGGTCTCCTCCCCCTCGTCCTCCTCCTCCGACGACTTGTCGACTACGTCCTCGACGAGGGGAGCCCCAGTGGCGGCGTTGCTGGCCTCCCCAGCGGCCGCCGCCCACTGGGCAAGCTCTTTTTCCTCCGCTTCCGCCGCAACCTTGTCCTCCACGCCGCTGGTGCTGCCGGCCTCCTTGGTGAGCTCCGCCTCCGCCACCCTGGCGGTGATGTAGTCCAGCTCTGCCTGGGAGGTATCCTGGATGAGCCGTGGCTCAGCGGTGAAGTACCCCTCGTGCAAGGTGTCAAAGAGTTCCTGCACCTGGAGCTCGTCTAGCTCAACCCAGCTCGGGTCAAGGCCGTGCGCATTGAAGTCCGGCATCATGGCGATGATGTCGGACCAACGAGAATTGTTGCACAGCGGGACCACTCCTGCCGGCAACTTAAAAAGGGGACCTTTGACAACCTTGCCGGCCTTCACGGCAGCCCTCGCAGCCTTGTCGGACCGCTCAACCTCGCCGTCACTATTGACCTCAAGCTGGAAGATCCGTTGGCAGAGATGGGTGTGCCTCATCACCGTCAGGTTGTGATCGAGGCCGGTGCGGAGCCTCATGATGCCAGCAGCATTCGTAAAAAGCTAGACCGGCCACCCCTTGTTGTGCAGAGGAGCGAGTCGGTGGCGGATGAAGTCTGCCCCGATCATCTCGAGGGTGAGCTCGGCCTCAGTGAGCCGAAGGATCCTGGTGGTGGCGATCGTGGGCTCCTTGTTGTCGGTGTCGATGTCGCCCCAGTCGTTTTCGCGGATCGGCGGCGCCCAGCGAACCTCGCAGAATGCTAGCGGGTCCTCCTCCTCAATCCAACACCACCAGCCCCGCCACTCTTCCCACCTCTCCTTCATGGCGCCCTTCGGGTACGTCCCCTTGGCCCTCGAAATCCAGGCGACGTAACCAGAGATGGTGCCCCCCTGTTGGACCTGAGGGGAGAAGTAGTGGCGAAAGAGCGCCGTGTTGGGGTGTGAGAGAGTCCTGGATTAGGGGTGTCCGGATAGCCGAACTATCACCGTTGGCCGGACTCCTGGACTATGAAGATACAAGATTGAAGACTTCGTCCCGTGTCCGGATGGGACTTCCCTTGGCGTGGAAGGCAAGCTTGGCGATACGGATATGTAGATCTCCTACCATTGTAACCAACTCTGTCTAACCCTAACCCTATCCGGTGTCTATATAAACCAGAGGGTTTTAGTCCGTAGGACGAACAAAAATCATACCATAGGCTAGCTTCTAGGTTTTAGCCTCTCTGATCTCGTGGTAGATCCACTCTTGTACTACCCATATCATCAATATTAATCAAGCAGGAGTAGGGTATTACCTCCATCGAGAGGGCCCGAACCTGGGTAAAAACATCGTGTCCCTTGTCTCCTATTACCATCCGCCTAGGACGCTTGATTCGAGACCCCCTACCGAGATCCGCGGTTTGACACCGACATTGGTGCTTTCATTGAGAGTTCCTCTGTGTCGTCATCCTTAGGCCCGATGGCTCCTTCGATCATCAACAACGACGCGGTCCAGGGTGAGACTTTTCTCCCCGAACAGATCTTCTTATTCGGCGGCTTTGCACTGCGGGCCAATTCACTTGGCCATCTGGAGCAGATCGAAAGCTACGCCCCTGGCCATCAGGTCAGATTTGAGAGTTTGAACTACACGGCCGACATCCGCGGAGACTTGATCTTCGACGGATTCGAGCCACAGGCAAGCGCGCTGCACTGTCTCGATGGGCACGATCTAGCTCTGTCGCCGAACAGTGCCCTAGAGGCCGCACCAGCGTCCGCTCCGACCTTTAGCTCGGAGCCGACTCCGTCGATCGAGAATGAGTGGCTGGACACCGCTTCGGGGGCTACGATCTCTACAGCGATTGAGCCGAACTCCATCCCTGTCCTTTGCGAAGACCGTGTCTCCAAGGTGCCGGACTCCTCTCCGGACTCTGAACCCTCCGCGCCCCTGCCAATCGAATCCAATTGGGCGCCGGTTATGGAGTTCACTGCCATAGACATCTTTCAGCACTCGCCCATTGGCGACATCCTGAATTCACTAAAGTCTCTCTCTTTATCCGGAGAGCCCTGGCCGGACTATGGTCAGGAAGGTTGGGATGCGGACGACGAAGAAATTCAACGCCCACCCACCACCCACTTTGTAGCCACTGTCGATGATTTAACCGACCTGCTCGACTTCGACTCCGAAGACATCGACGGTATGGACGACGATGCTAGAGACAACCAAGAACCAGCGCCTACAGGGCACTGGAAGGCCACCTCGTCATACGACATATACATGGTGGACATCCCAAAAGATGGGAACGGCGATGGAACAGCGGAGGATGACCCCTCAAGAAACAACCCAAGCGCCGGCGTCGGTGGCGCCGCTCTAAATCCGCCACAAAAAAGCGGTTATTCCGGCACGGGAGATAATAACACCCCGGACAGTGCCGAAGACAACCTCCTCCAGCAGGATTCATCACAGGAGGAGGGAAAAGCCAGCCCTCATGATAGAGCGGCAGACAAGGAGATGGAGGACGATAATTATATGCCTCCCTTCGAAGATATGGCCACGACAAGCAGCCTCAAGAAAAAGCAGCAGCAGCTTAGAGCTGACCAAGACTTGCTAGCTGACAGATGGACTGAAGTCCTCGCAGCCGAAGAGTACGAACTCGAACGCCCCTCCAAGAGATACCAAAACGCAGGCTGCTACCCCAATTAGAGGAAGCAGCACCCAAACCTACATCACCAGCGCATGATGCGGCCGACCGGCCACCCCGTGGCTGCGACAGAGAGGCCTCTAGACCCTCCATTCAAGCCGCACCCCGGCGCCGCTCGAAAAGTACCAAGGCACGGGGAAATGCGCCAGACCTGCGAGACATATTGGAGGACAAGGCAAGGCAAACAAGATCGATCTACGGATCGCGTGGGTGCCCCACGACACGTGATGATAACCGTCACGCCGGATACAACAACTCCGGCCGGGCCGAACACAGTAGACAAAGCTCATTTGAGCTACGTCGTGATATAGCCCAATACAGAGGCGCCGCACACCCACTATGCTTCACAGACGAAGTGATGGATCATCAAATCCCCGAGGGTTTCACACCTGTAAACATCGAATCATACGATGGCACAACAGATCCTGCGGTTTGGATCGAGGACTACCTCCTCCTTATCCACATGGCCCGCGGTGATGATCTACATGCCATCAAATACCTCCCACTCAAGCTTAAAGGACCAGCTCGGCATTGGCTTAACAGCTTGCCAGCAGAATCAATTGGTTGTTGGGAGGACCTGGAAGCCGCATTCCTTGATAACTTCCAGGGCACATATGTGCGACCACCAGACGCCGATGACCTCAGCCACATAATTCAGCAGCTAGAAGAATCGGCCAGACAATTCTGGACACGGTTCCTAACCAATAAAAATCAAATCATTGACTGTCCGGATGCAGAGGCCCTTGCATCCTTCAAACATAACATCCGCGACGAGTGGCTTGCCCGGCACCTAGGACAGGAAAAGCCGAAATCCATGGCAGCTCTCACAACGCTCATGACCCGCTTTTGCGCAGGAGAGGACAGCTGGCTAGCTCGTAGTAACAACTTGACCAAAAACCCTGGTAGTTCGGATACCAAGGACAACAATGGCAGGTCGCGTCGCAACAAGCACAAGCGCCGCATTGACCGCGATAATGCTGAGGATACGGCAGTCAATGCCGGATTCAGAGGCTCTAAACCCGGTCAGCGGAAGAAGCCGTTCAAAAGAAATACTCAGGGCCCGTCCAATATGGACCGAATACTCGATCGCTCGTGCCAAATACATGGCACCCCCGAAAAACCAGCCAACCACACCAACAGGGATTGTTGGGTCTTCAGACAGGCAGGCAAGTTAAATGCCAAACTCAATGACAAGGGGCTGCATAGCGATGACGAGGAGGAGCCCCGACCTCCGAACAATAGAGGACAGAAGATTCCCCCCCCCCCCCACAAGTGCGGACGGTGAACATGATATACGCAACCCACATACCCAAAAGGGAGCGGAAGCATGCTCTAAGGGACGTATATGCGATGGAGCGGTCGCCCCAAAGTTCAACCCATGGTCCTCCTGCTGATCACCTTTGATCGAAGGACCACCCGCTAGCATCCGCCACGGCGGATTCGCGCGATTGGTTCTTGACCCAATCATTGACAGATTTCACCTCACTAGAGTCCCGATGGACGGCGGTAGCAGCCTGAACCTGCTCTATCGGGATCTGATCATAAAATGGGCATAGACCCTCAAGGATTAAACCCACAAAGACGACCTTTAAAGGCGTCATACCAGGTGTAGAGGCCAATTGTACAGGCTCATTTACACTCGAAGTGGTCTTCGGATCCCCGAATAACTTCCGAAGCGAGGAGTTAATCTTGGACATAGTCCCGTTCCGCAGCGGCTATCACGCAGTGCTTGGACGAACCGCATTTGCAAAGTTCAATGCGGTGCCACACTACGCATACCTCAAGCTCAAGATGCCAGGCCCTCGAGGAGTAATCACGGTCAATGGAAACACTGAACGCTCTCTCAGAACGGAGGAGCATACGGCGGCCCTCGCGGCGGAGGTGCAAAGCAGCGTCTCACAGCAATTCTCGAGTCCGGCTATTAAACGTCCGGACACCGTCAAGCGCGCCCGGGGTAACCTACAACAAGACCGCCTAGCACGGTTCGAGCACGCATAGCAATCCGGCCCCAAACCCAGCCCTCGCGAAATTGTGAAGCCAGTACTACGCGTACATAACTACGCTCTGGAGATACCATGGGCATAAGGGGAGGGGCATGACCATGGCAGGCCCAGAATGCGGCTCAACCACACCAGGGGCTTCCGTTTGCAGCATTCTTTTTTCTTTTTTCTTTTCTCTTTCTTTCAGGACTCCGTTTTCCAGAAGCCCTGTCCGGCACTAGAATCGCCGAACTCACGATGCGACAGCCAGGGAAGCAGAAAAGCTACGTCGAGTGTCCAGGTGGTCTCTACTACGAGCATTATACCTGGTTTACATACCATCCCGCAGCTTACCCCTGGAGGGGGACATGTTAAATAGTCCCATCCCTTGCTTATCACACTATTTGTATCGTTCTGCTTTCATTGCAGTACCTTTTTAAATAAACAATACATAGCTTTTGCCTATTATTGCACTCCTTTCTTTATCTATATAAATGTTCATTCATGACATGTTGCACCCGTACACTTTGGTACGGCCAATACACCAGGGGCTTAAGTACCCCAAAAATATGGTGTGATAAGTCCGAACACTTTCACAAGTGCGGCACCCCGAACTTATAGCATTATATGCATCAGCTCCTAATCATGTCTTAGGTCAATAGTTGGGTTTGCCCGGCTCCCATGTTTTGGTACCTTACGTTCCGTTATATCGGCTAAGGTAGCGCTGGGAGAACCACTGCGATTGTGCCCCGGTTGAGATGGGTTGAGCACCTCAGTGGAGAAAGCTAAAACTGACCGTCATGATAGGGCGAGAGCCGGTCGCTGTTCGAGAGGTTTTTTCGGGTCCCTAAAGACTTATGCCTCTTAGAGCGAGGAGTCGGCATTGTCCGGCCAAGGCATGGATAGCGCCCCGAACTCGGTCTTCCGAATACTAGGGGCTTCGCCGAAATTTAAAATTATAGAATTCTATGGCTAAGTGAGAGTGTTCAAGCACTATAGTCCGGTTGCCTTGTTCGTTGCATTGAGCGCCTCCCTCGAAGGACCCAAGAATGGGGACAAGAGCGCTCAAGTTTATCCCGAACAACCCAGCACTCGTGGCATGGGGGCTGAAGCCAACGACTTGCCATCTCTCAAATTTGATAAACGGCCGCACAGAAGGTAATATTTTAAATTCACAAGCGTTGCATAACGCATATGAACAAGTTTTCAGCGTACAGGATAACAAATGCGAGTCTATTCAAAAATTACATCTTTGGAGCATTCACCCGCTATAAGGCGGGCGCCCTTCATGACGCCCTCATAGTACATTTCGGGTTTGCGATGCTCCTTGCCCTTCGGTGGCCCGTCTGTCACAAGCTTCTCAGCATCCAGCTTGCCCCAGTGCACTTTAGCACGGGCAAGGGCCCGACGGGCACCTTCAATGCAGACGGAGCGCTTGGTGACTTCAATCCATGGACAAAGGCCCACCAGCCGCCAGACTAGCCCAAGTAGCTCCTGACATGGCTTCCAATGGCCACAAACCAATTATGAGGCCCTTCATGGCCTGTTCGGCGACCTTGTGGAGCTCGACCAGCTGCTTCAGCTGGTCGCTTAGGGGCACCGGATGTCCGGCCTCAGCATACTGAGACCAGAACACCTTTTCCATCGAGCTCCCCTCCTTGGCGCGGTAGAACGCGGCAGCATCAAACACACTACGGGGCAGATCTGCAAATGCTCCTGCAGAGCTCCGGATTCGGGTAAGTAATAGGTAATTCACTTTCACAT
This sequence comes from Aegilops longissima, assembly GCA_021605205.1. Taxonomy (NCBI): domain Eukaryota; kingdom Viridiplantae; phylum Streptophyta; class Magnoliopsida; order Poales; family Poaceae; genus Aegilops; species Aegilops longissima. Next base: position 662,980,010 of record CM038680.1, on the reverse strand, counting down.
GCTTGCTTTGCATAAAGAATACCTTACCCGCCGCTATCTTCTTTAATGATTCAATTTCTTGGAGGGCTTTTTGGGCTTCGGCCTTAGCGGCTTTGGCACTCTCAAGAGCCGAGGCGAGCTCTGACTCTCGAGTCTTCGAGTCATGCTCCAAACTCTCGTGTTTTTTCCACGAGATCCTGGAGCTCTTGCCGCACCTCCGCCACCCGCGCCTCCTGCTTCTCTCGCTCGGTGCGCTCTGCGGCCGCTTTGCTTTCGGCCGTGGACACCGCTTCCTTCAGGGTCGCCACCTCGTTCGTGGCCCCTAGAATACCCATGTTAGTCCTGTCATTTTTGCAACCAAATCCTTCCTATAAGGTCTTTCTTTAATAGGGTATTACTTACCTTCCTTGTCCTCGAGCTGCTTCTTGGCAAGGCCTAGCTCGTTCTTGGACCGCTCGAGGCTCGCTTCAATGCATTGACCTCCATGCCAAGGTCTGGCAGAGGTCGGCAGGCAGCCTGCATTCCCATATTGACATACTTATGTTAGACTCTCACAGATATCTTTTAGATCCTCATCCGGCTTTTCTTTTGAACACCGAACTAAGCATCAGGGCTACTATCTATGCGGTAATATTTTTACATATTCTAAACTTACCTCAAAGCCTCGTTAGAAGGCTGGTGCAGGCTTGATCAGCCCGCTCTTGGCGGACTGAACTTTCTTCGGATCACCACACTCATAACAAGGCGGTGCTCCTCGTTGATGGGCGCCGTTAAGCGCCCAGCAAGCTATCCGGTGCCTCCGGATGGACGGAGGTCACCGCGTCGAAGTCTTGCCCTTCTTACTAAGGGGTCGCTTGCGGACTTGGAACCTCTGAAGGTTCCGGTACATAGTCCGGCACAGGGCCGGACTTAGAGCCCTCTGGGGTCTCGCCCCCTTTGCGCCTGGAGCCCGGGAGGTCGCCTTGCGGCGCCTCCAGGACCACCTCCTCCTTGCTGGGCCCCTTTTGGGACTCCACCGCGGTGTCGTCTGCGTCACGAGGAGAGGAGGCGGTCGAAAGTGAAGTGCTGTTCACATCCGACGAATCCAGGGAGCCGCCGACGGCGGCGAGCCTGTCCCTGGGCGGGCTACATGGTTATATTAGGCGTTAGAAGACACTATGCGACAAATAAAAAGTCATGAGCTATTCCGGAGTCCGGACACTTACGATCTCGCCAGGGGCTTGGCCCTTGTTGGCCACTTCTCCTCGTCGTTGTCGGGTTGGTGGAGAAGTCCGGAGGAAGGGTCCTTCCTCTTTGACCTCCGCCTCCCGGTCGGGCGGACTTCCTTTTATTCTCTCCCCCCGCTGGGGGAGAGGCTTCCTTTTCCTCCTCCTCGTCCTCCGGGGAGGATTCCGCCTCGGAGTCATCGGACGATGAGTCCGACAGCACCTGGCGCCGGGAGCTCCTTCGAGTTCCCGTGGCCTTCTTCTTGGCCTTCTTCTCCGGCAACACGTGAGGTGCCGGAGCCAGCAACCCCGTCAATCGGGCGTCCGCTGGGTCTTGTGGCAAGGGGGCCAGACAGTTAATCTGTCCGGACATCTTCAGCCAGTCCTGTCAAAGGTTAGGGAGTTTTAGATCCCACATAAACTCAAACTATGAAAAAAGAGTCCCTTAAAGGGTAAAATAACTTACCTCGCTGGCTTGACGCTACGAGCTGAATCCGCGATCTTCGGTAGCGGATGTGGGAGCCTCGGCACCCTTGAACAACACCTTCCAGGCATCTTCATACATAGTGTCGAAGAGCCTTTTCAGAGTTTGGTGTTGTGCCGGATCGAACTCCCACAATTTGAAGGCTCGTTGTTGGCATGGGAGAATCCGGCGGATGAGCATTACCTGGATTACGTTGACAAGCTTGAGATTCTTGTCCACCACGTTTCGGATGCAGGTTTGGAGTCCGGATAGCTCTTCCGAATCACCCCACATCAGGCCCATCTCTTTCCATGATGTGAGCCGTGTGGGGAAGCCAGATCGGAATTCGGGGGGCCGCCGCCCATGGAGAGTCGCGCGGCTCGGTGATGTAGAACCACCCCGATTGCCACCCCTTTATGGTCTCCACAAAGGAGCCCTCGAGCCATAGGACTTTGGCCATCTTGCCAACCATGGCACCTCCGCACTCCGCTTGGCGGCCGCCTACTACCTTCGGCTTGACATTGAAGGTCTTCAGCCATAGGCCGAAGTGGGGCTGGATGCAGAGGAAGGCCTCGCACACGATGATGAACGCCGATATGTTGAGGATGAAATTCAGGGCCAGATCATGGAAGTCCAGGCCGTAGTAGAACATGAGCCCCCGGACAAATGGGTGAAGTGGAAAACCTAGTCCGCGGAGGAAGTGGGTGAGGAACACCATCCTCTCATGGGGACTGGGGTGGGAATGAGCTGCCCCGCGTCGGCGAGCCGGTGCGCGATGTCGCTGGACAAGTATCCGGCCTTCCGCAGCTTTTTGATGTGCCCCTCCATGACGGAGGATGCCATCCACTTGCCTCCCACTCCTGACATAGTTGGAGAAGGTTGAGGAGGGATGTGCGGACTTGGGCGCTGGAGCTCGGGTGCGCGAAAATGGATGAGCAAAGGAGGAAGAAGGCGTAGGTGAAAAGGTGGATCCTTATCCCCTTATATGGACGGACGGCTATGCGTCCCCGCCACCTGGTAAAACTCGCTATCTCCCAAGCGCCGTAATCAATGGCGCGGTTGGGTTACCCACGTCCGTATTGATGGGAATCCCGAATAAGGGGCATGATCTCCGCCTCATAAGACGTGCCATGAAACCGCCCGCTAAACGCGCCAGGTGGAACAAGAAAACGATTCGTATAAAGGCCCGGCCGTGGTGTGATGTCACGCTGAATACGTTAGCGGATCTATGCAAAGGTTATTCTCTACGGTAGTATGTGGAACTTGTTTTGCAGAGCCGGACACTATCCTTGTGTTCAAAATCTTCTATGAAGTATTCGAGGAGGAACCCGCCTTGCAATGCCAAGACAATATGCGCGCCGGACTCGCCGTCATTGAAGCCTGGTTCAGGGGCTACCGAGGGTGTCCTCAGATTAGGGGTGTCCGGATAGCTGAACTATCACCGCTGGCGGACTCTGGACTATGAAGATACAAGATTGAAGACTTCGCCCCGTGTCCGGATGGGACTTTCCTTGGCATGGAACGCAAGCTTGGCGATACGGATATGTAGATCTCCTACCATTGTAACCGACTGTGTAACCCTAACCCTATCCGTGTCTATATAAACCGGAGGGTTTTAGTCCGTAGGACTAACAACAATCATACCATAGGCTAGCTTCTAGGGTTTAGCCTCTCTGATCTCGTGGTAGATCCACTCTTGTACTACCCATATCATCAATATTAATCAAGCAGGAGTAGGGTATTACCTCCATCGATAGGGCCCGAACCTAGGTAAAAATATCATGTCCCTTGTCTCCTGTTACCATCCGCCTAGACGCACAGTTCGGGACCCCCTACCCGAGATCCGCCGGTTTTGACACCGACAGGGTGCATCCCGGTGAAGCCCTCGCAGAGGTGTGCGAAGAGAGCCATGCACGCCACGACATTCGGAGTGAAATCCAGAAGGCAGAAGCCGTAGGTTTGCATAATGTCGTTGAAGAAATAAGAGAAGGGGGGACATAGCCCGCATGAGAAGTAGTCGACAAAGAAGGGGTACCGATTTGGGGCGGCTTCGGCGCAGTTGGCGGGGATGACGCGCGTGGCTGGATGCCCCGTCGTTTCTCTCCCCGTCTTCACCCCCACAGAGATTTGAAGGACTCCCAGAGCTCGAACACGTCGACCGTCGAGGGGAAGTAGGCGAACTACGCCCGTCGCACCACCTGCTCGCTCTCCGGCTGCTCCGTCGCCCCGGCATCTTTGGCCACTCCCTTGCCTTTGGTGGATTTGGGTGCCATGGCGGCTGCGAGAGGCAAGAGAGTAGGGTATGGCGGAAGCGCAACGACGGTGGACGAAGATGGGGGGCTCGAGAAGGAGGAAGAAAGGGGGCGGCGGTTCCAAGATTGGAAAAGACGCAAGGAAGGGGGAAAGTGAGCAGCGCACCCGCGGTTATTCCTTTTTACGGGGAAGGCGCGGCCCGCACTACTAGGAAAATGCCTATAGATAGAAGTTTACCAGTAGCATTTGTTTGCAACCCAACGCTACTAGTAGTTAGTAGTAGCGCTGGCTACAAACAGCGCTATTGGTATCAGTTAGCAGCAGCGCTTGTTACCTAGGCCCATGCTACTACTAAGTGTAACACACCACACCCCCTGGTCAAAAAATAGCAGCAGCGCCTATCCTCCAACCTGCGCTACTGCTAGATTAGGATCTATAGTGCCTGTTTGTCTAGCGCGCTACTGCTAATTTTTCTATGTATAAAATTTTACCAGTAGCATGTTTTTTGAGCCCGCGCTATAGGTAGTGCACCACCAACCGTAGATATTTTGCTAGCTGCCATAGCAAGAGCGCGTATAGGTGACCCACGCTACTGCTATGACCGCCAGCCACCTACCACCTTTCCCCTTCTTCCTCCCCTCTCTTCCTCCCCCTTCCTTTCTACCCATTTCGTTGCACCTTGCTTGTTCCTTTCAATGCTCCCCCACCACCACCCCTCCATTAGAGCCCTCCCTCCCCCTCTTCTATGCCTCTCCACCACCCCTCCATTAGAGCCCCTCCTCCCCTCTTCTTTGCCCCTCCACCACCCCCTCCATTAGAGCCCCTCCTCCCCTCTTCTTTACCCTCCACCATCCCCCTTTTCTTTGTGCCTCCACCCCACCCCTCCATTAATGCCCTCCCTCCCCCTCTTCTTTTCCCTCCTCCCACTTCCATTAATGCCTTCCCTCTTCTCTCCCTCTCCTCTCCCACTATCTCCCTAGCTAGCTAGCTCATACTCTCCCTAGCTAGCTAGCTCATACTCTCCGTAGCTAGCTAGATAGCTAGTTAGAGCTATATATCTAGAGCTACTAGGTAATTAAGAAGAAAGGTGCTCGATATCCCTCTCGACACATAGGTGAAAGGTGTTTGTCTGGATAGGACCGAAACTATATATTTATGGGCCATATGAGAATATATATACCGAATTGTGTGTGGCATAATTTGAGTTGCCTACATTGTGTATTTGATGAAATAATGTGGGTGACATGAGTTGCCTATGTTTTGCCGAATTGTCGATTCAATTCCGTTTCGGCGAATTTCGGGCATGCAAACTCAATATGTCCTATGTTTAGGGAAGGTCATGCCGAATTTTTGTATGAATTCGATCCATGCATGCATATATACGTGGTTATAATATTTGCTCCGCCCGCAGGTGATCATGAAGGTCAATGGAAGGATGGTGGAAAGATACTGGCAATCCGTTGTGGATGACATGTATGAAAAAAGATTCAGGGATGTTTTATGTCCGTGTCGAAAATGCAAAGGAAGAGTCAGGCTCGACCCCTTTAAGGGTGGTAAATTGAAGGCGCACCTGCTCATACATGGTTTCATGCATGGCCATACTCGGTGGATAAGTGATGATGATGATGATGAGGACGTCGACGGGGCAGGAAAAAACGACATGGGGCCACTAGACGAAGAGATGGCCGATTATGTGCCCGAAGAGGAAGATGGTCTCGGAAATGTCGATGGCGAAGAGGCAGTTCAAGGCGGAGAAGACGCAGACACGCCACCGTCTTTGTCGCTACTAAGTTCAGCCATGCGGGACCCGCATGTTCGAGACCTGCTTCGCAAGAAGACGACTAGCGACAGAGCTGCTTCTAGAGTGGAGGCCAAACTGGCGCAACTGGAGGTAGACTCGATGACTCCTTTGTATGATGGTTGCAATAATCCCGAGGTGGCCCGCTTGAGTTTCACACTAGAACTTCTAAAGATGAAGGCAAAAAACAAATGGACAGATACAAGCCTGGATGAGCTTCTGAAGTACCTAAAGAAGGTTCTTCCCGCGGGAAGCCAGATGACGGAGATGAACCGAAGCTGAGACACCTCGCAGATGCTAGCCAGTGGAGAGCATTAAATGCTGAATTTGAATTTTTCGCAAATGATCCAAGGAACATCGTGCTTGGCGCTAGTAGTGATGGCATGAATCCATTTGGCAACCAGAACACCAATCATAGCACATGGCCCGTGTTTGTATGGATGTACAACCTCCACCCTGGTTGTGCATGAAGAAAAAAATACATACACATGGCTATGCTTATTCAAGGGCCGAGACAACCGGGAAATGATATAAATCTGTATCTCGGTTTACTGAAAGAGGAGTTACAGACCTTATGGACAACGCCGGCCAAGACATGGGATGCAAGCAAAGGAGAGTATTTCTACATGAGAGCCGCGCTGATCACGACGGTGCAGGACTATCTCGGTTACGACCATTTCTCTGGCCAGGTGTGCCACGGATATTGCGGATGCACGAGGTGCATGGATGATACAACTTCTCTGCAGCTATCGAAAGATGGCGGGTCTTTGAAAATCATGTACATGGGGCATCGAAGATGGCTCGAGAAGGATGACCCATGGAGAAAGCATGGACATCTATTCAATGGTAAGGCTGAGCATCGAGGTCCTCCACGTAATTGTTGCGGTGCAGAAATATATGAGTTATTGAAGAACTGGGAAGAGTGCCCCTCACTGGGAAAACAAAGAAAAAGGCGCCGGAGCCCCTGCTAAAGATATGGAAGACGAGATCTGCTTTCTGGGACTTGGAATATTGGCCCATACTCGACACACCTCATAGCCTTGATCAAATGCATATCACAAAAAATATCCTTGAGAGTTTGCTTGGAACATTGATGAACATGCTGGAGAGGACCAAGGATGGGCTGAAGGAAAGAAAAGACCTGGAATTTTTGAAAATCAGGAAAGATCTCCAAATGCCCGGTAAAAGGTCGTCAGAGGAGAACGAGACGGAGACGGGGACGGAAGATAGAGGCTGAAAGTGCTAGTTATCGACTAGAGTGGGGGGGGGGGTGAATAGGCGTTTTTTAGGAAAGTCTTCAAAACATGGATGTTTCGGAGACAAACAATAGAAATAACCTAATTGATATGCAGCGGAAGATAAACTACAACAAGCAAACCATAGTCAAGTATGCAATAATGTGAATGTACAATGACTAACGGCAGCTAGGTAGTAAGGATCAGGATGGAAGATAGTATGAAGCCAAACAACGATAGAAGTCAAGCAATGAAGTCAAACAGATAAGGCATATAAGCAATGACTTCACGAAGACCTGACTCAAAGTAAAGGAGGGAAGGAATAGAACCACCACTTGTTGAAGACTCAGATTTGTTGGACCAGTTCCAGCTTGTCAGGACAACTGTACATCTGGTTAGGGAGGCTGAGATTCAACTCAAGACCGCGTCTTCACCTTATTCCCTTGAGCTAAGGACACAGTCCTCGCCTAATCACTCGTAAGTCTTCAAGGTAGACTTCCAACCTTCACATACGACGCTCACCGCAATCCACAATGACTCTTGGATGTTCATAACGCGACGCCTAACCGGGTGGAGGATTCACAGTCCTCAAGTGTAATAAGTCTTGTGTCACATGCACAAGAAAGACTTCAGTGATGCCTAACACTCTTTGGCTCTGCGTGTTTGGGCTTTATCCTCGCAAGGATTTCTCTCTCTCAAAGGCTTCGAAGTGGGTTGCTCTCAAACGACAAAAGCCGCGCACTAACTCTGAGCAGCCACCAATTTATGGTGTAGGGGGTGGACTATTTATAGCCACTAAGCAACCCGACCTGTTATGTCCGAAATGACCCTGGGTCACTAAGGAACTGACACATGTTCCAAAGGTCAGATTTCAAACACACACGACAACTTTACTTGGGCTACAAGCAAAGCTGACTCAACCAGCTCTGGATAAGTTTTGCTCTCATTGTCTTCGCTCGAAGACATAGGATTTTGGTTGAGCATCACTTCAGTCATTCTGACTATGATCAGTTGGACCCCACTTAACAGTATGGTGGTTCCTACGACTCAACAAAGAAGAGAAGGAAACAATGAAATCACACAGTCGCCAAGGCCCATAGTCTTCACTCAATGTCTTCTCATGTCATAGTCTTCAATGTGAATATATTCACATACCACCATTGTCGCCAATGTCTTCATACATTTTAGGGTCGCTCCGTAGGTAAACCGAATCAATGAGGGACACTACCTGCGTTATCCTACAATTCTCACTAACGATTAGTCCTCAACCACATTTGTCGTCAATACTCCAAAACCAACTAGGGTGGCACTAGATGCACTTACAATCTCCCCCTTTTTGGTGATTGATGACAAACTGGTTGAAGTTTTCAACGGGGATAAAATATGTGAAATTGTAAAGGATAGGGAATTGTCTTCATAAGTGGCAAAGGCTCCCCCTGCAGATGTGCATATAAGTAGTTTGCTTTTGGAATGCAAATGCACATGGCAGGTTGTACTTGTGGAGATCCTCTTCAACTTATGAAGATAATTCATCATGCATGAAATGATATAAATGACATGCATAATGAAAAATGGACGTCTGCAGAATGATCTAAGTGCGGAAGTTATCGTCGCACATGCAAGATTTATCATTGCACCAGAGTAAAGCAAATAAGTAGCAGACGACCATCGAGTTTAAGTGTTACAACTCAAAGAACCAAATGTATAAAAAGCGAGAGTTGTAAACACTAGGCAAAATATAGTGCAACCGCCCTTATGAACCCGCTTGAAGACTATCAAACTCATATGCTTCTCCCCTTTTGTCAGTAAGGACCAAAAAGGTTTGAAGACATAGAGCATCTACTCGTTCTCTTCAGAAGTAGATGATGCAGCAGGGGTGTCGTTGTTGGTTGGCGGTGCAGACAAGCTTGGTGTTGTGTTGATTCGTGCAGAAGTAGGGGGCGGTGAAGTAGCATCGGCTTCATCATCAATCACTCTGGCATTGACAGTTGCCGCGGAGGAAGAATAGTCAGAGTCTTCAAGGGATGGAGTTCGTCGTAGGATTGCATTCCGTGGTGGAGTGGAGTCAAACTTGAAGCGTTCAGTGAAGCCATCGTCTTGAAGATCTGCTTCAGCACTGAGCAGGGTCAAACTCTTCCATGATCGCCGACAGGTCTCGTGAGTGACAAAAGCATTCTTGGTAGCAAGGTTGCGAATGCGATTGACGTCCACCAAGAGGCTTTGCATTTGACGCTTTAGCCAGGAGTGATGCTTATCTTGCTTTTGATGCAGCGCCACAAGAAGTTCTCGATCATTGAGGACTCGAGAGCGCTTCCGAGGCCTTTGGCCAATTGTGCTCTCAGTGGCTTCAGTCCGTGCACGATGAGGCAGACGTGTGTTCCCAGCCAAAGGATAGACACGAGATACCGCTTGGACGCCTTCTATGGGTTGAGAGAAGCTGTGGTGATCTGCATTCTGAAGACAAAGTGGCGTTTTGGCAGGCTCAGGGTATATTGCTTCAACAGACATATCAACCTCTGGTAGAAAGATCAGATGATTGCGAGCAGAGGGCTGATAGTTGATAGGAGAGTGCATCTTGATGAGACGCATGACCCATGGAGCATAGAACTTCAGACCAAACATATCAGATCCAGACGCAGCCAATTGTCGGATGAAGAATTCTTGCGTGTTGAAGCTGATGCCATTGAGGATATAAAAGACCAATGTCTTCATTGCTCCTTCCAGTTATGCAGACAAGGAATGCCCTTTGATAGGCCATAGAGTTCGCCTGATGATGTGATATATTATGCGAGGTAGATACTCAAGGTCATCAACAAAGAAGTGCTGAGGGTATTCAGTGTCATGTGGCAGTGGCTTCATCATGCTTAGCATCTGACTCATGTCGGGTTCTAGCTTATGAAATATGCTCTCCAAGGCATCGCGGTGGAGTTGACATCCAGGTTCAAACAGCTCTCCGGGAGTGGGTAGGCCTATGAGCTCAATGATGTCAAGAGCTTTGGCTTCATGATGAACATTTCCTGTCATCCACTTGAGAACCCATGTCTTTGAATCTCTGTTGTAGCCGCGAATGTGGAGGGTAGCATAGAATTGAAGCACAAGTTCTTCATTCCAGTGCTCTTTGTCTGTTACGAAACCAAGCAGACCAGCATCACAAAAGCAATCAAGTGCTTCTTCTAAGAATGGCAGTCCGGCAATGGCTTCAGTGTCGAGGCGCATATGAGGGAAAATGCGGCCTTGATCATACAGAACACAGGAGTAATAACTTCGTTGTTGATAACTCCAGAAGCGATCAGATGATATCCTTGGCCTTTTATAGGGGTTCTTTGATCTGTCAAAGAAAGTGTTGTGGGCCTTGAAGCCATTGGCATTGAACGACCCAGTAGATGTGGCAGTGCCTGGGAACCTTGGCAGTCTTGGCTTTGGTTTCTAGACCTGAGGCCTATGCCCAATATGATAGTCGAACTGAGGACCAGAGGCATGAGGCGGAGGGACCAGAACGGGCCATCTTACTGTGACTAGCTCGCCATAGTTGTATGCTTGCTCGATTGTGTAGGGCCTTGGTGGCGGAACTGGAGAAGTGGCAGCAACTGAGGCTTTAGGCTGCGCAATAGGTGCTTCACGGGCAGTTGCCTCATTGGCTTCAGGCACATTCGCCTCATTGACTTCAGGAGCATGTGCTTCATTGGCTTCATGAGCAGTTGGTGCAGGCTCCACATTCGCTTCAGCCATGACAGCGTCAGTGGCTTCATTAGTGTTGGTGGTGGCAGCCTCAATGTTTTCAACCTCCACTTGAGGAGCTGGAGGGCCGGGCACTGGCATGTTGATATCGGGTATAACTTCTTCAATGACAGGGGGTGTAGGGACACGATCTGCTTCTTCTTGGGCTTCATCGGCTGATGCAGCCGGATTGTCTTCAGCAGCTTTGTCTTCAGACTCAGAGACATTCACAGTTGGAGTGGCTTCTGAAAACACTTGGCGTGCAACAGGTTGGTGGTGCACTTCTCCTTCTGGAACGCTCGAAAGAGGTACTTGAGGCCTTTGACCTTTGCGAAGCCTACGAAACGTTGGCGACGCCTTTGGAGATGGGGTTGCCTGGGCCTCAAAGTCTTCCTCTTCTTCTTGCCGTTGTTGTTGTTGGGGAGTGACTTGTTGTTGGGGAGTACTGGGGGAGTCTTGTTGTTGCGAGCGATCAGCCCATGAAGCATCCTGAGCAATTGGCGTCAGAGGACGACCAATGCTGATGAGTTCGCTGTTCGTACGAACAGGCGATGATACCACATTGTATTCAATCTGAGGAAGAACTTCATCATCCTCAACATTGTCATGGTGACCAATGTCTTCAGCAGTGAGGGGATCAACTGCTGGAATATCTTTAGCTTCAGGAGCCTTTGTGGAAGCAGGCTCATAAATAGTCATGCGAAGTTCTTGGGTTGAAGACGCGGGACGAACCACAAAAATGGGTTCAACGACCAAGGGCTCTGTGGGAGCAGCCTGATGCTTCTTGGTCTTTAGCTTCTTCTTGGAGGGAGCGGCATCAGAGGCGTCAGGATTTTTCCTTTTTCGCTTCAGCCTCGGCAGCCCTCGCCTTCTTCATCGCTCGAAGCGGTTGACCGGACCTTTGGCTTCGAGCCAGCCATGCTACTTGGGAAGTCTATGCGGGGCTCTTCCTGCCTTGAAGGTGCAGCTTGGTCAGTTGAATACTTCTTTTTCTTTGCAGCCATCCTGGGATCGATGCCAGGACGGCCAAGAGCCTTGCGCTTCTCAGCCTCATTGTAGGCAAGCACACACTTGTCAGCCAGAGCCTTCATGCGCTCATGAGAGCCTCTAGCTTCTTCGCACTTCTTGACAAAGGTTTCTTTGAGGTCGTGCAGCATGACCTTGAAGTTTTTGACGTCTTGCACGTTGAGTGCAGCCATATGCTTCTTGAACTAAGCCTTTTCATAGTCAATCTTGTGCTTCAGTTCAACAATGCGCTGAGCTAGAGCTAGCTCAGAAGCAATGGCGCCATTGAAGGAGACGCTGAGGCCAATAGGAAGTTGCAGATCTTCAAAGCTAATGTTTGGTGTGTCAAACCACTCATCAATGAAGTGATGGATGATTGCAACATCAAAGAGAGGCAAGTTGTTGAAGATTTCTGCTTCTTCTTTGCTCTTGATAAGTTGCTCAAGAGCATCATCTCGCAAGATCGCCATCACTTGATGATCAATGTGCTCTTCACGCAGAATGGCAGAGGGGTCGAGTGTCGATTCAAGATTCTTGACACTTTTCTTTTCTTCTCCATCTTCTTGGAGATGCGGATTGATCTTCATACCGCATTAATCGGCTTCAGGAGGTGCAAGGCTGGCTTCACACGTGAAGCTTTTGGAGGAGCAATGACTTTGGAGCCTTGACTTTCTTTTTGCTTCGCGGCTTTGGAGCAGGAGCAGGAGCTGGAGCTGGAGCTGGGGCTTCATCGACTCAGATCGCCATCGAGTGATCCACTTTGGCACCTTGGACCAAAATATAAGTGATGAGGCCATCAAGGTTTGAAACGGACCGATGACATTGGGTTCACGTCACGTGAGCTGTCAAAGACGGGGAGCAGAGGGACCAGGCTTGAAGTCTAATCCCAATGACTTCTTGTTTTCCTTTGCGAAGTTTTTGCGTCTTTGGAAGTTGCACTTGAAGAGATTATCGTCACGACACCAGAGCAATGACGTTGGGTCGGCATTTTCAGGCTGAGGTCCACGGACCATACAAGGATAGAAACCTTGTGCAATAGCTTCAGCCATGTTCTTGGGTGGAAGGCCTCGAAAGAGAATATCACCCCAAGGGCTTCTGATAGCATTCTTCTCGGCATATTCCTGGGTCACGAAATATTACTTGAACCATTGTTCAGCCCAATATCGTCGAATCCATTGGATTCGCGTCTTGCGCTGATTGTAATTCTCTTCGGGATCTGTTTTGTACAGCTCCGCGAGTCGTCAGGCAGATCTTTTGAGGTTCCCTCACGACGCTGTCTGCCGCCCTTCCTGACTAATTTATCTGTAGCCATGAGCTTCGAACTGAATGGCTTCACGTTCACAGGCTTCAGAGGCTTGCGTTTGCTGGACAAACAGGAACTGGCTTTGGGAGAATTAGTTTGATGCTGTAAGAATTCTGCAAATGAATGCAGACTATGAGAACCAAGGGATTCTCCCACGGACATGTACTGTGATAAAGATTAGAGATGCGAGGAAGGGAAGAGGTCATATGCATTCTCGTAAGATTTTGAAGATAAATCAGTTTGAAGACATTGACCTCATGATGCGAAGACATTCACTTATACGCTTGGGGTTGGTTCCAGATTTGTACGAATCCGTGAATAAGTACAAGTGAGGAATCTAACTAGTTGTGAAGCTTAAGTGAATATACTTGGCAGTACGAGATGCAGACAAAATAGATCTAACAAGTATGGGCAGAAACCACTTTTGGCAAGTAGGATGAATCTTGAAGATCAAAGAGATGGTAAAAAATAGTTATATTTACCACTTCGAAGAACTGCTAGACGGGAAGAAGAAGAAGCCGAGCAGTTCAGTCCACCGTGCCCTAACTTGGCGACGGAGGACACCTACGGCGGTGGCGGAGATGAAGATGTTCGCGGCCGGCATGAGGACGGCGTCGGAGAAGTCGCGGCAGCTAAGCGCTTCGTCGCCGGCGTCGTCGAGAGCTAGCGGTGGCGCTAGGGTTTTGACGAGGTGGAGAGGTGGAAGAAAATTTTCTTTACCGCAGGGGACATGTATTTATAACGAGGTGTGCGACGCAGCGCAATTACGTAGGTGTGCTCGGGCGGTTCACATTCGAGGGGCACGGGCACGATGCAACATACAATGAGATGTCCCATGTTCCCACGCCGCCAGTTTGTTTGATGGTCGCTCCGCTTCTCCGAATTCAACAAGAATGATGAATCATTTAAAACAGACTTAAAGTTTGTCTCGTGTCTTCTCACGACAAGGACGCAGAGAAGACATTCGACGCTTCAATAGAATGCATATGATTTGGACAGATAGGGTTTGAGATAGAAAGCATAGAGAGATTAGGGTCCCATCACATTCACTTAGTTCAAAAGATTTAACTTGAAGACATAGCTATAAGTGAATGTCAGAGAGGATAGAATATATATATATATATATATATATATATATATATATATATATATATATATATATATATATATATATATCGCATAGCAACCAAATCAACATAGTGAAGAAAATCATGAAGATAGGTTGAAGTTGAAGACAAATCAAATGCGAAGATATTGCAGAAATAACGCCATGAGTGAAACACTTCAAACAAAGAAATTTGGTGGTGGCGTTACCCACCGTATAGGAAGTATTAGACCCACACACGGCGCACAATTATCGTGGCGCTCCGAAGTCAAATTCCACTTTAATGTATTCACACTTAGAGTGTAAGTCTTTTGATTGAAGACATACGTTACTTTGTGTGTTGCACATCTAAGTCATCAACATGCATAAGTGTTAGGATGTGTGCTTGATCACAGGACATTTTAGGATTCCAAGATATTTAGCTCACACCGTAACTTGCAAAACCTTTTCTCATCCAAGGGCTTTGTGAAGATATCGCTAGTTGCTCTTGGTGTTGACGGAATGATGTCAATATCTTTCTTCATGACATGATCCCTGAGGAAATGATGACGAATTTCAATGTGCTTTGTCTTCGACTGCTGGACTGGATTGTTGGCAATCTTGATGGCGCTTTCGTTGTCGCAGAAGAGAGGTACTTGTGTCAGATTGATGCCATAGTCCTCGAGAGTTTGTTTCATCCATAGAAGCCGAGCACAGCAGGATCAAGCAGCAATGTATTCAGATTCAGCAGTTGAGAGTGATACAGTTCGCGCTTCTTTGAAGACCAATGACAAGTGATCGCCCCGTAAAGTGACATGTTCCTGATGTTGACTTGCGATCCACCTTGTCACCAGCATAATCAGCATCCAAAAATCCAACCAAATCAAATTTTGAGCCCTTTGGATACCATAATCCGAGTGTTGGGGTGTGAGCCAAATATCGAAGAATTCGCTTCACGCCTAAGTGATGCGATTCCTTTGGTGCTACTTGGAATCGAGCACACATGCAAACACTAAGCATAATATCCGCCTAGATGCACATAGGTAAAGTAAGGAACCAATCATGGAGCGGTATACCTTTTGATCGAACTTTTTACCATTGTCGTCGGACCTGTGTGGTGTTTGGCTGGCATTGGCGTCGTGTATCCTTTGCACTCTTGCATTCCAAACTTCTTCAAACAATCTTGGAGGTATTTTTCTTGAGATATAAAGATGCCATTCCTCTCTTGACGAATTTGAAGACCAAGGAAGAACTTGAGCTCCCCATCATGGACATCGATATTGCTCTTGCATCATGTATCCAAATTCATCACTATACTTCGGTTGGTGCAGCCAAGATAATCTCATCCACATATATTTGGCATACAAACAGTTCTCCATCATATGTCTTCGTGAAGAGTGTGGGATCAAGGGATCCAGGTTTGAAGCCTTTGCTCTTCGTGAAGTCTTTGATTGTATCATACCAGCGCGAGGAGCTTGTTTGAGGCCATACAAAGGCTTTATTTAACTTGTACACCATATCGTGGATGTTTTGGATCTTCAAAGCCGTGTGGTTGAGCGACATATACTTCTTCTTCAATCTTGCCGTTGAGAAATGCACTCTTCACATCCATTTGATAGAGCAAGATGTTGTGGTGGTTAGCATAGGCTAGTAGTATGAGAATAGCTTCAAGCCTAGCTACAGGAGCAAATGTTTTATCGAACTCAATTCCTTCAAGTTGAGTATATCCTTGAGCCATAAGCCGTGCTTTGTTTCTGACGACTTGACCATGCTCATCTTGCTTGTTTCGATATATCCATTTGGTTCCAATAATGTTATGCTTGCGAGGGTCAGGACGCTTGACAAGTTCCCAAACATTGTTTAGTTCGAACTGTTGAAGTTCTTCTTGCATAGCTTGAATCCATTCTGGTTCCATAAAGGCTTCATCAACTTTCTTGGGTTCTGATATTGACACAAAAGAAAAGTGCGCACAGAAATTTGCTAGCTGTGTTGCTCTTGAGCGAGTAAGCGGACCAGGTGCATTGATACTATCAATTATCTTCTCAATATGTACTTCATTTGCAACTCGAGGATGAACTGGACGAATACTTTGCTCATGCTGATCATTCTCATCATTGGGAGGATTGTCTTCAGGCTGAGCATTGTCTTCAGGTTGGTCAGGTGCAAAAATGATGAGTTCCTCTTCAGGTTGTGCTTCATTTGGCATGATTTCACCAGTTCTCATCATCTTGATAGATTCGCTGGGCGGAGCTTCATCTAGTGTGCTTGGCAGGAACTCTCTTTGTGAACCATTGGTTTCATCAAATCGCACATCTACAGTTTCGTTGATTTTGTAGAGATAAAGATTAAAGACTCTGTAGGAGTGTGAGTCCTTTCCGTAATCGAGCATGAAGCCTTCCTGAGCTTTGGGTTCAAATTTTGACTTGTGATGAGGATCCTTGATCCAGCACTTAGCTCCAAATACTCTGAAGTAGCTAACATTTGGCTTCTTGCCAGTAAGGAGCTCATAGGATGTTTTGTTCAGAAGCTTATGGATATAAATATGGTTGATGACGTGACACGCTGTATCAATGGCTTCAGGCCAGAACTTTCTTGGTGTGTTGTACTCATCGAGCATCGTTCGAGCCATCTCAATGAGGGTTCTGTTCTTGCGCTCCATGATGCCATTTTGCTGAGGTGTGTATGGAGCAGAGAACTCATGAGTGATCCCCATGGTATCCAGATAAAGATCAAGTCCAGTGTTCTTGAACTCAGTGTCGTTATCACTTCTGATATGCTTGATCTTGACGCCATAATTGTTCATTGCTCGATTGGCGTTGCTCAAGACATCTTGCACTTCAGTCTTGTAGAGAATTATGTGCACCCATGTGTATCTTGAGTAGTCATCAACAATGACGAAGCCATAGAGACAGACAGTTGTTGTGAGGGTAGAGTAATGAGTAGGGCCAAACAAATCCATGTGTAACAGCTCAAAGGGTTGAGATGTCGTCATGATTGTCTTCGTGGGGTGCTTTGCCCTAGTCATCTTTCCAACTTCGCAGGCACCACACAAATTATCCTTCTTGAACTTGACACCTTCGATGCCTATGACATGCTTCTTCTTGGCGAGTGTGTATAAGTTCCTCATGCCAGCATGCCCCAGCCTCCGATGCCAGAGCCAGCATTCTGAAGCTTTTGCAAGAAGACATACGGCAAGCTGTGGACCTGCTGAGAAATCTACCATATATAGATCATCTTTCCTATACCCTTCAAAGACTAGAGACTTGTCAGATTCCATTAGTACAAGACAACGATATTTTCCAAATATCACAATCATGTTCAAGTCACAAAGCATTGAGACAGACATCAAGTTGAAACCAAGGGATTCAACAAGCATCACTTTATCCATGTGTTGATCCTTTGAGATTGCAACTCTACCTAGACCCAATACCTTGCTTTTACCAAAGGTCAAGAAATGTGATGTGACTCTTGTCCGATGGACGAAGGTTGAGTCCATGAGAAGACTTCGATCACCAATCATATGATTAGTGCATCCACTGTCCATAATCCATTCTGAAGCATGAGGTGTCATACCCTACAGTACAGTTAGGGGGATAGGCTTCACCAAGAGCATTGTGAAGCATAAACATTTGACGGGCAAGTGGATTATTGAAGCTTAAATCAAGATTAAGACTTATAGGATGAATGGCAAACGATTCGGGAACAAAATACATAGTGAGACCATTTGGGCATTTGATCTTGTGCCCTACAAGATGTTTTAGGTCCCCAGCAATAGCATCAGACGCCTTTGATTTTTGGCTGGAGACCCTTTCCTGCAAAAGTGAGTTAATTCTTCTTAACCACCCACATCTTCAGGGGTGGCTTAGAAGCAATGAGTCTAAGTGCAGCATCTAAGAATTTCGGCTTTGGAGCCCTAGCAAATAACCTTGCAGGAGATGAATGATACTCATATGAATAAGCAGAAAAGTTCTTAGTTCTATGAACATAGCGGTTTGAAGACACACGCTCATATTCATAAATTTTAGTACGGTTTCCTCGCAAAACATTGGCGTTAGGGTGACTCTGTGAGTCCTCGGTCTGTATGAAGCCTTTGGACCATATGACACCTTTGGTCTGGGTTTGTCTTCTTCCTGTGTGGTGTCATGATGACATTCATCGGAAGATTCTCAAGACAGCCTTTGGGAACCCAGATCTTCTTCATAGGCGGTCCATTCCTGCAGTTAGTACCAATATACCGCAAACACTTCACCATTCGATTCTTGAACAACTTATAGTTTGCATCAAAGGATTCATCAATGATAATAGGGTTAGCATGTAAAGCCAGATAAGGTGGATGGATCCATCGAAGGTCCCTTTGCAAAGAACCCATGTGGTTTTGGGATACCGCTGCTCAGCTTCCAAAGAGGAACCATCAACATTCATTTTCCTCTCGAACCCAACACCCTCTTTCCTAGGGTTTCAGATCAGAATCTGCTTTTTGAGGACATCGCAAAGTGTCTGATTCCCTTTCAGACTTTTATACATCCCTGTTTCAAGCAACGTATTCAACCTAGCATTTTCATCAGCAATAGCAGTGGTATCCTCCTCAGAGGGGTTAGTTGCCACATTAGTAGTTGAAGACAATGCAACAGTACAGCAGTTGAACATTCATCAACAGAGGTAGAAATATCACGCTCAAGACATTTTAGACATGGTGGTTCAAATCCATCCTGAGCGGAACTGATCTGTTGAGCGGTGACTCATTCTCTTTTGAAGATCTTCATGAGCCGCTTCTCAATTTCTCAAGCTCTTGCTTCCTTTGAAGATAATCATAGGAGAGCTTTTCATGAGTAGTTGAGATCGATTCATGACGACTTTCAAGTTCTTGGTACCTAGCATGAAGATTTTAATGTCTTCAACTAAGGACTGTGAACGTGTCATTTCCGCGCCCAACAGGTCATCGCTTTTGTCTAACAGTTTTTGAGTATGTCCCATAGCTCTTGTTGTTCGTTGCAATTTTAGCAAGTGTTTTGTAGCTGGGTTTGATTCACAATCAGAGTCATCTTCACTTGATGTTTGAAAGTAAGCATCACGTGATTTTACCTTGGCACCGCGTGCCATGAAGCAGTAGGTGGGAGCAGGGTCGTCCTTGTCATCAGCTTCAGCGTTGGTGTGGAAGCCATTGTCTTCAATGTTGAAGATGGACTTGGCAACATAGGCTGTGGCTAAGGCCAGACTTGCAACGCCCGGGTCAGACTCCACCTCCACCTCCTCAGAAGCAGACTCCTCCTCTGAATCCATTTCCTTGCCAACAAAAGCACGAGCCTTGCCAGATGTGCTCTTCTGATGGGATGAAGACTTTGATGAGGACTTGGAAGAAGACTTTGAAGATTTCTTCTTTTTCTTGTCATCAGAATCATATTCCTTGCTCTTCTTCTTCTTCTTCTCATTATCCCAGTGTGGACACTCAGAGATATAGTGTCCAGTTTTCTTGCACTTGTGACAGGATCTCTTCTTGTAGTCATGAGTGGAAGCTTCATCATCTCTTGAGCTGGATCGTGAAGACTTTCTGAAGCCTTTCTTCCTAGTGAACTTCTGGAACTTCTTCACAGGCATAGCAAGTTCCTTTCCAATGTCTTCGTGGATCATCGTAACCGCAATGATTCTTCTTCAGATGAGGAAATAACTTTTTCCTTCAAAGCGCGAGTTCGGCCATAGTTAGGACCATAGATATCTCTTTTCTTAGATAGCTGGAACTCATGTGTGTTGAGCCTCTCAAGTATATCAGGCGGATCGAGTGTCTTGAAGTTAGGAAGTTCTTGTATCATGAGGGCAAGGGTGTCAAAAGAGCTGTCAAGTGATCTCAGTAGTGTCTTGACGATTTCATGCTTGGTGATCTCAGTGGCGCCGAGGGCATGAAGCTCATTTGTGATGTCAGTGAGGCGATCAAACGTGAGCTGGACATTTTCATTGTCGTTTCTCTTGAAGCGGTTGAAGAGGTTGCGAAGAACACCGATCCTTTGATCTCTCCGGGTTGAGACGCTTCGTTGACCTTGGATAGCCAGTCCTGCACTAGCTTCGACGCTTCAGAGACTTACACGCCATACTCGCCTTTGGTCGATGACCGCAGATGATGTTCTTTGCAGTTGAGTCCAGCTTGAATGAACTTCTTGACATCAGAGGGGTGACACCTTCACCAGATTTAGGAACGCCGTTCTTGACGACATACCGTAGGTCGACATCAAGAGCTTCAAGATGCATGTGCATCTTATTCTTCCAAAGAGGGATAGTCGGCCCATCGAACACGGGCAAGCAGCGGAGACTTTGATTATCCCTGCAATGACTTAGCTAAAACTCCTGTGGTTAAACTCGAATCACACGTAACAAGGGAGTACCTTGCTCTGATACCAATTGAAAGTGCTAGTTATCGACTAGAGGGGGGGTGAATAGGCGATTTTTAGGAAAGTCTTCAAAACATGGATGTTTTGAAGACAAACAATAGAAATAACCTAATTGATATGCAGCGGAAGATAAACTACAACAAGCAAACCATAGTCAAGTATGCAATAATGTGAACGTACAATGACTAACGGCAGCTAGGTAGTAAGGATCAGGATGGAAGATAGTATGAAGCCAAACAACGATAGAAGTCAAGCAATGAAGTCAAACAGATAAGGCATATAAGCAATGACTTCACGAAGACTGAATCAAAGTAAAGGAGGGAAGGAATAGAACCAGTCACTTGTTGAAGACTCAGGATTTGTTGGACCAGTTCCAGTTGCTGTGACAACTGTACATCTGGTTAGGGAGGCTGAGATTCAACTCAAGACCGCGTCTTCACCTTAATCCCTTGAGCTAAGGACACAGTCCTCGCCCAATCACTCGTAAGTCTTCAAGGTAGACTTCCGAACCTTCACAGACGACGTTCACCGGCAATCCACAATGACTCTTGGATGCTCAGAACGCGATGCCTAACCGGCTGGAGGATTCACAGTCCTCAAGTGTAATAAGTCTTCAGGTCACACAGACAAGAAAGACTTCAGTGATGCCTAACACTCTTTGGCTCTGGGTGTTTGGGCTTTATCCTCGCAAGGATTTCTCTCTCTCAAAGGCTTCGAGGTGGGTTGCTCTCAAACGACAAAAGCCGCGCACTAACTCTAAGCAGCCACCAATTTATGGTGTAGGGGGTGGGCTATTTATAGCCACTAGGCAACCCGACCTGTTATGTCCGAAATGACCCTGGGTCACTAAGGAACTGACACGTGTTCGAGCGGTCATATTTCAAACACACATGGCAACTTTACTTGGGCTACAAGCAAAGCTGACTCATCCAGCTCTGGATAAGTTTTGCTCTCATTGTCTTCGCTCGAAGACATAGGATTTTGGTTGAGCATCACTTCACCATTACGACTATGATCACTTGGTCCCCACTTAACAAAGACAGTGGTTCCTACGACTCAACAAAGAAGAGAAGGAAACAACGAAATTACGATCTTCAAGGCCCATAGTCTTCACTCAATGTCTTCTCATGTCATAGTATTCAATGTGAATATCTTCACATACCACCATTGTCGCCAATGTCTTCATACATTTTAGGGTCGTCTCGTAGGTAAACCGAATCAATGAGGGACACTACCTGCGTTATCTTGCAATTCTCACAAACGCATTAGTCCCTCAACCACATTTGTCGTCAATACTCCAAAACCAACTAGGGGTGGCACTAGATGCACTTACAGAGGCAACAAAGTAAACAAGAAGGAAGAACAATATTGCCCCCCCTCTTGCTTCACCTTAGATCCGAAGGAGGCCGATCAATTGTTCAAGTGCCTTGCCGGAATCAAAGTTAGTTCCAGATACTGTAGGAAGATAAGCAGATATCTGGACACTAAGAAAAAAAAGGTTCAGTGGGATGAAGTCTCACGACTGTCATGTGATGATGACGCAGTTACTCCCAGTTGCACTTAGAGGGATTATGGACACACATGTGCGTGATACGCTTACTAACCTATGCCACTTTTTTGATGCTATCTCTCGAAAGTCGAGCAATGTGAAGCAACTCCATAGGCTATAGGAAGAGATTGTTGTCATACTGAATGAGCTAGAGATGTACTTCCCGCCCACGTTCTTTGATGTCATGGTGCGTCTATGTGTCCACATCATGGACGACATCATCGACCTAGGGCCGACATTCCTGCATAGCATGATGCCGTTCGAGAGGATGAATGGGGTCATCAAACGATTCGTTCGTAACATGTCCCGTCCAGATGGAAGCATAGCCCAGGGATATCTGACCAAAGAGTGCATCTCTTTCTGTGAGAGTTATCTAACCAAAGACCCTGTTGTTGGTTTTCCCGTCAACAAGCACTGTGGAAGGCTCGAAGGTGAAGGTCACACCAACGGTCATAGGGATGTGAATGTGTTACGCTTGGGCCGACAAAACGACCTTGATAGGGCAAACTTAGTAGTGCTACAACACCTAGATGTGCTAGAAGATTTCGTGACACTACACAACGAGACCATCGCAAAGAAGTACCCTGACCATGGGGTGCACAGGACGGACGCTGAAGTTATTAGAGAGCACAGCTCCACTTTCTTGCGTTGGTTCAAAGAGCGAGTTCTGGCTAATCCCTCGGAAGAGGGTTGTCCGAACGGAACACTCATATACGCTTTAGCACATGGCCCCTCGACCAACCTCGCGACTTATCAAGCATACGATATCAACGAATACACGTTCTACACGAAGGAGAAAGATATAAACAATGATGACCAAAACTCAGGGGTGACGATGGAAGCCATGACCGGGAATGTTATTGAAAGATATTACGGAAGGGTCGAAGAGATATGGGAGCTTAACTAATCTGGATTGCATAGCGTGACGATGTTCCGTGTCAGATGGGCTAAAAATGTACACAGAGAAAACCGACATTTCACTACCATGTGTATACCCGACTCCGATGATAGCGGTACCGTCAACGCCATCGCCAAAAATGAGCCATGGGTACACGCTAAACACGTGACACAATGTTTCTTCATAACTGATCCGATCAATCCCAGCTGTGTTGTCATGTGGAGAAGCAAAAGAAGCATCGCCGGAATGGATGGAGTCGCCAACGAGGAAGACTATGACCAGTACGGTGATCCGATGAGGGAAGATGATGCTGATGACGATGAAACATATGTCAAAAGAAGAATGAAGACTACATTACCTATGAAAGATCGTAATCCCTGGAGAAGGATAAGTCACGACCATGGGCTCAATTATTCGACAACGAACAAAAGAGGGAAGAAGATCAATCTGAAGCATCGTCGTCGTCCAATCTGACAAACTAATCCCAAAGTTTGTGTGTGTCTAGCTATTTTGTATACCGCCGATAGCGGTCAAATGATGTAAGATATATATTATACTAATTATTATCCGGAGGGCAACAATGGTATTGCTCAAATGACAGACCAAATTAAACCCCTGAGTTTGTGGAATATGAAAAAGAACAAGAAAAAGAAAAAGAAAAAAAAAAAAAGGAAGTTTGTGGAATATGAAAAAGAACAAGAAAAATAAAAACAAAAATGAAAAATAAAAATAAAAATAAAAGTAAAAAGATAAATAAAATAAAATAAAAAAGAAGGAAGTTTGTGGAATATGAAAAAGAAAAAGAAAAATAAAAAAATAAAAAGAAAAACTTAGCAGTAGCGCGTTTTTGCCAGGGCAGCGCTATTGCTAAGAAAAAGAAAAATAAAAAAAGAAAAAGAAAAAGTTAGCAGTAGCGCGTTTTTGCCAGGGCAGCGCTATAGCTAAGAAAAAGAAAAAGAAAACGTTAGCAGTAGCGCTTTTTCCCTAGACCGGCGCTATAGCTAAGTTAGTTATAGCGCGTTTTGCCAGACGCGCTATAGCTAATTTGCGTATACAGAGCCACTGCACCCATCTCTTTCTCTCTCTCTCTCTCTCTCTCTCGCCGATCCCTTTCTCAAGACTACCACGCCTTGCCGTTCACCTTTGCACCGCCCATGCCACCGCCGATGCCCGCACCTGCCCACCCACTGCCGACGCCCGCACCCGCCGACGCCCACACATGCCCACGCTGCCATCGACACGCGTCGCACCCGACCCCGACGCCGACCACTGGCCACCCCCACGCTCCCTCCCCCCGTGCTGCCCCCTACCCTAGGTGCAC
This sequence comes from Aegilops longissima, assembly GCA_021605205.1. Classification (NCBI taxonomy): domain Eukaryota; kingdom Viridiplantae; phylum Streptophyta; class Magnoliopsida; order Poales; family Poaceae; genus Aegilops; species Aegilops longissima. The sequence goes on along the minus strand of CM038680.1, from coordinate 662,955,820 downwards.
CCCTGGCCCGGCTCCTCCCACTCTGACGTTCTCGCTCTCTCTTTGACCAAATTTGGTTTTGCAGATCGACGAGGAGGAGAAGGACCCCCTCCCGCGCTGCCGCCGCCGCCGCCCGACCCCGACGCCGGCCACCGACCCCCTCCCGCTCCGGTATGGCCCCCCGCCCCCTCTTCCTTCCTCTCCGACTGTTGTCCTGTTTGAGACCTGCGTGGCCTAGTCTGACTGTTGTTAACAAATGAAAATAAACTTTGGTGAAAGCAACAAGTTTAGGTAGTTAGCTGAAGATGAAATAATTGGTAGAATCAGCAACTGAAGACGTATATCCGAGTTTTTTATTGATGCCACAGCCGCAGGACAGACAACATAGTGTCGATTGATCTGGTCTTTGTTAGCTGACGGCCATCATGTTCATTTCCTTGGTTGTGGTTTCCATGGATTTTAAGCCTGTCTAGGGACACGTTTAGGCGAGCTAAGTGTTAGAGAGTTTTGGGTTTGGAGATAGGGGTTGTCATTCATCGGCACAATAGTCCACACTTGCTGCCATAGAGTGTTCAAATGCTAAAATGCCTATTGTTAGAGTGTTCAAATGGTTTTTGTTAAAATGCATGTTGTTCAAATGCTTGCTGTTAAAATGCCTATTGTTCAAATGTTGTTAATATGCTTTTTTTATTTTGTTGCTAGATTAAATGAAAATGAGTGTTTAGTTTGTTGATAGAGTAAATTTGGTCTCTCCGCAGATTGACGAGGAGGAGAAGGACCCCCTCTGCCACGGCGACCCCGACGCCACCCCCTTAGCCCCGGCGACCCCTGACCCCGACACGCGGTGAGCCACCCCCTCCTTTCCTGTTGTTCTTTAGTTAGGGCCAATTTTTCTTTGTAGGGTGTCCAAATTGACTTCATGAGCAGTAGCATTTGTTAGCTTATGTTGCTGTCCATTTGAAGTTTTTTAAATTTGTAGTTGATGTCCATTTGTAGTTCATGAGGCAAAAAAGTGAACATATACAGAGGCAAATGATACATTTCCGAATCTTAACTTGCATCTAAACAGAGGCACTGCTGCCTTCTTAGTCTAGTGCTTTTGTTCTTTGCTTAGCCATGTGGAGATGTAATGAGTTTTCTTCTGTTTCCTAAACTAAAGTGCACTTGATGTTTGTGAGACTTGATCATTGTTGCACACCTCTGGGTAATGTGAATCCACTTGACATGCATGTGATGACACACATCACTTCAGCACATAGTGCTTATTGTCATTTGCAGGGAAACCGATTGCTAAGTGACCTATGTTTTGCCGAAAATGTTGATTCATTTCCATTCCGGCAAAGTTCAGGCGCTCTATATGTGCACTTTCTAGCAAAGGTCATGCCGAAATTTTCCGTGAATTTCAGCATGACTTTTGCTAGAAAGTTGGACATATCGAGTGCTTGAGATTTGTCGCGACGGGAATGAAACGACATTTCTGGCAAAACAAAGGTCACTTTTTTTTTCATTATTCACTTTATTATATAAAGGTCGATAATTAAACGACTACGACATTGAACCCTAGGAAACATGACCGACACCGATGAAGCCGGAGGTTCTCACTCCCAATTAGGTCGAGCACATGCCTACCTCGACTTTCTGGTGGATCAGGAGAGACAGGAAGCTGGGTGTCCGGACCGCCTTGTCATGACAGATGACCACGGTGGTGGCGCCGGCGCCGACACTGATGCCACCAATGACACCGGCACTGAGACTGGCGCTGATGATGTTCCTAACTATAGCACGGAAGGTGGGACCTCCCAAGCCAGTGAGGGTAAGAAGGAAAAGAGGACATGACGCCCAAATGATCTCGGCACCGGAAGACTGGTGGTCACGGTGGTACACCCTGGCGAGTTCGAGCCAATAGAGCCGCGAGAAGTGGCAGCGTGTTACAACAACCAACTAGCACGCATCCTACGGGATACCGCTAACATCAACACCACAAAAATACGGAAGAATGAACAGTTGAAGAAGCTGCTTCTAACTAGGTTGCACGCAAGATTCCTGTTTCCCGATCAGAATGACGAAGTCGACCCATGGGATGATGATGCCATGAAAAAAGTCAACAACAAAGCCCTAGGGAAGTTCAGCAACGAATTGAGCGCTAGGAAAACTAGGGTGAAAAAGGCGATTTAAGTAGACCATGAAACTGACGCCGAGATTGTTGCAGACAATCCGAAAATTACGATAGAGGACTTTGAAAAGTTCAAGGAGACTTGCAATGAAGAAGCTGCCAAGGCCAGGTCGGAGAGTGGCAAGCAGCTGCAGGCAAAGAACATGGGGAACCACCGCCTTGGAAGTCATGGTTACACGGGAAAGAGGCCCGTGTGGGCTAAGGAGGACGCAGAACGTGAACGTCAGGGGATCCCAGACCCATTGGCTGAGTTCACTGACCAGCAGGAGCACGACTTCATCAGGGCCCGATTCTCGTGGGACCCTAAGAAAAAGTTTTTTTTCACCGACGGGCCGACTAGGAAATTCATGAGAATACTGGTAATTATCATTTTACCACCTTACATATTAGGTTCTGATCAACGAAGTCTACTACATTCTAGTCACATTCGTAAATGATTCACGGTCCATTTTGCAGAGAGAGCAACACAAGCTTGCGACCGAGAGCGACTCGTCGACTCAGTTGACTCAGTCGTCGGCGAAGTACAAGTGGGACACTCCTTTCAACTGGGCCATGAATATAATGATGGGACACCCGCCCGGCCAGCGGCCGCAATATGGACGTGTGCATGGCACCGGGGATGGCGCCACTTGGAAGTACTATCATAGCGAGGACCCCGAGGCCAAAAGACAAAGAAAGAAGTTCAGTCAAGTGACTATCGACGAGAAGGTGGCGCGGGCGATGGAGAAAGCAAAAGCTGAGACAAAAGCTAAGATAATCGCTGCCTGTAGATCTGATATGGTGGCTGCCTTTACAAGCTTGGTTCCAACAGTGGTCACATGGGTGCAACAAAATCCAAATGCGCCACCAAGTGATTTTCCCATGCCCAGCTTCACCGGGAGCAACTCAATGAACACCGCACCCATACCCGTACCTAGTATGGAAACCGCACCCGCACCTCCTCCAGCAGCTGCTCCTCCGCCCAGCTCTCACAGCAGCCCTAGCTCCGTCTCTGGCTTGAATGTCGGGCCGTCGACATTGGCTGAGCTCGACGCCCTCATGGTAAATACGCGTCGTCGCACCTTCATCAACTCAACTAATTAATGAATCTTCAGTTGCCGTTCTTTTTCGATCTCTGACGCCCCACGTATATGTCTTTGTAGGCCGACTCAACTCCATGCACCCTCCTTTATAACATGAAGGGCGGGATGGTGGATGTGGGGAAGGGTACTATAGTGAAGCCTAAGGATCGATTGTTTCACCACCGGCAGATGCCTGATAACGCCTTAAGGCTCTCCATGGCGAGATTGAAAGCGGGCTACGAGGGTCTCCCTCGTCTGATACAAACCGATGGAAAGGATGACGAGACCCCCACGCAGCTTGGCCAATGCAAAAATTGGCCGATCTTGTGGCCGAAAATTCTTCTTCGTGTCGAGGTGGCCGGGAGCACACCAACGGGACCTCAGGAAGGTATGACCACAACACCACCTACACAAGTACAACCATCGTCTGTGCTGCTTGCTGAGATCAAGAGACATGAGGAAGGAGGGCCAACCGTTCCGCCGGCAGATGATGCCATCTGCCCCATGGAAGAGGATAGGGATCATGACATGGAGGAGGCCGATGATGACCCTAACCAGTATTTCAATACTGCCTTTGACAACAAAGTAACAATGAGTCAACCATATGAATATGAGATGCATGTACCAGAGCCGGAACGTCCCCGGGAGTGCAAGAAGTCTTTGTTCATGCAATCCTCGCAGGACACGCCTCCATATGTCGGTTCCACCCAAGCCCAACTACTTAGCTAGAGTCGTACAATGCTGAGCCCAGCAACACTAGGGGTGGTGCTCAGGGAGGGTCTGACAGACCCACCAACACCTCAGCCCACCAAGAAGAAGCAGAGGAAGAGACCGGCGGCGAGAAAATCCAATAAAGCTGGCAATGTTGGTTCTAGCAGCCAGCCGCCTTCGACCAAGGTTGACCATGTACCGATGAAACATGCGCCATTAATCCATGTCGCGGGAGAGCCAATGTTACCGGCGAATGCACTAGCTGACATAGAAGGGGATCTCAGGAGACTCCGTGATCATGTGCTTTCGACAGAGAGAAGCCTCCTCAACTCGGATGATCTAGGATACCCACTTTATACGGTTCATGTGCCGAGCAGATGCAAGATGTATGTCCACACATGCCCCACGGACCTCTTCTTCCTAAGGTTTGATTACATCTTCCAGATGTTTCAAATGAGGACACTCGATTTTACGTTCGTCCGTCTGTATGCGCTGCACATGAACTACGTCGTCAGGAGAGAGCAAGTCACCGGTCTTGCGGTCGCGGACCCATACTACATGCATGAGGGATTTTTGTCAATCAACGACGCCAACCGTCAATATGCGAGTCAGTACATCGAAGAATTCTTGGTCAGCAATAAGGATAAAGAAACGATTCTCCTACCTTATCATCCCAGGTAAGTCATCCGCGGATAGCACTATAACACATACATACTTTCCTGCATTTCAATAGTTACTTTGCACGCATGGAGGCTAAACTTGATCGTGTATTTTGCGCAGTGGGGGGTGTCATGCCGTTCTCATTGTTCTTTACCCGCGTTAATCCCGCGCTCTATATTTGGACCCGTCGTAGAACATACAGAAGAAAGATTACACACACATAAAGTATGTTCTGGACAGAGCTATGCTAGGCTTCAACATGCGGGGTGGCTACATCCAACACAAAAAAAACAAATAAGGCCAGGCTTTGTTTCAGCCACAAGATCGACTTTCGCTGCATCCAAAGCAACCGCAAGAAGTGAGAATGATGGATTCTACGCCATCCATCTAATGATGGAGCTGAAGGATGTGCAATCACTTTATGTGAAATCTTCATCCGATACCCATATCCAGAGATGGGCGAAGCCTTTGAGCCGTGCGGATAATCGACTTCAAATGATTTCTACCGGATCCAACAGGAAATTGCGTCCATCATCATCAAAGATGTCCTCAAAGAGAATGGGATGTTCTACGCCAGCCCAATATCGCGAGCTGACGTCCGAACCCGCATTGCCCTACAACGTCAGGACATGGTGCCTTTCACTAAGCTTGGGTGCACCTTCAGATATGGATAGATGGGAAGAGTGCAATCGCTAAAAATAATGTGTACATTTAGTTACTTGTTACTCACATATTTAAACTTCAATCTCTCAGTACGACAAAACTATTAGATGTATGGTGCCGCGCTCTAGTTAATTACTTTTGGTATGATTAAATTTGTTAATTATTTTTACTATATATGTTGCTTCTATTTCATAACTGTTTTGTTCTTCATGGCATATATATGTGCATCTCTGACAGGTATATAGATCAACGATGGCGAGGAAGTGGTATGCCGTGTATGTAGGGCATATTCTGGGTGTGTATGATGAGTGGCCAGAGTGTCAGACCCAAGTCTCCGGCTTCTCCGGCGGAAGCCAGAAAGGGTTTGATAGCAGAGCGGAAGCCGAAGCTAGTTACTTGAGATTCATAGCACAACATGGGATTCAGAACCAGCGCCGCTGCAAAAACTACTACATAATACCGCTTATGATTATCGTGATCGCTCTTATCTTCTATGCGGTCATATCATAGTCTACATTGATGATGAAACATGAGTATGTGACCATGTAGTTGCATGTATTGAGAACTTGTAATGACTTGTAACGCTATTTCGAGACATGTATTCGACCATGATTGATGATGATGAGATATTTGAGACATGTCAAGACTTCTAATAACTTTGGCTCATCGATGACTCACTTGCTTTTCAATTAATATGCATGTTCTTATATAAACGGTGGATCTGTTTAATGGTGTATAGAGCCAAAACGCAAAAAAAATACAAAAGTTAGCAGTGGCATGGGGGTAAAGATTACCAGTAGCACTCAAGTAACTGTAGCGCTGGCTAGTTTCACGCGCTGTAGATAATTATCAGTAGCGCTGGGTGAAAGCGCGCTACAGCTAGCTTTAGATACCAGTAGCGCTGGGCCAAACAAGTGCTACTGCTGTAGCGCCGTAGCAGTAGCGCGCCTGCCCGTGCTACTAATAGCAAGAACCCATCGCTACTGGTAAGGGTTTTCCTAGTAGTGCCGCCTCCTTTCCCATTAACTGCGATACGACACATGCATGCGGAACCTGCCCCGCGCATGCCCCCCACGTCATGCATGACCTCCCCCACGTCACGCAGGTCGTGGGGAAGCGCAGCAGATGGAAAGTTACTACGGTAAAAACCGCCCCGCCTGCCCGCGCACCATTTTGGGCCTGGCCCAACAACGCGTTGTGCCTATGTGTGGCCCAGGCCCGGGGGCTCCTGTCGGTGTACTAAAGTAGGGGCACTCCTTTGTACCCCTTACTTGTGCGCGGGCAGTCAGAGCCACAGGCCGAAGCACACTTAGCAGGGCAAAAGGGAGGAGTCAAAGCCACAAGATGGTCAAAGTGACGCCCAGACCAGAAACACCAAGAGCAAGCAGGCAAGGAGGGTTCCCCCGGCAAGACCCTTGCTGGGGCGACCACATGGCCCCGGCAAGGACCTTGCCTGGGCCGCCTGCCCACTGCCAACAGGTTCGGGAGGTACCTCTGGGATGGCATTCAGATCTTCGTCAAAACCATCAACATATGAGATCAGATGAGGATCAGAAGACGGCGACCCTTGGCGGGACCTTAGCCAAGGAAACCCACAAGACCCCCGGCAAGGTCCTTGCCGGGGACGACAACGCGCCATGGCAAGACCCTTGCCGGGCCACCCGGCAAGGCCCTTGCCAAGGGCATGAGCGGGGCAACTGCCAGGCCCGCACCAACCAAGTCTTCACCGCCGTTCACATGCAGCTGCCAGCCCAACCAGCTGGGCAGGCACCTGCGTGGCAACATGCAGCTTCCAGGCCAACTCAGCACACGCCTGCATGGCGGCATGCAGATCTTCGTGAAGGCTCCACCGCCGCGCCACCTCAACTGCTTGCCTGCCTACATGACACCGCATGCATCGCTGGCCAGGGCGTGTGTCGAAGCGAGGAGGAGCGGCAACGGACAAGACGGGCCTCGCTCCCGACCCCGATAAAGCAAGAAGACACCTAAGCTACGCATTAAATGCGTCTTGTCCTGTAATACGAGCGATAAGCTCATAGCACTGTAGGCTTTTCCACCTCCTGTGTGCCACTGTAGCAGCCCCTTTCGACTATAAAAGGAGGCCCGTGGCATACTGGAGAGGGATTCGGCTCTTTTGAACCATGCAGCCACCGTAGCTAGTTCAAGAGCTCAAGAACATTCAATACATCCACCAAAGTAGGACTAGGGTTTTACGCATCCTTGCGGCCTGAACCTGGGTAAACTATCCTTGTGCCGATTGCTAATCCTGCTCTTCTCACAACCATGGCCCCCCGCAACCGCAGAAGGGATCCTCGTGATCCCATAGGCGTCGTTTCCCACCGACAGCCGCCTCGTAGTTAGGTTGTTTTTAATTTCTTCTAATGCAAATGTGGACGCGTGGACTCTCGCCGGCCTTCCTGCCGTCTTTAATGTTTAAACAAGTTGTTTTTATTTTAAATGTCCATGCACAGTTTTTTTGTCGGTGCCGTCAAAATGGGTCGGGCCAGCATTGGGCGCATGAGCGGATCCAAACGTGGAAGCGGACGTACACGCTTGGCTGACCCAAACGGACAAAAAGCGGACGAGATAGCTGTCCGTTTGGGTCGGCCCGTTGGAGTTTCTCTAACTAACCATAGATTCAGGACAGACAAATATACCACATGCAAATTTAAGGACAGACAAATATGATGGGACAACGAGGGGATTTGGGGAAAATGGTAGGGGCGATGGAGGTGGTTGCCCTCTTTATATGATGGGACGTTTCGGGCATGTCCATGGATATGTTCTACCCCACAACCGCGGTCTTGCATGAGCCCACGTATACGTGGCCCCACTCGTCAGCTAACGGTCAAAGGCATAGACCCGACGACAATGTCCATTATAACCAGTTATGAGGGTTTCGGGCAAGGGAGTGGGGAAAGGTGAGCAAAAGTTAACAGAGTGGGGATGAATGAGTAGAGCTAAGGAAACAGGGCCACACAAATAAAAATCCCTTTAAATTTAGATCATGTATGGTTTTAGTTTGTGTGCCTGTGACACGCATGATTGTGCATTGTAGGGTAGCACGGGTTCTCAGCAGATTGTGGTCGAGGGTCCGCGTGCGAGGACTACTACAAGATCCGCGAGCTCCTTTATTGACAATTCTTTTTGTTGTAGAGGTGAAACGCCGCACTACTACTTGTGGGTTGTGTTGGGTTTTTCACCGAAGAGGAGGAGATGATGCAGTACAGTAGAGATAAGTATTTCCCTTAGTTATGAAACCAAGGTTATCAATCCAGCAGGAGAATCACGCAACAACTCGTTAACAATACCTGCACACAAAATAAAAAATCCTTGCACCCAACGCAAACAAGGGGTTGTCAATCCCTTGGTGGTTAATTGCAAGATTAAATTTTATAGTGATATAAAGATAGATCGAACAAAAATGCAAAATAAAATAAATAAAGGAAAATTGCAGCGAGGTATTTTTAGGATTTTTAATATATGATGAAGTAGACCTGGGAGCCATATATTTCACTAGAGGCTTCTCTCTTGAAAATGGCATATGGTGGGTAAAAAATTACTGTTGGGAAATTGATAGAAAAGAAAATAACTATGATGATATCTAAGGCGATGATCAAGTATATAGGAATCACGTCCGAGACAAGTAGACCGAAACAATTTGTCATCTACTATTATTACTCCACACATCAACTGCTATCCAGCATGCATCTAGAGTATTAAGTTCATAAAGAATGTAGTAACCCCTAAGCAAGATGACATGATGTAGACAAAGTAAACTCACACACGAATAAACCCAATCCTTTTACCCTTAAGAGCAATGATACATACATGTCATGTCCCCTTCTGTCACTAGGATTGAGTACCACAAGACCGAACCCATTACAAAGCACCTCTCCCATTGCAAGATAAATCAATTTAGTTGGCAAACCAAATCAATAGATCGAAGAGAAATACAAGGCTATAAAAATCATGCATAAAAGAGTTGAGAGAAAACTCGAATAATATTCATGGATAATATTATCATAAACTCACAATTCATCAGATCCCAACAAACACACCGCAAAAAGTGATTACATCGGATAGAACTCCAAGAACACCACGGAGAACATTGTATCGAAGATCAAATAGAGAGAAGAAGCCATGTAGCTACTAACTATGGACCCATAGGTTAATGGTAAACCACTCACGCATCATCGAAAGGGTAACATGATTTATGTAGACCCATCTGTGATTGATTCCCCCTCCGGCGGAGTACCAGAAAAGGTCCCTAGATGGGATCTCTCGAGAACAGAGGCTTGTAGCAGCGGAAAAAGTATTTCGTGGACTCCTCTGTTGGTTTCACGATTTTAGAGAATTTATAGAGGCAGAGTTAGGTCAAACGGAGCCATGTGGGCCCCATGAGCCACCATGGCGCGCCCTAACCCTTGGCCGCACCCTGGTGCCTCGTGGGCCAGTGCTCCATCTTCTAATCACCTCTCTAAGCTTCCAGCGTCCTCTTATGTCCAGAAAAAATCACCAAAAAGTTTCGTGGCATTTGGACTTCGTTTGGTACTAATATTTTGAAAAACCAAACATAGGCCAAAAAATGGCAACTGGCACTAGGCATTAAGTTAAAAGGTTAGTCCCAAATATGATATATAATTGCATGTAAATGTCCAAGATTGGTAATATAATAACATGGAACAATAAAAAATTATAGATACATTGGAGAAGTATGATGTGCCATTGTTGTCTGTTGTACAACCGACCGATGAATAGACAAGTGGAAGCTGCCTCACTGACATAAATTAATCCCGGGGATGCCAGTTGTACCTTTTCTTATTGAACACCTTTGTCTGTCGCTAATGTCATTTGCGCGTTCATATTTTAGTTCATTGATTTCACATTTCTGTGGTATGTGTGTTGCCACCTGTGACTGTGAGCAGTTGACTTAATAATGAGATTGCTTTTATCATTGTAATACGTAATGAAGGGGAGAAACTTAATTATGTAGGAAAACAAAGCAAATGTTTTATTACGGTCGTATGTTCATGTTTCGACGAACTACAGTTTTCTGTCTCTCCCAATGCTTGAACTTCCAACCTTTTTTCCTTTTCTTTTTGCGGGATTATCTTCCAACTTGATAACCAGTGAACTTCTAGGGTTTAATGGAGCATAGCTTGTGACAGTGTCCTGGACTAGGGGGTACTCACCACGTCATCTCCCGATCTGTTAGATTGGGCCGAGGACCCCCATGGCCGTATACTCATGGGCCAGTCCGGACAGTTGCCGCATACAAGGAAGATTCCACAAGACTTGGCGATCAAGACAAGGACTCCTCCCCCACCGGCGTATTCGGCTAGGACTCTTGTTATCCTAGGCCTCTAGTGCATTATATAAATCGAGGCCAGGCTAGTCGATAGAGGGAACAACAATCATACCATAGGCTAGCTTCTAGGGTTTAGCCTCTCTGATCTCGTGGTAGATCTACTCTTGTACTACCCATATCATCAATATTAATCAAGCAGGAGTAGGGTATTACCTCCAACGAGAGGGCCTGAACCTGGGTAAAAACATCGTGTCCCTTGTCTCCTGTTACCATCCGCCTAGAGGCACAGTTCGGGACCCCCTACCCGAGATCTGCCGGTTTTGACATCGACATTAGTGCTTTCGTTGAGAGTTCCGCTGTGTGTTCGGCAAAAGGTCGATGGCTCGCCTGTAGATCAACTGCGACTTCGGCATCTTCGTCACCAGCTCGACTGGTCACCTTGTTCGACCAAGGACTGCGCCCTACCTCCGATCGTCATGTTTGGATGAGGGCCTTCATCAACATCAGCTCCAATCTCTATCAAGATCATGGAGGAGTCATCCAGGGAGCCCGGGGGCTCAACGTCAACATTGCCCTCGGGCGACCGTACTGTATTTCTGGACAGCGGACTTGTGTCCGCCGCCACCACCTCCTCATGTGTCGTTTTAACGATTGCTTCGGTGTAATTGTGCGGAATTGAGTCTACAACAACCCTGGAAAATTTCGTCGAGTTCCGATGGAGGAATCTCTGGCAATCTCTGATATACTGGAGCCGCATTGAATCTGGACGAGAATCCGGACGAGTTTAGGGCGTGGTGTCCAGCTTCTAGCTCGGACTTCCTTTGGAAGATCCAACCGTTGACCGGCTGCGGAATTCCTATATCTACCACCCCTCAAAATTTCAGCTCGATCCGACCGTCCAAACTCCGGGAACCTTCCGATTAGTGCATCACTTTTCGGATCTGTTTTTTGCGCGAAAATGAATCCGACCCGAGTTCGTCTTTTTTATGAAAGGGATTTCGGACATCCTTTTTGAAGGAAGTTTTGTATGGGGTATTGTGTTTTGTTTCTGAACACATCCCACTAACTTTAAGATCTTTTGAACATCATCTTCAACATCATGCTGGTGTCAAACCAGTCCGGCAATATTGCTCCACGGCTGCCGACCTGCGCTAGACACGTCGTCACTTTGTTGAGCCAAGCTCAACTTCTTCGGATCATCATCTCGGCAAGCCGAACAAGAGTCCGGCATCGCGAAGGTTAAATCATCACCAACATCTCCACCCCACGGATTACACGGAGCGGGCATACCGGCATCGCCGCACGGTCGCTTCATCAAGCCGGCATCGACCACGTCACGACCTGCATCGGCAGGGCCGCACTATTGCTTCTTCAAGCTGGTGTCCATCACGCCGACCTACTTCGACATCTTGGCTGGACCGGGGGCTTCGCCATCTCTTCATCAACCTACTCCAGACACTTCGGCGTCACTAGCCGACCAGGCAATGGGTGCGCGGATCGAGTCCCAATTTTGGGAATCACCTTCCTTCGAATTGCTACAACAAATAAATCAGGTGCTATTAATCCTAGTATTTCTTTTTTCTTGTTTGGGTTAATTTTTCCCAAGGAATTATTACTCTGGTTTGTCCATCATATGTACACAGGTCTATCAAATGGTGGCCGCATTATCGACGGTCACATGATGGTTCGATCAGTTTCCGTACATAGTCCGGCGAACGCCGCATTCGGAACTCGGACCGACCTGTGAATCCAGGCTTTGCCACACCTTTATTGCATTACGCCGACGACCTGCACCGACATCGACTTCGGCGCCAGGCCATATTTCTTTTATTACTCACTTTGCATAAATTATTTATTATGCAACGATTTTTTTAATTATCATTATTACTATTATCTCCGGTTTGCGCCATTTTTTGTGCACAGGAAAATGGTCTGGGGACTTCGGCGTCACTCTGCAGGTCTGCATTGACCGTGCTATGTCACCACTTCGGCGTGTCGAGCTCTCTGCTCCGCCACCTCGGGACCGGCTTGGGGGACGGAAACTTGTCCCGTATCAAGCTCGGACCACGTCATCAATACTGAACATATTAACCAGCTAAGTAGCTTTCATGCTCAAAGCTTTAATTTCTAACTTGTGTTCGGTTTGACCAAGCATTATTCTTTTTCGGAAAATTTTGCTTGTAATTTTTTTTCTTGTCCAAACTTTGTTTGTGACGCATAAATTCAAATACCCAATTCATTTGCGGCTTCCTTCATGAAGCTTTTCCTCTTGCATATGATTATACTCGTACGGCTTCATTCCTTGTTCGTGTATTATGCCACAATATGCACCATATTGACTTAAGCGATTTGCAAGCTGGGTTGCCTCGCTCCTGTGTTTACCCCTACGTTCCCGATTGTTCGGCTTGGGAGTAAAGGGAGCACCTCTGTGATTGTCAAGATCGGGTCACCCGAGCCGGACCTCAGACTGGGTGAAGCCGAAAGCTAGCGCTCTTACTGTTTTCAATAATGGTCGGCACACAACGGAACTCATGAGTACAAAAAATCTATTGCACAAGTCTCATATTAACAATGAGCACCGAAGAAAGGTATCGGTGGGGGTACTATTTTCTTCGAAGATACTTCTTACACTTTATCAGTAATATAGCATAAGTTCCCTGAGCGCGCTTTGTCTGTTACAACCTTATGACCTGATTGCCTGGTTATTGGAAACACCGCCGATATTCTCGACAGATGGAGTACATAACACTTTTCGGTCCCTGACCGAAGAGGGAGAAGCCGACGGTCGGTTAAGACACGTTTAAAGTTCGGTTGAACATAGATATGATATAAGTACTTCGGTACATGCAATCATTCTTTTACCCAAATCATTTGGGGGCTCTTAAATTTATATGAGCCGTTTTATGATAAGTGTTTTTCTTCTTAGTCGTTGCAGAGTTTTTATTATTATTTATCACTCCTTTTCTCGACACGAGTGTGCGGTCACTAGCCGAGGAGCCTAATTTCTCTCTCAAAACCGCTAGAGTCTAGTTTTCTAAACTGGCCTAATGAGAAGTACTCCGCCGGGATGGGAGACTGAAGCCGTAGGCTGACCCGCCAAGTCTTGAGATAGGATGTGTCATGTTAAAGCACGGCAGAAGCACTTTTTTCTAAAGTCCAATTTTGGATTGGCATCGAACACTTGATCTTGTTCGACGTCATGTTTTTCTTGGCGTTTTTGGTTTTCAAGCTTTTGGCACTTTTAAACTATTTGTGTGTTTTCAGCACAAGTCTCATGAGGCAACGCCGGACACCTTTAGAGATTCGGCAAAAACATTCTCGGATATTGCTATATTTGCATCAGTTTGAATTATGTCTTGACCAATAGTTGGGTTGCCCGGCTCGCGCTTGCCTCCTACGTTCCGCTTTGTTGGCTAGGTGTGCAAAGGAGAACCACTGCGATTGTGCTTCCAGCTCGCATGGTCAAGCACCTCAGTGGAGAAAGCCGAAAACTGACTGTCACAATAGGTGTAAACTGGTCAGCGATCTGATGACTATATTAAATGACGGGCCATTCATAACATTGGCCGAAGTGTTTCCGGCTTGACCTTGACTGGCGCCAAACACTACCGGGGGCTAGTAACTGACCTCCCAAACTAAATCCTCAATATTTTGCTCTTACATTGGAGCTGAGGTTTCATGATCATGCTTAGCATGACAACCCAAAGAAAGGAACCTATAGCGGGACTATTTTCTTTGGAAGACATTTCTTCTGTTAAACAGTAATATAACATATCTCTCTGCATACCTTTGTTTATAAAACCGTATGGCCAGATTGCCTTGTTTGTCGTAAATCTTTGCCCTCATAAAGGCTTTATAAAGTAGGACAAACACTCCTCGGCTACTGGCCGAGGAGGTTGCAGCCGATGGTCTGTCAACATAGTTTTGTACAATGCGGATCCGAGCATTAATGACATAAAGTACTTGGATACATTGAGTCATTACACATAATTTGTGATTTTACTATGGATATCGATCCTTAATTGCCACCCGTGCCGCATTAAGGCTCGGGGCTCTTGGGCTTCGGGCTTATTATTTACAAATATTAAAGGGCACATCAATCCCCGATCCGGTGTTGCCACCCGACCGGTGTCTCGGGGCTCTTGCATTGCCTGTTCTATGCAGAAAATTTTAAGTGCAATACAGTTTCGAGGAGATTTTGATCCTCGGGTTGGTCGGCCGCACCCAACCTGAGTCTTGAGGACTGAGCACGCCGCTTTTGTGTCCCAAGTATTCGCCGAGCTAGGACTTGATCCTCGACTGATTTTGCAAATCAACTCGAGTCTCGGCAGCTCTGAGGATCAGCGGTCTTATGTCATCCTTCATGTGCATCTCGGGTTTCAGACCGATACCCACCTTGAGGGCTACTGGCTGTATATCTCGGCAGAGAATAAATTGCACCGATCAAAAATATTGAAAAAAATTGGCCCACATTCGGGGTGGTGCACCACCTCGGAAGTAGTCCGGCATAAAGCTCGGACGCTAGTGGCTGGCTCCATAGAGGGCATTTCCGGCATTAAGCTCGGCTAAACTCCTTCAAACTTCTTTGAACCAAGGTGATTTACGACACTTCGGATACATAATCCGGCGTTGGAGCTCGGATACAGTCCGACGTTGGAGCTCGGATACATAGTCCGGCGTTGGAGCTCGGATACATTCCGGCGTTAGAGCTGGGAAGCGGTCCGGCGTTGGTGCTCGGCTGCAAAGATACCTCAAATGCAGTCCGCGTTGGAGCTCGACGAAGAGGGCGCTGCCGCCGGAACAACTTCAAACCCGAGGTATGGCATAAAAATAAGAAGGCACCGATAAAGGCGGAAACTTAAAGGGCTCCTCGGATGCCGACGTCTAAACTCGTCGAATGCATTTGGCGATCCTCAAGATCAAAGATGAGAAGATTTGTTGAACCAGTTTTCAAGACCGCGAAGATGAAGAACGGTTCGGAAGAATCGAGGCGTCCCTAAACTTGAAGACCGGTTCAGGGGCTCTCGGCGGTGTCTGGACTAGGGGTACTCACCACGTCATCTCCGATCTGTTAGATTGGGCGAGGACCCCATGGTCGTATACTCATGGGCCAGTCCGGACAGTTGCCGCATACAAGGAAGATTCCACAAGACTTGGCGATCAAGACAAGGACTCCTCCCCCACCGGCATATTCGGCTAGGACTCTTGTTATCCTAGGCCTCTAGTGCATTATATAAACCGAGGTCAGCTTAGTCGATAGAGGGAACAACAATCATACCATAGGCTAGCTTCTAGGGTTTAGCCTCTCTGATCTCATGGTAGATCTACTCTTGTACTACCCATATCATCAATATTAATCAAGCAGGAGTAGGGTATTACCTCCATCGAGAGGGCCCGAACCTGGGTAAAAACATCGTGTCCCTTGTCTCCTGTTACCATCCGCCTAGACGCACAGTTCGGGACCCCCTACCCGAGATCCGCCGGTTTTGACACCGACAGCTTGCTTGCATTTTTTTGGCATCATCGTTTGAGATATAATCTTGTAGGACCGAACTAGGCACAAGCTCAAGTTGAACCAAGCATCCAAAACTGAAAGAACAAAACCTATAGATCGGCGATAAAAGTGTTGTTGTGTCCACAGAGATGGATGTATAATTTGTCCTTGTTTATTATTAGAATACTTCCTCTGTTCCTAAATATAGATTTTTTTAGATATTTCAATATGGACGACATGCAGAGCAAATTGAGTGAATCTACACTCTAAACTATGTCTATATACATCTGTATGTAGTTTATATTGATATCTCTAAAAAGATTTATATTTAGGAACGGAGGGAGTATTTTGGAACACTAGCACAAATATAGTTTAGATGTGGTTGTAAATAAGACCATTCAGGACTAACCCTTGGAGGCATATTTTTATAGAAGAAATTTAAGCACCACAGACACTCCATGGCTCGAGCCCTGGTGAGCCAGCTAGCTTCCGTGCTATCCTAGCCAACAGGATGACACTATTTTCTCATGTGGTTGTAAATAAATTAGGAAAATAAGAAGGAAGAATCCACTGTAGTCAAATTTCTCCAACACATGGCATGAAAGTGCCTAGTTCAAGCAAATTCCAGACGCATGGCTCATGAGAGATCGACAACAACTCTGGTCTCCAACAGCATGGCTTCAAAGGACATGACACCAAGAATAATGAGTCGTTCACGGATCTAAATATGAATTTTTGCTACTGTGCATAAATAGTGAAATTTTCTTATTGTAATCTTAAGTCCAAAATCTGGCAAAAAAACCTCAAGTCCAAATGCCAAACTTGTTCTTACCCTTGTCTAAAATGTATATGCTCAAGTCAACGCCACATGGTCCTGACATGTGGGGTCGCCCTGTAAAATCAAATGTTTGACGTAAAATTCTCTAAACATAAAGTATAGACTTGTAAAAAATACAATACAAACTTATCAATTGGTGTAAGGGAGTTAAAAAATACCACTACCACATCTTTTCTTTCTCCTCTCGCAAGGCGACTAGGGAAAGTTAGGTGATGTAGGACTTCACAGCAGAAACACTCGGTTGCCTTGCAGTTCTAGTAGAAAAGTTCTGAGCTCGGAGTCCAAAGCATCAAAAGATGAACAAGAGTCATATGGCGATATGATCGGCAAAAGATTGCCTACCGGTTGAAAGTCACATCATATGAGATTCTACCATCCATGGGTGTGAATGAGATCAGGACCTTGAATCGCTCACTCTCAATTATGAGTGATACTGATTTGAGTGGGAGTGCACTTTATATTAAAATTTGTTTAAACACTAGTGCAACATTAATTATGGATAAATGTGTAAATGAATTTTGTTTCTATCATTGTAGATCAATGGCTCACTATATGTTCAACTTAGACCTTAGACCCTATGTTAGGGAAAGAAAAGTTGGCTACTAATGATGCAAACTATGTGGATTGGATCCAGAACTTGAGATTTGTTCTCAAGAGTCCTAAAAAGGAGTACGTGTTGGATTAGCCCCTACGTGATGCTTCTGCAAAGGATGCACCACCAGAAGAAGTTGTTGCTTATGTTGCTCGTAGTGATGCCTATGATCCAGTCTAGTGCCTCATGTTAACTTGCATGGATCCTGAACTACAAAAGCATTTTGAACGATCTAATACTCATTTTATAATTGGGTCAGTGGAAGTTCTGTACAAGAAGCAGGCATGGACTAAATTTTTTGAATTAACCAAGGCCTTGATTGAATACAAGATGGACGATGGTTCCTCGATGAATGAGCATATGGTAAAGCTTGATGGTTGTGTTGACAGACTAGCTTCTCTAGAATTTGGAATTCTTCAAACACTCGGTACAAATATTGTGCTTGCTTCACTCCCCCATCTTACGATGGTTTATCATGAATTAGAATATGAATGGGATGGAGAAAAGTGAAAAATTGCAGAAACTGGATTGCAGAAGAAGAAAATAGTGTTGATGGTTAATAAGACCGCGAGTTTCAAGAAGAAAGGCAAGTCCAAGAAGAAGAAATCTATTGAAGCTAGTAAGATTGAGCCTTAGAAGAGAAACAGGGGCAGAGCCAATAAAGAGACTGAATGTAGCTACTATAAGCAGAAGGGACACTAGAAACATAACTGCAAGAAGTATTTGACGGATAAGAAGAATGGTTCTTCTGATAAAGGTATAATCGTTATAAAAAGTTAATATTATCTACTTGTAAATTTCTGTATGTCATGGATATTTGATACTGATCGGTTACCCTCATTTTTGCAAACCGATACAGGGACTACAAAAAGCTCACGAGGAGAGAAGAAATTAAGTAATGATAAAAGTCGGGAATGGTGATGGGATTGTTGCTCGGAGACCGTCGAAGTCATGTCTTTAGTTTATCTTCAAGTTTTATCTTAGAACTAAAATAATAGTTATTTTTTTTGGAGTTATGTAATGCATTATCCTATGGATTATGTGATGGATATTCTTGTAAGTATTAAACAATAGTTGTTCTTTTTATCATGAGAATATGGTTTTGATTAAACCTCTAATTTATGATGGTTTATTCATGATGAATTTTGAAATTTGTTATCTATAACATTAAAGCTAAACAACTTGAGAAGACTGATAAAACCAGTAGTGTGTGGCACTGCTTGGTTATATCAGATGAATTGGCTGAATACATTGTGATGTATTAAGTTCGATGGATATAAAAGGGCGCGATGAATATTTTTCATCAATGTAATGAGTAAATATGATTTACTTGATAAAACATATGGATTGAAATATTTGAAATAGTTCAAATAAATTCGGGATGAAGATATAATATCATTATGGCAAAAGATAAACAAGATTATTCTTTCAAGAAGAGATATATGTGAGTCATAAGTGTAGCAAGCAATTGAATAATTATGGAATTATTACAATTACCGATCTGCTCTCATTATTTTTTGGGGGGATTTATAATTGACAGAGAAAATTATTCACTTAAAAGAGCCACCAACTAAAAGTCTGATAAAAACTATAAAGAGTTATAGAATTTTTTAAACCAATGTTTGATCATAGTTTTTGTCCTTACACAAAATTCAAGGACAAAATCTTTGTCAGAGAATTGATGTTTTTCGAGAAAAGTTTACTCATTAAAGGAGTAAGTGGGAGGATGATAGAGCTTATTGAGATTATTGAATTTTAGCTTAAGTTGAAAAAAAAATTAAACCAGAAATGTTTTGGAGCAATTTGTCCATAAAACTAAGCGAAGAATATAGGGCCATTTGCATTTCTGCCCCTAACCCGAACTACCTATTCAGATTTGCCCCTAATTTCGAAGCCAGCTCAAATTTGGCCCTCCGCCTTTAGGTGCCCTCACAGAAATGCCCTTCTGCACCGTTACCGTCCGGTCAAAGGGCTTTGACCGTCTCGAAAAAAATAGCAAAAAAATCTGAAATGTTGCAGGATCAAAGATACTCAGATGCGCATGGTGCATGCAAATTTTTGTGCCATTTAGACATACCAGGAGCTCGTGGCAAAGGAAAACAATAAATCTGTATGCGTGTGAATAGTAAATTCAAAAAAGTATCAAGAAAATAAAAAAAAGATTTTTTTTGGCATCCAAGATGCTCGGGTGTGCAAATTTTTGTTATCAAATGACATGCTAGGAGCTCTAGCAAAAAAACCAAAATAGGTTTTTTTTAAAGTTTTTTCTGAGCCAATTTTTTTTCTTCATGAGCTCCTATAATGTCCGAACACATCAAAATTTTGCACACACCTTGCGCATCCGAGCATCTTCGATGCCAAACAAATTCATATTTTTTTGAATTTTCTTGCTATTTTTTTGAATTGACTATTCACAGGCGTACATATTTATTGTTTTCCTTGGCCACGAGCTCGTGGTATGTCTAAATAGCACGAAAATGTGCATGCTCCTTGCGCAACTAAGTATCTTTGATCCCACAAAATTTTAGATTTTTTGGATTTTTTTTGCAATTTTTTAGAGACAATCACAGCCCTTTGACCGGACGGTAATGACGTAGAAGGGCATTTCTATAAGGGCTCCTAATGGCAGAGGGAAAATTTTGAGCATGCTTCAAAATTAGGGGCAAATCTGAGTAGTGCGTTCGAGTTTGGGATACAAATGTAAAAGACCCAACAATATATTTCATTAGATGTAGGAGCTTGGGTTAACACTGTAGCAAAATGCAAAGGTCAGGAAAGATTATCAAATATATGGAATACTTCATCTTAGGTGAAGATGAAACCTACGCACTACGAGGAAGCAGTGATGGCGCCTGGCTAGAGAGGTATTGCTTAAAGCATTGAAATCCAAAGTGAAGTCTTTATGCAAGGAACAAGTGTTGAACTTGGTGAAACCTTTCGAAGGTGTGCCAGGCACAACATTCATGGATGATGATCCTAGAAGAAAAGTTTTACAAAAAGGTTTTGTAGGAGTGGAAGAGATGATCTTATCAAATCTTCTTATTAGTAGCAATAATAAAATTATAAATGAATTACAATACTGAGTGTTGTGTATTGTTCATATATAACAGATGAGTAACAAAACTCTTTTGAAAATATTTCAAACATGATGTATATAAGATACAACCACAAGTTTTTGCTAGGAATACATGAATGATATAAATATTTCATGCCATTTATATGATTTGAAATAAAATATCAAGTAGTTGGAATTTGATAAAGTAATTGGAGAATTTAAACTTTATCAAGAAACTTGTGGATACAATAAGTTTAGTGGGAGCTGTATAAGCATTTCTGATCTTGCATATGTATGACATATCACTTGACCAGAGATAATATAAAGTATATTAGCACAAAATATTAAAAATCATGTTTCTAAAAAGACCTAGAATTATTCAATGAAAAGCTATACAAATAGATTGAAACATCTGATTATCCTAAGACATGTACTGTGACAAAGTTTTAAAGAAGTTTAAACGGGGAAAATGTTTTCTCAAAATGTCACATAGAATAAGAGTGTGTAGATATCAATATTGAATACAGTTTATAAGCATGTGTGGATGGATAGAGTTCAGTTTGCTTTAGAGATTGAATTCATCTTTTATGCTATCGAATGTACATAGCCATATGTTTCGTATAAACTAATTTTTAGTAGTAAGTGGATTTTCAAACATTCATGGATAGTGATCCTAGAAGAAAAGTTATACAAAAAGGTTTTGTGGGAATGGAAGAGTTGATCTTATTAAATCTTCTTGTTAGTACCAATACTAAAAGTATAAATGGATTACAACATTGAGTGTTGTGTATTGTTGATATAAAATAGATGAGTAACAAAACTATTTTGAAAAGATTTCAAATAGGATGTATATAAAATACAATGATACGTCTCCATCGTATCTACTTTTCCAAACTCTTTTGCCCTTGTATTGGACTCTAATTTGCATGATTTCAATGGAACTAACCCGGACTGACGCTGTTTTCAGCAGAATTTCCTTGGTGTTATTTTTTGTGCAGAAATAAAAGTATTCAGATTGACCTGAAAATTACAGAGAATTTTTGTCGAATATATAAAAAATACTATCGCAAAAAGATACCACAGAGGGGCCACCCAGAGGCCACAAGCCCTGGGGGCGTGCCTACCCCCTGAGGGCACGCCTCCCAGGCTTGTGGGCCCCCTCGACCTCCTCCGACCCTAATTCCAACTCTATATATTCCTATTCACAGAGAAAAAACCAGAGAGAAGGATTCATCACGTTTCACGATATGGAGCCACCGCCACCTCCTGTTCTTCCTCGGGAGGGCTGGTCTGGAGTATGTTTTGGGCCCAGGAGAGGGGAAATTGACGCTGTCGTCATCATCAATCTTCCGCCATCATCAAATTCATGATGCTCACCGCCGGGAGTGAGTAGTTCCATCATAGGCTTGCTGGATGGTGATGGGTTGGATGAGATTTATCATGTAATTGAGTTAGTTTTGTTAGGGCTTGATCCCTAGTATCCACTATGTTCTGAGATTGATGTTGCTATGACTTTGCTTTGCTTAATGCTTGTCACTAGGGCCCGAGTGCCATGATTTCATATCTAAACCTAGTATGTTTTCATGAATATATGTGAGTTCTTGATCCTATCTTGCAAGTTGTAGACATGTATTACGTTTTATGATTCGCATACCCCAAGGTGACAATAATTGGGATTCTTTTCGGTGATTACCGTAGTTTGAGGAGTTCATGTATTCACTAAGTGCTAATGCTTTGTTCCGGTTCTCTATTAAAATGAGGCCTTAATATCCCTTAGTTTCCTTATGGACCCCGCTGCCACGGGAGGGTAGGACAAAAGATGTCATGCAAGTTCTTTTCCATAAGCTTGTATGACTATATACGGAATACATGCCTACATTACATTGACGAATTGGAGCTAGTTCTGTGTCGCCCTAGGTTATAACTGTTGCATGATGAATGCCATCCGATATAATTATCCATCATTAGTCCATTTCCTATGATATTTTCACATATTGATCTTTGCTAAGTTACCTTTGTCGTGCTCCTGTTACAATTATTACAAACTTCCTATTGCTACTATTACCGCCGTTACCGTTACTTCTACACTACTTTGCGACTAAATATTTTGCTGCAAATATTAAGTCTTTCAGGTGTGTTTGAATTGACAACTCTACTGCTAATACCCATGAATATTCTTTGGCTCCCCTTGTGTCGAATCAATAAATTTGGGTTCACTACTCTACCCTCGAAAACTGTTGCGATCCCCTATACTTGTAGGTTATCATACAACCACAATTTTTGTTAGGAATACATGAATGATATAAATATTTCAAGCCATGTATATGATTTGAAATAAAATATCAAGTAGTTGGAATTTTATAAAGTAATTGGAGAATTTAAACTTTATCAAGAAACTTGTGGATACAATAAGTTTAGTGGGAGCTCTATAAGCATTTTTTATCTTACATATGTATGATATATCACTTTACCAGAGATAATATAAAGTATATTAGAAAAAATATTAAAAATCATGTTTTGGGAAAGACTTAGAATTATTTGATGAAAATATGTACTGATAGATTGAAACATCTGATTATGCTAACACATGTATTGTGACAAAGTTCTAAAGAAGTTTAAATGGAGAAAATGTTTTCTCAAAATGTCACATAGCATAACACTGTGCAGATATCCATATTGAATACAGTTTATAAGCATGTGTGGATGGATAGAGTTCAATTTGCTGCAGATATTGAATTCATCATGTCTGCTATCAAATGCACATAGCCATATGTGTCGTAGAAACTAATTGTTAGTAGTAAGTACCATAGTGATCCTCAAGAGGTTCACAAGGGTGATTGCTTAAAAGACTAAGTACGTCAGCTGGATGATTTTTTTTCTTCATTTGCATGGAGAGATGAAGATATTCTTGTAAATAGTTACTGAAAATGTTTGTTCTGAAATTAACACAAACAAGTTCATGACTGATATAAATTAACCATCGGGGTATAAAAATTTGAAATAGTTTCATAAAAAACATGATTATGTATTTTATATATGGTATAGATTTAAGTTGAGAAGCCTTCAATAGAATATAATCTGGATCAATAAAAGTTTAATGATATACTATGGTGTAGTTCCAAATACGGACCACATGAAGATGTAGTAAATGGACTATATGGAGATATAGTGTAACTATAAAATGGACTATATAGAGATATAGTGTTACCACTAATATATGATAAGAATTACACAAGAAAAAGTAGATATTACAAGTTTAAGGAGCGTATAAAGTCATGGGAACATGGAGGCGGTGGAGTGGTGCCTATGGGCACCACCTTCCGCCTCTCTGATGCTCCTTGGGACCTTCTAGACATGAAAATTTGTGACTTATTTTTTCTTGTTTTTTTTTTGTCACTGAAAAATTATCCTCCTGGTAAGTCCAAAAATGAGATAAACCAAATAATGAAACTCCTCGCTGTCAGCCAGAACTTCCCGAAGCCCGGCACGGTGGTCCGTCATCTTCGCATGTGCTGTCGCTAAGAATGCACCGGTGTTCGTGCGAATGCTTGTCCCCACGACAAAATTAGAGGCCGCTAGCTCACCTGAATTCGAGCTGCTGGCTCTAACGAACGTAACCGCCTCCCCCGAGTCATGGTGGCATGCCTGCACATGCTAGAATTGGGGCTAACATATGTGGTGGTCATCCAACAGGCGCGGGGCTGTGGCGCACGAGACCTATTATTGCTCGAGTTCTTCCTCTTGGATAGAAGCAAATATTGCAGCTCGTGTGATGTAACTTGGGGCATGAAGGCGGACACGAGTCAAAACTCATCCTACAGCCCAAGGAGAAACTGGGACACAAAAAACATGGGGCTCAACAATGGGTCGAGCGATAGCAAGTGATATATGTGGGTCTCGAAGTGTTGGTGGCATTCCTACATACTGCATCCCTCAGGCCTGACCACCGTCCGATTGCCCATCGTGTACCAGGAAATACCCAAAAAATTCTCGGCCACGCTTCTACCACAATCTTTTACGTCATGGATGGCCCAAAGAATGTCATGCAGGTGCGACTCCAACGTGCCCAGGACGAAAAACCCATTTTTTGTCATAACTTTTTGCCATAGATGTACGAGACCACCACATTTATGATGATATGTGTTTTTGTCACAATTATTGTCATGGAAGTGTCACTTCCATGACAGAACAAGCTTTCATTCGGGCCATAATGTCACAGACGTGCCTTTTTTGTAGTGACTTCTTTGACCTGAATACATTGTTGAGACTTGGAGCCTTGTAGGTTGACAATGTAAAGTTTTGTAGATCAATAAAGCACTCTTTTGTACAACGTTTTCTATCCTTTTACTCTTGGATTGTAAAAGCATACGCCAAGTTGATTTCTTGTGCTGGCGTGTGCGGCTGTCTATTCGGATACGGTGGTAATTCACTGTACCCAAACAAGGTGCTATAGATACATTGGAGACATATGAAATGACACTATGCAATGTAATAAGTAGCATGCATATTTCCCATTCACACATATATAAACAAATATCAAAATATTATAATAGTTAAATATATTTATTTAATGAGTTTAATATTATTTTTGCATAATTCGTAGGAGAAAGGCGAGGACCTCTTCAGATTTCCTAATATTTTGTGATATATTATTTTTTTAACATGATGCTATCAAGCATTTGCTTACATTCACTACTGCAGGATGCTGCTAACGCGACACTATGATCAGAGACCCTTTTACGAAACTATGTGAGATGCATTAATCGCAAACGGGGATGTAAAAAACCATCAAAAAGATGCAAAACGTTTGCGAGGGCGGAGACATCAAACACGGTTCATATTTTAGTTATGTCTGCGATGCGGGGCATACAGTTGATACAGAACAATGGTTTGCGATGAGGCAGAACAACATAAACGAGCAGCCATATCAATGTGTGGGCGATATAAGGCATACGGTTTGCTTCGATGAACTCTGTGCTATTAGGAATGCAATAGAAACGGTCAGCCAGATCAAGGTGTGTGTGATATACAGCATACGATACACTCGGACGAACTGTTTTTGATTAGGGAACACAACAGAAACGGTTCAACTTAAAAAGATGTGTGTGATATGCGGCATAAAGTTCACATGAATGAACTGTTTGCGATGAGCCAAAAGAACACAAATGAGTCGTGTAAACAAGATGTGTGTGATACTGGCAAACAGCCGACTTGGATGAACTGTTTGCGATGAGAAATTACAACACAGACAGTTAATACAGTTAGTTCATGTGCGATTCTGTGTGTACAAAAAACTTTGAAAATGCAAACTAGTTGCTTGCGGTGGCTAGGAGTATCACACATGATGCATATGCGAGTACTCGTGTGCGATGATTAGTAAGTTACACATACGTTTCCTTATCTATACCCCTATAAAGTGTGCGAATAACTTTGAAAGATGGTCATTGGATGAAACCAATCCGACGGTGCAGAGATGGCAAATCCGAGCACTACTGGCCATTGGATATCATCTACATTCCACCAGATTTTGCCTCATGTACAATATAGAAGACTACATGGTTGAACTTAAGCATAATGCACAAACCTCAAAACACAAGAACTTTTCCTTTGTTCTAGAATCTTCCATATCATAATTGCCCATTTTTTCTAGACGAATTGCTATTATTTGTTTTTACTTTATGCTATACAACACAGAATTCCATGAATCTTAAAATAGATTAGCTTTTTTATAAAAACTAATTGATTTTGAATGAGATGAACTATAAGATTAAATGAACATCTACATCATGCATATATGACTCAAAGCTTACATGCTATAATGTGATATTTATTCATAATTTGGTTGCCAAATCTCATGTGTGCAATGCACATGTACCTTATAATGTTAACATGTGTGTGAATTTGCAATATGGACAATTAATATGCAAATGCCTTCTGGACATCGGCCGCACGCTTAAACTCAATGAACTATGTACGGTACTAATACTTTCCATGAAAATTTAAGAACTTGGGTAACAACATTTGAGTAATATATATATATATATATATATATATATATATATATATATATATATATATATATATATATATATATATATATATATATAGTGGTTACACTATTTGACAAGGATCTTCGTAACACAGTTTTGACAACCATATGGTCCATATCTACATACTTAACATAGTAACAACTATCACATTTTAAGAGGCTAAGGGCCAACAACCATATGGTCCATATCTACATACTTAACATAGTAACATCTAGCACATTTTAAGAGGCTGAGGGCCAACAACCACAACTATTTGCTGGAAGCAGCTTGATCACGGCAACTCGGCATCTCGTCAATGAAAAAGAAAAGCCCTCCTGTGCCTTGGTAGAGCATGAGTAGAACAGTGTCTCCAATTTTCCAATATGGATGCATTTCCATGACAAGCGAGAACTTGTTAATTTGAATGGTTCCATTTCCGCGAGAAATGCAGGGCCTTGCAATCACTTTGGCGTTATTAGCAGGCACAAGTATAATTCGACCACGCCGGGAAATCGATCCAGGAACTTCTACAGCGGGAAATTTCTGTTAAAATGTAGAATAAAAACAAATTGTAACGTATCGTTGAATATATATATAGTTTATGAGCATTAACATTAAAAATAGACTTTTTACCAGCGTTTTGTGCACACAATTGGTCTAGTTCAATGTGTGCACCATAGTTATAATTAATCCCATCCAAAATCCAGCGTTAATACGCTATGCTATCTCTGTCAGATTATCAACAAAGTTTATGACATGCTTCAAGTCCTTCCAGTGAAATTTGGTATGCTTAGTAACATACCGATCGTTCACTATGCATCCAACATATCCTGCTTAAAATGTGGAAATGTATTATTTATTCAGAACATGGCCGAAGAATGTATAGTGCGCATAAATTGATAAATATAATTTGTTACTACCTAGGAACGGCCTCAGAAAATGAAATCACAATTGGTTGCTTAAATAGTGATCAATTAGTCAGAACAAAATACCCCGATTTTGCTAAGTAATATGACAACATTGAGAAAGTTGAAAGGACACTAACCTCGATCAGACTTTCATCGGCTGATGACGTTGGGGAAGTAAACGTCCATGTTAATTAGACCAAGCTGTGGTGCACGCACTAGAATTTTATTGTCAGTTTTCAGTTCATAACACTTAGACATTTTTATCCAAAGGTCCGCATTAAAATAGGAGTGACCATCTTTATCAAGTTTTACGCTAACCGTCATTGTAAAAAATCCATGCTGCATTGTTAATATGACATCCTGGGAGTCATCAACAAAGTAAAGCCCAAGATTTCCTTCTACTCATGTTCTTGCAAAGCAAGGGATGTACTGCTTGAAATGAAAATGAAGATTGTAAATTAGATATATTGAAATAACAGAGCAAGATGCAAATATGGGAGTAACTGATAGAACATATCAATATATAGATGAAAGCAAAGTAATAAAATATATAATTAAAAATAGATAATGTAACAAAGATTTGATGCAAATATGTAGATAATGTAGCTACATACGGTATATGTTAAAAAATTTAGGCCATGCCGACCGTGGTAAGTTGAGATTGAACATACCGAGTGCTCCCTGAAGTCATCTGGAATGGTGAGATAGAACTTCGTTTCTGACTAGCCACGACCACACTTGCCCGATTTGTGCTCGCACTGTGGACACATGAATGAACACCCACGAATCAGCTAGAACAAAAATGATTCCACGGTGATTTCTGCCGGTTGATTAACAGTGACGGACGGACTGCGATAAGTGATGAGTGAATATTTTGCTAAGTTGATTACCTTCTCCATGAGAAAAATCCCCGGCCAATCCCGCAGAAAACCCCAGTCGACCAGAGTCTAGAATGTCGGTGCAGATAGGCGGCGAAAAGCGGTAGGCGTGAAATCCCATGCCATTTGGAGCGCGACCTCCACCCACCGACAATAGCCATCGAGCTTAGGGTGGCCACCATGATAGAAGTTGATGAGGTGTAGAGTTATGGAGGAGTCCGCGCCGAGTGGGTGGGGACGAAGTGGGCGAGGGTTTTCTTTTTTCCTTTTGCATGTGTGAGTGAACACACATGGTTCGAAGAGGCAACGGAGATGAATCATGTGTGATAGTAAATAACCGAGACTGAATGGGAATCCAAATTTGCTTTGTCCTTTGTCCATGAGTTGTTTTCTACGAAGAAGATAAACCCTGCTAATCACCGTGTTCAAATTTGGCACTTTTTCGGGTTCATTTACAATATTTAGGGGATTATGTCCATTTTCTAGGCATTAATGCACATAATTCAAATTCAAACAATGGGTGACTGAAAAGGTGTACGAGAACGGTCTGGAAAACCATGATCATGCTATTTAGTAAATTCTCATGCCTTTTTCAAGGAATTGTGTTTACTAGGTACTATACAAAAATGAAATACATGCTTGCAAAACATGACGCCTGGCTTGGTGCCATGGTATGTCCTCGCCATGCCCTGGTAAAATTTTGAGAATTTTTGTCTTATGTCATCATGCACGCCATTCATAAATCAAACCACCACGAAGGAAATTTCATGGTTTCGAGGGGGAAATCATCAAGATTGAAGGGGACGGATTCCAAATATCCTTCCTAGCTTGTCATCCAGTTTTTTCTACAATCAACATACCCCCTTGAATGCAACGTGTCCAAATTTGGCATTTTTCCGGGCTCATTTACCATATTAGGGGATTATGTGCATTTTCTAGGCATTAATCCACATAATTCAAATTCGAACAATCGGTGCATGAAAAGGTGCACAAGAACGGTCTGAAAATACCATTATTTAGTAAATTCTCAAGCCTTTTACAAGGAATGTGCAAAGATTTCAAGGGAATGTGTGGCAATAGTCAACCACAAACGCGTCATTTACTGGGTTATCAACTATAGAAAAATGAAATACGTGCTTGAAAAACATGACGCCTGGCATGGTGCCATGGTGTGGCCTCACCGTTCCCTGGTTAAAAGTTGAGAAGGTTTGATTTATGTCGTCATGCATGCCATTCATAAATCAAACTATCACCGAGGAAGTTCCATGCTTTCGAGAGGGAAATCACCAAGATTGAAGGGGAATCCGAATTTCCGTCCTAGTTTGTCATTCAGCTTTTGTTCCAATGATCAACATACCGCCTCAAATGCAGCGTGTTCAAATTTGACATTTTTCCGGGGTCATTTACCATATTTAGGGGATTATTAGCATTTTCTAGGCATTAATGCACATAATTCAAATTCAAACAATCTTTTCACGAAAAGGTGCACAAGAACGGTCTGGAAAACCATGCTCGTGCTATTTAGTACATTATCATGCCTTTTACAAGGAATGGGTAGATATTTCAAGGAAATGTGTGGCAATAATCAACCATAAACGCGTCGTTTACTGGGTTAACAACTATACAAAAATGAAATACATGCTTGGAAAACATGACTCCTGGCGTGGTGCCATAGTATGGCCTCACCGTGCCCTGGTAAAAAATTGAGAATGTTTTCCTTATGTCGTCATGCACGCCTTTCATAAATCGAACCATCACCGAGGAAGTTTCATGGTTTCGACGAGGAAATCACCAAGACTGAAGGGGGGGGGGGTCCAAATTTCCTTTGTCCTTTGTCCACGAGTGTTTTTCTACGATGAAAAACATACACCCTGCAAATCAACGTGTTCAAAGTTGGCACTTTTCTGGGTTCATTTACCATATTTAGGGAATTATGTGCATTTTCTAGGCATTAGTGCACATAATTCAAGTTCAAACATTCGGTGCATGAAAGGTTGCACAAGAACGGCCTGGAAAACCATGCTCGTGCCATTTAGTAAATTCTCATGCCTTTTACAAGGAATGGACAGATATTTCAATAAAATGTGTGGCAATAGTCAACTACAAACGTTTGTTTATTGGATTTTCAAATAAAGAAAAAATGAAATAAATTCTTGAAAAACATGACGCCTTGCATGGGGCCATGGTATGACCTCACCATTCCCTGGTAAAAATTTGAGAAGGTTTGGCTTATGTCGTCATGCACGCCCTTCATAAATCGAACCATCACCGAGGAAGTTCCATGCTTTCAAGAGGGAAATCACCAAGATTGAAGGGGAATCATAATTTTCTTTGTTCTTTGCCCTGGAGTTTTTTTCTACGACGAACATACACCCTGCAAATCACCGTGTTCAAATTTGGCATTTTTTTCGGGTTCATTTACCATATTTAGGGGATTATGTGCAATTTCTAGGCATTTAGCGCGTATAAATCCAATCCAACTACAGCTGCAGGGGTGTGATGTGAGGGACGTGGATTGCTGTTCGATTGCGGCTCATCCTGTGGTGCACATGCGCGATCCGCGTGGCTAGGGTTCCTGCCAATCATAACGCAACACATAATAGGGTCAGCGCACACTGTTTCCAGAAGCGACGAAGATGAACCGTGTGCGATAATGAACGAGCAAAATTGTAAGGGAAACCAAATTTCCATTGCCTTTTGTCGTTGAGCTCTTAAATACCACCGCACTGTACGGCTGCCGGCCCCTCCATCCCAGAGCTCTCTCCAAGCATCATTCATGGCACCGCGGCGCACAGTAACTGGTAAGTAAGCGATATCATCCTGCCACGCCGCGTTCCTCGTCGCCCGCGACCGCACACATGGTAAGGAAGCGATGGCATCTCACCGCGCCGAGTTCATCTCCGCCGGCTGCCACACAGTTACGTGGGCGGACTTTGAGGCTGCCATGGCCGAATGGACAGTGGATCTAGAGGCGGCCAAAGCCGCATAGATGGAGCGGAAAAGGCAGAAAGCATTCAAGAAAAGAGAGTCCCGCCGCCGCAAGAAAGAAGAGGCTGCACAACATGGTGAGGAGAGCTTGGCGGAGATCGAAGCACGGTGGGCTACCTCCTAAAAGAACGGGAAGGAGAACACTGACGTCTGGCCAGCATGCCCCGATGGCAGCATGTGAGAAGTAGTTTAAGTTTGTAGTAGTAGAGCAAATTACCACTAGTACTTTAAGTTTGTGGTATTAACGTAAAATGTCGGTAAGAGCATCCTTTGAGGGCTTTGAGCGTTGATTAGCATGTGTGCCTGTGTGCGTTTTTTGCATTAATCATTAGAAGATCACAAAACACACGGTTTCTATGCCGTACCCGTGTGTTTTTTTGCGTCAATCATAAGAAGATCACAAAACACACGGTTTCTATGTCGTACCCGTGTGCGTTTTTAGCGTTAATGATCCATAAGTCCGTTACCTGTGCGATGTTTCCTAATAAACCAGGCATACCATTGACCGAAAAAATCAACTACACGTGTACATTTTTTTGGAGACGGGATCTGCCAATTTTCTATTTTCTTGCACACGAGTATTTTGCGCGCTTCGTCTGCATTGTGTGTTTCCTCTTCCTAAGTTTCACGTTTCACAGCGAAATTTTCAATAGGCGCGTGATTTTAGAATTTATTCCTCCAACCACATCCCCACCCATCAAATTTCCTCAGTATCTCCCCCCTCCCTGCGCCTCCCCCTACCGGCAGCTCAAACCGCCGCCCCCGCAACTACAGCTTCAACCACATCTACGATCTGTTCGGATCCAGTCAGGTAACCCACCGATCTCTATCACGGCCCCAGCTTGATTGCTTAAACAACGCCTTTGAAACAACCTCATGCCTCCAAATCCCCACCGCCCCTACCTCCAGAGAATTGCCGCGCAAGCCCAACCACATATCACGTGGAGGTCAAGGAGCTGATGGCGGTCCATGGTGCGATGGCCGCTATGCGTGTTGACCCGGAGGAACAACTCGCCTCCGCCGACACCGACATGGTGTAGGCTATGGCCCAGAGGAAGTGCCCCAGCGACTACCCCCCAGGACTGAACAGGTATGATCTGAGCAGCTAAATCTTACAAATACCACTTGCAATGGCTATGTTTTATACGGTTGATTTATTAAGCATGTTCGTGCCTTGTTTATTTCAGTACTGCACATTGTGTGATGTTCAAGTATTATCTGTCCAGCTCAATTTCACCAATACCAACAACAAACTTATAATACATGACTCATGATATCAATAGAGATGCTGCCCATTTGCTATTTTTGGTGGATGCTAACCCTGTTGTACTTAATATGCCTGTCCATGTACTTACGCAGGGTCATAACGGTCGATGATGTTGTTTGCTGCATCCCATGTCTTACAGTATTTCACATCATTTGTGCAATTGCAGTTTAACTTCTACCATTTACTGGTTGCCTGTAGGTACACATGTCAGTGGCACTGATCCACGCTTCAACTTGGAGGAACAGCTCGCCTCCATCTCCGTTGACTTTGGGCAGGCTCTGGCCAAGATGAAGTGCCCCAGCAACTACCTCTTAGGACTTACCAAGTATGTACTCACCAGTTCAATCTTACCAATACTAGTTGAAATAATGGCTATGTTCTGTACGGTCGATGTATTAAGCATGTTCTAGTAAACATGCCTAACACGTTTTAGCTACTTTCCCTGCCTTTTTATAGACAACTGGGCCATTCTCTACTCTGCAGCACCTGCCTTGTGATATTTAACTCTGCCAATTGCATTTTATCAGTACCGGTTTCAATGGCTATTAAGCCTGTTCCAATTAACAGTTGAATCCATTTTTAAATAGTTGTATTTCAATGGCTACAAACTTAAAAAACATGACTTAGGATCCTGTTAAGCCTGTTGCAATTATTAGTTTATCCATTTTTAATTTGTCCCTTTGCTACCATGCTACTCTCTGTAATGAAGATATACTAGAGATGCTGCCCATTTTCTATTTTGGTGGATGATAACCCTTTTGTACTTAACATGCTTGTCCATGTACTTACACAGGGTCATGACGACCGATGTTGTTGTTTGCCATCGAGGTTAGCTCCATCCCATGTCTTACATTATTTCACATCATTTGTGCAATTGCAGTTTAACTTCTACCATTTACTGGTTGCATGTAGGTACACATGTCAGTGGCACTAATTCATGCTTCGACCCGGAGGAACAGCTTGCATCCGGCGCCTCTAACTTTGGGCGGGCTCTGGCCAAGATGAAGTGCCCAGAAACTACCTCTCAGGACTTACCAAGTATGTACTCACCATTTCAATCTTGCCAATACCAGTTGCAATTAATGGCTATGTTTTGTACGGTCGATGTATTAAGCATTTTGTAGTAAACATGCCTAACACGTTTTAGCAATTTTCCCTACCTTTTTATAGACAACTGGGCCATTGTCTACTCTGGCAGCACCTGCCTTGTGATGTTTAACTCTGGCAATTGCATTTTTATCAGTACCAGTTTGAATGGCCATTAAGCATGTTGCAATTAACAGTTGTATCCATTTTTAAACAGTTGTATTTCAATGGCTACAAACTGACAAAACATGAATTAAGATGTTGTTAATCCTGTTGTAATTAACAGTTGTATTCATTTTTTAATCCGTCCCTTTACTACCGTTCTACTCTTTCGCAATGAATATATCACTACAGATGCTGCCGTTTTATTAACATTTGCTATTTTTGGTGGATGTTAACCATGTTGTAGTTAATTTTGGCTTTCCATGTACTTACACAGGGCTATAATGGGCGATGCTGTTGTTTGACGTTGAGGTTACCTGCATCCCATGTCTTATAAACCATCTATTCCTAAATATAAGTATTTTTAGAGAGTCCAATATAGACTACATAAGGAGCTAAATGAGTGAATCTAGATTATAATCTAAACTATATCTGTAATTCTATATACATCTGTATGTAGTTCATATTGAAATCTCTAAAAATACTTGTACTTAGGAACGTAGGTAGTTGTATTTACATCATTTGTGCAATCTCAGTTTAGCTTCTAACATTACTGGTTTCTTTAGGTACATATATGAGCGGTATTGATCCACGCTTCGATCCCTTTTGCGTATGGGGCAATGAGATATTCATGAACAAGCATCAAGTGAGAAACTAACAAAGATTGTTTGGCAAAAGAAACAGGTAATGTGAATTAAGCTCTTTATTTACACCTTGTCCAAGACAACAGTGAACTATAGGATGGTAAGTAATGTGTTGCCTTTTCCCCCTGTCCACAACAAGTTACTCTATTAGACCTCAGTATCCGATATTTTTCTCTTTTTAGTGGTTTCTGAAGCTATTTACTGATGATTACCTTGCAAAGTACATGACCAGAGTGGAGGAAACTAAGGTTAAAGTATATAATTCATGCTACCATGATAATGCTCTAGAAGTCTTCCTGAAGGCGGTGAAGGATGGGCGGGCGATCGTCACAAGGGGTTGGATAAAAGTTGTTCGTGCCTATGGAATGTAGGAAGGCACATTATGGGCATTCTACTTCTTCAACACCATCAGCAGTCAAAATGATTTAAACTTGTCTCTTCATCCTTACCGGCTGTAAATATTGTGGTTCATCATAGTTAATTGCTGTCTAATCCTGTAATTACTGAACATATTGTACTGACAATTTTATTTATGGATTCGTTGTTGAACCATTATGCTGAGAATTTGAATTGCATGTTTCATATTTCAAAATTTCCCCGAATAATAAATTACAGGCAAAAATAAAAATATACAGGAGCGAATAAAATAATGTGCACACGGTTAGAAAGAACACAGCGTGAGCGATGAAAAAAAAGAGAGTAGACGGTTCTTTGACGTGAAACGTTTGCGATGCCCGACGGACGCACACACGGTTTCGTCTCATATGCATGTGCGATTCATGGTAATACAACAAACGTTTCAAACCAGTGTGCATGTGTGATTGGAATACCAATCGCACACAGTTATGAAAATGGACACGTTGGCGTTAGTAGAGCCACCGCACACATTTTACATTCTTGAACCGTGTGCGATAACGAACCTATGACAAACATATCGGCAGATTAAATGTTGATGCCCACCTTTTTGACATGACTATAGCGGCGTAATCGTTTGAGATGTCTCTCTGATCAGAAACGTAACGTCGAGATGTAACGTGTGGGACTGGGGCGGCTTCTCATACGTTTATTCTATGGCGATCGTCAGTAGCCACTCGCCCATCCCCGGCGGTTTATGGGTCATGTGGGAAGGACCCCCTATTGCCCACACTCACTTGGCAATGGTTCCGAACACCGTCGCGGAAAAGGGTTAAAACCGTTTGTATAGCACCGACGCGTACCAGTGATTTATGCAATATATTTCTATATATGAGCATTTATAAGCCTTCTTATCCCACCCACCCACCACCGATCGGCACTCTCCCCCGATACTCTATTTCTCCAATGTTCTTCTTCCTGTCCACCCTCCATCATCTCTCTCATGCTACCCAACACACCCCTCTATCAATTTAGAAGCAGACAATACTGCATATCTGAAAGATGGATCATTATTGAATAAAATCTCCCAATATTGGTTTGCCATATTTATTTGAGTGGAGAGCGGTGACGATTTTTGCATCATGAAGGCGATGGAGATTGGTTGGCCATGAGCTACGTCTCCCCTTCAGCCCTCCATATATAACGCAACATAATCAGAGTACGAGCCACACCAACACCAAGCAGTCAAGCAGCAAGAGTGGAAAGTTCTCCATTCTCTTCCTCCTCA
Source organism: Aegilops longissima (assembly GCA_021605205.1). Lineage (NCBI taxonomy): Eukaryota > Viridiplantae > Streptophyta > Magnoliopsida > Poales > Poaceae > Aegilops > Aegilops longissima. The sequence continues at coordinate 662,919,679 of CM038680.1, read as the reverse complement.
TCCTCCATCTCCTCCACTGTAAATTCTAGCCTTAGCCTTCATATCCCTATTACATCCTTTGTTTCTTGATCTTTTTTCATCATCCACCCTTTGTAGCTTTTGTATCCATGTATTATATACATGAGTTTACAAGAGGTGTGGTTATATATGTGTAGGGTGTAAGTAGTTCATTAGATCTATATAGTACACTTGTGTTGACATCCATGTTTATCCCTCTATATATACGTGTTGCCATTTTTTATGGTTTATTTTCTATGTTGATGTTATTTGGCTACGTCTATCTTTTGGAGCTACATGATTTCTTAAATAGAAAGAACATGCAAAATTAATCATGCATATAACAATCGATCAATCTATATGACGGAAGGTACCAGATTTCTTCTGTTACTTTTTCATCATGTTTTGGGAATTCTATAATAGTGAAACTATGATGTCACTAATTAATATTACATTTTTGTGTTGACTATTTTCAAGAATAACAATCTCCTTGCGTGTGTTTGGCATGAGTGTGTAAGGGAATAAATAATTTCTTTATTCTATTTTCAAATTCTTTTAGCTAATCATGGCATCCAAGGCCCAAGGATCCTCCTCTATGAATACACTAGTTGTTGAGGACAACACAATTCAAATGATGGTCCTCTCGACGAAGTTACGCAATTTTCAATGTGAGATTACTCTAGCCATGAATGGAAAAGAAGCTGTTGACTTATTCCTTGAGGGGAAGAAGTTAGACATATTTTTTTGTGATAAGGACATGCCCATCATGACTGGTCCTGAGGTGCTTAGCTTCCCCTTTGGATTTTCAATTTTTTTAAATTTTTTAGAAATGTATTGATCTGAACATAAGTCCTTGTTTTAAGTTTGCAAATAAACAAAAAATATTTTGTTGTGTTGCTTAACAAGCAGTTGTAAAGATCCGTGCTATGGGGGAAACTGATGTGAAGATTGTTGGGATGTCAGCTGATGTGTTCATTGCTAGTGCTGATGTTTTTGTGCCCAAACCAGTCAAGGTTCAGGATCTCGAGTCTATAATTAAGTAAGTCATACACAAGAAGAAGAACACCATGGTCTAGCACAATCCAACTTCCTTGAGGGATGGAGGAAATATTTTTCTGCTCATGGAACAATGCTTTCTTATGCATGCATTGCCGTGTTGTTTAGTTTTGGTGTGTTTTCTAATTTCAAAAGATCAATGTTAAACTTCGTCCGTTCTAAGCAAGAAGAACATGAGACGCTATCCTTGATTCCATGGCATTAATATATTTGTTGATCGGCACCAATATAAATAGGGTGCAACCTAATAAATATCATGCATATTTGTCCATTGTCACTTTGATAAACAAATACCAGAAAGAAATAGTTACATAATTTATTTGCCAACTTTAATCGAGGGTATGTTTTGGTAATTTGTAGGAGAGAGGCTTGGAGCTACTTGAGGTTGTTTTAACATTTCGCGGGACATTGATTTTAACACAATACTCTGAAGTACGTCCTTGCATTTATAAACCTCCACAAATAATTTTGCAATATATTTTCATTTCTAAATATTTATAAACCTACTTATCCCTCCCTCCTACCCTGAGTGCCTCTCTCGCATGATCCTCTACACCGTCGTTGCTCTTCGTCCCATCAGCCTTCCCTAATCGTACATCTATTATGCTACCCAACACATCCATTTGTTGTCGCATAAGCCACCAATATTGCATTTCCAAAGATGTGCATCATTCATATATGTGTGTGTGTGTTTCCATGTTAATTTATGCCTCCTAAAGTACTCAGAGCCCATTCAGATCTCCATAATTAACAAAAAAAAATGAAAATGGTAGAATTTCTTTTGTTGTGCACAACAAAAAAACCAAAAAATGGACAAAGAAAAGTGTTGATATTTCCAACCGGCTAGCCCATTCATTCCATTTCTCAACTAATCACTAGCGATAAGAATAACTAATGTTAAACCAGTTGAATTAGCTCAACAACCCTGAGCCATCCATGCAAAATTTTGGCCAGTAACCGGCCACATTTACTTGCTTTGAGTTTGTTGAAAGAAAGCACTGGCTTTGACATCAACATTTCATGCAGTTGGGTGGGCATGAAATTGCACCGGTTGATTCAGGGTTTGGAAAGGTGGATGAGAAGCTCACTTTGCTAACCCCCCCCCCCCTCATCAACTCCAGTAGACCACAAGTCAGTTCTTGTGGGTGATCTGAAATTGGCCAATTTCGAGCAATTCCTAGCAAATAAAGGTTTACAGGTATGTCTCTGTTTTTTATTTTGAACTTATGATATAGCATCCCTTAGTCATCCTATCCTTCACGTTTTGGCTTTATAATGTGCATCAAATGGATATTTCTGGTTATATACTTGAGAGCAAAATCTAATCCTAAGAAATTCCTTCCAGGTTGAGTTTGCTGGGGGCACTCTGTTGGGAAACGTAGCATGCAATTTCAAAAAAATTCCTACGCTCACGCAAGATCTATCTAGGAGATTCATAGCAACGAGAGGGGGACAGTGTGTCCACGTACCCTCGTATACTGAAAGCGGAAGCGTTTGACAACGCGGTTGATGTAGTCAAACTTCTTCTCGTTCTGACCGATCAAGCACCGAACGCACGACACCTCTGAGCTCTGCACACATTCAGCTAAATGGCGTCCCTCGAACTCTTGATCCAGAAAAGTGTCGATGGAGAGTTCTGTCGGCACGACGGCATGGCGACGGTGATGGTGAAGTGATCCGCGCAGGGCTTCGCCTAAGTACTACGTCAATATGACCGGAGGCATAAACTGTGGAGGGGGCACCGCACACGGCTAGGAATCAATGTTGTGTGTTCTATCGGTGCCCCCCTCATATATATAGGTTTGAGGGGAGGAGAGGTAGCCAAGGGGGCGCCCTAAGTAGGAGGAATCCTACTTGGGCGCCTCCCAATTCGGTCTCCCCCCTTCCAAATTCATCCGGAGGGGGAAGGAAGAAGGAGGGAGGAGAGAAGGAAGGGGGAGGCCGAATCCCTCCCCTTCCTTTCCCTCTTCTCCTCTTTCCTTGCCCCCTATTTCGGCCTACATTAGGCGCACCAGCCCCCTAGGGGCTGGTCTGTCCCTTTCTTGGCCCATTAGGCCCATGTAGTTGCCGGGGGGATGCCCGGAACCCCTTCCGATGACACGATACGTACCCGGTACCCCCGGAATACTTCCATTGTCCGAATACTATCGTACTATATATGAATCATTACCTCTCGACCATTTCGAGACTCCTCGTCATGTCCGTGATCTCATCTGGGACTAAGAACAAAACACGGTCACCAAATCACATAACTCATAAAATATTATATCATCATCGAACGTTAAGCGTGCGGACCCTACGGGTTTGAGAACTATGTAGACATGACCGAGACACCTCTCTGGTCAATAACCAATAGCGGAACCTAGATGCTCATATTGGTTCCTACATTTTCTACAAAGATCTTCATCGGTCGTACCGCAATGACAACATACGTAATTCCCTTTGTCATCGGTATGTTACTTGCCCGAGATTCGATCGTGGGTATCTTCGTACCTAGTTCAATATAATTACCGGAATGTCTCTTTGCTTGTTCCATAATACATCATCCCGTAACTAACTCATTAGTCACATTGCTTGCAAGGCTTATTATGATGTGCAATGCCGTGAGGGCCCAGAGATACCTCTCCAATACTCGGAGTGACAAATTCTAATCTCAATCTATGCCAACCCAACAAACACCTTTGGAGATGCCTGTAGAGCATCTTTATAATCACCCAGTTACGTTGTGACGTTTGATAGCAGACAAGGTATTCCTTCGGTTTCTGGGAGTTGCATAATCTCATAGTCAAAGGAATATGTATATGACATGAAGAAAGCAATAGCAATAAAACTTAACGATCATTATACTAAGCTAACGGATAGGTCTTGTCCACCACATAATTCTCCTAATGATGTGATCTCGTTCATCAAATGACAACTCATGTCTATGGTTAGGAAAGTTAACCATCTTTGATTAACGAGCTAGTCTAGTAGAGGCTTATTAGGGACACGGTGTTTTGTCTATGTATCCACACATGTATCAAGTTTCCGGTTAATACAATTCTAGCATGAATAATAAACATTTATCATGATATAAGGAAATATAAATAACAACTTTATTATTGCCTCTAGGGCATATTTCCTTCAGTCTCCCACTTGCACTAGAGTCAATAATCTAGTTGGCATCGCCATGTGATTTAACACCAATAGTTCACATAGTCATGTGATTAACACACATAGTTCACATCACCATGTGACCAACACACAAAGGGTTTACTAGAGTCAATAATCTAGTTCACATCGCCATGTAATTAACACCCAAAGAGTACTAATGTGTGATCATGTTTTGCTCGTGGAAGAGGCTCAGTCAACGGGTCTCCCACATTCAGATTCGTTTGTATTTTGCAAATTTCCATGTCTACAATGCTCTGCATGGAGCTACTCTAGCTAATTACTCCCACATTCAATACGTATCCGGATTGAGACTCAGAGTCATCTGGATCGGTGTAAAAGCTTGCATCGACATAACTCTTTACGACAAACTCTTTATCACCTCCATAACCGAGAAATATTTCCTTAGTCCTCTAAGGATAATTTCGACCGTTGTCTAGTGATCTACTCCTAGATCACTATTGTACCCCCTTGCCAAACTCATGGCAAGGTGCACAACAAGTTTGGTACACAGCATGGCATAGTTTATAGAACCTATGGCTGAGGCATAGGGAATGACTTTCATTCTCTCTCTATCTTCTGTCGTGGTCGAGCTTTGAGTCTTACTCAACTTCACACTTTACAATATAGGCTAGAACTCCTTCTTTGACTGATCCATTTTGAACTCCTTCAAAATCTGGTCATGGTGTGTGCTTCGTGAAAGTTCTATTAAGCGTCTCAGTCTATCTCTATAAATCTTGATGCCCAATACATAAGTAGCTTTATCGAGGTCTTTTATTGAAAAATTCTTATTCAAGTATCCTTTTATGCTATCCATAAATTCTATATCATTTCCAATCAACAATATGTCATCCACATATAATATCAGAAATGCTACAGAGCTCCCACTCACTTTCTTGTAAATACAGGCTTCACCACAAGTATGTATAAAACCATATGCTTTGATCACCTCATCAAAGTGTATATCCCAACTCTGAGATGCTCGCACCAGTCCTAGATGGATCGCTGGAGCTTGCACACTTTGTTAGCACCTTTAGGATCGACAAAACCTTTTGGTTGCATCATATACAACTCTTCTTTAAAAATCCATTAAGCAATGCAGTTTTGACATCCATTTACCAGATTTCATAAAATGTGGCAATTGCTAACATGATTTGGACAGACTTAAGCATCATTACGAGTGAGAAAATCTCATCGTAGTCAACACGTTGAACATGTCGAATTGCGACAAGTCGAGCTTTGTCGATAGTAACACTACCCTCAGCATCCGTCTTCCTCTTGAAGATCCATTTATTCTCAATGGGTTGCCGATCATCGGGCAAGTCCACCAAAGTCAAACTTTGTTCTCATACATGGATCCTATCTTAGATTTCATGGCCTCAATCCATCTGTTGGAATCTGGGCTCATCATAGCTTCTTCATAGTTTGTAGGTTCGCCATGGTCTAATAACATGACTTCCAGGACAGGATTACCATACCACTGCAGTGCGGGCGTGCTCATTAGAGACCCACGAGGTCGATAATAACTTGATCTGAAGTTTCATGATCATCACCATTAGCTTCCTCTCTAGTTGGTGTAGGCACCATGGGAACCGATTTCACTGATATGCTACTTTCCAATTCGAGAGAAGGTACAATTACCTCATCAAGTTCTACTTTTCTCCCACTCACTTATTTCAAGAGAAACTCCTTCTCTAGAAAGGTTACACTCTTGGCAACAAAGATCTTTCCATTGGATCTATGGTAGAATGTAACACCCCAAAAATTTAACCATGATTATTAATTAAAATTTTGCCTTGGTAAATTAAATTTTTATTTTCTGGATTTTTCTTTTGATTCAGAACCACTCTTTTCTTCTGAGTTGTGGACTTTTCCTCCAAATAGAAAACTTTACAAAAATGTTGTTGGACTTGTATACCCTCTCAAGAAAACATTTATTTTATCAGTGGATTTATTTCTATAATTAATTTTCCTGAGCCTTATTGTCGGAGTCAAAACCGGCGGATCTCGGGTAGGGGGGTCCTGAACTGTGCGTCTAGGCGGATGGTAACAGGAGACAAGGGACACGATGTTTTTACCCAGTTTCGGGCCCTCTCGATGGAGGTAATACCCTACTCCTGCTTGATTAATATTGATGATATGGGTAGTACAAGAGTAGATCTACCACGAGATCAGAGAGGCTAAACCCTAGAAGCTAGCCTATGGAATGATTGTTGTTCGTCCTAAGGACTAAAACCCTCCGGTTTATATAGACACCGGATAGGTTAGGGTTACACAGAGTCGGTTACAATGGTAGGAGATCTACATATCCGTATCGCCAAGCTTGCCTTCCACGCCAAGGAAAGTCCCATCCGGACAAGGGACGAAGTCTTCATTCTTGTATCTTCATAGTCTAGGAGTCCGGCCGAAGATGATAGTTCGGCCATCCGGACACCCCCTAGTCCAGGACTCCCTCAGTAGCCCCCGAACCAGTCTTCAATGACGATGAGTCTGGCGCGTAGATTGTCTTCGGCATTGCGAGGCGGGTTCTTCTCAAAATTCCATATACTTGTCGAATAGTGTCCGGTTTCTGATAAATGCTGTGCTCCTTGGCTTCTACGCCCAATAATGGCCGTCTTCCACGTGTTTGAATGAATCGAAAAGCCGTGGTATTTTACACTTACCCCCTAGCTGCATAAATGAGCCGCCCATAAAAGGCGAGGATCTAGATCTGAGTCGCACCATCCTCCCTCATAGCTTTCATGAGCCCCCGACAGAAAAAACCATTCCATCATGGACTGTCGACGTGGCTCCTCCTCTCGCGCTCCCAGCCCTCGGCACAGAAATTGGGAGAGATGCTCATCCCGCATAGCAAGCTAGTTATACTCCAAACCAAGGGATTTCTTCCCCCGGCCTTCATGGTTCCGGTTCGAGCCGGACTTGCCACCTACAAGGGCGGAAAGCAAGCGGAGAGTGTCCCCAATCCCTCTAAAGGAGAGCGGGTATGCTTCGTCTCTTATCTAGTAAGAGGACTCGGATTTCCAATTCATCTGTTTCTCCGGGGGCTCTTGGAGTTCTATGGCCTCCAGTTGCACCACCTTACGCATGCCTCCATTTTACACGTCGCGGGCTTCGTGGCCCTTTGCGAACAGTTCTTGGGCATTGAGTCTCATTTTGCGCCGTGGAAGAGATTATTCTGCCTAGTGCCCCGTTCTCATGAGGGGTCAATATATCAAGTGGGCGGAACCGAACTATGGCGCATCGCTGGGACCGGATATCTATCCGGAACCCAAGAAGGCGTCCAAGACTGGCCTTGAATGGTTTTACATGGAGGGCGTCCGCTGCGGACCTGTTCGGATCAGCCTTCGGAGTTTAGCAATGCTCCTCGAAGAAGCGCCTAAGTTGGCGCCCATGAGCCCCCGGAGGAAAATGACCGGGGCGTCCTTTACTTGATGAGCGAATAAGATTCTGGCTCATGCGGATTGACCATGCCGAGTCATGGCAATCTGCATTATGAAAGTGCAGCCGCTCCAATATAGGGGCCACCCATGTGGGATTTCAGCGGCGAGGGCGATGCCACCCGCCATGGCCGCAAAGGGCGGGATCGGTCCCGAACTGGTGAAGACCTTGTCTGCCACTTATAAAGGGGAGGAGGAGGATTTTCTTCGCGTCAATCCACTAAACGAGTTTTCTTTGAATAATCCTCGAAGTTGGGTAAGCAAACACCTTAGTGGCCTTTCCGATCCATGTTCCCGTGGTTAAATATCTCATTTCATGGTTTCTCGCAGAGCTGCGCCGGGCCGTGGAAAGATACACAGCCCGCCCCACAACCCGAGGATCGAGCGGTCCCTTGATCCGGCCTCGAAGAGGATCCGGATATAAAGGTGGAGTTGATCGACGGGTGTTCCACCAACTTAGCATCGACAATGCCTTGGTTGCCATTACGGTGATTACCCGGAATACTTCCGGCCGCAGACAGTGGCGAGACCGAGGTCCCAATACTCGATAATGACCTATCCGTGCTTATTTCTTGATCACCGTATACCAATGGTGTTTCGAGGGTACCTTGAGGCAGGAAGCCGAGCCAGCGGCTGGCCAACAAGGGGCGTCTGTTGCGAAGCTAAAAAGAAGTGTGGTCCGGATCGAAACTCCACCGCAGCGGTATGGAGTGTCACCATATTCCCTGGATTGATTCCGGAGAGGTGTACTAACGCTGGTGCTCCTTTCAGGAAAAAGAGCGCTCGCCGGACTGAGTCCGGAGAGATTGCCAATCGAACCTCCGCCGACCGGGCTCCAAAGCCGGGTCCGGAAGCGGAGGCGAGCACGAGGCGTGCGTCGGATGCTCCTCCGACAGAGGATGCCGACAGATTGTCCGCCACCAACTCCGAGGTGGAGAGCGCCATGAATCACAGGCGCCGCGGACAGTTCTTTCGTGACGCATGTTTCTCCCAAGAGGCCTTGAATGCCTTCAATTGGAGATCGCACCTCGCGCCGCTCAAGATGGTCTAGCGAGCCACGGAGCGGTATGTAAAGGACATCTGGTAAGGAAATTTGTGATTATATATGCCGGTAGCCCGAGACTTAAAATAGTTAGAATAACTGATTTAAGGATCATTTGTTATCTGAGGATCTTCTGAAAAGAATACCCGACTATCCGGGAGCTTAAAGAATGCAAGGCCCAACTTGAGGCCGCACTAGCGCTTCTGAGGGGAGCCACAGAGACCCCCTCGGTAATATATGCTTCAAAAGATAAATAAGTTAGGAAGTGCGGCGTGTGTGTAAATCGACAATAATATTGCAGATGGCGCGGACTAGATCCGGACAAGCAGCAGCTCTGCGCCAGCTAAAGGCGGCGAGAGCGTGCTTACGAGGGTGCGGCGGAGAAAAATAACTTCAAGATGCAAAACCCAACTGGGTGAGGAACTAAAGGATGTTCGTGCCCGGTTATCCGACTCCGTAAGGAGAATCGGCGGCCGTCGCGGCATTTTCAGTAAGTGCTTGGCGAACTTTGAAAGATTTGGCGAGGAAGGCGACTAACATAAACATGTATGTAGGTTTGCTCACAGGTCGTCCGGAAGAGGAGATGCCTAGTTCTTGGTGATCTTCTTCCCGAACTGCGCCCGACTATCTGAACGAGTTGGCGGTGATGAAAGCGTCGGCCAAGCCTTGTGGCCATCTATCTCCCTGCCGAAGGCATTGGAGAGCTGGCAGGCGGCTTCAAGGAGCGCGGCGGCGCTTCCGACTATGGAAGATATCGGCCTGCCATCGGGCGCCAGGAGGCTGGGCCATGGTGAAGGCAGCGGTACACAAGGTGACCCAAACCACATGGCTGAGGTCGGACTGTGGGACTGATGGGAAGGAGATCCTGTAAGCTTAGTGTGCGACCAAGTTGAATTGGCGCCAAGTATTCCCAGCAAGATTGTAAATTAGATAGCCTATTAGATGGCATTGAGGAGGAATACAATGAGTCGAGTTGACTATGTAATTAAATATGACATGAAAAATGTCTTCTAGCGGATTGTAGATCGTTTGTCATAGCGGACCTTTTAAGCTTTGACCTCGGGACCCAATAGTGCAGGTGTGTCTGAATACCTTCGTGGTTATATAAGAACCGGGTATGCATGGAGACAAAGGCGTAGGGGTCATTATTTCATGTCAGACAAGTGCCCAACTAGTTATGTTATATTACATGGATAGTAAGAAACATCTTCCAGGGAGAATAGTTCCGTTAAGGGTTCCTTTCGCTGGGATGCATGCCCTAAATTGCATGTCAAAACTGCTAAGAAAGCAGAAAATCATCTGGGGCAGATGGATAAATAGTTAAAAATCATCTTTCAGTTCACCGACCGAATATTCCCTTAAGAACGCTAGCTTTCGGCTTCACCCAGTCTGAGGTACACTGTCACGCCCAATATGCGACCCTATCCAAAAGCAACTTGAAGGTCTCACCAAGGATAGACCCGCATATTGAAACACTTTTGCAAGGTGGATATCATTACATCAACATTACATAATAGAAGGGGATACATACATAAGGCATACAATGCCACAAGAATACATCAACATCTTACAAGATCAACATCCGACTACGGATGAAACATAAACAGAAACTCAAACAATATCCACCCTGCTAGCCCAGGCTGCCGACCTGGAACCTATCCCCTGATCGAAGAAGCAGATGAAGAACTCCAACACAAATAAACATCGCTCTCGCGTCATGATCATCGCATAACCTGTACCTGCAACTGGTGGTGTAGTAATCGGTGAGCCACGAGGACTCAGCAATCCCATTACCATGGGTATCAAGACTAGCAAAGCTTAATGGGTAAGGAAGGGGTAAAGTGGTGAGGTTGCAGCAGCGACTAAGCATATGTGGTGGCTAACTTACGCAAATGAGAGCGGGAAGAGAAACAAAGGAACGGTCGTCAACTAGTAATGATCAAGAAGTGATCCTGAACTCCTACTTACGTCAGACATAACCCAAGAAACCGTGTTCTCCTCTCGATTAACCCCGAAAAGAGACACTCACGGTTACGCACACGGTTGGTGTATTTTAGAAGAGTTTTGCTTCAAGTTTACTACAACCGGATATTAACAAATTCCCATCTGCCACATAACCGCGGGCACGACTCTCGAAAGTTTATACCCTGCAGGGTGTCCCAACAGCCCATGATAAGCTCTCGCGATCAGCGAAGGATATTCCTTCTCCCGGCAAGACCGATCAGTCTCGGAATCCGGCTAAAGACATTTCGACAGCAATAAAACAAGACCAGCAAAGCCGCCCGGATGTGCCGACAAATCTGATAGGAGCTGCACATATCTCGGTCTCGGGGCACACCGGACGAGCAAGGCGTCGGGTTGGCATAGACCCCTGATTGCCCGGGGCGCGGACATCGCTTCGGTTTGGGCCAGCACTTGGAGAAGCACTGGTCCGGGGGTAAAATAAAGATGACCCTTGAGCGCGACTCCCAAGGGAAAAAGGGCTAGGTGAGGCAAATGTAGAACCAAGGTTGGGCCTTCTGGAAAAGTCTTATTCAAAGCGAACTGTCAAGGGGTCCCATAAATCACCCGACCGCGTTAGGGACGCAAAAATCCGGGAACATAATACCGATATGGCGGAAACTAGGGCGGCAAGAGTGGAACAAAACACCAGGCATAAGGCCGAGCCTTCCACCCTTTACCAAGTATATAGATGCATTAATTGAACAATAGATATTGTGATATCCCAACAAGTAAACATGTTCCAACAAGGAACAACATCTCCATGTTCAACAAGGAACAAACTTCATCTTCACCTGCAACTAACAACGCTATAAGAGGGCTGAGCAAAGCGGTAACATAGCCAAACAACGGTTTGCTAGGAAGGGTGCAAAAGGTTAGAGGCTGACATGGCAATATGGGATGGCTCGATAAGCAGGTAATAGGTAGCGCAGCATAGCGATAGAACGAAGCAACTAGCATAGCAATGATAGTAGTGAGATCCAGGGTAGCGGTCATCTTGCCTGAAATCCCGCAAGGAAGAAGAACGGGTCCATGAAGAAGGCGAGCGGATGAAGCCGAACCAAGCGTGAGCGAGCGAATCCTCACGATCGCATAGCGAAACAGGAACTAACAAGAAGAAGCACACAACATAGTAAACACACCACACATAGACAAGACATGATGCACAACAAGCATGATGCATGCCAAGGCTACATGAAGCTACTCATGGCAAAATATGATGCAAAGAAGAGCAACACATCAAGGCAAGTTTAAATGAGGCCGGAAACAACATATAACAATTCCGGTAAGTCCTCATATGCAAATTTCGAAATTGGTCCAGATCTGAATAAACCTTATGTTCAAGTTGTTAAACAGCAAGTTAAGATGCACCATGATGATCTACGAAATTCTAGTCAAGTTACATATAAAGTTCATTTAATTGAGACTACGGCCTAGAAGATATGAGCAAAACAAGATAAACATGGCATTGATGCAAAATGCATACAAACATCAAGCAAACACCTCAAAACAAGGATGCAACATGATAATATGAAACTACATGCAAAATCAAGCAAGTTTCATATAGAGCACACTCAAAACGGAGCAACGGTTCAACACATACACACCATACAAGTCATAGCAACAATCTGTCCAAAACAGCAACTAGGCATACGGCAAGTATCAAAACACTATGCTACAACACCTCAATATGAAAACAAAAGGCATGGGCATGATGTACAGGTAAAGAATGACAAAACATGAACACTGAGCTATCTCCAGAAATCACTAGAACATGCTCAAACACACATGGCAAGATTGCAAATAATAACAGTTTCAGACTTATCAGGAAATAACATCAGGTTGCAATGTTTAGAGCTATCAAACAACATGCTACAGGAACTTATCATGGCAAACAAAGGCATGGCATGATACTGATAAATGCATAGAACAAAAGTCCCTTACTGACAATAAGCCAAAAAGGATCAGAAGATATGATAGCACCCATGTAAACATGAGAAGTTATATTACAGATTCATACATGGCAGGAACAACAATAAGTAGGCATGTTGGTGAGCTTGAACCACTAACCACAGAGCAATACATGGCATGGCAAGGCAACTCACAGTAAGAAGACATGGCATAGAAGCTATACATGGCAAGAGCAACATCATAGAATACACGGATCAACTACAACAACCTTGGCAAAATTGAATAACATGTAAACAATCTGCCAGGAAACATTTTATAGCAAAAGTAGAGCTCGATTGACTCAAGCTATGGCACTCCATAATTCCAAACAAGCGCATAGATGGATAGAGAATAACCATATGTTCAAAACATCCTTACTGAAGTATCTCAAACTAAGCATGGATCTCTCGGTAGCATCAAGTGTACATGGCATAAAAATATCAGCAGAACAGGGCTGAAATCAGCAACATCATGAAGCCTAGTTTGCATGCTTGTGCTAGTCACCATAGAGATCACAAAAATACATGGCATACACTCCTGGAAAGATGGCATGGCATAGTACAAAACACATGTAGGACTCAAGTTCATAGGGTGAACACATCAATCATGGCAAAAATGACAAAAGTGCATGTTCTGATAAGAATCTGAAACTAACATCACATAGCCCTCTTCTAACAGCATTTCGGGCATCAAGATGAGCTCAAATGGAAATGATGCAATGAGATGAAATGCTGTACTCGTCGAGGCGAACAATTTGACATATTACACACATGAAACGGAGCTACGGATGCAGAGTTATGATGCGATGAAAATGCATGCAAATTACTGCAGAAATCGGGGACTTAGTGGATTTTCACCTCCAGGAGAAGTCAACGGTGGCGCAGATTTCGAGGTTCGCCGGAGATGTCGATGACGGGCCGGGAGGCAAAGCAGAGACGGGAAAGGCGGATCGGCCGTTCCCAGACGGATCTGGCCGAGCCAAGCTTTGGCTGGGGTGGCTTGGCGGCGTGGAGGTCCGGCGAGCAGGGCTGGCCGGGAGAGAGCGGCGGCGCGGCAGCGCTCATGGGCGCGGGCGGAGCGACGCTGGCGGCGCGGCAGCGCAGGCTCTGCGGCGGAGGCGCGGCGCCACGGGCGGAGTGGCGTGATCCCGACGAGGGGCGACCGGCGCAGCGGGGAGAAGCAGCGGCGCCGGCGAGGCGTCGCGGCGGCGGTGGCCGGCGACCATGGACGGGCGGCGCGACGGACCGGAGGCGGCGCGGGCCGGGCGGGCCTGCCCAGGCCCAGGGCGGGCGGCGCGAGACAGTGGCGGGACAGGTGGCGGCGTCCGATTGGTAGCGAAGCGGCGGGACACGTCCGCTGCCGGATTTTGTCCGTGGCGGCGGGTGGAGTTTTGCTAGGGTTTCATCTGCGAATTGATCCGAATTTCGGGAGGAGGGTGTTTAAATTGGTAGAGGAGCTAGGAGAGTGCAAATGAGGTGCGGTTTTCGCCCACGATCGTGATCGAGCGAGTGAGAGCATCGAAGGGAGTTTGCTGGGTTTTAGGCCACTTTGGAAGGTGTTGGGCTGCAAAGAAGGGGCTTTGCGGTTACCGGTTAACCGTTGGAGTACCAAACGACCTCCAAATGGCACGAAACTTGACAGCGGTCTACGGTGGTATACCAAGGCAGCTTGACAAACCTCGGTCCATTCGAGAACGTTTAATACCCACACGAAAAAGAGGTAAAAGGGCGCCGGAGACATAGGAGTGCGGATTGCAAAATGGACAACAGGGAAAATGCTCGGATGCATGAGACGAACATGTATGCAAAATGAAATACACATGATGACATGATATGAAATGCAGATGATGACAAGGCAAAGTGCAACACGCAAGCACATGACATGGCAACGACGGCGAATAACTGACGGACACCTGGCGCATCGAATCCGGGGCGTTACATACACATCCGGCTGACCCGGCAGTAACAATCGCAGAGGTGCTCCCTTTACCACCTAGCCGAACAATCGGGAACGTAGGGGTAAGCACAAGAGCCAGGCAACCCAGCTTGGCCAAAACTTAAGTCATATCGATGCATATAATGGTGAATAAAAGGTACATGCGGAAGTTTGACACATGTGTTGGGCATGAAGCCCGTATAAATAAGCTTCATTAAAGAAGCCCCGAGTATAATGGCGCGGACAGCGCATCAAGTATGTGCGAACAAAGCGAACGAGCCTCTAAAGGCTTGAAAAAGAAAGGGGAGGAAGGAGAGAAATAAAAGACAACAAAAATAGAAAATGTGGACGGAGGAAGGAGGCGAACTTGGAGTCTGGCGCTTAGGCGTAGAATCTTCGTAGACGGGCTGCGTTCCATGGGTTCGGCTCGAGTCGGTTATCCGATGCGTTTCGCAGACGGTATGCTCCGCCGGTCAGGACCAGGTCGATGATGAAGGGACCTTCCCATTTGGGCTTGAGTTTGTCCTTTTTCTTGTCCGGCAGGCGTAGAACTAGTTCGCCAACGTTGTAAGCTTTGGCCCGTACTTCCCTGCTTTGATATCTTCGAGCCTGCTGTTGATAAAATGCAGAACAAGCTTTTGCCACGTCGTGCTCCTCCTCCAATGCGTCCAAACTGTCCTGCCGATCAAGCTCGGCTTCTCTTTCTTCATACATGCACACGCGAGGTGAGTCATGAATTATGTCGCAGGGCAAGACTGCCTCTGCGCCGTACACCATAAAAAATGGTGTGAATCCGGTAGTACGATTGGCGTGGTCCGCAGATCCCAGTCGGAGTCGAGATCCTCAACCCGGTGCTTGTTAGATTCCTTGAGGACCGCACTAGTGCGGGTTTAATGCCGCTCATGATTAGACCGTTTGCTCGTTCGACTTGACCGTTGGTTTGAGGGTGATAGACTGAGGCGTAATCGAGCTTGATGCCCATGTTTTTGCACCATAATTTGACCTCATCGGCCATGAAGTTGGTGCTGTTATCAGTGATGATACTGTGGGGGACGCCATAACGGTGCACTACCCCTGATATGAAGTCTATCACCGGTCCGGATTCGGCCGTTTTAACAGGCCTGGCCTCTATCCATTTGGTGAATTTATCGACCATGACAAATAGGTATTTTTTCTTGTGGGTTCCTCCCTTAAGGGGTCCAACCATGTCAAGCCCCCACACCATGAACGGCCAGGTGATGGGTATAGTTTTGAGGGCGGTGGGTGGCATGTGGCTTTGATTAGCAAAAAGCTGGCAACCGACGCATCGTTGGACTAAATCCTGCGCATCTGCCCGGGCCGTCGGCCAATAAAATCCTGTACGGAAGGCCTTGCCTACAAGGGCCCGGGCTGCAGCGTGGTGCCCACCCAGTCCGGCATGAATTTCAGCCAGGAGGTCGCGCCCTTCCTCTTCGGAGATACACCTTTGAAGGACTCCTGTTGTGCTTTGCTTATAAAGCTCTCCCTCATGGACTTTATAGGCTTTGGATCGCCGTACTATGCAGCGGGCCTCATTTGGTCTTCGGGGAGTTCCTGCCTAGTTAGGTAGGCTAGGAATGGTTCCGTCCACGGGGCGATGACCGCCATTATTTCGTGGGTGGACGGTGTTATTTTGTTGGCGAGCCTCCGATTGTGTCGAGTGTTGGTGTCGCGGTGCGGTTGGGTCGGATTGTTATTTTGGACTCCCCTTCCCATAATACGGATGGCTTGAACAGCCGTTCAGGAAGATGTTGGCGGGGCGGCATCGCGTTTAGCGCTGATGCGTGCCAATACGTCCGCCGCCTGGTTGTTATCCCGGGCTATATGATGAAATTCGAGCCCCTCGAACCGTGCTGACATTTTTAGGACCGCATTGCGGTACGCTGCCATTTTTGGGTCTTTGGCATCAAAGTCTCCGTTGATTTGAGATATCGCGAGGTTCGAATCCCCGCGCACCTCTAGGCGTTTAATGCCCATGGAGACTGCCATCCGGAGGCCGTGCAGAAGGGCTTCGTATTCGGCTGCGTTGTTGGAGTCCGTATACATTATTTGAAGGACATATTGGACTGTATCCCCGGTTGGGGACGTCAGGACGATGCCAGCCCCCAGGCCGGCCAACATTTTGGAGCCGTCAAAGTGCATGATCCAATTGGAGTATGCGCCGTACTCTTTAGGGAGTTCGGCTTCGGTCCATTCGGCCACGAAGTCGGCCAAAACCTGCAACTTGATAGCTCGTCGTGGCTTATAGGTTATGTCGAATGGAAGGAGCTCTATGGCCCATTTAGCAATCCGGCCCGTCGCGTCGCGGTTGTTTATAATGTCGTTAAGAGGTACTTCAGAGGCTACCGTTATCGAACTGTCACAGCCCTAGATCTGATTGTAATTAGGTTCATCAGCATCCATGCATCATGTTTAAACTTATTTAAAAATTGAGATGGGGATTGCCTAAACCCTAGCATTAAAGGAATTCAAAAAGGCTCAACCAAAAATATTTTTCAGTGAATTCAAATGGCTTTAGAAAATGTTCATCATTTCTGGAAAAATGCTATAAACCATAACCATAGGTGCTGCACATTTTTCATGACATATTTGGTCACTGGATTAATTCATAAAGTATTTGCATTTGGGCATTTAATGCTAATAAATAGTTTAAATGCTCAAATAATCATAAACTAAAATGGTTGTTGTTTGTTATATTCCAAACAGTGGCATTGAGCAGTTTTATGATTTTTGGATCTGTTTTAGTATTTTTAGTAAAACCACAAAGTTTACAGAAAATTAGAAAAACAAAAACAATTAAAAGAGAGAGAGAGAAGAGGCCCCAGGCCACTTACAGGACTGGGCAGCCCACTGGCCGTGCAGTCATCACCTACCTCTGCCGATGGCGGAGGAGGAGGCAGACGGCTGCAGGGCAGCAGCGCCACGCCACCAGGCTGCCTACCTGCGTCCGAGGACAGCACGAGGCCGCGAATCCCCTCCTCGGTGCCGTCCCGAACCGCTCGGCCCCTCTCATTCTCCCTGTTCTCCTCCCCCTCCTCTGTTCCTCTCTCACGAGCGCCACCGTCGCCGCCGCTCGTTGTTGCCACGGCCACCGCTTCCTCCTCGCCCGTCTGACGTGCCCGAGAGCTCCACCTCCGCGTTCTACGCCTCCTCGACGAGCCAAGCAACCGGGGACGCGCCGTATCGCCGCCATCGACATCATCTTCAACCTCGTGCGCCGCCGATTGCCGACCCTGATTTGCCGTCTTCAGCGCCTCCCCGAGCCCAATGAGACCGCCGACGAACTCGCTGTGAGCTCCACTCCGTTTCCCCTCCTTCGTTTTGCTCGTTCCCGTGCCGTAGCACCTTTCCCCCCCACATGCCCGAGCACCGCCGTCCGCCATGGCCGCGTAGCTCTCCTGACCCGAGCCCCTCTGCTCGAACCCGTGGCACCAGCGTGCTTCTGGTGGCCCGCGGATGCCACCTAGCCCATCAGCTTCTCTCCTAAGCGCACCCGCAGCCTCGTTCCGGTGCGCCCAAACTCGACCGCCGCCCGCCGCCGCCACCACCGGCGCCACAGCCCATCACAGCTCCTCTCGCCTGCTCCTGCGGGCGCGTGGACTCGGCGAACCCGTAGAAACAAGCGGCGAGGCAAATGGTTGCCCGTAGCTCGTTTTCGATGAACTTCCGCCGTCGGATGTGCTGGCCGGCGTCCAACTCCGGTGAGGTGATGTGGCGTCTTTAGCCGAAGCTAATTACCGTGTTAATCTTGCCCTGTGTCATTGACAGACCGGCGCCACCACCCTAATTAACCATGGAGTAAACCATGTTTAGTTTAAGTTAATCAGAGTGGCCCCACGCGTCGGCGTTGACCTCGCTGACGTGTCCATTGACCTGGTCCCACCTGTCATCCACCCAACCAGCCCTGTTACACTGACGTATGGGTCCCACAGGTCAGGTTTGACCTGGAGGCGCCCAGTTGACCTGCTGACATCAGGGTGATGTCATGCTGACGCAATAACCCATTTTCTGGATTTATTATAATTCAGGAAATTCCAGAGAATAGCTCAAACTTCTAAAATTCATAGAAATTCAACCGTAACTCCAAATGAAATAATTTATATATGAAAAATGATCAGAAAAATCCAATCTATCCATCTGTACCATTTTCATGCATGTTAGAACAACTTATAGCTGCTGTTTAGGACAAACCATATAAATGGCATTTAAATAACCAAATGTGGAGTTTAAATTTGAATCTTTGATTCAAGCCAACTTCATTTAACCTGTTGCTAGTTGCATTAGCTCAAATCACAGCATATTGCCATGTCATGATCATGCATCATATTGTGGCATTGCATTGATTGTGTTCTTTCTCTGTTGCCGGTGTTTGTCCCCCCCCCCCCCTCGGTAGGCGTATCCCGACGATGAGTTCGATGACACCGATGAAGAACTATATTATCTTCAGAAGTGCCAGGCAAGCAAAACCCCCTTGTTCATTCCAATACAATCCCACTCTCTTGCTCCTGCTCTCCTTTACTGCATTAGGACAACAACGATTCATCTGTTACTTGCTGCGGTAGCTGAACCCCTTTATCCTCTGCATGACCTGTCATTCCACAGTAATTAGATGAAACCCACTAGCATGAGTAGGAGTTGTTTGAGCCATGTTGTGCCTACTCATTCATGCTTGTTTGTCATGCCTTCTACTGCTTAGAGTTGAGTCAGGTCTGATTCATCGGGGATGAATCGGAGGTGTGTGAACATGTCCTACTGTGTGTGAGCTAAGTGTGTGAACACGATTTGGTAAAGGTATTGGTAAGAGGCCATGTAGGAGTACATGGTGGGTTGTCTCATTGCAGCCGTCCTCAGGAACTGAGTTCTGTGTTTGTGATCCATGAAACAGTTACTACCACGCATTGGGCCCGAAACCAATGGACCCTCTCGGCTTCTTAAACACCCTTGTTCTCTGTCCAGGAGTTGCAATTAGTTTCTGGTGTTTGTAGGATATGTGTTGGAGGCCGTGCGTAGCGCTGACCCTAGGGGTGGGCTATGATGTGGTAGATACACCGTGGCCCGGTGTACCGAATGCCCGTTTGGTATCTCGGGAACCCTGCACACATCGTTCGGGGCTGTTAGTGGAAACCTCGGCGGACTCCTGCGGATGGAACCCGAATAGGCGATAAACCTGGACTAGGGACTTGAGTGTTTAGGTAGGCCGTGGCTGACACCCACGGTGGGCTTCGCTTGAAGGTTGCAGTACATGTCGTGTAAGCGGCGGTAAGTGGTGAGCGTGTGTGAAGAAGTACACCCCTGCAGGGTTAATATGATCTATTGAATAGCCGTGTCATGGAGAAGGACTTCTGGGTTGCCTATACAGTTCATAGACAAGTAAATGGATACTACTAAAAGCCTCAAGATAAGTGTGAGTGCCGCGGATGGCCCTCTCGTGGGTTGACGAGAGAGGATCCACGGTGGAGAGGATGGCCCTAACCCCTCCCGTGCTCCCATCCTCTTCCCCTCGACATTGCGGAGCCACCCCACCTCTCAAACACGATCGGGAACCACCGTAGCTCTAGTCCCCAATTCTCCCCAAGCCACCGTCCGCCGCAGAGCTCGCCGCCGGCGACTCTCTCCGTCCTCGCCACCCTCTCCACCACTGGGAGGACTACCCTGGATTGGCGGATCCATCCCTGCCCTCGGAATGCCGTGGGGAGCCGCCGTTCGCCGACGTTGATCGCCGGAGCTCCGTCTTCGCTCGGATAGAGGAGGAAGGAGGCGCGGGCGACTGGTCAAACCTGACTAGTGGGCCCAAGGGACCCACTGTCAGTGACCCAGCGACGACCTGCGCCAGTTTAAGTGGATGCGTACTTCTCCAAATACGCCTCCGCTAGAGGAAGACGTAAATGCTGCCGAAACGTTTTCTTTTTCTGATTTTTATTAAAATAAGAATTTTGACTGGCTATAACTTTTTAAATATAAGTCCAATGGACTTGATTCTTTTTCTCTTGTTTCTCAAATTTGGTCTAGTTTATTTTAATATTTAATTGAAAATTTTCCAAACAACTTTTTGTACTGTTTTGAAACTATGTGTTAATTTGAATTTTCTCAAAATAGGATTTTTTAAGAAGGAAACAACTTTCAAAAAGTGCACCCCACTTGCATAATCTTGAAGGCAAGCATTCTGAACCCTGGCATAATATTGTCGTGTGTTGTTTGATACGGTTACAACACCCCCTTGTCTCGGAGTTTTCGTTATTTTATGCGATGATATGATCATACTCATAAGTGCATATTGATGATTCCGTGTTATTGGAATTTGATACGTTGTGATAGTAACCACCATCGTATGCCTTTCATGCATACCGGAAGGAATCCGGGAAAGCCTCTGTCTTGGGTAGACACGGGCTTGTCTCTAGTCCTCCATCGAGATGGTTGTGTCCGGTAAAGGCATGGTGAGGTATGATGAGTGGTGATTTTGTCTGATTGGTGTGAAATATGTTTCTTATGCTAATCATGCAGGAAACGCTTTAACCTCCTGAGTCGACCATAGATCGAGTCTTGTTCCAGTAACCCCCATGCTTGTTTTGTACTACCACTTGTCCCTGCCATAGGTAGGGTACGGTTCAGTAAGTTGTCAACCCCTTTCCTAGCACACACCGTACAGAGAGGCCATGGTGGAAGATACCGGCTGCATCCGGTAGACATGCCACCTGGTCCGGGGGCATGGGTGTTTCCGGTTGGTGCCGAGGGGGTAGCTCCCCTAGTTTGTGCGCGTTATAAATTTTGTGATCCCATGCTAATCGAGGTTGTAGCCTCCCCACTTAGAGTTTCGCTTAACGGGTGTCGTGGGTGATTCCAGACACCGGTAAGTTAGGCTGGTGTGTGCGGTCAGGTGTGTTTTCAATTAAAAGACCGTAAGCGGAATTAGTCCCGATGGACTAAAGAAACCCATTGCTCGTGGGTAAAGAGTACACCCACTTCAGAGATTATATCTATTCGAATAGCTGTGTCCATGGGTAAGGACTACAGTCTGGGATGGGTCAAGCGTCGGTCTTAACGTCGGTCTTCGGAGGAAAAACTACTAAACCAGAACATGGAACATGACTTGTGACTTATGATGATCAGGATTATTATTATCATGGACTAACCATTTATATTATTTGAATTATCGAGTATCCCTGGGACGGTTCTACCTCCTGGATATTCACGGTGATTATTCTCTTATAAGCCCTTTATGTGGTGTCGCTCAGACGCCCGACTGTGGCATGCTTGTTATTTAAATTTCTTATAAGCCCTTTATGTGGTGTCGCACAGACGCCCGACCGTGGCATACTTGTTATTTAAGTTACTTATAATCCCTTTATGTGGTGTCGCACAGACGCCCGACTGTGGCATGCTTGGTATTTCTTTTATAAGCCCTTTATGTGGTGTCGCTCAGACGCCCGACTGAGGCATGCTTTTTATTATTATCCTTTCGAGGCATCGCTTCAAACACCCGATAGGTGCATCCTTTTTCTACTCCCTTATTGCACATTCATATGAATAACCTGCCTGCGTGCATCATGGATTTTTTTACTTTATTTCGTGACTGACGTTGTAATCATAGAATATTTCAGAGCATGATTATCATTGTTATATTATACCTGTGTTCATAATGTTTGCGAGTACATTCAAAAGTACTCACTGGCTTGTCCCTGGCTATCGTCCTGGCCAGATTCCTTGCATGGAGAGGAGCGTTGCGATGACAGCCCCGGAACCCACGCAATGGTAATAGCAGCCTCACGAAGATAGGAGTTATCCTGGTCAGCTGTTCCTGTGGGAAATGGAGTCCCATAGACACTGATGAACCACAAACCGCTTCTGCCATCAACCACTAGAAACCATTTGTTGTACTCATAGGCCAGAATGGTCTTGTACTACATACCTTGTATTTTGCTTGGCGTTTCTGTATCAAGTTGGTGTCTCATCAGCTAACAGTAATCCTGGGGCTGGTGAGCACAAGGGCCATTTTCTGGGAAATTGATATCCCAAAAATCCGGTCCTGACATAGAAGGTGTACCCAATTGTTTCCTTATGGTATCCTATGAAGATGCACTTCTCCGATTTGGGTTCGAGCTTATCAGGCTGAAGTCACAACCCCATACTTTAAGAAACGACAGCTTAGGTTTCTTGCCAAACCACAGTTCATACGGTGTCGTCTCAAGGGATTTAGACGGTTCCCTATTTAACGTGAATGCAGTTGTCTCTAATGCATAACCGCAAAATGATAGTGGTAAATCGGTAAGAGACATCATAGATCGCACCATATCTAATAAAGTACGGTTACGATGTTCGGACGCACCATTACGTTGTGGTGTTCCAGGTGGCGTGACTTGTGAAACTATTCCACATTGTTTTAAATGAAGGCCAAACTCGTAACTCAAATATTCGCCTCCGTGATCAGATCATAGAAACTTTATTTTCTCGTTATGATGATTCTCCACTTCACTCTGAAATTCTTGTGTTGGGTAACGTAATAATAATTGAAAATTTTCCTACGTGTCACCAAGATCAATCTAGGAGATGCTAGCAACGAGAGAGAGAGGGAGTGCATCTTCATACCCTTGAAGATCGCTAAGCGGAAGCGTTACAAGAACGCAGTTGATGGAGTTGTACTCGTGGTGATTCAAATCGCGGAACATCCGATCAAGCGCCGAACGGACGGCGCCTCCGTGTTCAACACACGTACAGCCCGGGGATGTCTCCTCCTTCTTGATTCAGCAAGGGGAGAGGAGAAGTTGTGGGAAAGATCCGGCAGCACGACGGCATGGTGGTGGTGGAGCTCGTGGTTCTCCAGCAGAGCTTCGCTAAGCACTACGGAGGAGGAGGAGGTGTTGGAGGATGGAGGGGCTGCGCCAGGGAAGGGGTGTGGCTGCCCTCCCACCCCCTCACTATTTATAGGGGGAAGGGGAGAGGGGGAGGCGCCCTAGGGTTTCCGCTAGGGGGCGGCGGCCAAGGCAGATTGGATCTCCCTAAGGAAATCCTAGGGTGACTTGCCCCCCAAGCCAAGCCAGGTGGCGGCTTGCCTGCCAAGCCAGGTGGAGGCGCCCCATGATACGTCTCCAACGTATCTATAATTTTTGATTGCTCCATGCTATATTATCTACTGTTTTGGGCAATATTGGGCTTTATTTTTCCACTTTTATATTACTTTTGGGACTAACCTATTAACCAGAGGCCCAGCCCAGATTTGCTGTTTTTTTTGTCTATTTGATATTTCAAGAAAAGGAATATCAAACGGAGTCAAAGCGGGCGAAATCAATCTGGAGAATTTATTTTTGGAAGGAAACCCTTTGGATAGACTTGGACTCTCGTCCGAAGATACGGGAGCTGGCCACGAGGGTGGGGGGCGCCCACCCCCTAGGCGCGCCCCTGCCTCGTGGGCCCCAAGCTCCCCGACGCACCTTGCACCCATATATACCTACGATCGTAAAACTTCCGAACAGAAGATAGATCGGGAGTTCCCGCCGCAAGCCTCTGTAGCCACCAAAAACCTCTCGGGAGCCCGTTCCGGCACCCTGCCGGAGGGGGAACCCATCACCGGTGGCCATCTTCATCATCCCAGCGCTCTCCATGACGAGGAGGGAGTAGTTCACCCTCGGGGCTGAGGGTATGTACCAGTAACTATGTGTTTGATCTCTCTCTCTCTCTCTCTCTCTCTCTCGTGTTCTCTCTATGGCACGATCTTGATGTATCGCAAGCTTTGCTTTTGTAGTTGGATCTTATGATGTTTCTCCCCCTCTACTCTCTTGTGATGAATTTATTTTCCCCTTTAAAGTTATCTTATCGGATTGAGTCTTTGATTTGAGAACACTTGATGTATGTCTTGCCGTGTTTATCTGTGGTGACAATGGGATATCATGTGCCACTTGATGTATGTTTTGGTGACCAACTTGCGGGTTCCGCCCATGAACCTATGCATAGGGGTTGGCACATGTTCTTGACTCTCCGGTAGAAACTTTGGGGCACTCTTTGAAGTACTTTGTGTTGGTTGGATGAATATGATATTGTGTGATTCATATCGTATAATCATGCCCACGGATACTTGAGGTGACAATGGAGTATCTAGGTGACATTAGGGTTTTGGTTGATTTGTGTCTTAAGGTGTTATTCTAGTACGAACTCTTTAATAGATCGATCCGAAAGAATAACTTTGAGGTGGTTTCGTACCCTACCATAATCTCTACGTTTGTTCTCCGCTATTAGTGGCTTGGGAGTGACTCTTTGTTGCATGTTGTGGGATTGTTATACGATCTATCTATGTTATTATTGTTGAGAGAACTTGCACTAGTGAAAGTATGAACCCTAGGCCTTGTTTCCTATCATTGCAATACCGTTTACGCTCACTTTTATCATTAGTTACCTTGCTGTTTTTATTATTTAAGATTACAAATACCTTTATCTACCATCCATATTGCACTTGTATCACCATCTCTTCGTCGAACTAGTGCACCTATACAATTTGCCATTGTATTGGGTGTGTTGGGGACACAAGAGACTCTTTGTTATTTGGTTGCAGGGTTGTTTGAGAGAGACCATCTTCATCCTATGCCTCCCACGGATTGATAAACCTTAGGTCATCCACTTGAGGGAAATTTGCTACTGTCCTACAAACCTGTGCACTTGCAGGCCCAACAACGTCTACAAGAAGAAGGTTGTGTAGTAGACATCAAGCTCTTTTCTGGCGCCCTTGCCGGGGAGGTGAGTGCTTGAAGGTATATCTTTAGATATTGCAATCGAATCTTTTTGTTTCTTCTTTTAGCACTAGTCTAGTTTATGAAAGAAAAATACAAAAAAAATTGAGTTAAGTTTGTCTCATACGCTTCGTCTTTTTAATATCTTTCGTGAGTGTGATGGAAAGGAAAGTTGTGCCAAAGTGTTAGAAGAAGAATGGATTAAAATGTTTGGCACTAAATATTTGAATGATGAGCATGATTGCAATGTTGTTAGTATGAATTCCTTGAATATCCATGATGCTAATGATATGGAAAGCCACAAGCTTGGGGAAGCTATGTTTGACGGAGATGATATTTTTTGTCCCCCAAGATTTGATGAGCAAATGTACTATGATGAAAGCATGCCTCCTATCTTCACCTCCGGACCATTCCAGAACTCCTCGTGATGTCCGGGATCTCATCCTGGACTCCGAACAACCTTCGGTAATGACATACAATTTCCCATAACAACTCTAGCATCACGGAACCTTAAGTGTGTAGACCCTACGAGCTCGGGAACCATGCAGACATGACCGAGACATCTCTCCGGCTAATAACCAATAGCGTGATCTGGATACCCATATTGGCTCCCACATGTTCCACGATGATCTCATCGGATGAACCACGATGTCAAGGATTCAATCAATCCCATATACAATTCCCTTTGTCCATCGGTATGTTACTTGCCCGAGATTCGATCGTCGGTATCCTCATACCCCGTTCAATCTCGTTACCGGCAAGTCTCTTTACTCGTTCCATAACGCATGATCCCGTGGCTAACTCCTTAGTCACATTCAGCTTATTATGATGATGCATTACCGAGTGGGCCAGAGATACCTCTCCGTCATACGGAGTGACAAATCCCAGTCTCGATTCGTGCCAACCCAACAGACACTTTTGGAAATACCTGTAGTGCACCTTTATAGCCACCCAGTTACGTTGTGATGTTTGATACACCCAATGCACTCCTACGGTATCCGGGAGTTGCACAATCTCATGGTCTAAGGAAATGATACTTGACATTAGAAAAGCTCTAGCAAACGAACTACACGATCTTGTGCTATGCTTAGGATTGGGTCTTGTCCATCTCATCATTCTCATAATGACGTGACCCCGTTATCAACGACATCCAATGTCTATGGTCAGGAAACCATAACCATCTATTGATCAACGAGCTAGTCAACTAGAGGCTTACTAGGGACATGTTGTGGTCTATGTATTCACACATGTATTACGGTTTCCGGTTAATACAGTTATAGCATGAAAAATAGATAATTATCATGAACAAGGAAATATAATAATAACCATTTTATTATTGCCTCTAGGGCATATTTCCAACAGTCTCCCACTTGCACTAGAGTCAATAATCTAGTTCACATCGCTATGTGATTAACACTCATAGTTCACATCACCATGTGACTAACACCCAAAGAGTTTACTAGAGTCAATAATCTAGTTCACATCGCCATGTGATTAACACCCAAGAGTTTACTAGAGTCAATAATCTAGTTCACATCATCATGTGATTAACACTCAATGAGTTCTAGGGTTTGATCATGTTATGCTTACGAGAGAGGGTTTAGTCAACGGTTCTGCAACATTCAGACCTTTGTGTACTTTGCAAATCTCTATGTCATATTGTAGATGTTGCTACCATGCTCCACTTGGAGCTATTTCAAATGGTTGCTCCACTATACGTATCCGGTTTGCTACTCAGAGTCATCCAGATAGGTGTTAAAGCTTGCATCAACGTAACCCTTTACACCGAACTCTTCATCACCTCCATAATCGAGAAACATTTCCTTATTCCTTAGGACAATTTTGACCGCTGTCCAATGATCCACTCCTGGATCACTCTTATACCCCCTGGCCAGACACGTGGCAAGGCACATCGCGGTACACAACATGTCATATCATATAGAGCCTGTGGCTAAGGCATAGGGGACAACTTTCGTCCTTTCTCTTTCTTCTGTCATGGTCGAGCGTCAAGTCTTAACTTCACACCTTACAACTCAGGAAAGAACTCCTTCTTTGACTGATCCATCTTGAACTCCTTCAAGATCATGTCAAGGTATGTGCTCTGTGAAAGACTTATCAGGCGTCTTGATCTATCTCTATAGATCTTGAAACCCAACATGTAAGCAGTTTTACACAGGTCTTCCTTTGAAAAACTCCATTCAAACAACCCTTTATGCTTTCCAGAAATTCTACATCATTTCTGATCGACAATATGTCATCCACATATACTTATCAAAATGTTGTAGTGCTCCCACTCACTTTCTTGCAAATACAAGTTTCTTGCAAACTTTGTATAAACCCAAATGCTTTGATCGCTGGAGTTTGCATACCTTCTAGCATCCTTAGGATTGACAAAACCTTCTGGTTGTATCACATCACTACAAAAAAAAGACACTTTCGTGATGATACGTGTTTCTACAGTAGGTCAGGTTTTCTGTCATGCATGTACATCCATGACAAATTTATGAAAGAATCAAGATAGTCATACCTGTGCTGTCGTAGAAGTGTTCCATGACATTACAAAAATTATCATCACGGAAGTGTCCACTTCCATGACGATAAATCCCATGTCATAGAAGTGCTTTCGTCAAGGGTGACCGACACGTGGCATCCACCGTAACGGGATGTCGTTAAGCTATCGGGTCAGGTTTTGGATCCGATAACCCGTTAACAGCCCGGACCAATGGGCATTTTCCACGTGTAAAATTCTCATTAGCCGGAGGAAACACGTGTCGGCTCAACGTTCGGACAGATGTCATCCACTTATTGGACAGGAGGCGCCTATGATACGTCGACACGTGGCACGGCCCAACAGAGGCCCATTCCGGTGAAAAGGCCGGGCCTGTCAAAATAAGCGGGCCGGCCCATTAGGGCCTACTTGAGTCAGGCCCATTTACAAGTACGGCCCATACAAGTTACACAGAATCGGTCCATCAAAAGCCCATTCTAGATTCGACAATTTCCAGCCCATCGTCAATTTAAGCCCGTTAACGGCCTGCTACGTTTTTGGGCCCAATTGTGGCCCAAGCTTCTTTCGGCCTGTTAGCAGCCCATCGTTAGTTCCAGCCTGTTAACGGCCCGGAATGCCTTTCGTCCTTTTCTCGAGCCATTCTGTAGTTGGGCCTATTCTAGCCCGATGTGACTTTAGGCCTGTCCTCGGCCCATTCGGTAAATGGGCCAACTCTTAGCCCATTTTGTCTCTCGGCCTGTTAAGGGCCCGCACAACAGTTGGGCCTTTGACTTTAGGTCCATTAGGGGCCCATGTTCTGCAGGGCATCATTTTAGCCCAACGTGACTTTCGGCCTATTAAAAGTCTAGTTTGCAAATTGGGCCTCCTCTGGCCCATAACACTTTCGGCCTCTTACTGGCCCGTAAAGTAAAAGGGCTGAGATAAAATTTGACATTTATTTTGGTCCGCTAAAGGCCCGCAGGCCATTTCCATTTATACGGCCCTATCGAGCTTTAGGCCTATTGACGGCCTGCTAAGAGCCGTTGTTACGGTGGGCCTATTTGGGATGCACTTAATATTATTTTTGACCAGCCCAATTAAGGCCCGCTTTGACTGCACATGTTTGTTCATTTGTATGGTGTCCAGGAAATGTTTGGGCGTGTTGGCCCCCATTTCACCGATATAGCATATTCAACAAATATCCTACTCTATACTATCGCCTCTAAAAAACATACACTATACAATAAAAAGCATAAAAACATAGAATAATCCTACACTATACAATAAAGAAATTACAGCCGAATATACCCACTGGGCATTATAGTTCGGCACCAGTGATTATAAAGCGTACACAAACAACAAATTATATACACTGGACAAATAAAGCTCATACATCATGGACACGCATCAACAGAACTTACCATCTGAACTATAATCTCTTCAGAAAAAAGGATTAGCCGGATTCAGATAGCACAACTTTTAGTCTGCAAAATCTCCAATTCCTTCGTGGTTACCTCAGTTTCTTGTTTCATTTTTTTTGACTCCTGCATCTAATACCTGCATGTACAGTCTCAACTTGTTGATTGTACGTTGAGAATCATGTACACGTTGTCTTGCCACCTCTAGTTGATGCTCGAGATCATCGGCACATTCCAATTCCAATCCATAATCATTCGGTAACGGCCATGCCGCACTGCTCACAGATCTTTATGTTGATGTCACTTCATCCTAAAATGTTTCTATAAGTACACATGACTAGGGCAAAAATATGGTTACAATAGTGAAGCGAGCAAGACAGACTATTTTGTACATGGCAAAACAGGACTAACAATAATGTTACATGTCATGAAGCATAAGCAGGTGATATTTTAAAAATTATAAAAAAGGTAGTCTATGCAGCCTGCATACAGAAATCTCTGATGTTGGGGCCCAATCGAAAACACAGACAAGTTACAAATTTGGACAGCATGTTGCGTATAAGTAAGCAAGCAGTAGGCCATTCTATAGCTCAATTAAAGTCTTAGGGAGCATAATGAACACCATATGGATTCATACAAACCTACTACAGCAAGCAAAACTATGCAATCATTAGCCTAGTATAAACTAGATTTTTTTTGACAGAAAGACTGTAAGGGAACCCCTTACAGTATAATTGGTGCAACAAACCCAAATTGCAAGTACCATGCCTTGAACCTGGGTGGGTGGGAAGGCATCAGCCCCTTCCCACCACTAGGCTACGCCTTAGTCTGCTAGTATAAACTAGATTGTGTGCGTCATGCAATAATAGTTGGTTAATAGACTTCAAAGCTTCAGGCACACTTCGCCAGAGTAATTAAATGGTAAGGCCTTTAATTATGTCAACTAATAGTTATACAAGTGCCCAACATCAGGCATCATTGTTTGGGCATCTCATTAACTGAGGACAAATAAAGCAATTGAAAAGAGAAAATTAACTATGCCTGAAACAAAGAAGGAATTGAACTATTGAGTTGGATACAGTGACTTACCTTAACTGGTTGAACAGGCTCAGCGCAGCTCCTACTTCTCTTGCAAGGCTCAGTGCAGCTCCTACTTCTGTTGCAAGGCTCCTTCCTAACATCTTGTACTTGGAAATCCTCAATCTTATCTTCATTGCACCCCCTCTACAAGGTCACACAAACTAGTTACTCGTCTCCTTGGAAGATAAATATGCATACTTTCCAGTCTGTGAACAACACAAAAGGATGAGATTATAACAAAATAATACCACATAATGAAACATGCCACATCTCTTGCACTTGCACACAATGAAATGAGCATTTATCTGCACTATGTAAAAACTAGGCATACCTTCGAACTGGATCTCCAGGTACTCTTGGAGAGCCTACTTTAGTGTACAGCCAAACCTTTATGTCACCTATGAGTTAGGCAAGGACCCACTACAGCAGCCCTTAGTGTTTAAATCGTTAACAAGCTTTGTTAGAGTGTTAGGTCAAGAACAGCATGTAATCAAAGCAAACAGTCCTAGTATGGCTGGCTGATGCAAACAACAATTGAACAGATGTGTGAGAAAATCTTACATATCAAGAAAAGAAGCAAAGAAGGAGGCTTAAAGACCATCACTTGACTGACCAGACTTAAGGGGCATTTAAACATCATGTGGAACGTATGAACTGACATAAACATTGCATATTCCAGATTCTACAATGGAATGCACATGTATTAGGTTATGCCATGTATGATGATTCCTAAATGTACACTATAGCAGGCATGAGTGATTCATCATTGCACGCACAATTGAATTGCAGGTTATGGGCCAGTTCGATTCCGCCTTTTCAGGGCTTATTGTCAAAATAAGCCATAAAAGATGTAAAGACGTCATTTTTGAGTTATGGGCTTGGGCTTAACTTATTTCTCTTTGGAGGGGGTGTTTCGGGTAGAAGCTCACAAAAAATTGAAGGGAAGGGAATAGTGAAATGACTCTATTTTCTGACTATATTACACTCAAAATGCAACTGCTCACGCCCGCGTCACACCTGACCCTCAAGTAAAAACAAACACGCAAGAGTTCATTGCTTGCCCGCTTGCATCTCCTTTCCCCTTTCCCTCTACCTCGATCCCCTGCCTGCAGCCCTAAGGTTCCTCCAGCAAGCCGTCACCTCTGGTCCCATCTGGCCTGGTCCTCGATGATGCTCTGTCCAGCTAGGCTACATGGCCGGCAGGTAGGGGCAAATCTCCCTGGCTGCTCCTCCCTCTGGCACCGCCCCTCATTCTCATGGTCTCCAGCAGCTGCTCCACTGTGGTTTGTCTAATGCACTACTCCGGCGGGTGCCGCACAACTACGGCTGATGCCACACTGCTGCAAAAGGCACCGTATTCCCCCTCCCCTCCTCCCAGGCCATGGCCTTGAGGTGCTATTGAAGTATGAGCTCATCCAACAAGGTGAGGATCTCCTCTGATTTTTTGCCAAATTTTCATTCTGATCCACTATACGATAAATTGCTATGAGCTGCTCCTGCTGCTGCTATATGATGCATTGCTATGAGCTGCTCCTATTGCTGCTATATGATGAATTGCTATGAGCTGCTGCTGCTATATGATAAATTGCTATGAGCTGCTGCTGCTATATGATGAGTTGCTACAAGCTGCTCCTGCTGCTACTGTATGATGAATTGTTATGAGTTGCTCCTGCTGCTGCTATATGATGAATTGCTATGAGCTGCTCCTGCTGCTGCTATAAGTTGAATTGCTATAAGCTGTTGCAGGTATATGATGAATTGCACACTGCTGCTACTGCTGTATGATGAGTTGCTATGAGTTGCTGCTGCTTCTATATGATGCTTTCAGGTGGTGCTGCTATATGATAATAACCAGCCACTTGGACCATCGAGTTTCAATAAATAATTGTTCTTCATTTAAATGTGGGTCATGCGTTCTTCATTTAAATTAGTCAATGGGATCTCTATGGAAGACATTGACCAAAGTAGATTGTGCCAAGTAGATGGTATCTTTGTATTTGCATTTTGAACAAATAGTGATGGTCTATTTTCCTATCATATTAATTACTGCACTGGGTTCAATTTGTGATGTTTGCAAGTCAAATTATTTTTCATATGGGCAGCAAAATGAAAAAAATATAATGCAATCTAGACTTTTCACTGATCATACCAAAGATAAGCTGAAAAGAAAGGCAATGAAAAGAACTGGTTGGCTTATTACCTGGAGCTTATATTCACAGGTGCTTATTTTCTTAAGATAACTCGTAATAACTGTCCCTAAGAAACTTGGCCAATAGAACTGACATACAAATAACATGTCACGATGATTGCAATGGAGGAGTGACCTACCATAGCACACTGTATAGGCTCACCGCTGCCTCTCCTTTTTTTAGCGATGTTCCATGAAATTGCCACATACATCTTGTACTTTTTCATTGTGTAACCCTATCTGCAAGTTGACACGGCTAATTTCAGACATCTCTACATGATAATACATTGCATATCCCTTGCGCATATTTAAACCACCTATTAATGATTGTGTGCGTAGCATAAACTAGCCATGACTCTGTGTGCTGGACTAGCAGGCACTCTAAGGGAGCCTAATGTAGTGCACTGGAATTCCTACATGCCACCTACTATTTTGTGTAATGTACTGCCTCTGTTCCTAAATATATGTCTTTGTAGAGATTCCAGTATGGACCACATACAGATGTATATAGATGCATTTTCGAGTGCAGATTCACTCATTTTGCTCTGTATGTAGCCTATAGTGGAATCGGTAGAAACACTTATATTTTGGAATGGAGGTACGAGGTAGTATCATGTATGACATCTACATATCTAATTTAGCAGCCAGTAGTAGAAATCATTGTCTGCACAAAGGGATTACTGGTCAAAAATCCTTGCAAAGCACGCAGGCAGGCACACAACAATACAAGAGAGAGAGAGAGAGAGAGAGAGAGACGCACTTACAAGATCATAGCAATGCCTCAGTCCAGGATCTTGGTTGGCCAAGCTGTTAGATCCAGAAGAAACATCGTCTTTGTAGTGTTTGCCAGCTGCATAAAGGTAACAGTGACCTGTTAGTATATTTTAAGTACATCGGGCAGGTGATGCTGGACGGGTTTAAAGGTGACAAGTACCTAGGCCGTGGCGCGTGGTTGGCATCTTGCCAGACGGTGGGAATCAGGTTAGAAATGTCGAGGGTGATGACGCTGTGCTGGCTGTCGGGGTCCGGTAAGGAGATCTAGAACCGTCGAGTAGGTGTTTGTGGAGCGGCTCCGGTAGAGTGGACTACGGTGTGGGCGAAGTGGATCTGTGGCCGTGCACGAGGGCATCGGTGAAGCTTCTCTGGTGGTTGGGTTAAGGATGGTGTCGACGATGCGGATCTGCGGCCGTGGACGGGGCGTCAGAAGCTGCTCCGGTAGGTTGGATGAGGGTGCGAAGAAGCGGGTCTATGGCCCTGGACTTGTGAGTTGGCAAAGCAGCCCCGGTAGGGTTGAGAATGGTATAGGCGAAGCTACTCCGGTAGGGTTGACGATGGTGTCGGCGAAGCGGCTCTGTTAGGGTTGAGGAAGGTGTCGACGAAGTGGATCAGAGGCCGCCGTGGGGCGGCTCCGGGGGGTGTGGACGAAGCATCTCCGGTGGGGAGTATGAATGAGCCACTGCAGATGCGCTGCGGTTGACGAGAGTACCGACGAAGCAGATCCGGTGCCATGGACAAGGTCGGCACTGAATGGGTTGTGGTACAGTTGTGGATGAGCAGTCTACTTGTGTCTAGTGGAGGTGGGAGGGGTAGATGCGGCCGCATTAGAAGATCCGGTGAGGTGGATGCCGCTGGCAGTGAATGGGCTCTGGTACGCCGGTGGATGAGCAGTCTAGGGTTTCGAGAGGGGAGGGGTAGAAAGGCCGATGAAGTATGGACGGCGTGATGTAAGATGCTCTGGTGCTGTGGAGTTAGTCGTTTTTGTGGGAGGGGGAGAGGAAATGGGGTTGCCGTGTGGTGGGGGGAACCGGAAGTTACCAAAGTTGCCCCGACCTATTATGTAGATGAGGGCGGTATTGTTACTATTGTTCTCCGTGCACCAAGGACAAAAGGGGAATTTCACATGCTAAAGAGTAGAAGGCGGAAATTTTAGAAGGAGGCGGGAGATTTTGCCGCCCGCGGGATTGTTCGTATCCAGTTTCAACTAATTTTGGATCGTGCTAGCGGGAAGGTCATGCGAGACTGTGTACACGGGGCACGCGTCAGCAGTTAATAACTTGTGTGAAGTCCACCCCAGAAAAAAGACAATAACTCGGGATGATGCTCCGATAACTTGGACTTTCACACGGGCGTGGCCAATCGTACGGGTGTAGAGGCGCGTTCACAAAAAAAGGGATCAATCACTCAGCCTATGTATTTCTTGTGTAAATAGATAATTTAGTGCCATTGGTTATTTAGTTTAAACATAATGCACGGACGTGTTAGTGTACAGGCGCACAAAAAGAAATGGATATTATAGTCCCACAAAATAAATGGATATTGTAGTCCGCTACTTAAAAGTGTTACCTCATATTATTACATAGCCTCCATTTCATAAATTGCGTACCCGTTGAATTCATATATGAATATTACATATATTGCTTCATAATAGAACCTTAAATCATCCAAGACTAATGAATTTGAATGCAAGAGTAACAATGGTGCATGTACATGATAGCTACATTGGTTGTTTAAAGAAACATCACTGTAACTTTGGCATACACAATTGAAAATGTTTACTTAGATATAAAAAAATGTGATATGTGAGTTCCAATCTTTATAGCGTTCAATTGATATTGTACCTTTGGCCATGATATGAAGTAGATATTGATTTATGTTCAAGCGATACACATCGACGATCGCTAGATAGTGATACTTGAATGAATTGTGCAATCTCTCTCACACGCATACATCTCTCATTTCCCCGGGGGCATCGAAATCACACACGCGCACTTCATGTATTTCTCTCCCTCCGTCAAGGTTAGAATTCGTCTTTCTACCCCGTCCTACAAGTCTCTCACATAGAAACACACACGCTCTCTCTGTCGAACATGCCCACCCCTTTAATTCCGCCTACCCACAACCACTAATGTCTCAAAGGATAATTATGTCTCTCACGCATATGCCTAAGGTTAACTCGAGTTTCGGAACCATATGGATACATACAATGGGATTCCAGCAGAGCACCTTTTGTTTTGAGATCTCGCTCTCTCTCTCTCTCTCTCTCTCACACACACACACACACACACACACACACACGTGCGTGTGTAGACATTGTTTATCGCTTCATTTTTTTCGGCACTTGCATGCACACTGTTTGTTTATCTCCGTGATGCTTGAAGTATGCCTCGCACACATCCTATCTACCTATCCCTTAATATAGATATGGGTCACACAAACTCCTTCTCCCTACTAGCAAGATGCCCATGCGTTGCATGGAACATCAAGATGCATTTGTATGATTATATTATCTTGTGGGAGAAAAAGATGAATGAGGGAATGCCTTATTTGCAAATGTGGAGAGGGGTGTGGGTATCCTTTTGCAAAATTTCCATAGTTTCCTTCCTATCTGTCAGATATAAATCGGATGGCCTATATTGCAGGATGGCAGGAACACCATCATCACCAACTCTGTCTTTTATAAGAGTAGAGATATGCAAGTGTCACTGCC
The DNA here is from genome assembly GCA_021605205.1 of Aegilops longissima. Taxonomy (NCBI): domain Eukaryota; kingdom Viridiplantae; phylum Streptophyta; class Magnoliopsida; order Poales; family Poaceae; genus Aegilops; species Aegilops longissima. The sequence goes on along the minus strand of CM038680.1, from coordinate 662,883,717 downwards.
CCCCCCCCCACACACACTTGACACCTCAATCTTGATACTAATCTACCGACTGGCTTCTCTCTCAAACACACACACACACACACTACCCGACACCGAAGGAATAGGGTGGCACCTCGATCTTGATAGTAATCTATCTACTCCTCTTTCAAACACACACAGATACACGCACACACACACACTTGCTAGTTGTGCCTCTGTGCCTACCGCGCACACTCTCGAGACGCCTTTCTCTCCTTCCCCTTCCCTCACCCTCCCAACCCCAACAATGACAACAGAAGGGTGACAACTCGATCTGATCTTAATCTATCATTCGGTTTCTCTCTCAAAAATAGTGTCTCTGTTCCTCGCTCAAACACACGCGATACATCTTTTTCTCCGTAGCCCCCTCGATATGTAGACTTCTGCGCGCGCACAGCTGTAGTGACGATGACGCTGAACCCAATGTGCCTTGTTTTCACCGGCCTCATGTGATAGTTTTCACCCTGTTTTCTGTTAATTAACAAGACAACCTTTTCTTTGTTACTACTAGTGAATCTAAAATCATTTGGGGCAGACATACAATATATCACTTCAACCCAATTATCGCAGTAACTATTTTAGAAGAAACTAGATAGATGCCCGTGCGTTGCATGGAACATCAAGATGCATTTGTATGAGTAGTTTATCTTGTGATCTACTAGCAAGATGCCCATGCGTTGCACGGAACATCAAGATGCATTAATATGAGTAGTTTATCTTGTGAGAGAAAAGGATGAACGAGGGAAGGCCTTATTTGCAAATGTGGAGAGGGGTGTGGGTATCTTTTTGCAAAATGCCATAGTTTCCTTCCTATCCATCAGATATAAATCGTACGACCTATATTGCAGGATGGCAGGCACACCATCATCACCAACTCTTTTTTTTATCTCTAGCTCCTATAAAAGACTCAGTTGGTGATGATGGTGTGTCTGCCATCCATCATTTCTGACCATCAGATCTGCATCTAACGACTATGATGTAAGTCATGGCATTTCTGCAACAAACCCCACTTCTCTGCTCTAATTTGCAGAAGCCCCTTAGTTTCTTGTAACCAACCACATCCCTCCCCCACCTCATCAAAACAGCCACAAGGAATATATTTTGAGTGAAACCTAATACGAGTATATTTTAGTGATATATACACCAAACTAGAGTGTTTTTCTTTCAAGTTTGTGAGCATGTATTATTCTATTTTGGATCTGTTGCAATGCACGGGCACATTGCTAGTAAGAGTAGAGAAAAGGATCAACGAGGGAAGGTCTTATTTGCAAACATGGAGAGGGGTGTGGGTATCTTTTTGCAAAATTGTGATAGTTTCCTTCCTATCCGTTAGATATAAATCCGACGGCCTATATTGCAGGATGGCACGCACACCATCATCACCAACTCTGTTTTATACTCCCTCCGTTCCTAAATATTTGTCTTTTTAGAGATTTCAACAAGTGACTACATATGGTGCAAAATGAGTGAATCTACACTCTAAAATATGTCTACATACACATCTGTATGTGGTACTCCATTTAAAATCTGAAAAAGACAAATATTTAGGAAAGGATGGAGTATAAGAGTAGACATGGAGATATATCTCCAGCATGGTCTACAACAAAAATGTGCTGGACTGGTTAGCGCCGGATGCTCGCAACGCGATGACCTGAGTTCAAATTCTGTCTTTAACTTTAGATTTTTATATTATATATTACTTATTTAATATATACTTCTTTCGCTACTGTACTCACAGTGGAACCCACAAAGTACTTAGAATACAAGATTAAGGATGGACTTGTTTCTTTTTAACTTTTTGTATGAAGTTGTAGCCACCCTGCAAGTCACGTGTACACTGTACATGCAATTAACTTTTTATAGAGAGAGAATCATACACACAATTAACTCAAATGGATTGGATGTGACTCTATTATTTCCAGCATAAGAGCATCTCCAATGGCAGCCGGCAAATTTCCTCCCGCTTCCTTCCGTGGAGGACGACATCAAACGCCAGCGGCATACATTTTCAAAACTCTAACCAACCAGATGAAATTCATGCAGACACGGACTGTTTTCATATAAGCATGCAGGATTTCGTATAAAAAAGCCGGATCTTCATATAAACATGATGGATTTGATTACATTTACATGAACTAAGCGGTGCTAATCCGGCTCTCTTGGTATAATTAATACTCCCTCCGTCCGAAAATACTTGTCCTAGAAATGGATGTATCTAGACTTATTTTAGTTATAGACACGTCCAATTTATCCATTCTTAGAACAAAATTTCCTGGCAGCAGGAGAGGGAGTAACTAATCTAAATGGCCGCCCGCGGATCCCATTGTCTTCCTCATGTCCGGCAGACACTTGCGGGGTCGACGAAGGTCCTTGGAAGAGACGAAGCAACAAAGAAACCACCTGAATGAGCAGGCTTCGCCTTGGCAGTGGCCTTCATGGGACCCAAGTGGCGGCGGCCTCCCGTGTTCTAGATCACCTCGATGATGGCGGCAGACACGGAGAAGCTGGCCACCAACTCGTCGCTCTCCACACACCCCGGCTTCTGTCTCTGCCTACATGGCGTTGCCGCAGGCACGGGAGGCGCGGCCGCAGGCACGGGAGGCGCGCCCACAGACACGGGAGGCGCGGCCACCGCAGACACTGGTGGTGCGGTATGACGCGGCAGCGACGAAGCCCGTACTGGCGTGCTCGCCGCCATGCCGGCGTGGAGCAACTCGCACTCCTCATCGAGCTGAACTAGAGCGGCGAGTTGCTGAACCACGCGCCGGATTGGGGCGGCAACTGGCTCCGTCGGACCAAGCGAGGTTGATGAAGCACCAAGCAGCCTCGCCCATATCCGGATGACTTGGCGGGCCACCCAGCCGGGTAGTATGCCAAAGAATGGCTCCTGGGAAGCCATCGGAAGAGTGGAGAAAATGGTGGAGGAGGAGATGGGGGAGCAGTGGAGGGGTGCGATTCGTGCCTGCTGTCTGTCTGGCCTCGTTTAAATAGAGGGCAGACGATAGGAGCTTGGCCGACGTCTGGCCTAGTTTAAACTGGGGGTGGATGGGAGGAGCTCGGCCGGTGTTGCGTTTAATTCTGGCCCGCTCATGAACGGACGTTTGGCCGGAGTAGGTTTCTCAGTTTTCATGCGGGTTTGACGGAGGGGTTTGATGGAGGTGAGGAGGTGTGTTCAGCCGGGTGTGCAGCGGGCGGCGCAGTACTATTCGATTTGACAGCACGCAATTCCTGATACGGCTTTAATGCAGACGAGGGAGCGGTAGCGGTTCCCGAAATGTTGAACGACCAATGATGCGTCCTCCTTCAATTAGCATCATGCATGCATGAGGGAAGTAATGGGAGGAGGACCGAAAAAAAGAGGCTACACGATGTGAATGCAACGCAGTTTGCACTCATATAAAGGTGCCCCTCCATTCCAATGCATCTACCACATCGTACGCACCTAAGCATTTGCCTAAGCACCTACACTAAGCGCAAAAGTGCTTACTCCAGACCCATGGAGGCGATGCGCGCGAGCGGCAAGCGGTTGTGCCAGATGGTCCACGACGCCGGCCTGTAGCATGGCACCGAGGATCTCTCCAGACGGTGTTTGTGACCGGCTAGTGGATGGCCGCAGTCGACGCCATCTACGACTCTCAGTTGGACCAGATGATCGTTGCCACCCCCAACAAGTTCACCGTCCTCAAGAAGCTCAGGGACGACATCGCCGTACTCCTCTAGCCCGCGCGCCCGGGCTCCTCATTGTCTGCCGCCCTAATCGGCCTCCATGGCCGGAACCTCTTTCAAGCACTGGTGGCCCTGCGACTGCCCGCCGACGCCACGAAGAATGTCCACCTAGAGGTCGCGCTAGCTGCGAGGCGCCTCGCCTTGTGAGAATTCGTTGACCTACACATCCACATGTACGAGAAAATTGTGTACATAGGTATCTACAAGGCCATTCAGGACGCTATGATGTTGGCCTTCCTCAACCGGCTGGAAGCTTTGGATGCCTTTGCTGAGAAGCACCTTGACATCGCCACAAAAGATGCCGCTCCTTAGCCGCCGGTCGGTGGCCCGGCGCACTAAGTTGAGGAGGAGGAGGTCGTACATTGATGGATGCATCTTTCTTCTTGCCTCCTGTAACCACCACTGTGATTGCATCATCATGGCCTTAATTCTTATTGTGCTATTGCATTCTCGTTCCAGTCAATACCGACATGTGCGATCCCTTTGCTTAATTATATGCATCACTGTAACTAGTACTCCATCCGTCAATTTATAATTTGTGCTTACCTTTTCCATCAACTTCGTGCAACGCACGGGCATCTTGCTAGAAACACTAGAACGTGTCGGACCGCACGTGACCAAACCGACGATGCGCCAACCTAGCTACTACGTACCCTGCTTATCTGGCAGAAATAGCCCTGCCCTAGCGTTTCCAATCGTTATTTCTATCTATCGATCGTGCCAAGGAGCAGAACCAAATGTTACAATTTATACATTTTTCTCTACTCCTACTCCTATGAAAGACCCAGTTGGTGATGGTGGTGTGTCTGCCATCCGTCGTTTCTGATCATTAGATCTGCATCTAACGGCTGTGAGGTAAGTTGTGGCATTTTTGCAACAATAGCCCACTTGTCTTCTCCAATTTGCAGAAAATCCCTTATTATCTTGAAAGCAACCATATCCCTCCCTCACCTCATCAAAACAGCCTGAGAAATATATTTTGAGTAAAAAGTAATATATTAGGAGTATATCAAAACAAGAGTGATTTCTTTCAAGTTTGTGAACAAGTACTACTATTCCACTACTTTGGATCCGTCACAACGCACGAGTACGTTGCCAGTAAAAGGAAAAGGCCTGCCGCGTCCGCGTCGCACCCGCACACGCCCAGGAATCGGGAGTACTCCACGGCCCGTCCGGCACGCCACATAGCTAGGGAAGGCATGTTGCCTAGCATTTTCACTTTCATGTGGGACCGCCGTTGAGAAAACTGACCATTGGCAAACAACACCCCGCCCACCGCCGGGTTGGAAAACAGAAACCTGGTGAAGATCTAGCTGTAGCACGGATGCCAAGATATTTGGTCTCTGATGGGGCTCGTTGATAGAGTGTTATTTATTCATAACTAGCAAGATGCCCATGTGTTGCACAGAAAATCAAGATGCATTTGTATGAGTATTTTATGTTGTGGGAGAAAAGGATGAACAAGAGAAGGCCTTATTTGCAAGTGTGGAGAGGGGTGTGGGCATCTTTTTGCAAAATTGCCATAGTTTCCTTCCTATCCATCAGATATAAATCAGACGGCCTATATTGCAGGATGGCAGGCACACCATCATCACCAACTCTGTTATTTACAAGAGTATAGATATAGATATAGATATAGATATAGATATAGATATAGATATAGATATAGATATAGATATAGATATAGATATACGATATAGATATAGATATAGAGAGTAGAGATTTGGTTACCAAATCTCATGCGTGAAATGCATGTAGTTGGTTACCAAATCTCATCCGGGTTTGGCACGAGCTCGTACTGCGGGAGCACCACAAGGCCTTCCTATCCATCGCAACGCACGAGCACATTTCCCTCTCAGGGCCCACGGGACCGAGCTTCAGTGGCTTAGTGCACCGGCCTATGAGTCAATGACATGCAGACCTTAAATGCGGCTGGCCCACATGTCATTCTCATGGTGGTGGCGTGGTTCACGACTCACTCGTTCGAGATGAACCAGCCAGTGGTGGCGTGGCCGTGGCGAGGGTGCCACAGCTGGGCGTCGAGGTTTTAGACTAGCCACAGTGGGAGTAACTTCAGCAGTAACATCGAGTCCAACTCAGCAAATTTGCTTATGTGGCAATGAGTTAATGAGGAGAGATGTATTTTGAGAGTAACTTAGCTAGTTACTGTAACATCACATGTCCCAATGCAATATGAGTCTATAACATAATAAATAAGGCTTTGCATGACACCACACTTATATTACTACCCACTATGAAGGTAGTAACATAGTCTAGGGATATGTGTATGTTACTAGTGTATGTTACTCTCCATTGTGGCTAGTCTTACGAGGCGTAGATGGCCACACCAGCGGGTACTACCTATAGTACAGAAGTACTCCAGCTGAGGATTGATGCCCGGGACGAAATGTGTCACAGCTGCTGGATGAAAATTCGATTGTGCGAGAGTATGGACCGGAGCAGGCAAACCGCGTCCAATCGGGTGTGGCTGTTGTAGAAAGTTGATGGTCACCGCAGTTCAGCTGGCCCGCATATCATGCACACAAAGGCAGAGGAGCGGTGGGGCCGAGAGGGATGAGGCGCACGTCGGGAGACGTCGTGTCGTGGGTTGGAGCGGCGTCGTGGGAATCGCGTGTGGGTGTGGCAGTGGTAGAAACAAGAAACGTGATGGTCGCCGTGGTTCAAATTCCATGGACAAGTTGTCATGTCTGCTGACACATGCATTGCATACCGCTCACTGCAAGGAGCAGTAGTAGAGAAAACTTGTTCCAAAGATACCATTTTTCTAATAAAATTCTCGAGATATCATTAGTTTTTACACATGGGATTACTACTGCAAGGGTCAATCACAACATGTGTTTTGTAAAAAATGCATCTTGATGTTCCCTGCAATGCACGGGCATCTTGCTAGTTATAGAAGAAGGTCACACGGGCATCTTGCCGCAGGGTGTGCCACTGACCCAAACTTCAATTTTCTTTTGAGATGATTAGGTGCACCGGATGCCGTGCCACGCTACAAAATGTTTTAAAAAATAGCTCCAAATTTTTTTAAACTTGTTATCTTCAAACCATCAAAACAGCCCGAGGAATATATTTTGAGTGAAGCATGATTTACTTTTACTGATATATGTATATCAAAACTAGAGTGTTTATATTTCAAGCCCGTGAACAAGTATTATTCTACTACTTTGGATCCATTTCAACGCACGGGCCAGCACATTGGTAGTGGTAGTCTCTATCTCTACTCTACTCTTCTTCTTATAAATAAACAGAGTTGTTGATGATGGTGTGCCTGCAATCCTGCAGTATAGGCCGTCCGATTTATATCTGACGGATAGGAAGGAAACTATGGCAATTTTGCAAAAAAATACCCACACCCCTCTTATACTAGCAAGATGCCCGTGCGTTGCACGGAACATCAAGATCTTGTGGGAGAAAAGGATGAACGAAGGAAGGCCTTATCTGCAAATGTGGAGAGGAGTGCGTGTAAATTGTCATAGTTTCCTTCCTATCCGTTAGATATAGATCGGACGACCCATATTGCAGGATGGCAGGCACACCATCATCACCAACTCTGCTTCTTTATAGGCCGTCCGATTTATATATGATGGATAGGAAGAAAACTGTGGCAATTTTGCAAAAAGAAACCTACACCCCTCTCCACATTTGCAAATAAGGCCTTCCCTCGCTCATCCTTTTATCTCACAAGATAAACTACTCACACAAATGCATCTTGATGTTTTGTGCAACGCACGAGGATGTTTCCTTGGGGGTCTCTCCAGTGCGGCATGGGCATAGTTGCAAGTTGATGCCCCTTGAGATGCCGACGTTGAGGGGCACTCGGATTTTGTTCGATGAGCAGGTAAGATGATTTTGGTCACATAGTAAATGCATTCTAAAGACTACTTCCGTGTCCATTTCCTAAATCTCACCCTGCCCACTGTTTCACAGGTTAGGCTCGGTGCGAGTGGAGATTGGCTTGCATATGTACGGGAGGGTACCAACATCAATTTGCAAAACATTTACAACGGGGACACCGTTCCCGTATAACCTTTTTCCAACATTGGGATCAGCCATGCAACGGGCCACCGCCTGAATTGGTACGATGGAACCACGGTGAGATTGTATAAGATAGCACGAACTTGCACATGTCGGTCAAAGGTGGACGATGTTTTATACGTCCGATTTGTTGCCGTACGAGTACGAAGATGATGTGCTCCTTTCTAACCGCATCTTCGCGGTGACAAACCAGGGGACTTGTTTCGTATGGGACACATCCAATGGTATACTCCCTCTCTCCCAGTTTATTTGTTTTGAATTTTTTTCGTTTTATAAGTTTCAAATTCAAATTTAGATCTCCCCATCACATGTTGAGATTACAATGTCCATTAAATCATTGCTTGCATGTACAGTAAAGAAACAAATCTCGAGTTTTCCACGAGTTCGTGCAGCGGTAGTACCACAAGGTCTGGTGCAGGAGTTACATTTACCTCTCGGGGCCCTCGAGTCTGAGCTTCAGCGCTTTACGACACCTGCCTTTGAATCAAAAACATGTGGACCCGATAGGTGGCTGGTCCACATGTAATGCTCCCGAAGGCAGAGGGGCAGTGGGGCCGAGAGGGGTGAGCCGCAGGTCGGGGGGCGTGCGGTGTCATGGATTCAAGAAGCATCGTGGGAATCACGTGTGGCTGTGGTAGAAACTTGATGCTCGCCGCATTTCAGTTGGCCCAGATGTCATGCACACAAAGGCAGAGGGGCGGTGCGGCCGAGAGGGGTAAGGCGCACGTCAGGGGATGTGGTGCCGTGGGTTGGAGCGGTGTCGTGGGAATTGCGAGTGGCAGTGGATGAAACATAATGGTCGCAGTAGTTGAACTTCCATGGACAAGCTGTCATGTCTACGGACACATGCATTGCATACCGATCACTGGAAGGAGTAGTAGAGAAAGCTAGGCGGATAAATAGTTCCTTATAGTCAAGAAGACCCACGCTACTACTTGTTCCAAAGACATGCACACCATCGAATTAGTCCATCTATATCAATATACATAGAGAGGGAATATTTGTTTACAAGAGAGGAAATAGTTCATCCATCCATAATGCCCTGCTGCTGGTGCAACTTCTTCTTCTTCTTCTTCTTCTTCTTCTTCTTCTTCTTCTTCTTCTTCTTCTTCTTCTTCTTCTTCTTCTTCTTCTTCTTCTTCTTCTTCTTCTTCTTCTTCTTCTTCTTCTTCTTCTTCTTCTTCTTCTTCTTCTTCTTCTTCTTCTTCTTCTTCTTCTTCTTCTTCTTCTTCTTCTTCTTCTTCTTCTTCTTCTTCTTCTTCTTCTTCTTCTTCTTCTTCTTCTTCTTCTTCTTCTTCTTCTTCTTCTTCTTCTTCTTCTTCTTCTTCTTCTTCTTCTTCTTCTTCTTCTTCTTCTTCTTCCCATTTTCTATGGGAGACGGCTTCACAACAAGCTCTCTGGACCTTGCAGCTATATTGAAACTCACACGGGCATCGAGGGCAGCATATTTTATCCGCTCGTACGTCAAGGGATAATTCTCCCATCCAGACGACCTTAATGCCAGCGTCTCGTCACCCTTCTAAAGATTTGTTCCGAGCACAAAATTTGCTACGTCGAATAGGGATGGTGTCGGTTTATCACAATCTTCTACAGGAATTTTTATCTTGGTTTGTAGGTAAGGTAAGCGATGCTTTTCAAATCAAGGTTGTATGGCTCCAACTTCTGTTTGTCCCCTGCGATGGCTGCCCCACAGAAGTATATGTCCTCCCGAGACAAGAAATCGCGAAGCTCACCTGGTATGGAGGGCGCGTGTATGATGTTGTACACCAAAACATCATCTTCGAGGCACAACTGAAGGACGGCGGCGCGTTGCATCTTCCTAGTGGCACGCTCCGTGTACTCTGCATCGAGACCGATGACATTCATCTCCACCTTTTGGAGGGAGTTGGATACATTGTTGATCCACTTCCGAACAACCCTTGGGTGGTCGGTGACTGTGGCAACTTTGCTCAACGAGCCTTCGACGAGGACATGTTGGACGCTAAAAACCTGCATCTTGATCTCTTTCGCCATTTGGAACCGCTGGATCGGAGGGCTATGGTTTGGAGAATTAGGATTAGATGGCTAGTCTAACTGAAGAAGATGATTATTTATAGGGGCTTCGGAATTACTCCAGGAGGATCTGAAGAGGTTAAAACAATGTGAATACAGTGTGGTTTGGATGTAAATGAAGATCAAGGAGTAGTGATTAAGCGAGGAAAATCGGTTCCCGATGGAGAAGTAAATGGAAGAAGTTATGCACATGCATGAGGAGAGTTGCAGTGGTTTGACTGCTGCGTGCAATGGATTGGACGGGCTCTTCAATTGCCTTTTCTCTCTCCTACACGCACAGAATGGCCCACTTGCATGCTGCAGTTTATTGGCTGGAGTCTGGCTGCAGCTTCTCATGCTACGCTAATTAATGTTGTGAATGCGGGGCATGGAGGGAAATGGGCGCATGCAAAAGGGTATATACGCAGACTAATTAGAGAAATACTAAAAAAGTTATGCGCGGACAAAAGAGGACCGGAGGGAGTAGTACTCATGTTCCTACTACAGTTAAGGAATATGTGGTTATCCTCAAAAAAGAAAAGTCCTTCACGCTTCCGCGTGCACAAGAATTTGGTTCTGCTAGCAATATGGATGATACCTGGACGATGAAGTGAACCCAGAGGCATGCTAGCACGGGAGTACTACTCACGTTCCTACTAGTAGTTGTAGTACAACTGTGGTACACTTGATGGTCAAAATATTATTATTCATCCGGTCCTCACAGTGAAGTGACAAGACCCTGCGCCCGAGGTGACACTAGTCCAGGAGGCGTGTCCGGGTTACCAAAGTCAGCCTCACCTTGTGCACTGTGCAGTCACTGTCACCGCCACTACATAGCATGCCTCGCCTCGTCTCCCTCTCCCCTACCACCACTCCATCTCCATCTCCGTCTCGCCGGAGATCCTGAGGTCACTCTTCATCATCTTACTGTGCCCCCACGTACCCTCGCCTTGTTTGCCTCCCCCGGTACCACTATTCCTTGCTAGCCGATCCAGCACCGAAAGCCTTCTCCCCCGTAAATCAAGCCCCCCAAAACCCCACCTTCCAAACTCCACCATGGCCGAACGCGAACCGCGTATCATCCATATGAGTCGTGATTGGAACAATCTCCCCAGTGACGTCCTCGACCTCTGTTGTTCGTGTATGGATATGTTGAGCGCCCTGCGGCTGGCTGCATGCTCGAGGGGCATGCACACAGTCATCATCAAAGCGAGGCCTAAGCTTTTCAAGACACCCTGCTTGCTGCTATCTAGTCTTGCGAGATTTGCTCACCATGATACGGAGGCATACATCATGCCCCTCGAGTTAAATCCGACTTCCATTAGCCTAAACTTCTTTGCAGGTATGTAGTGGGTCATCTTACATCATTTCCCTCGACTTCGATCCGATCACCATCGCCTGAAACTTCTTGCAGGTATGTACTGGGTTGGCATGAACTCCCACTGGATGGCTGTCGTCAGAGAAGACGGGGCAAAGTTCGTGCTCATGAACTTCCATACCTCCCATGAGATTATCCTTCCTCTGTTGGATGATATAGAGTTTTACCTTCGCGGTCCAAGTCATCTAGATTACGTCGTCAGTTGGACGCACCTTGTTTTGCAGAAGATTGTAATCTGCCAAGTGCCCACATGACATGCGGATTACGCAGACTTCAAGCTAATTGCGTTGTTCGACAAGGGACTCGCCTATCTTTCTGTTGGTGCTTTCTTTAGCTGGAGAAATCTCAGCTCACAGTGGATCATCGTCAAAGCTGATACACACTTCTGTGATGCTATTGAACACAATGGCATCATCTACACGATCGACAAAGCAGATGGAACCACGTATTGCTGGGACGGCGCATGTAAGTTGTTTCCGTCTGATGTTAATGATGACGCCATGAAACTATTTGAACTTTTTGTGATGATTGACATATCCCTGTTTGAGTAGAATTTGAGTAGAACTATGGAAATGTATTAGAGACGCCGTAAATCAGCTATATTTGGAACGAGTTAATTCATGCGATTGTGACCATGTCATTTCAACCAATTTGTACCCCCTGAATAATCAAACTGTTAGGAAGATAATGATATTCTCCTTATTTTATAGTAATCTATATACTACTAAATATGAGTGTGTATCACTGGCCATGTTAGTTTCCTCATTTTCATGATGTAGAAACATGCATCACACTATTGATTTCATCTAACCATACATTAGGGAAGCAAATGTGCATATGGAGAACTCTATATTTTGAAGTAGTGAAATCCTGTGATGCTTACCATGTGTACATACCTATGTTCGCCCTTCAGCAATCAATATCTAGAATAATATGCTCACAAAAATTTTGCCCACAGAACATGAGTATATAACAATGTGTGGTTTGTTAGTTTCCTCGAATAATTTTTTTGTGAGGATACAACATGATTACATAACATGCATGACATGGTAATTTCCTGTGAAGAATCGATTTTGAGATAACATGAGTATAACCATGCATGTCACTTCTATATTTTCAAACCCAGTATACATCTCCCTGTATTTTCCTACCAGTTCCAACTGGGACATATCAATTTTGTTTCTTGCATTATCCTACTCATACTCTGAACAATGTTGATCTTACATTAACAATGCCGTCCTTTTTTATATGATGCAGTGTCCCTACAGTTACTACCCTTTGTAATCACACCACCTTTGCCAAAAATAGGGAAGCACAACTGGTTCCTCGCACGACCAGAGGACGGCAAAAGACTGATGATCATTCGGACACATGAACCGGAAAAATTATATTGCAAAAACCCCACTGTATGCAAGCACCGTCAAATACGTGAGTATCCGGACAGTGGCTGTTACGTCTATGAGCAGGATACCAGCTTGTTGGGGCCTACAGGATTTTTGAGTTGGAGGAGGGTAAACAGCCTTGGTTCATACTCTTGTTTCTCGGACTCAATTATCCGATTAACCAGGAGATCACCATTGGCAAGGACCTTGATGGCAGAGCGGCTTTGTTTGCTATGGAAAATTGTGTCTACACGGCGAGCCCTAGGAGTTCGGGAGCAAACTCCCCTGATTGTCAACGATACAGCTTGCAGCCAAAAGAAGGTGAGAATGACAAAGGCATCTGGATTAACTTTGATCCTTGGATGTGTCGAGTCCGACAGGCAGTGATGTGGTTCAAGCCTTCAGGTTGATAGGTAATTGGGCTGTTGCATCGAAAGGGTGGAGTACTGGTGTCCCCGGATCACTGGTGGCTGAACCGGGGCTGCAAATTATTATGGTGTTGGATCATCCCTGTTCGAATGACTTGTTGTCTTTGCTGCTTGTTCTAGATGGGTAGTTCTCTCTTTTGTTATGCATATTCCTTGTCAATTGTCATCTTCGTCTATGTCACTCTTACTATGTCATAGTTGCCTCTATTTAGAATGTCATTCTCGTCCGGATCACAAGAGTCTGAGCGCTGCAGATGGGTGCGTTTTGGTGGTCTAGTAAGAATTCTTATGAACTATCATGTCTTGCTGTTTATGTCAGTAGTAGTCACTAGTCAGTGTTTGAATGTTGTATATATCGTTGTTTCGAACTGTTTATTGTCTCGAACTGCTGGTGGGCTAAATGAGGGCATCACCATTCTCCAGTGTTCAGAGTATATCTCCTTTTTTCAAGTTATAATTTGATCTCAGTGTCTTTTTGATGATGTACACTTGTTTGGGCCAGTGAGCTGTTGTTGAATATGGGCCGAGTAGTAACACAATGCCAAATAGGTCAATTATGACTCTTAGGCCGAGCTCTAAAAATATCCTAAAAAAAGAACGGCGCTCAAAAAAAGAAAGAATAGGGACTCTTAGGCCGACATGTGGGCGCCCCTGGTGTTTTCGTGTGCTTGCGTGCCGAGAGCATATTGGCGCGTGTTCGAAATTCATGCTACCTTTTCATCCCCAATTAACCGCCCCTCCCCCACCTCTGGAATCTCGATTCCTACTCCAGTTCCCCCAAATCCCCCTCATGTACTCCCTGTACTCAAGCGCACTATCATGTCGCCGGTCAATGCGGATCTCCGAGCCGGAGATCCTGTCCGTCCTGCCTTCGGGAGCTGCGTGCTGTCGCTCAACAGTGGCATGGTGCGCTTGACGACCAGTTTGCCGGCAAAGTGCTGATGGTAACCATCAACGGCGACCGGCCTACCATCTCACCGGACGACCTTGTCAAAGCTCTTGGCATTGCGCACGGCATCCAAATAAGTGACTTGCTCGTCGTAGTCTGTCCGCCACCGGCTGATTTCTTTGTCAGGTTCCGGACAACTTTCGACTGTAGTCGTGTGTTCGAATCTTCCCGGCGTTTGTTCTGCGATGGCGCGCTGGTGAGCTTTCATCGGTGGCACCCAGGATGGGGCTTGTTGCCCTCTGAGCTTGAGTTTTCAAAAAAGCTTACCTTCCACGGCATGCCTCGGCGTGCTTGGAACAACGAGTCCATGAATGAGCTTATCAATGACCTTGGAGGTGAGCTTGTAAGTATGTTTGTTCCTCCAGACAGCTGGGCTCTGACGGTTATGGCATGGATGAAGAAGTCGTCCACCATACCTAAGGTGATTGGTGTTGAGATACCGGTGCAGGAACCGGGGTTATACTATTCATCGCCACAAAGGCTGCCACGGACCACGTTAGGGATGTACCTGTATCGAGTGTTCATGCATGTCGAAGGAGTGGTCAATCCATCAATCGAAGTCCTGCTGCTGCCGCTGGTGCCCGGGTCCGTCGACGATGTCCATTACAGGAGTCAATGTCAGACTTACCCCGTGTTGCTCGGAATGATGGATGGCACAGGGCCTACTCCATCGCGCAGTGGAGGCCACTGCTTCTTTGGGAGAAGAGGCAAGGTTGGCTGCCTAGATGTGCGAGGTAACAACTGAATCTTGTTAGATGACCTATTCTATTTTTTTACCTGAACTTTTTTTAGAAAGGGTTGAACGTCAACTTAATGTTGTAGAAAAAATTATATATTGTGTCAACTATATAAGTTTTTACTGAGCATCATCAATGCATATGGCTGAAAGATGTATCTACGAGCATCAATCGATGGGTCTCTCTCTCTCTCTCTCTCTCTCTCTCTCTCTCTCTCTCTCTCTCTCTCTCTCTCTCTCCCACACACACACACGCACAAGTGGGACCCGTTGAAATATTTCTTCGCTCATGACAGCTTTTAATTAGGTTCCACTGTACTCTAACTTTTTTCTTAAGTTATTAATTGAGCTCAGTGTGTTCAAAAAGTTGTACAGAAGCCTTGTTTGGGCCTTTCCGGCATCGCTGAGTTGTGGGCTGAGTGGCCATGTAAGGTTGTACTATACTACACAGGGGTTTTTTTAACATCAGCAATGCAACTGGGCCAACAGTTGTACACAATCCGGGTCAACTTGATATTCTCCGCCCCGCTGGGCTGCAAATCTTTCCTAGGAGGGATGCATTAGGCTTAACAAGAAAATGGGCTTTAAGAAATAATAAATGGGATGTAATTATAAAAAATGGGTAGTTACTATAAAAAAATGCACCAAACACGTAATTAGTTTATAAAATATTACTTTTGGATTTTGAAAATTTTAATTTCATTAATTGTTGCGCGTGCAATGTTTCGTTGGATTTTTACGTAATACAAATTTATATTGAAATTGTATTTAGTCTGACTAGAAATTTCAGGACAAAAATATTTCGGATCCTATTAAAATGTGGGATTTTTTATTGAATTCTATTTGAATGGTTGGTTGAAATTATTAATCGTTGTCCTAGCTAGAAATGGGATGTACTTTTAACAAACTGTAAATGGGCTGTAGTAAATTCCATTAGAATTCAAAAATGGGTTGTGCATTCTTACAAATGGCAAATGGGCTATAAGTTCTCTGCCATACACTTGTGGGCCTACTAAGTTGATGCGTATGCAAGGCTTTGTCAACTTATAGTCAACACACGGTTCTAGCAGCAGTGTCCGTTGGATGTCCATCCAACGGATGTCATGCTTCTTCTTCAATCTCGGATATTCTAGCTTTAGCCGGCCAAAAAATGATTCCTCCCCCTGACATCTGGGGTGCACCATTTCGGAGGCTGACCTGTGGGCCTACTAAGTTGACGCGTACCAAGGGCTTTGTCAATGGCCGTATGATGTCCATCCAACGGCCGTTGTGATTCTTCAACCTCTGGTCTTCTTGCTCCAGCCGCCCAAAGCAGCGCCGGTCATGCCGCCTGCTCCTACCTCCCGTTGCCGGTTGTGCTGCCGCGGAGGCCTCGCCTCCCCTACCACTCCCACCGCTGGTCAGGCCCTGCGGCGACGGCATCCTCACACCGCAACCGAACCAGTGAACCCTCGTACTCCTCTCCGCATGGGCATCCACTGCCGCATCTACCCCGGCTCCGCGTCGTCCCCTTCCTAGGCCTCGCCGTCGTCCACCGCCTTGGTGCTCTCGGCGTGGCATGGTTAACGTGGTCAAGGAACGACTTCCATCGGAAGAGTACTATACGTGGAGAGGCTGACAGCTGGGTCCACGGCCGCAGCAAGGAAGTGCCTCCTTATTACGCGCAAAATATTTATTCCTCCACCTGACAGTAGGGAGCCACCGGACGGGCCACCGTATTTCACAAAAATAATGTTTCCCCCCTGACTGCTGGGACCCACCAGCTACATCTTCGCAGCAAGGAAGTGCGTCCATATTACAGGCAAAAAAATGATTCGCCCCCTGACTGCTTGGACCCACCAGCTACATCTTCGCACGCAAGGAAGTGCGTCCATATTACGGGCAAAAAGAAACGATTCGCCCCCTGACTGCTGGGACCCACCAGCTACATCTTCGCACACAAGGAAGTGCCTAACAATCGGGACCCACCCGGTTGAAGCGTACGTAGCGTTGTCATTCTGGTCGCGAATGTTTCCATACATACTGGTCGATCGGTCTGTCTGCAGGCTGTAGTGATGAACCGTGGCCGTGTAAGGAAGGGCACGTGTGGTAGCAGAGGCGCGCACATGTGGTAGTAGAGGCGCGCACGTATAGCATGTACACGTACGTACAGCGGCCATGTTGCAAGAAAGTAAATACGGCCACGTACGTACATACGGGCGGGGTCTCGAACGCCTACTCGCGCATACGTACGGCCAGGGCTCATGTACATGGCTGGGTCGGAACGGAGAAACTGCGTCATCGTCATGTACATGGGGAGGCAACGGAATGCGTCGTGTTCATCGGGAGACACCGGAACGCGTGCTGTTCATCAGGAGCCAACTGGCTTGGACGGAACAGGCGATGGAAACGAGGCTTGGCATACCGCAGAACGGAGGAAATGGACTTGAGTTCGACCGGCCACGGTGGAAATGGTATCATGTTCATCGGGAGGGGTCTGGCGTACCGCAAAATGGAGGAAACGAACCTCCTACGGTCGAAACGGGGTCCTGTTAATCGGGAGGGGTGTGTCGTACCGCAAAACAGAGGAAACAGACTTGTGTTGGAGCGCTACGGTCGAAACAGGGGTCCTATTAATTGGGAGGGGTGTGGCGTACCGCAAAATGGGACTCCACGGGATACTGTTCATCTCCACTGTCGACTGCCTCCATGGGTGTCGGTGTCAAAACCGGCGGATCTCGGGTAGGGGGTCCCGAACTGTGCGTCTAAGGCTAATGGTAACAGGAGGCAGGGAACACGATGTTTTACCCAGGTTCGGGCCCTCTCGATGGAGGTAATACCCTACTTCCTACTTGATTGATCTTGATGATATGAGTATTACAAGAGTTGATCTACCACGAGATCGCGGAGGCTAGACCCTAGAAGCTAGCCTATGATTATGATTGTTGTTGTCCTATGGACTAAACCCTCCGGTTTATATAGACACGGAGGGCTAGGGAATTACAGTCGGTTCTGAGAAGGAAATCTACATACCCGAATATCCAAGCTTGCCTTCCACGGAAAGGAGAGTCCCTTCCGGACACGGGACGAAGTCTTCAATACTGTATCTTCATAGTCCAACAGTCCGGCGAAAGTATATAGTCCGGCTGTCCGAGGACCCCTTAATCCAGGACTCCCTCAGTAGCCCCTGAACCGGGCTTCAATGACGACGAGTCCAGCGCGCAGATTGTCTTCGGCATTGCAAGGCGGGTTCCTTCTCCGAATACTCCATAGAAGATTTAGAACACAAGGACCGTGTCCGGCTCTGCAAAACAAATTCCACATTCCTCCGTAGAGAGTATAATATTCCACAAATCTAATCTGCTGACAGCTTTTTGTAGTATGACATCATGCCATGGTCCGGTGATTATTCGAACAATTTTTCACAACCGACTACCCCATTTAATGCGAGGCGGTTTCCTTGACACGTCTTGTCGAAGCAGAGATCGTGTCCCCTTATCACGGGATTCTCATCAATACGGGTATGGGTAACCCAACCGTGTTTGTTTAATATGATCCTCGATTTTAGGCAAGTCCCAAACGGTCACGCGGGGGATGCTTGATATTCGTCCTCTTTATAAATGGGGGCCAAGGCCTGTCCTTTTCTTCCCACGCTTGATCCTTCCCCTCCCGCACCTCAAGTTCCAACACCCAAGGCTCAAGCTCAAGCATTTCGTTCCTTCAACCATGTCCGGATCCAATCTTCAAGGCCGGTGGATGGCCTCCTCCATCACAGGGGAGGACATCCGGAAGCTTAGGGAGGCCAGGTATCTTACCTCCGAAATCCCACACAGTCTGCCTGCTCAAGGGCAGGTCATCCCCACTCCCGAACCCAATGAGAGTGTCATATTTATTTCCCACTTCCTCTGAGGGCTAGGTTTTAGTCTCGATCCCTTCGTGAGGGGGCTTATGTTCTATTAGGGCTAGATTTCCATGATATAGCTCCGGATTCCATCCTTCACATCTCGTCGTTTATCGTCGTGTGTGAAGCCTTTCTCCGCATTACCCCCCACTTCGTCCTACGGCTCAAGACCTTGAATGTGAGGCCGAGGGTGATTGACGGGCATCACGCGGAGTGCGGAGGCGCTATAATAAGCAAAGGCGCTGACGCCCCATGGCCAAAGGGTTCTTTCGTGGAGACTTCGGATTTATGGATCGGGAGTGGTTTTACATCACCGCTCCCCGAGGTACAAAGCGAGTGGCCGCTCCAGCGTTCCGCCCGGGCCCTCCACCGCAACTGGCGTCATGGGTCAACAAGGGGCTAGACTGGGGCCAGTTAACGATGTGCTGACATTAAAAGCCGCATCCGAGACCTTCTCAAGAGGGATGTCAGTCTTGTCAAGATAATGCAAGTGATGCTGGTTCGCCGAGTCCTGCCCTGCCAACGTCGTCCTCTCCGTATGTGGGAGTTCAACCCGGAAGGACCGTGAACCGTTCAACAATTCTTCGGCATGACGCTCAAAGAGATCTATGAGTCATTCTTCGGATCACGAATAAAGTGTTCGGACACCACCGAGGACGCGGGTCTCAATTGCAACCGTCCGGATACCCAGGTAATACTCCCGCTACCGAACACACCATCCCTTATGTTTATTATAACATCTAAAAAATTGCTCTCTGCCAGGACTGGCTGAGGAAGGCGGGGAGGATTAGGTGTCTGGCCCCCTCTTCCCGAAGGCTCGCCAAATCCTTTGTTGACCAGGATGCTTGAGCGCGCACCGTATCAGGTGCCATCAGGAGGAGACGAGGGGAGGAATAGAGAAGCCATAGGTGGGCCTCACATTCTACACATCCAAATCGGAGGAGTAAGTGCCTCCGTGAAGGAGGATAATCGGGGAGGGGAATCTAAAATCCCCTCTCCTCAAGGTAAGAAAAGGGCCGCCTCTGAAGACTTGGAAACGGAGGCTTCCAAACAAGGGAAGAAACCCTCGCCAAAGGACCCTGCCCGAGAGGGCGTCCTTACCGCGCATCGCTCGCAAGGGGGCCAGCCCTCCACCGAGCCGTAAGTGAAAGAGTACTTTGGTAAACATATCCCATTTTGTCTCTGAGGATAATGACCGAAACATATTTGTTGTAGTCCGGCTCGCAGCCCTTCCCCACAGAGTTTGTCCTTGGGGGATCTTCCTCTGGAGATGATGGAGAGCGAGACGCCTCCCCCTGCCTCCCAGTCACATGGGGCGGACGACCCCGAGGTGTCGTCACGGAGGATTTCTCCTGGTCCACCAAGGCCAGAAGTTGACACTTCGGCTACCCGGAGTCTGGAATATCCGGCTTTCAAAGAGAGCTTCAGGAGGAGCCCTGGATTGTCCGGCACACAGCCGGACACACTAATGGGCCTTCTGAAACGAGCAGCCATCTCAGAGACACATCGTGCCTTAATGGGTGCGGTGGTTGAGAGAATTTCATCCGTGAAAAGTGGTTTGAATGAAGCTTTTACGAGTCTACTGAGAGGCTTTGAGGTACGCAAAAAATGTATTTTTGATGGTACCGCACATGCTAAGTGTGCTCCGTATAGATAGTAGCCCCTGAGACTCTGGTTGCCATCAACGTGGCGAACAGAGGATCGTAATCTCTAGAAATAAGCACGCTGCTTTATGTGCAGGTGGCTAAAGGTCCGGTGGCCGACCGATCTGCTGATTTTGCCGAACTAAAGCGGCAGCTGGACGTGGCCGATGCCGACATCGCGCTGGCTAACAAGCGGCTTGACAAGGCCCAGGGTATGTATATTCGACTTGTCAGCAAATGTTTAAGAGGAGCATGATGCTAGTATCTATAATATGTTGTGACTGCAGATGGAGCTCCTGCCGTGGAGACCCTTTGGGCGGAGCTTGCCCGAGCCAAGGAGCAAGCCCGGATAATTGATGCGGCCACTCTGAAGGCGGTCGAGGAGTTAAGAGAGCCGAACAGGCTGCTCATCGCCGGAGCAAAGAAAAGATAGCCCAGATGGCTACCGAGCTAGAAGATGCCACCAACCGCCGTGTGCTCCTTGAAAAGGAAAATCAAGCAAAAGCAGCTGACCTGAAGAAGGCCCTGGAGGCAGCCAAGGAACCCCGCTCTGAAATGAGGGGGCGAGGGAGGAGCTTCGTGAAGCCGGAGATATCATGGCTGGGAAGCCCTATCTGTTGCGGATGAAATTCGGAGATCTGAAGTCTGCCCCTCTGGATCAGTTGTGGAGTGCGGCAGACTCATATGCGGACCTGGCAAAGAGTGCTGCTGATGCGACCGAGTTTTTCAAAGATCAGAAAGACCATAAGGCTGAGAGGTTATTATGGTCGCAGTTCAGTGCCCCGACGCGTCCGCTGCCATTGAATGAAAAGATGGCCGCATGGGCCGAACTCCACAGGTTGTCCGGGCTTGCTATGAGGTCTGTCGTGGATCATCTTTGGCCACAAGGACCAAGGCCGGATAGCTATTTTGGATTGGTGCAACAATTCCTTGGCGTTGTGTCGCATATCGATGCTGTGAAGAGGTCGGCGTGCATAGAGGGTGCGCGGATGGCTCTTGCCCGTGTTAAAACATACTGGGCTGGGATGCAAACCACCGCTATTGCAATCCAGAGTGCGGCGAACGGCCAGGACCCGGCCGAACACTATTTCGAAGAAGTCTTAGAAGGCGCTCGTTTAATAGAGGCTCAATGCTCGAAGAGTGCCATGTTCGAATGACATGTATCGCGATTGTAAAGACAATGCTATTTTGATTATAAAGGGTGTGTTTATACTTTTTCCCGAAAGTATTATAATGCCTCCTGTGCAGCCGTTTATGTATGTATATAACCTGAAAGTTTGCAGTCGTCGGCTTCAGCCCCCACGCATGTAATGCGGGGGTGTTCGAGAAAACGCGTAGTCACACTTTATCCAACGTCTTGGTCCGTTAAGGAGGTGATAGCGTGGCGAACCAGGCAATCAGACTATATAGCTTTAACACTTTCACTTAGCCATAGGAGTTTGACGGTGGGGCTACTATATAGCCCCTGGTACTTCCGCATCCAGCCGGATATGGTGCACGTATGTACGTGACCGGGAAACCTGTCCCTCGTTAATGCAGAGGAATCCCGAAGATTCCGCTGGGTCATCGAATGGTTGACCTGTTTCGCGTTGTATCATGATAGTCAGTTTTCGGCTTTCTCTACTGAGGTGCTCATCCAGATGAACTGGGCCACAATCGCAGTAGTTCTCCCGGTGCCGCCTTAGCCGATAGAGCGGAACGTAAGGTAGCAAAACATGGGAGCCGGGAAAACCCAACATTTGACCAAAGACATGATTCAGAGTTGATGCATATAAGGCCAAACTCGCGACGCGGAACACTCCCTAAGGTATTCGGACTTTATAATGTGTACTGGGCTGAATAACGCCCTTGACAATGAGCCCTGAGTTTCCAGGTATGAGCAATAGTCTGGCGTGACAAAAATGCCGAAAACACCAGTATCCCTCCTGATTGTATAAAGTTTCCGGAGGGGAAGAAGCAACAAGAGACATTAAAAAGGTTTACGCAGGGTCTTAATCTAAAAAGGAACCTTTGAGCGGGGCCCTGGTGCATGTCTGCGCCTTTATCTTCGTTGTGCCGTATCCTGGAAGGGTTTAGCACGATGATCATCTGTAAAAGGAAAAAATCCAGGTGAAAGACTATGTGCTAGGAGTTCGTTAATCTGAATGAACCATGAAAGTGCAATTATTTATTGTATTGATAGGATCGACCCAAACTGTGGGCTCTTTTTGCGGGCAGCCCCTAGTATCTTATGGGGAAATCCCAACTGGGCTGTTACATTGGGTGGAGCGCCAGAATCGTCTAACCGTGTCCGTGGTCTTGAAGTCCGACCATTTATCCTGATTGGAGGGACCACTCAGTGTTCGGCTGCTAGAGCCGCCACGTATTCTTCTGCGCGCAAGGAACGCTCTGTGTTTTCGCTAACTGTGATGACGCCACGTGGACCGGGCATCTTAAGTTTGAGGTAGGCATAATGTGGTACTGCATTAAAATGAGCGAAGGTTGTTCGTCTGAGTAGTGCGTGATAGCCACTTCGGAATGGAGCGATGTCGAAGGTTAATTCCTCGCTTCTTAAGTTGTCGGGAGAACCGAATACAACCTCTAGTACTAGAGAGCCCGTACAGTGGGCCTCGACGCCTGGTATCACTCACTTAAAGGCAGTGTTACTTAGGCTTATACTTGAAGGGTCTATCCCCATTTTGCGGATAGTGTCCTGATATATCAGGTTTAGACTACTTCCGCCGTCCATAAGGACTCGTGTGAGATGGTATCCGTCAATTATTGGGTCGAGCACCAAGGCAGCCGATCCTCCATGCCAGATACTAGTCGGATGGTCCCTGCGGTCGAAGGTGATCGGGCAGGCCGACCAAGGATTAAATTTGGGGGCGACAGGCACAATAGAGTATACGTCTCTGAGTGCGCGTTTGCACGTTCTCTTTGGAATGTGAGTTACGTAAATCATATTCACTGTTTTGACTTCTAGTGGGAATTTTTTCTGTCCTCCAGTGTTCGGCTGACGAGGCTCATCCTCGTCTTCACTTGGTGTCTCCCTCCCCTTTTGTTCGGCATTCAGCTTGCCGGCCTGCTTGAAAACCCAACACTCTCTGTGGGTGCGGTTTGCAGGTTTTTCGGGGGTGCCGTGAATCTGACATAATTTGTCTAGAATCTTGTTTAGGCTGGACGGTCCATCTCTCCTGCCTTTAAATGGCTTCTTCCGTTGACCGGGTCGAGAGCCCCTGAATTCGGCGTTGACCATCGTGTTCTCTAGGCTGCCATCATTGCTTTGATGCTTGTTTTTGTTGCGTCGCGGCTTCCCATTGCCATCCTTGACTTCGGATGTCCTTGGGTCGCTGGTGCCGCTATGGGCCAGCCAGTTGTCCTCGCCCGCGCAAAAGTAGGTCATAAGGCTTGTTAAGGCTGTCATTGTCCTCTGCTTTTCTTGGCCGAGGTGTCTGGCAAGCCATTCATCCCGGATACTGTGTTTGAAAGCCGCTAAAGCTTCGGCGTCCGGGCAATCGACTATTTGATTCTTCTTAGTAAGAAATTTGTTCCAGAGCTTTCGAGCTGACTCTCCGGGCTGTTGAATTATGTGACTTAGGTCGTCTGCGTCCGGAAGTCGGACATAGGTCCTGTCGGTGTCAAACTGGTGGATCTCGGGTAGGGGGTCCCGAACTGTGCGTCTAGGCGGATGGTAACATGAGACAAGGGACAAGATGCTTTTACCTAGGTTCGGGCCCTCTCGATGGAGGTAAAACCCTACTCCTGCTTGATTAATATTGATGATATGGGTAGTACAAGAGTAGATCTACCACGAGATCAGAGAGGCTAAACCCTAGAAGCTAGCCTATGGTCACTAGTAGAAAAGGGGCCTATTGACCCGGTTGGTGAGGGCCTTTAGCCCCGGTTCATGAACCGGGACTAAAGGGTCGGTACTAATACCTACAGCCCTTTAGTCGGTTCAATCCAGAACAGGACTGATGGGCCTCCACGTGGCCTCTGCTGCTGAGCCCAGGCGGGAGGGCCTTTGGTCCCGGTTGGTAGCACCAACCGGGACCAATAGTCATCCACGCGTCAACATTTCGTGGCTGGGGTTTTGTTTTTTTTGAAAAGGGGGGTTTGGGGGTTTTGGGGGTTAATTTAGGTGTTTCATATATTGTGTTAGCTAGCTAATTAATAGAGAAGTGTCCTCTCTTTTGTCCGGTGCTTGGTCGACGCTTCGTACTATACATACATTATAGAGAGGACTAGCTAGACACGCTAGCTAGCTAGTAAGCAAAGCGAAGGAGCAGAAGATCGTCATGAACATATATGCATACAGAGGGAAGTGATATCGACCACCTCTCCTTCTCCGAGAGATTGGTCGAACAACAAGTTCTCTTATATCTATCCGACACTACCGGCTACATATATACAATAATTATCTTTTACCAAAATAATCTCCTAACATACGGACACGTGGTCCACATAGTATTCTCTGTCTTCGGCGATCACGTGGTCAAGAAAGAATGCCGGCAATTCCTCTTGAATTGCTCATGAGCGATCTGGTGCTAGTAGTTCATCCCGCATCCGAAACATCTAATTTTAAGAAGTGGGTCAATACATATATATATATATATATATATATATATATATATATATATATATATATATATATATATATATATATATATATATATATATATGAATTAAACTCAACACAAATGATGGTAGTAAAATAAAATTGTGAATATTGTTATTTACGCACTTCATATTGTTTGTCGAGTAGCCCGCTGCATGGTCGTGTGGCGGATGGACTCGCAAACGTAGTATCCACACAAATCATTCCCTTGTTCCTGCCACAACCACTTTACAAGAAATAGAGGTCAATCAAACTGATAATTAGCAAGCATGTTAAATGGTATTGATGAAACTAGCGCTTGAATCACTAGGAGATGCGTGGAATATGCTACTATAGTACTTACTTTCGGGTGTCTAAATTGCAGCTTCTTCGGCAGTCCTGGAGCTTTTTAGGTGAATTTTCTCCAAACCCTGCCATACAATGATCGATTTAACTTGGCATGCTCTCCGTTTCTGAACAGACGTTTCAACCGTGGTATTATAGGAGCATACCACATCACCTTCGCAGGAACCCTCTTCCTGGTAGGCTCGCCATCAAAATCACCAGGGTCATCTCGTCTGATCTTATACCGCAATGCACCGCATACCGGGCATGCGTTCAGATCCTTGTATGCACCATGATAGAGGATGCAGTCATTAGGGCATGCATGTATCTTCTCCACCTCCAATCCTAGAGGGCATACGACCTTCTTTGCTGCGTATGTACTGTCGGGCAATTCGTTATCCTTTGGAAGCTTCTTCTTCATTATTTTCAGTAGCTTCTCAAATCCTTTATTAGGCACAGCATTCTCTACCTTCCACTGTAGCAATTCCAGTACGGTACCGAGCTTTGTGTTGCCATCTTCGCAATTGGGGTACAACCCTTTTTGTGATCCTCTAACATGCGATCGAACTTCAGCTTCTCATTTTGACTTTCACATTGCGTCCTTGCATCGACAATGACCTGGCGGAGATCATCATCATCGGGCACATCGTCTGGTTCCTCTTGATCTTCAGCAGCTGCGCCCGTTGCAGCACCATCGTGCACATCGTCTGTTTCCTCTTGATGTTCAGTAGCATCACCGTATTCAGGGGGCACATAGTTGTCTTCGTACTCTTCTTCTTCGCCGTCTTCCATCATAACCCCTATTTCTCCGTGCCTCGTCCAAACATTATAGTGTGGCATGAAACCCTTGTAAAGTAGGTGGGTGTGAAGGATTTTCCGGTCAGAATAAGACTTCGTATTCCCACATATAGGGCATGGACAACACATAAAACCAATCTGCTTGTTTGCCTCAGCCACTTGAGAAAATCATGCACGCCTTAGTGTACTCAGAGGTGTGTCGTCACCGTACATCCATTGTCGGTTCATCTGCGTGCATTATATATAATTAAGTGTGTCAAAAATCTTCTGAGAACATCATGAATAGATAATTAAGTGACCAAATTAATAGAAGTTCATCATCACATAAAAACCAAAGTACATACATAGTTCTCATCTAACAACATAAAGCTCTGCAGAGAATCTAAATTAATTAAACCATACATTGAAACTATGTAAAACATTTCAATGCGAAAACAAATGCGATCATAATCGCAACCAAGGTAACAACTGATCCAATGGCATAATGATACCAAGCCTCGGTATGAATGGCATATTTTCTAATCTTTCTAATCTTCAAGCACAGTGCATCCATCTTGATCTTGTGATCATCGACGACATCCGCAACATGCAACTCCAATATCATCTTCTCCTCCTCAAGTTTTTTTATTTTTTACTTCAAGAAATTGTTTTCTTCTTCAACTAAATTTAACCTCTCGACAATAGGGTCGGTTAGAATTTCCGGTTCAACAACCTCCTAGATAAATAAAATCTATGTCACGTTGGTCGGCATAATTTTCATAAACAATAAATGAACCAATAGTTATGAAAAGATAATATATACCACATCCGAATCATAGGCGGGGCGAGGGCCGACGGGGCGGATACCAAAACCATCGCACTATATAAGATGCAATAATAAAAGTAAGAAAATAATACAAGTATCTATCTAAACATACAAGTAAGAATATTTTTCCTTTCAGAAAGAAGATAAGAACAAGAGGCTCACCACAATGGTGCCGGCGATGAGATCGGCGCGGGTGATCGACGACGATGAAGACGGGGACGGGGCGTGACGGACCGCTAAACCTAGATAAATATTGAAGAAAATGGAGCTTGGCGGTCGAGCTTGGAGAGGAGAAACCTTAAGTAGTGTGGCTCGGGCATTCCATCGAACACCTTGTGTGCATAGGAGGTGAGCTAGAGCACCACCAAGCCCTCTCCCCCTCGGCTAGAAAAAACAGAGCAGTGTGCTCTGCTCTTGCGCGAGGGGCTATATATAGGCAGCACCATTAGCCCCGGTTGGTGGCATGAACCGGGACTAAAGGGAAGCCTTTGGTCCCGGTTCATGCCACCAACCGGGACCAATAGTGGTGGGCCAGGAGCCAGGCCCATTGGTCCCGGTTCGTCCCACAAACCAGGACCAAAAGGTCCGGACGAACCGGGACAAATGGCCTACGTGGCCCGGCCGGCCCCCTGGGCTCACGAACCGGGGCAAATAGCTCCATTGGTCCCGGTTCTGGATTGAACCGGGACTAATGGGCTGAACTGGCCTAGGCCATTGCCCCTGTTTCTACTAGTGGGTATGATTGGTGTTCGTCCTATGGACTAAAACCCTCCGGTTTATATAGACACCACAGAGGCCTAGGGTTACACAGAGTCGGTTACAATGGAAGGAGATCTACATATCAGTATCGCCAAGCTTGCCTTCCACGCCAAGGAAAGTCCCATCCGGACACGGGACGAAGTCTTCAATCTTGTATATTCATAGTCTAGGAGTCCGGCCATCCGGACACCCCCTAATCCAGGACTCCCTCAGTAGCCCCCGAACCAGGCTTCAATGACGATGTGTCCGGCGCGTAGATTGTCTTCGGCATTGCAAGGCGGGTTCTTCTCCAAATTCTGTGTACCTGTTGAATAGTGTCTGGCTTCTCGTGAATATTGCACTCCTTGGCTTCCACGCCCAATAATGGCCGTCTTCCACGTGTCAAACGAATGCGAAAAGCCAGGGCATTTTTACATTTACCCCCCTAGCTGTGCAAATGAGCTGCCTATAAAAGAGACAAGGATTTATATCCAAATCACACCATCTTTCCTTTCGCGAGCATTCATCGGAGCGCATCCAACAGAGATCCATTCCATCATGGCCAGTCAGCGCAGCTCCTCCTCTCGCCCTCCCAGCCCTCGGCTGGAGGTTTGAGAGATGTTACATCCCTTGACAATGAGCTAGTGGCGCCCAAACCAAGGGATTCCTTCCCCGGCCTTCATGGTCCCGGTTCGAGCGGACTTGCCACCTATAATGGTAGAAACAAGCAGAGGCGTCCCATTCCTCAAAGGAAGCGGGTATGCCTTATCCCTTATCTGATAAGAGGGCTCAGATTTCCAATTCATCCGTTTCTCCGGGGGCTCCTGGAGTTCTACGGCTTCCAGTTACACAACCTTACGTCTGCCTCCATATTGTATATTGCGGGCTTCGTAGCCCTTTGCGAGCTGTTTTTGGGCATCGAGGCTCATTTCGCGCTGTGGAAGAAGCTGTTCTGCCTTGTGCCCTGTTCTCAGGGAGGGGTTGATATATCAAGTGGGCGGAGCCGAACTATGGCGCATCGCCGGGACCGGATATCTATCCAGAACCCCAAGGAAGGTGTCCAAAGACTGGCCTTCAGAATGGTTTTATATAGGCGATGTCCCCTGCGGACCCGTTCGGATCGGCCTCCCGAGTTCAATAATGCTCCTTTGAAGAAAGCGCCTAGTGGCGTCCACGGACCCTCGGAGGAAAAATGGCAAGGATGTCCTTTACGATGAGCGGATAAGGTTGTTAGCTCATTACGGACTGACCATGATCGGGTCATGGCCACATGCATTATCACGGGGTGCAGCCGCCCGATATAGAGGCCACCCCATGTGGGATTTCAACGGGGAGGATGATGCCACCCGCTGCGGCCGTAAGGGGCCGGGATCGGTTGCCGCTCTGACGAAGATCTTGTCCGCATTGTACAAGGGAGAAGAGGAGGAGTTCCTCCGCGTCAATCCACAGGAAGGATTTTCTATGAGCAATCCTCCAAGCTGGGTAAGCGGACACTTCTTTTTGCCCATCCGTTCCATTTTCCCATAGTTAAGTACCTTATCTTGTGATTTCGACGTAGGAATTGCGCCGGGCCGTAAAGGATATAAATAGCTCTCCTCCACAACCCGAGGATCCAGAACGGTCCCTCGATCCGGCCTCCCAAGAGGATCCGGACATATCCGTGGAGCTGATCGATGGGGTATTTCACCAACTGAGCATCGACAATGCCTTGGTGGCTATTACAGCCGATTATCCTGGACTGCTCCCCGCCTCACAAGTAATCGAGACTGAAGTCCTAATACTTCGAAGATGATCCATCCGTGCTTATTTTTTATTAACGTATACCAATGGTGTTCCGCAGGGGAGGATCTCGAGGCGGAATGCCGAGCCTGCGGCGACTAGCCAACAGGGGACCGCGAGGGCGGGTAGGCTAAAGAGACACGCAGTCCGGGTCGAGGCATCGGCGCAGCAGTAAGGCGCGCTACCTTATTCCAAGGTATTATTCTTACGATGCATACTAACGCCCGTGCTCTCCCTTTTTTTAGGAAAAAGAGGGCTCCCCGGACTATATCCGGAGAGATTGCCAATCGAGCCTCCACCAGCCAGGCTCCAAAGCCAGGTCTAGAAGCAGAGGCGAACACGAGGCGTGCGTCGGACACTTATCCAACAAATGATGCGAACAGACTGTCCGCCACCAATTCCGAGGTGGAGAGTGCCATGAATCACACGCGTCGCCGACAGTTCTTCGTGACGCTTGTTTCTCCCAAGAGGCATTGGATTCCTTCAATTCGGGAGATGCGTACCTCCGTGCCGCTCAAAATGGTCTAGCCAGAGCCGCAGAGCAGTATGTGAAAGACATACGGGTGAGAAAATTTGATGGTTATATATGTCAGTAGCCCCCGAGACTTGAAACAGTTAGAATAACTGATTTAAGGGTAATTTGTTATGCAGGATCTTACAAAAAAGAATACCCAACTGTCCCAGGAGCTGGAAGAGTGCAAAGCCCAACTTGAGGCCGCACTAGCCGTGGCAGGGGAGGCCAAGGAGACCCCCTCTAATAATATACGCTTCAAAAGATAAGTATGTTGCGCGTGTGTGCAAATCTGACAATAACATTGCAGATGCCGCCGGAGTAGATCCAGACAAGCAACAACTCTTGCGCCGGTTAAAGGTTGGCGAGAACGTGCTTACGAGGGTGAGGCGGGAGAAAATTAATCTCCAAGATGCCAACACCCAGCTGGGCGAGGAACTAAAGGATGTTCGTGCCCAGCTGTCGGACTCCGTTAAGGAGAATCGGCGGCTTCGACACGTTATTTATAGTAAGTGCTTGAAAGAACTTTGAAAAAGAGTTCAGAAAGGAAGTCAACTAACAGAATTATGTCTGTAGGTATGCTCATAGGTCGTCCTGCAGAGGAAATGCCCGGTTCTACGGGTGACCTTCTTCTCGAGCTCTTACAACTGCACGAACGAGTTCGGCAGGTGATGAAAGGCGTCGCCCAGGCCTTGTGGCCATCTGTCTCCATGCCCGAAGGCCTTGGAGAACTTGCAGAGAGGCTTAAGGGAGCGCGGCGGCGCTTCCGATTATGGAAGATATCGGCCTGCCGTCAAGGTGCCGAGGAGGCTGGGCCATGGTCAAGGCAGCGGTACACAAAGGCTGACCCAAACCACATGGCGAGTCGGACCTGTGGGGGCGATGGGAAGGAGATCCTGTGAGCTTAGTGTACGGCCAAGTAGAGTTGGCATAAATATTCCCAACAGGACTGTAAACTAGACAGCCTGTTGGATGGTATTGAAGAGGAATATGCCCAGTCAAATTGACTATGTAATTGAAGATGACATGTAAAATGCCTTCTAGCCGGATTGTAGATCGTTTGTCATGGCAGACCTTTTCGCTTCAACCTCGGGACCCGATAATCCGGAATGTGTTCGAATACCCTCTTGGTTATGTAAGAACCGGGGCATGCATGGAGACCAGGCGTAGGGGTCATTAGTGCTTGAACTGACAAGTGCCCAACTAGTTATGTTATATTACATGGTTAGTAAGAAACATCTTCCAGGGAGAATTGTTCCGTTAGGGGTTCCTTTGTCTGGGAGGCATGCCCTAAAGTGCATGTCCGGACTGCGAAAAAAACAGAAAAGCATCTGGGGGCAGATAAATAAACAAGTGAGAAATCATCTTTAGTTCACTGACCGAATATTCCCTTAAGAACGCTAGCTTTCGGCTTCACCCAGTCTGAGGTACACATCCGGCTGACCCTGCAGTAACAATCCCAGAGGTGCTCCATTTACCGCCTAGCCGAACAATCGAGAACGTAGGGGTAAGCATAGGAGCCAGGCAACCCAGCTTGGCCAAAACTTAAGTCATATCAATGCATATAATGGTGAATAAAAGGTACATGCGGAAGTGTGACACATGTGTTGGGCGTGAAGCCCGCATAAATAAGCTTCTGTTAAGGAAGCCCCCAGGTATAACGAGCGCGGATAGCGCATCAATTGTGTGCGAACAAGGCGCGAACGAGCCCTTAAAGGCTGTAAGAGAAAGGGAGGGAGAAGGAGAGAAATATAAGACAGCTAATGTCTAAAAAATAGATAGAGGAAGGAGACGAACACAGCGTCCGGCGCTAGGCGTAGAATCTTCGGAGACGGGCTGCGTTCCATGGGTTCGGCTCGAGTCGGTTATCCGATGCATCTCGCAGACGGTACGCTCCACCAGTCAGGACTTGGTCAATAATAAAGGGACCTTCCCATTTGGGCTTGAGTTTGTCCTTTCCTTGTCCGGCAGGCGTAGAACTAACTCGCCAACATTGTAAGTTTTGGCCCGTACTTCTCTTCTTTGATATCTTTGAGCCTGCTGTTGATAGAATGCGGAACGGGCTTTTGCCACGTCACGCTCCTCCTCCAAGGCATCCGAACTATCCTGCAGATCGAGTTCGGCTTCTCTTTCTTCGTACATGCGCACGCGAGGTGATTCATGAATTATGTCGCAGGGCAGAACTACCTCTGCGCCGCATACCATAAAGAATGGCATGAATCTGGTGGTGCGATTCGGCGTGGTCCGCAGCCCCCAGAGTACGGAGTCGAGCTCCTCTACCCAGTGCGTGTTAGATTCCTTGAGGGACCGCACTAATCTGGGTTTAATGCCGCTCATAATTAGACCATTTGCTCGCTCGACTTGACCGTTAGTTTGTGGGTGATAGACTGAAGCATAGTCGAGCTTGATGCCCATGTTTTTGCTCTAGAGTTTGACCTCGTCGGCCGTAAAGTTTGTGCCGTTATCAGTGTTGATGCTGTGGGGGACGCCGTAACGGTGTACGACCCCTGATATGAAGTCTATCACCGGTCCGGATTCGGCCGTCTTGACAGGCTTGGCCTCTATCCATTTGGTGAATTTATCCACCATGACCAGTAGGTATTTTTGCTTGTGGGTTCCTCCTTTAAGGGGTCCAACCATGTCAAGCCCCCAGACCGGGAAGGGCGAGGTGATGGGTATAGCTTGGAGGGCGGTGGGTGGCATGTGGCTTTGGTTAGCAAAGAGCTGGCAGCCGACGCATCGTTGGACTAAGTCCTGAGCATCTGCCCGGGCCGTCGGCCAATAAAATCATGTACGGAAGGCCTTGCTTACAAGGGCCCGGGCTGCGGCGTGGTGCCCTCCGAGTCTGGCATGAATTTCAGCCAGGAGATTCCTCCCTTCCTCTTCGGAGATACACCTTTGAAGGACTCCGGTGGTTCTTTTCTTATAAACCTCTCCCTCAAGGACTTTATAGGCTTTAGATCGCCGCACTATGCAGCGTGCCTCGTTTTGGTCCTCGGGAAGTTCCTGCCTGGTTAGGTAGGCTAGGAATGGTTCCGTCCACGGGGCAATGACTGCCATTATTACGTGGACTGAAGATGTTACTTCGTTGGCAGAACCTCCAGTTGTGTCAGAATGTTCGGTGTCGGGCTGTGCGGTTGGGTCCGGGCTGTTATTTTCGGACTCCCCTTCACATAATACGGATGGCTTGAACAGCCTCTCTAAGAAGATATTGGGGTGGGGGCGGCATCGCGCTTCGCGCTAATGCGTGCCAAGACGTCTGCTGCCTGATTGTTTTCCCGAGCTATATGGTGAAATTCGAGCCCTTCGAACCGAGCTGACATTTTTAGGACGGCGTTGCGATAAGCTGCCATTTTGGATCCTTGGCATCAAAGTCTCCATTTATTTGGGATATCGCGAGGTTCGAATCCCCGCAAACCTCTCGGCGTTGGATGCCCATGGAGACCGCCATCCGGAGACCATGTAGAAGGGCCTCGTATTCGGCTGTGTTGTTGGAGTCCGTATACATTATCTGGAGTACGTATTGAACCGTATCTCCTATTGGGGACGTCAAAACGACGCCAGCCCCCAGACCAGCCAACATTTTTTAGCCGTCGAAGTGCATGATCCAGTTGGAATATGTGTCGTACTCTTTAGGGAGTTCGGCTTCAGTCCATTCGGCGACGAAGTCCGCCAAAACTTGCGGCTTAATAGCTCGCCATGGCTTATAGGTTATGTCGAACGAGAGGAGCTCAATGGCCCATTTGGCAATCCGGCCCGTCGCGTCACGGTTGTTAATAATATCGTTAAGAGGTACTTCGGAGGCAACTGTTATCGAACACTCTTGAAAGTAGTGTCGCAGCTTCCGGGATGCCATAAACACCGCGTACGCTATCTTTTGATAATGCGGGTACCGTGACTTGCACGGAGTGAGGACAGTGGACACGTAGTAAACTGGTTTTTGAATTGGGAATTTGTGTCCGTCCGTTTCTCGTTCGACGACGAGCACTGCGCTTACAACTTGATGAGTTGCCGTGATGTATAATAGCATTGGCTCGCCGATGTTAGGCGCGGCCAGGACCAGGTTTGTTGCCAATATGGCTTTTATTTCTTCGAGTCCGGCCGTGGTGGCATCCGTCCACTCAAAGTGTTGATTTGCGGAGGAGGCGATAAAGGGTAATGCCTTTTCTCCCAAGCGGGAGATAAAGCGGCTTAAGCCGCCACGCATCTGTCAATTTTGTATTTGTTTGAGGTCCTTTGGGACATCCAATTGTGATGAGCTTCGGATCTTGGCTGGGTTTGCTTCAATTCCTCTGCGGATACAATGAAGCCCAAGAGCTTTCCGGCTGATGCAAAACGCATTTTTAGGGATAAGCTGGATGTCATTATGTTCGGTGGTTATCGAATGTGAGCCTCAAATCGTCTACTAGAGTTTCGACATGCTTGGTTTTGGCGACCACGTCATCTCGTATGCCTACACTGTTTTGTCGATCTGGTTTGCGGACATGTCTAAATCATCGCTGATATGTTGCGCGGCGTTTTTAGCCGAAGGGCATTGTATCAGCGAATGGGCGTGCGGGGTGATGAATGCCGTTACGGCTTGGTGCAGCTCTGCCATCTTAATTTGATGGTAGCGGAGTATCGTCGAGGAAACACAATGAATCGTGTCTCTGCGGTAGCATCGATAATTTGATCGATCGGGGCGGGAAGGATCCTTTGGGCAAGCCTTGTTGAGGTCCTTGAAATCGGCGCATAGGTGCGAGATTTGTCCTTCTTTGGTACCATCACCAGGTTTGCTAGCCAGTCCGGATGTTTTATATCTCGATGAATCCGGCCTCCGAGAGTCTGTCTAGCTCCTCTCCCATGGCTTGTCTCTTAGGTTCGGAGAAACGCCGAAGAGCCTGCTTGACTGGCTTGAATCCTTTTAGGATATTTAGGCTGTGCTCGGCCAGCCGGCGTGGGATTTCTGGCATGTCTGAAGGGTGCTAGGCAAAAATGTCCCAATTTTCGTGTAGGAATTCTCGTAGTGCGGCGTCTACATCTAGGTTTAATTGTGCCCCGATGGAGGCCGTTTTTGTAGGGTCCGTTGGATGGACTTGGAATTTGACTATTTCGTCCGCCGGTTTAAAAGAGGTGGACTTGGATCTTTTATCGAGTATCACATCGTCCCTGTTCACCGTGGGGCTAGCCAGCACGGTCAGTTCCTCGGCCGCTAGGGCTTGGATAGTGCCTCAAGGGCGGTCTGGCTGTCTTATTTTTGGTAGGAGTGCTATGTCGGGTCACTAGCAAGAGTGATGATTCCGTTGGGCCCGGGCATTTTGAGCTTCATGTACCCATAATGGGGTATAGCCTGAAAAATTGTGAATGCCTCTCGCCCTAATAGAGCGTGGTACCCGCTGCTGAACGGGGCCACTTGGAACGTGACCTCCTCGGACCTGTAATTATCCGGCATGCCGAACACCACATCTAGTGTGATTTTCCCAGTACAGCACGCTTCCCGACTAGGGATTATTCCTCTAAGGTTTGTGCTGCTTCGCTCAATGCGGCTCCAGTCTATTTCCATTTTTCGAAGGGTTTCCTCATAAATGAGGTTCAATCCGCTGCCACCGTCCATGAGTACCTTGGTAAAGCGAAAGTCGTCCACTATTGAATTTGAGGACCAATCGGGTGGTGCTCGGGCTGTTCGGAATTTAGGTTCATCACTGGCATTAAAGGTAATAGCCGTGTTACTCCATGGGTTTATTGTTGCTACTTGGTAGACTTCGGCAAGGCTGCGGAGTGTTCGTTTTCGCATATTATTTGATGCGGAAGTCTCGAAGACTGTTAATACCGTACTGGTATCCCTGGGCTGGTGCTTTGTGGATTCTGGGGTTAGAAGCTCTTCGCCACTCTTGGCCACTTGCCGGAGTATCCAACATGCTCTAAGGCTATGAGTTGGTGTGGCGCCCTCTGTACTATGAATTTTACAGGGTACGTTGAGCCATCCCTCCAGTACGGTTCCATGCCCTATAGAGGGTTTTTGCTTTTTGGTATTTAAGTCGGGTGACTGGCGATAATGCACCCTTTTATTTCGGACTGGGTTTGTATTCAGGGTCAGATTGTCCCAAAATCTTACTTCGGTTTTCGAGCGCTTTCCATGCTTGATACTTTCGTACTATGGATGCCAAGTCAACAAAGCGTGTAATTTCACGGCGACCTATGGCGTTGAGGATTCCCTTGTCCGTGCAATTATTGCAGAAGAATGAAACTGCGTCTTGCTCGCGGCAGTCCTTTATCCTGTTCATAACCAGGAGGAATCTGGCCCAGTAATGATGTACTGTTTCCTCGGGCTCTTGCCTAATTTTGGATAGATCGCACATGTTCGGGTGGGTGGGTGGAATTAAATCTGAAACCTCACCCAATCTAAGACTCAAGGGCCAAGGAGTTTCCGAACTAGGAAGTTTGGATTCTTGGATGTTGTCCAACGAATCTAGCCCGTTGCCTGACTCTAAGTTCAGGTCTTGAGTGACGGAATCCGGACATAGCTAGTCCTTAAGATAGATGAAGGGTCGCCGCATTGTTCCTCCACCACAGCAACGTGATGGGTGACCTGGGGAGAGTTAATCTCTCTGAGATCGGGTTTAGGCCCAATCTGATTGTAGTCATAGCGACTCTCGGCGGCGATGCGATCCGAGAGCTCGTTTAAGGAAGAGAGCTCCGTCGGATCTAACTGCTCGGCGAGTTCCGAGTTGACGTGAAGATTTCTTTCAATGACCCGAGAAGTCATCGTCGGCGCGGCGGCTGAACAGGCGGTCATAAGAAAACCGCCTAGCCGGAGAGTTTCGCCGATAGCCAAAGCTCCTTTAGCAACAGTGCCATCTTTAAAGACAGGATGAGGCATCCTTCCTGATGGCGACAGCATAGAGGAACTCTTAATGAAAGCACCAATGTCGGTGTCAAAACCAGCGGATCTCGGGTAGGGGGTCCCGAACTGTGCGTCTAGGCGGATGGTAACAGGAGACAAGGGACACGATGTTTTTACCCAGGTTCGGGCCCTCTCGATGGAGGTAAAACCCTACTCCTACTTGATTAATATTGATGATATGGGTAGTACAAGAGTAGATCTACCACGAGACCAGAGAGGCTAAACCCTAGAAGCTAGCCTATGGTATGACTGTTGTTCGTCCTACGGACTAAAACCATCCGGTTTATATAGACACCGGAGAGGGCTAGGGTTACAGAGAGTCGGTTACAATGGGAGGAGATCTACATATCAGTATCGCCAAGCTTGCCTTCCATGCCAAGGAAAGTCCCATCTGGACACGGGACGAAGTCTTCAATCTAGTATCATCATAGTCCAGGAGTCCGGCCAAAGGTTATAGTCCGGCCATCCGGACACCCCCTAATCCAGGACTCCCTCAGGTCCCTTGAAAATTGGCCCTGAAAGCATCCTCGAGCTCTTCCCAACTTCCGATTGAGTTTTCGGGAAGGCTTTTCAACCAGTGTTGAGCTGGTCCCTTTAGTTTGAGGGGTAGGTATTTAATGGCATGGAGATCGTCTCCGCAAGCCATGTGGATATGAAGGATAAAGTCATCGATCCAGACCCCAGGGTCTGTAGTTCCGTCATATGGCTCTATATTCACGGGTTTAAATCCTTCCGGATATTCATGATCCAGTACCTCATCGGTGAAGCACAGGAGGTGTGCTGCACCCCTGTATTTGGTCGTGTCGTGGCATGCTGTCGACGGTTGTTGTGTTCGGTTCTGATTCCTAGCTGGTGTTTGTCAATGTGATCGTTTTGGTAGCTCTGGTCCTCTGCCAGAGCATGCTTCCTAGATCCATAGATGGATCTGGACATACCGGACTTTTTGTCCAGGAGCTCACGTAAATCGTTTGCTGGCTTGTGTGCTGCCTCATTAGCCGTCTTGTCATGGCCACGGGGTGGTCGGTCCGGCTGATCGGCCATTTTCGGCTGAATGGGCTCTACGGCCTCGTCGTCGAATTCGGGTAGCAGCTTGCGCTTTGGATAGCTCTTTGTGTGACGATCGTCGACGTATTTTTCTTCTGTGTCGAGCACTTTGTTCCACCTGCAGATAAGCGTATCCTACGCGGCCTCAAGCCTTTGCTTCTGCTTCTTTAGACTCCTCGCGGTGGCGATGAGCCTTCTA
Organism: Aegilops longissima; assembly: GCA_021605205.1. Lineage (NCBI taxonomy): Eukaryota > Viridiplantae > Streptophyta > Magnoliopsida > Poales > Poaceae > Aegilops > Aegilops longissima. Next base: position 662,845,809 of record CM038680.1, on the reverse strand, counting down.
TGGAGGTTCTCTTGTTCCAAGAGTTTTTCTGGGATGATGAGTGCATCATCGTCCGGGCTGTTCTCTTCTCCGGAGACAGGTTGGTGAATTTTACCCTCGGGATCGACGTCATCTGACGTCCGCTCCGGACTATGCTCATCGTCCCCTGGCTCATCCAGTTCCATCGCTGCGTCCATGGGATCGTCGTTTCCTTTGGAGTCAACCGGGGTATTATTATTTCTTGCGCTGTTGTCGCTGTTTTTACTATGGCGGGATTTAGAGCAGCGTCTACGGCGCCGCTTTGGTTGTATCCTTATCGAGGGGATTATCCTTCGTTGTATCGTCACCATCGCCTTCTTTTTGTGTGTCCACCATATATATATATATATATATATATATATATATATATATATATATATATATATATATATATCATATGATGAGGTGGCAGTCCAGCGCCCAGTGGGCGGTGGTTCCTGTTCTTCTCCTGCGTTGTCATAAATACCGTCAACGTCTTTGGAGTCGAAATCGAGCGTGTCGATTAAGTCATCGATAGTGGTTATTAAGTGGGTGGTGGGTGGGGAACGAATTTCTTCATCGTCCGCCTCCCACTCGAACCGGACATAGTTCGGCCAGGAATCTCTCGACAAGGAAAGAGACCTTAATGAGTTTAGCACATCTCCTAAGGGGGAGTGCTAAAAAATATCTGCGGCGATGAACTCCATGATGGGTGCCCAATCCGATTCGATACGGACGCACGCGGTTCAGACCCTGTAGCCAGAGACGAGTCCGAGGGTACGATGACACCACCCTCATAGGAGGTGGGATCAGTGTTCGGCTCCGACGCCGACGAGTGTGCAGCCTCCATGAAGGGGTCCATCCACCCGCCCTCGGAGGGCACGATTTGCTCCGGATTGATTCCCGGCGCCACCGCAGGCGCGATCTCCCGAATACTGTCCGACGGCAGATCAAATTCATGCCCGTCGTGACCGTTCGGCGCGCCTGGCCTCGGCTCGAATTCTTCGAAGATCAAGTCTCCGCGGATGTCGGCAATATAGTTTAAGCTTCCAAACCTGACCTGATGGCTAGGGGCGTAGCTATCGATCTGCTCCAGATGGCCAAGTGAGTTGGCCCGCAGTACGAAGCCGCCGAATATGAAGATCTGTCCGAGGAGGAAAACCTCCTCCTGGACCGCATCATTGAAGATGATCGAAGGGGCCAACAAGCCTTACATCGACGGCACAGTGGAACTCTCAATGAAAGCACCAATGTCGGTGTCAAAACCGGCGGATCTCGGGTAGGGGGTCCCGAACTGTGCGTCTAAGGCTAATGGTAACAGGAGGCAGGGGACACGATGTTTTACCCAGGTTCGGGCCCTCTCGATGGAGGTAATACCCTACTTCCTGCTTGATTGATCTTGATTATATGAGTATTACAAGAGTTGATCTACCATGAGATCGTAGAGGCTAAACCCTAGAAGCTAACCTATGATAATGATTGTTGTTGTCCTACGGACTAAACCCTCCGGTTTATATAGACACCGGAGGGGGCCAGGGTTACACTGAGTCGGTTACAGAGAAGGAAATCTACATATCCGAATATCCTAGCTTGACTTCCACGCAAAGGAGAGTCCCATCCGGACACGGGACGAAGTCTTCAATCTTGTATCTTCATAGTCCAACAGTCCGACCAAAGTATATAGTCCGGATGTCCGAGGACCCCTTAATCCAGGACCCCCTCAACGGGCTACTCTTCATCCACCGTTGACCTCCTCCAGCCTCCACCTGCGACTGTTCATCCACAGGCTCCTGTTCATCCAGCCTTCACCGCACGCTCCTCCACCGGCTACTGTTCAACCAACCCTCTCCACGGGGTCGTGTTCAACCACCCCTCCACGGGCTACTGTTCATCCAGCCCTCCACCGGCTACTGTTCAACCAGCCCTCCACTGGCTATTGTTCAACCAGCCCTCCACGGGGTCCTGTTCATCCAGCCCTCCACGGGGTCCTATTCATCCACCGGCTCAATCGATCGGGGGTACTGTTCATCCAGCGGTAACGACCTCTACTACCACGAGGTCCTATTCACCCAACCCCCCACCGGGAACTGTTCATCCAAACCCCCTCAACAACGCTCACTGTTCATATAGGGAAGGAGGCGACAGTGTTCGATCGGCTTCAGTTAGCAGCAGTAGCGAAGAAATCACACTCGGGTTCAGTTAACAGCAAGGGATCGACTTATCGCTCGGGTTCAGTAACACATAGCCCGCAGTGCAATCGCTCGGGTTCAGTTAGAGCCCAACGGCTTGCTCGGGTACAGTTAGAGCCCAACGCCTTGCACACACGCTGCAGACGTCTGAGAAAGCAGATCGCTTCGCCCCGACCACCCACCGTGGCAGGAACTCCCGATATTTTCCTCCCCCTCGCTTCTACCACGTTTTTTCTGTCATGGACGGCCAAAGAATGTCATGTAGCTGCGTCTCCGGCCCGCCCAGGATGAAATGCCAATTTTCTGTCATGATTTTCTGTCATAGAAGTAGGACCCCACCACATCTATGATGATACCGGGTTTTGTCAGAGTTATCGTCATAGAAGTGTCATAAGTATGACAGGAAAAAAATTCGTTTGGCCCAAAATGTCACGGATGTGTCTTTTTTTTGTAGTGCATACAAACTTTCCTCACGGAAACCGTCAAGGAAACTTTGTTTTGACATCCATCTGCCAGATTTTGTAAATGAAAATGCAGCAACTGCTAACATAATTTTAACAGACTTTAGCATCTCTATGATTGAGAGAGTCTCGTCATAGTTAACTCTTTGAACTTGTCGGAAACTTCTTTGAGACAAGTCAAGCTTCATAAATGGTGACACATACTTTGTTCTCAATGGCTTGCCGATCATCGGGCAAGTCCACCAAAGCCCATACTTTGTTCTCATACATGGATCCTATCTCGGATTTCATGGCTTCCAGCCATCTTTTGAAATCCGGGCCCACCATCGCTTCTCCATAGCTCATAGGTTCATTGTTGTCCAACAACATGACCTTTAAGACAGGGTTACCATTCAGAAGTTGTACAGACCCTTGTCGACCTACAAGGTTCGATAGTAACTTGATATGAAGCTCCATGATCATCATCATTAGCTTTCTCTTCAACTGAGGTAGGTGCCACAGAAACATCTTTCTGTGTTGCACTACTCTCTGGTTGAAGTAAGGTTAAACAACCTCATCAAGTTCTATCTTCCTCCCACTCAATTCTTTCGAGAGAAACTCTTTCTCGAGGAAGGACATGTTCCTAGCAACAAACACTTTGCCATCAAATCTGAGATAGAAGGTATACCCAATCGTCTTGTTTGGGTATTCTATGAAGACACAATTTTCCTCTTTGGGTTCGAGCTTTTCTGGCCGAAGCCTATCGACATAAGCATCATAGCCCCAAACCTTAAGAAACAACTACTTAGGTTTCTTGCCAAACCATAGTTCATACGGTGTCGTCTCCACGGACATAGATGGTGCCCTATTTAAAGTGAATGCAATTGTCTCTAATGCATAACCCCAAACTGATAGCGGTAGATCGGTAAGAGACATCATAGATCACACCATATCCAATAAGGTTCGATTATGATGTTCAGACACACCATTATGCTATGGTGTTCCAGGCGGCGTCAACTTGAAATGATTCCACCTTGTCTTTAGTGATTGCCAGACCGATAACTCAGATACTCTCCCCTTGATCAAATCGTAGGAACTTGATCTTCTTGTTATGATGATTCTCAACTTCACTCTTAAATTGCTTGAACTTTTCAAATGTTTCAGACTTATGCTTCATTAAGTAAATATACCCATATCTACTCAATTCATCGGTGAAGGTGAGAAAATAATGATATCCACTGCGCGCGTCAACACTTGTCGGAGTAAATGACCACGGGTAGCCTTGCCGGCTCCCCCCGGATCTTCGGAAAAATTACAGGCCGATCGGGCCTTCAAGCATCCAAGGCGTGCGGTCGCCTTCCCTTGGCCGGCTACCTCCTAAGCCGGCTACCGGGAGGTGGCCCGACCCTAAACCCACGGGAAGAAAGCCACAAGCAGGCCGACATCCCAGAAGCCGGTCACGAGAAGGCCAACTCCAAGAAGCCGGGCCCCAGCAGGCGGCCGACATCGCACCCTCAAACTCTGCACCCACATAACGGCGATGAGATGGGTCGTGGCTACAGCAAAGCCTGCCACCCCCGAATCCCGGAGCGTGCGTGGTCACAGTGCACCGTACGGGGCGGCCATCACCCATCCGGCGCGGCACTGTTGCCATGTTGACCATGACGTCACCCACGACGAGCTGTCAGGACGGCCCATAGGCGGCGGGCCCCTTAGGTCAGAGAGACGCCCGAAGGCGGCCCGGTCTCCCCCAGTCGGCCTGAGACAAGGCCGGCTCCCAACAGTCGGCTAGCTCCCTCCCTCGAAGGAGGTGCCTCATTAAGGAGACAATACGAGGTAAGGCTGCAGTGATCGCCGCCAGGCGGCGGCACTGTAGCCATGCTTACTTCGTCAAAGCCCTCATCATCAGAAGAGAGGCAACAGTAACCCGCCCGACAAGGCCCCCAAGCGGTGGGACCAGCTTGTCGACCAGAAAGCCGGCAGCCGGCGGGACCCACCAATCCGCGGGCCCCAGCAGCCGGCGGAGAAGCCGGCGAACATAGACACTGACGGCTAGGGCCCACGCCCAGCCGGATTACCATTGTACCCCTCGGGGGTAGGCCTATATAAACCCCCCAGGGCACCCATGCAAAGGGTTGATCTCTTAGAGTTTTAGACACCACATAGAGGGAAGAGAAGAGCTAGCCTTGCCCTTCTTGTTCCTCTCGCTGAACAGCTCAAGGAGCCTCTTGTAGCTATTTGTTAACTTAGTGATCATGCGGAGACCCCGCAGAGCAGCAGTAGGGGTGTTATCTCCACGGAGAGCCCTGAAGCTGGGTAAGATTCGCCGGTGTGCATGTGTAACGCCCCGGATTCGATCGCCAGTGTCGCGCGATTATTAAATCGTCTTTGCCATGTCATGTGCTTGCGTGTCTCTCCTTGCCATGTCATCATCTGCATTTTTTATCATGTCATCATGTGCATTTCATTTTGCATACGTGTTCGTCTCATGCATCCGAGCATTTTTCCCGTTGTCCGTTTTGCAATCCGGCACTCCTATGTCTCCGGCGCCCTTTACCTCTTTTCATGTGCGGGTGTTAAGCGGTCTCGGAATGGCCCGAGGTTTGTCAAGCAGCCTTGGTATAGTACCGGTGAACCGCTTTGTCAAGTTTCGGATCATTTGGAGGTCGTTTCATACTCAGCAGTTAGCACCGGGTAACATAAAAGCCTCTTTGTTTGCAGCCCAACACCCCTTCCAAAGTGGCCCAAAACCCAGAAAACTCCCCTCCATGCTCTCGGTCGTTCGATCACGATCGCGTGGCCGAAAACCGCGCCTCATTTGGACTCTCCTAGCTCCCTCTACCTATAAATTAGTCCCCCCCTTCGAAATTCGCGGATGAAATCCCCCGAAACCCTAGCCTTCTTCTTCCTCCGCGCGCCGGACGCGTCCGTACCGCGCCGAACACGTCCGCCGCCGCCTCCCTCAGCCACTCACAAGGCGCCACGTCATCGCCGTCGGCCCCCTCTCTCTCCTCCGCCGCCCGGGGCCAGCGGGGCAAGCCGCAGCCCGCGGCCAGCGTCCGGGCCGAGGGCCGCGCCTCGCCCGCCGTCCCGGCAGCGCCGCGCTTTCGCCTCCCGCGCCCGGCACCCGCGCCTCCGGTCGCCGCCGTCCCATCACCGGCGCCCGCGCCCCGCGCCGCCTCCCGGCCGGCGTCGCCCTTCGCCGGATCGCGCCGTCTCCGGCGTCCCGAAGCCGCCGCCTGCCGCCTCCGGTGCCGGATCCGGTCGGGCCGGACCGGATCCGGCCGCCCCCGAGCTCCCCGGCCTCCTCCAGCGCCTCCCCTGCCTCCGGCGGCTCGCCCCCATCCTTCTCCGGCCGCCGCAGCCCGCACTCCGGCGAGATCCGAGAGGTTGACTTCCCCTCCTCCGAATTCATCCAAGTCCCGAAACTGTAGTTATTTTGTTGGATTTTCGTTGCATCATAACTCTGTCATCGTTGCTCCGTTTTGTGCGTGTAATATGTCAAAATGTTCGACTCGATGAGTAGATCATTTCATATCATTGCATCATTTTCATTTGAGCTTATCTTGATGCCCTAAATGCTGTTAGAAGAGGGCTATGTGATGTTAGTTTCTGTTTCTTAACAGAACATGCACTTTTGTCATTTTTGCCATGATTGATGTGTGCACCCTATGAACTTGAGTCCTACATGTGTTTTGTAATATGCCATGCCATCTTTCCAGGGGTGTATGCCATGTATTTTTTTTATCTATGTGGTGACTAGCACAAGCATGCAAAGTAGGCTTCCTGATGTTGTTGTTTTCAGCCCTGTTTTGCTGATATTTTGATGCCATGTTAGCTTGATGCTACCAAGAGATCCATGCATATTTTGAGATACTTCAGTAAGGATGTTTTGTTCTACATGTCTTGCTCTATCCATCCATGCTCTTTTTTGCAATTATGGAGTGCCATAGCTTGAGTCAATCGAGCTCTACTTTTGCTATAAAATGTTTCCTGGCAGATTGTTTACATGTTATTCAATTTTGCCAAGGTTGTTGTGGTTGATGCATGCACCCTATGATGTTGTTCTTGCCATGTACAGCTTCTATGCCATGTCTTCTTGCTGTTGGTTGCCTTGCCATGCCATGTATTGCTCTGTGGTGAGTGATTCAAGCTCACCAGCATGCCTACTTATCGTTATTTCTGCCATGTATGAATCTGTAATATAACTTGCCATGTTTACATGGGTGCCATCATATCTTCTGATCCTTTTTGACTCATGGTCAGTAAGGGACTTTTGTTCTATGCATTTAGTAGTATCATGCTATGCCTTTGTTTGCCATGATAAGTTCCCGTAGCATGATGTTTGATAGCTCTAAACATTGCAACCTGATGTTATTTCTGCTAAAGTCTGAAACTGTTATTATTTGCAATCTTGCCATGTCATTTTGAGCATGTTCTAGTGATTTCTGGAGATAGCTCAGTGTTCATGTTTTGTAATGCTTTACCTGTACATCATGCCCATGCCTTTTTTTTTTCTTGTTGAGGTGCTGTAGCATGTTGTTTTGATGCTTGCAAGATGCCTAGTTGCTGTTTTGGACAGATTGTTGTCATGACTTGTATAGGGTGTATGTGTTGAACCGTTGCTCCGTTTTGAGTGTGCTCTATATGATACTTGCTTGATTTTGCATGTAGTTTCATATTATCATGTTGCATCCTTGTTTTGAGGTGTTTGCTTGATGTTTGTATGCATTTTGCATCAATGCCATGTTTATCTTGTTTTGCTCATATCTTCTAGGCCGTAGCTCCGAATCTAATGAACTTTATATGTAACTTAACTAGAATTTCGTGTAAATCATCGTGGTGCGTCTTAACTTGCTGTTTAACAACTTGAACATAAGGTTTATTCAGATCTGGACCAATTTCGAAATTTGCATATGAGGACTTACCGGAATTGTTATATGTTGTTCTCGGCCTCATTTAAACTTGCTTTGATGTGTTGCTCTTGTTTGCATCATCTCTTGCCATGAGTAGCTTCATCTAGATTTGTCATGCATCATGCTTGGTTGTGCATCATGCCTTGTCTATGTGTGGTGTGTTTACTATGTTGTGTGCTTCTTCTTGTTAGTTCTGTTTTCGTTGCGATCGTGAGGATTCGTTCGTCTACGCTTGGTTCGGCTTCATCCGTTCGTCTTCTTCATGGACTCGTTCTTCTTCCTTGCGGGATTACAGGCAAGATGACCGCTACCCTGGATCTCACTACTATCATTGCTCTGCTAGTTGCTTCGTTCTATCGCTTTGCTGCGTTACCTATCACTTGCTGCTCAAGCCTCCCAAATTGCCATGTCAGCCCCTAACCTTTTTTCCCTTCCTAGCAAACCGTTGTTTGGCTATGTTACCGCTTTGCTCAGCCTCTCTTATAGCGTTGTTAGTTACAGGTGAAGATGAAGTTTGTTCCTTGTTGGAACATGGAGATGTTGTTCCTTGTTGGAACATGTTTACTTGTTGGGATATCACAATATATCTTATTTAATTAATGCATCTATATACTTGGTAAAGGGTGGAAGGCTCGGCCTTATGCCTGGTGTTTTGTTCCACTCTTGTCGCCCTAGTTTCCGTCATATCGGTATTATGTTCCCGGATTTTGCGTCCCTAACGCGGTCGGGTGATTTATGGGACCCCCTTGATAGTTCGCTTTGAATAAGACTTTTCCAGCAAGGCCCAACATTGGTTTTACATTTGCCTCACCTAGCCTTTTTCCCTTGGGAGTCGCGCATCCCGAGGGTCATCTTTATTACCCCCGGCGATTGCTTGTCTAGCGTTGGTCCAAACTAGAGCACCGTCGGGACCATCCCTTGGCAACTTAGGTTACGTCGGTACTGTGACGCTTAGCTTATCCGGTCGTGGCACGAGGCGAGATCTGTGGCTACTATCGAGGTGTCGACGCGCGGGAGGTCTTGCTGGTCTTGTTTTATTCTGTCGAAATGTCTTGTAGCAGGATTCGAGACTGATCGGGTCTTCCGGGAGAAGGAATATCCTTCGTTGATCGCGAGAGCTTATCATGGGCTAAGTTGGGACACCCCTGCAGGGTATAAACTTTCGGAGCCGTGCCCGCGGTTATGTGGCAGATGGGAACTTGTTAATATCCGGTTGTAGTAAACTTGAAGCAATCTCTTCTAAAATACACCAACCGTGTGCGTAACCGTGAGTGTCTCTTTTCAGGGTTGATCGAGAGGAGAACATGGTTTCTGGGTTATGTTTGACGTAAGTAGGAGTTCATGATCACTTCTTGATCATTACTAGTTGATGACCGTTCCTTTGTTTCTCTTCTCGCTCTCTTTTGCGTTGGTTAGCCACCATATATGCTTAGTCGCTGCTGCAACCTCACCACTTTATCCCTTCCTTTCCCTTTAAGCTTTGCTAGTCTTGATACCCATGGTAATGGGATTGCTGAGTCCTCGTGGCTCACAGATTACTACACCACCAGTTGCAGGGTACAGGTTTGCGATGCTCATGACGCGAGAGTGATGTTTGCTTGTATTGGAGTTCTTCTTCTGCTTCTTCTTCGATCAGGGGATATGTTCCAGGTCGGTAGCCTGGGCTAGCAGGGTGGATGTCGTTTGAGTTTCTGTTTATGTTTCATCCGTAGTCGGATGTTGATCTTGTATATGTTGTTGATGTATTCTTGTGGCACTTGTGCCTTATGTATGTATCCCCATCTATTATGTAATGTTGATGTAATGATATCCACATTGCAAAAGCGTTTCAATATGCGGGTCTATCCTTGGTGGGACCGTCGAGCTCCTTTTGGATAGGGTCGCATATTGGGCGTGACAAGTTGGTATCAGAGCCTCGACCGACCTTAGGAGCCCCCTTGATTGATCGCGTAGTTTTGGCCGATGTTGAGTCTAGAAGAAAACTATTTTCGGAGTCTAGTTATATCGGAGAGTAGAAATTCTTTTTACTCCTCAGCCCCTTCGTCGCTCTGGTAAGGAATCTTGACGTAGGTGTTTTGAATTACTTCTCTTCCTTTTCAAATTTTCTTTAGGATCACGCAGTTGGTTTTCCGATCGTTGGCTCTCAGCTCTTTGCATCCGGTGCATTTCTCGTCAAGTTGACTCGAGCCTCTTCATCTTTGAGTTGAATCCTCAGTTCTCCCTCCGACCTCGTTGTTTTTCCTTGTCTGAAGTTGTCCTTGTTTTTCCCACCCGCCCTCCCTGTTCTTCTTCTCGGAACCGGAGTCCGTAATCGAGTATCCATTCTACTCGTGCGAAGTCTTTGCTTTCTTTCCTCAATGATTTCAACCGGTGTTTTCTCTTCAAGATATTCGTCGGTTTCCCCTTCCAGTTGCCTGTGTTTTTTCCCGCCCTCCCACCCTCTTATTCTCGGAGTTCGAGTTCTTCCGACCATCAATTCCATTCGTGTGGAGCCTCTTCAGTCTTCCCTCAATTATTTTAACCGGTGAATTCTCGTCTCGCTCGTCATTCTTCATCTCTTTCTTTTCCGGTGGATTCAATTCAAGTTTTTCGTTGTCGATCGTATTCTTTCCCTCAGCTCAAATATTTCCCTTTTGCTCGTTCGCCTCTCGCCAGTTTATCCTTCCGGAGTGCTGAAGACATCTCAGGAGATTCGTCTGTGTTTGAATTAATTCGAGGTTGTCACCTCAGTCAAATATTTCAGTTCTTCCGGTGCATCATCTATCAGTTCAACATTCCTTTCCAACGGTGTTTTCTTTTAGTGGGCCCTAACCCACAGGTCTTTTCCCAGGATCTTACCTGACTCTTCTAATTCCCACGGAGTTATTCTCAAGTTCTTTTTGAAGTTTGACGTAAGAATGAATTTCATCAGTCAGACAACTTCCCAAGATCTCTTTCAAAATCATTTTCATTGTTGACTCAACGTCTTTGTTTTTCATTCTCCCGGAGTGTCTCAACAATTCTGCATGGTGGTTCTCGTCGTCATTCTCAACATTTGAAGACCGTCGTAGATTTTTCTCTTAAGTCTTCTCCGTTTCCCCGGAGATTCACGGTGCTAGCTCGATGTTATGCTTGTTGGGGAACGTAGTAATTTCAAAAAATTTCCTACGGTCACGCAAGATCATGGTGATGCATAGCAACGAGATGAGAGTGTTGTCTCGCACCCTCGTAGACCAGCAGCGGAAGCGTTGGCATAGCGTAGAGGAAGTAGTCGTACTTCTTCCCGATCCAACCGATCCAAGTACCGAGCGTACGGCACCTCCGAGTTCTGCACACGTTCAGCTCGATGGCGTCCCTCGAACTCCGATCCAGCCGAGTGTTGAGGAGAGTTTCGTCAACCTGACGGCGTGGTGGCGATGATGATGTTCCACGGCGCAGGGCTTCGCCTAAGCTCCGCAGCGGTATATTCGAGGTGTAGTTTGGTGGAAGGGGCACCGCACACGGCTAAGAGCGATCTCAATGATCAACTTGTGTGTCATGGGGTGCCCTCTGCCCCTGTATATAAAGGAGGGAAGGGAGGGCTGGCCGGCCACCTATGGCTGCGCTGGGAGTCCTACTCCCACCGGGGCAGGATTCCCCCAATCCTAGTCCAACTAGGGTTTGACCAAGGGAGAGGGAGAGAGGCGCCACCCCTTCTCCTAATCCTAATAGGACTAGGGAAGGGGGAAGGCTGCGCCAGCATAGGGCCCCTTTTCTCTTTCCCCTTAAGGCCCATCAAGGCCCATTGACTCCCGGGAGGTTCGGTAACCCCGGTACTCAAGTAAAATTCCCAATTTCACCGGAGTGATTCCGAGTCAAACATAGGCTTCCAATATATCAATCTTTATGTCTCGACCATTTGAGACTCCTCGTCATGTCCGTGATCTCATCCGGGACTCGAACAACCTTCGGTACATCAACATCATAAAACTCATAATAAGCTGTCATCGAAGCGTTAGCGTGCGGACCCTACGGGTTCGAGAACTATGTAGACATGACCGAGACACCTCTCGGTCAATAACCAATAGCGGGACCTGGATGCCCATATTGGTTCCTACATATTCTCGAAGATCTTTATCGGTCGGACCGCATAACAACATCGTTGTTCCTTTGTCATCGGTATGTTACTTGCCGAGATTCGATCGTCGGTATCAATACCTAGTTCAATCTCGTTCTTGGCAAGTCTCTTTTCTCGTTCCGTAATACATCATCTCACAACTAACACATTTAGTTGCAATGCTTGCAAGGCTTATGTGATGTGCATTACCGAGAGGGCCAGAGATACCTCTCCGACAATCGGAGTGACAAATCCTAATCTCGAAATATGCCAACCCAACATGTACCTTCGGAGACACCTGTAATGTACCTTTATAATCACCCGATTCGTTGTGGCGTTTGGTAGCACCAAAGTGTTCCTCGGGCAAGCGGGAGTTGCATAATCTCATAGTCATAGGAACATGTATAAGTCATGAAGAAAAGCACTAGCAACAAACTATACGATCAGGTGCTATGCTAATGGAATGGGTCATGTCAATCAGATCATTCAACCAATGATGTGATCCCGTTAATCAAATAACAACTCATTGTTCATGGTTAGGAAACATAACCATCTTTGATTAACGAGCTAGTCAAGTAGAGGCATACTAGTGACACTCTGTAGGTTTATGTATTCACACATGTATTATGTTTCCGGTTAATACAATTCTAGCATGAATAATAAACATTTATCATGATATAAGGAAATAAATAATAACATTATTATTGCCTCTAGGGCATATTTCCTTCAGTCTCCCACTTGCACTAGAGTCAATAATCTAGTTCACATCGCCATGTGATTTAACATCAATAGTTCACATCTATATGTGGTTAACACCCATAGTTCACATCGACATGTGACCAACACCCAAAGGGTTTACTAGAGTTAGTAATCTAGTTCACATCGCTATGTGATTAACACCCAAAGAGTACTAAGGTGTGATCATGTTTTGCTTGTGAGATAATTTTAGTCAGCGGTCTGTCACATTCGAGCCGTAAGTATTTTGCAAATTTCTATGTCTACAATGCTCGCGCGGAGCTACTCTAGCTAATTGCTCCCACTTTCAATATGTATCCAGATTGAGACTCGAGTCATCTAGATTAGTGTTAAAACTTGCATCGGCGTAACCTTTTACGCGAACCTTTTTCACTTCCATAATCGAGAAACATATCCTTATTCTACTAAGGATAATTTTGACCGCTGTCCATTGATCTACTCCTAGATCTCTATTGCACTCCTTGCCAATCTTAGTGGTAGGGTATGCAATAGATCCAGTACACAACATGACATACTTTATAGAACCTATGGCTGATGCATAGGGAATGACTTTCATTCTCTTTCTATCTTCTGCCGTGGTCGGGTTTTGAGTCTTACTCAATCTCACACCTTGTAACACAGGCAAGAACTCTTTCTTTGACTGTTCCATTTTGAACTACTTCAAAATCTTGTCAAGGTATGTATTCATTGAAAAACTTTATCAAGCGTCTTGATCTATCTCTATAGATCTTGATGCTCAATATATAAGCAGCTTCACCGAGGTCTTTCTTTGAAAAACTCCTTTCAAACACTCCTTTATGCTTTGAGAATAATTCTACATTATTTCGATCAACAATATGTCATTCACATATACTTATCGAAATCTTGTAGTGCTCCCACTCACTTTCTTGTAAATACAGGCTTCTCCAAAAGTCTGTATAAAACCATATGCTTTGATCACACTATCAAAGCGCTTATTCCAACTCGAGATGCTTGCACAGTCCATAGATGGATCATTTGGAGCTTGCACATTTTGTTAGCTCCTTTAGGATTGACAAAACCTTCGGTTGCATCATATACAACTCTTCTTTAATAAATCCATTAAAGAATGTAGTTTTGACATCCATTTGCCAGATTTCATAAAATGTGGCAATTGCTAACATGATTCAGACAGACTTAAGCATCGCTACAATTTGAGAAAATCTCATTGTAGTCAACACCTTGAACTTGTCAAAAACCTTTTTGCGACAAGTCGAGCTTTATAGATAGTAACACTACTATCAGTGTCCGTCTTCCTCTTGAAGATCCATTTATTCTCAATGGCTTGCCGATCATCGGGCAAGTCAACCAAAGTCCATACTTTGTTCTCATACATGGATCCCATCTCAGATTTCATGGTCTCAAACCATTTCGCGGAATCTGGGCTCATCATCGCTTCCTCATAGTTCGTAGGTTCATCATGGTCTAGTAACATGACTTTTAGAATAGGATTACCGTACCACACTGGTGCGGATCTTACTCTGGAAGACCTCACGAGGTTTGGTAACAACTTGATCTGAAGTTTCATGATCATCATCATTAACTTCCTCACTAATTGGTGTAGGAATCTTGGAACTGATTTACTGTGATGAACTACTTTCCAATAAGGGAGAAGGTACAATTACCTCATCAAGTTCTACTTTCCTCCCACTCACTTCTTTCGAGAGAAACTTCTTCTCTAGAAAGGATCCATTTTAGCAACGAATGTTTTGCCTTTAGATCTGTGATAGAAGGTGTACCCAACAGTTTCTTTTTGGGTATTCTATGAAGACGCACTTCTCCGATTTGGGTTCGAGCTTATCAGGTGAAAACTTTTCACATAAGCATCACAACTCAAACTTTAAGAAATGACAGCTTAGGTTTCTTTGCTAAACCATAGTTCATACGGTGTCATCTCAGCGGATTTAGATGGTGCCCTATTAAGCGTGAATGCAGCTGTCTCTAATGCATAACCCCAAAGCGATAGTGGTAAATCGGTAAGATACATCATAGATCGCACCATATCATAATAAAATACGGTTCTGACGTTCGGACACACCATAACGTTGTGGTGTTCCGGTGGCGTGAGCTGTGAAACTATTCCACATTGTTTTCATTGAAGACCAAACTCGTAACTCAAATATTCATCTCCACGATCAGATCGCGAAACTTTATTTTCTTGTTACGATGATTTTCCACTTCACTCTGAAATTCTTTGAACCTTTCAACTATTTCAGACTTATGTTTCATCAAGTAGATATACCCATATCTGCTCAAATCATCTTGTGAAGGTCAGAAAATAACGATACTTGCCACGAGCATCAACACTCATTGGATCGCATACATCGGTATGTATTATTCCCAATAAGTCATTAGCTTGTTCCATTGTTCGGAGAACGGAGTTTTAGTCATCTTGCCCAAAAGGCACGGTTCGCAAGCATCAAATGATTCATAATCAAGTGATTCCAAAAGTCCATCAAGCATGGAGTTTTCTTCATGCGCTTTACACCAATATGACCTAAGCGGCGGTGCCACAAATAAGTTGCACTATCATTATTAACTTTGCATCTTTTGGTTTCAATATTATGAATATGTGTATCACTATGATCGAGATCCAATGAACCATTTTCATTGGGTGTGTAACCATATAAGGTTTTATTCATGTAAGCAGAACAACAATTTATTCTCTTACTTAAATGAATAATCGTATTGCAATAAACATGATCAAATCATATTTATGCTCAACACCAAATAACACTTATTTAGGTTCCACACTAATCCCGAAAGTATAGGGAGTGTGCGATGATGATCATATCAATCTTGGAACTACTTCCAACACTCATCGTCACTTCCCTTCAACTAGTCTCTGTTTATTACGAACTCCTGTTTGAGTTACTAATCTTAGCAACCGAACAGTATCAAATACTCGGGGCTACTATAAACACTAGTAAGGTACACATCAATAACCTGTATATCAAATATAACTTTGTTCACTTTGCCATCCTTCTTATCCACCAAATATTCAGGGGTAGTTCCGCTTCTAGTGACCAGTTCCATTGCAGCAAAAGTACTCAGTCTCAGGCTTAGGTCTAGACTTGGGCTTCTTCACTCGAGCAGCAACTTGCTTGCCGTTCCTTTTGAAGTTCCCCTTCTTCCCTTTGCCATTTTCCTTGAGACTAGTGGTCTTGTCAACCATCAACACTTGATGTTTTTCTTGATTTCTACCTTCGCCGATTTTAGCATCGCGAAGAGCTCGAGAATCTTTTCGTCATCCCTTGCATACTATAGTTCATCACGAAGTTCTACTAACTTAGTGATGGTGACTAGAGAATTCTGTCAATCACTATCTTATCTGGAAGATTAACTCCCACTTGATTCAAGCGATTGAAGTACTCAGACAATCTGAGCACATGCTCACTAGTTGAGCGATTCTCCTCCATCTTTTAGCTATAGAACTTGTTGGAGACTTCATATCTCTCAACTCGGGTATTTGCTTGAAATATTAACTTCAATTCCTGGAACATCTCATATGGTCCATGACGTTCAAAACGTCTTTGAAGTCTCGATTCTAAGCCGTTAAGCATGGTGCACTAAACTATCAAGTAGTCATCATATTGAGCTAGCCAAGCGTTCATAACGTCAGATATCGCTCATATTGAGCTAGCCAAATGTTCATAACGCCGCATCTGCTCCTGCAATAGGTCTGTCACCTAGCGGTGCATTAAGGACATAATTCTTCTGCAGCAATGAGGATAAACCTCAGATCACGGATCCAATCCGCATCATTGCTACTAACATCTTTCAATACAATTTTCTCTAGGAACACATATGAAAACATAGGGAAGCAACAACGCGAGCTATTGATCTACAACATAATTTGCAAAATACTACCGGGACTAAGTTCATGATAAATTAAAGTTCAATTAATCATATTACTTAAGAACTCCCACTTAGAAAAATATCCCTCAATTCTCTAAGTGATTGCGTGATCCATATCAACTACACCATGACCGATCATCACGTGTGATGGAGTAGTTTCAATGGTGAACATCAATATGTTGATCATATCTACTATATGATTCACGCTCGACCTTCGGTCTCCGTGTTCGAGGTCATATCTTATATGCATAGCTCGTCAAGTATAACCTGAGTATTCGCGTGTGCAACTGTTTTGCACCGTTGTATTTGAGCGTAGAGCCTATCACACCCGATCATCACGTGGTGTCTCAGCACGAAGAACTTTCATAGCGGTGCATACTCGGGAGAACACTTCTTGATAATTTTAGTGAGAGATCATCTTATAATGCTACCGTCAATCAAAGCAAAATAAGATGCATAAAGGATTAACATCACATGCAATCAATATAAGTGATATGATATGGTCATCATCATCTTGTGCTTGTGATCTCCATCTCCAAGCACCGTCATGATCACCATCGTCACGGGCGCGACACCTTGATCTCCATCGTAGCATCGTTGTCGTCTCGCCAACTATTGCTTCTCGACTATCGCTACTGCTTAGTGATAAAGTAAAGCAATTACATGGCGTTGCATTTCATACAATAAGCGACAACCATATGGCTCTGCCATTGCCGATAACTTCGGTTACAAAACATGATCATCTCATACAATAAAATATAGCATCACGTCTTGACCATATCACATCACAACATGCCCTGCAAAAACAAGTTAGGCGTCCTCTACTTTGTTGTTGCAAGTTTTACGTGGCTGCTACGGGCTGAGCAAGAACCGTTCTTACCTACGCATCAAAACCACAGCGATACTTCGTCAAATAGACTCCGTTTAACCTTCTCAAGGACCGGGCGTAGCCATACTCGATTCAACTAAAGTGAGAGAGACAGACACCGCCGGTCACCTTTAAGCAACGAGTGCTCGGGCGGTGAAACCAGTCTCGCGTAAGCGTCTGGCGTAATGTCGGTCCGGGCCGCTTCATCTCACAATACCGCTGAACCAAAGTATGACATCTTTGGTAGGCAGTATGACTTGTATCGTCCACAACTCACTTGTGTTCTACTCGTGCACATGACATCAACGCATAAAACCAGGCTCGATACCACTGTTGGGGAGCGTAGTAATTTCAAAAATTTCCTACGATCACGCAAGATCATGGTGATGCATAGCAACGAGATGAGAGTGTTGTCTCGTACCCTCGTGAGACCAGCAACGGAAGCGTTGACGCATAGCGTAGAGGAAGTAGTCGTACTTCTTCCCGATCCAACCGATCCAAGTACCGAGCGTCACGGCACCTCCGAGTTCTGCACACGTTCAGCTCGATGGCGTCCCTCGAACTCCGATCCAGCCGAGTGTTGAGGAGAGTTTCGTCGACCTGACGGCGTGGTGGCGATGATGATGTTTCACCGGCGCGAGGGCTTCGCCTAAGCTCCATAGCGGTATATTCGAGGTGTAGTTTGGTGGAAGGGGCACCGCACACGGCTAAGGAACGATCTCAATGATCAACTTGTGTGTCATGGGGTGCCCTCTGCCCTGTATATAAAGGAGGGAAGGGAGGGGCTGGCGGCCACCTATGGCTGCGCTGGGAGTCCTACTCCCACGGGAGTAGGATTCCCCAATCCTAGTCCAACTAGGGTTTGACCAAGGGGAGAGAGAGAGAGGCGCCACCCCTTCTCCTAATCCTAATAGGACTAGGGAAGGGGGAAGGCTGCGCCAGCATAGGGCCCCTTTCTCTTTCCCTTAAGGCCCATCAAGGCCCATTGACTCCCGGGAGGTTCGGTAACCCCGGTACTCGGTAAAATTCCCAATTTCACCGGAGTGATTCCGAGTCAAACATAGGCTTCAATATATCAATCTTTATGTCTCGACCATTTGAGACTCCTCGTCATGTCCGTGATCTCATCCGGGACTCGAACAACCTTGGTACATCAACATCATAAAACTCATAGTAGCATCGCATCGAAGCGTTAAGCGTGCGGACCCTACGGGTTCGAGAACTATGTAGACATGACCGAGACACCTCTCGGTCAATAACCAATAGCGGGACCTGGATGCCCATATTGGTTCCTACATATTCTCGAAGATCTTTATCGGTCAGACCGCATAACAACATCGTTGTTCCCTTTGTCATCGGTATGTTACTTGCCGAGATTCGATCGTCGGTATCCAATACCTAGTTCAATCTCGTTCTTGGCAAGTCTCTTTTCTCGTTCCGTGATACATCATCTCACAACTAACACATTTAGTTGCAATGCTTGCAAGGCTTATGTGATGTGCATTACCGAGAGGGCCAGAGATACCTCTCCGACAATCGGAGTGACAAATCCTAATCTCAAATATGCCAACCCAACATGTACCTTCGGAGACACCTGTAATGTACCTTTATAATCACCCGATTCACGTTGTGACGTTTGGTAGCACCAAAAGTGTTCCTCGGGCAAGCGGAGTTGCATAATCTCATAGTCATAGGAACATGTATAAGTCATGAAGAAAAGCACTAGCAACAAACTATACGATCAGGTGCTATGCTAATGGAATGGGTCATGTCAATCAGATCATTCAACCAATGATGTGATCCCGTTAATCAAATAACAACTCCTTGTTCATGGTTAGGAAACATAACCATCTTTGATTAACGAGCTAGTCAAGTAGAGGCATACTAGTGACACTCTGTAGGTTTATGTATTCACACATGTATTATGTTTCCGGTTAATACAATTCTAGCATGAATAATAAACATTTATCATGATATAAGGAAATGAATAATAACATTATTATTGCCTCTAGGGCATATTTCCTTCAATGCTATCAAGTTATTTCCAGTTGTGCAATTCTTTTCATCCATACGGAGTATTTCAGGAGTTGGTTTTGCCGTCTCGATCATCCGGAGGCCATCTTTTCGGAAGATTTCTTCGTTCCAAGTTTTCAGAGTCGTTCTCCAATTATTCTATATCCGTGCCCCTTCGTTCGTCTCAATATTCTTCCGGTGCTGTGTTCAAGCATTCGTTATCAGTTCGCGATATCTTCGATCTCTTTTCTCTAATTTCCCTCAAGTATCTCCGTGCTTTTCTAATTCTTCCCGGTGATGCATTCTCTTTCATCAGTCATTTTCAAATTCTTACGGTGCTTCGTTCAAGATTCCTTTTCCTTGTTTATCATCTTCATTCATTCGTTCTTTCCAATCCTACTGGTGGTTCATAAAGACCTTCTCAAGTGTGCGTTATGTCACTTCTCAATTCTTTTTCAAGAAGAATAAGTAATATGCAAAATCCATTGTTGGTCATCAATTTAATTTGATGGAGGATAAGCATACAATAAATCTTATTCTTATTTCATCCAAGTGTCTAATCCTTTCCTTCCGAGTTTGTTCTTGAGGAATAAATTCTAGTTCCAAGTGTTTTCATCTTTTCTTTTCCGGAGTTCAATTTCCTCAGCCATTTCGTCAGAACCTCCATCTAAATCATCGCAAGGCTCATCTTATTCTTTCAGCCTTCAATTTTATCTCATCATCCTTTTGTCACCGGAGTTTCTTCATGGTGGTTCTTCAGGATTTAATTCTTTCTTCAAGAGTTCATCAAGATTTTGTTGGCGGAGTTCAAGCATCTTTTCTTCTTGCATCTCTAAGTGTAATTAATTCTCCGTATTCTTTAGAATTGGAGTTTTGCATTTCTTTGTTCTTCTCAGATATTCAAATCCAGTCAATCCTTCCTTCTAAGTTCTTTTCATTCAATTCTTTCAATTCTCTCAGAAGGTTTTGTGTCATGTCTTCATCAAGTGTCATTCCATCTTCTTGAGTTCGTGTTCTATCCTTTCCTTGTTCAGCGGGAGTGCTGCCTAAATCCTTTCAGTCTTATTCGTTTTCTCTTCTCATTCTAACCACTCCGGTTAGAACGAGTGTTTTCATAGTCTATCTGTTTCCGTGAGCTTTCGATTCTCGTCATTCTCGTCGTTCCTCTCTTCTTATCGAGTACTCTCGATTCTTTGCTTCTTCTCTTGAGTTCTTGTTTCACCTCTTCCTTTTCTCTTCCGTCTCGGTCCTAAGATCTCGGGACGAGATCTCTTGTTAGTGGAGGAGTGTTGTAACGCCCCGGATTCGATGCGCCAGGTGTCTGCCAGTTATTCGTCGTCTTTGCCATGTCATGTGCTTGCGTGTCTCTCCTTGCCATGTCATCATCTGCATTTTTTATCATGTCATCATGTGCATTTCATTTTGCATACGTGTTCGTCTCATGCATCCGAGCATTTTTCCCGTTGTTCGTTTTGCAATCCGGCACTCCTATGTCTCCCGGCGCCCCTTTTACCTCTTTTCATGTGCGGGTGTTAAACGGTCTCGGAATGGCCCGAGGTTTGTCAAGCGGCCTTGGTATAGCACCGGTAGACCGCCAGTCAAGTTTCGGATCAATTGGAGGTCGTTTGATACTCCAACGGTTAACCGGGTAAGGGCAAAAGCCTGTTTTGTTTGCAGCCCAACACCCCTTCCAAAGTGGCCCAAAACCCAGCAAACTCCCCTCCATGCTCTCGGTCGTTCGATCACGATCGCGTGGCCGAAAACCGCGCCTCATTTGGACTCTCCTAGCTCCCTCTACCTATAAATTAGTCCCCCCCTTCGAAATTCGCGGATGAAATCCCCCGAAACCCTAGCCTTCTTCTTCCTCCGCGCGCCGGACGCGTCCGTACCGCGCCGAACACGTCCGCCGCCGCCTCCCTCAGCCACTCACAAGGCGCCACGTCATCGCCGTCGGCCCCCCTCTCTCTCCTCCGCCGCCGGAGAACCCGCGGGGCCAAGCCTTGCAGCCCAGCCAGCGTCCGGGGCGAGGGCCGCGCCTCGCCCGCCGTCCGGCCGGCGCGCGCCGCCGCCCGACCGGCGCGGCCGCCGCCGCCTCCGTCCTCGCCTCCCGCGCCCGGCACCCGCGCCTCCGGTCGCCGCCGTCCCATCACCGGCGCCTGCGCGCCCGCGCCGCCTCCCGGCGGCGTCGCCCGCCAGCGAGCGCTGCGTCTCCGGCGTCCCCGAGCCGCCGCCCGCCCCGGTGCCGGATCCGGCCGGCCCGAGCTCCCGGCCTCCTCCGGCGCCTCCCCTGCCTCCGGCGGCTCGCCCCATCCTTCTCCGGCCGCCGCAGCCCGCACTCCGGCGAGATCCGAGAGGTTGACTTCCCCTCCTCCGAATTCATCAAAGTCCCGAAACTGTAGTTATTTTGTTGGATTTTCGTTCCATCATAACTCTGTCATCGTTGCTCCTTTTTGTGCGTGTAATATGTCAAAATGTTCGTATCGATGAGTAGATCATTTCATCTCATTGCGTCATTTTCATTTGAGCTCATCTTGATGCCCTAAATGCTGTTAGAAGGGGGCTATGTGATGTTAGTTTCTGTTTCTTAACAGAACATGCACTTTTGTCATTTTTGCCATCATTGATGTGTGCACCCTATGAACTTGAGTCCTACATGTGTTTTGTAATATGCCATGCCATCTTTCCAGGGGTGTATGCCATGTATTTTTGTGATCTATGTGGTGACTAGCACAAGCATGCAAAGTAGGCTTCCTGATGTTGTTGTTTTCAGCCATGTTTAGCTGATATTTTGATGCCATGTTAACTTGATGCTACCAAGAGATCCATGCATATTTTGAGATACTTAAGTAAGGTTGTTTTGTTCTACATGTCTTGCTCTATCCATCCATGCTCTTGTTTGCAATTATGGAGTGCCATAGCTTGAGTCAATCGAGCTCTACTTTTGCTATAAAATGTTTCCTGGCAGATTGTTTACATGTTATTCAATTTTGCCAAGGTTGTTGTGGTTGATGCATGCACCCTATGATGTTGTTCTTGCCATGTATAGCTTCTATGCCATGTCTTCTTGCTGTTGGTTTCCTTGCCATGCCATGTATTGCTCTATGGTGAGTGATTCAAGCTCACCAACGTGCCTACTTATCGTTATTTCTGCCATGTATGAATCTGTAATATAACTTGCCATGTTTACATGGGTGCCATCATATCTTCTGATCCTTTTTTACTCATGGTCAGTAAGGGACTTTTGTTCTATGCATTTAGTAGTATCATGCCATGCCTTTGTTTGCCATGATAAGTTCCTGTAGCATGCTGTTTGATAGCTCTAAACATTGCAACCTGATGTTATTTCTGCTAAAGTCTGAAACTGTTATTATTTGCAATCTTGCCATGTCATTTTGAGGATGTTCTAGTGATTTCTGGAGATTGCTCAGTGTTCATGTTTTGTAATGCTTTACCTGTACATCATGCCCATGCCTTTTGTTTTCTTGTTGAGGTGCTGTAGCATGTTGTTTTGATGCTTGCAAGATGCCTAGTTGCTGTTTTGGACAGATTGTTGTCGTGACTTGTATAGGGTGTATGTGTTGAACCGTTGCTCCGTTTTGAGTGTGCTCTATATGATACTTGCTTGATTTTGCATGTAGTTTCATATTATCATGTTGCATCCTTGTTTTGAGGTGTTTGCTTGATGTTTGTATGCATTTTGCATCAATGCCATGTTTATCTTGTTTTGCTCATATCTTCTAGGCCGTAGCTCCGAATCTAATGAACTTTATATGTAACTTGACTAGAATTTCGTGTAGATCATCGTGGTGCATCTTAACTTGCTGTTTAACAACTTGAACATAAGGTTTATTCAGATCTGGACCAATTTCGAAATTTGCATATGAGGACTTAGGAATTGTTATATGTTGTTCCGGCCTCATTTAAACTTGCTTTGATGTGTTGCTCTTGTTTGCATCATCTCTTGCCATGAGTAGCTTCATCTAGATTTGTCATGCATCATGCTTGGTTGTGCATCATGCCTTGTCTATGTGTGGTGTGTTTACTATGTTGTGTGCTTCTTCTTGTTAGTTCTGTTTGCGTTGCGATCGTGAGGATTCGTTCGTCACGCTTGGTTCGGCTTCATCCATTCGTCTTCTTCATGGACTCGTTCTTCTTCCTTGCGGGATTTCAGGCAAGATGACCGCTACCCTGGATCTCACTACTATCATTGCTCTGCTAGTTGCTTCGTTCTATCGCTTTGCTGCGTTACCTATCACTTGCTGCTCAAGCCTCCCAAATTGCCATGTCAGCCCCTAACCTTTTTCCCCTTCCTAGAAAACCGTTGTTTGGCTATGTTACCGCTTTGCTCAGCCCCTCTTATAGCGTTGTTAGTTGCAGGTGAAGATGAAGTTTGTTCCTTGTTGGAACATGGAGATGTTGTTCCTTGTTGGAACATGTTTACTTGTTGGGATATCACAATATATCTTATTTAATTAATGCATCTATATACTTGGTAAAGGGTGGAAGGCTCGGCCTTATACCTGGTGTTTTGTTCCACTCTTGTCGCCCTAGTTTCCGTCATATCGTTATTATGTTCCCGGATTTTGCGTCCCTAACGCGGTCGGGTGATTTATGGGACCCCCTTGACAGTTCGCTTTGAATAAGACTTTTCCAGCAAGGCCCAACATTGGTTTTACATTTGCCTCACCTAGCCTTTTTCCTTTGGGAGTCGCCGGGATAGCATCCCGAGGGTCATCTTTATTTACCCCCCCCCCCCCCGAGCCAGTGCTTGTCTAAGCGTTGGTCCAAACTAGAGCACCGTGCGGGACCATCCCTTGGCAACTTGGGTTAAGTCGGTACCTGACGCTTAGCTTATCCGGTCGTGGCTCGAGGCGAGATCTGCGGCTACTATCGGGGTGTCGGCACGCCGGGAGGTCTTGCTGGTCTTGTTTTATTGCTGTCGAAATGTCTTGTAGCGGGATTCGAGACTGATCGGGTCTTCCGGGAGAAGAATATCCTTCGTTGATCGCGAGAGCTTATCATGGGCTAAGTTGGGACACCCCTGCAGGGTATAAACTTTCGAGAGCCGTGCCCGCGGTTATGTGGCAGATGGGAACTTGTTAATATCCGGTTGTAGTAAACTTGAAGCAAACTCTTCTAAAATACACCAACTGTGTGCGTAACCGTGAGTGTCTCTTTTCAGGGTTGATCGAGAGGAGAACACGGTTTCTGGGTTATGTTTGACGTAAGTAGGAGTTCAGGATCACTTCTTGATCATTACTAGTTGATGACCGTTCCTTTGTTTCTCTTCTCGCTCTCTTTTGCGTTGGTTAGCCACCATATATGCTTAGTCGCTGCTGCAACCTCACCACTTTATCCCTTCCTTTCCCTTTAAGCTTTGCTAGTCTTGATACCCATGGTAATGGGATTGCTGAGTCCTCGTGGATCACAGATTACTACACCACCAGTTGCAGGTAGAGGTTTGCGATGCTCATGACGCGAGAGCGATGTTTGCTTGTATTGGAGTTCTTCTTCCGCTTCTTCTTGATCGGGGATAGGTTCGTGTCGCAGCCTGGGCTAGCAGGGTGGATGTCGTTTGAGTTTCTGTTTATGTTCCATCCGTAGTCGGATGTTGATCTTGTATATGTTGTTGATGTATTCTTGTGGCACTTGTGCCTTATGTATGTATCCCCATCTATTATGTAATGTTGATGTAATGATATCCACCTTGCAAAAGCGTTTCAATATGCGGGTCTATCCTTGGTGGGACCGTCGAGTTCCTTTTGGATAGGGTCGCATATTGGGCGTGACAGCATGTCTTCGCCTTATCCCGTTTCCAGGCACCGGCGACGTCTTATTGGCTCCCACAATGATAAGCCACCCGTTGGCATATGTCGCACCTACCACCCTACATTTGGCGCCCACCATGGGGCCAGGTGCACCGTTGTCCGGAGACCTGTTCTGGACGGGAACCCTTTGGCACGCCGCCCCCTGATGGGCCGAGCCGAATCGGCGTCATCAAGAAGCATGGCGCAGCCATCACCGACATGCTGGGAGCAGACCGCCCAGTCTATGCCACGCCCCTCGAGAACCTACGGGCCGCCCAGGCGGCCGTAGATGAGCTGAATGGACTGGGGGCCGACAAGCTCCCCTACATGACCAGACGCATCCAGCAGCTAATCGACGCGGCTGCAGAACGGCATGAAGCTGGCGTCTGTGCAGAAAGTCCTGCCCCACGCCGAGAGCACGGCGCGACGTCACGGACGCCGACTGCGGGCAACACCCGCGCCAGGCAAGAAAAGGAGCCGGCTGCCAGCTGCAGCCGGACTCGAATCTCCATCGAGCTCGACACAGAAGGCCTCCCTCGGGCCATGGAGCGACGAGGCAATCCGCCTCCTCCTCCACCTCGCGGGGAGAGATATCCCACCACGCCGCCTGTCACGCATCCGACTCTCAGCGGCCGACTAGGCCGCCACGAAGGAGTCGGCGAGAATGACGCCCGCCATCGGATCGACCGCCTAGCGCGATCCCTGGCGCTAGAAGAAGAAGGCGATGTCGGCCCGCCTTGCTTCGGCCCCCGCATCCGCGATGAGCCCTTCCCCAAAGGGTTCTCGCTCCCAAGAGACACGCCCAAGTACAACGGCTCTGTGAAGCCGGAAGATTGGTTGATCGACTACTCCACTGCAGTCAGCATAGCAAACGGCAACAGGCGCGTTGCCGTGAAGTATGTCCCCCACATTCTCCAAGGCACGACGCGTACCTGGCTAAACAGCCTCAAGCCTTACAGCATCAACAGATGGCTGGATTTCACGGAAGCCTTCATCCACAATTTCACCAGCACCTACAAGCGGGCTCCCAAGCCCCGATAGCTCTCCTTGTGTGTTCAAGGGCCCTCTGAATCAACTCGCGACTACCTCACGTGTGGGGCCGAGCTCCGCAATTCCTGCGAGGGGGTGCACGAGGTTCAAGCCATAGAGTACTTCACCGCCGGATGCCGAGAAGGCACCCTCCTCAAGCACAAACTCCTCTGCGACGAGCCGACTACCCTCGACGAGCTGCTGGTCATAGCAGACAAGTATGCCACGGCCGACTCTTCAATGAAGACCGAGCTCCGGGTAGACGCCTCCGGAAAGGTGCTCAATCCGGCTCCCAAGACGCCGGCTGGGGGCTCCAGCCGACGCCCGTACCAGAACGACAACAAGCGCAAGGGCCCTATGCCGCCTCTCATCAGTCGGCAGGTGGCCACAGTCGAAGATGAACAACCCGAGGGGCGGCCCGCGCCCAAGAAGCAGAAGGGCGGCAGGCCGGCCTGGCAGCCGGCTTTCTCCTACGAGCAAGCCCTCGATGCCCCTTGCAAGTTCCACAGCGGCGCGAAGCCGTCCAACCATACGACCCAGAAATGCCACTGGCTCACCCGAATCACCAAAGGCGAAGGGATGGTACCGCCTCTGCCTGCTGGTCAGCCACCTCCGGCCCCTCAGCAGCTGGCCGCTCGACCGACAGTCGGGGCCTTTCAAGACGAGTTCTCCGACGAGCATGCCGCCTACGTCGTCTTCACAAGCCAGCCCGAAGACCGGCGCAGCCGGCGCCGACAGCACCCAGAAGTCAACGCGGTCGCCTCAAACAACCCCGATTACATCCACTGGTCAGAGAGGCTTATCAGCTGGAGCCGGGCCGACCACCCAGAGGTGATGCCATCCCCCAGCTCTTACGCATTGGTTTTGGACACCACCCTAGCAACAGACAGACGTGCTGCCCGTTTCTCCCGCGTGTTGATAGATGGCGGGAGGAGCATCAACATACTGTACCGTGACACCATGGAGAAGTTGAACATCAAGACGAATCAGCTCATGCCAAGACAGACCGTGTTCCATGGCATCGTACCCGGCCTGTCCTGCTCACCAATCGGCACGATCAAGATAGACGTCCTCTTTGGGGACAAGGATCACTTCTGTCGAGAGGGAGTCTGGTTTGAGGTAGTGGATTTGGAGAGCCCTTACCATGCGTTGCTTGGCCGACCTGCTCTGGCCAAGTTCATGGATGTACCCCACTATGCCTACCTCAAGATGAAGATACCGAGTTCCAAGGGCATCATCACTATAGCAGGCGACTACAAGAAATCCTCCGAGTGTGCAGCAGCCAGCAGCCGGCTGGCCGAGTCCCTCAAGATCGCTGAAGAGAAGAAGATGCTGGATCGAGTCGTGGCCATGGCCGGCAAGCAGCCGGCCCTGTCCCCTGACCCCAAGGAATGTGAAGCCCAAGGTTCTTTCCAGCCGGCCAAAGAAACAAAGAAGATACCTCTGGACCCAGAGAACCCGGATAGGTTTGCCGTCATTGGGGCGAACTTGGACAGCAAATAGGAAGGCGAGCTCGTCGATTTCCTCCGTGAGAATCGGGACATCTTCGCATGGTCCCCCAAAGACATGCCGGGTGTCCCGAAGGAATATGCCGAGCACAAGCTACATGTCCGAGCAGATGCAAAGCCAGTCAAGCAGCCCCTCCGCTGACTGTCAAAGGAGAAGAGAAGGATTGTAGGAGAAGAGATAGCCCGGCTTTTGGCAGCCGGCTTCATCATGGAGGTGTTCTTTCCGGAATGGCTTGCCAACCCGGTCCTCGTGCTGAAGAAGAATAACAAGTGGCGCGTGTATATAGACAACACTAGCCTCAACAAAGCCTGCCCCAAAGATCCCTTTGCCCCACCAAGGATTGATCAAGTGATAGACTCCACAGCCGGATGCGAGCTTTTGTGTTTCTTGGATGCTTACTCAGGCTACCACCAGATAAAGTTGGATCCAGCTGACCGCCTGAAGACCGCCTTCATCACACCATTGAGACTTTCGCTGCGACTATGACATTCGGCTTGAGAAATGTCGGTGCCACTTTTCAGTGTTGCATGCAGAAATGCCTCCTCAAGCAACTCGGCAGAAATGCCCACGTCTATGTAGACGATATTGTGGTGAAGACGGAGAAGCGCGGCACCTTGCTGGAAGACCTCAAAGAGACATTTGAAAATTTGCGCCTTTTTCAGATCAAGCTCAACCCCGAGAAATGCGTGTTCGGAGTACCAGCCGGCCAGCTTCTAGGCTTCCTGGTCTCCGAACACGGCATCGAATGCAGCCCAGTGAAGATCAAGGCCATAGAGAGAATGGAGATTCCCACCAAGCTACGAGACGTCCAGAAGTTTACTGGATGCATGGCCTCCCTCAACCGATTTATCAGCCGGCTCGGAGAGCAAGCTCTCCCCCTCTACCGACTCATGAAGAAGACCACTCACTTCGAGTGGAACGACCAAGCCGACCAAGCCTTCCACGAGCTGAAGAAGATGCTGGCCATGCCGCCTGTCTTGGCGGCGCCAACTGAGAAAGAGCCCATGCTCCTATACATTGCCGCTACCAGCCGGGTGGTTAGCACCGTTATCGTGGTTCAACGCCCGGAAGAAGGCCGAGCTCAGCTAGTCCAGAGACCGGTGTATTATTTAAGTGAAGTACTGTCCACCTCGAAGCAGAACTACCCGCCCTACCAGAAGATGTGCTATGGTGTGTACTTTGCCGCCAAGAAGCTCAAGCCCTACTTTCAAGAGCACCCCATCACGGTTGTGTGCACTGCCCCGCTCGCCGAGATCATAGGCAGCCGGGATGCATCCGGCCGGGTGGCAAAATGGGCCATTGAGCTGGCCCCTTACATGATCTTATGCCAGCCGCGCACCGCCATCAAGTCCCAAGCATTGGCCGACTTCCTCGTCGTGGGCGAGACCGATACACCGCCACCGCCCCGACTCCACTCATTGGCGGATGCACTTCGACGGGTCCAAGATGCGCACCGACTTGGGAGCCGGCATCATCCTCACCTCTCCCAAAGGCGACAAGCTCAGATACACACCGCAAATTCATTTCGCTGCCTCCAACAATGTGGCCGAGTACGAGGCGCTCATACACGGGCTCCGGCTAGCCAAAGAACTCGGCATCCGCCGGATCCTGTGCTATGGCGACTCGGATTTGGTAGTCCAGCAATCATCTGGCGACTTGGACGCCAAGGACGCAAACATGGCGAGCTACCGCTTCCTCGTTCAGAAAATCAGTGGGTACTTTGAAGGATGTGAGCTCCACCACGTGCCACAGACCGACAACGAGCAAGCAGATGCTCTGGCACGAATAGGCTCAACTCGACAAGCTATACCAACCAGCGTCTCTCTCCAACGCCTCCTCAAGCCGTCTATCAAGACGTCTCCAGAATCCGACTTCATCTTCGTACCGCCAAACCAAGACGCAGTCAGATCCGGCTTGGGGAACCGAGCAGGCGGCTCGGGGACTTCGATAGGCGGCCCGGGGACTTCAACAAGCGGCTCGAGGACTGCCATAGCCGCACCCGGCCTGGGGACTACGGCAGCCGGCTCGGGGACTGCATCGACACAACAGGCGGTGGCCGGCTCTAGCTCTTCACCACCCAGCCCACCCGCACTGGTCGCAGTAGCCGTGTTGGCAATAGAAGAAGTCACAGCTCCATCATGGGCCCAGCCCATCCTCAACTTCCTGGTAAGCAGAGCTGCCGGTCGACGAGGTCCCGGCAAGGCAAGTCCAACGCCGAGCCGAAGCATACACAATAGTTAACCGAGAGCTCGGTAGGCGCAATGTCACTGGAGTCTTCCAGCGCTGCATCGAGCAAGAGAACGGCATAGCAATCCTCAAGGACATCCACCAAGGCGAATGAGGCCACCACGCAGCCTCAAGATCACTCGTCGCCAAAGCTTTCCGCCATGGATTCTTCTGGCCGACTGCTTTGGACGACGCCAAGGAGTTAGTCAAATATTGCAAAGGGTGCCAAGTCTTTAGTTCCAAGCAGCACCTGCCGGCTTCTGCACTCAAGACCATCCCCTCACCTGACCTTTTGCCATCTGGGGCATGGACATGGTGGTCCCATTCAAGACGGCACGCGGTGGCATGTGCTCGTCGCTGTGGATAAATTTACCAATAGATCAAAGTGAAGCCGATCAAGAAACTGAATGGGCCGACTGCCGTAACATTCATTGCGGATATCACAACCCGGTGCGGCGTACCACACAACATCATCACCGACAACGGCACGAATTTTGCCAAGGGAGCACTGGCACGTTTCTGCGCGACACAGGGCATCCGACTCGAGTTAGCGTCCATTGCCCACCCGCAGTCAAACGGCCAAGTTGAGCGAGCAAACGGCCTCATCCTCTCCGGCATCAAGCTCCGACTGGTCGTGCCATTGGAGCGTTCCGCCGACTGTTGGCTCGGCAAGTTGTTGGCCGTCCTCTGGAGTCTGCGCACTACCCCGAACAAATCAACTGGCTTCACTCCTTTCTTCCTTGTATATGGTGCCGAGGCTGTCATCCCAACTGACATCGAGTTCGACTCCCCTCGGGTCACCATCACTACTAGGGAAAAGGCTAGCAGCAGCGCGGGTTTTCGGTGTATCAGTAGCGCAGGGAGAGGCGCTACTAATAAGGCGCTACAGCTAACACATAGCAGTAGCCCGTGCTCATCAGCGCTACTGCTACACAAGTGTAGCAGCAGCACGCTTAGTGGAAGCTCGCTACTGCTAGTAGCTCTAGCGCGCGTTGCCTGGACGTGCTACTGCTATCGCAGCGCTGCTGCTAACTTTTATACACTCGCTACTGCTAATATTAGTAGTTTTTAGTTTTTTCGGCATATTTGTTTTGTATTTGAACAGGCTTTATAGAAGAATCTTTAGCACATATAAATGTCATCATGATACACATACAAATGCCTGCGAGACCACAAATGTAATCATAGCATATACATACAAATAGTCTCATCATAATCATCATCCAACACAAAGTGGTATCTTGTCATCATCTTGAAAATAGCGATACATGCAAGTCTCGAATATTTTCAACTACAACAACGTCATCCATCTAAACAAAGGTATACGCAAGAAGATCTATCACTATGAGTGAGAGCGGAACTATGCAGTACATGAGGTGGTGGTTACGAGTCCTCTCTCGCGCTAGCGTGAACCTTAAGTAACTAGCTTCTCCTTCTTGTCTGCTTTTGAAGCCTTTATGGCTGGCGCCCGTGAACCCATTCACTTGCGCCTGACACTCATGCCACTCGTTGTACACCCCCGGAACCTTCCCTTTGTACACGACATAGCTATTCCATCTCGCCATCAAGAAACTAGGTACCTGTTAGAGATGCATGTTCATGAAGAGGATGTACAATCATATATATGCAACAAAATATACTAGAGCAACACCGAAAAAGAAAGGGTTAGCAACTAGATGCAACATACAGTATGCAAATTAATTAACTAGAGGTACGCAGGTCATCGTACGCACAAAGTAGCGTTACGCAAGTTCGGCAGGGACCGTGGACATCACAAAGTTTCATTGCTACACAATGTATACAAGTTCAACCGACACATATAATCATCATCGGCATCATAAATCACTAGAAGTTCCATCCTTCCATATCATCGAGGATGGACCCTAGCTTCTTGAACGGCGTGAGGTCTAGACGTTGCATGCCTATGCGAGTTCGGACGACAGCTCGCGATATAGGGCCGTGGTGGAACATCCCCTTCTCATCGACGACTTCTTTCATGATGATCGTCGCAATGTTTCTTTGGATGCGAAAGAAGTCATCTCTTAGTTTATAATCCGCTTATCCATGAGATCCTAGCCACTTGTGGATATGATCATCATTTCTGCTTCTCATGCGAAGCTTTTGGTGATCCGTGTTGAACTGAATCATGAGATGGACGATGTAGAATCCATCCTTCTTGCTTGGTTTTGGGACATGGATGCAGGAGAAGTTAGTTTTATGCGCAAAACCCATTTTCTTGTTCCTTTGTTTTCTGATCTGCACGTGGCCACCTCTAAAGCTGAAGCCTTGGAGAGCATCATCTAGAATATTCATTATGTGGGTGTAGTCTTTTTTCTCATAGTCTCTGGAAGGGTCAAAATACACGGCGTGGGAGACTTGCGGGTAAAGAACGATAAGGATGGCGCGCCCGTTGCTGCGAGGAAAAGACACCTCAAATTATTCCCCATATGAGAGAGAAGGAATGATTGAAATGTACGAAAGGGTTGTCCGGAACTGACTTTCTTTCGATGGTAAGGCACGAGGAAAATTTCCCGGTCCTTATTTTGTACCATGAATTTTTGGAGGTACTCCCTAGCAGTTTCACGCTCAAAGTCGCCGAGACTCAAGAAAGACTCGTGCATGTAGTACGGATCCGCAACACAGATTTCCGAGACTTCTTCACTCTTCATGACGGAGCTCATATGTAGCACAAAAAGGCAGACGGTTGTAAAATCGAGCCGCCTTGTTAGAAACATCTCAAAGATATGGTCAAACCGCAGGAAGAACACCTCCGCGGGCCGTGTCTCGACGTAGCACTTCCCCTCAGGCACACGAGCCGCGTATGTCGGATATCCTGGATCCTTTGAGGCTAGTAGGCTTTTCTCAGTCAACAGCACATGGTCGTGCAGTCTCCTGAGATCCCCTGATAGTGCCTCTAGCGGTTTAGGCGGTAGCATCGGCTCGCCCGTGAGATGGAACATGACCGCACCTTTCACGGGTACACGCTCTTCAGAATGCATCGTCTGGCTGCTATGTGCTCTGGCTTGTTTGGAGGCAGTTATCTTCCCCGATCTCTTCCTCTCCTCTTTCTTGGGGACACCTTCCATACCCTTCCATAACCCCTGCCCCAGTGTTCCCGGGCTAAGTACTGTACGACCCTCGCGCCCGGCTAGTTGAGCATGTGTTGAGGCGGCATCTTGAGCGTGTCTGTGAGGATTTCATGAAGAGAGACTTTTGCAATCCCTCACGACCCTGCCGGGCATATCATCCATATCCTCATTAGCAAGCTGATAGCCCGATTCGTCATATGGTTGCTTATCATATCTATGTCACAATCATACGCGTTTGTATTGCGGAAATCCATAGGGTCGACCTCCGTCTCATCATCCATTCTCTGTTCTGGGACAAATTACATCAGCCGATACTATTGCACCCCTTCATCATGTCGTCCGCCGCTCTCACTCGGCACTACAGGAGCTGGTAATTGCGTAGGCGGGGTGGTGGTCTCCGCACATGCTTGTTGATGTGTGGTTATTGGTGTGCTCTCGGCCGGCTCCAGACGAATAAGATTCTTCGGCCATAGCAGCACCCAACCCTTGCAGCTTCCAATCCACGGCGGGGTCTCGTCGTCCGCTCCCACATGCTGTACTGGAGGAGGCAAATCCTCGTGCCCCGATTTCACATTGGTCAAGCTAACCCTGAAGTGCCCAGTGGGGAACGTGGGTTGCGAGGGGTCCATTATCATCCCCTTTCCCACGTCCACCTTCTGGCCTTTGATCAAGTAGAGTATGGTGCACGAGGTTTCTTTCGCCTGCAAACACATATGTCTGTGGCGTAAAACAACCGAAAGGCAACAAAAATGGAATATTATATATATATATGTTGGTGCGACATGTAATTACCGTGACGGCGTCGAGCTCAGCCAAAGACGAAGGCCCACCTAGTGCGCCAGAGACTGAGGACGGGCTGCGATGAGCGGGAGCGGCCGCGATAGGAAGCCCGGTTGCGTGAGCAAGTGATGGTGCGATGGTGTTGTTGTTCTTGGAGTTGCTCCCGACGAAACTGGGCAACGGGAAATCATGTACTGTCTTGTCTAGATTTTCCTTCGTCCAGTTAATGATAACTGGAACCAAGTTAGTAGCGAAATCATTTCTGCAGGCAGTTACAGCTGCATTGACTGCCTGCTGTAGCAACTCATATTTGTCCTCGGCTGCTTTTTTCGCGTCCTTAGCTACTTTTGTCTCGACCGCAAGCTTCACCTTCGCGCCGATGTCCGCCTGAGTAAACTTCTTTTTCTGCTTCTTGGCCTCCGGGCCCTCGTTGTAAAACACCTTCCACGTGGCGCCTTCTCCCGCGCCGTGCACACGACCATATTGCGGCCGCTGGCCCAAAGGGAGTCCCTTAAGTTCGTTCAAGGCCCGGTTGAGAGGGGTGTCCCACTTGGGCCTCATCGGAGAAGTAGGGCTTTCGGCTGCAAGCTGCTGTTGCTTCTCCAGTAGTCTAATCAATTTCCTCGTGATCTTGTGCATGTAAAAACCTTTTCTCCTTGTCCCACTTGTAGCGTGCCCTGATGAAGTCACGCTCCAAGGGGTTGGTGAACTTCGCAAAGGGGTCTGGGAGACCCGCGGCTTCACGTTCCGCGTCCTCCTTATCCCATATGGGCCTTTTGCTGAGGTAGCCACGGCTTCCGAGGCGATGCTTCCCCGTGTTCCTCTGCTGAAGGCTCTTGAATTTCGCAGCCTTAGCCTTGGCTTCCTTTGTAGTGCAAGTGTCCTTGAACTTTTCGAACTCCTCTTCCGTAAGTGTCAGATTTTCCTCTAGAATCTTGGACAGGGGTTCATCAGCCTCAATAGCTCTTTTCACCCTCCCTTTCCAGGAGGCCAAATCATTGTTGAACATGCCCATGGCGTGATTGTTAATCTTTTTCATCTTCGGATCATCCCACGGTTGTTCTATCTTATCATCCCGGTCGGGGAACTTGAATCTCTTGTGCAACTTCATTAGGAGCAACTGCGTCAAATGTTCTTTACTCCTTAAGTCATCGTCGTTGATACTCGCGCATTCCCATAGGATGCATCCTACTTGGTTCCCATAGCACTTGTGAGGTTCTTCCGGCTCTAACGGCTCAAACTTGCCAGGTGCCATCTTTGTGATCACAAGTCGTTCAATCCCTAGTTTGTTAGGTTTTTGTATCCTCTACTTCTTATGCTTCCTCTTTTCGGTAGCAGCATCGGGGTCGGTACCTTCCCCCCCCGGTATCTTCCCTGCCGGTACCTTCCCCGCCGGTACCTTCCCCACCGGTTTCGGCGCCGCCATCGGTGCCGGCGCCGTCGGTGTCGATGTCGGCGTCAGTACCATCATCGAGGCTGACCTGCAAACCTTGCTTAGCAGTCAAATAGTCGAGGTACTCTTGTTCACCCTCATAATCCATCTCGCTCGCATCTTGGTGGAAGGCCCGGTTTCTTCGTTGTTCGACATGTTCCCTATGATTAAGTGTCCTCATTTATTTCTAAAACTATGAATAAATGAGAAATGACATAAAAATAAATCTATGTGCCAGCACTCGATATGCCAACTATGTAGCACAAATCATGCCTTTATTCACGGGAAATTTCGGCATGACCTTTGCTAAAAAATGGACATATCGAGCGCCTGAAATTCACCGGAACGGAAATGAATCAACATTCCGGCATAACATAGGCCACTCGGATAATTTTCCAAACATGACATGTCCAAAACATGACATATCCACATATCACATGTCCAGTTCAAATTTGCATATAAATTCAGCTAATTTTGAAACCTAGCTAAATTCATAACTAAATAGATAACCTAATTAACATACTGCCCTAACTAAAACCTAAGTAAATTAACCGAAGAACCCTAGCAGAGAGAGAGGGGGGTTTACAGAGGGTGCGGGAGCGAGGAGGCAGGACCGACGACGGCCGAGGTTGGGAGGGGAGGAAGCAGACGAGGGAGCCGAGGGCCGACGGGTCGAGGCGGGCGGAGTCGGGGCGAGCGGCGGAGTCGGGGCGAGCGCCTGGTCGGGGCGAGCGCTTGGCGCTGGGTCGGGCGAGGGGCTGGGTCGGGGCGAGCGCCGGGTCGGGACGGGGCGAGGGCAGGGTCAGGGGCGAGCGCCGGGGTCGGGGGTGAGCGCCGGCGCCGGGGTCGGTGGTGAGCGACGGGGGAAGAGAGAGTGGGGATTTGGGGGGAAAAGGCGGGATGAAGCAGGGAGAGTGAGAATTTTGGGTTAAGTGAACGTAGCAGCAGCGCGTTTGGACAAAACGCGCTGCTCCTACCTTCAGTAGCTGTAGCGGTTTATACGAAATGCACTACTACTACCTTCAGTAGTTGTAGCGGTTTAGACAAAAGGCGCTGCTACTACCTTCGCTACTGCCAGTGTTCCTTTTTCTTTTCCTTTATTTTCTCCCACTTTTATTTCCCGAGAGCAGTGAACGAAGGGAGGGCGATATATATTGCATCATTTGACGGTTAAATATGTATGCAAAATAGGAACATATATATTACATCATTGGACCCAAGCATAATAATGGCTAAGTGTGTATACAAAATAGGAACATATATATATTACATACGGTTCCTCAGCGCTGACGTTTTCGTTTTTGAGTCAGCTTCTTTCCCTTCTTGTTCGTCGAAGAATAATTGAGCCCCTCATTGTGAATTTGCCTTTTCCATGGAGTATGATTTTTCTTAGGTAATGTAGTATTGATTCTTATTTTGACGTATACTTCATCATCATCGTCATCTTCCCTCATTGGGTTGCCGTACTGATCATAGTCTTCCTCGTTGGTGACTCCATCCATTCCAATGATGTTCCTTTTGCCTCTCCTCACGACAACACGACTGGGATTGCATGGGTCGGTTATGAAGAAGCATTGTGTCACGTGATTAGCGTGTACCCATGGCTCGTTTTTTGCGATAGCGCTCACGGTAGCGCTCTTGGCGTCGGGTATAGTCATGGCAGTGAAAATCCGGATTTCTCTTTCCACATTCTTTGCCCATCTGACACGGAACATCGTCGTGTTGTGCAGTCCAGAGTAGTCAAGCTCCTAGATCTCCTCGACCCTTCCATAAATCCTTCAGTTGCGTCGTTGTCGCTGCCGGTCATGCATTCCATCGTCACCCCTGAGTTCTGATCATCACTGTCCATATCTTTGGCCTCCGTGTAGGACGTGTATCCATTGATATCATATGCCTGATAGGTTACGAGGTTGGGCGAGGGGCCATGTGCTAAGGCGTATATGAGCAATCCGTCCTTAGAGCCCTACTCCGGGGGATTAGCAATAATATGCTCTTGGAACCAATGCAGAAAAGTGGAGTTGTGCTCTCTAGTAACTTCGGTGTTTGTCCTGCATACCCCCCGGTCACGATACTTCTTTGCGATAATTTCTTTGTGCAGTGCCACGAAAGGATCTACCTCGTCTAGGTGTTGTAGCACTACCAAGTTTGCTCTGTCAAAGTCGGTGCGTCGATCTGAGTATGCCACGTGCAGTTCCCTGCGACCGTTGTAGTGACCATCTCCTTCCAGCCTCCCATCGTGCTTGTTAATGGGCAAACCAACACTAACACCAGGCGGCTGGTCTGCGCCATATAGAAAATTCTCACAGAAAGAGATCCACTCTTGTGTCAAATAGCCCTGGACGATGCTTCCATCCGGACGGGACATGTTACGAATGAATCCTTTGATGATCCCATTCATCCTCTCAAACGGCATCATGTTGTGCAGGAATGACGGCCCCGGGTCTATTATGTCATCCACAATATGGACACATAGATGCACCATCAAGTCAAAGAACGCGAGCGGGAAGTACATCTCAAGCGCATTCAGTATCACAACAATCTCTTCCTGTAGCCTTCGGAGCTGCTTCACACTGATCGACTTTCGAGAGATGACGTCGAAAAAGTTGCAAAGACCAATAAGCGTGTCACGGACGTGCTTGTCCATTATCCCTCTAAGGCAATAGGTAGTATCTGCGTCATCATCACATCACAGTCATGAGACTTCATCCCTCTGAACCTTTTCTTGTCCGTGTCTAGATATCTGCTTATCTTGCCACAGTAACCGGAACTAACTTTGACTCCGGTAAGGCACTTAAAGAATTGATTGATCTCAGCCTGACTTAAGGTGAAGCAAGAAGGGGGGCAATAATCCTCTTCCTTTATTTTCTTGCCCTTCTTCTCCCATGCCTCTGTCTCCGTCTCTGTCTCATCTAACATTTTACGGGGCGACATGTGCAGATCTTCCCTGATTTTCAAATCTTGCAAGTCTTTTCTTGCCTTCGGCCCATCCTTGGTCTTATCCGCATGTTCATCGTTGTTGCGAGCAAGCTCTCAAGGACATTCTTACAGATATGCATTTGATCAAGGCAATGAGGTGTATCGAGTTTGTGCGAGTACTCAATTCCCGAACACAGACCTCGTCTTCCATACCTTCAGCAGCGGCTCGGCGCCTTTCTCATCGTCTTTCGGCGCGGGCACTCCTTCCAGTTTTCAACAGCTCATCGATTTTGGCACTGCTCCGCTTACGTGGAGGTCCTCGATGCTCAGCGTGACCATTGAATAGATCTCCACGGTTTCTCTACGGGTCGTCCTGTTCAAGCCATCTTCGATACCCCATGTACACGATTTTCCCAGACCCGCCATCTATCCTTGACGTTAGTTGCTGAGACGTCGTATCATCCATGCACTGCGTGCATCCGCAGTATCCATGGCACACCTGGCCTGCCACATATCCGTAACCGAGATAATTGTGCACTATCGTGATCAGCGCGGCTCTCATGTTGAAATACTCGCCTTTGCTGGCGTCCCATGTCTTGGCCAGTGTTTTCCATAACGTGTCTAACTCCTCTTGAAGTAGCCCCAGATACAAATTAATATTATTTCCTGGTTGTTCTGGCCCTTGAATAAGCATGCTCATGTGAATGTACTTCGATTTCATGCACAACCAGGGGGGAGGTTGTACATTCATACAAACACGGGCCATGTGCTATGGTTGGTGTTCTGGTTGCCAAACGGATTCATGCCATCGGTACACGCGCCGAGCATGATGTTTCTTGCATCACATTCAAAATACCGATAGAAGCCGTTCAACGCTCTCCACTGGCTTCCATCCTTCACGTGTCTTAGCTTCGGATCATCTCCATCGTTGGGCTTCTTCCTCTCCGCGTGCCAGCGCATTAGCTTTGCTTCCTTGGGATCTACAAAATACCTCTGGAGACGGGGAGTGATTGGTAAGTACCATACAACTTTCTGGGGACATTTCTTCCCGGCCTTCTTGTATCGACAAGCATTGCACGCCGGACAGCTTGTTTTTTCCGCGTGCTCCTTCCGATAAATTATGCAATCGTTGATGCATGCATGGTATCTAACGTGTGGCAGATCAAGAGGGCACACGATCTTCTTGGCCTCATCAACACTAGTAGGACATAGATTACCCGCGGGAAGAACATACTTTAGGTACTTGAGATGCTCATCGAGGCTAGTGTCGGTCCATTTGTTTTTAGCCTTCGTCTTCAGGAGTTGGAGCATGAAACTCAAGCGGGTCATCTCAGGATTGCAACCATCATACAATGGAGTTTTCGAGTCTACCACCAGTTGCTCCAGCTTAGCCTCCTCTCTAGAAGCAGCTCTATCAGTACTCGTCTCCTTGCGAAGCAATGCTTGAACATGAGGGTCCTGCATGATTGCACTTAGTACCGACGAACTCTGCTGCGTGGAGTCCATGTCGTTCTCTCTGCCGCCATGTCCGGCCCCTTCTCCTCCGCCATGTTCGGCCCCTTCTCCTCCGCCATGTCCGGCCTCTTCCCCACCGCCATTATCGATCATCTCTTCGCCTTGCCCCGTGTCATCATTGCCTGCCCCGTCGGCACCTCAACATCATCATCCTCAGATTCAGTTATCCACCGAGTATAGCCATCCATGAAACCAGTCATGAGCAGGTGCGCTTCGACACGACAATCGTCATAGGGGTCGAGCCAAACTAGTCCTTCGCAGTTTCGACACGGATATAAAACCTCTATCAGGTTAATTTCTTTCATGTCCTACACCGCCGACCACAACCACGTGTCCATCATCGTTCCACTAACCATCATGAACGTCTGCATGGTAATAATAAAACAAATTGATTATAAAAATGCGTGCATGCATCAAAGTCATACAAAAATTCGGCATGACTTTCCCTAAAAATAGGACATATATGGATCTAGAGTTTGCCCGGAATTCGCCGAAACAGAAATAAATCAACATTTCGGCAAAACATAGGAAACTCAAAAGCACAATTTGGCGTCAACTCATGCCACACACACAATTTCCATAAACATATCACACACACATAAACATATTTCCATTTTGCAGAAGCATGAAATTTTAATCACCTCTATCTCGAGATCGAGAACACGGTGGAGATGATGTTGTAGGGAGATCAAAAGTGCACAAAGCTCTTCTTGACAAAGATAGATCTAGTTAGGGGGCAAATAGGTCACTTAACTAAATCCTACATCTACCTACCTACCTAATTTGTGAGGAGAGAACTTCAACTAGTGGAGGGGGAAGGAAAAAGAGAAAGGATATGCATTAATGGAGGTGGTGTAGTTAGGTAGGAGTAATGAAGAGAGAGAAAGGTAGATAGAAGAGGGAGAGTAATGGGGGAGAAGTATTGAGGAAGAAGAAGAGAGTGGGAGCATGTGGGAGGTAGGGTAAAGGGAAGAGAGGAGGGGAGGGGAGGACGGTGGGGAAAAGGTGGTGGGTTGGTGCGGATTAGCAGTAGCTGGAGTTAAAACGCTGCTGCTAAGGAAGTAGCAGCATCGCGCTTTGGGCAACAGCGCTACTGCTAACCGGGACCAAAAAGTGTGCCAATTTGAAATTTAGCAGCAGCGACCTCAGAAAAAGCGTGCTACTACTACATCCATAGTAGTAGCGCGGCTCGCGGCACCGCGCTGCTGCTAAATGGAGTTTAGTGGACACCGTCGGTCGATATTCGCAGCAGCGCGGTTTACACCAAGCGCGCTACTGCTAAAAACTTGTCAGTAGCGAGTTTCCCGCACACGCGCTACTACTAATTAGCAGCAGCGCTCCTTTTTGATCCGCGCTGCTGCTAAGATTCTGTGTATAGGCTTTTCCCTAGTAGTGCATGTACACGAAGGCAGAGGCCAAGGAAGCACGAGAATACGGGGTCGACCTACTGGAAGAAAGCCGGCTATTAGCCCTCAGCCGGTCCGCCATCTACCAGCAGGGTTTACGCCGCTACCACAGTCGGAAGGTCAAGCCAAGATCCTCCCAAGAGGGTGACCTTGTGATCCGGCTAATCCAGCGGACAGCCGGCCAGCACAAGCTCTCAGCCCCTTGGGAAGGCCCCTTCGTCATCAGCAGACCATTAGGCAATGACTCCTACTACCTGATCGACGCGCAGAAGCCGAAGGCACGCAAGAGAGATGATTCCGACAAGGAGTCGGAACGACCATGGAACGCCAACCTTCTCCGAAGAT
The DNA here is from genome assembly GCA_021605205.1 of Aegilops longissima. Classification (NCBI taxonomy): domain Eukaryota; kingdom Viridiplantae; phylum Streptophyta; class Magnoliopsida; order Poales; family Poaceae; genus Aegilops; species Aegilops longissima. The sequence continues at coordinate 662,804,625 of CM038680.1, read as the reverse complement.
TTTACAGTTAAAATGCAGTATGTACCACGCTACCTTTTGTATTAAGTATGAGACAACGGGCCCCCCGAGGAACACTCGGGGACTACCCTCTTTTATCTATGAATGATGAGTATCATGCCTATGATTATGTCACTACATTCATTTTCTCGTCCGGCACCGGGTTCGACCAGTCGGCCCGGGGACTTGCCGCCTTAAGTTATATCCAAGTTCCACCTGCAGTCAGACAAGTAGTGTGCCGGCACCCAAGCCCTCTCTTGTCAAAAGCTGCAGCTCGAAGGATCGGCTGTCCGGCTGGCAAGAGTCAAAGGCAGGAAAGGATTCCCACATGAAAAAACGGCTAAGGACTAACGAACTTATATAATGAAAGTCGGCTCCCCCCCCCCCCCGCCGACCGGCTTCCCATTCACCTTGCTACAATCTAAGAAAGCTCGAGTACTTGTCTTCCCAAAACGGCCAAGTTCCTCCCCAGCCACAGACTGCAGAGCAGCCGTTCGGCTGGGAAGGGGGCCACCAGGGGAAGGCGGCAAAGGAAACAGCCGAAAGGATGAAAAGCAAGCATGAATGGAAGCCAAACACATGCATGATTATATTTACACAAAAGGCCTTCGAAAGGCCAGCATTCAACATAGTTTGAATACACCCCCAGTGGGTGGAACTGCGCAAATTTAATAAAAAGTTGTTCAAAGAGTAACAAGTAGGAAAGCAAAGACGGCAGATCAGGCCAAGGGAACGATGGGCGAGTCAGGCAGGTTGGTGGAGATGGCAGTGCCGGCTGGAGGAGTGGCCGGCTGGCGAGTCTTCGCCTGATCATCACCTCTGGCAGATGGCGTGCTTGCGCGCGCCTCGGTGCTAGAGGCACGATCAGATTGAGGCTGGCTGGTCGCTTCGCCGTCTGGTACGACGTCTTCGCCATCCTCCCCCTCGTCCTCTTCGCCCTCGTCGCTGGAAGCGATCTCTTTCGCCGAGTCTTCACCTCCTGCCGGGTCCAGCCCGAACCACTCCTCCGGCTGACCGACGCTGTCATCATTTACCTCAGGGGCAAAGACATTGGTGTCGGTGTAATCGGCGATCGCCGAAGCGCGCTGGATGATAACCGGTCGCACCCCCACCAGCTCTTCGTCGGCCTCCTGACGCCAGGTGCTCAGCTGGGCCAAGCTCAGCCCAAGATACCAGGCTCGGACGAACTCCAGCGCCCGCCTGGTGCCGGACCGAGCTGCAGAAGCCTTCCAGACCTCGAAGCGGCCGACTGCAACCTCTAGCCAGTCGGCAGTCCGACTGGGGGTGCGGGGAATCGCCTCGCCGGGCCAGAGGGCAGACAGCACCTGCGCTCCGGCACGCTGAAGACGGCGGAGCATGCGGTGCGCCGGCTGCAGACGGGCTTGAATTGCCAGAAGCTGCTCCTCAAGTGACCGGCTGGCATCCAGCGCAATCTCGACCCCGACCTGCCGTGGTGCGTCACGATGGGCCTCGATGGCTTGGCTGGCGGCAACGGAGTAACCGGGAAAGTAACCTGCGCAAAGAATAAAAAGTAGCACAAAGTCAGAAGACAAATCAGATGACAAAGGGCAAGCAAAGGAATGAAAAGGAAGGCGGCCTACCATCGATCAAATCCTCAACCTGTCCACAGCCTTCGCTCAGCGCTTGCTTCGCCTCAGCCTAGCCTGCCGCCTCGTTCTCATATTCGGCTTTAAGGGTGGCCTCGCTGTCCTGCGCCTTCTTAAGGGCCGCCTTATGGCTCTCCTCCTGGTCGGCCAGTTTCTTGGCCAGGCGGTCGCGTTCCTGGGCTAAGGCATTGCACTCGGCTTCCTTGGCGCGAAGGGTGGTCTGGACACCGCCTAGCTGGTCCCTCAAGTCGGCATTGGCCCCTGCAGATATGAAGAAGAAGAAAGAAGCAATAAGGAAAAAGTCGTCAGGAAAGATCCGACCCGACTGCTCAGCAGTCGGCCCGAATCTCTGGGACTACACCCAGTGAGTGCGCTGACGCGCCCCCACATGAGATAAAAAATAAAAGCACTTACTCCGGCTCTCAGTCAGATCGGCGGTCTTCTGGCTCATCTCCTGGGCCTGGGAGTTCAAAGCAGCCGCGCGGAGATTGTGATATTCCTGCAAATAGGATGGAGGTGCGAATAAGAACAAGACCATAATCGAAGTTTACTAAGAAGTTCCAAGCCGCCTGCTCAGCAGCCGGCTCGGAACTCAGGGACTACACCCAGTGGGTGCGCTGACGCGCCCTTACGGAAGAAATCAAGAAACAGTCAATGAAAAGCAGGAGCCCTCACCCGAATGACCGTCCGCGTCATGAGGAACTCTTGGGTGTACCGCTTCAGCGCGGCGGCCTGGGCCTGAAGCCGACTCCGGACCTCCTCTGCCGCCACGTTCAGCTCGGCCGTCCCTCCGCCGGGTGTCCACTCAGACGAGCTGGCGCTGGCCGCCTCCAGGCCCTGGGCCCACGAGCTGGCGCCCGCGGCTTTCTATGGCTCCGGCGCTGAAGTCGCCTCCCCCGCGCGCCGACGAGAGGCGACTGAACCACAAGATCCGCCCCCACAGTCTGCTCGCCTCCAGCCGGCTGCTCGGGCGGCACGACAGGCCAGCCGCCTTGCCCGTTCGAGTCGGCACCGACTGTGGCGCCTTCCCCTCCAGGACGATCACGTCGCCCTCCTCCCTCTCCATCACCGGTAGGCTTCCTCCGACGGGGGCACTGGGATGTCGGGAGCCACGGTGCGAAGGGGGATGACGAGCTGCGGAAGCTGATTGCGTAGGGCTTCCACCTCCCTCTCCGCGGCCGCGGCCTCCGCCTGAGCCTTGGCCGCCGTGTCAGCTTGCGCCTTGGACGACTCCCCCGTCGCCTCCTGAGCCGCCCTCCGCTCCTCGGCCTCCCGCTCCTCCCGCGCCTCCCGCGCGTTACGCTCTGTCGCCTCCAGGAGATCGGTGTGGGGACCCACGTGGCGGGAGCTTGTAGACCCTCCCGCCGATCCGACTATGGAGGCGTCAGGGACACGCTCGAGAGAGAGCGGGGCCCTATTTGACAAGTCAAGAAGAAGGCTTAGAAGAATATCAACCAAAGAGAAAAAAGAAGGGCGTGAGAAAATCAACACTTACGCTGAAACCGCCTGCGGCTGCTTCACCACCTTGCGGAAGCGGGCCGCCTCGTCCCGCTTGGTCGCCGCCGCGGAACCCTTGGGCTTCTTCCGCCGACTGCCAAAGAGAGTCGGCGCGCCCCGGCGTTTCTGCGCGCCGCCCTGAGCAGCCGGCGCGGCGGATGGGCCCACACCTTGGCGATCGGACGCCGGCTGACGACGCGGAGTAACTTCGGCCTCGTCATCGTTTGGCCAGTCCCCGAAGCCGGCTCCGAGCTCGGGGCCGCCTGCCTCACCGCTGGCTCCCACGACGGCGTCGTACAGGGCGGCCGCCCCCAAGTCGGGGTCGTCAAGGGTCGTCAAGGTCGTCCACCGTGCGGTCGAGCATGAACTGGCGCTCCAGCCCTGCAGCCCCGGCCGTCGGTCGAAGAAGGGGGCTCTGCTAAAAAACAAGCCGACTGATCAAAAGCAGACCGTTGTGGACCCGGCAACAAGAGAAGAAGAAAGGAAGGAAAACTTACCATAGGCGGAGGATCGACGCGAGAGTACGGCTCCTTGCCGTACCACCACTCTTCGGTGAGCTTGCAATTGGAGATGTAGTTCACCGTGTAAGATACCTCATCATGAGGCATCTCCTTGGTGCTCAGCAGACTTGGGTCGAAGCTGCCACTCATCTGGCAGATCATATGCAGTCGGCCTTGGAGCAGGAGCACCCGGCGCTCCATGAAGGCAGCCACCAGGTCGGCCCCGACCAGGCCTTCCGACTGGACCATCACCCGGAGCCGGGCGACGGCAGCAGCACCAGCCGGAGACAGCGTCCTGGCTCGGTAGGACCATGAAGGCTGCCTCCCAGCCGGCGGGCCAGCTACGTAAGCCGGCAGATCGACGAAGTCGCCTTGCGGGGCGACGTTCTTCACGTAGAAGTAGGATTGCTGCCAGAGCTTCACCGACTGGATCGGCGGGATGGGCGGAAACGGGTTGTTGTCAGCCGACCTCCGCATGGCGATGAAGGCGCCGCACGGCGCAGGCACGCCCGCGGTGACGGTGCCGAGCTTGCATTGGAAGAACTCCCCCCAGAGTTCGAGGGTGGGGAGGATGGCAAGAAAACCTTCGCATAGAGTGACGATGGCCGACAGCAACATCACTGTGTTGGGGGTGAGGTGATGTGGCTGGAGATGGTAAAACTCAAGGAAGGCGCGGAAGAACCCGCTCGCCGGCAAGTCGAGGCCGCGCAGGCAGTGCGAGCGGAAGATTACCCGCTCGTCCTCCTCCGGCGCCGGCGAGACCTCCGTCTCCGGCGCGAGGCGGGTCCACACGTAACCCGCGCCCGGCAGCCGACGCGTCTTGTGGAGCCAGTCAATATGGTCCTCATGGACATTGGAACCATCCCAAGAGCTGGACAGCGCCATGAGGATGAGGAAGCAGCAGGAAAGGCACGGCGGCGGAGGACGCGCGACCCAATTGCGGCAGACCTGCGGCGAGCCAGGAAGGTTGGCGGAAGGGCGGCGCGGCGGCGAGGCGCGGCGGCGGTGGAGAAGAGGAAGAAGAAGAAGAAAGGATGGAGCGAGGGCGAGCGTGCGAGCTTCTGCCGCTCCCCCTCCTCCCCCTAATTATAGCCTCGCGCGGCGAAGCCGAGGAGGCGAGGTGTGGGGGGACGTGGGATTAACTCCGCCCACTCCCCCACGTCCCGCGATTATCGCGCCCTAAAGGCGTGCGGAAACTACCGCTAGAAGGTGAGCGGTCCATTCGGGCCGCAGAAGATCTGCACTTGGGCCGAGGCCTAGGAGTGGCGGGCCCCGGCCTGCGGTGATGTCCCGTCGCGCGCGTGGGCTGGCAGGCCCTTCCTGCTGACGGCTGCCACGTGGCGCACAAGTGGCGGGCGATCAGCGCGCAACTCGACTCGCGTACCACCTAGTCCCCGCCTTCAAGCCGCCAAGCCTCCTAAAGATGGCGCACCTAATCAAAGCCGGCTCCTAGCTGCCGACTCTTCAGGATAGGAAGCTGATCGAGCTTCTCGTCCTCTCTTCAACCTCGAAGCAACCAGCTTCGGGGACTAATGTCGGAGTAAATGACCACGGGTAGCCTTGCCGGCTCGCCCCGGCTCTTCGGAAAAATTACAGGCCGATCGGGCCTTCAAGAATCCAAGGCGTGGGGTCGCCGTCGCTTGGCCGGCTACCTCCCAAGCCGGCTACCGGGAGGCAGCCCGACCCTAAACCCACGGGAAGAAAGCCACAAACAGGCCGACTCCTAGAAGCTGGCCACGAGAAGGCCGACTCCAAGAAGCCGGCCCCCAGCAGGCGGCCGAGATCGCACCCTCAAACTCTGCACCCACATAACAGCGATGAGACGGGGCGTGGCTACAGCAAAGCCTGCCACCCCCGAATCCCGGAGCGTGCGTGGTCACAGTGCACCGTACGGGGCGGCCATCACCCGTCCAGCGCGGCACTGTTGCCATGTTGACCATGACGTCACCCACGACGAGCTGTCAGGACGGCCCATGGCGGCGGGCCCCTTCGGTAAGAGAGACGCCCGAAGGTGGCCCGGTCTCCCCCAGTCGGCCTGAGACAAGGCCGGCTCCCAACAGCCGGCTAGCTCCCTCCCTCGAAGGAGGCACCTCATTAAGGAGACAAGACGAGGTAGGGCTACAGTGATCGCCGCCAGCCGGCGGCACTGTAGCCATGCTTACTTCGTCAAAGCCCTCATCATCAGGAGCGAGGCAACAGTAACCCGCCCCCAACAAGGCTCCCAAGCGGTGGGACCAGCTTGTCGACCAGAAAGCCGGCAGCCGGCGGGACCCACCAGTCGGTGGGCCCCAGCAGCCGGTGGAGAAGCCGGCGAACATAGACACTGAAGGCTAGGGCCCGTGCCCAGCCGGACTACCATTGTACCCCTGGGTGGTAGGCCTATATAAACCCCCCAGGGCACCCATGCAAAGGGTTGATCTCTTAGAGTTTTAGACACCACATAGAGGGAAGAGAAGAGCTAGCCTTGCCCTTCTTCTTCCTCTCGCCGAACAGCTCAAGGAGCCTCTTGTAGCTATTTGTTAACTTAGTGATCATGCCGAGACCCCGCAGAGCAGCAGTAGGGGTGTTATCTCCACGGAGAGCCCCAAGCTGGGTAAGATTCGCCGGCGTGCATGTCTTCGCCTTATCCCGTTTCCAGGCACCGGCGACGTCTTATTGGCTCCCACAATGATAAGACACCCGTTGGCATATGTCGCACCTACCACCCGACAACACTCATCGGACCACACACATCAGCATGTATGATTTCCAACAAGTCACTTGCCCGTTCCATTGTTACAAAGAAAACCGGGTTTTAGTCATCTTGCCAATGAGGCATGGTTCGCATGTGTCAAGTGATTCAAAATCAAGTGGCTTCAAAACTCCATCGGCATGGAGGTTCTTCATGCACTTTACAGCAACATGACCTAAGCGGTAGTGCCACAAGAAAGTGGTACTATCATTATCAACTCTACATCTTCTGGCATCAATATTATGAACATGTGTATCACTACGATCGAGATTCAATAAACCATTCACATTCGGTGCATGACCATAGAAGGTATTATTCATGTAAACAGAATAACCGTTATTCTCTGACTTAAATGAATGATCGTATTGCAATAAACATGATCTAATCGTGTTCATGCTCAATGCTGACACCAATGCAAACAACATTTATCTGGGTTTAACACTAATCCCAAATGTAGAGGGAGCGTGTGATTGTGATCATATCATCTTTGGAAACACTTCCAACACACATCGTCACCTCGCCCTTAGCTAGTCTCCGTTTATTCCGTAGCTTTTGTTTCGAGTTACCAATATTAGCAACTGAACCGGTATCTAATACCCATGCGCTACTAGGAGTACTAGTAAGGTACACATCAATAACACATATATCAAATGTACTTTTGTTGAATTTTTCAGTCTTCTTATCTACCAAGTATTTGAGGCAGTTCTGCTACCAGTGACCATTCCCCTAATAGAAGCACTTCGTCTCGGGTTTGGGTTCTTGGGTTTCTTCATTGGAGCGGCAACTAGCTTGCCATTCATGAAGTTTCCCTTCTTGCCCTTGCCCTTCTTTGAAAGCAGCGGTCTTGTTAACCATCAACACCTTGATGCTCCTTCTTGATTTCTACCTTTACGGCCTTAAGCATGAAGAACAGCTCCAGAATCATCTTCCCTTGCATGTTATAGTTCATCACGAAACTCTAGTAGTTTGGTGGTAGTGACTGGAGAACTTTGTTAATCACTATCTTATCTGGAAAACTAACTGCCAGTGGATTTAAGCGATTGAAGTACCCAGACATTCTAAGCACATTCTCACTAGCCGAGCTATTCTCCCCATCTTGTAGTCAAAGATATTGTCAGAGGTCTCAAACCTCTCAACACGGGCATGAGCCTGAAATACCAATTTCAGCTCTTGGAACATCTCATATGTTCCATGGCGTTCAAAATGCTTTTGGAGCATTGACTCTAAGTCGTAAAGCATGGCGCACTAAACTATCAGGTAGTCATCAGAACGTGTCTGCCAGATGTTCACAACATCCACAGATGATGCCAGAGGGGTTGGCACACCGAGCGGTGCATCAAGGATAGAAGCCTTCTGTGTAGCGGTGAGGACAATTCTCAGACTACGGCCCTAGTCCGCACAGTTGCTTACAGTATCTTTCAACTCATTCTTTCTCTAGGAACGTATTAAAACAGGGAGCTAATGCGCGAGCTATTGATCTACAACATAATTTTCAAAGACAATTTAGACTATGTTCATGATAATTAAGTTCATCTAATCAAATTATTTAATGAGCTCCCACTCAGATAGACATCCCTCTAGTCATCTAAGTGATACATGATCTGAATCGACGAGGCCTTGTCCGATCATCACGTGAGACGGACTAGTCATCAACGGTGAACATCTCCATGTTGATCGCATCTACTATACGACTCATGTTCAACCTTTCGTTCTCTCGTGTTCCGAGGCCATGTATGTACATGCTAGGCTCGTCAAGTCAACCTAAGTGTTTCGCATGTGTAAATCTGGCTTACACTCATTGTATGCGAATGTTAGAATCTATCACACCCGATCATCACGTGGTGCTTCGAAACAACGAACCTTCGCAACAGTGCACAGTTAGGGGGAACACATTTCTTGAAATTTTAGTGAGGGATCATCTTATTTATGCTACCGTCGTTCTAAGCAAATAAGATGTAAACATGACAAACATCACATGCAAATCTTAAAGTGACATGATATGGCCAATATCATCTTGCACTTTGGATCTCCATCTTCGAGGCGCGGCATGATCACCATCGTCACCGGCATGACACCATGATATCCATCATTGTGTCTTCATCAAGTTGTCTCGCCAACTATTACTTCTACTACTATGGCTAACGGTTGGCGTTTATATTGACTCGCAGGTCATACAATAAATTAAGACAACTCATATGGCTCATGTCCGTTGTCATACTCATCGACATGCAAGTCGTGATTCCTATTACAAGAACATGATCAATCTCATACATCACATATATATAATTCATCACATCCTTTTGGCCATATCACATCCCCTGCAAAAACAAGTTAGACATCCTCTAGTTGTTGTTGCATGTTTTACGTGGCGGCTATGGGTTTATAGCAAGAACGTTTCTTACCTACGCAAAATCCACAACGATGATATGCCAATTACTATTTACCCTTCATAAGGACCCTCTTCATCGAATCTGATCCAACTAAAGTGGGAGAGACAGACACCCGCTAGCCACCTTATGCAACGAGTGCATGTAAATCGGTGGAACCTGTCTCACGTAAGCATACGTGTAAGGTCAGTCTGGGTCGCTTCACCCCACAATGCGCCGAATCAAGATAATACTAGTAACGGTAAGCAAATTGAACAAATCATCGCCCACAACTACTGGTGTTCTACTCATGCATAGAATCTACGAAAATACCTAGCTCTGATACCACTGTTGGGGAACGTAGTAATAATTCAAAATTTTCCTACGTGTCACCCAGATCAATCTAGGAGATGCTAGCAATGAGAGAGAGAGAGAGGGAGTGCATCTTCATACCCTAAAGATGGCTAAGTGGAAGCGTTACAAGAACACGGTTGATGGAGTCGTACTCGTGGCGATTCAAATCGCGGAAGATCCGATCAAGCGCCGAACGGATGGCGCCTCCGCGTTCAACACACATACAACCCGGGGACATCTCCTCCTTCTTGATCCAGCAAGGGGATAGGAGAAGTTGAGGGAAAGCTCCGGCAGCATGACGGCGTGGTGGTGGTGGAGCTCGTGGTTCTCCGGCAAAGCTTCGCTAAGCACTACGGAGGAGGAGGAGGTGTTGGAGGAGGGAGGGGCTGCGCCAGGGAAGGGGTGTGGCTGCCCTCCCACCCCCTCACTATATATAGGGGGAAGGGGAGAGGGGGAGGCACCCTAGGGTTTCCTGTAGGGGCGGCTACCAAGGCAGATTGGATCTCCCTAGGGAAATCCTAGGGAGACTTGCCCCCGAAGCCAAGCCAGGTGGAGGCTTGACTCCCAAGCCAGGTGGAGGTGCCCCACCTCTCCAAGTTACATGAGATGGGGTGGGAGGGGCGCACGGCCCCTTAGCGGGCTGATGTGTCCCCTCCCCTTGGCCCATAAGGCCCCCCAACGCTTGCCGGGGCCTCCGAAACCCCTTTCGGTCACGCTGGTCGTCACCTGGTACCCCCAGAACAATTCCGGACTCCAATACCCTTCGTCCAATATATCGATCTTCACCTTCGGACCATTCCGGAACTCGTCGTGATGTCTGGGATCCCATTTGGGACTCCAAACAACCTTCGGTAACCACATACTATTTCCCAAAACAACTCTAGTGTCACCGAACCTTAAGTGTGTAGACCCTACGGGTTCGGGAACCATGCAGACATGACCGAGACATCTCTTCGGCTAATAACCAATAGCAGGATCTGGATACCCATATTGGCTCCCACATCTTCCATGACGATGTCATCGCATGAACCACGATGTCGAGGATTCAATCAATCCCGTATACAATTCCCTTTGTCCATCGGTATGTTACTTGCCCGAGATTCGATCGTCAGTATCCTCATACCCCATTCAATCTCGTTACCGGCAAATCACTTTACTCGTTCCATAACGCATGATCCCGTGGCTAACTCCTTAGTCACATTGAGCTCATTATGATGATGCATTACCGAGTGGGCCCAGAGATACCTCTCCGTCATACGGAGTGACACATCCCAGTCTCGATTCATGCCAACCCAACAGACACTTTTGGAAATACCTGTAGTGCACCTTTATAGTCACCCAGTTACGTTGTGACGTTTGATACACCCAAAGCACTCCTACAGTATCCGGGAGTTGCACAATCTCATGGTCTAAGGAAATGATACTTGACATTAGAAAAGCTCTAGAAAACGAACTACACGATCTTGTGCTATGTTAGGATTGGGTCTTGTCCATCACATCATTCTCCTAATGATGTGATCCCGTTATCAACGACATCCAATGTCCATGGTCAGGAAACCATAACCATCTATTGATCAACGAGCTAGTCAACTAGAAGCTTACTAGGGACATGTTGTGGTCTATGTATACACATGTATTATGGTTTCCAGTTAATACAATTCTAGCATGAACAATAGACAATTATCTTGAACAAGGAAATATAATAATAACCATTTTATTATTGCCTCTAGGGCATATTTCCAACACTCTGAACTTTTCAAATGTGTCAGACTTGTGTTTCATCAAGTAGATATACCCATATCTGCTCAAATCATCTATGAAGGTCAGAAAATAACGATACTCGCCGCGAGCCTCAACACTCATCGGACCGCATACATCGGTATGTATTATTTCCAATAAGTCATTAGCTCGCTCCATTGTTCCAGAGAATGGAGTTTTAGTCATCTTGCCCATGAGGCATGGTTCGCAAGTATCAAATGATTCATAATCAAGTGATTCCAAAAGCCCATCTACATGGAGTTTCTTCATGCGCTTTACACCAATATGACCTAAACGGCAGTGCCACCAATCTGTTGCACTATCATTATCAACTTGGCATCTTTTGGCATCAATATTATGAATATGTGTATCACTGTGATTGAGGTTCAACAAACCATTTACATTGGGTGTATGACCAGAGAAGGTTTTATTCATGTAAATAGAACAACATTTATTCTCGGGAAAACTTTGTTTTTGCCACTCTAGTTTTGTCTACTTTGCTTATGCTCTAGAATTTGACATAACACTTCTGCCACTCTTAGTTTTTGACAATACATCACAAATGCCATTTCGTGGCAAAAGCAATAACTTTTCATTTCACTTTTGACACTCTTAGATTTTGACAATGTATCACAATTGCTACTCTAAAATTATTGCTTTTGCCACAAAATGGCAATTGTGATGTATGGTCAAAAACTAAGTGGCAAAAGTGAAATGTCAAATTCTAGAGTGGCATCAACAAAGTTGGGAAAAACTAGAGTGGCAAAAACAAAGTTTTCCCATTATTCTCTAACTTAAATGAATAACCATATCACAATAAACATGATAAATCATATTCATGCTCAACGCAAACACCAAATAACATTTATTTAGGTCCAACACTAATCCCGAAGGTAGAGGGAGTGTGCGATGGTGATCTTATCAACCTTGGAATCACTTCCAACACACATCGTCACCTTGCCCTTAACTAGTCTTTGTTCATTTTGCAACTCATGTTTCGAGTTACTAATCTTAGCAACTGAACCAGTATCAAATACCCAGTGGTTACCATGAACACTAGTAAAGTACACATCAATAACATGTATATCAAGTATACCTTTGTTCACTCTGCCATCCTTATCTGCCAAGTATTTGGGGTAGTTCCGCTTCAAGTGACCATTCCCTTTGGAGTAGAAGCACTCAGTTTCAAGCTTAGGTCTAGCTTTGGGCTTCTTCATGGGAGTGGAAACTTGCTTGTCATTCTTCTTGAAGTTCACTTTCTTTTTCCTTTGCCCTTTTACTTGAAACTAGTGGTCTTGTTAACCATCAACAATTGATGCTCTTTCTTGATTTCTACCTTCATCGATTTCAGCATCACGAAGTGCTCGGGAATCGTTTTCGTCATCCCTTGCATATTATAGTTCATCAGGAAGTTCTAATAACTTGGTGATAATGACTAGAGAACTCTGTCAATCACTATCTTATCTGGAAGATTAACTCCCACTTGATTCAAGTGATTTGTAGTACTCATACATTCTGAGCAGATGCTCACTGGATGAGCTATTCTCCTCCATCTTGTAGGAAAAGTATTTGTCAGAGGTCTCATACCTCCCGACACGGGCATGAGTCTGAAAAACCAATTTCAGCTATTGGAACATCTCATATGCTCCATGTCGTTCAAAACATTTTTGAAGTCCCGGTTCTAATACGTAAAGCATGGTGCACTAAACTATCAAGTAGTCATCATACCGAGCTTGTCAAACATTCATAACGTCTGCATCTGCTCCTGTAATAGGTTTGTCACCTAGCGGTGCATCAAGGACATAATTCTTCTGTGCAGCAATGAGGATAATCCTCAGATCACGGACCCAGTCCGCATCATTGCTACAATCATATTTCAACTTATTTTACTCTAGGAACACATCAAAAATAAGGGAGCTATATCGCGAGCTATTGATCTACAACATAGACATGAAAATACTATCAGGACTAAGTTCATGATAAATTAAGTTCAATTAATCAAATTACTTAAGAACTCCCACTTAGATAGAAATCCCTCTAGTCATCTCGATGATACGTGATCCAAATAAACTAAACCATGTCCGATCATAACGTGAGATGGAGTAGTCATCAATGGTGAACATCTCTATGTTGATCATATCTACTATATGATTCACGTTCGACCTTTTGGTCACCAGTGCTCTAAGGCCATATCTGTACATGCTAGGCTCAGAAAGTTTAACCCGAGTATTCTGCATGTGCAGAACTGTCTTGCACCCGTTGTATGTGTAGCGACCAGACCTCAAACAGTCTGATCTCTGTGCTCAGGTGTCATCCCTAGATCAGTAATGCTGACACCACACAGTACTTGAAGGATTTATGACAGAGTAGCAATCACACACTTATTACATCAAATGTCTCAAGAGAGAAATTAGCAAAATAAATATGGCTTAAGGCCATCTAGTAACGATAACAGCGGAAGGCTTGGAAGATAAGCGAGTCCATCAACTCCAACGGCAACACTGAGTATAGAACCACGACCTAAAGCACCTTACTCGTCATCTGAAAAGTCTGCAACATGAAACGTTGCAGCCCGAAAACGGGTCAGCACATGGAATATGCTGGCAATGTAACACATAGAGAGTAATGAAATAATAAGCCTATACTACATGCATATATGGCTGGTGGAAAGCTCTACGGTTACAGTTTTGCGAAAAGCCAATTTTTCCCAACTGCAAAGGAATAAATTTATTTAACTATCATGATGGTTGTTAAACATTGAGAATGGTTGACAGCATCCTCAATCCCAATTAAAGTAATCATCATTAAAACCCAACAATATTAATTAAAGTAACATGATGAGATTCACATGATAATCCAAGTACTAGATACTCAATATGTCCATAACCGGGGACACGGCTAATCATGATTAGTTTGTACACTCTGCAGAGGTTTGTGCACTTTTCCCACAAGACTCGATCTCCTCCGTTTGATTTCTCGCACTACATGGTGTTTGAGAAACGGATGACCGAGACATAGTCTTCGTAAGCGCTAGCACCTTACTTAATGGGTAGACCGTACCAACCTACAACCCCTACATCAGCTAGTCTACCACCGTAAGAGTTCGCACGACTTAATCAACTATGCTAGAGCCCATAGTAGCATGTGGCTGCACACGGAAGTTTCTAGCATGAATAATCTTATGATCCCTTTGAGCCCGGGTGGCGGTCCATAAAAAACAGTAATCCTGGTCTACCCAGGTGCCTAGACAGGCAATCCTGGAATAACCAGGTACCTCAATCCACCCAGATGTGTGTTTAAGTTGCCACCTTGGATAAAACATTTATTAACAATCACACATCTGTCATGGATATTCACTCAAACTCAATCCACGTCTACGAGCATAGCATGGCATAATAAGAAACGTAGAAGTAACTCCCAAAGGTTTGATAATAAATCAGGTAATAGGTACTACCTCAAACTACTACCCAAAATCCATAATTTGATTAGATCCTAATCATGCAATGTTTGAGGATTGATCTAATGCATAAAAACTGGGTACGAAAAGTATATGATCAAAGTGTTACTTGCCTTGCTGATGATCCGTGAAACCTAGAGACTCAAGTAACAAAGCGCGCGACCGGGTATTCTATCGCAGACAAACAAACAAGCATACAATAAGTACACATCTAATGCATAGGTAAAACTCAAATAAGAGATCTAACCAGAAAGTTCAACTTAAGAACTCTGGTTTGCAAAAAGAATCAAATCAAACGAAGCAACGAAACCCAAACTGCGAAAAAAAAAACAACTTTGTTTTACTAATATGGACCTAAGTCAAATTTTACAGAAGCAAAAACTTGTTTAAGTTGGTTATTCGGAAAGAGGGTTTCGAGACGAAACTCCAGGCGCTTGAATCGCCTAATTCCGATATACAAGCGAAAAGTTATACTAATACAAAAATCGGATCAGAAATCGTGATTGGAAAAATCGCGGAATAAATCCGAGAAAAAGAAAAACGACGAACAGCTTAACGAACAGCTTAACGAACGAACGTTCGTTAACTTGATCTAAAAGACGAACGCGTTCGTTAAAACGAACGAACGAGCGAACGCTCGCTAATTAACCGAACCGGAAAAAAACTGATCTAATAAAAAAACGGAAACTAAAAAAACCGGCGAAAAACCGACGGAAAAACCGGCAGCGTGGAAAACGAGGCACCTCGGGCGGCGGGTCGCGACGGGGGCGGGCGGCGGTTCGGCGGGCGGCGGCTCGGCGAGGCGGCGAAGCGGCGGCTGGGCGAGGCGGCGCGGCGGGCGGCGCGGGTCGGCCCGGTTAGGGTTTTGGGCGCGCGCGTGGGTGGGCGGTGGCGGCGGTGGGCTGGGCGGCTCAAGCGGCGGTTATTTAAAGGCTGCCCCCAAGCAGAGTCCCGCTCGGGTATGGCCCGAAGTCGGTTGCGTTTTTTTTAAATTAATTCCGCGCAGAAAAACAAACGAAAGAAATACTAAACGGACTCCAAAAATCCTGAAATAAATTTTCCCCGACTTCTAAAATCAAGCCGGACAAGAAGAACATTTATTTGGGGCCTAAATGCAGTTTTGAAAAACGCACATTTTTTCTAAATTCAAATAAAATGGCGAAAAACTCCAAAATAAAATCTTATTTGATTTTATTATTAAATCCTCAATATTCCCTTGTTTTGGGAAATTCGTTTTATTCCCTCTCTCATACTTTGATAGGAGAAATAATTGAAGATAAAATAAATAAAATCAAATGATCCTATTTTCAAAATTCGAGAAAACTCAAATATGAAGATAATCTAAATCTCCAACTCTCTCCGTGGGTCTTGAGTTGTATGAAATTTCTAGGATCGAGCCAAAGTGCACCAAAATATGACATGCAATGATGATCTAATGTATAACATTCCAAATTGAAAATTTGGGATGTTACAAACCTACCCCCCTTAAGATGAATCTCGCCCTCGAGATTCGGGTTGGCTAGAAAATAGGTGAGGGTGGGCTTTAAGCAAATCTTCCTCTCGCTCCCAGGTGGCTTCATCCTCGGTGTGGTGGCTCCACTGAACTTTGCAAAACTTGATGACCTTGCTGCGGGTGACTCGGCTGGCATATTCCAGAATTTTGACTGGCTTCTCCTCATAGGTCAAATCATTACTCAATCAATCGCTTCAAGTGGCACAAGATTCTCGCTTGTATATCCGCCATCTCTGCGTGACACTTCTTCAGCTGAGAAACGTGGAACACATCGTGAACACCTGACAATCCCTCGGGCAGTTCCAACTTATACGCAACTTCTCCCATGCGCTCCAAAATTTTGTATGGTCCCACAAAACGTGGCGCTAACTTTCCTTTAACTCCAAAACGCTTAACTCCTCGAAGTGGAGATACTCGAAGATAAACTCTGGCTCCGACTTCATATACTGCCTCCTTGCGCTTTTGAATCAAGATAGTTTTCTACCGCGACTGGGCTACCTTGAGCCTATCGCGAATCAACTTCACTTTCCGTTCAGACTACTTAATCAAATCTGGTCCAAACAACTGGCGGTCTCCAACTTCATCCCACAACAGCGGGGTTCTGCACCTCCTTCCGTACAAGGCTTCGAAAGGGGCCATCTTCAAACTGGTTTGGTAACTGTTATTATAAGAAAACTCCGCATATGGCAAGTTATCATCCCAACTTGATCCATAATCCAATGCACATGCTCTAAACATATCCTCCAAAATCTGGTTGACTCTCTCGGTTTGTCCATCTGTCTGTGGATGAAAAGTTGTACTAAACTCTAGTCTGGTTCCCAAAGTTTCGAGCAATTGATTCCAAAAATTTGAGGTGAATTGGGTTCCTCTGTTTGATACGATACTCCTCGGAACTCCGTGCAGACATACGATTCTGGTCATGTATATCTTAGCCAATTTGGCACTGCTGTAGGTAGTCTTCACTGGAATGAAATGAGCTACCTTCGTCAAACGATCGACTACAACCCAAATCGAGTCATGGCCTGAACGAGTCCCGGCAATCCGTGATGAAATCCATGCCTAATTTTTCCCACTTCCATTCGGTATTGGCAAAGGCAGAATAATCCGCCGCTTCGATGTTCGCCTTCACTCTCGACATACATCACAAACTTCTACATACTCTGCAATATCCTTCTTCATTCCGGTCCACCAGAAAGTATCCTTCAAATCCAAATACATCTTGGTATTTCCTGGGTGGATCGAATACGGCGAATCATGTGCTTCTTGCAAAATCAACTTCCTGATCTCCGGGTCATTGGGCACATAAACCCGGTCTTCAAACCATAGGGTGTCATG
Organism: Aegilops longissima; assembly: GCA_021605205.1. Taxonomy (NCBI): domain Eukaryota; kingdom Viridiplantae; phylum Streptophyta; class Magnoliopsida; order Poales; family Poaceae; genus Aegilops; species Aegilops longissima. The sequence continues at coordinate 662,787,510 of CM038680.1, read as the reverse complement.
CTCATCCTCACGAAATCCTTTAGCTTTTCCTTCACTCATTTTCTACTTTATAGAGGCAATCTCTTTGTCAGTATTCTGAGCTTCTCTGATTCTATCCATCAAGGTTGACTGAATCTCCAATGCTGCTACATAGCCTCTCGGAACTATTTCCAAACATAGCTCATGAAGATCCTCGGCTAACTCCTTTGGTATTTCTCCCGTCATTAGTGTATTGACATGGCTCTTACGGCTCAATGCATCAGCTACTACATTAGCCTTTCCGGGATGGTAATGCAATCTCATATCATAATCCTTGATGAGCTCCAACCATCTCCTTTGTCTGAGGTTTAACTCCTTCTGTGTGAAAATGTACTTCAAACTCTTGTGATCCGTGTACACCTCACAATGATTTCCAATGAGGAAATGTCTCCATGTTTTCAATGCATGCACTACGGCTGATAACTCCAAATCATGCGTGGCATAATTCAATTCGTGAGGTTTCAATTGTCGTGAAGCATACGAAACAACTCTTCCCTCCTGCATGAGCACTGCTCCAAGTCCTCGACATGAGGCGTCGCAATACTCCTCATAATCTTTAGTCTGGTCTGGCAAAATCAACACTGGTGAGGTAACCAAACGTTTCTTCAACTCCTGGAAACTAGCCTCACACTCCTCAGTCCATATAAACTTGGTATCCTTCTTCAGCAACTCCGTCATAGGCTTTGCAATCTTTGAGAAGTTCTCAATAAATCTCTGGTAGTATCCTGCGAGTCCAAGGAAACTCCGGATCTCTCCAACTATTGTTGGTGCTTCCCAATTGGTCACAGTGATAACCTTTGTGGGGTCAACCGCTATTCCTTCTCTGGATATAACGTGTCCGAGGAACCCTACTTCCTTCAACCAAAACTCACATTTGCTGAACTTGGCATATAACTGATGTTCTCTGAGCTTCTCGAGTACCAAACGCAAATGCTCTTTATGCTCTTCTTCATTCTTTGAGTAGACCAAAATATCATCAATGAACACTACGATGAACTTATCCAAAAATTCCATAAACACCTTGTTCATCATGTTCATGAAATAGGCAGGTGCATTAGTCAGTCCAAATGACATAACAGTATACTCATACAGCACGTACCTGGTGGAAAAAGCCGTCTTAGGTATATCCTGCTCTCGAATCTACAACTGATGGTATCCCGATCGCAAATCGATCTTGGAAAATACCTTAGCTCCTTGCAATTGGTCAAACAAGTCGTTGATCATCGGCAATGGGTACTTGTTCTTAATGGTCACTTCATTCAATCCTCGGTAATCAACAACCATTCTTAATGATCCATCCTTCTTCTCCACTAGAAGTACTGGCGATCCCCAAGGGGAAGAACTTGGGCGAATGAAACCTTTATCCATTAACTCCTTAATCTGCTTCTTAATTTCTTCCAAATCTTGCGCGGGCATCCTACACAGTCTCTTAGATATCGGCCCAGTGCCTGGCAATAGCTCAATCAGAAACTCAATCTCTCTGTCCGGTGGCATGCCTGGCAACTCTTCTGGAAACACGTCCGGGTAATCCTTCACCACTGGTACTTCCTCCTGCACAAATCCTGATAAGGAATTTACATGTGCCTTCCTCGGCTCATGCCGTGATACATACCTAATCCTCCTTCCTTCTGGGGTAGTAAGCAAAATCGTCTTACTGGCGCGATCAATGTTCCCTCCGTACTTTGATAACCAATCCATGCCTAATATCACATACAATCCTTGCGATTCCAAAACTATTAGGTCCGAGGGAAATACGTAGTTTCCAATCCTTAATGGTAGTCGATCACACCATTTACTCGCCCTATATTCTGCTCCGGGTGAGGTTACTAACATGGGTGACCTAAGGGCTTGGGTTGGCAATTTATACTTATCCACAAATCCCCTTGATATGTATGAATGCGATGCACCAGTATCAAAAAGAACAACTGTAGTAAATGTCTAAACCAAAAACTTACCTATTACTGCATCTGGCTGAGCTTCAACCTCCTCCACGGTAACGTGGTTCACCTGTCCCCTGTTGAAAGGGTTTGACTTCTTTCCCGAGCTTCCATTGCCATTTCCATTTTGGGCTTCGGGACATTCATTTGCATAATGCCCAGTCTTCTGGCACTTAAAACAAGTGATTTGGCTCAGGTCTCTCTTGGCTGGGGTTGACGGGTTAGTGCGGTTTTGTCCATTTCTTCCTCCATTCCTGTTTCCATTCTTGGTGCCATTATGATTGTGCGAGCTACCACCTCCGTGGGTATGCTGGAATTGTCCTCCCGGCTTCGGGGTAAAGCATAGCTTCTGCTGAGCTCCAGAATTGTACTTCCCTTGTCCATACTTCCTCTTGCGATTGTCAATTTGCTGCTGCTTCCCTTCAATCATAAGCGCACGATCTACCAACTCCTGGTAGTTGTTGAAAGTGGCTACCATCAACTGCATGCTCAGCTCATCATTCAGTCCTTCTAGAAACTTCTCCTGCTTAGCTGCATCTGTAGCAACGTCATCTGGGGCATAACGTGCTAACTTACTAAAATCCTCCACATACCGCCTACAGCAAGTCGCCCTCCTTGGGGTAAGTTGCGAAACTCACGCTTCTTCATGGCCATAGCTCCTGCTGAAACGTGGGCAGTACAGAAAGCTTGCTGAAACTGATCCCATGTGACTGTGTCAATAGGGTGTGTGGCTGTGTAATTTTCCCACCATGATGTTGTGGGTCCATCAAGCTGATGTGCGGCAAAATGCACTCTTTCTGCATCAGTGCATCCTGCAGTGGTCAGCTCCCTTCCAACCTTGCGGAGCCAGTCATCTGCAACAATCGGCTCGGTGCTACTGGAAAACACCGCGGATTTAGCCTCAAAAACGAAGTCAAATGGTCAATGTGTGGTGGTGGTGGTGGGTTGTTGTTGTTGTTGTTGTTGTTGTTGTTGTTGTTGTTGTTGTTGTTGTTGTTGTTGTTGTTGTTGTTGTTGTTGTTGTTGTTGTTGTTGTTGTTGTTGTTGTTGTTGCCTTGGTTCTGTATCAATGTTTGAATCAAGGCATTCTGCTACTGAATCAACTGAGTGATCTCCGGTGGGAAAACCAATCCGGGGTCGCGTCCCGGAGGCATCTGAGGGTTTAGAAAAGAAGAGAAAATAGAATAGAATGAGGTCTAGGGAGAAAACACTACCCATATGCACATGAGACAAAAGCACACAATTTCACTCCAATCAATTCAAACAAGGGCAACCAACGGTCTATCTATCGTTACAAAAGTGCTAAAACTAAACCTAATAATTTTAATGGGGGAAATTCTACTACTGTTATGGTGGTCTACTAGAAAAACTGCTCCGATGAAGACTCCATGATATCTGCTCCAGCTTCATCAACATAGTCATCATCACTATCGTCAGGATCTGAGTCGGTGTCGTCGATGATGATATAGTTATCCGGGCAAGTGGATTCGTCATCTTCTCTTTTGGGTGCTGAACCTCCCATGAATACTTCAATCTTCTCCTTAAGGTCGCCGTTCTGTCTCACTAGAGCGACGATATCCTCCATATAATCTTCACGTGTAGCCTTGAGTTCTTCTTCTAGATCCTTGATCTTGGTCATAGCCTTTTGTAGATCCTCCATACCTGCGCACATGTGGTTCTCCAGGCATCGGATGTGCTGGTTTAATTCCTGTATATAAGCTGCGATTGATCTATCCCTCCTGGTGCTGATCATCTCCCATTGCTCATCTCGGCGCCCACAAATCTGGTAGATAGTATTCTTGAGATCATTGTGGTAAACTTCTCCAATTCGTCCCATGGCGATGTGGGCTGCCATGCTCTTTACTAGGATCCAAGTTGGTGCATCAAAGGAAAACTCTATGGGCTCCGTGACTGATGCAAATGTCCTTCCTGGAATGTGAACTTGAATCATCCAGCGCTCCTCTTCGGGTAAAGTGGCGTTGAAGATCCCGGTGAAGCTTGGTACTCCTATGTTCAGGTATCTAGTGACTTCCTTCAAGTGGCATCCAAAGGGTGTATCTTCATCCGGTTGTGTGAACTTGTTCCTTGCATCCGCCATCCTAAAAGAATAGAAAATATGAGGAGTCAGAAATGAGGAGAAAGAGTAGTGATCTAGGGCTTTAGCTTAGTGGCCGTGTCCTACAGTCAGCGTGTGCTCTGATACCATCTTTGTAGCGACCAGACCTCAAATAGTCGATCTCTCGTATGCAGTGTCATCCCTGGATCAGTAATGCTGACACCACACAGTACCTGAAGGATTTATAACAGACTAGCAATCACACACTTATTACATCAAATGTCTCAAGAGAGAACTTAGCAAAATAAATATGGCTTAAGGCCATCTAATAACGATAACAGCGGAAGGCTTGGAAGATAAGCGAGTCCATCAACTCCAACGGCAATCCTGGTCTACCCAGGTGCCTAGACAGGCAATCCTGGAATAACCAGGTACCTCAATCCACCCAGATGTGTGTTTAAGTTGCCACCTTGGATAAAACATTTATTAACAATCACACATCTGTCATGGATATTCACTCAAACTCAATCCACGTCTACGAGCATAGCATGGCATAATAAGCAAACGTAGAAGTAACTCCCAAAGGTTTGATAATAAATCAGGTAATAGGTACTACCTCAAACTACTACCCAAAACCCATAATTTGATTAGATCCTAATCATGCAATGTTTGAGGATTGATCTAATGCATAAAAACTGGGTACGAAAAGTATATGATCAAAGTGTTACTTGCCTTGCTGATGATCCGTGAAACCTAGAGACTCGAAGTAACAGGCGGCGCACTCCGGGTATTCTATCGCAGACAAACAAACAAGCATACAATAAGTACACATCTAATGCATAGGTAAAACTCAAATAAGAGATCTAACCAGAAAGTTCAACTTAAGAACTCTGGTTTGCAAAAAGAATCAAATCAAACGAAGCAACGAAACCCAAACTGCGAAAAAAAAAACAACTTTGTTTTACTAATATGGACCTAAGTCAAATTTTACAGAAGCAAAAACTTGTTTAAGTTGGTTATTCGGAAAGAGGGTTTCGAGACGAAACTCCAGGCGCTTGAATCGCCTAATTCCGATATACAAGCGAAAAGTTATACTAATACAAAAATCGGATCAGAAATCGTGATTGGAAAAATCGCGGAATAAATCCGAGAAAAAGAAAAACGACGAACAGCTTAACGAACGAACGTTCGTTAACTTGATCTAAAAGACGAACGCGTTCGTTAAAACGAACGAACGAGCGAACGCTCGCTAATTAACCGAACCGGAAAAAAACTGATCTAATAAAAAAACGGAAACTAAAAAAACCGGCGAAAAACCGACGGAAAAACCGGCAGCGTGGAAAACGAGGCACCTCGGGCGGCGGGTCGCGACGGGCGGGCGGCGGTTCGGGCGGCGGTTCATGAGGAGGCGGCGAGCGGCGGTCTGGCGAGGGCGGGCGGGCGCGCTGGCGGCGGGCGGCGCTGGTCGGCCCGGGTTAGGGTTTTGGGCGCAGGGTGGGCTGGGTGGCGGCGGTGGTGGGTGGCGGCTCGGGCGGCGGCTATTTAAAGGCTGCCCCCAGGCAGAGTCCCGCTCGGGTATGGCCCGAAGTCGGTTGCGTTTTTTTTAAATTAATTCCGCGCAGAAAAACAAACGAAAGAAATACTAAACGGACTCCAAAAATCCTGAAATAAATTTTCCTCGACTTCTAAAATCAAGCCGGACAAGAAGAACATTTATTTGGGGCCTAAATGCAGTTCTGAAAAACGCACATTTTTTCTAAATTCAAATAAAATGGCGAAAAACTCCAAAATAAAATCTTATTTGATTTTATTATTAAATCCTCAATATTCCCTTGTTTTGGGAAATTCGTTTTATTCCCTCTCTCATACTTTGATAGGAGAAATAATTGAAGATAAAATAAATAAAATCAAATGATCCTATTTTCAAAATTCGAGAAAACTCAAATATGAAGATAACGAAATCTCCAACTCTCTCCGTGGGTCTTGAGTTGTATGAAATTTCTAGGATCGAGCCAAAGTGCACCAAAATATGACATGCAATGATGATCTAATGTATAACATTCCAAATTGAAAATTTGGGATGTTACAAACCTACCCCCTCCTTAAGATGAATCTCGCCCTCGAGATTCGGGTTGGCTAGAAAATAGGTGAGGGTGGGCTTTAAGCAAATCTTCCTCTCGCTCCCAGGTGGCTTCATCCTCGGTGTGGTGGCTCCACTGAACTTTGCAAAACTTGATGACCTTGCTGCGGGTGACTCGGCTGGCATATTCCAGAATTTTGACTAGCTTCTCCTCATAGGTTAAATCATTACTCAACTGAATCGCTTCAAGTGGCACAGTATCTCTCAGTTGTATATCCGCCATCTCTGCGTGACACTTCTTCAGCTGAGAAACGTGGAACACATCGTGAACACCTGACAATCCCTCGGGCAGTTCCAACTTATACGCAACTTCTCCCATGCGCTCCAAAATTTTGTATGGTCCCACAAAACGTGGCGCTAACTTTCCTTTAACTCCAAAACGCTTAACTCCTCGAAGTGGAGATACTCGAAGATAAACTCTGTCTCCGACTTCATATACTGTCTCCTTGCGTTTTGAATCCGCATAGCTTTTCTACCGCGATCGGGCTACCTTGAGCCTATCGCGAATCAACTTCACTTTCCGCTCGACTACTTAATCAAATCTGGTCCAAACAATGGCGGTCTCCAACTTCATCCCACAACAATGGGTTTCGCACCTCCTTCCGCATAAGGCTTCGAAGGGCCATCTTCAAACTGGTTTGGTAACTGTTATTATAAGAAAACTCCGCATATGGCAAGTTATCATCCCAACTTGATCCATAATCCAATGCACATGCTCTAAACATATCCTCCAAAATCTGGTTGACTCTCTCGGTTTGTCCATCCATCGTGGATGAAAAGTTGTACTAAACTCTAGTCTGGTTCCCAAAGTTTCGAGCAATTGATTCCAAAAATTTGAGGTGAATTGGGTTCCTCTGTTTGATACGATACTCCTCGGAACTCCGTGCAGACATACGATTCTGGTCATGTATATCTTAGCCAATTTGGCACTGCTGTAGGTAGTCTTCACTGGAATGAAATGAGCTACCTTCGTCAAACGATCGACTACAACCCAAATCGAGTCATGGCCTGAACGAGTCCTGGGCAATCCCGTGATGAAATCCATGCCTAATTTTTCCCACTTCCATTCGGGTATTGGCAAAGGCTGTAACAATCCTGCTGGCTTCTGATGTTCTGCCTTCACTCTCTGACATACATCACAAACTGCTACATACTCGCAATATCCTTCTTCATTCCGTCCACCGAAAGTATCCTTCAAATCCAAATACATCTTGGTATTTTCGGTGGATCGAATACGCTAATCATGTGCTTCTTGCAAAATCAACTTCCTGATCTCCGGGTCATTGGGCACATAAACCCGGTCTTCAAACCATAGGGTGTCATGCTCATCCTCACGAAATCCTTTAGCTTTTCCTTCACTCATTTTCTACTTTATAGAGGCAATCTCTTTGTCAAGATTCGAGCTTCTCCGATTCTATCCATCAAGGTTGATCAATCTCCAATGCTGCTACATAGCCTCTCGGAACTATTTCCAAACATAGCTCATGAAGATCCTCGCTAACTCCTTTGGTATTTCTCCGTCATTAGTGTATTGACATGGCTCTTACGGCTCAATGCATCAGCTACTACATTAGCCTTTCCGGATGGTAATGCAATCTCATATCATAATCCTTGATGAGCTCCAACCATCTCCTTTGTCCGAGGTTTAACTCCTTCGTGAAAATGTACTTCAAACTCTTGTGATCCGTGTACACCTCACAATGATTTCCAATGAGGAAATGTCTCCATGTTTTCAATGCATGCACTACGGTTGATAACTCCAAATCATGCGTGGCATAATTCAATTCGTGAGGTTTCAATTGTCGTGAAGCATACGAAACAACTCTTCCCTCCTGCATGAGCACCGCCCAAGTCCTCGACATGAGGCGCCGCAATACTCCTCATAATCTTTAGTCCGGTCCGCAAAATCAACACCGGTGAGGTAACCAAACGTTTCTTCAACTCCCGAAACTAGCCTCACTCCTCGGTCCATATAAACTTGGTATCCTTCTTCAGCAACTCCGTCATAGGCTTTGCAATCTTTGAGAAGTTCTCAATAAATCTCCGGTAGTATCCTGCGAGTCCAAGGAAACTCCGGATCTCTCCAACTATTGTTGGTGCTTCCCAATTGGTCACAGTGATAACCATTGTGGGGTCAACCGCTATTCCTTCTCCAGATATAACGTGTCCGAGGAACCCTACTTCCTTCAACCAAAACTCACATTTGCTGAACTTGGCATATAACTGATGTTCTCTGAGCTTCTCGAGTACCAAACGCAAATGCTCTTTATGCTCTTCTTCATTCTTTGAGTAGAACAAAATATCATCAATGAACACTACGATGAACTTATCCAAAAATTCCATAAACACCTTGTTCATCATGTTCATGAAATAGGCAGTGCATTAGTCAGTCCAAATGACATAACAAGATACTCATACAAAGACGCACTGTGGAAAAAGCCGCCTTAGGTATATCCTGCTCTCGAATCTACAACTGATGGTATCCCGATCGCAAATCGATCTTGGAAAATACCTTAGCTCCTTGCAATTGGTCAAACAAGTCGTTGATCATCGGCAATGGGTACTTGTTCTTAATGGTCACTTCATTCAATCCTCGGTAATCAACAACCATTCTTAATGATCCATCCTTCTTCTCCACTAGAATCATGGCGATCCCCAAGGGGAAGAACTTGGGCTTAATGAAACCTTTATCCATTAACTCCTTAATCTGCTTCTTAATTTCTTCCAAATCTTGCGCGGGCATCCTACACGCCTCTTAGATATCGCCCAAAGGTTCGCAATAGCTCAATCGAAACTCAATCTCTCGTCCGTGGCATGCCCGCAACTCTTCCGAAACACGTCCGGGTAATCCTTCACCACCGGTACTTCCTCCCGCACAAACTCGATAAGGAATTTACATGTGCCTTCCTCGGCTCATGCCGTGATACATACCTAATCCTCCTTCCTTCCGGGTAGTAAGCAAAATCGTCTTTATCGGGCGCGATCAATGTTCCTCCGTACTTTGATAACCAATCCATGCCTAATATCACATACAATCCTTGCGATTCCAAAACTATTAGGTCCGAGGGAAATACGTAGTTTCCAATCCTTAATGGTAGTCGATCACACCATTTACTCGCCCTATATTCTGCTCCGGGTGAGGTTACTAACATGGGTGACCTAAGGGCTTGGGTTGGCAATTTATACTTATCCACAAATCCCCTTGATATGTATGAATGCGATGCACCAGTATCAAAAAGAACAACTGTAGTAAATGTCTAAACCAAAAACTTACCTATTACTGCATCTGGCTGAGCTTCAACCTCCTCCACGGTAACGTGGTTCACCTGTCCCCTGTTGAAAGGGTTTGACTTCTTTCCCGAGCTTCCATTGCCATTTCCATTTTGGGCTTCGGGACATTCATTTGCATAATGCCCAGTCTTCTGGCACTTAAAACAAGTGATTTGGCTCAGGTCTCTCTTGGCTGGGGTTGACGGGTTAGTGCGGTTTTGTCCATTTCTTCCTCCATTCCTGTTTCCATTCTTGGTGCCATTATGATTGTGCGAGCTACCACCTCCGTGGGTATGCTGGAATTGTCCTCCCGGCTTCGGGGTAAAGCATAGCTTCTGCTGAGCTCCAGAATTGTACTTCCCTTGTCCATACTTCCTCTTGCGATTGTCAATTTGCTGCTGCTTCCCTTCAATCATAAGCGCACGATCTACCAACTCCCGGTAGTTGTTGAAAGTGGCTACCATCAACTGCATGCTCAGCTCATCATTCAGTCCTTCTAGAAACTTCTCCTGCTTAGCTGCATCTGTAGCAACGTCATCTGGGGCATAACGTGCTAACTTACTAAAATCCTCCACATACCGCCTACAAGGCCCTCCTTGGGGTAAGTTATAAACTCACGCTTCTTCATGGCCATAGCTCCTGCTGAAACGTGGGCGATGTAAAGCTTGTGAAACTGATCCCATGTGACCGTGTCAATAGGGTGTGTGGTGTGTAATTTTCCCACCATGATGTTGTGGGTCCATCAAGCTGATGTGCGGCAAAATGCACTCTTTTCGCATCAGTGCATCCTGCAGTGGTCAGCTCCTTCCAACCTTGCGGAGCCGGTCATCTGCAATAATCGCTCGGTGCTCTTTGGAAAACACCGCGGATTTAGCCTCAAAAACGAGTCAAATGGTCAACAGTGGTGGTGGTGGTGGGTTGTTGTTGTTGTTGTTGTTGTTGTTGTTGTTGTTGTTGTTGTTGTTGTTGTTGTTGTTGTTGTTGTTGTTGTTGTTGTTGTTGTTGTTGTTGTTGCCTTGGTTCTGTATCAATGTTTGAATCAAGGCATTCTGCCATCGAATCAATCGAGGATCTCCGTGGAAAACCAATCCGGGTCGCGTCCCGAGGCATCGAGGGTTTAGAAAAGAAGAGAAAATAGAATAGAATGAGGTCTAGGAGAAAACACTACCCATATGCACATGAGACAAAAGCACACAATTTCACTCCAATCAATTCAAACAAGGGCAACCAACGGTCTATCTATCGTTACAAAAGTGCTAAAACTAAACCTAATAATTTTAATGGGGAAATTCTACCATCGTTATGGTGGTCTACTAGAAAACTGCTCGATGAAGACTCCATGATATCTGCTCCAGCTTCATCAACATAGTCATCATCACTATCGCGGGGATCTGAGTCGGTGTCGCCGATGATGATATAGTTATCCGGCAAGTGGATTCGTCATCTCTCTTTTGGGTGCTGAACCTCCCATGAATACTTCAATCTTCTCCTTAAGGTCGCCGTTCTGTCTCACTAGAGCGACGATATCCTCCATATAATCTTCACGTGTAGCCTTGAGTTCTTCTTCTAGATCCTTGATCTTGGTCATAGCCTTTTGTAGATCCTCCATACTGCAAGACATGTGGTTCTCTGCATCGGATGTGCTGGTTTAATTCTGGATATAAGCTGCGATTGATCTATCCCTCCGGTGCCGATCATCTCCCATTGCTCATCTCGGCGCCCACAAATCTGGTAGATAGTATTCTTGAGATCATTGTGGTAAACTTCTCCAATTCGTCCCATGGCGATGTGGGCTGCCATGCTCTTTACTAGGATCCAAGTTGGTGCATCAAAGGAAAACTCTATGGGCTCCGTGACTGATGCAAATGTCCTTCCTGGAATGTGAACTTGAATCATCCAGCGCTCCTCTTCGGGTAAAGTGGCGTTGAAGATCCCGGTGAAGCTTGGTACTCCTATGTTCAGGTATCTAGTGACTTCCTTCAAGTGGCATCCAAAGGGTGTATCTTCATCCGGTTGTGTGAACTTGTTCCTTGCATCCGCCATCCTAAAAGAATAGAAAATATGAGGAGTCAGAAATGAGGAGAAAGAGTAGTGATCTAGGGCTTTAGCTTAGTGGCCGTGTCCTACAGTCAGCTTGTGCTCTGATACCATCTTTGTAGCGACCAGACCTCAAATACCGATCTCGTATGCAGTGTCATCCTGGATCAAGAATGCCGACACCACACAATACCAAGGATTTATAACAGACTAGCAATCACACACTTATTACATCAAATGTCTCAAGAGAGAACTTAGCAAAATAAATATGGCTTAAGGCCATCTAATAACGATAACAGCGGAAGGCTTGGAAGATAAGCGAGTCCATCAACTCCAACGGCATCACTGAGTATAGAACCACGACCTAAAGCACCTTACTCGTCGTCTGAAAAGTCTGCAACATGAAACGTTGCAGCCCGAAAACGGGTCAGCACATGGAATATGCTGGCAATGTAACACATAGAGAGTAATGAAAGAATAAGCCTATACTACATGCATATATGGCTGGTGGAAAGCTCTATGGTTACAGTTTTGCGAAAAGCCAATTTTTCCCTACTGCAAAGGAATAAATTTATTTAACTATCATGGTGGTTGTTAAACATTGAGAATGGTTGACAGCATCCTCAATCCCAATTAAAGTAATCATCATTAAAACCCAACAGTAGTAATTAAAGTAACATGATGAGATTCACATGATAATCCAAGTACTAGATACTCAAGATGTCCATAACCGGAGACACGGCTAATCATGATTAGTTTGTACACTCTGCAGAGGTTTGTGCACTTTTCCCACAAGACTCGATCTCCTCCGTTTGATTTCTCGCACTAGATGGTGTTTGAGAAACGGATGACCGAGACATAGTCTTTCAGAAGCGCTAGCACCTTACGAATGGGTAGACCGTACCAACCTACAACCCCTACATTAGCTAGTCTACCACTGTAAGAGTTCGCATGACTTAATCAACTATGCTAGAGCCCGTAGTAGCATGTGGCTGCACACGGAAGTTGCTAGCATGAATAATCTTATGATCCCTTTGAGCCTGGGTGGCGGTCCATAAAAAAATAGGCAATCCTGGTCTTTCCAGGTGCCTAGACAGGCAATACTGGAATAACTAGGTACCTCAATCCACCCAGATGTGTGTTTAAGTTGCCACCTTAGATAAACCATTTATTAAAAATCTCACATCTGTCATGGATATTCACTCAAACCCAATCCACGTCTACGAGCATAGCATGGCATAATAAGCAAACGTAGAAGTAACTCCCAAGGGTTTGATAATAAATCAGGTAATAGGTACTACCTCAAACTACTTCTCAAAACCCACAATTTAATTAGATCCTAATCATGCAATGTTTGAGGATTGATCTAATGCATAAAATCTTGGTATGAAAAGTATATGATCAAAGTGTTACTTGTCGTGCTGATGATCCGTGAAACCTAGAGACTCGAAGTAACAGGCGGCGCACTCCGGGTATTCTATCGCAGACAAACAAACAAGCATACAATAAGTACTCATCTAATGCACAGGTAAAACTCAAATAAGAGATCTAACCAGAAAGTTCAACTTAAGAACTCCGGTTTGCAAAAAGAATCAAATCAAACGAAGCAACGAAACCCAAACTACGAAAAAAAAACAACTTCATTTTACTAATCTGGACCTAAGTCAAATTTTACAGAAGCAAAAACTTGTTTAAGTTAGTTATTCGGAAAGAGGGTTTCGAGACGAAACTCCAGGCGCTTGAATCGCCTGATTCCGATAAATGAGCGAAAAGTTATACTAATACGAAAATCGGATCAGAAATCGCGATTGGAAAAATCACGGAATAAATCCGAGAAAAAGAAAAACGACGAACAGCTTAACGAACGAACGTTCGTTAACTGGATCTAATGATTTAACGCGTTCGTTAAACGAACGAACGAGCGTAACGCCGCTAATTAACCGAACCAGAAAAAACCGATCTAATAAAAATGAAACTAAAAACCGCGAAAAACCGACGGAAAACCGAAGGTTTTTCAAGAAAACCGCGGCGCAGAAACGAGGCACCTCGGCGGCGGTCGCGACGGCGGCGGGCGGTGGTTCGGCGAGGCGGCGGCGGCTGGGCGGCGGCGGGCGGGCGGCGCTGGTCATGGGCGGCGGCGCTGGTCGGCCCGGGTTAGGGTTTGGGGCGCGGCGCTGGTGGGTCAAGGCATTCTTTGGTGGGTGGGCGGCTCGGTGGCGGCTATTTAAAGGCTGCCCCGCCGAGTCCCTTCGGCACGGCCCAAGTCGGTTGCGTTTTTTTAATTAATTCCGCATAGAAAAACAAACGAAAGAAATACTAAACGGACTCCCAAAATCCCGAAATAAATTTTCCTCAACTTCTAAAATCAAGCCGGACAAGAAGAACATTTATTTGGGGCCTAAATGCAATTATGAAAAACACACATTTTTCCTAAATTCAAATAAAATGGCGAAAAACTACAAAATAAAATCCTATCTGATTTTATTATTAAATACTCAATATTCCCTTGTTTTGGGAAAGTCATTTTATTCCCTCTCTCATACTTTGATAGGAGAAATAATTGAAGATAAAATAAATAAAATCAAATGATCCTATTTTCAAAATTCGAGAAAACTCAAATGTGAAAATAACGAAATCTCCAACTCTCTCCCTGGGTCCTTGAGTTGTATGAAATTTCTAGGATCGAGCCAAAATGCAACAAAATATGACATGCAATGATGATCTAATGTATAACAGTCCAAATTTGAAAATTTGGGATGTTAGAGTATGTGAACGTAGAGCCTATCACACCCGATCATCACCTGTTGTCTCAGCACGACAAACTGTCGCAACGGTGCATACTTAGGGAGTACACTTATACCTTGAAATTTTAGTAAGGGATCATCTTATAATGCTACTGAGGGAGTCCTGGATTAGGGGGTATCCGGACAGCCGGACAGTGTATGACGTCCGAACTATTGAAGCGTGAAGAACCAAGACTCAAGACTTCGGCCCGTGTCCGGATGGGACTTTCCTTGGCGTGGAAGGCAAGCTTGGCGATCTGGATATTATATTTCCTTCCTTGTAACCGACTCCATGTAAACCCTAGCCCTCCCCGGTGTCTATATAAACCAGAGAGGTTGGTCCTTAGAAGGCCGATCAGAATTACAATCATACCATCATAGGCTAGCTCTTAGGGTTTAGCCTCTACGATCTCGTGGTAGATCTACTCTTGTACTACCCATATCATCAATATTAATCAAGCAGGAAGTAGGGTTTTACCTCCATCGAGAGGGCCCGAACCTAGGTAAACATCTGTGTCCCTTGCTTCCTGTTACCATTAGCCTTGATGCACAGATCGGGACACCCTACCCGAGATCCGCCGGTTTTGACACCGACATTGGTGCTTTCATTGAGAGTTCATCTGTGCCGTCGCTACGGGGCTCGATGGCTCCTTCAACCATCATCAATAACACGGTCCCGGGTGAGACCTTTCTCCCCGGACAGATCTTCATGTTCGGCGGCTTCGTCCTGCGGGCCAATTCGCTTGGCCATCTGGAGCAGATCGATAGCTACGCCCCTGGCCACCAGATCAAAATCCGAAACCTGAATTACACAGCGGATATCCGCGGAGACTGGATCACCGACGAATTCATGCCTATGCCAGGAGCACCGAACAGTCATGACGAGTATGGCTTAGGCCTGTTGTCGGACAAAGCTCGGGGTATCACCCCCGCAGTAGCTTCGGACCTAAATCCGGAGCGGGCCGTGTTGCCTGCGGACGAAGGGCTGGACCCCGCCCCGCAGGCCGCACGCTTATCGGTGGTGGAGCCGCAAACGGGCCTTACCTCTGTGGAGGCCTATGGCTCCGGACCCCGGGATTCGTATCCGGATGTTGAGTCCGTCCGCGACTCCGAGCGGTCGAGCCAAGGTTGGGCTCCGTAATGGAGTTCACCGCCATGACATCTTTCAGCACTCGCCCTTTGGTGACATGCTGAACTCATTGAAAACTCTCTCTTTGACAGAAATTTCTGGGCCAAACTATGTCCGGTTCGAGTGGGAAGCAGGCGACGAAGAAATTTGTTTCCCACCCACCACCCACTTCATAGCCATGGTCGATGATTTAACCGACGTGCCTGACTTCGAATCCGAAGACATCGATGGTATGGATGACGATGCAAGAGAAGATTCGGAATCTATGGGGAGCCGGACTTCCCCCTCATCACACGACATATACATGGTGGATACGCCCAAAGATGACAAAGGCGACAATCCGAACGATAAAACCCCCGGACAAAAGCCAAAGCGACGGCGCAGACGCCGTTCTAAGTCCAACAACAGCAAAAATAGTGATAAGAGTGCCAGAGGGATCGACACTACAATCAACTCCGAAGGCAACAACGACCATACGGACCCAGCGATGGAGCAGGACGAACCAGGTCACCCTGAACACAGTTCGGAGCAGACGCCCGAGGACAATGATCCCGATGGACGAGGTCATCAAAACAAACCAGCACAGGAAAACTGTCCGGATAATGATGCAATCCCAGAAAAACACGTGGAACGAGATAACCTCCACAGAAAGCTTATGGCTACCGCAAGAAGTCTAAAGAAGCAGAAGCAACGGCTCAAAGCCGCACAGAAACGCTCAACCGCAGATGGAATAAAGTGCTAGACACTGAAGAAAGATAGGGCGATGATCGCCATACAAAGAGCTATCCAAAACGCAAGCTACTGCCAGAATTCAACGACGAAGTTGTACCACTTCATAACCGCAACAAAGCGGCTACCGACGCCGCGCACGATCCACGTGAACACCTGAATAAGAAAGCCGGTGCGGTCAGGTCCATTTATGGATCCAAAGGACGCACCCCTGTGAGGGACGATGGTCACCAAAACGATTACGCCAATCAAATACCAGTCCAGAATAAACACCGGACACAACAACAGCCGACGGCATGCCACAGCACGTCCAGATACAGAGGGGCTGCTCTCCCCCTGTGCTTTACCGATGAAGTACTGGACCATGAATTTCCACAGGGCTTTAAACCTGTGAACATAGAGGCATACGACGGAATGACAGACCCAGGGGTTTGGATCAAGGACTTTATCCTGCACATACATATGGCTCGTGGGGATGACCTTCACGCTATCAAATACCTCCCCCTCAAACTGAAGGGACCAGCTCGGCACTAGTTGAAAAGCCTCCCCAAAAATTCAATTGGGAGCTGGGAGGAACTCGAGGATGCTTTCAGGGCCAATTTTCAAGGGACCTATGTCCGGCCTCCGGATGCTGACGACTTAAGTCACATAGTCCAACAGCACGGAGAATCCGCGCGCAAGTTTTGGAACAGATTCCTCACTAAGAAGAATCAAATTTTTGACTGTCCGGATGCCGAAGCCTTAGCGGCATTCAAACACAGACATCCGTGATTTAGTGGCTCGCTGCACACCTCGCCAAGAAAAGCCAAGCACAATGGCAGCCCTAACAAGCCTTATGACTCGCTTTTGCGCGGGAGAAGATAGCTGGCTAGCCCGTAAAGGCACCAGCGACCCCAGCACATCCGAAATAAGGGATGGAAACGGGAAGCCACGGCATCATAAAAACAAACGCCAAAACAAGGAAGAGATCCCGGATAACACAATGGTTAATGCCGGATTCAGGGGCTCTCGACCTAATCAGCAAAATAAGCCATCTAAAGGTAGCAAAGAGGGACCGTCAGGTCTGAATAGAGTCCTAGACAGACTATGCCAAATTCATGGCACCCCTTACAAACCTGCAAACCACACGCACAGAGAGTGTTGGGTCTTCAAGAAGGCCGGCAAACTAAATGCCGAACAAAAGGGAAGGGAACCACCAAGTGAAGACGAGGATGAACCTCGTCAGCCGAACACTGAAGGACAGAAAAAACTCCCGCCAGAGGTTAAAACAGTGAACATGATCCACGCGACTCACACATCCATGACGAGGCACGAACGCACGCATAGAGCCACGCTCGATATCGAGCCCATCGTACTCACACCTAACCACTGGATGCCTTATCCGATCACTTTCGATAACTTGGACGACCGAACCAGTATTCGGCGCGGAGAATCAAAGGCCTTGGTGCTTGACCCAATAATCGACGGATACCGTCTCACCCGCGTCCTTATGGACGGCGGCAGCAGATCTCGCTTAATATATGAGGACATCGTCCGCAGGATGGGATAGACCCATCCAGAATTAACCAAAGCAACACCACCTTTGAAGGGGTGATACCAGGCGTTGAAGCCCATAGCAGAGGCTCCGTCGCACTGGAGGTAACATTCGGCTCTCTAGGCAACTCCAGACGCGAAGAGCTACTCTTCATCATTGCACCCTCCCAAAGCAAATATCATGCATTGCTTGGAAGAACGGCTTTCGCCCGCTTCAATGCATTGCCGCACTATGGCTACCTTACACTCAAGATGCCCAGCCCACGTGGCGTCATCACCGTTAACAGAATAACAGAGTGCTCATCACGCGCAGAGGAACACGCGACGGCCCTCGCGGCCGGACTATAAGCGACCTCCAACATCAAAAAATATGACCGGTCGTTAAGACCAGGGACACGGTTAGACGAGTCTGGTAGCCCAGATCGAACCAGGGCACCGTATATGTAATCCTATAGCGGATACCAGGGGCTATAACTACCTAATAAATCCCCACACTTGGCTCAACCTTATTGGCAGGCCAATGGCTTACACTTTTATCCATCACGTACTAACGTTGTAACCTCCTATGAGTTTTGTTTTTATGCATACAACTTCCGCGCGATACCCTTCCAGGATACGTCACAACAAAGACAAAGGCGCAGACATGCAGCAGGGCCCCGTTCAACAGGTTTCTTTTTAGATTAAGCCCCTGCGTAAACCTTTTCTATTGCCTCTTGTTGTTTAACCATCCCATGGGTTCCATACCCACAAAGGATACTGCCATTTTTGGCATCTCGCCATGACAGATTAACACACGTACCTGGAAACACAGGGTTTATAATGAATGGGCATTCTTGAGCCCATCGACAATTATAAAGTCCGAATACCTTCGGGAGTGTTTGGTGTCACGAGTTCAGCAGCTCCGAATCATGTCTTTGGTCAAATGTTGGGTTTGCCCGGCTCCGGGGTTTGCCGCCTTACGTTTCGTTATTATCGGCTAAGGTGTCCAAAGGACAACTATTGCGATTGTGCCCTGGTTATTTCGGACGAGCACCTCGGTAGATAAAGCCGAAAACTGACTATCATGATACAGCGAGAGACTTTTCAACCACTCGAAGACTTATCGGAATCTTTAGGATCCCTCCGCATTAACGAAGAACCGTTTCCCGGTCATGTACACACGCGTCCGTATTCGGATGCACGCGAATGTACCAGGGGCTACATAGTAGCCCCAACATTATATTCCCATGGCTAAGCGAAAGTGTTACAGCTATATAGTCCGGTTGCCTAGTTCGACGTGCGATCACCTCCTTCATGGACCAAGACGTTGGATCAAGTGTGATTAAGCATATTTTTCATAACACCCCGCATTGCTCGTGGGGATCATGTGATTAAGCATATATATATATATATATATATATATATATATATATATATATATATATATATATATATATATATATATATATATATATATGTAAACCGCCCATACAGTGGGACACAATAATACTTTCGGGCAAAAAGTATAAATATAGCCTTATAACCAAACTAACATTGTTTTTTACAATGATTCGATTCATCACTCGAACAAGACATTCTTCGAGCACTGCGCCTCTATTAGGCGGGCACCTTCTGTGACCTGCGCCAAGTAGTGCTCGGACGGATATTGGCCCCCCGCCGGATCCTGGGTCGCTATAATGGTGGCCTCCATATCCGTCCAATAGGCTTTAACGCGGGCGAGTGCCATCCGTGCACCCTCTATGCACGCCGCCCTCCTCATGGCGTTGATTTGAGGCACAACCCCAAGGAATTGCTGCACCAAGCCAAAATAATTGTCCGGCTTAGGCCCCTTCGGCCAAAGATGGTCTATCATAGCCTGCATTGCAAGCCCGGACAGCCTATGAAGCTCCGCTACAGCAGCCATTTTGTCACTTAACGGCAGCGGGCGAGTGGGAGCATTGAATTGCGAACAGAAAAGCTTCTCCACTTCCTTATCACCCTGATCCTCGAAGAACTTGGCAGCGTCAGCCGTACTCTTCGCCAAATCCGCATAAGCGTCCGCAGGACTCCAGCGTCCATCCAGGGGAGCGTACTTCGGATCGAAAAACTTCGTCCGCGGCAAGTAGGAGCCTCCAGCCGCGATTTTACCGGCCTGTTGAAGTTCCTCCCGTGCACCCCTGAGCGTGGTGTGTATTTCCTTGGTGGCATTACGTGCTTTGTCCAGCTCGGCCAAACTATCCTTATGCTCCTTTTTAAGGAGCTCATACCGGTCAGCGGCATTTTTTAACTCCACAGCCATTTCGGCTACCTTTTCCTCGCTCCGGCGATGAGCAGCCTGTTCGGCTCTCAATTCTTTGGCCACCTTTAGGGCAGCCGCATTGCTAACCCGAGCTTGTTCCTTGGCTTGAGCAAGCTCCTCCCTCAGGGCCTCCACGGCAGCAGCACCATCTGCAGTCCGAACATATTACATTAATATCATGCCGCCTCCATATTTTCCTATACAAAGGAAGGCAGAGCACATACCTTGTGATTTGTCCAGCCGCTCGTTCACCAGCGTCATATCGGCATCAATCGATCGAATCTGCCTGGTCAGTTCGGAAACTTCAACGGACTGGTCCGCGGCCGGACCCGCAGGTACCTGCACATATTCACAATGCAGTCATCAATTTATGATCCCCTGTTTGCCGCCTAGGGCGGGCAACCAGAGTCTCAGGGGCTACTATCTATATGGAGCACACCTAACGCGTGCCTCACAGCCAAAAACAGTGTATTCTTCACTACATACCTCAAAGCCTCTGAGCAGACTTGTAAATGCTTCATTCAAACCGCTTGTAGCGGACGAAATCTTCTTGAGCACCGCGCTCATTAATGAGCGGTGCTCCTCCCAAAGCGCAGCTCGCCCAAAGAGGGTTCACAAGATGTCCGGCCGGACATCGAACTGTGTCGGACCCTCCCCATCGCCCCTCGTGGGAGCCAAACGCTCCGGGCTCAGGGAGGCTGACACATTGGCTTCCGGCTTCGGCAGATCTGGACTCCTCCGTGACGACACCTCAGTGTCGCCCGCTTCATGAGCCGGAAAGGTGGGTGGGGTCTCGCTCTCCATCATCTCCGGAGGAAGATCCCCCGAAGACGAACTCTGTTGAGAAGGGCTGCTAGCCGGACTGTGAAAGAAAAATCCTGGTTATTGATCTAGGAGGAACGCAGTACCTTTGAATTAAAAATTAACTTACAGCTTGGTGGAGGGCTGGCCCGTTGGAGGGCATGGTGCGGTGAGGGTGCCCGTCAGGGCAAGGCCACCTGGGGATGTCTTTTTCCCTAATTTGGGCATCTGCGCCTCCAAATCTTTGGAGGCGGCCCTCTTCTTCCCGCGTGGGGAGGAGGCTTTAGCCTCCCCTCCCCGACTATCCTCCTTGAGGGAGGTAACAAGTCCCCCAGTTCAGATGCGTAGCATGTGGGGATCGGTTTCTTCGTTCCTCCCCTTCTCTTTCCCCGAGGGCATTCTGGTGAGTACCCGGTCGAGCATCTTGGCCATGGTAGGGGCAGGCGAGCCTTCGGGAAGTGGCGTCGGACACCTGATTCTCTCCGCCTTGCTGAGCCATTCCTGGACGCGGATGATTTTCAGAATAAACAATTGTAACAAATACAAAACAGGGTGTCCGGTATCAGGGCTACTTACTTGAGTATCTAGGCGATTGCAGCTTAAGCCCGCATCCTCGATGGTATCCGGACACACTACTTTCCGTCCGAAGAATAATTTGCACATCTCTTCGAGCTTCAAGCCGAAGAAGTGCTTGACAGTCCGCGGACCCTTCGGGTTGAACTCCCACATCCGGAGAGGCCGGCGTTGGCACGGCAACATCCGTCGGATTAACATCTCTTGCATTATGCTGACAAGGTTGATGCCCCTCTCAAGAAGCTCCCGGATGCGATTCTGCAGCACTGGTATATCACCAGCGGGCCCCCAATTCCGTCCTACGTCCGTCCAAGATGCCAACTGTGACGGAGGGCCCGAGCGAAACTCGGGGGCAGCCACCCACTTTGTGCCTCTGGGAGCCGTGACGTAAAACCACCTCCGTTGCCATACATCGGATACTTCTGGGAAAGAACCCTCTGGCCATGGGGCATCGACGTTTCTGCTTATTACGGCGCCTCCGCACTCCGCATGTCGTCCCTCAATCATCTTCGGCATCACATTAAAGGTATTGAGCCATAAGCCGAAGTGTGGGGTAATGTGGATAAAAGCCTCGCACATGATAATGAACGACGAGATATGGAGGATAGCATCCGGAGCCAGATCGTGAAAATCCAACCCATAATAGAACATGAGCCCCCTCACAAAGGGGTCGAGGGTGAAGCCCAGGCCGCGGAGGAAGTGCGGGATAAAAACGACGCACTCATTAGGCTCCGGTGTGGGGATGACCTGCCCGGATGCAGGAAGCCTGTGTTGGATGTCGGCGGTAAGGTATCCGACCTCCCTAAGCTTCGCAATGTCGTCCTCTTGGATCGAGGAGGCCACCCATTGGCCTTGAGGATCGGATCCGGACATATCGGCGGATATGGGGTGTTGACGCTTAGGTTTCGGGTGTTAGAACTTGAGGTACAAGAAGGCATGAGGAAGGTGGAAAAGAGGCATAGGCCTCGACCCCATTTTATAAAGGGGATGAATATCAAGAGTCCCTAGAGTGGCCATTTGAGGCTTATCAAAAAACACACGGAGTTATACCAACGGCTGTCATGGGGTTGCGTGCGCCCATGTTGATGGAAAAATCCTGTAATAAGTGGAACACGATCTCTGCCCCGACGGGACGTGCCAATAAAATCGTCTCGTAAGGCGAGTCGTCATGGGGTAAGAAACGCAGGTTCGCATTGGGCCAGGCCACGATGCACGGGCACGATGCACGAAGATGGCCAGCAGATCAGGTTTATGCCATGTGAAGACCATCTTGTGGATCTGGACACGATTCAAGTGTTCGATGATTACTTTGGAGTATTCGGAGAAGGAACCCGCCTTGCAATGCCGAAGACAATACTGCGTGCAAGACTCATCGTCATTGAAGCCTAGTTCAGGGGCTACTGAGGGAGTCCTGGATTAGGGGGTATCCGGACGCCGGACTGTGTACGACGTCCGGACTATTGAAGCGTGAAGAATCAAGACTCAAGACTCAAGACTTCGGCCCGTGTCCGGATGGGACTTTCCTTGGCATGGAAGGCAAGCTTGGCGATACGTATATTATATTTCCTTCCTTGTAACCGACTCCATGTAAACCCTAGCCCTCCTCGGTGTCTATATAAACCGGAGAGGTTGGTCCTTAGAAGGCCGATCAGAATTACAATCATACCATCATAGGCTAGCTCTTAGCGTTTAGCCTCTATGATCTCGTGGTAGATCTACTCTAGTACTACCCATATCATCAATATTAATCAAGCAGGAAGTAGGGTTTTACCTCCATCGAGAGGTGTCGGTGTCAAAACCGGCGGATCTCAGGTAGGGGGTCCCGAACTGTGCGTCTAGGCGGATGGTAACAGGAGACAAGGGACACGATGTTTTTACCCAGGTTTGGGCCCTCTCGATGGAGGTAATACCCTACTCCTGCTTGATTAATATTGATGATATGGGTAGTACAAGAGTTGATCTACCACGAGATCAGAGAGGCTAAACCCTAGAAGCTAGCCTATGGTATGATTGTTGTTTGTCCTACGGACTAAAACCCTTCGGTTTATATAGACACCGAATAGGGTTAGGGTTACACAGAGTCAGTTACAATGGTTGGAGATCTACATATCTGTATCGCCAAGCTTGCCTTCCACGCCAAGGAAAGTCCCATCCGGACACGGGACGAAGTCTTCAATCTTGTATCTTCATAGTCTAGGAGTCTGGCCGAAGATGATAGTTTGGCTATCCGGACACCCCCTAGTCCAGGACTCACTCAGTAGCCCCTAAACCAGGCTTCAATGACGATGAGTCCAGCGCCTAGATTGTCTTCGGCATTGCGAGGCGGGTTCCTCCTCCGAATACTTCATAGAAGGTTTTGAACACAAGGATAGTGTCCGGCTCTGCAAAACAAGTTCCACATACAACCATAGAGAGAATAACTTTTTGCACAGATCTGCTGACGTATTTCGCGGCGTGACATCACACCACGGCCAGGCCTTTATATGAATCGTTTTTACTGTTCCACCTCAGCTCGTTTAGCGAGGCGGTTTCCTTGGCACGTCTTATCAAAGCATAGATCGTGCCCCCTTATTCCGGGATTCTCATCAATACGGACGTGGGTAACCCAACCATGCCCGTTGGCACGCCTCCTCTATCGAAGGCGAGTCCCAATCGGCCATGAGGAGGGCTCTTGGTATTCAACCTCTTTATAATGAGACCAAGGCCCCTTCTTTTTCCACCTCCATCGAAGTTCGCATCGCGCTCGAGTTCTAACACCCAAAGCTTCAGATTTAGGCGCTTCGGACCTTCGACGATGTCCGCCCGATCAGCTCGGTCGATGGATGTATTCTTCCGCATGTAAGAAGATGTGCTAAAGTTGCGAGACGCCGGTATCTAACCGCGAGATTTTCAGATAGGCTGCCTGCCCGGGCAGGTTATTCCCACTCCCGAGCCCGGCGAGAGCGTGGTGTTTGTGTCCCACTTCCTTCGGGGTTTAGGCTTCCCGACGGATCCCTTTGTGCGGGGGCTCATGTTTTATTATGGGCTGGATTTCCATGACTTGAATCCGGAGTCCATCCTCCATATCTCGTCATTCATTGTCATATGTGAAGCCTTCCTCCAGATACCCCTCACTTGGACTGTGGCTCAAGACCTTCAAGGTGGAACCGAAGATGATCGAGGGGCAACAAACAGAGTGCGGAGGGGCGGTTATAAGCAAGTGTGCTGATGCTCCGTGGCCCGAGGGCTCTTTTCGAGAGGAGCTTGGTTTGTGGAAACGGGAGTGGTTCTATATCACCGCTCCCAGGGGCACCAAATGGGTGGTGCCTCCCACCTTCGCTCAGTCCACCACAGGTGTCAAGCGCCATGGGTCAACAAGGGGCTCCACTGGGGCCGTCCAAGGACGTTCCTCTATTGCAGGGCCGTATTAGAGACCTCAAAGGAAGAGAGATCATTCTGGTCGAGTGGCGCAGGTTATGTTGATTCGGCGCCCGCCCTGCCAACATCGCCTGGTCCGCCTATGGGAATTTAATCCGAGGGACCACGAGTTCTCCAACATTTTATGGGTACGACGCCCGTGGAGATGTACAAACTGTTCTTCGGATCACAAGAGAAGTGTCCGGACCTGACTGAGGACGCAGGACTAAGCTGCAATCGCCCAGATACTCAAGTAAGTTGTCCTGTACCCAGACAGGCTGTCCATTCATTAATCATAAACTTGCCCTTAAAGGAGCTGTTTTTTGAACAGGAGTGGATAGCGAAGGCAAAGTTGATAAGGTGTCCGGCTCCCCCCCCCCCCCCCCAGAGACCGCGCCGGATCCCATGTTGACCAAGATGTTGAAGGTCGCGCCTTTTGAAGAAGGCGAAGGGGGGAGCGGGGAAGCAACTGCCTCCACGAAGGATGCTTTCAAGGAAGGAGAGATCAAAAGTCCCACCCTTCCAAGGAGAGAAGAGGACTGCTTCAGAAGATCCGGAGGCCAAGGCCTCGAAGTGGGGAAAGAAATTCTTCGAGAGTCCGCGCTGGGAAGTAACCCAGCCGCACAATTTCCCTAAGGATCAGCCTCCAATGAGCCGTAAGTAAAAAGAAGGGGTCCCGTGAATAAAGAACATCCCTGTATTTATTTCCGAAGATAACCGTAATTGCACCTTGTAGTTCGGATCTCAGCCCTTCTCAGCAGAGCTCGTCTTCGGGGGATCTTCTTCCGGAGATGATGGAGAGCGAAACGCCTCCACCTGTCGCACCTTCATGCGAGGCGGACGACCCTGAGGTGTCGTCACGGAGGGTTACTCCGGGTCCGGCGGGGCCGGAAGGTCCAGCACCAGCTGGTGTGCGGTCGGAGGAGCTGAAGGATCTGCTGGGGCGAGCGGCCATCTCAGAAGGTCACCATGGGCTAATGGGTGCGGTGATTGAAAGAATTGCGTCCGCCGAGAGCGGATTGCATGAAGCCGTCAGAAGCTTGCTGACGGGGTTCGAGGTACGCAAAAATGATGTACCTTCTGACAGTTATGCATATAGAATGCGCCCTGTATAGATAGTAGCCCCTGAGACTCGGTATGTTGTCAAAATTGACAGTGTGCCGGGGATCATAATCTCAGTTATAACATATCGCCGCTCTAAATAGGTGGCGGGGCGTCCGGTGGCCAGCCGGACTGATGAATTTGCCGAACTAAAGCGGCAACTTGACGAGGCGGATGCGGACATCACGCTGGTCAACAAACGGTTTGACGAGTCACAAGGTATGCGACTTGTCTACGGACACTTGGTAAGTAGCATGACGCCCGTGCCTTACTACTTGTATGCTTAATGCAGGTGGTGCCGCTGCTGTGGAGGAGCTGCGGCGGAACTCACCCGAGCTAAATAGCAAGCCGAAATAGTAATGCGTCGCTTTAAGGGCGGCGAAGAGCTAAAAGCCGAACGGGCTGCTCACCGCCAAGAAGAGGAAATGGCCGATATGGCCATGAAGTTGAAGAATGCTACCGACCGCCGCGGGTTCTTGAAAAGAACGCAAGCGGAGCAAGAGGAGCAAAAGGCCACCGCGGTTAAGGATGCCCGCTCCGCAATGAGAACTGCAAAGGAAGAGCTGCGTCAGGCTGTGGACGTCGCTGCTGGAAGGCCTTTTCTGCTGCGGAGGAAATATACGGATCCGAAGTATGCTCAGTTTGACAAGTTGTGGAGTTCGAGGATGCTTATCCGACTTAGCGGCGAAGCGCCATGGATGCGTTGAGCACTTCCGAGGCCACAAGGGGCACAGAAGGGAAGAGCTATATTGGTCGCAATTCCATAGTCCGGAGCGTCCTCTTCCGTTGTCCGATCGGTTGGCCGAATGGGCCGAACTGAATTGATTATCCGGACTTGCCATGAAGCATGTCCTTACTCATTTTTGGCCAGGCGGACCCTAGCCGAAGAGTTATTTTGGCTTAGTGCAGCAGTTCCTTGGTGCGGTACCGCGTATCGACGCAATGAGGCGATCAGCATGCATAGAGGGAGCGTGGATGGCTCTTGCCCGTGTCAAGACATACTGGGTGGAGATGAAGGCCACCGATGTTGCATCCCAAGACTCGGACAGAAGCCGAGTACCTGCCGAGCACTATTTTGAGGAAGTTCTTCCGGGCGCTCGTTTAATAGAGACGCAGTGCTCGAAGGATGTTATGTTCGAATGACATGTATAATTTTATGAAACAACGTTTCAATTTAATGTAAGAGCTTTTTATACTTGTGCGTTCAAGTAGTAAACTACCTCCTGTGCGGCCGTTGATGTATATATGTATATAACCTGAAAGATGGCAGTCTTCGGCTTCAGCCCCCACGCACATAGTGCGGGGGTTTTTGCAAAGAAGTCGCGCTTTTCACACTTAATCCAACGTCTTGGTCCTGTAAAGGAGGTGGTGGCGTAGCAAACTAGGCAACCGGACTATAATGCTTTATCACTTTCACTTAGCCATAGGGGTTCGAGGGTGGGGCTACTATATAGCCCTCGGGGCACCGCACTCTCTGAAGTCGGGTGCGATGTGCTCGACCAAAAACGGTCCTTCGTTAATGCGGAGGAATTCTAAACATTCCGTGAGTCATCGAGTGGTTGACCAGTCTCTCGCTATATCATGACAGCCAGTTTCGCTTTCATCGAGGTGCTCTCCGCCGAACCGGGCACAATCGCAGTAGTTCTCCTGGTGCCGCGTTAGCCGATAGAACGGAACATAAGGCAGCAAAACACAGGAGCCGGGCAAACCCAACATTTGACCAAAGACATGATTCGGAGCTGATGCATATAAGGCCTAACTCGAGACGCCGAACACTCCCTTAGGTATTCGATCTTTATAAAGACGGGCAGAATAAAGCCCTAAGCCCCTGGTGTCCAGGTACGTGCAACAATTCTGGTGCGGCCGATGCCAAAGTGCCAGCCTCCTCGTCGGTTATAGCTTAGGAACCGGGGGATGTGTATCAACAAGAGACAGTAAAAAAGGTTTACGCAGGGTCTTAATCTGAAAAGAATCCTTGCAACGGGTCCTCATCTGCGCCTGCGCGTGTTCCGCAGTGCCGTATCCGGGACGGGTGTAGCACGTTGTTCATCCGTAAGATAGAGGAACTTAGTTGAAAAGAAAAAGAATCGTGCAAAAAATGTACTTTATATGAAATAAACAGAGTGTGGTTCAAAAAGTAAAGAAAATTGAGCTTTATAGTCTCTTGTTGTACATGCGTGCAGCCCCTTGGACGGGGGTATGCCGCTAGTAGGTGCCGGACTCGTCTAGCCATGTTCGGGGTTCGAATTACCTATTCAGGTGCTTTAGTTAGCGAAGCTGGATTGATGTGGGGCTGTCAAGGAAGCATTGCATTCTTCCGTGCTCGAGTAACACTTAATACTCCCTTCTAATGAGGTGATGCCGCGTGGACCGGGCATTTTAAGTGTAAGAGATGCATAATGTGGTATTGCGTTAAAGCGGGCGAAAGCTTCACGCCCCAGTAGTGCTTGATAGCTACTTTCAAATGGGGCGATGTGGAAGGTTAACCTTTCGCGGCGGAAGTTGTCGGATGAGCCGAACACAACTTCTAACAGTAGGGAGCCCGTGCAATGGGCATATAGTACTGGCATTACCCCTTTAAAGGAGGTGTTGCTATGGCAAATTTTGGTTGGGCCTATCCCCATCCTCATGGATTGTGTCCTCGATATATCAGGTTTATGTCCTCGCCGCCGTCCATGAGGACTTGTGTAAATTGGAATCCGCCAATTATGGGATCCGATATCAAGGCAGTCCATCCTGCTCCGGATACTTTCGAGTAGTCCCGATGGTCGAAGGTGATTGGTTTTGACAACGGTGTTGGTACTCCACTAGGGTAGTCTGTGCGGTGCGTAGTTTAGTGGGCGCCGCGCTGTTTTTCCCTTTTATCACGTGAAGTGAGTTTACTGTTTTAACCTCTTGTGGGAAATTCTTTTGTTTTCTGAGGCTCTGCTTGTAGTGCTCGTCATCATCCTCACTTGGTGTGTCGAGCCCCTTGTGTTCGGCGTTGAGTCTGTCGGACTGCTTGAAGACCCAACAATCTCTGTGGGTATGGTTTGCAGGCCTCCCAGGAGTACTGTGGATTTTACATATCTTGTCCAAGATTTTGTTTAAGTTGGATAGCTCATCGCCGTTGTCCTTAAGGGGCAGTTTTTTATTGTTCTGCCGTGAGCTTTTGAATCCGGCATTGACTGCCGCGCTCTTTGGACCGTCCCCCTTAATCCGGCATTGGTCCTCGTGGTTTCACATTCCCATCCCTGACTTCGGATGTACTTGGGTCGCTGGTACTGCATCTTGCGAGCCAGCTATCCTCTCCCGCGCAAAAGCGGGTCATGAGGCTTGTTAGTGCGGCCATTGTTCGCGGCTTTTCTTGGCCGAGATGTCTGGCGAGCCATTCATCTCGGACGTTGTGTTTGAAGGCTGCTAAGGCTTCGGCGTCCGGACAGTCGACTATTTGGTTCTTTTTGGTAAGGAACCTGTTCCAGAATTTCCGGGCTGACTCTCCGGGCTGTTGAGTTATGTGACTTAGATCGTCTGCATCCGGAGGGCGGACATAGGTCCCCTGAAAATTTGCCCGAAATGCATCCTCGAGCTCTTCCCAACTTCCGATGGTGTTTTCGGGAAGATTTTAAGCCAATGCCGAGCTGGCCCTTTGAGCTTGAGGGGTAGGTACTTTATGGCGTGGAGATCATCTCCTCTAGCCATGTGTATGTGGAGGATGTAATCCTCAATCCGCACTCTAGGGTCTGTTGTTCATCATATGCCTCTATGTTTACGGGTTTGAATCCGCTGGGAATTCGTGATCCAAGACCTCATCGGTGAAACATAGATGTGCGCACCCCTATATTTGGGTGTGCCGTGATGTTCGGATATTTGGCTTGTTGCATTGCTTTGAAGAGCTTGCTTTCTGGACATAGATGGACCTAATGGTCGTTTTTTTATGCGAATCCTTATGTGGATCGCGTATCGCTTGTGTGCGCGCCATTTGCCGCTCTCTGCTTGCCGTGGGGTCGCCCATCCGACCGGTGCCCTTCTTGTTCTTTGATTGTGGGGTTTCACGGCCTCCTCATCAAATTCGGGCAGTAGTTTTCTTTGGGTAGCTTTTGTTCGGGCGATCGGCGCCAGATTTGTCTCATGTGTTGAGTACTTTGCTCCATCTGATTTTGAGTGCATCTTCCGCTGTTTTGAGCTTCCGCTTCTGCTTTTTCAGGCTACGCACAGTGGCAATGAGCCTTTTGTGGAGGTTCTTCTGCTCCAATAATTTGTCCGGCGTGAGATCGTCCGGACTGTTATCTTTGCCGGGGACGGGTTGTTTGTCCAAGTTGTCTTGTTCGGACGGTTGCTCGGTAGCATGTTCGTCGTCCACCGGTTTGCCCTGCTCTATGGCTGGGTTTTTGTCGAGGCGGGACTTGGTGCGGCGTTTACGTTGCTGTTTTGACTGCTTTTCGAGGGATTTATCCTTCGTAGAGTCCCGTTGTTCCTCGTCGTTACTTCCTTTAGGTGTGTCCACCATGTATACATCATGGGATGAGGTGGTTGTCCAAAGATCCTATAGGTGCTGGTTCATGGTTGTCTCCTTCATCGCCGCCCATACCGCCGATGTCTTGAGTCGAAATCGAGCACGCCGCTTAAGCTTTCGGCAGCTGGCTACAAAGTGGGTGGTGGGTGGGCGTTGAATTTCGCCGTCGTCGCGCCCCAACCTTCCCGACCGTAGTGAATTCAGGATGTCCGGAAGGCCCTTTGATAAAGAGAGAGACTTTAGTGTTCAGTAGTCCGGCCAGGGCTCTCCGGATAAAGAGGGAGACTTTAGTGAATTCAGGATGTCGCCAAAGGGCGAGTGCTGAAAGATGTCCGCAGCAGTGAACTCCATGACCGGCGCCCAATCGGATTCGATTGGTAGGGGCGCGGAGGGTTCGGAGTCCGGAGAGGAGTCCGGCACCTTGGAGTCACGGTCTTCGCAAAGGACAGGGATGGAGTTCGGCTCAATCGCCGCTGAGATCGTAGCCCCCGAGGCGGTGTCCAACCACTCGCCCTCGATCGGGGAACCTGCCCGATTAAGGGTCGGAGCAGATCGTGTGCGCCTCTGTGGCATCGCTCGCGGCAGAGCTAGATCGACCCATAGAGACAAGGCGGCATGCTCGGCTGTGGCTCGAATCCGTCGAAGATCAAGTCACCGCGACATCGGCCGTATAGTTCAAACTTCCAAATCTGACCTGATGGCAGGGTGTAGCTTCGATCTGCTCCGGTGGCTGCGAATTGCCCGCAGTGCAAAGCCGCCGAATACGAAGATCTGTCCGGGGAGAAAAGTCTCACCCTGGACTGTATCGTTGTTAATGATCGAAGGAGCCATCGGGCCTATCGGTGACGACACAGAGGAACTCAATGAAAGCACCAATGTCGGTGTCAAAACCGGTAGATCTCGGGTAGGGGGTCCCGAACTATGCGTCTAGGCGGATGGTAACAGGAGACAAGGGACACGATGTTTTACCTGTGTTGGGCCCTCTCGATGGAGGTAATACCCTACTCCTGCTTGATTAATATTGATGATATGGGTAGTACAAGAGTTGATCTACCACGAGATCGAGAGGCTAAACCCTAGAAGCTAGCCTATGGTATGATTGTTGTTTGTCCCACGGACTAAAACCCTTCGGTTTATATAGACGCCTAATAGGGTTAGGGTTACGTAGTCGGTTACAATGGTAGGAGATCTACATATCCAGATCGCCAAGCTTGCCTTCCACGGCAAGGAAAGTCCCATCTGGACACGGGACGTAAGTCTTCAATCTTGTATCTTCATAGTCTAGGAGTCCGGCCGAAGATGATAGTTCGGCTATCCGGACACCCCCTAGTCCAGGACTCCCTCAAGAGGGCCCGAACCTAGGTAAACATCTGTGTCCCTTGCTTCCTGTTACTATCAGCCTTGATGCACAGATCGGGACCCCCTACCCGAGATCCGCTGGTTTTGACACCGACAGCTACCGCCGTACTAAGCAAAATAAGATGCATAAAAGATAAACATCACATGCAATCAAAATATGTGACATGATATGGCCATCATCATATCGTGCTTTTGATCTCCATCTCCAAAGCATCGTCATGATCTCCAGCGTCACCGGCTCGACACCTTGATCTACATCGTTGCATTGTGGTCGTCTCGCCAACTATTGCTTCTACAACTATCGCTAACGCATAGTGATAAAGTAAAGCAATTACATGGCATTTGCATTTCATACAATAAAGAGACAACCATAAGGCTCCTGCCGGTTGCCGATAACTTTTACAAAACATGATCATCTCATACCATAACGTATATCACATTTTGTCTTGACCATTGAGGGAGTCCTGGATTAGGGGGTATCCGGACAGCCGGACTGTATACAACGTCCGGACTATTGAAGCGTGAAGATACAAGACTCAAGACTTCGACCCCTGTCCGGATGGAACTTTCCTTGGCGTGGAAGGCAAGCTTGGCGATCCGGATATTATATTTCCTTCCTTCTAAGTGACTCCATGTAAACCCTAGCCTTCTCCGGTGCCTATATAAACCGGAGAGGTTGGTCCTTAGAAGGCCCATCACAATTACAATCATACCAACATAGGCTAGCTTCTAGGGTTTAGCCTCTACAAACTCATGGTAGATCTACTCTTGTACTACCCATATCTTCAATATTAATCAAGCAGGAAGTAGGGTTTTACCTCCATCGAGAGGGCCCGAACCTGGGTTACATTGTGTCCCTTGCTTCCTGTTACCATCAGCCTAAGATGCACAGATCGGGACCCCCCTACCCGAGATCCGCCGGTTTTGACATCGACATTGGTGCTTTCATTGAGAGTTCCTCTGTGTCGTCGCTACAGGGCTCGATGGTTCCTCCAGTCATCGTCAACAACACGATCTCGGGTGAGACCTTTCTCCCCGGACAGATCTTTGTGTCCGGCGGCTTCGCCCTGCGGGCCAACTCGCTTGGCCATCTGGAGCAGATCGACAGCTATGCCCCTGGCCACCAGATCAGGTACGGAAACCTGAACTACATGGCGGACATTCGCGGAGACTAGATCTTCGATGGATTCGGGCCTATGCCAGGAGCACCGGACAGTCACGACGAGCACGGCTTAGACCTGTTGTCGGCCGAAGCTCGGGGTATCACCCCCGCAGTAGCCCCGGACCTAAATCCGGAGCAGGCTGCCACTACTAGTGAAAAGGCTAGCATCAGCGCGGGTTTTAGGTGTATCAATGGCGGGAGTGGCGCTATTAATAAGGCGCCATAGCTAACACATAGCAGAGGCTGTGCTCACCAGCTTATTGCTACACAAGTGTAGCAGCAGCTGTTTAGTGGAAGCTCACATCGCTAGTAGCTCTAGCGCGCTTTGCTCGGACGCGCTACTGCTATCGCGGCGCTGTTGCTAACTTTTATACACTCGCTACTCCTAATTTAAGTACTTTTTTGTTTTTTTTGGCATATTTGTTTTGTATTTGAACAGGCTTTATAAAAGAATCTTTAGCACATAGAAATGTCATCATGATACACATACAAATGCCTGCGAGACCACAAATGTAATCATAGCATATACATACAAATAGTGTCATCATAATCATCATCCAACACAAAGTGGTATCTTGTCATCATCTCAAAAATAGCGATACATGCAAGTCTCGAATACTTGCAACTACAACAACGTCATCCATCTAAACAAAGGTATATGCAAGAAGAGCTATCACTATGAGTGAGAGCGGAACTATGCAGTACATGTGGTGGCGGTTACGAGTCCTCTCTCGCACTAGCGTGAACCTCAAGTAACTAGCTTCTCCTTCTTGTCTGCTTTTGAAGCCTTTATGGCTGGCGCCCGTGAACCCATTCACTTGCGCCGACACTCATGCCACTCGCTGTACACCCCTCGAACCTTCCCTTTGTACACGTATACATAGCAATTCCATCTCGCCATCAAGAAACTAGGTACCTGTTAGAGATGCATGTTCATGAAGAGGATGTACAATCATATATATGCAACAAAATATACTAGAGCAACACCGAAAAAGAAAGGGTATGCAACTAGATCCAACATACAGTTTCATCCCACGGTTGTTCTATGTTATCATCCCGGTCGGGGAACTTGAATCTCGTGTGCAACTTCGTTAGGAGCAACTGCGTCAAATGTTCTTTACTCCTTAAGTCATCGCCGTTGATGTCACAAGATTCCTCAGAGGATGCATCCTACTTGGTTCCCATAGCACTTGCGAGGTTCTTCCGCTCTAATGGCTCAAACTTGCTGGTGCCATCTTTGTGATCACAAGTCGCCCAATCCCTAGTTTGTTAGGTTTTCGATCCTCTCGCTTCTTATGCTTCCTCTTTCAGAAGCGCATCGGGCCGGTACCTTCCCCACCGTACCTTCCTCGCTGGTACCTTCCCCATCGTCTCGGCGCCGCCATCGCCGGGCGCTGCCGGTGTCGATGTCGGCCAAGCATTCATCATCGAGGCCGACCTGCAAACCTTGCTTAGCGTCAAATAGTCGAGGTACTCTTGTTCACCCTCATAATCCATCTCGCTCGCATCTTGGTCAAGGCCCAGTTTCTTCGTTGTTTGACATGTTTCCTATGATTAAGTGTCCTCATTTATTTCTAAAAGTATGAATAAATGAGAAATGACATAAAATAAATCTATGTGCCAAGACTGATATGCCAACTATGTAGCACAAATCATGCATTTATTCACGGAAATTTCGCATGACCTTTGCTAAAAATGGACATATCGAGCGCTCAAATTCACCGAACGGAAATGAATCAACATTCGGCGAACATAGGCCACTCGGATCATTTTCCAAACATGACATGTCCAAAACATGACATATCAACATAACACATGTCCAGTTCAATTTGCATATAAATTCAGCTAATTTTGAAACCTAGCTAAATTCATAACTAAATAGATAACCTAATTAACATATTGCCCTAACTAAAACCTAAGTAAATTAATCAAGAACCCTAGCAGAGATAGGGGATTTACAGAGGGTGCAGGGCGAGGAGGCAGGTCCGACGACGGCCGAGGTTGGGAGGAGGAAGCAGAGGAGGAGGCGAGGGCCGACGGTCGGGGCGAGGCGGCGGGGCGAGCGCCGGGTCAGGGCGAGCGCCGGTGCCGGGTCGGGTGAGGGCTGGTCGGGGCGAGCGCCGCGCCTGGGTCGGTGGCGAGGGCTGGTCGGGGCGAGCGCTGGGTCGGGTCGGGGCGTAGGGTCGGGTCGGGCAGCAGCACCGGCTGGGTCGGGCGATGGGGAAGAGAGAGTGGGGGTTTGGGGGAAAGGCGGATGAAGCAGGATAGTGAGAATTTTGGTTATGGACGTAGCAAGCAGCTGCTTTAAAAACGCGCTGCTACTACCTTCAGTAGTTGTACCAGTTTATACTTAAATGCGCTACTACTACCTTCAGTAGCTGTAGCGGTTTAGACAAAATGCGCTGCTACTACCTTCGCTACTGCCTGTTTTCCTTTTTCTTTTCCTTTATTTTCTCCCACTTTTATTTCCCGAGAGCAGTGAACGAAGGGAGGGCGATATATGTTGCATCATTTGACGGTTAAATATGTATGCAAAATAGGAACATATATATTACATCATTGGACCCATGCATAATAATGCATAAGTCATGTGTATACAAAATAGGAACACACACACACAAACACACACACACACACACACACACACACACACACACACACACACACACACACACACATATATATATATATATATATATATATATATATTACATCATTTGACCGAAAACATACGGTTCCTCAGCGCTAACGCTGCTTTTTGAGTCAGCTTTTTCCTTCTTGTTCGTCAAGAATAATTGAGCCCTCATTGTGACTTTGCCTTTTCCATGGAGTATGATTTTTCTTAGGTAATGTAGTATTGATTCTTCTTTTGACGATACTTCATCATCATTGTCATCTTCCCTCATTGGGTTGCTCAGATCGATCATAGTCTTCCTCGCTGGCGACTCCATCCATTCCAATGATGTTCCTTTGCCTCTCCTCACGACAACACGATCGGGATTGCATGGGTCGGTTATGAAGAAGCATTGTGTCACGTGCTTAGCGTGTACCCATGGCTCGCTTTTTGGCGATTATGCTCACGGTAGCGCCTTGGCGCCGGGTATAGTCATGGTACTGAAAATCCGTTTTCTTTCGACATTCTTAGCCCATCCGACACGGAACATCGCCGTGTTGTGCAGTCCAGAGTAGTCAATCTCCCAGATCTCCTCGACCCTTCCATAAAATCGCTCAGCTTGCGCCTGCTGTCGCTGCCGGTCATGCATTCCATCGTCACCCCGAAGTTCTGATCATCACCGCCCATATCTTTGGCCTCCGTAGAACGGTATCCGTTGATATCATATGGCTGATAGGTTACGAGGTTGGGCGAGGGGCCATGTGCTAAGGCGATATGAGCAATCCGTCCTTAGAGCCATCCTCCGGGATTAGCAATAATATGCTCTTTGAACCAATGCAGGAATGTGGAGTTGTGCTCTCTAGTAACTTCGGCGTCATTCAAAGATACCCCCGTCACGATACTTCTTTTGCGATAATTTCTTTGTGCAGTGCCATGAAAGGATCTACCCCGCCTAGGTGTTGTAGCACTACCAAGTTTGCTATGTCAAAGTCGCTAAGGCCGATCTGAGTATGCCACGCGGCAGTTCCTCATGATCGCTGCCGTGACCATCTCCTTTGAGCGTCCCATCGTGCTTGTTAACGGGCAAACCAACACTAACACCAGGCAGCTGGTCTGCGCCATATAGAAAATTCTCACAGAAAGAGATGTACTCTTGTGTCAAATAGCCTTGGCAATGCTTCCATCCGGACGGGACATGTTACGAACGAATCTTTTGATGATCCCTTTCATCCTCTCAAACGGCATCATGTTGTGCAGGAATGACGGCCCCAGGTCTATTATGTCATCCACAATATGGATACACAGATGCACCATCACGCCAAAGAACGCGGCGGAAGTACATCTCAAGCTCATTCAAGATCACAACGATCTCTCATCAGAGCCTTCTTGAGCTGCTTCACATCGATCGACTTTCGAGAGATGACATCAAAAAGTTGCGAGACCAATAAGCGGTCACGGACGTGTTTGTCCATTATCCCTCCGAGGGCAACAGTTAGTATCTGGCCATCATCACATGACAGTCATGAGACTTCATCCCGCTAAACCTTTTCTTGTCCGTGTCTAGATATCCGCTTATCTTGCCACAGAATCGAACTAACTTTGACTCCGTAAGGCACTTAAAGAATTGATTGATCTCACCGACTTAAGGTGAAGCAAGAAGGGGGCAATAATCCTCTTTCTTTATTTTCTTGCCCTTCTTCTCCCGTGCCTCGCTCTCCATCTCTGTCTTGTCTCGACATTTTACGGGCGGCATGTGCAGATCTTCCATGATTTTCAAATCTTGCAAGTCTTTTCTTGCCTTCGCCCATCCTTGGTCTTATCCGCATGTTCATTAGTGTTGCGTAGCAAGCTCTCAAGGACATTTTTACAGATATGCATTTGATCAAGGCAATGAGGTGTATCGAGTTTGTGCCAAGATACTCCAAGTCCCGCAACACGCACTCGCCTTCCATACCTTCAGCAGAGCGGCTCCGCGCCTTTCTCATCGTCTTTCCCGCACGGGCACTACTTCCAGCTTTTCAACAGCTCATCGATTTCGCACCACTCCGCTTACGTGGAGGTCCTTGATGCTCAGCGTGACCATTGAATAGATCTCCACGGTTTCTCCACGGTCGCCCTATTCAAGCCATCTTCGATGCCCCATGTACACGATTTTCCTGCATCCGCCATCTTTCCTTGACGTTAGCCGAGACGTCAGATCATCCATGCACCGCGTGCATCCGCAATATCATGGCACACCTGGCCTGCCACATATCCGTGAATCGAGATAGTCATGCACTATCGTGATCAGCGCTGCCTCATGTTGAAATACTCGCTTTGTCAAGGCCCCATGTCTTGGCCGGTGTTTTCCATAACGTGTCTAACTCCTCTTGAAGTAGCCCCAGATACAAATTAATATTATTTCCTGGTTGTTTTAGCCCTTGAATAAGCATGCTCATGTGAATGTATTTCGATTTCATGCACAACCAGGGGAGGTTGTACATCCATACAAACACGGGCCATGTGCTATGGTTGGTGTTCGGTTGCTAAACGGATTCATGCCATCGGTACACGCCGCCGAGCATGATGTTCCTTGCATCACATTCAAAATACCGATAGAAGCTGTTCAACGCTCTCCATCGGCTTCCATCCTTCACGTGTCTCAGCTTCGATCATCTCCATCGCCGGGCTTCTTCCTCTCCGCGTGCCAAGCGATTAGCTTTGCTTCCTTGGGATCTACAAAATACCCGAGACGGGAGTGATCGGTAAATACCATACAACTTTCGGGGACATTTCTTCCCGGCCTTCTTGTATCGAGAAGCATTGCACACCGGACAACTTGTTTTTTCCGCGCGTTCTTCCGATAAATTATGCAATCGTTGATGCATGCATGGTATCTAACGTGTGGCGAGATCAAGAGGGCACACGATCTTCTTAGCCTCATCAACACTAGTAGGACATAGATTACCCAAGGGAAGAACATCCTTTAGGTACTTGAGATGCTCATCGAGGCTAGTGTTGGTCCATTTGTTTTAGCCTTCGCCTTCGTGGAGTTGGAGCGTGAAACTCAAGCGGTCACCTCAGATTGCAACCATCATACAATGGAGTGTTCGAGTCTCACCACCAGCTTGCTCCAGCTTAGCCTCCTCCCTAGAAGCAGCTCTCTCAAGATTGCCTCCTCATGGGCAATGCTCGAACATGAGGGTCCCGCACGATTGAACTTAGTACCGACAAACTCTGCTGCATGGAGTCTGATGCGTCTCCGTCGTATCTATAATTTTTGATTGTTCCATGCCAATAGTATTCACTTTCATATACTTTTTGGCAACTTTTTATATTATTTTTGGGACTAACATATTGATCCAGTGCCTAGTGCCAGTTCCTGTTTTTTGCATGTTTTATGTTTCGCAGAATATCCATATAAAACAGAGTCCAAACGGGATAAAAACGGACGAAGCTTATTTTTGGAAAATATGGAAAATTCCAGAAGAAAAATCCACGCGAGACGGTGCCCGAGGTGGTCATGAGGCAGGGGGGAGCCCCCCCCCCCATGGGCACGCCGCCTACCCTCGTGAGCCCACCGTAAGGCGGTTGATGCTCTTCTTTTGCCGCAAGAAAGCTAATATTCGGAAAAAAAATCACGGCGAAGGTTTCAGGCCAATCGGAGTTACGGATCTCCATATATACGCGAAACGGTGAAACAGAGCCAGAACAGGACGTAGAAACAGAGAGATAGATCCAGTCTCGGAGGGGCTCTCGCCCCTCCCAAGCCATGGGAGCCAAGGACCAGAGGGGAAACCCTTCTCCCATATAGGGAGAAGGTCAAGGAAGAATAAGAAGGAGGGGGCTCTTCCCTCGCTTCCCGTGGTGCCGAACATCACTGGGGCCATCATCATCACCGCGATCTACAGCAACACCACCGCCATCTTCACCAACATCTCCATCACCTTCCCCCCTCTATATACAGCGGTCCACTCTCCCGCAACCCGTTCTACCCTCTACTTGAACATGGTGCTTTATGCTTCCGATTATTTTCCGATGATGTGTTGCCATCCTATGATGTCTGAGTAGATTTTCGTTGTCCTATTGGTGGTTGATGAATTGCTATGGTTGATTTAATTTGCTTGTGGTTATGTTGCTGTCCTTTGGTGCCCATCATATGAGCGCGCGCGTGGATCACACCATAGGGTTAGTTGTATGTTGATAGGACTATGTATTGGAGGGCAAGAGTGACAGAAGCTTCAACCTAGCATAGAAATTGATGCATACGGATTGAAGGGGGACCAATATATCTTAATGCTATGGTTGGGTTTTACCTTAATGAACGTTAGTAGTTGCGGATGCTTGCTAATAGTTCCAATCATAAGTGCATAGAATTCCAAGTAAGGGATGACATGCTAGCAGTGGCCTCTCCCACATAAAACTTGCTATCGGTCTAGTAAAGTAGTCAATTGCTTAAGGGACAATTTCGCCACACCTACCATCACTTTTCCACACTCGCTATATTTACTTTAGTTGTGTCTTTATCTTAGCAGCCCCTAGTTTTATTTTCGTGCTCTTTACTTTATTGCTAGCCTATCCGAAAACACCTACAAAGTACTTCTAGTTTCATACTTGTTCTAGGTAAAGTAAACGTTAAGCGTGCGTAGAGTTGTATCGGTGGTTGATAGAACTTGAGGGAATATTTGTTCTATCTTTAGCTCCACGTTGGGTTCGACACTCGTACTTATCGAAAACTGTTGCGATCCCCTATACTTGTGGGTTATCAGAGTCCATGTCGTTCTCTCCGCCGCTATGTCCGGCCCCTTCTCCTCCGCCATGTTCGGCCCCTTCTCCGCCGCCATGTCCGGCCTCTTCCCCGCCGCCCTTATCGATCATCTCTTCGCCTTGCCCTCAGGTCATCATTG
This sequence comes from Aegilops longissima, assembly GCA_021605205.1. NCBI lineage: Eukaryota > Viridiplantae > Streptophyta > Magnoliopsida > Poales > Poaceae > Aegilops > Aegilops longissima. The sequence continues at coordinate 662,747,213 of CM038680.1, read as the reverse complement.
CTCTGCCCTGGCCGGCATCCTCAACATCGTCATCCTCATCTTCGTTATCCATCGAGTATAGTCATCCATGAAACCAGTCATGAGCAAGTGCTCGACACGACCATCGCCATAGGGTCGAGCCAAACTATTCCTTTGCATTTTCGACACGGACATAAAACTCTCATCAAGTTATTTTCTTTCATGTCATGCACCGCCGATCGCAACCACCTGTCCACCATCGCTCCAATCGACCATCATGAACGCCTGCACGGTAATAATAAAACAAATTGATTATAAAAATGCATGCATGCATCAAAGTCATACAAAAATTCGGCATGACCTTCCCTAAAAATATGACATATATGGATCTAGAGTTTGCCCGGAATTCGCCGAAACGGAAATAAATCGACATTTCGGCAAAACATAGGCAACTCAAAAGCACAATTTGGCGTCAACTCATGCAACACACACAATTTCCATAAACATGCCACACTAAAAAGCATGAAATTGTAATCACCTCTATCTCGAGATCGAGCACACGGTGGAGATGATGTTGTAGGGAGATCAAAAGTGCACAAAGCTCTTATTGACAAAGATAGATCTAGTTAGGGGGCAAATAGGTCACTTAACTAAATCCTACATCTACCTACCTACCTAATTTGGGAGGAGACAACTTCAACTAGTGGAGGGGGAAGGGAAAAGAGAAAGGAGATGCATTTATGGAGGTGGTGTAGTTAGGTAGGAGTAATGAAGAGAGAGAAAGGTAGGTAGAAGAGGGAGAGTAATGGGGGAGAAGTATTGAGAAAGAAGAAGAGTGAGAGGGGAGCATGTGTGGGAGGTAGGGGAAAGGGAAGAGAGGAGGGGGGGAGGGACGGTGGGGAAAAGGTGGTGGGTTGGTGCGGATTAGCAGTAGCGCGGGAGCTAAAACGCTGTTGTTAAGGAAGTAGCAGCAGCTTGCTTTGGGCAACGGGCGCCATCGCTAACGGGACCAAAAAGTGTGGATATTTGAAATTTAGCAAGAGCGACCTCACAAAAAGCGCCTACTATTACATCCATAGCAAAGAGCGCTGCTCGCGGCACCGCGCTGCTGCTAAATGGAGTTTGGTGGACACTGCCGGTCGATATTTGTAGCAGCGCGGTTTACAATGAGCGCGCTACTGCTAAAAGCTTATCAGTAGCGAGTTTCCCGCACACGCGCTACTACTAATTAGCAGCAGCGCTCCTTTTTGAGCCGCGCTGCTGCTAAGATTCTGTGTATAGGCTTTTCCCTAGTAGTGTGCGCTGCCTAAGGACGGAGGGATGGACCCCGCCACGCAGGTCGCACACTCATCGGTGGTGGAGCTGAACACGGGTCTTACCTCTGTCGTGTCCTGTGACTCCCGACCCCCGGATTCGTATCCGGACGCTGGTTCCAATCCACAGACTCCCGAGCCGGGCTTCAGCCGGTTGGGCTCGTAATGGAGTTCACCGCTGCGGATATCTTCCAAAGACTCGCCTTTGGCGACATGCTGGACTCATTAAAGTCTCTCTCTTTGTCGAGGCTCTTGGCCGAACTATGTCCTGCCTCGAGGGGAGGCAAAGCGATGAAGGAATTCGCTGCCCACCCACCACCCACTTCATTCCCACGGTCGATGATTTAACCGAGGTAATCGACTTCGATCAAGACATCGACGGTATGGACGATTTATGCAGAGAAGAACATGAACCACCTCCTTTGGGCGGTGGACAGCCACCTCTTCCTATTGTATATATATGGTGGACACTCCGAAGGAAACAAATGGCGATGAGGTAACGGAGGATAAAACCTCAGGGAAAAAAGCAAAGAATAGGCGTCGTCGGTGCCACTCCAAGCCCCGCCACAACAATACCAGCCCAGAGACTAAAACAATCGGAATGGTGCCAAGAAGAATACAACCTGATCAGCCCGCCGAGCAGGCCGAACAGAGGATGAGCAGGTCAGCCTGTAAGAACAAAGCGACGGACGAATACCCGGAGGAGGACAGCTACATGCCCTCCGAAGACGAGATTAGCCTCGGCGACGACGAAGTTCGGGCGTGCTCGAGGATCCCGTGAGAGCAGAGCGCAAGCGCCGGCTTATAGCCACCGCGAGGAGCTTGAAAAGAAGCAGCAATAACTCCAAGCTGATCAAGACCTGCTCACGATAGATGGATCAAGTCCCGCAGCCGAGGAATACGGACTCGAGCACCATACGGCTGACCGCCACCTCGTGGCCGGATAAACGGCATATCATCCGCATACCAGCCAACACCCCCACGCCAACATACTACGCCCGGGCAACAAAACAGGACAGCCAAGATCGATCTACGGATCGCGGGCGCCGCCGCACGCGACGACAACCGCCACGCCGGATACACCTTCAACAAGTCTCGCCAGCAGTAATATAGCCACCCGAGCAATTCGACTGCCAGAGCCACATAGCCCGCATGAGGTGCCGTGGCACCCTCCGCTTCACTATCAAGTAATGGATCATGAATTCCCGTAAGGGTTCAAACCCGTAAACATCGAATCATACTATGGCACAACAGACCCTGCAGTATGGATCAAGATTTCTTCTCCACATTCACATGGCCCATGGAGACGATCTACATGCCATCAAGTATCTTCCCTTAAGCTCAAAGGACCAGCCCGCAAGCGGCTAAACAGCCTGCCAAAGCAAATTCCATTGGCAGTTGGGAAAACCTGGAAGACACATTCCTCGACAACTTCCACGGCACATACGTGCGACCACCGGACACCGATGACTTGAGCCACATTACTCAACAGCCCGGAGAGTCAGCCAGGAGATTCTGGACTCGGTTCCTAACTAAAAAGAACAAAATAGTCAACTGTCCGGACACCGAAGCCCTGGCGGCTTTTAAGCATAATATCCGTGACGAGTGGCTCGCTCGACACCTCGGCCAGGAAAAACCCAAGTCCATGGGAGCTCTCACAACACTAATGACCCGCTTTTGCGTGGGCGAGGACAGCTGGTTGGCTCGCAGCAGCACTACGCCACATTCTGGCACTCCGGATGGCCGCGACAATAACGGCAAGCCACGGCGAAACAGACATAAGCGACGGAACAACGGCGACAGCACTGAAGACACGGCAGTCAACACTGGATTCAGTGGATCCAAACCCGGTCAGCGGAAGAAGTCGTTCAAAAGAAATAATCAGGGACCGTCCAGTCTGGACCACATACTGGAGCGCTCGTGCCAAATTCATGGCACCCCGGACAAGCCAGCCAACCACACCAACAGAGATTGCTGGGTGTTCAAACAGGCCGGCAAAATAACCACCGAAAACAAGGACAAGGGGCTGCACAGCGACGATGACGAGGAGCCCCGGCGTCCGAACACAGGGGGACAGAAGAAATTTCCCCCTAGGTGAAAACGGTCAACATGATTTACGCCACGCACATCCCCAAGCGGGAACAGAAGCGGGCACTATGGGACGTCTATGCGATGGAGCCAATCGCCCCCAAATTCAATCCATGGTCAGCTTGTCCGATCACCTTTGATCGTAGGGATCACCCTACTAGCATCCGTCACGGCGGCTCGGCTGTATTGGTCCTAGACCCATTCATCGATGGATTCCACCTCACGCGCGTCCTTATGGACGGTGGCAGCAGCCTGAACCTACTTTATCAGGACACAGTGCGCAAAATGGGCATTGACCCTTCAAGGATCAAGGCCACCAAAACCACCTTTAAAGGTGTGATTCCTGGAGAAGAGGCCCGTTGCACGGGCTCTATAACATTGGAAGTGGTCATCGGATCTCCGGATAACTTCCAAAGCAAAGAGTTAATCTTCGATATCGTCCCTTTCCGCAGTGGTTACCACGCACTACTCGGACGAACCGCATTTGCTAGATTCAATGCGGTACCACACTACGCCTACCTCAAGCTCAAGATGCCAGGACCACGCGGGGTCATAACAGTGAACGAAAATATGGATCGCTCTCTCCGAACAGAAGAACATGTTGCAGCCCTCGCGGCGGAAGTACAATGCGGCCTCCTCCGACAAACCAATCCGGCGACAACAACTTCAAGCACCGTCAAGAGAGTCCGGAGCACCCCGCAACAGGATCATCAGGCACGCCAAGAGCGCGACTAGCAGTCCAGCCTCCGCTTAAGCCCCATAAAAGCAGCATTCGTGCCACGCGTACACAATTACGCACTCAAGATACCATGGGCGTAGGCGAAGGCTCAACAACGACTCAGTCAACAGTGCGGAATAACCGCCAGATACCTTCATAACCCGTCCTTCTTCTTTTTCAGGACATTGCTTTAGAGCAGCCTCTTCAGAAGAGCCGGATTGCCGGACTTGCATAGGAGAGAAAACCAAGGAGGCAACAGGCTTCACGCATAGAAGGAAACACCCAGGTGGAATCTATTTACGATCGTTATACCTGTTTTATATATCCATACGCGGCCTGCCCCTGGATAGGACATGTTAAATAGTCATATTTATCTGCGCTTAATGCATTCATTGTAAACATACGCTTAAACGTATTTTCATCAATGGGAGATTATATATAGCGTCAGCACATTATTCTTATTTGAACATTTTTCTTACAAATGTTTCTTTGATATTGCATCCGACACTTTGGTACGGTCCATTTGCCGTGGGCTTCCTATGGTGCCCGCTCTCACGGCAAATAAAGTCCTAACACTTTGAACAAGGCGGCACCCCAAACTTATAGCACTATATGCATCAGCTCGAATCATGTCTTGGGTGTACAGTTGTTAGCCCAGCTCCCTTGTTTTGGTACCTTATGCCCGCTATATCGGCTAAGGTAGCGCTTAGGAGAACTAATGCGATTGTGTCCGGTTCTTCCCGGACGAGCACCTCAGAGAGAAAGCCAAAACTGACCGCATGATGAGGCGAGAGTTGGACGCTGTTCGAGAGGTCTTAAAATCCTTAAAGATTTTTTCCGCTTTAGGATATGACTCGCCTTGTCCGATGAGGCGATATAGCGCCCCAATTCGGCCCTCCGAATATTAGGGGCTTCACCGAAATTTAAAATTATAGACTTCTATGGCTAAGGGAAAGTTATAAAGCCACATAGTCCGATTGCCTTGTTCGCTGCACCGGATACCTCCTTAAGGAACCAAACATTTGGATAAAGAGTATCCGGGTTTTTCCAGAACACCCGGTACTAGGTAATGCGGGGCGGAAGCCATTTAACGGTCGCCTACTTTCAGAATTTTATAAACAGCCGCAAAGATGGTAATATTTCAAATCAAAACAGTGCTACATAGCACAGGCAACTCCGTCATTAAATTACAACAGCGGCAGAGGTACATTTAGTCAAAGATCTTGTCTTTAGTAAATTCGTCGGCCACGAGACGAGCGCCCTTCATAACGCCATCATAGTACTTCTCGGGATGGCGATGCGCCTTGCCCTCCGGTGGCCCGTCCTTCACCAGCTTCTCCGCATCCAGCTTGCCCCAATGCACCTTCGCACGGGCAAAGGCCCGGCGGGCACCCTCAATGCTAACGGATCGCTTGATTACTTCAAGCCGCGGACAGGCATTTACCATCCGCATGATCAGGAAGAAGTAGCTAGTGGGCAGGGGCTCACCAGGCCACATCCAGACTATGAAATCTTTCATGGCCACCGCCGCCTCAGGAGTTCGACCAACCGCTTCAGATTGGTCACCAGAGGCGTTAGGTGTTCGCCCCACATCTTGGGACCGAACATCTTCTCCATTGAGCTCCCCTCTTGGGCACGGTAGAACTCCGCGGCATCTGATACGCTGTGTGGCAGATCTGTGAATGCCCCTGGAGAGCTCCGAATCCGAGTAAGTAAAAGAAATGCCTCCTCCACATGTTTGCTTTGCACAAAGAATTTCATACCCGCCGCTATCTTTTTGGCCTCCTGGATCTCCTGCTATGCCTTCTCGGCTTCGACCTTGGCGTCTTTCATACTCACAAGGGTCTTCGCAAGCTCGGCCTCTTTCATCATCAGATCATGCTCCACAGACTCGAACTTCTTGCCGAGGTCTTGGAGCTCTTGTTGTACCTCGCCCACTCTAGCACTTTGCTTCTCGCGCTCTTTGCATTCCAAGGCCGCCTTGTCTTCGGCCTCGGATAGCGCTTTCTTCAGGGACGCCACTTCGGTGGTGGACCCTGTCACACGGTCACGACGCTTCATTGTCATACTAAACAATTTTATCTATATTTACATACATAAGAGCGGAGAATCACTCACCTTTTCTCTCTTCGAGCCTTTCTTCACAGTCGAGCTCTCCTCGCTACCGCTCCAGTCCCGCTTTTAGTTCGGCAACCTCGGCTGTGGCGGGCAGCAACGATAAGCAGCACGGCTCGCTTATTCACATAAACGCTTATTAGACTCTCAGATTATAATTGACCCTCCGCTTGGGTTTTTTCCAACACCAAACAGAGTATCAGGCTACTACCTATTGGGTGGTAATTCACACATTTTATTACTTACCTCAAACCCGTCAGAGGTTTAGTAAAGCTTGGTTAGTCCGCTTTTGGCGGATCGAACCTTTGAATCACCGCACTCATAAGAGTACGGTGCTCGTCATCCATGGAAGCACCTCAAGCTCTTCCACCAGATTATCCGCGCGCGGGCGCGACGGAAATCTCGCACGCAGACGGCTCACCCTCCCTAATGAGGGGCTACCCGCCTAAATCCGGAACCATCAAGGGTTCCGGAACAGTGTTCGGTCGAGAGTCTACCTTGCTGCGGCTGTCATCGACGCGATCTTGAACCCCGCGTGTCCGACATCTGGAACTCCGCCTTGGGGCGTCTCCAGGGTCACCTCCCCCTGCTTGGGGAACCTTCGGGACAACACCTCCGTGTCATCCGCAGGCTAAGGAGTGGTGGTCGTCGGGAGCGAGTTCATCTCTGAAGCGCTCAGAGACCCATCCAAAGACGACACCTCTGGATGAGCCCTGGCCGGACTGCATATATGTTCGGCGTCATTAAACAACTATGAAGTAAAATCACGATAGAGTGCGGACACTTACGATCGCGCTAGGGGCTTCCCCCTGGACAGCCACTCTTCCTCGCTATGAATGGTCGTGGTGGAGTAGTCCGGAAGGGACATCTTTCCCTTCTTGGGCGTCCCAGCCTCCCCCTCCGGAGCGGCTTTCCTCTTTTTCTCCTCCCCAGCGTGGGGAGGTAGAGTTCTTTTGCTTCTGCCGCCTCATGGAGGAATCAGTTTCGTCGTCATCGGACGACGTGGGTATGACGGCCTTGCGTCGAGGGCCTCTCCCGGCCCCATGGCCCGTCTCCTCAGGCCCCTCATACTTTCCGGATGGGGCGGCTTCTTCTTCTTCCCCCTATTCGGGGGAGGAGTGTTCCTCGTCGTTTTCAGACGAGGCTTCCAGCACAACCTTACGCCGGAGACCCTTCCTGGTCCCCGGGGCCTTCTTTTCGGCCTTATTCTCTTGTGCCTTGTAGGGCGCCGGGATCAGCATCTCCATCAGGAGAGCATCAGCTGGATCTTCTGGCAGCAGAGCCGGACAGTCAATCTGCTCCGCTGTCTACACGTAGTCTTGATCAAATATACACAAATACTTAAGTCTCCCCCATGAATATATTGAGAAGAACCGAATCTGGTGGTGGCCTGAAAACTCGCCTGGCTAGGAGGCCACGCGGCGTGGAGCCCACGGTCCTCAAATGTGGGAGGAGGTACTTCGGAGGCCTTGAACAACGCCTTCTACGCATCTTTGTGCTTCATGCCATAGAGCCTCTGAAGCGTCTGGTGTTCGGCCGGGACGAACTCCCACATATTGAATGCCCGCCTTTGGCACGGAAGAATTGAGCGAACGAGCATGACCTGGATCACGTTTACAAGCTTGATGTTCTTGTCCTTCATGCTCTTGATGTAGGTTTGGAGTCCGGTCAGCTCTGTAGGTTCGGCCCAAGTCAGGCCCTTCTTTTCCCAGGAGGTGAGCCACATGGGGCTCCGGATCGAACTCGGGGGCCGCCGCCCAGATTGGCGCCCAGCGTGGCTCGGTGATGTAGAACCACCCCGATTGCCACCCTTTTACGGTCTCCGCAAAGGAGCCGTCCAGCCAGGTGACTTTAGGCATCTTCCCCACCATGGCCCCTCCACACTCCGCTTGCTAGCCGCTTACAATCCTCGGCTTCATGCAGAAGATTTGCAGCCACGGGCCAAAGTGAGGCCGGATGCGGAGGAAGGCTTCAGACATCTGACGATGAACGCCGAGATGTTGAGGATTTAAATTGGGCTAGATCGTGGAAATCTAGCTCATAGTAGAACATGAGCCCGCAGACGAAGGGGTGAAGTGGAAACCCAAGTCCACTTGACGGTGGGCGCATTTAACACGACTCCTCTCATGGGGTCCCGGGTCGGAATGACCTGCCCAACGTCCCGTAGCCGGTGCGCTATGTCTCATGCCAAGTATCCGGCCGTTCAAGATTTGGCGATATGCTTCTCCTTGATGGTGGAAGCCACCCACTTGCCTCCTGCTCCGGACATGTTTAGCTGTGCAGAGAAGACTTGGGCTTGGGCGCTGGAGCTCGAGGAGGCAAGAGGGCAAAGGAGGAAGAAGCGTGGGTAAAATGGGGAAATCTTATCCCTTTATAGAGGCGACGAAAGCGGTGCGCCTCCCCACTTGCCCATTGGAAATCGCTTGCTTCCCAAGGGCCACGATTGATGATGTGGTGGGATTACCCGTACCCGTATTGATGAGAATCTCGTGATAAGGGGACACGATCTCTGCTTTGACAAGACGTGTCAAGGAAACCGCCTCGCAATATGCGATGTGGCTGGTTGTGGGAAAACGGTTCGAATAATGACCCGACCGTAATGACACGTCGCGTTGCCTAAAAAGTTGTTAGCAGATTGCATTTGTGAAATACCATTCTCTCTACGGTGGCACGTGAAGATCATTTTGTGGATCCGAACACGGTTCAAGTGTTCGATAATTACTTTGGAGTACTCGGAGAAGTAACCCGCCCTGCAATGCCGAAGACAAGACTGCGCGCCGGACTCATCGTCATTGAAGCCTGGTTCAGGGCTTACTAACGGAGTCCTGGATTAGGGGGTATCCGGACAGCCGGGCTGTATACAACATCCGGACTATTGAAGCGTGAAGATACAAGACTCAAGACTTCGACCCGTGTCCGGATGGGACTTTCCTTGGCGTGGAAGGCAAGCTTGGCGATCCGAATATTATATTTCCTTCCTTGTAACCGACTCCATGTAAACCCTAGCCCTCTCCGGTGCCTATATAAACCGGAGAGGTAGGTCCTTAGAAGGCCGATCACAATTTGTCGGGGGAGGACTGAACGTGCCCCACGAGCACCTACGGGACCTGGGCCCCTTGTGGTTCGGAGGGGGGCGGAGATTGCGCAAAGAGCGGATCGAGGCGATGCACGCGAGCAGATTTACCCAGCTTCGGAGCTCTCCGGGGAGATAATACTCCTACTGCTGCTTTGTGGATTATCTTGTGTTCTTGCTAGGGAGCAATGGGAGCTACAAGACCTAGCCTGAGTGTGGTGTGAATGTGATGAACTAAGCCGGAGCCGGACCGAACCTAGCCGAACCCCTTCTACGTTGCCCTTGGGCCTCCTTTTATAGGCACAAGGGGTTACCACATGTGGCAAGTAGACAAGGTTACAATGGTAAAAACATAGGTTGGTACACCGCTTTGTACAGTGTACGAGAATCTATACCTAACTCGACGGCAAGGGACAAGGGTCTTCAATGCCCGCCTCAAGAGTCTTAACGAGGTAACAGGGACCGTTAAGTGCGCCTGCTCGCCATGATGGTAGCTTGTCGGCCGCTTGTCGCTACTCCCCCGCTGGCTGCACAGCCCGCCGACACGCAGAGAGCTTGGGAGAGCCTGTGGTGACACGCTGGCGGGTGAGCTGGAGTGGAGATGAAGAGGTCGCCCGCCCGGCAAGCGCCTTTGCCGCTGCAGGAACCTTGTCGCTTGGGGGCTCGGGCGCCCGCCAAGCCTTCCCAAGCAAGCCTCTTGCCGGGCCTTGTTTCCTTCAGCGCCTGAGTGGCCTTCCCGGCAAGCTCCTCTTGCCGGGGTCTTGACTACTTTGTTCTTGAATGGCTCACCGGCAAGCTCCTCTTGCCGGAGTCTTGTTTTCCGAAGGGCCGCAGAGGGTCTTGGCAGACGCCCGGTGAGGCTTGCCGCGGGGACGCTGCGACTGCCCGTGCACAGGTTCGGGGTACTAAGGTACCCCTACCTTAGTACACCGACAGGAGCCCCCGGGCCTGGGCCATACTCGATGCCGAGCGCTGTTGGGCCAGGCCCAAAACAGGGCACGGGCAGCGCGGCCTGGGTCCAAACCAAATCCACTCCGTGTCCGCCGCGTTCCCCTGTAACGGCACACGTCAATTGCGGTGTCGTGGGGGAAGTGGGCGGCATGCGAGGTCGCCTCATCTGTCGCCTCAGTTCTGCATCTCCGCCACATGGCTCCCATGCCCTTGGGGTCACGGACGGTGGAAGTGGGAAACTGGGCCGTTGCGAGCAGAGGCAGCAGGTCTGCCCCGATTCCCTGCTCTTCCTATGCTTTGATTCGCTGAGCGGGGCGGCCGAGCCCCCACCTTGCTTCTTTTTAAGAAGGGCGGAAGGGGGAGCCAGGTCAAGACTCTCCCATCTCTTCCTTCTTTCAGCTTCAGCTCCCCTTTCCCCCATTCATCATGGAGAAAGTGAACCTTGGTTCTTCATCGTGGCGGCGAGGGTCGCATTAGACAGCGCACCCTCCCAATCCCACGCCTGGGGTGGCAGAGCCAGCCACAAGGGAAGAGGGAGGGGCAAGGTCGGGCGGTCGAGGAGTTCGGGGAGAGGCGGACGAGGCGTCGCGCTGCCTCCGCCTCCGCCGGGCGGTTCTCCGGGGTGAGTCGTGGACGAGGTCGAGGCGCCGGGAAGAAGCGGGCGGGCGACGCGCTGCCTCCGCCGCTGGCGGTTCCTCCTCTGCTGGGCGTCCATACAGGGACGACCCTTGCGAAGTTCTTTCGTCTGTTGCGCCCGGACGCCTCGCTGCCGCCTCCGGCTTCCAGCTCCGCTCAGGAGCGCGATGGAGTCGGATCCGCCCGAGACATTGAGATCGCACATGAGGGCTATGGGATCAGCGGCACGCGAGTCCGCGCTGTATTCCCATTTCTAATGTGATGTATCTTGATCGCTGGTGGAAGACGTCGCCTGCATCCACAACCTGCTGGCGGGGTTTACCCTCCATTTTAAGTTAATGGAGGGTGATCTTCTCTCCGTCAAGGTCTTCGGGGATCTCGGCACTCGAGCGAGGTGCTGCGTGGATAGCTCCTCCGACAGCGAAGATTCCTCCTCGAGCGAGAGTGGCGAGGAGGAGAGCGACAGCGACGACGAGGGTAGCGGTCCCAACTAGTTGTCGGGCGCCGCTTTGCGCGTTACCGGCGACCCCATCATCCGCGTTGCCGGCTCCTTGAACTCCCCGGGGTCGTCTCCTTGGGCGACCGTCATAGGGAGGCTGCGGAAGGGGAAGAGGGATGGCGACAAGGCCGTCAAGTCGGAGTACGAGGGCGAGTGCCTCGACAAGCGGCCGACGCCCTGTCTGCTCCGCCTCGAGCCCCGCCTCCGCGCCGCCATCTCCGCCAAGCCCTGAGAGCCCCGGATGTTCTCTTGGTTCCTTCTGCACCTGTAGCTCGCTTAGGCGCTCCGCTTGCCCTTCTCGCCTCCTTGACCTACCTCCTGAAGAGAGGGACAGGAAAAGGGATTACGGGCATCTTATCTTTTTAATTTGTAAGCCTTCGGGCCTTATCTGCATTTAAAAACTTGTAATCCTCTTTTTCATGTTTTTCATTCTCCACGGACTGTATCTGAGTAGAATGTTTTTAATGAAAAAGAGATGTTAAAGAAAGGACGAAAGGCTTATCTGATATCGCAGCCCCCGGCCAACTCTGGCTTGTCGCAGCCCCCGGCAACTCTGGCTTGCCGCAGCCCCGGCAACTATGGCTTGCCGGGCTTGATGCCGGGCGCACCTTTCTTCCCTTCACGTTATTTCAGTTTCGAGAACAACTTAGCTAGTGCCGCGATAAGTTATTTTGTAATATACACTATCTTAGGCAATCGAATGCAATGTTATTTCCTTTACTCGATTTCTTCCCTTGTATGTTTATACCCTACGCCGGGGAGCTTGCGGTGCAGGCACCCTTGCATGAGCGCCGAAAGTGCTGAACTTTTCAGCAGCCTCTCGTCAAGGGTCGCCATCATCAAGCAACCTCGTCATGACTAGCCGCAGCTCACTTAAGTTGTTGAGCGGACTCGAAACAAAGTAAGGCGCGACCAGTCACGATTTGGTTCCTCCGCACAGGTTTTCCATACAAAGTACTATCGCTCGAGGAAGATAACTTAAAAATTTAAAACTGGTCGCTTAAACTTAGCAACTTAGCTTTTCTCGTTGTCCATTTTTCCGCAAGGCTTACAGCCTCGAGCGACGCCGCCGCCCACATCATTAACTCCTCCTCCCCGGTTAACTTGTGGGTGGATGAACCTTCTTCTTGTTTGAGAAGAAAGAAAAGAAAAATAATGTTATGGAGCCTAATGGCTCATTATCGCTTACCGGGTGCGGGTGCTGCACAAGATGTTAGTAAACACATGCATATATGATTATGAAAGCATGTATTGACAAAATGTGTGCAACCATAGGCTTTACCAAAGAAGTTAAGCCCTGAAGTTGTCGGAGATTTCCGGCCAATCTCCTTGACCAACACATGCTTGATGTTTTTGACAAAGCTGCTTGCTAACCGTCTTCAGAAGGTGATTCTGCGATGCATTCACCGCAATCAATATGGTTTTCTTCGGTGTCGTTCCATCCAAGACTGCTTAGCCTGGTGTTTTGAGTATATACATCAATGCAAAGCCTCCAAACGACCTATCGTTCTACTTAAACTGGATTTTACAAAAGCCTTTGATACAATTGAGCATGAGCTAATCCTCAAAATCCTGCAACGCAAGGGTTTCGATTCCAGGTGGACTGGGTGGATCAATTCAATTCTGTCAACCGGATCTTCTTCGGTGCTTCTCAACGGCGTGCCAGGGAAGCATTTTGTTTGTAGAACGGGTGTGCGCCAAGGTGACCTCTATCACCGTATTTTTGTGATTGCAAGGATTTATTACGTCTGTTGTCAATGAGATGTGTTCCAGAACATCCTTTCTCTGCCAATCCCAACCACCTCCAATGATTACCCTATAGTACAGTACGCCGACGACACTTTAATTGTACTACCCTGCTGATGCTCAGCTCATTGCTTTCAAGGAGATGCTGGCAACCTTTGCGGACTCAATCGGCTTATGAAGTTAATTTTAGCAAATCTTCTCTCATTCCCATTAACATGACGATGAAGAAGGTGCTCGAGTGGCCTCTTTGCTGGGTTGTGACGCTGGCACGATGCCTTTCACGTATCTTGGTCTGCCCATGGGAACTTCTAGGCCCTCCATCTATGAGCCGATGCCTCGTGGATCGAATTGAGCGCCGCTTATCTGCTTCTTCATGTTTGCTTAACCAAGGATGCCGGCTGCAACTTGTTCAGTCCGTGTTGTGCTCCATGCCAATTTATTTTCGTGCACTTTATCTCTTCCAAAAGGCATTATTCAGCAACTTGAGAGGATCATGAGGCAGTGCCTATGGAGGGGTAACACGGATAACCCTCGCCAATCGTTGGCTGCTTGGGATCTAGTCTGTCGTCCTAAGGATTTTGGAGGTTTGGGTGTTCTCAGCTTGTCTATCCAAAATGAAGCCTTACTTATTAAGCATCTTTTCAAGTTTTTCAACAAAGTGGACGTGTTTTGGGTATCACTAATCTGGGACACCTATTATGCTTCATCACCACCCCAAAGCACCAGGGCTTGTGGTTCTTTTTGGTGGCGTGATATTATGCGGTTATTCCCGAAGTTCTCCAACCTAGCAGTTCCTCAAGTTCATGCTGGTGATACGGTTCTTTTTTGGCTTGATCGTTGGCAGCTGGGAAATCATGTTGTCTTGTTGCAGGAATCTTTCCCAAGGCTCCACTCCTTTGCTGTGGACAATGCAATCACAGTTAAAGAGTTCTTGGTGCGGTCTGACATCTTGGAGCACTTTCATCTGCCTCTATCGCAGGAGGCTTTTTCTGAGCTCACACATCTACAAGCTTTTCTGCCGTCGATCAGTTTAAATGGTGAGATCAAGGACGTTTGGAAATGGCCTTCCAAATCTGGTGATTACACGGCAAAGATATACTATGATTTTTGCTTCTCACATCTGGTGGTTGATCGATTTTCAAGTGGATTTGGAAGAGTGCATGCACGCTAAAGATAAAAGTCTTTGGTTGGCTTTCGTTAATGGATCGCTTGAACACCAGAGATATGATGCAACGAAGGCATCGGATCATTCAGATGATACTTGTGTGTTTTGCAATCTTGCCCAACATGAGGATCGGGCTCACCTTTTCTTTACTTGCAATTATAGCCAAAGAGTTTGGAACTATCTTGGAATTTCATGGTCTCAAGAACCAAACCAAACCACATATGACATGGCACATGCAGCAAGGAAGGATTTTGGACACCTTTTTTCTCTAAGGTGGTTTTCACTGCTACCTGGAACATTTGGATTCAAAGGAATGGGAAAATCTTCAGGAATGAGCAGCCATCATTTAGAGCTTGGAGAAGAAACTTTATACATGACATCTCTCTCCGCCTCATAGGATTAGATGTAAATATAAGGATAGTTTTGTTTCTCGGATAGCTGACCTTACATAGTCCCTTTTGTAAGCTTTTTTTCCTTTCTTGTAAATTTGTATAGTTGTAACTAATACTTTTTATTTAATAAAGGATTGTGAGGCTGTTGCCTTGCAAAGAATAGTCAAAAAACCATAGGCTTTACTAATGCACGGGTCTCATACCGCTTTGTACAAAGGATTACATGCAACAGCTGCAAGACTTGTATTAAAAGGGTGGTTGTCGGAACGGTTCCGCAACCGCGCCTTATGGGTAAAACTTGCGAAGATGCTCTATGTTCCAGGAATTGCTCACCGAAAGCCATCTTCGGTCTCAGGCATGACAGCTGGCCTAGTGACTCGCTTCACCCGATAAGGGCCTTCCCACTTTGGCGCTAACTTGTTGGAATTTTGGCGGATTGAACGCGCCAAGAACAAAGTCGCCTTCCTCAAGCTTCCGCATTAACTTTGCGGCTATGGTAGCGACGCAAAGCTTGCTGGTAAAGAGCAGCTCGACAAAGAGCTTCGAAGACGATCTTCCTCGAGGAGCAGCGCCATCTTGTCGCAGCTGCTCTTGCTCAAGCTCATCATAAGCGAGCACTCGAGGTGATCCGATAACGAAGTTCCGTGGGGAGAACTGCCTCTGCTCCGTAGACTAGAGCAAAGGGTGTCCGCCGCTGGCTCGATTTGGCCGCCCTGATCGACCAAAGAACCACCGCAGCTCCTCGATTCAGTTCCTTCCGCGACTTGCGCAGCCCTGTCGAAAGTTCTAGTCTTGAGTCCTCGCAGCACTTCAGCGCTTGCCCTCTTCGCTGACCGCTGCTTCTCGGATGAGCAACGGAAGCAAAGCAGATCTTGGCGCCAAGATCTTGGGCGATCGCATGAAGGTGCGATCGTGAACTGTGTGCCATTGTCGGTGATGATCCGTTAGGAATCCCAAAACGGCAAACAATTGACCTACAACTTGACGGCTGATCGTGCTGTCGCCTTCCTCATGGTTCCACTTCCGCCACTTTGTGAACTTGTCGATTGCGACGCATAAGTATTCAAAGCCCCGACAGCTCGGGGAAGGGGCCGAGGATGTCGAGCCCCTGCATCGAGAAGGGCCAGGATAAAGGGATCGCCTGGAGAGCTTGAGCTCGTTGGTGTATCTGTTTAGAATGGAATTGGCACGCTTCACACTTGGTTACTTGTGCGCTTGCATCCTCGGAGGGCTTGTGGTCAGAAGAAACCTTGCCGGAAAGCTTTGCCGGCAAGTGTTTTGCGCCAATGTGGTGACCACATATGCCTCCGTATCTCCGCCAACAGCTTTCGGCCCATCTTCCCGCAAATACACTTCAATTTCACTCCGCTGAGTCTTCTTCTGCAGGATGTTGTCAACAAACTGGTACATACTTGACTGCCGGGCTACTTTTTCCGCTTCTTCTTGCTCTTCGGGAAGTTCTCCTGTCTGAAGGAAATGGACGATCTGTTGTGCCCATGTTGGAGCCTGTGGCTCGACAACAAGGACTAAAGGCTCATCTATCATTGCGGGAACATCAGCTTCTACAGCAAGGACATGTGGGTCCGCCGGAGCTCGATGATCCCGCAAGCTTGTCGGAGCTAAACTTGTCGGGAGCGCTTGCTTCAACGATACAAACTGATGGTTTGTCGGAGCAGATGCTCCTCGCTGATGTTTATGCTGGTCTTAGGGACCTTCTTGGCGGCGGCTTCAGAGAGCTCGCCGGAAAGTAGTCGCTGAAACCAATTTTTTCTTCTTGCTCGTCTCGTTGATGGTGTTACGGTTGGTTATTGAGTCAGCTTGAGCACAAAAATCCTGGTTCCACAGTAACTTAAGTGCAGCACATTTGGAGAGGCCATCAGCTATGTCATTCATGCTTTTGGAACGTGTTCCATTTGCAGGCCTTCAAAGCGCTTCTTCCAGCTTCCTCACTTCATCGACGACACTTCCATCAACGAACTCGATAATCTTTATTTACTTGGCGGACGACATGTTGCGAGTCCCTCGACAATGAGCTTCTTGATCCCAAGGTCCACCGCAATCTCGAGACCGCAAGCAAGCCTTCATACTCCGCAGATTATTTGTTGCTTGTTCCTTGGGAAAGTGCATCCGGACTATGTATTTGAGGTGCTCCCCTGGGTGCGATAAGCAAGACGCCTGCACCGGGCGCCTTTGCAGCGTAGAAGGCACCATCAAGTACATTAGCCACTCTTTATTTGCTTCCTTGACGGGATGCTTGTCTCGAATTTCCTCATCTTGTGTTGGCGCCCACTCGCTATGAATTCTGCCAATGCCCCGCTCGATAGTTGAAGTGCTTTTAACTTGAGACCAAAGCTTGACAGCCCAAATACCACTCAACAATCCTGCCTGTTGCTTCTGGATTTTGCAAAATCCTCTTCAGCGGAAAGCGAGTGACAACTGTTATCTCATGTGCTTGGAAGTAATGGCGCAGCTTTCTCGAGGCCATGAGGAGGCTGAAAAGCAGCTTCTGCACACCAGAGTACCTCGATCTAGCCCCCTGCAGAAGGGAACTGACAAAGTATACTGGGCGCTGCACCATCTTCTTCTGTATCTTGTCGCAACCCTGCGCTGATCTGTCATTGTCGGGACCAGAGCTCGACGGCGAAGCACCTTGCTTGTCGCTGGATACGCTTGCCTCGGTTGCCGGCTCATGATCTGCCTCCCTCTCCGCTACTAACGCAGCACTAACCACTTGATTGGTCGCCGCTATATACAGCAGCAACTTCTCTTGTGGCTTAGGTGCGACAAGTATTGGAGCGGAGGACAGGTATCTCTTCAAGTCCTGCAGCGCAGCCTCCGCTTCGGGAGTCCATTTCATCGGACCTGCCTTTTTCAAAATCTTGAAAAACAGCAGGGCGCGTTCAGCAGACTTAGAGATGAACCTGCTGAGAGCAGCCACGCAACCGGCAAGCCTCCTGACATCCTTGACGTGCTTTGGTGCTTCGATCTGCTCAATGGCCTTGATCTTGTCGGGATTGGCTTCAATTCCCCGCTGAGATACAAAGAACCCGAGAAGCTTGCCGGAAGGGACTCCAAACACGCACTTCTCGGGGTTGATCTTGAGTTTGATCTTGCGCAAGTTTGCAAACGTCTCATCCAAATCTTGTACCAGAGTCGCTCTGTCTTTGCTCTTAACCACTATGTTATCCATGTAAGCCTCTACATTTCGGTGTATCTGAGGTCCAAAGGCATCATGGACTACCCTTGCAAAGGTTGAACCAGCATTCTTCAAACCGAAAGGCATCCTTATAAAGCAAAGACGCGCTACATGGTGTAATGAATGCGGTTTTCTTCGTCCTCTTCGCCATGAAGATCCGATGATATCCTGAATATGCATCAAGAAACGAAGCAGATCGTGATCCAGCCGTGGAGTCAACAATCTGGTCGATACGCGGCAAGGGAAATGGGTCTTTGGGACAAGCTTTATTAACATCGTGAAGTCAATACAAAGTCTCCATTTCCCATTAGCCTTGCGTACCACTACCGGATTGGCCAACCACGGGGTGGAGGACTCTCCGACAAGCCCTGCTGCTTCTAATTTCTTGATTTCTTCGCTATGAACTCTTGGCGCCCATTGCTTGTTTCCTAACTCGCTTGACGGGCGCGCGTGAGGACAGACAGCCAGGTGGTGCTCAATTACTTTCCTGGGAACACCGGGATGTCGATGGTTGCCATGCAAACACATCGACGTTCGCCCGCAGAAAGCAACGAGCTCGCTTCCTATTTAGGATCAAGCGCGGCATCGATGGTGAAGGTACCACCAGCGCCGTCCTCCTTGGCGGGCACCTTCTTGGTCTTGGCGGAGCTGCCATCGCCTTGTTGCACTTGTCGGTGGAGCTCGATGGTGCGCCCTCGACGGTAGTGCAGCACCAAGAGGTGCGCTTGCCGGAGTGGGCAACAGAGCTCTGCCGGACCTAGTGGTCTTCTTCTTCCCCGGAGCTTCAGCGGTAAGTGGTTTGCTATCTATCGCGCTGCTGCATCCCGTAGAATCTTGTCGGCACAGATAAGTGCATCTTTCTTGTCGCCATGGACAGAAATGACGCTTATCGGGCCGGGCATCTTGAGTAGGTTGTAAGCATAATGAGAGGCGGCCATGAACTTGGCGAAGTGGGACGGCCAAGTATGCCATTGTAGGGCAATGGGAAATCGGCGACGCCAAACGTGACCCTCTCGTTCTGAAGTTGAGCTCGCTGTCGAATGTTACCGCAACGTAATCTTCCCTTTGGGCTTGCTCCTTCCTAGGTTGATTCCTTGAAAGTACCAGTTTCTTCGAGCTCACCGTCGAGGATTTGAAGTTTCGAGCACCGCAGAGGAGATCAAATTCAGGCCGCCCCCGCCACAACCAGCATCTTTGTGACTTTGAGGTTGCGGATGGTTGGTGAGACCAACATCGGCAGCACCGATCGCAGTGATGCGATCGTGGTGATCCTCAATATCAAAGATGATAGGCGGTGGACCATTTCAGAGGTTTGCGGACTCTAGGGATGGTTCTCGCTGCATTGACCTCACACATCCATTGCTTGAGTTGGCGATGCGAGGTATGCAGACGCGCCCGTCGTCGACGCAAAGGACCTCCGCTGCCTTTTGAAACTCCTGCTCATCAGTTTCATCGCCTTCATCGCCCTCGCCATCTTCATCTTCGCCTTCTTCCTTGTCGCGCCACGGGAGGTCTGTCTCCTTGCCGCTGCTTGGCCTTGCATGGCGTCCTCCCCGACCGGTCTCTTCTTACTTGCTGCACCTGCACCTTCTTGGGCTTTCTCCTTGTCTCGCCGCAGATTCAGCTCTCAGAGCTCAACAAGCTGCTCGACTTTCTTGCAGCTCGAGATCGTGGCCCTTGGTGCGTGGATTTTACAAGATCGCTTGTTGGAGTTGTCGCTTGTCGGCGTCGCCACGGCTTGGCGGTCGGCGCCAATGGCAACCTCCTTGCCGGAGCCACCGGCCTTGGCTTTGTTGGCGGCACCATCCTTGCCGGACTGCTCGACAACTAGTACTTCTTGATTTTTCTTGCTTCGTCGCTCGCCGCCGGCTATTTCTTGCCGGGCGATCCCTCACCGCCGACTCTGCTCCCACATTCTCTCCGGGAGTCTTCTTCCTTCTTCAGCAAGGCACACTTGTCGGCCAGGCGTAGAGCTCGCTGACGCCTTTCACTTTGCACATCGTCATCTCCTCCTCATCCCGCGATTGCGTGACGCTCGATGGAATGCATCGATCACCGCAGCAGGGTGGACGCCCGATGTTGTAGTGCACTCGACCGAATCTCTGGATGAATTTGCGCAGAGACTCCCCCTCCTTCTGGGCAAGCAGGTGGAGATCACTCTCCTGGCCATGAGGCTTGTGGCCGCCTGTGAAGGCGCCAACAAACTGGTGGCACAAATCTGCCCAAGAAGAAATAGAGCCATCCGGCAAGTGCATGAGCCAAGATCTCGACGCTTGGCTTGAGCACCAAGGAAAGTAGTTGGCGAGGATCTTGTCGTCTCCGCCCCCCGCAGCTTGCACCGCGATGGTGTAGATGCCGAGGAACTCCGATGGTGTGTCCTGCCGCCGATTCGCACGTCTGGTTTGAAGTTTTTCTTGTCGGGCCACCGGACTTGCCGCAGGTCACGAGTGAACGCAGGGCAACCCACCGCGTACGGCAAGTCGCCTGGTTCCCCTGGTGCATGCATATCGATAGTGGGCCCGGCGCGTTGGTCAGATTGACGGCGCACTTCTCTTCGGCGCTCAATACGGGTTCGAGCGTCTTCTTCTTGCCGCTCGGAGAACTTGGCGTTGGTCGCGACGAGCTCGCGGATCCGGACGATGCTTTGTGGAGTCGCTGCCGAGGTGGATCCGCGAGTCGGCGATCTTGGCCTTCGAAGGAGAGTGTACGGGTGCACCCGCAAGTCTGCCGCCATTGGCTCGCGCTTTGTCGCTTCGCCGCGCCGCGGCACTCGGTTGCCGCGGGACGCGCGCCGGGCGGCCGATGAGACTCTGAATTGTGGCCCTCCATTCGCCGACCTTATCGGCCGCCGGAGGGTAATCTAGTAGTAATCGAGCCCTTCCAAGGCTTCCGCTGGTGTGGTTGGCGGCAACGGCGACGGAGCGAAGAACGGATGTGCTTGACTCCAACCAAGTTAGAGGAGCAGCATCCCGCCCAAGCGACTGCATTCCCACTCATACCGCATGCCGAGGTGCATGCGGTCTCGAGGGCCTCGGATCCTCCAGCTTGGCCTTGATCCAACGAGCGATGGTGCCGCGAGTATCATGACACCGCCGGTCCCGCGCCTCCGCGAAGGACGTGGTGCAGATTCGACGCCGACGCCGCGCTGCCTTGTCCTTGACCTGGCGGCATCGTGGCTCTTCGACGACGCCGGTTCCTCCGCTAAGCTTCTACCACGCCGACGGCTCCGGTGGTGGTGGGTTCGACGCGGACGGCTCAGCTGCTGCCGAAGACTTCTTCTTCGGTGCCATGTTGACGAAGATGTCGATGAAGTTGCTCGTGTGACCGCCGGATCTGATTCACACAGTCTCGACGCCCCCTACCTGGCGCGCCGAAGATGTCGGGGGAGGACTGAACGTGCCCCACGAGCACCTACGGGACCTGGGCCCCTTGTGGTTCGGAGGGGGGCGGAGATTGCGCAAAGAGCGGATCGAGGCAATGCGCGCGAGCGGATTTACCCAGCTTCGGAGCTCTCCGGGGAGATAATACTCCTACTGCTGCTTTGTGGATTATCTTGTGTTCTTGCTAGGGAGCAATGGAAGCTACAAGACCTAGCCTGAGTGTGGTGTGAATGTGATGAACTAAGCCGGATCCGGACCGAACCTAGCCGAACCCCTTCTACGTTGCCCTTGGGCCTCCTTTTATAGGCACAAGGGGTTACCACATGTGGCAAGTAGACAAGGTTACAATGGTAAAAACATAGGTTGGTACACCGCTTTGTACAGTGTACAGTAATCTATACCTAACTCTAACGGCAAGGGATAAGGGTCATCAATGCCCGACTCAGTCGCCCGAACAGTGTAACAGGGACCGTTAAGTGCGCCTCCGGTCGCCACGATGGTAGCTTGTCAGCGCCACTTGTCGCTACTCCCGCTAGCTGCACAGCCCGCCGACACGTACTTGGGAGAGCCCTGGTGACACGCTGGCGGGTGAGCTGGAGCGAGATGAAGAGGTCGCCCGCCCGCAAGCGCCTTTGCCGCTGCAGGAACCTTGTTGCGCTTGGGGCTCGGCCCGCCAAGCCTTCCCGGCAAGCTCCTCTTGCCGGGCCTTGTTTCCTTCGCTACCTGAGTGGCCTTCCGGCAAGCTCCTCTTGCCGGGGTCTTGACTACTTTGTTCTTGAATGGCTCACCGCAAGCTCCTCTTGCCGGAGTCTTGTTTTCCAAGGGCCGCAGAGGGTCTTGGCAGACGCCCGGGCGAGGCTTGCATGGGACGCCATGATCGCCTGCAGCACAGGTTCGGGGTACTAAGGTACCCCTACCTTAGTACACCAACACAATTACAATCATACAAACATAGGCTAGCTTCTAGGGTTTAGCCTCTACGATCTCGTGGTAGATCTACTCTTGTGCTACCCATATCTTCAATATTAATCAAGCAAGAAGTAGGGTTTTACCTCCATCGAGAGGGCCCGAACCTGGGTAAACATTGTGTCCCTTGCTTCGTGTTACCATCAGCCTAAGTCGCACAGATCGGGACCCCCTACCCGAGATCCGCCGGTTTTGACACCGACGACCATATCACATAACGACATGCCCTGCAAAAAAAAGTTAGACGTCCTCTACTTTGTTGTTGCAAGTTTTACGTGGCTGCTATGGGCTTCTAGTAAGAACAGTTCTTACCTATGCATCAAAACCACAACAGTGATTTATCAAGTTTTCTGTTTTGACCTCCAACAAGGACCGGCCGCAGTCAAATTTGATTGAACTAAAGTTGGAGAAACAGACACCCGCCAGCCACCTTTATGCAAAACTAGTTGCATGTCTGTCGATGGAACCGATCTCATGAACGTGGTCATGTAAGGTTAGTCCGGGCCGCTTTATCCAACAATACCACCGAATCAAAATAAGACATTGGTGGTAAGCAGTATGACGATCACCGCCCACAACTCTTCGTGTTCTACTCGTGCATATCATCGACGCATAGACCTAGCTCTGATGCCACTGTTGGGAAACATAGCATGCAATTTCAAAAAAAATCCTATGCTCACGCAAGATCTATCTAGAAGATTCATAGCAACAAGAGGGGGAGAGTGTGTCCACGTACCCTCATAGACTGAAAGCGGAAGTGTTTGACAACACGGTTGATGTAGTCGAACTTCTTCTCGTTCCGACCGATCAAGCACCGAACGCACGGCACCTCCGAGTTCTGCACACGTTCAGCTCAATGACGTCCCTCGAACTCTTGATCCAGCAAAGTTTTGAGGGAGAGTTTCGTCAGCACGACAGTGTGGTGACTGTGATGGTGAAGTGATCCACGCAGGGCTTCGCCTAAGCACTACGTGAATATGACCGGAGGCGTAAACTGTGGAGGGGAGCGCCGCACATGGCTAGGAATCAATGTTGTGTGTTCTAGCGGTCCCCCCCCCCCTCATATATTTAGGTTGGAGGGGAGGAAAGGTAGCCAAGGGGGTGCCCCAAGTAGGAGGAATTCTACTTGGGCGCCTCCCAATTCGGCCTCCCCCTTCCATATTCATCCGGAGGGGGAAGGAAGGAGGAGGAGGGAGGAGAGAAGGAAGGGGGAGGCCGAATCCCTCCCATTCCTTTCCCTCTTCTCCTCTTTCCTTCCCCCCCTATTTCGGCCTACATGGGGCGCACCAGCCCCCTAGGGGCTGGTCTGTCCCCTTCTTGGCCCATTAGGCCCATGTAGTTGCTGGGGGGCATGCCTGGAACCCCTTCCGGTGACCCGATACTTACCCGGTACCCACGGAACACTTCCGGTGTCCAAATACTATCGTCCTATATATGAATCCTTACCTCTCGACCATTTCGAGACTCCTCGTCATGTCCGTGATCTCATCCGAGACTCCGAACAACATTCGGTCACCAAATCACATAACTCATATAATATTATATCGCCATCGAACGTTAAGCGTGCGGACCCTACGGATTCGAGAACTATGTAGACATGACCGAGACACCTCTCCGGTCAATAACCAACAGCAGAACCTGGATGCTCATATTGGTTCCTACATATTCTATGAAGATCTTCATCGGTCGTACCGCAATGACAACATACGTAATTCCCTTTGTCATCGGTATGTTACTTGCACGAGATTCGATCATCAGTATCTTCATACCTAGTTCAATCTCATTACCGGCAAGTCTCTTTACTCGTCCCGTAATACATCATCCCGTAACTAACTCATTAGTCACATTGCTTGCAAGTCTTATTATGATGTGCATTACCGAGAGGGCCCAGAGATACCTCTCCGATACTCGAAGTGACAAATCCTAATCTCGATCTATGCCAACCCAACAAACACCTTTGGAGATACCTGTAGAGCATCTTTATAATCACCCAGTTATGTTGTGACGTTTGATAGCACACAAGGTATTCCTCTGGTATCCGGGAGTTGCATAATCTCGTAGTCGAAGAAATATGTATATGACATGAAGAAAGCAATAGCAATAAAACTTAACGATCATTATGCTAAGCTAACAGATGGGTCTTGTCCATCACATCATTCTCCTAACGATGTGATCCCATTAGGAGAATGACAACTCATGTCTATGGTTAGGAAACTTAACCATCTTTGATTAATGAGCTAGTCTAGTAGAGGCTTACTAGGTACACGGTGTTTTGTCTATGTATCCACACATGTATCAAGTTTCCGGTAAATATAGCATGAATAATAAACGTTTATCATGATATAAGGAAATATAAATAACAACTTTATTATTGCCTCTAGGGAATATTTCCTTCACGCTCTATGGTGTGGGGAGTACATCACCGTACGCAAGATTGGCGATTCTACCCAGGTAAACTAATTAGTAGAGCTGCTATACATTTAGCAGGAATTTCATCAATCGTAATTTTTTTGGGCCAAACTATGGTTGGCACGACCCTTGAACAATGAATGATATGATGAAAGATACTCCAGATCAAGCATGATAAAGTGCCTTTTAGTTTAGATCATGTAAGGTTTTAGTTGTTGTGCCCATGACACGCATGATTGTGCATTGCAGGTTAGCACGGGTTCTCAGCAGATTGTGGTCCAGGGTCCATTGTGTGAGGACTACTACAAGATCTGTGAGCTCCTTTATTCACAATTCCTTTTATTGTTGAGGTCAAGGGTTGCACCATTGTTGTGCGTTGTACAAACCGACTAATGAATAGACAAGTGGAAACTTCCTCGCCAACGTAAATTAATCCTAAGGATGTCAGTTGTACCTTTTCTTATTAAACACCTTTGTCCGTCGCTAACGTCATTTGTGCATTCATATTTTACTTCATTGATTTCATATTTCTGTGGTATGTGTGTTGCCACATACCATATTTCTGTGGTAATACATAATGAAGGGGAACAACTAAATTATGTAGGGAAACACAAAAATGTATCATTACGGCAGTATGTTCATGTTTCGGTGAACCACCATTTTCTGTCTTTTCCAATGCTTGAACCTCCAACCTTTTTCTTTTCTTTTTGCGGGAATATCTTCCAACTTGTTAACCAGTGAACTTCTAGGGCCTAATGGAGCAAAGCTTGCTTGCGTTTGTTTGGCATCATCGGTTGTGAACAAACCTTGCAGGACCGAACTAGGCACAAGTTCATGTTGAACCAAGCATCCAAAGCTGAAAAAAATCTATAGATCGACGATAAAAGCATGTTGTGGCCACAGAGTGGATGTATAACTTGTCATTGTTTCTTATTAGAATACTTCCTATGTTCCTAAATATAAATATTTTTAGTGATTTCAATATGGACTATATATGGAGCAAAATGAGTGAATCTACACTCTAAACTATGTCTACATACATCCGTATGTAGTTTATATTGAAATCTAAGAAAACTTATATTTAGGAATGGAGGGAGTATTTCGGAACACTAGCACAAATATAGTTTAGATCTGGTTGTAAACGAGACCATTCAGGATAACCCTTGGAGACATATTTTTATAGAAGAAACTCTAAGCACCACGGACACTCCATGCCTTGAGCCCTGGTGAGCTATCCGTGCTATCCTAGCCAACAGGATGACACTGTGTTCTCATCTGGCCGTAAAAAAATCAGGAAAAGAAGAAGGAAGAACCCACTATAGTCAAATTTCTCCAACACATGGCATGAAAGTGCCTCGTTCAGGCAACTTCCAGTTGCATGGCTCATCGAAGAATGACGACGAGTCTGGTCTGCAATAGCATGGATTCAAAGGACATGACACCAAGAACAATGAGTCATTCACGGATCTGAATATGAATTTTTGCTACTCTGAATAAATAATGCAATTTTGTTGTTCTTGTAATCTTATGTCCAAAATCCCCCAAAGAAAACCTCAAGTCCAAACGCCAAACTTGTTCTTACCCTTTTCTAAAATGTATATGCTCAAGTCAACGCCACATGGTCCTCATTATATCCCCCCCCCCCATTTGTGCTAGTGTGTCCCTGATCTTCCATCACCTCGCCCTCTCCCAGAGGTTCCATCTGGGTCATCCCCAGAATAATAATCACCTCTTCGAAATCCTCGGGTTGTACCACGACCAGAGCCACCAGCTCGTCCTCCACGCCCCCTTCTGGGAGCCAAGACAAATGGTCCCCATTCCATCTCTTCAACATTGTGTTCTCTAGCGCTGCACTCCTCGCGCCAATGCCCAAGCAAATCACACTTATAGCAAAAATCTGGCAATTTCTCAAACTTGAGTTGATAAAATTCAGTTCCTCCCGCCTTAGTAAAGCTCACAAACCTTGTTAATTTCTTGTTGACATCTATCCAAACCCGTGCTCTTACAAACTCCCCCACAAATCCATTAGGCAGTACTATTTGTAGTTGTAATACTTCACCAATACGCTCAACCATGGACTTCACAAATCTCTCTCGCTTCAGCACCATATTCGGGAGTTTGTGGATTTGACACCAGGTTTCAATCCTATCAAGCTTCACCGTTTCTAGGTTTTTAAACCCATCATACTCAGCAATCACAAGGGATGTACCCTTGAAATCCCATGGTCCTTGGTGCATTGCTTTGTTCCAATCTGCCAAACACTAGAAGTGCACCGAGAACATGTTGGAATTAATTCTACACCAGATCACTTCACATGATGGGTTCCATGCAGCCTTCATATCCGCGATCAGAGCCCCTTAGCCAAAAGATTTTCCTGTTAGAAACCTAGCAAGTGCAAGCCACTTGGGCTTCTCTTCAGGTTCGTCTGCTTCATCCTTCCAGACTATATTGTCAAGTTCGTCATCTTCTAGATGCAATGTTTCCAAAAGAACACTCGAATCCGCTGAATCCTTTCCTCTACCAGCACCTGCATCCATAGAAGAAGCCATGCCGTCGGTCTCCCGCGTTTCCAGGAAACCAGACGAGTTCCAATCTGAGATATTCGAGGGCGAACGCAAGCCTGCGTGCAGAACACGGTCATGCGGACAGGGGGTAGCGCCGATGGACGTTGTCCGACGGCTGCAAGGGGAAACCCACACTGACGGCACGCCGGGGGGACTAGGGAACCCTAGGTCATAGCCTTAGGGGACTTTCTTCTCTAACTGGATTGATGTATGTTGAAAATTGTAAGTGCATCTAGTGCCCCTTAGTGATTTTGGTGTATTGAAGACTTATAGGTTAAGGGTCTAATGCGTTTATGAGTGTACACAGGTCTATAAGTCTATGAGGAGTTTGATATTTACAGAGAAAGTCGACCCCTAAAAATGAAGTTCTTCGACTGAAGACTTTGGTATTCTGAAGACTTTGAAAGTGAAGAAATTGATGTGACCTTGAAGACTTGGTATTCATTTGAGGAACATGAAGCGTGAAGACTTCTATTTTCGTAGTTTCGTTTTCTCTTTCTTGAGTCATAGGAAACACCGTACTGTTAAAGGGGGTCGAGGAAATACTAAGGAAGAATTTCAATGTGATGCTCAACTCAAAATCCTACACCTACCAATTCCTTCAAGTGAAGCCATTTGAAATCTCATACAGTTCAGTCAATTTCTTCAAAGGACACGCATTTAAGTTCTTCCGGTCACGAGGAATTTGTTCTGACTGAGGAGTTAGGAATTCGCCAGTGCGGATTGCCTACACAGTGAGGAACATGATAGCCCTGAGGAATTTGAACCTCAAATTTCCGACCGTTGCTGTGCTATGCGCCAGCAGTCCCAAAATATCTACCCACCTAACGGTCATATCATTGAAGGGCATTTATGTCTTATCATGTCGGGCTGCTCCCTAGGTTATAAATAGCCGCCCCCTACAACCACTAGCTGGTTGGCTTCTCCAAGAGAAACTGACACTTGTCATTTGAGAGCATCCCATCCTCCGAGGACTTTGAGTGAAAATCATCAAGTGAGGAAAACCCAAACCCAAACACCTACAAACCCAAAGTGATTGAGCATCACTGAAGAGATTGATCCTGCGTGGATCCGACGCTTGTTACCTTTGAAGACTGTGCTTCTTCCAGACGGTTAGGCGTCATGGTCTAGAGCATCCAAGAGGAATTGTGGATCGCCGAGTGACCGAAGTTTGTGAAGGTTTGGAAGTCGCTCAAGACTTACCACGAGTGATTGGACGAGGTCCGTGTGACCTTAGTTCAAGGAGAATACGGTGAGGATTTGGTGTCTCGAGCTGCGTGCTCAGGATCTGGGTGTCCGGACTGTGTCCTTGATTTTAAATACTCAGCCCGCTCCAACCAAAGCGCATAACCGAGACAACAGCTTGGAACTGGTCTACCAAATCATTGTCTTCACCAAGCTTACTGGTTCTATTTCCTCAACTCTTTCATTTCCTCCTTACTGTGTTAAGTGCTTCATCATATCTGTGTTTGAAGACTTTGACTGAAGACTTTCTCAATTTCCTCAGTTCAATTTCTTCAGTCTGTTTGTCTTCATCTTGTGTTATCCTGTGATTACACTTTCTGTACTTTGTGCTTGTCTTCATTTCACCATGATGACCATGTCTGTATTCTCTTGTGCTTACTTCTGAGTACTTATTCCGCTGCAAGTAGTTCTTCGCTAAGGAATTTCCTCACCGGCAAATTCCTTAGTGAAGATTTCATAAAAATCGCCTATTCACCCCCCCCCCCCTCTAGTCGATATAACGCACTTTCAATTGGTATCAGATCAAGGTGCTCCCTTGTTCTGTGTGATTTTGGTTTAACCGTCTGGAGTTTTAGTTATGTCGACCGCAGGTATGAAGAAAGTGACATGCCCCATCTTTGACGGTCACGAGTATCCCAAGTGGAAGGCCATGATGAAGAACTGTCTCATGGCGATGAACAGCGAACTGTGGGCCGTCACTGAGATTGGTCTTACTGATCTATGCAAGACGGCGGGAGGTGATGACATTCGCAAGTACACTCTTTTCAACCTCACGGCGAAGGACGTCATTCGCTCATGTCTGTCTCAAAATCAGTTCAGGAACATCATGCATCTCGATCATGCGAAGCTTATCTGGGACCGTCTCTCTGAGGTCTATGAAGGTCATCGAACCCGTCATGATCCTTGGTTTGAGGACTTCAAGGAATCTCTCAAAGCGATGACATTCGAACCAGAATCATCATCCTCTTCATCATGCCTCATGGCAAAAAGTGCTGAGGTAACTGAATGCTACCTATCCAAGTCTAGTGATGATGAATCTGGTGATGAATTTGGACCCTAGCTATGTAAAACTTGCTTCCCTTGCCACTAAACAACAAAGAGCTTTGGAAAAAGTTCAATATATGCTAAATAAGAGCGATGATATGTTGGGTGAAGAAATGGATCAGTCAAAAGCTTTGGCTGAAAGTCTTCAGAGACTTCATACTAAGTATGACACCCTTCAAGATCAACATAACACTCTCTTATCTGATCATGAGAAGCTTTCTTATGAATTTCTTCAAAGAAAGCAAGATCTTGAGAAGCTAAGAGTGAGTTATGAAGATCTTCAGAAGGAGCGCGATTCATTGCTTGCTCAACAAATCAGCGCCGCTCAGGAAGAATTTGTTCCTCCATGCTTAAAGTGCATTGAACGTGAATCTGCTAATTCTTCACCTGAATGTTCAAATGCTTCTAATGTTACAAATTCTTCAACTGCCTATGCTATCACTAATTCCTCATCTGAGGATATTGCTAGTATCACTAACAATGCAGGGCTGAAGGAATTGTATATGACAGGCATGTACAAAAGCCTCAAAGGGCATCAGACTCTTTGTGATGTGCTTAAAAAGCATATCCTCAACAGGAACCCTAGGAAAGAGGGTATTGCCTTTGAGAGGAAAATCAATGTTGATGGTACATATTGGAAGCCTGAGCAGTACCCCAGAGCCTCATGGGTTGCTGCAAAGGGACCTCCAGTTGATCCATCTAATCTATCTAGCTTTACATGTGAATCTTCTCATTCTTCTGATGAGTCATTTGACTCCTACTATAAACTGTTCAAAAATCAGAATGGTGAAGTATTTGCTAGATATGTTGGCACTAACTGCAGGAACGGTTCCCCTATGAAGAAAATATGAGTTCCCAAAAGGTGCCTTGAAAGTCTTCAGGTGAATGTCCTCATGACATCACCTATGAAGAATAGAAACCCCAGATCAAATTCTTCATATGGACCAAATTCTTCATATGGATCCAAGTCCTCATACGGACCAAATTCCTCACGTGGATTAAATTCCTCAAAAGAATCAAAGTCCTCATATGATTATCATCGTGCTAACAACTCTGTTTCGCAGGGTAGAGCTAAGGGCTATGAATATGTACATTATTCTTCAAACCATTATGTTCATAAGTCCTCGAAGAATTTCTCTACTTATTCATATGCTTACCCTAACCCCTCTTATGTGAAACGAACTGATCTGGCTTCTTTGCCACCATTCTCGTATGGTGCTCGCAGAGTAATGAACTCTTTGCCACCCCTTCAGATGTGGGTGGTGAAGAAAAAGAACTATCTCTTCTGCAGGGTCAGGTCTCCAGACGTGCTTTAATGTCTGAAGAATTTGCTGAGGGCCTGACAAAATTGCCTGAAAGGACGCAGGCTAATCATGAAGAAATGAACTTTCATATCACACGTCCTCCTACTGCTATGTCTGTTTCATTGCTTGATGAAATTCATCTGATGAATTTGATGTCATATTCTTCACTGATGAAGTATATGAGTTTGTAAGCTGCACTAATTCATCTGCAGGATGATCAACCCAAAGCCACTGAGTGGGTCCTCGATAGTGGATGTACAAATCACATGACCGGTGACAAGAATCTATTGATTGATGCTCCCTTATCTCCATCGCATCTGAAGCATATCATCTTTGCTGACAAAGGCAAAAGTCAGGTATTGGGTCTAGGTAAGGTTGCGATCACAAAGGATCGACACATGGACAAAGTCATGCTTGTCGAGTCCTTAGGATACAACCTTATGTCTGTCTCAATGCTTTGTGATCTTGATATGGTTGTTGTCTTTGGCAAGTATCGTTGTGTTGTGGTTATGGAAGCTGACAATTCCAAAGTCTTCGAAGGCTTTAGGAGAGGAGATTTGTATATTGTTGATTTCTCTACAGGACCTCAACCAGCCATGTGCCTACTTGCAAAAGCTTCAGAAGGCTGGCTATGGCATCGACGACTTGGTCACGCAGGCATGAGGAATTTGCACACGCTTGCGAAGAAGAAGCATGTCATTGGCATTGAGAATGTCAAATTCCTCAAGGATCACTTATGCAGAGCATGTGAAGCTGGAAAAATGACCAAGGCCAAGATCCAGCAAAGACTATCATCACCACTACTCGACCATTCGAATTGCTTCACATGGACCTATTTGGTCCTAATCATTACTCAGTAGTCACTAATGATGCATCTCTCTATGGCTTCGTTATTGTTGATGATTACACTCGTTACACATGGGTACACATTGTTACTTACAAACATGAAGTGCAGGAAGTCTTCAAACGATTTTCCTCGAGGGCTTCATCCAACTTTGGTGTGAAGATCAAGCACATAAGGAGTGACAATGGAACTGAGTTCAAGAATTCTGGTCTTGACGACTATCTTGATGAACTTGGTATTACTCATGAGTTATCTGCTCCTTACACTCGTCAACAGAATGGCGTCATGGAGCGCAAGAACAGAACTCTTGTTGAGATGGCTCGCACTATGCTTGATGAGTACAAGATGCCTCGTCACTTCTGGATTGAGGCAATTTACACTGCGTGCCACATCATCAACAGGGTATATCTTCACAAATTCTTCAAGAAGACTGCCTATGAACTCCTCACTGACAAGAAACCCAATGTGAGTTATTTCAAAGTCTTTGGTGCTAAATGCTGGATTAGAGATCCTCATCACAATGCTAAATTTGCATCGAAAGCACATGAAGGTTTTATGCTTGGTTACGGAAAGGACTCGCACACCTACAGAGTCTTCAACAATGTTCTTCACAAGACTGTTGAAACTGTAGATGTGCAGTTTGATGAAACTAATGGCTCGCAAGGAGAGCACCTACCTTCTGTGATAGATGACCAGCACCTGAGGATTCTATCAAGTTCAAGGCTACTGAGGATGTCATTCCTACTGAAGAATCTGCTGAAGAATTCATTCCAGAACGTGAAGAACGTCGAGCTGATGCACCTGAGGAAAATGCTGAAGAAAATGGTGCTGAAGAAAATGCTGATCAAATTCCTCGACGACAACCAGCACATCCTCGCGTTGCAAAAGAAGTGCAAGTTGAAAAGGTCATCGATGACATTGAAGCACCAGGTCCTCTCACACGCTCAAAAGCTTCACATTTATCTAACTTTTGTGGGCACTATGTGTTTGTCTCTATCACAGAGCCCACTAAGGTAGATGAAGCATTTCTGGAGCCTGAGTGGATTCAGGCCATGCAAGAAGAACTCCATCAATTCGAGCTCAACAACGTCTGGGAACTGGTCAAACTTCCAGATCCTCG
This sequence comes from Aegilops longissima, assembly GCA_021605205.1. Classification (NCBI taxonomy): domain Eukaryota; kingdom Viridiplantae; phylum Streptophyta; class Magnoliopsida; order Poales; family Poaceae; genus Aegilops; species Aegilops longissima. The sequence goes on along the minus strand of CM038680.1, from coordinate 662,714,487 downwards.
CAAGCATAATATCATTGGCACAAAGTGGATCTACCGCAACAAGCAAGATGAAAATGGCCTTGTTGTGAGGAATAAGGCACGACTTGTAGCTCAAGGCTACACACAGGTTGAAGGAATTGATTTCGATGAAACTTTTGCACCTGTTGCTAGACTTGAGGATATTCGCATATTACTTGCTTATGCTAACCATCATGATATCACTTTATATCAAATGGATGTGAAAAGTACATTCCTCAATGGTAATCTTGAGGAAAAAGTATATGTTGCTCAACCCCCAGGTTTTGAAGATCCAAAGAATCCTGACAAAGTCTTCAGACTCAACAAGGCCCTCTATGGCCTCAAGCAGGCCCCTCGGGCGTGGTATGATACTTTGAAGGAATTCCTCATGAAGAATGGCTTCACACCCGGTTCACTCGACCCCACTTTCTTTACTAAATCTTATGATGGTGAACTATTTGTGTGCCAAATATATGTTGATGATATTATCTTTGGCTGTACTGACCAATGTTATAGTGATGAATGTGACTATATGATGAGTGAAGAATATCAAATGTCTATGATGGGAGAGTTGAAATTCTTCTTAGGTCTTGAAATTCGTCAACAGCGCAATGGCATATTCATATCTCAGGAGAAATACCTCAAGGATGTTCTGAGGAAATTCGGCATGCAAGATTGCAAAGGCGTCAAAATTCCTATGCCCACAAATGGCCATCTATGCACTGATGAAAATGGTATTGACTTCGATCACAAGGTATACCGCTCCATGATTGGTTCTTTATTGTACTTATGTGCATCTAGGCCAGATATAATGCTTAGTGTTTGCATGTGTGCCCGATTTCAAGCTACACCAAAGGAATCACACCATAAGGCTGTGAAGCATATTCTTCGATATCTAGCTCACACACCAACACTAGGATTATGGTACCCCAAGGGCTCGCTTTTGATCTCAGAGATATTCGACTCGACTATCTTTGGTGATCGTGTGGACCACAAGTCAACATCTGGTACTTGTCATTTCCTCGGACGATCTTTGGTTTGTTGGTCCTCGAAGAAATAGAACTGCGTATCACTGTCTACTACTTTTTTTAGAGAAAAGGCCTTAGCCCGACTTTATAAATAAAGCCACACGGCAGTGTCACACGAACAGTTGGCGAAACATCGAAAATCCACCAAACAGAAAGCCTGGAACAGGTGAACGAAGGTTTTAAGAGATACATGGCAACCTTCCATACTCAGCGCGCAGGCCGGAAGGAGAAAGAGGACTAAAACCAGACTGACAGAACAGTGGCAATCGAGATCAGACGGCAGGATCCAGCCCGGAGATGTGGGACGCCGAAGCCCAAAATTTGGCGATGAGCAAGTCCATGGCATCCCGATCTTCATCCTTAGTCAATAATCTCCACTGCTGCAATAATATACATGATTTGAAAAGAACGGTAGCAGGTTTAGATGGAAAGGTATGCTTAATAGTAAATTTGTTCCTAATGGTCCATAAAGCCCAGCATAAGGCACCCAAGCCGACCCAAAACACCCTCTTAGTGACCCCAACCAAAACTTTGGCTAGGTTTCTAAGCTCAGAGAAGGAAGAGGGGTTCCAAGAAACCTGGAGCCAAGACCTGACACAGCTCCACACCAACTTAGCCAACACACAGTGAAAAAAGATGTATTCCGTGTTTTCCAAAGCACCGCAAAGGTGACAGAACTCCGAGCTCGGCCCATTGCGCTTGCGAATCTGGTCAGCCGCAGGAAGGTGGCCTCTAAAGGCTTGCCAAAGGAAAATCTTAATCTTAGGCGGCACTTTGGACTTCCAGACGCAAGAAAATCTATTCGAGGGGGCACCACCGATAAGCCTAGAATAAAGCGACTTAACCGAAAACCTGCCAGACGCCGAATGGGGCCAAACAACAGAATCCGGCGACTCAGAGTGCACAGGGAAGAGGGCAGACAGACTTTGCCAGTCTTCCAACTCTTCAGGAGACAAGGAACAACGAAAAGCCAGATCCCAATTATTCGCCGCCACCTCCGCGATGGAGATGTCCGGCTTAGGACAGTATGAAAACAAAACCGGGAAACTAACAGCCAGAGGGGCATCCCCACACCACCACCACGCTTTAAACGAACCAAGTTCCATTACCCATGATAAATTTAACATGATCCAGGAATATAGGTCTGACTTTGACAAGGTTCTTCCAGAATTGAGATCCGCGTCTAGCAGTGGCAAACAAGGGGCTAGAATGAGGGAAGTATTTGGCCTTGAGAATAGAGAACCAAAGAGAATCGGCCCCACTAGTCATAATTTTCCATCACCATTTTATTAACAAACATTTGTTCATCACCAGCGTATTAATAATGCCTAACCCCCCAAGGTTTTTAGGCCTACACATAAGCTGCCACTTGACCAACCTACATTCCCGCTTATTATCCGCAGCGTTCCAATAGAAAGCTCCCCTGTGTTTATCAAAACCAGCATGAACGCCAGCCGATAAAAGATAAAAACCCATAAGGAACATAGGAAGGGATGATAAACATGAGTTAATTAGAGCAACTTTGCCATCGTTAGTATTATATCTCCCGCGCCATGGGAGAACCCTGTTTCCCACCTTAGCGACAGCCGGAGCAAAGTCCTTAGCACGAAGCAAGACAGGAGAAATTGGAAGGCCCAAATACTTGAAAGGGAAGGAGCCCAAGGAGCAATTAAGAAGCCTAGCCACACGCAAGGCTTCCGCATCATCAACACCAGTAACTAAGACCTCACTTTTGGAGAAGTTAATCTTAAGGCCTGAGACCGCTTCAAAGCATAACAGGATGAATTTAAGGTTGGCAATACAAGCATCATCCAATCCAACCATGATAATCGTATCATCGGCGTACTACAAGTGAGAGACCCCATCCGGGAGTAAATGGGAGACCACCGGAATGATATGACCGCACTGGGCCGCCCTAGCGAGAAGGCATGAGAAGGCATCGGCCACAAAGTTAAAAAGAACAGGGGAAGCAGGGTCCCCTTGATGAAGGCTCTGCCATTGGCAAAAAAATTACTAATATGCCCATTCACCGAAACGGCAGTATGGCCACCCGAGACCAACTGCATGACACGATGCACGTAAGCTCCGTCAAAACATTTCGCGAGCAGGACCTGCTTAAGAAACGACCAACTAACCGAGTCGTAGGCTTTCTCAAAATCTAACTTAAGATAATCGCTTTAGAGCTCCGAGAGTGAAGGTCGTGCACAATTTCATGCAAAGAGAGGATGCCATCTAAGATGAAACGACCTTTGATGAAAGAAGATTGGAAGGGGCTTATAACTCTATGGGCAACAGGGGACAGGCGGTTAGCAAAGCCCTTAGCCGAAAATTTGGCAAAGTTATTGATCAAAGCAATAGGTCGGAATTCAGAAATTAATTCAGCACCCTTAACCTTGGGAATCAGGGAAATAACGGCGTAGTTCAAGCGGGAGATATCGATAGTGCCAAGACAAAAACCCTGGATAACATTGCACACCAGCTGCCTTAACTGAGGCCAGAATTTCCGAAAGAAAGGAATAGAAAAGCCGTCTGGCCCAGAAGCAGCATTCGGGTTAGCAGAGTTGACTATATCCCAGATTTCCTGATCAGAGAGGGGAATCAGCAACGAAGCATTTTCCTCAGCCGAGATTTTTAAACCCAGGTTCCAAAGAGATGGGGAGATAGAGAAGCCCAAAGGAGGTTTAGCCCCAAGCAGTGTAGAGAAGAAATCCACCACGTGAGTCATAATAACAGACTGGTCCGAAGATCGCACACCATTGATAATCATGCTGTTGATACCACATCGCCTCCTCCTACCGTTCGCGATGGCAAAGAAATAAGCCGTGGGGGAGTCGCCTTTGAGAGTCCAGTTGAGCGTGCCCCGCTGGTGCCAATAAATCTCGGCCTGGTGGTGCAACTGCATTAAGGCAGCCTCAAGGTTATACCGCACCGCCCAGCCATCATCAGAAAGCCCAGTAGAATCGGCCGTCAAATCAAGAGCCACGATCTGGGCCTCAAGGAAATCTTTGGATCGCCGATCCTCCGCCGCAAGATTGCGAGGCCAACCTCTAAGAAATTTCCGCAGGTTGTAGGAGCACGAGTGCCAATCATCCAGAGGGCCGAAAGAGCGAGCATGAGAGGAAAGCAGGCGGGATACCTTCGCGGCCAACATATCAATAAAACCATGAACGAGCAGCCAAGAGGCATCAAATTGGAATCCAGCCAGGGGTCTAAGATTAATTGAACCGTCGTCAAGAATAAGAGGGGTATGGTCAGAACCAACAATGCACTTGGCGCCGATGGAGGCCCTAGGAAACAGGGAGTCCCACCTGGGACATATGAACATTCTATCAAGAACTGATCTAATAGGGTTAGCCTGGTGATTGGACCAAGTAAAGCGGGCGCCAACCCGGGGAAGCTCACGAATAGCGTTGGTGCTAATAAAGTCGTTAAAGGCATTCGCCAAAGGCCAGGAGAAGATGTCGTTACTTTTATCAGAAGGACACCGAAGGAGATTAAAATCACCCCCGATAAACATCGGGAGGTTGCAAGATTCGATCTTCACAGAGAGCTCATTAAGAAATAAAGGAGACAGAGAATGATCAGCAGGCCCATATACCACGATAAACTCACATAAAGTATTCAGGGCTTTATGACAAACTACAGAACTAGCCCAAAAGACCCCATGATCATAGGCAACAGCATCAAAAATGTCTTTATTAGAACCTATCAAGATCCCACCCGAGTGACCCGAGGAAGGTAACACGTGCCAGTCAAATCTATCCATGCCCGCGATAGCAGAGAGTTCATTAGGGGAAAAAGCTTCCTTAAAGGTTTCAACCAGCCCCACGAAATCAATATTGTTCGAACGAACCAGATCTTTAATTTGGTCAAGGCGCCCCCTAGCACCGAACCCTCTAATATTCCAAAATAAGGCCCTCATTTATAAGACAGATTTTTAATGCGGAGACTCGACCTGCTAGGAGCCGCGCAGGTTTTAGATCTTTTAGTAGTGCCCCTCCTGAAAGAGCTAGGTTGGGGCTGGCCACTACCAGCTTCCACACCCGCCTCCGCACCCTGAATATTACTAGAATCAACAGCCAAGGAGGCAACGGCCTCTTTAGCTTTAGCAATGGCCGCCTGAGCCACCTCGTTAGCCTGAATAATTGCAAGAAGAGAACTAGGGGAACCAACAGTAGTATCTACCACCACTCCCATATCTGACATAATATTTAAAAGATGATTGTCCGAAAGAGATGGTAATACCAGCCAAACCGGAGAAGAACCAACGAAAGGGATGGGATGAATACCTGGGGTAGGAAGATCCTCCGCCGCAGCCCGCTTTTCCGCCCGCTCCAAGATAGAGCCGCCCGAGTTAGCCACCCGCCTACCTTTGCGAGCCGTGGACGCAAGAGACCGGATCGCAGGCGATCGAGCCACGGGAGAAGCCGGAGGGGGACCCGAGCGAGACATCGACCCGAGATCCTTGTCGAGGCAGCGACAGACCCCTGTCATGGATTGTTTCGAGCCCGACGAATTCCTGCTCTTAGCCGAGAATTTACGCACCGAAGACTTCTTCTTCCTCTGAAGCGGAGTACATTGCTGTTGGTTCTTGCTGTCCTCAATTGTTGTGGATGAAGCAAACTCTCAAGGATTATGGCATCAACATGAAGAATGTGCCTCTCTACTGTGACAATGAGAGTGCAATCAAGATTGCTCACAACCCAGTTCAACACTCGAAGACGAAGCACATTCAGATTCGTCATCATTTTCTTCGCGATCATGTGTTGAAGGGCGACATCTTTACTGATCATGTGAAGACTGAAGAACAGCTAGCCGATATCTTCACAAAGCCCTTGGATGAGAAGAGATTTAGCAAGTTGCGGTGTGCGCTAAATATCTTAGAATCTTCAAATGTTCTTTGAATAGGACACTCATCCTAACACTTATGCAAAATTGACGACTTAGATGTGCAACACATGAAGAAACGTTTTTCTCCAATCAATGAAGAGCAACACTCTAAGTGTGAAGAAATTAATGAAGAATTTGATTTTCAGAACCCTACGACAATTGTACGCGGTGTCTGAAATCATCATTCTTATACGGTGGGTCACGCCACCACCAAAGTTGAAAATCTTCAATTTGAGTTTTTCCTCAGTTTTGAAATTCTTCAGTTTTTCAAATTCTTCAACTTTGCAAAATCTTCACTGGTTCCGTCGTTTTTCTTCATTGGCTATATATATATATATGGGTTTATGTCCTCTACAGCATTCACTTATGGCTATTTCTTCAAGTTGTTCTTCTGCTAAGTGAATGTGATCGGACCCTTCCCCCTCTATGCTATACTCAACCCAATCTATTCACAAATTCTTCATGTGCATTCTATTTGAAACTCGTTCAAAATCTTCACTATGTCCTTATCAGCTGAAGAATTTGCGAATGGAACTTTTAACTTATCTTATCCAAATTTTCGGCTTTGCCGCTCAATCCGTTCCGCATCCCACAAAATACTTATCTATTCACCCACGATCGCACACGATCTCCACTTTTCAGTACGTGGGTGACACATGTCATGTGAATGAGAAGGGTCAGGGGCATGTTCGTCCTAAATCTTCGGGCGAACAGTTTTTCACTGTGGCTATAAATACCCCTCTCCCCTTCCTCACTTCCTTTACTCCGCTCGGCCGCTCTCTCTCCCGCTCGAGCTTCTCAAACCCTAGCGCCGCTGCTACTCCATCGTCGCCGATGAGGAAGAGCTTCACTGCCTCGACCTCGTCGCCGTCGTACTCGCGCCAGCCGCGGAAATCTTCACTCCGCCGCCACCATAGCCGTCTTCCTCCGCCGAGTTAGGGCGTGGAAGATATGCACTGACGAACTTCACTTCTCCATCTCACTGTTCGTCGTGTTCTTCGTTCAGGGTAATTAAAAGTTACTTTTACTGCCCTCTTTGATTCAAATGATTTCTACAAAATCTTCAAAGGTGTTTTTCTTCAAATCTTCACACACTAAAACACCTCACATGTAGGGATGTAAATGGTACGGATAATTTCCGCTCCGAATCCGCATCTGCATCCGTTTTTGAGGATATGGTATGCAATTTTATGAATCCGCCGGATATGGATGCGGATACGGATATCAATCAATCGGATATCCGGCGGATATGGTATCCCTAGTATCCGGCGGATGTGGATTATCCGCTAATTTTTGCGGATTATCCGAGGAATGGAAATCGGATTATATCCGACAAAATAAGCCCAATCGTCCCGGACTCCAGGTCCATATGTATGCCCATTTAACTTAGTGATTGTAGATTTGTAGTCACCCCATATACTCTACCATAATCTCGTACGCAATCAAGGCATGCAAAATTGGTAGCATGTCCGTGATAGCGCATACGGCATACATATCCTTCCCTCCATCGCCATATTGCATTTTTGGTTCTCCTGGCCGCCGGTTGCATCTCCGATCTCTCCGTAGTCTGGTGGTTCAACCATGGTCAAAGATGTTCGTGGCCAATCAGTTGGTCCCAACAACGAAGGTAAGTGAATTCGTAGATGCAGAGTCCTATGCAAGTTTAGAGCACCAATGATCTATGATGCAGAGTCCGGCTGTCAGTGGACGCCGTGAGGAGCCGCACGCCCGCACCACGACATCAGGCACGCCAACATCGTAGAGCCTCGACGGGCGTGGCCGACGCTTCTTACGGGCATGATCGGCAGCCCGGACACGACTATGGGCAGCGTCAGCCCGTGCGACACACGCATGTAGGGACGATGGTCTGCCATGGATCTGACGTGGGTTTGTGTCAACGCGGCCGTAACTCCGATAGGAACTGTACTACTAGCACAGTAGCACGTACTCCTCTAAACTGACCAGATTGAAAGCAACGAATCTAGTAGCTAGCTCTAGAAATCAATCCAACTGCTTGCTTTGTCAGGGCCTTGGGTTAGCTTCTTGTGCGTCTCGCCGAATCCATGTAACTATGTGGTCACGCCCTCTGTCTCTCTCATCTCTGTCTATTTTCTTTGGACTCACACACATGCTGTGATTCAGAAAGATTGTCTGCTTCAGAGTTTCAGAGAAAAACAGGGGAGACAGACAGAGACAGTAGTATCTAGTTCCGGGCAACACATGCCCTTTTCTTCTTCTATTTTCAGTTAGCCTTTTTTGTATAACAAAGTCCATACAAGATCTAGTTGCCAACACAACCTGACTTAAACACTGAACCGACGCACCCAGCTGGTTCAACTCAGCAGGATCGAAAAACATTCTGGCACATGTGCAAGTTGGCTTGAGTTGCAGGGAAACTTAAACACTATGAATATATGTTGTTTAATGTCTTACTTGCTGCAGCTTCTAATATATGCATTCCTTTGATCAGTAAAGAGTGATTGATTACTTATTCATTGTATTATTTCTAGATTTTGTGAGAAAGATATCGGGAAAAGGTCTACATCTACAAGAACAAGTGCAAATGCAGTCCAAAGTATGGTTGTATCACCCCCTGCTGGAAGTCAAAATGAAGAGCCTCTGAATTTGGGCAGCGACAATCAAGTTGCAAATGAAGTGATTGATCTGGAGGGTGAGAATGCGGATGCAATAGTAGATGAGCCTGCAAGGAAGAAACCGAAGAAGATCACATCTGAATGTTGGGACCATTTTGTGAAAACTTACAAGACGGTGGTGACAAATGGACAGAAAATTAAGAAAGCATGGGCCAAATGCAAGTACTGCACTTATGAAACAAAGAGTAATAGCAAGAATGGGACATCAGTCTTCTTGAACCATATTAAGATGCATAGAGAAATAGCAGGTATGTCTGATTATCTCTTGATCATTACTGGTATTATATTTGTGTAAAGCGACAATTTTTTGTTCACAAATTTCCATGCTGCTGGTACATAGGACAATCAAGGAATGGATATTGAATAAGTGGCTGATCAACTACTTCAGGAGCAAAAAAATTAGGTATGCAGTTATACCAGCAATTCGCTAATGTATATTAGTATATACTTACCTAGCTTCTATCTTTTTTGCACATATAGATTAATTTTACTAATATATGACCTACTTGTTCCTTGAATATGTGCGTTGCTAGTTACCGATCAGATTTTACTAATATAATTTAATTATTCATGCATACTCTCATGCTAGTTTTTGTTGCACGTGAGAAAGCAAACAAGATATAAAAGCCATAAGTACATGCATGTTGTGCGCATACATCAATACATGCATATAGTATGTGCATATAATATGTGATGCCTCATGTTTCTCTTCTCTCTATATATACACGCACTAAAAATTTGCATATTAAATCATGTGGACAAATACACCTCACTACCTCAGAATTAATGTGTGTGTGTGTGTGTGTGTGTGTTCGAACTACTTAGTTCACCACAACTAATTATAAATTATTTTTTGATTGTCAAGTGCGGCATCTAAATATCTTCTATCACTCTCACAGGATGTTGCAAGTGGACTGGTTGAAACACCACATTGAAGAGAAGTCAAGGATGTGTTACGGACTTCTACTTGATCGACTAATTTCCTTTTATAATAAATAAAAACTTCAATAAACCTTTGGATTAAGTATTTCTTAAGTACGACCGGTACTGTTTATTGTTGCGATATTGGTGTGAGCTATGACTTTTAAAAGCTTGGCCACTCTCTAGTGTAATGTGATTGGATAAAAACATGTATTCATATTGTTTGCAAAGTAGAAATAAGTTCATGTTTCTTTGCACATATCACCCGATATTTTTGTCCGTTTCCGGTCCGAGTCTGTTCCGAATCCGCCCCGAATCCGTAGTCCGATATAATCCGCATTCGAATCCGCATCCGATCAATATTCGCTCTGCTCCGAATCCCACAAAAAAATATGGTAAAGGATATGGTAAAGGCATTATCCGATCCGATCCGATCTGTTTACATCCCTACTCACATGTCATCTATTCTTGATTCGTTTCTCTAAGCATCATTTTTCTTCAAGATTCCTCAATTGTGTGGATCTTCGATCTATACAACTCTGGAACCTAAGACAAAGAACGCTTAGTGAAATTCTTCAAGACTCATCCGCCAAAATTCCTCAAACTTGTTCTTTTGAAAACCTTCGAGAACGCATATGACCTCTCCAAATTCCTCGCAACTATACTCGCTCACGGTACTCATGTCCACCGCTGAATCACTAGGTTTTCTCATCAACTTAACTCATTTGCAGCGTTCCTCAAGAAACGTTGCATACTTCTTTTAGAGAATTCGATTGTTCAAATTCCTCAACTCAAGAAAATGGCGACGGTAAGAAACCACGAAAGGAGGAAAGAAGCACGAGGTCATGACTACCTTTGAGATCCCCGATGACATATACAAAGACTATTGCACTCTGATGAGGCCAAGTTTGGTAAGGAGAACAAAAATCAGCGCAAGGTGCGAATCCAGAGGATAGAAAGGAGATGGGCAAGAGAATGGAGGAGTGCAGTGTATGTAACTCCAAAGTACATGAAGAAATTCAGACTCAATCCTCCATGCCCAAGACCACCATTGGCACCTGGCCAAGTAGCAGATCCCACCAGCCTCAAGCGCGGTGAGGATTATCCTGATGAATGGGCAAAGCGCCAAGCCAAGCTGGCCAGGCAAGTCAAAGAAGCAGTGAGAAAATTCAATGGGGACTCTGCTGCTGCTGCTGCCTCTGCTGAGGCCTCTGCTGTCAAGCCAAAGAAATCTATGGCAAAGAAGCCCGCGCGCAAGCCAAGTGCTTCACCTCCTATGCCCTCACGGCCAGAATCCTCAAAGCCCTCAGGGCCAATTCATCATGCTGCTCCTGCTCCTCCAGAATCTTCAGCTCCTCCGCCAAAGTCTTCGGCCGCTCCGACAAAGTCCTCTGCGCCTGTGAATCTTGCCATGTGCCAATGGACGGCAGGCATCTCCATTGCCTCAGGTGTCTCAGCTAGTTCCTCAGCTCCACCCAATTCTTCAACGGGTCCATCTCTACTGAAGAAAAAGGCCACTACAGGATGAGGTCCTCGCCCTAGTCCTCAGAAGAAGCAGGTTGCCTTCCAAGTACCGTCTGAAGAAGACGAAGCTGGTGATGAAGAACTTGCTGAGATCATCAGAGACAGGCAAGTCAGGGCCGCTAGAGCCAAAGGCACTAATGTGCCACTGCTATTGGATCCTAAGTTGATCCTCTCTGGCACAAGGATCCAGACACTCCTATGCCTGACTTCAATTTGACTCATGGCCAAAGTCACATGCTGACTCATTTCATCTCTGAAGAAAAATAGAAATTTGAGAAGGCCAGATAGATCAAGAAAGCACAGTATAGGAAAGAAAAGTTTTTGAAGACCAATGTTGTCTCTATGACAACTGATGAGCTTATAAAAATCCATCGCAACAGGAAATTCCTCAGTTGAAGCTTCGCTCAAAGCAAATCGAAGAACATGCCAAGATCACTGATGACTTTCGATCGCTGAAGAAAATGTTAGTTCCATGGCTGGTGACTGCATTCTAGCCGCTGAAGACATTGCCAGGGCATCCACTAGTGGTGCGCCTGAAGAAAATGGAAAAGCCAGGGCAACTGCATTAGTTGCGCCTGAAGAAAATCAACCAGATTCCTCTTCTCCTCCTACGCCTACACCAACTCCAATCCTTCCATCTGCATTAGATGTGAAGAAGACCAAGGCTGCAGAGCGTGCAGCTGTGAAGAAAAGGAAAGCATCAGCTGCTTCAGATTCCTCACCTCCAAAGAAAATGAAGCCTATGACAAGTTCATTTGCAAATCCAATTGATGTTGTTCTGATCTCAACCATGCCATCAAAGGACCTTGTTCCTTTTGGTGAAGAATATGTGATCCCTAGCGGATCTGATGAAGAAAATCATTTTGCTGCTTCATCAGAGCAGATTGATGAAGAAATTGAAGTGGATGCTATCCCTTCAACACCTGTTGTCTCCTCGCCCATGCCTCAGTTCACAGCTGAAGAGGCTGGCATTGAAGAAATGGAAGATGAAGACGTGGATATTGGGTGCACTACGCCAGTGATGAATGATGACTTTTGGGAATGTCAGCACCCCAATTCTCCACTCTTCACCCCTTTACAGCAAATACCTCAGTCCCCTGCACCAACTGTTCAAATGGGCTCTGAAGAAACTCACCCCACTTCATCTGTACGTGAAGACATTCCAGCCACTAGTGCTGAAGAAACTGATGCTGCTGATCACTTGAACACGCAGACTCGCCTCGAAGAGGAACTGAAATTCCTCACCAAGAACCTGAGATTGCGATTCTGAAGTCGTGATGCAACTCATCGACACTCCACCGCCAAAGCCAAAGGATCCATTCTCAAGGAAGCAAAAGTTCAAGGCTGAAGATTTCTTCGGCGAGCATGTGTTCTTCACAAATTACAACCCCTATGATTCTGCTCGCATAAGGAAGAGGCGTTTCTAGACGGCCAGCCAGGCCAATTTCTATTCCTCAGTGTTGTTCAACAAAGACAAAGTCTTCGATCATGCACACATTCCTCATGTGGACATGGAATATCTGTCGGGCTTCGAGCCAGTCCTCAGTGTTCTTCACGACGCTGGACTGTTAAATTTCTGCACTGACATATGTGATTGGAATGAAGAACTCATTCTTCAATTCTTTGCGACGCTGCACATCACAGGAGATTCTGAAGATGTGAACTCATGGGTGCTGGACTGGATGTCAGAAAACACTCACTACAAGGCACCAGCTACTGAATTGCTTCGTGCCCTACCACTCAGTCCTCCCCTTGAAGGTGCTCGTTGCGTCTACAGTGAACCTGAGCTTACAAATCACTACATGCAAGTTTTGATGAAGCCTTTGAAGCTGTGGCAGGCCCCACGAACCAAATTCCTCGTCAAGGAATTATCAGATGTACCTCGGACTGTCTATCGCATTTTGACGAAGACATTGAGTCCTATCAAAGGCCACGACTCGAATGAAGAAGAAGTCGTTGGCATCATGAAGAATCTGCTTTTCAATATCATTCATGGCGTTCCCGTCAACTTCCATGATTTCTTCATGAGGACTCTAGCCAATGTCGCTATGTCACCTTTTGAGCTGAAGACTTATGCACCTTGGATTATGAGATTCATCAGAACAAGGTCTTCACTCAATTACAAAGCTGATACTCAATCACCGCAGCTACTTGCCTCCGATTGAAGTCCTCAAATGGACATTTTCTCTCGGTGATGACAAAGGCAAGGCTGCTGCTGTGATAGATGAAGGCATCGCCCATTGATGGTCAATTTCGCAAGGCTGCATCCTACTCAACCAATGATGACTCGCCACCCATGACTCGCCGCCAACACAACCAAGCCAAATCCTCAAGGCAAAGACCTGTGGTGATGACTGATCGTGAGCTTCTCCTCAGTCTTCATCAGAAGGTTGATCGCAATCATAAATGGCCAAGCGTCAGTTTGGTTCAATTCTTCACAACATGACCTCAACCCATAATGCAGTGAAGAAAAATCAATACTACCTCCATGAAACCTTCAACCGTACCTGGGTTGTTTTGTCTCATGTCTACAGCGAAGAAGATCTGAAGAAAATGGGTCTCAAGGAAGAATTTGACTGGTCGGCACCTCCAACGAAGAAATACAAGAAGGTCAAGGTTCCTTCCTTGGTGTCCAGCTCCTATTCTTCCGCGTGCGACACTGATGAACATGAAGACTTGGACGACACTGCGGCAGGCCCTACTACGACAAACGACCCCGACAACGCTGGCGCTCCTCCATCAACTTGATATTCTTCAGGGGCGTTAGTCCTCAGTTTCGATCCTTTTGGTCATTCGATGACAAAGGGGGAGAAAGTTGAGTTAGTCTTCAAGCGGGTCTATTATATGGGCGTTTTTTTGCTAAGTTACAACTCTCGCTCTTCTGAAACTTTATTGGATCGAGTTGTAATCTTAAACCCGATGGTGCTCTGATACTTTTGATGTGTTCTTCTGCATGCTTATTCCTCGTTATATGTTAATACACGCATGCTGAATTACATCAGTCACCATATTTCATCATGCATTTCAAATTCTTCATATTATATGTCAAATGTGTGTATGAATTACAAGATATAGGGGGAGATCTCCATGATTCAACTCTTCAAGTGTGCATTGCCTCAAAAGCAAATTCCTCACTATGCACATCTTCAGGGGGAGTTCTTCTATATCTTGCAATCAAATTCCTCAATATCAGTATTTACACTTCATATGTTTATCCCCGTTGAAAACTTAACCTATATTGTCATCAATCACCAAAAAGGGGGAGATTGTAAGTGCATCTAGTGCCCCTTAGTGATTTTGGTGTATTGAAGACTTATAGGTTAAGGGTCTAATGTGTTTATGAGTGTACACAGGTCTATAAGTCTATAAGGAGTTTGATATTTACAGAGAAAGTCGAGCCCTAAAATGAAGTTCTTCGATCAAGACTTTGGTATTCGAAGACTTTTCAAGACTTTGAAAGTGAAGAAATTGGTGTGACCTTGAAGGCTTGGTATTCATTTGAGGAACATGAAGCGTGAAGACTTTTGTTTTCGTAGTTTCGTTTTCTCTTTCTGAGTCATAGGAAACACCGCATCGTTAAAGGGGTCGAGGAAATACTAAGGAAAAATTTCAATGTGATGCTCAACTCAAAATCCTACACCTACCAATTCCTTGAGTGAAGCCATTGAAATCTCATACAGTTCAGTCAATTTCTTCAAATGATGAGAGGCGAAGTTCTTCCGTCATTTGAGGAAGTTGTTCTGACTGAGGAGTTAGGAATTCGCCAGTGCGGATTGCCTACACAGTGAGGAACATGATAGCCCTGAGGAATTTGAACCTCAAATTTCCGACCATTGTTGTGCTTTGCGCCAGTAGTCCCAAAATATCTACCCACCTAACGGTCATATCATTGAAGGGCATTTATGTATTATCATGTCGGGCTGCTCCCTAGGCTATAAATAGCCGCCCCCTACAACCACTAGCTGGTTGGCTGCTCCAAAAGAAACTGACACTTGTCATTTGAGAGCATCCCATCCTCTGAGGACTTTGAGTGAAAATCATCAAGTGAGGAAAACCCAAACCCAAACACCTACAAACCCAAAGTGATTGAGCATCACTGAAGAGATTGATCATGCGTGGATCCGACGCTTGTTACCTTTGAAGACTATGCTTCTTCCAGACGGTTAGGCGTCATGGTCTAGAGCATCCAAGAGGAATTGTGGATCGCCGAGTGACCCAGTTTGTGAAGGTTTGGAAGTCGCCTGAAGACTTACCATGAGTGATTGGACGAGGTCTGTGTGACCTTAGTTCAAGGAGAATACGGTGAGGACTTGGTGTCTTGAGCTGCGTGCTCAGGACTGGGTGTCCGGGACTGTGTGTCCTCGAGTTTAAATACTCAGCCGCTCCAACCAGGCGTACAACTGAGATAGCAGTTGGAACTGGTCTACCAAATCATTGTCTTCACCAAGCTTACTGGTTCTATTTCCTCAACTCTTCCATTTTCTCCTTACTGTGTTAAGTGCTTCATCATATCTGTGTTTGAAGACTTTGACTGAAGACTTTCTCAATTTCCTCAGTTCAATTTCTTCAGTCTGTTTGTCTTCATCTTGTGTTATCCTGTGATTGCGCTTTCTGTACTCTGTGCTTGTCTTCATTTCATCATGATGACCATGCGTGTATTCTGTTATGCTTACTTCTGAGTACTTATTCCGCTGCAAGTAGTTCTTCGCTAAGGAATTTCCTCACTGGCAAATTCCTCAGTGAAGAATTCATAAAAATCGCCTATTCACCCCCCCCCCCTCCTCTAGTCAATATAACGCACTTTCAAAAATATAGCTAAAGATGGTTAGTTGATGACACGGAGCTGGCGCTTCAATGCAAGAAATCAAATGAATGTGAATGTGGGGAAGGCAGCCGATAAAATTGAAGGAAATATGCCCTAGAGGCAATAATAAAGTTATTATTTATTTCCTTATTTCATGATAAATGTTTATTATTCATGCTAGAATTGTATTAACCGGAAACATGATACATGTGTGAATACATAGACAAACATATAGTCACTAGTATGCCTCTACTTGACTAGCTCATTAATCAAAGATGGTTATGTTTCCTAACCATAGACATGTGTTGTTATTTGATTAATGGGATCACATCATTAGGAGAATGATGTGATTGACATGACCCATTCCGTTAGCTTAGCACTTGATCGCCTAGTATATTGCTATTGCTTTCTTCATGACCTATACATGTTCCTGTAACTATGAGATTATGCAACTCCGTTCATGGAGGAACACTTTGGGTACTACCAAACGTCACAACGAATCGGGTGATTATAAAGGAGTACTACAGGTGTCTCCAAAGGTACATGTTGGGTTGGCGATTTCGAGATTAGGTTTTGTCACTCCGATTGTCGGAGAGGTATCTGGGCCTTCTCGTAATACACATCACATAAGCCTTGCAAGCATTGCAACTAATGAGTTAGTTGTGAGATGATGTATTACGGAACGAGTAAAGAGACTTACCGATAGCGCAAGATTGAACTAGGTATTGGATACCGACGATCGAATCTCGGGTAAGTAACATACCGATGACAAAGGGAACAACGTATGTCGTTATGCGGTTTGACCGATAAAGATCTTCATAGAATATGTAGGTGAAGGAAATATGCCCTAGAGGCAATAATAAATGTTATTATTTATTTCCTTATATCATGATAAATGTTTATTATTCATGCTAGAATTGTATTAACCGGAAACATAATACATGTGTGAATACATAAACCTACAGAGTGTCACTAGTATGCCTCTACTTGACTAGCTCGTTAATCAAAGATGGTTATGTTTCCTAACCATGAACAAGGAGTTGTTATTTGATTAACGGATCACATCATTGGTTGAATGATCTGATTGACATGACCCATTCCATTAGCATAGCACCTGATCGTATAGTTTGTTGCTAGTGCTTTTCTTCATGACTTATACATGTTCCTATGACTATGAGATTATGCAACTCCCGTTTGCCGAGGAACACTTTGGTGCTACCAAACGTCACAACGAATCGGGTGATTATAAAGGTACATTACAGGTGTCTCCAAGGTACATGTTGGGTTGGCATATTTGAGATTAGGATTTGTCACTCCGATTGTCGGAGAGGTATCTCTGGGCCCTCTCGGTAATGCACATCACATAAGCCTTGCAAGCATTGCAACTAAATGTGTTAGTTGTGAGATGATGTATTACGGAACGAGAAAAGAGACTTGCCAAGAACGAGATTGAACTAGGTATTGATACCGACGATCGAATCTCGGGCAAGTAACATACCGATGACAAAGGGAACAACGTATGTTGTTATGCGGTTCGACCGATAAAGATCTTCAGTAGAATATGTAGGAGCCAATATGGGCATCCAGGTCCCGCTATTGGTTATTGACCGAGAGGTGTCTCGGTCATGTCTACATAGTTCTCGAACCCGTAGGGTCCGCACGCTTAACGCTTCGGCGATGCGGTTATTATGAGTTTATATGATATTGATGTACGAAGGTTGTTCGAGTCCCGGATGAGATCACGGACATGACGAGGAGTCTCAAATGGTCGAGACATAAAGATTGATATATTGGAAGCCTATGTTTGACTCGGAATCACTCCGGGTGAAATTGGGAATTTTACCGGAGTACCGGGGGGTTACCGGAACCTCCCGGGGGGTCAATGGGCCTTGATGGGCCTTAGTGGGAAAGAGAAAAGGGGGCCATAGTGCTGGCCGCACCTTCCCCCCTTCCCTAGTCCTATTAGGACTAGGAGAAGGGGGCGCCCCCTCTCTCTCTCCCTTCCCACTTGGGGAAACCTAGTTGGACTAGGATTGGGGGGGAATCCTACTCCTAGTAGGAGTAGGACACCCCTGGCGCACCTCTCCTTGGCCGGCCAGCCCCTCCCCTTCCCTCCTTTATATACAGGGCAGGGGGCACCCCATGACACACAAGTTGATCATTGAGATCGTTCCTTAGCCGTGTGCGGTGCCCCCTTCCACCAAACTACACCTCGAATATACCGCTGCGGAGCTTAGGCGAAGCCCCGCGCCGGTGGAACATCATCATCGCCACCACGCCGTCAGGTCGACGAAACTCTCCTCAACACTCGGCTGGATCGGAGTTCGAGGGACGCCATCGAGCTGAACGTGTGCAGAACTCGGAGGTGCCGACGCTCGGTACTTGGATCGGTTGGATCGGGAAGAAATACGACTACTTCCTCTACGTTGCGTCAACGCTTCCGCTGTTGGTCTCACGAGGGTACGAGACAACACTCTCATCTCGTTGCTATGCATCACCATGATCTTGCGTGATCGTAGGAAAATTTTTGAAATTACTACGTTACCCAACAGTGGTATCAGAGCCTGGTTTTATGCGTTGATGTCATATGCACGAGTAGAACACAAGTGAGTTGTGGGCGATACAAGTCATACTACCTACCAGCATGTCATACTTTGGTTCAGCGGTATTGTGAGATGAAGCGGCCCGGACCGACATTACGCGTACGCTTACGCGAGACTGGTTTCACCGCTGTGAGCACTCGTTGCTTAAAGGTGACCGGCGGGTGTCTGTCTCTCTCACTTTAGTTGAACCGAGTGTGGCTACGCCCGGTCCTTGAGAAGGTTAAAACGGAGTCTATTTGACGAAGTATCGTTGTGGTTTTGATGCGAGGTAAGAACGGTTCTTGCTCAGCCCGTAGCAGCCACGTAAAACTTGCAACAACAAAGTAGAGGACGCCTAACTTGTTTTTGCAGGGCATGTTGTGATGTGATATGGTCAAGACGTGATGCTATATTTTATTGTATGAGATGATCATGTTTTGTAACCGAAGTTATCGGCAATCGGCAGGAGCCATATGGTTGTCGCTTATTGTATGAAATGCAACGCCATGTAATTGCTTTACTTTATCACTAAGGAGTAGCGATAGTCGTAGAAGCAATAGTTGGCGAGACGACAACGATGCTACGATGGAGATCAAGGTGTCGCGCCGGTGACGATGGTGATCATGGCGGTGCTTGGAGATGGAGATCACAAGCACAAGATGATGATGACCATATCATATCACTTATATTGATTGCATGTGATGTTTATCCTTTATGCATCTTATCTTGCTTTGATTGACGGTAGCATTATAAGATGATCTCTCACCAAAATTATCAAGAAGTGTTCTCCCGAGTATGCACCGTTGCGAAAGTTCTTCGTCTTTGAGACACCACGTGATGATCGGGTGTGATAGGCTCTACGCTCAAATACAACGGTGCAAAACAGTTGCACACGCAGAATACTCAGGTTATACTTGACGAGCTATGCATATAAGATATGACCTCGAACACGGAGACCGAAGGTCGAACGTGAATCATATAGTAGATATGATCAACATAGTGATGTTCACCATTGAAACTACTCCATCTCACGTGATGATCGGACATGGTTTAGTTGATTTGGATCACGTAATCACTTAGATGACTAGAGATGTCTATCTAAGTGGGAGTTCTTAAGTAATATGATTAATTGAACTTTAATTTATCATGAACTTAGTCCCGTAGTATTTTGCAAATTATGTTGTAGATCAATAGCTCGCGTTGTTGCTTCCCTATGTTTTCATATGTGTTCCTAGAGAAAATTGTATTGAAAGATGTTAGTAGCAATGATGCGGATTGGATCCGTGATCTGAGGTTTATCCTCATTGCTGCGCAGAAGAATTATGTCCTTAATGCACCGCTAGGTGATGACCTATTGCAGGAGCAGATGCGACGTTATGAACGTTTGGCTAGCTCAATATGAGCGATCTGACGTTATGAACGTTTATTAGCTCAATATGATGACTACTTGATAGTTTAGTGCACCATGCTTAACGGCTTAGAATCGGGACTTCAAAGACGTTTTGAACGTCATGGACCATATGAGATGTTCCAGGAATTGAAGTTAATATTTCAAGCAAATACCCGAGTTGAGAGATATGAAGTCTCCAACAAGTTCTATAGCTAAAAGATGGAGGAGAATCGCTCAACTAGTGAGCATGTGCTCAGATTGTCTGAGTACTTCAATCGCTTGAATCAAGTGGGAGTTAATCTTCCAGATAAGATAGTGATTGACAGAATTCTCTAGTCACCATCACTAAGTTAGTAGAACTTCGTGATGAACTATAGTATGCAAGGGATGACGAAAAAGATTCTCGAGCTCTTCGCGATGCTAAAATCGCGAAGGTAGAAATCAAGAAAAACATCAAGTGTTGATGGTTGACAAGACCACTAGTCTCAAGGAAAATGGCAAAGGAAGAAGAGGAACTTCAAATGGAACGGCAAGCAAGTTGCTGCTCGAGTGAAGAAGCCCAAGTCTAGACCTAAGCCCGAGACCGAGTACTTTTGCTGCAATGGAACTGGTCCCGAAGCGGAACTACCCCTGAATATTTGGTGGATAAGAAGGATGGCAAAGTGAACAAGGTTATATTTGATATACAGGTTATTGATGTGTACCTTACTAGTGTTTATAGTAGCCCCGAGTATTTGATACTGTTCGGTTGCTAAGATTAGTAACTCAAACAGGAGTTACAGAATAAGCAGAGACTAGTTGAAAGGGAAGTGACGATGAGTGTTGGAAGTAGTTCCAAGATTGATATGATCATCATCGCACACTCCCTATACTTTCGGGATTAGTGTGGAACCTAAATAAGTGTTATTTGGTGTTGAGCATAAATATGATTTGATCATGTTTATTGCAATACTGTTATTCATTTAAGTAAGAGAATAAATTGTTGTTCATTTACATGAATAAAACCTTATATGGTTACACACCCAATGAAAATGGTTCATTGGATCTCGATCATAGTGATACACATATTCATAATATTGAAACCAAAAGATGCAAAGTTAATAATGATAGTGCAACTTATTTGTGGCACTGCCGTTTAGGTCATATTGGTGTAAAGCGCATGAAGAAAACTCCATCTTGATGGACTTTTGGAATCACTTGATTATGAATCATTTGATGCTTATGAACCGTGCCTTTTGGGCAAGATGACTAAAACTCCGTTCTCCGGAACAATGGAACAAGCTCTTGACTTATTGGGAATAATACATACCGATGTATGCGATCCAATGAGTGTTGATGCTCGTGGCAAGTATCGTTATTTTCTCGACCTTCACAAGATGATTTGAGCAGATATGGGTATATCTACTTGATGAAACATAAGTCTGAAATAGTTGAAAGGTTCAAAGAATTTCAGAGTGAAGTGGAAAATCATCGTAACAAGAAAATAAAGTTTCTGCGATCTGATCGTGGAGATGAATATTTGAGTTACGAGTTTGGTCTTCAATGAAAACAATGTGGAATAGTTTCACAGCTCACGCCACCGGAACACCACAACGTTATGGTGTGTCCGAACGTCAGAATCGTACTTTATTATGATATGGTGCGATCTATGATGTATCTTACCGATTTACCACTATCGCTTTGGGGTTATGCATTAGAGACAGCTGCATTCACGTTTAATAGGGCAACCATCTAAATCCGTTGAGATGACACCGTATGAACTATGGTTTAGCAAGAAACCTAAGCTGTCGTTTCTTAAAGTTTGGAGTTGTGATGCTTATGTGAAAAGGTTTTCACCGATAAGCTCGAACCCAAATCGGAGAATGCGTCTTCATAGAATACCCAAAAGAAAATGTTGGGTACACCTTCTATCACAGATCCGAAGGCAAGTTTTTGCTAAGATGGATCCTTTCTAGAGAAGAAGTTTCTCTCGAAAGAAGTGAGTGGGAGGAAAGTAGAACTTGATGAGGTAATTGTACCTTCTCCCTTATTGGAAAGTAGTTCATCACAGAAATCAGTTCCAGTGATTCCTACACCAATTAGTGAGGAAGTTAATGATGATGATCATGAAACTTCAGATCAAGTTGCTACCAAACCTCGTAGGTCTTCCAGAGTAAGATCCGCACCAGAGTGGTACGGTAATCCTATTCTAAAAGTCATGTTACTAGACCATGATGAACCTACGAACTATGAGGAAGCGATGATGAGCCCAGATTCCGCGAAATGGTTTGAGACCATGAAATCTGAGATGGGATCCATGTATGAGAACAAAGTATGGACTTTGGTTGACTTGCTCGATGATCGGCAAGCCATTGAGAATAAATGGATCTTCAAGAGGAAGACGGACACCGATAGTAGTGTTACTATCTACAAAGCTCGACTTGTCGCAAAAAGGTTTTGACAAGTTCAAGGTGTTGACTACAATGAGATTTTCTCAATTGTAGCGATGCTTAAGTCTGTCGAATCATGTTAGCAATTGCCACATTTTATGAAATCGGCAAATGGATGTCAAAACTACATTCTTTAATGGATTTATTAAAGAAGAGTTGTATATGATGCAACCGAAGGTTTTGTCAATCCTAAAGGAGCTAACAAAATGTGCAAGCTCCAACGATCCATCTATGGACTGGTGCAAGCATCTCGAGTTGGAATAAACGCTTTGATAGTGTGATCAAAGCATATGGTTTTATATGACTTTTGGAGAAGCCTCAGATTTACAAGAAAGTGAGTGGGAGCACTACAGCATTTCGATAAGTATATGTGAATGACATATTGTTGATCGAAATAATGTAGAATTATTCTGCAAAGCATAAAGGAGTATTTGAAAGGAGTTTTTCAAAGAAGGACCTCGGTGAAGCTGCTTACATATTGAGCATCAAGATCTATAGAGATAGATCAAGACGCTTGATAAGTTTTTCAATGAATACATACCTTGACAAGATTTTGAAGTAGTTCAAAATGGAACAGTCAAAGAAAGAGTTCTTGCCTGTGTTACAAGGTGTGAGATTGAGTAAGACTCAAAACCCGACCACGGCAGAAGATAGAAAGAGAATGAAAGTCATTCCTATGCATCAGCCATAGGTTCTATAAAGTATGTCATGTTGTGTACCAGATCTATTGCATACCCTACCACTAAGATTGGCAAGGAGTGCAATAGAGATCTAGGAGTAGATCAATGGACATCGGTCAAAATTATCCTTAGTAGAATAAGGATATGTTTCTCGATTATGGAAGTGAAAAAGGTTAAATACGTAAAAGGTTACGCCGATGCAAGTTTTAACACTAATCTAGATGACTCGAGTCTCAATCTGGATACATATTGAAAGTGGGAGCAATTAGCTAGAGTAGCTCCGTGCGAGCATTGTAGACATAGAAATTTGCAAAATACTTACGGCTCTGAATGTGACAGACCGCTGACTAAAATTATCTCACAAGCAAAACATGATCACACCTTAGTACTCTTTGGGTGTTAATCACATAGCGATGTGAACTAGATTACTGACTCTAGTAAACCCTTTGGGTGTTGGTCACATGTCGATGTGAACTATGGGTGTTAACCACATATAGATGTGAACTATTGATGTTAAATCACATGGCGATGTGAACTAGATTATTGACTCTAGTGCAAGTGGGAGGCTCAAGGAAATATGCCCTAGAGGCAATAATAAATGTTATTATTTATTTCCTTATATCATGATAAATGTTTATTATTCATGCTAGAATTGTATTAACCGGAAACATAATACATGTGTGAATACATAAACCTACAGAGTGTCACTAGTATGCCTCTACTTGACTAGCTCGTTAATCAAAGATGGTTATGTTTCCTAACCATGAACAAGGAGTTGTTATTTGATTAACGGGATCACATCATTGGTTGAATGATCTGATTGACATGACCCATTCCATTAGCATAGCACCTGATCGTATAGTTTGTTGCTAGTGCTTTTCTTCATGACTTATACATGTTCCTATGACTATGAGATTATGCAACTCCCGTTTGCCCGAGGAACACTTTTGGTGCTACCAAACGTCACAACGAATCGGGTGATTATAAAGGTACATTACAGGTGTCTCCGAAGGTACATGTTGGGTTGGCATATTTCGAGATTAGGATTTGTCACTCCGATTGTCGGAGAGGTATCTCTGGGCCCTCTCGGTAATGCACATCACATAAGCCTTGCAAGCATTGCAACTAAATGTGTTAGTTGTGAGATGATGTATTACGGAACGAGAAAAGAGACTTGCCAAGAACGAGATTGAACTAGGTATTGGATACCGACGATCGAATCTCGGGCAAGTAACATACCGATGACAAAGGAACAACGATGTTGTTATGCGGATCGACCGATAAAGATCTTCAGAGAATATGTAGGAGCCAATATGGGCATCCAGGTCCCGCTATTGGTTATTGACCGAGAGGTGTCTCGGTCATGTCTACATAGTTCTCGAACCCGTAGGGTCCGCACGCTTAACGCTTCGATGGCGATGTTATTATGAGTTTATATGATATTGATGTACGAAGGTTGTTGAGTCCGGATGAGATCACGGACATGACGAGGAGTCTCAAATGGTCGAGACATAAAGATTGATATATTGGAAGCCTATGTTTGACTCCGAATCACTCCGGTGAAATTGGGAATTTTACCGGAGTACCGGGGGGTTACCGGAACCTCCCGGGGGGTCAATGGGCCTTGATGGGCCTTAGTGGGAAAGAGAAAAGGGGGCCATAGTGCTGGCCGCACCTTCCCCCCTTCCCTAGTCCTATTAGGACTAGGAGAAGGGGGCGCCCCCTCTCTCTCTCCCTTCCCACTTGGGGAAACCTAGTTGGACTAGGATTTGGGGGATCCTACTCCTAGTAGGAGTAGGACACCCCTGGCGCACCTCTCCTTGGCCGGCCAGCCCCTCCCTTCCCTCCTTTATATACAGGGCAGGGGCACCCATGACACACAAGTTGATCATAGAGATCGTTCCTTAGCGTGTGCGGTGCCCCTTCCACCAAACTACACCTCGAATATACCGCTGCGGAGCTTAGGCGAAGCCTGCGCCGGTGGAACATCATCATCGTCACCACGCCGTCAGGTCGACGAAACTCTCCTCAACACTCGGCTGGATCGGAGTTCGAGGGACGCCATCGAGCTGAACGTGTGCAGAACTCGGAGGTGCCGACGCTCGGTACTTGGATCGGTTGGATCGGGAAGAAGTACGACTACTTCCTCTACGTTGCGTCAACGCTTCGCTGTCTGGTCTACGAGGGTACGAGACAACACTCTCATCTCGTTGCTATGCATCACCATGATCTTGCGTGATCGTAGGAAAATTTTTGAAATTACTACGTTACCCAACAGTAGGAACCAATATGGGCATCCAGGTTCCGCTATTGGTTATTGACCGAGAATGGTTCTAGGTCATGTCTACATAGTTCTCGAACCCGTAGGGTCCGCACGCTTAACGTTTCGATGACAGTTCATTATGAGTTTATAAGTTTTGATGTACCGAAGGTTGTTCGGAGTCCCGGATGTGATCACGGACATGACGAGGAGTCTCGAAATGGTCGAGACATAAATATTGATATATTGGAAGCCTATGTTTGACTTGGAAGGTTCGGATGAAAACAGGACGTTCGAACACCGGGGTTACGGAACCCCGGGGGTCAATGGGCCTTGATGGGCCATAAGGAGAAGAGGAAGGGCGGCCAGGGCAGGCGGGCGCCCCCCCCCTCTAGTCCGAATAGGACAGGAGAGGGGCGCGCCCTTCCTCTTCCCCTCCCCAAGTCCTAGTCCAACTAGGAGAGGGGGAGTCCTACTCCGGTGGGAGTAGGACTCCTCCAGCGCGCTTCTAGGGCTGGCCGCACCCCCTTGCTCCTTTATATCTGAAAGGGGGGCACCCTGCAACACGAAGTTGATCTACGGATCGTTCCTTAGCCGCAGCGGTGCCCCCTCCACCATATTCCACTTCGGTCATATCGTCATGAGCTTAGGCGAAGCCCTGCGCCGGTGAAGTCATATCGTCGCGAGCTTAGCGAAGCCCTGCGTCGGTGGAGCATCATCATCGTCACCACGCCGTCGTCTTGACGGAACTCATCCCCGACGCTTTGCTGGATCGGAGCCCGGGATCGTCATCGAGCTGAACGTGTGCTGAACTCGGAGGTGCCGTGCGTTCGGTACTTGGATCGGTCGGATCGTGAAGACGTACGACTACATCAACCGCGTTGTTATAACGCTTCCGCTTTCAGTCTACGAGGGTACGTGGACAGACACTCTCCCCTCTCGTTGCTATGCCATCACCATGGTCTTGCGTGTGCGTAGGAAAATTTTTGAAATTACTACGTTCCCCAACAGTGGCATCCGAGCCTGGTTTTATGCGTTGATGTCATATGCACGAGTAGAACACAAGTGAGTTGTGGGCGATATAAGTCATACTGCTTACCAGCATGTCATACTTTGGTTCGGCGGTATTGTGAGATGAAGCGGCCGGACCGACATTACGCCAGACGCTTACGCGAGACTGGTTTCACCGCTTGAGCACTAGTTGCTTAAAGGTGACCGGCGGTGTCTGTTTCTCTCACTTTAGTTGAACTGAGTGTGGCTACGCCCGGTCCTTGCGAAGGTTAAAACAGCACCAACTTGACAAACTATCGTTGTGGTTTTGATGCGAGGTAAGAACGGTTCTTGCTCAGCCCGTAGCAGCCACGTAAAACTTGCAACAACAAAGTAGAGGACGCCTAACTTGTTTTTGCAGGGCATGTTGTGATGTGATGTGGTCAAGACGTGATGCTATATTTTATTGTATGAGATGATCATGTTTTGTAACCGAGTTATCGGCAATCGGCAGGAGCCATATGGTTGTCGCTTTATTGTATGAAATGCAACGCCATGTAATTGCTTTACTTTATCACTAAGCAGTAGCGATAGTCGAGAAGCAATAGTTGGCGAGCCGACAACGATGCTACGATGGAGATCAAGGTGTCGCGCCGGTGGCGATGGTGATCATGGCGATTGCTTCGGTGATGGAGATCACAAGCACAAGATGATGATGACCATATCATATCACTTATATTGATTGCATGTGATGTTTATCCTTTATGCATCTTATCTTGCTTTGATTGACGGTAGCATTATAAGATGATCTCTCACTAAAATTATCAAGAAGTGTTCTCCCGAGTATGCACCGCTGCGAAAGTTCTTCGTCTTTGAGACACCACGTGATGATCGGGTGTGATAGGCTCTACGCTCAAATACAACGGGTGCAAAACAGTTGCGCACGCAGAATACTCAAAGTTAAACTTGACGAGCCTAGCATATAACAGATATGGCCTCGGAACACGGAGACCGAAAGGTCGAACGTGAATCATATAGTAGATATGATCAACATAGTGATGTTCACCATTGAAATTACTCCATCTCATGTGATGATCGGACATGGTTTAGTTGATTTGGATCACGTAATCACTTAGATGACTAGAGAGATGTCTGTCTAAGTGGGAGTTCTTTAGTAATATGATTAATTGAACTTTAATTTATCATGAACTTAGTCCTGGTAGTATTTTGCAAATTATGTTGTAGATCAATAGCTCGCGTTGTTGCTTCCCTATGCTTTTATATGTTTGTTTTGATATGTTCCTAGAGAAAATTATGTTGAAAATGTTAGTAGCAATGATGCGGATTGGATCCGTGATCCGAGGTTTATCCTCATTGCTGCACTGTAAGAATTATGTCCTTAATGCACCGCTAGGTGACAAACCTATTGCAGGAGCAGATGCAGACGTTATGAACGTTTGGCTAGCTCAATATGATGACTACTTGATAGTGCACCATGCTTAAAGGCTTAGAATCGGGACTTCAAAGACGTTTTGAACGTCATGGACCATATGAGATGTTCCAGAATTGAAGTTAATATTTCAAGCAAATACCGAGTTGAGAGATATGAAGTTTCCAACAAGTTCTATAGCTAAAAGATGGAGGAGAATCGCTCAACTAGTGAGCATGTGCTCAGATTGTCCGGTACTTCAATCGCTTGAATCAAGTGGGAGTTAATCTTCCAGATAAGATAGTGATTGACAGAATTTTCTAGTCACCATCACCAAGTTAGTAGAACTCGTGATGAACTATAATATGCAAGGGATGACAAAAGTAATTCCCAAGCTCTTCGTGATGCTGAAATCGACGAAGGTAGAAATCAAGAAAAGAGCATCAAGTGTTGATGATTGACAAGACCACTAGTTTCAAGGAAAAGGGCAAAGGGAAGAAGGGAACTTCAAGAAGAACGGCAAGCAAGTTGTTGTTCGAGTGAAGAAGCCCAAGTCTGGACCTAAGCCCGAGACTAAGTGCTTTTGCTGCAATGGAACTGGTCACTGGAAGCGGAACTACCCCAAGTATTTGGCGGATAAGAAGGATGGCAAATTGAACAAGAGTATATTTTATATACAGGTTATTGATGTGTGCTTTACTAGTGTTTATAGTAGCCCCTGAGTATTTGATACTTGTTCGGTTGCTGAGATTAGTAACTCGAAACAGGAGTTACAGAATAAACAGAGACTAGTTGAAGGGGAAGTGGCGATGAGTGTTGGAAGTAGTTCCAAGATTGATATGATCATCATTGCACACTCCCTATACTTTCGGGATTAGTGTTAAACCTAAATAAATGTTATTTGGTGTTTGCGTTGAGCATGAATATGATTTGATCATGTTTATTGCAAAACGGTTATTCATTTAAAATCAAAGAATAATTGTTGTTCTGTTTAAATGAATAAAACCTTCGATGGTCATACACCCAATGAAAATAGTTTTCAAAATGGTTATTCATTTAAAGTCAAAGAATAATTGTTGTTCTGTTTAAATGAATAAAACCTTCAATGGTCATACACCCAATAAAAATAGTTTGTTGGATCTCGATCATAGTGATACACATATTCATAATATTGATGCCAAAAGATGCAAAGTTAATAATGATAGTGCAACTTATTTGTGGCACTGCCGTTTAGGTCATATTGGTGTAAAGCGCATGAAGAAACTCCATGCTAATGGGATTTGGGAATCACTTGATTATGAATCACTTGATGCTTGCGAACCATGCCTTATGGGCAAGATGACTAAAGACTCTGTTCTCCGGAACAATCGAGCGAGCAAATGACTTATTGGAAATAATACATACTGATGTATGCGGTCCGATGAGTGTTAAAGCTCACGGCAAGTATCATTATTTTCTGACCTTCACAAGATGATTTGAGCAGATATGAATATATCTACTTAATGAAGCACAAGTCTGAAACATTTGAAAAGTTCAAAGAATTTCAGAGTGAAGTGGAGAATCATCGTAATAAGAAAATAAAGTTTCTACGATCTGATCGTGGAGGAGAATATTTGAGTTACGAGTTTGGCCTTCATTTGAAACAATGTGGAATAGTTTCGCAACTCACGCCACCCGGAACACCACAGAGAAATGGTGTGTCCGAACGTCGTAATCGTACTTTACTTGATATGGTGCGATCTATGATGTCTCTTACTGATTTACCGCTATCGTTTTGGGGATATGCTTTAGAGACGGCCACATTCACGTTAAATAGGGCACCATCTAAGTCCGTTGAGACGACACCGTATGAACTGTGGTTTGGCAAGAAACCAAAGTTGTCGTTTCTTAAAGTTTGGGGCTGCGATGCTTATGTGAAGAAACTTCAACCAGATAAGCTCGAACCCAAATCGGAGAAATGTGTCTTCATAGGATACCCAAAGGAGACTGTTGGGTACACCTTCTATCACAGATCTGAAGGCAAGGTTTTTGTTGCTAAATTCGGATCCTTTCTAGAGAAGGAGTTTCTCTCGAAAGAAGTGAGTGGGGGGAAAGTAGAACTTGATGAGATAACTGTATCTGCTCCCTTATTGGAAGGTAGTTCACCACAAGAAATGGTTCCTGTGACAACTACACCAATGAGTGAGGAAACTAATGATGTTGATCATGAAACTTCAGATCAAGTTGCTACTGAACCTAGTAGGTCTTCCAGAGTAAGATCCGCACCAGAGTGGTACGGTAATCATGTTCTGGAAGTCATGTTACTAGACCATGATGAACCTACGAACTATAAGGAAGCGATGATGAGCCCAGATTCCGCGAAATGGCTTGAGGCCATGAAATCTGAGATAGGATCCATGTATGAGAACAAAGTATGGACTTTAATTGACTTGCTCGATGATCAGCAAGCCATGTTAAATAAATGGATCTTTAAGAGGAAGACGGACACTGATAGTAGTGTTACTATCTACAAAGCTCGACTTGTCACAAAAAGGTTTTCGACAAGTTCAAGGTGTTGACTACAATGAGATTTTCTCAACTGTAGCGATGCTTAAGTCTGTCCGAATCATGTTAGCAACTGCCACATTTTATGAAATCTGACAAATGGATGTCAAAACTACATTCTTTAATGGATTTATTAAAGAAGAGTTGTATATGATGCAACCATAAGGTTTTGTCAATCCTAAAGGAGCTAACAAAATATGCAAGCTTCAGCGATCCATCTATGGACTGGTGCGAGCATCTTGGAGTTGGAATAAACGCTTTGATAAGTGTGATCAAAGATATGGTTTTATATGACTTTTGGAGAAGCCTGTATTTACAAGAAAGTGAGTGGGAGCACTACAAAGCATTTCGATAAGTATATGTGAATGACATATTGTTGATCGGAAATAATGTAGAATTATTCGCAAAGCATAAAGGAGTGTTTGAAAAGAGTTTTTCAAAGAAAGACCTCATAAAACTACTTACATATTGAGCATCAAGATCTATTGAGATCAAGACGCTTGATAAGTTTTTCAATAAGTACATACCTTGTCAAGATTTTGAAGTAGTTCAAAATGGAACAGTCAAAGAAAAGTTCTTGTCGTGTTACAAAGGTGTGAAATTGAGTAAAGACTCAAATCCCGACCACGGCAGTAAAATAGAAAAGAGAATGAAAGTCATTCCCTATGCCTCAGCCATAGGTTCTATGAAGTATGCCATGCTATGTACCAGACCTATTGTATACCTTGCTCTGAATTTGGCGAGGGAGTACAATAGTGATCTAGGATTAGATCACTGGACATTGGTCAAGAACATCCTTAGTGAGGACTAAGGAAATATTTCTCGATTGTGGAGGTGATAAAAGAGCCCGTCGTAAAGAGTTACATCGATGCAAGCTTTTTACACTGATCCAGATGACTCTAAGTCTCAATCTGGATACATATTGAAAGTGGGAGCAATTAGCTAGAGTAGCTCCGTGCAGAGCATTGTAGACATAGAATATTTGCAAAATACATACAGCTCTGAATGTGACAGACCCGTTAACTAAGCTTCTCT
Organism: Aegilops longissima; assembly: GCA_021605205.1. NCBI lineage: Eukaryota > Viridiplantae > Streptophyta > Magnoliopsida > Poales > Poaceae > Aegilops > Aegilops longissima. Next base: position 662,683,330 of record CM038680.1, on the reverse strand, counting down.
CACGAGCAAAACATGATCATACCTTACTACTCTTTGGGTGTTAATCACATAGCGATGTGAACTAGATTATTGACTCTAGTAAACCCTTTGGGTGTTGGTCACATGACGATGTGAACTATAGGTGTTAATCACATACAGATGTGAATATTAGTGTTGAATCACATGATGATGTGAACTAGATTATTGACTCTAGTGCAAGTGGGAGACTGAAGGAAATATGCCCTAGAGGCAATAATAAAGTTATTATTTATTTCCTTATTTCATGATAAATGTTTATTATTCATGCTAGAATTGTATTAACCGGAAACATGATACATGTGTGAATACATAGACAAACATATAGTCACTAGTATGCCTCTACTTGACTAGCTCATTAATCAAAGATGGTTATGTTTCCTAACCATAGACATGTGTTGTTATTTGATTAATGGGATCACATCATTAGGAGAATGATGTGATTGACATGACCCATTCCGTTAGCTTAGCACTTGATCGCCTAGTATATTGCTATTGCTTTCTTCATGACCTATACATGTTCCTGTAACTATGAGATTATGCAACTCCGTTACGGAGGAACACTTTGGTACTACCAAACGTCACAACGAATCGGGTGATTATAAAGGAGTACTGCAGGTGTCTCCAAAGGTACATGTTGGGTTGGCGATTTGAGATTAGGTTTTGTCACTCCGATTGTCGGAGAGGTATCTCTGGGCCTTCTCGGTAATACACATCACATAAGCCTTGCAAGCATTGCAACTAATGAGTTAGTTGTGAGATGATGTATTAAGGAACGAGTAAAGAGACTTACCGTAACGAGATTGAACTAGGTATTGGATACCGACGATCGAATCTCGGGTAAGTAACATACCGATGACAAAGGAACAACGATGTCGTTATGCGGTTTGACCGATAAAGATCTTCGTAGAATATGTAGGAACCAATATGGGCATCCAGGTTCCGCTATTGGTTATTGACCGAGAATGGTTCTAGGTCATGTCTACATAGTTCTCGAACCCGTAGGGTCCGCACGCTAACGCTTCGATGACAGTTCATTATGAGTTTATAAGTTTTGATGTACCGAAGGTTGTTCGAGTCCCGGATGTGATCACGGACATGACGAGGAGTCTCAAATGGTCGAGAAATAAAGATTGATATATTGGAAGCCTATGTTTGACTTGGAAAGGTTCCGGATGAAAACAGGACGTTAGGAACACCGGGGTTACGGAACCCCGGGGTCAATGGGCCTTGATGGGCCATAAGGGAGAAGAGAAAGGGCGGCCAGGGCAGGCCGCGCCCCCCCTCTAGTCCGAATAGGACAGGGAGGGGGCGCCTTCCCTCTTCCCTCCCCAAGTCCTAGTCCAACTAGGAGAGGGGGAGTCCTACTCCGGTGGGAGTAGGACTCCTCCGCGCGCTTCTAGGGCTGGCCGCACCCCCCTTGCTCCTTTATATACGGGCAGGGGGCACCCGAACACGAAGTTGATCTACGGATCGTTCCTTAGCCGTGTGCGGTGCCCCTCCACCATATTCCACTTCGTCATATCGTCATGAGCTTAAGCGAAGCCTGCGCCGTGAAGTCATATCGTCGCGGAGCTTAGGCGAAGCCCTGCGTCGGTGGAGCATCATCATCGCCACCACGCCGTCGTCGATTGAAACTCATCCCCGACGCTTTCTGGATCGGAGCCCGGGATCGCCATCGAGCTGAACGTGTGTGCGAACTCGGAGGTGCCGTGCGTTCGGTACTTGGATCGGTCGGATCGTGAAGACGCACGACTACATCAACAGCGTTGTTATAACGCTTCGCTTTCGGTCTCACGAGGGTACGTGGACGACACTCTCCCCTCTCGTTGCTATGCCATCACCATGGTCTTGCGTGTGCGTAGGAAAATTTTTGAAATTACTACGTTCCCCAACAAAAATATCTCTGCTCATGTAGGGGACAAGGAGGACCTGCTGAGTCTGGGAAAGAGGGTAGTGGTGGACTCGGCGACCTTGGCCTTGCCAAAAAGTGGTCCAACTGGCAATAGTGGAGCCATAGTACCTGTTGGTAACACAGCTGTGATGGTAGAGCAGTTTGAGGGTTCAGAAGATGATCTTGGAAAGAATGATTTAGCTGGCACACCACAGAAAAATGCAAACCGAAACAAATTGAGAGTTGAAGATGGAGGGGCGGTGGATAGTTCTTATGTTAATCTTTCGGCGGCCTCCTCGTCAGAGGACCACCCATCCCAATGAATCTACTAAGTTGGAACTGTTGGGGAGGGGGAACCCTCGGATAGTTCGTGATGTTGCAACACTTGTATAGTCGCATTCCCCCATGTTTGTTTTCTTGTGTGAAACTAGAGAAAAAAAGCAAGTAAAATGAAGAGGATTAGAGGGCACCTCGGGCTCCAAGGATTTGAGGGTGTTGATAGAAATGCACTTAGTGGAGGATTAGCTCTTTTTTGGCATGAATCATATCAGGGTTCGATTTTGGGAATAGATGTTCGGTTCATTGACATATCGGTTCATTGACAGGCGATTAATGGAGACTAACTGTCGTTTACGGTGAACCGCGAGTGATAAACAAGCATTTGATGTGGTCTAAGTTGTAGGCTTTGAAGCAAGTATCGGATCTACCGTGGTTGATTATTACCGACTTTAATGAGGCTTTGTGGAATTTTGAGAACATGTCCTTGACCCCTAGACCTGAAGCTCAAATGGCGGAATTCGTCCGTGATGTGCTCATGACATGTGAACGCGTTGATTTGGGGCTTATTGGAGTCCCTAATGCATATGATAACATCCCTGCAGCCTCTGCTAATGTACGTGTACGCCTAGATCATGATGTTGCAACCAATGAATGGAGAAACATGTTTGCATATGCCTCTGTAAAACATCTAGCATCCCCCGGCTATGACCATGTGCCGCTCCTTCTGAAGTTCTATACGGAGCAGGAGAGTCCCAGATCAAAGGCAAGAAGAATGAGATTTTTTGGGAGCGGGATGTTGGGTTACCGGATTTTATAAAGAATGGCTGGACTGCCTTTGGTGCTATGGATAACTTGGGCCAGATTAATGATGCTCTGAGATCTACCATGCGTCGCTTAGATCATGGGGCAATAATTGATTTGGGAATATGACAAGGGAAATAAATAAATTGCATACTTAGCTAGAGGAGCTGATGAGAATGAATGCTGACAAACGGGAGATAAGAAAGGTTTCCGACAAGTTTAATGAACTTCTTTATAAAGAAGAGATGTTATGCCTACAACGGTCTCGTATCACATGTCTCAAGGAGGGCAATAGGAACACAAAATACTTCTAGAGCAAGTTGATTTGGAGAGCTAGGAAAAATAAAATTTGGGATCTTCATGACAATGATGGTAATGTTTTCACAGACACTAAAACTATGTGTAACATGGCCACCTCTTATATTAAAAACATCTTCATAGTTGATCCATCATTAAATGCCACAACGGTTGTGGACCTCTTTCATGCGGTAATAACAGATGATGAAAATGACAAACGCTGTGCTGACTTCTCCGAGAAGGAGATATCTGAAGCTCTTTTCCAGATAGGACCTTTGTAGGCACTGGGGCCAGATGGGTTCCCAGCGAGATTTTTTCAATGCAATTGGGATGTTTTGCAGGAAAATATTGTTAAGGCGGTCAAAGGATTTTTCAGGACGGGAGTGATGCCGGAAGGGGTTATTGATACTTCTATTTTCTTAATTCCAAAAATTGCTAATCCCACAAAGCTTTTTGAATTTAGGCCCATTAGTTTGTGTAATGTGATTTACAAGGTGGTCTCCAAATGTCTTGTGAAAAGGTTGAGGCCTCTGTTGGATGCTATTATCTCACCAGAACAAAGTGCCTTTGTATCCGGCAGGATGATCACTGATAATGCGTTGATTGCCTTTGAGTGCATCCATTATATCAAGCAGGAAAAAGATCCAACAAAAATCCTCTGTGCATACAAACTTGACCTGTCAAAAGCTTATGATCGGGTAGATTGGAACTTCTTGAGGAAAGTGATGCAAAAGCTAGGTTTTGCTCGTCGATGGATTGACTGGATTATGACTTGTGTCACATTAGTGAGATATTCTGTGAGATCCAATGGGACCCTCTTGGATTCATTTGCACCATCGTGTGGTCTTCAGCAAGGTGATCCACTCTCCCCTTTTTTTGTTTCAATTCATTGCTGACGATCTTTCTGCAATTCTAAAACAGAATGTAGAAGTGGGATTGATTACTCCAATAAAGATTTGTCGACGTGCTTGTCTTCCTTTGTATCTGCATCCTCCGTCGCTGTTCATCATGGTAGTACGTTGTGTTGCCAGGATCCTTGACACGGATATTGGTAAAACCTTGATGAATATGGAAATGCTCAAGTTCTCGAGGGCATGCACAAGCGCTAGGTGTTATCATCGGCACTAACTGGGATTGCTCTCAGTTTCCTCGGTTATGCTATAACTTTTCAAACAGTGGACTCACTATCTACTGTTGAGCTTCTCCCCAGTTACTAAAATCATCCCTTGTGTTGTTTTTAACAAGGTAATCCACATCATCCATTCTAGAATCCGGGCATTTCACATCTTCTGTTTGAGGATGACTACACTTTTGTTCTTTGAGGCGTCGCTGGCGCAAGTTGAACAAGTTAAATCCTGCCTTGATCTCTATCAAATGCCACTGGTCAACTACTAAATTATAATAAATGCTCTATCATGTTTGGGGAGGCATGTCTGGTTAACTCTCAAGAGGACGTCTGAGAAGTTCTAAATGTGATAGTTACAAGCTTTGAGGAGAAGTACCTAGGGCTTCCAACCCCTAGTGGCAGAATGTCTAAAGGTCGGTTTCGAAACCTAGAAGCGCAACTTGTGAAGAGACTGATCCAATGGGGGGATGGACATCTTGCCCATCCTGGCATGGAAGTGTTAATCAAATCCGTGGCTGAGACACCACCAGTTTTCATCATGGGAGTTTTTAAACTACCCTTCACTATTTGCAATGATCTCACAGAGATGGTCAGGAATTTCTATTTGGGAGCCTCTAAAGGACAACTTTAAGTACAATGGAAATTTTGGAAGAAATTACAACAACCAAAGAGCAAGGGTGGTGCAGGGTTCAAAGATTATCGCTTGTTCAATCAGGCCCTTCTAGCTAGACAGACCTGGAGATTGCTAACTAGGCCTGATAGCTTGTGTGCAAGACTGTTGAAAAGTAAATACTATCCAAACGGCAAGCTGGAGGACACGGTTTTTTCGGGCAATGCTTCCTCAACTTGGACTGCAATCAGTCACGGCCTAGATTTTCTCAAGAAAGGTTTAATATGGAGAGTTGGGAACAAAAGGAGTATTCATATATGGAGGGATGCTTGGATCCCTAGGTCCTTTTCATATAGGCCAATTTCAGTTCAGAGTACATGCAGGTACCGTTTTGTGTCACAGCTTCTATGCGACAATGGATCATGGAATTACAATCTGCTCCAGGAAAGCCTTCCTACCATGTGATGTGCAGGAGATTCTAAAAATAAGAGCATCACCGCGGCTTGAAGAGACATACAAATCTACTGCAGAATCTTCGAGCTCAGCTCCAGATGGACATCGGACCTGCTGGAAAGTTATTCGGAAAAGTTTTGTACATCCAACAGTAAAAAACTTTGCATGGCGTGCAGCGGTGAACTCTCTCCCAACTTGGCAAAACAAGAATAAACATAACTTAGAAACTTCACGAAATCTGCCCAATCTGCGAGTGAGAAGAGAAAGATACATTTCATGGATGATGTAAATGCCCTTTGGCGATGCAATTGTGGAAATGCATGTCAATTGTTTGGCGTTTGCCACAGCTAGAGGAAATGAAGAATACGGTTACTGAATGGCTATTGGAGGCGCTCCATCCACTCCCTGAGATTGATAGGTGTATGATAATGATGACACTGTGGCGGGTATGGCATAACCGTAATGAAGTGACTCATAACAAGGATTTGTTGTCAATGGAAGTGTCCAAGCGTTTCCTGATGAGCTACTTGGACTCGCTCTTATCACTTAAGTACTCCGAAGAGGATCTGTTTAAGGGAAAGCCAGTGGTCTCTTATGATCATCTATATGAACCACTTGTGGTATCACCTACACCTCGGTGCATCCCATGGGTGTTGCCAATGGAGGGCTGGACTAAACTCAACACAGATGGTTCTTGGTCAGTTGATGGAAGTGCAGGAGCTGGTATGGTACTACGGGATAATATGGGTCAGATCATTTACACATCATGCAGGGAGCTTTTCTCCTATAGAAACGCTTTGGAAGCGGAGCTTAGTGCATGTATGGAGGGGCTTTCACTTGCCTTTCAGAAAACGGAGTTTCCTATTCATGTGGAGATGGATTCCTGACAAGTTGTGAGCATGATCATTGATGAGTCAACTGATAGATCGATCTTCTCTACACTGGTGAAGGAAATCAAGCATCTGAGGAGCCTCCGTAGAACTACATTTAGTCTTGTTCATCATAGTCAGAATAGTGTTAGCGATTTTTTGGCTAAGTTTGCTAGAACTCAGAGTAGAACTGTCGTTTGGCTTAACTCTGGTTTGTCGGAAGTTATTGAGCTTTGTAATGCAGACCGTGGCATTGAACCCACTTGATTAATACAAAGTTCGCCCGCAAAAAAACGCCACATGGTCCTGACATGTGGGGTCACCTTGTAAAATCAAATGTTTGACGTAAAATTCTGTAAAAATATAATATAGACTTACTTGTAAAAAATATAATACAAACTTATCGGATGGTGTAAGAGAGTTAGAAAATTAGCACTACCACATCTTTTCTTTCTCCTCTCGCAAGGCGACTAGGAAAAGCCTTTTCTCCCCTCGATCTTCATCGGTGAGCCCGTGCATTCGCCTCCCCTCCGCCTGTCGATTCAGGCCCGTGGCGGCGAGGGGATTTCTGGTGTTTCAGATCTGGCTAGTAGATTGGTAGGATTTTAGTCCTCATGGGGGCAGCGTTTGGATGGATGGCGGCGCTTCTTCTTCGAGTCAGTCTTTCGGCCTCCGATCCTCCTTAAGTTTGTTCGTTGGGACGGATTAGACGGAGCTCCGGCATAGATGCCTGACAGCTCCTTGGGGTGGCGAGGTTAGGGTATCTTGTCGTGCGTACGCAAAGAGACGATATTTGGTGTCAGGTTCTTCAGATCAATTCATGGGTGATGACTGCGGCTCCAGGGCAATGGACCTTAGGGGCACGTGCACGAAGACTTCCCGACTGTCATCGACAAAGTCAGGCCGGCTCCGGTAGGGAGCGACGACAACGGTGCGTTGACGGCTCATTCTGACGGCGGCAATGGTCGTTTGGTGGTCCATGGACCTCGATATAATTTTTATTACGTTTGAGGTGTTTTGTACTCAATGCTTGACTCGCGCGCACTACACCTGGTATTTGCAAAAAAAAATGTCCTTGTACTTTCAGACCTCTAAAAATAGGCCCCCGTCAGCAAGAGGTAAAAGTTTGATTTTAAATTGAACTGAATTTGAACTTAAATTTTATTGACGCATTTAATATCCAATCAAAATTACATGAAACGGTGAACAACTTTAGGTGTTTGTATTTACTGGTGTACAGTGTATAATAACAATAAACCAATCAAAATTAAGCGTGCGTCGTTTTTCAAGTCCGGAACTTGGACTTGAGGAGCTTGATGATCTCGCCGTCGACCTGGAAGCTCTTGGAGAGGACGGCGTCGGGGATCTCCGGGTCAGCCCCAAAGAGCGACGGCGCGGCAAGGACAACTCCGGGGAGCTGGCTGTTGAACACGGTGACGGCCCTGGCGGCCTCCTTGCCGGTGTTGAACTGGAAGTGCACCATGCCGCGCGGAATGACGAAGCTCTCCCCCTCCCGCACCACCTTGGAGTAGAAGGTGCCGGCGGTGCTGACGAACCCGACGAGCATCTGCCCGGTGACGACGTGCACGAGCTCGGCGGCGCGCGGGTGGCTGTGCAGCGGGTTGACGCCGCCGGGGGCGAGGTCGACGCGGTTGATGGAGACGCCGAGCGTGTTGAGCCCCGGGAAGGCCGCCACGTTGCCCGACGTGACGCTGGACCCGAACGGGCTCTCGGCCGCGTCGGCTGCGCCCGAGCGCGCCAGCCCCGCGAAGAAGAAGTCGTCGGAGACCACCGCCGACGCCGGCTTGCACGGGAACCCCGGGTACGACGGATGGTCGGCCGAACCGTTGGTGACCGCCGCCACGCAGAAGTCCTGCACCGGCTCCGGGTCCGCCGCGCACGCCGAGACGAGCACGGCGACGGCCACGATCAACAGGAGCACCGGCGACGGCATGATCGAGACACTGGAGCGCGCCATTGCCAACGAGACGTTTTCTTTTCAAAGAGCCGATGAGATTGTTGGTGCGTACGTGTTGTGGTACTGTGGTCACGATGATCGGGGATGGGTGTATATATAACACGGAGAAGAGTTGGGAGGGAGGGAGGGAACAAATGTCAAAGGGGTTGAAGGGTTCAAAAGCTCACTAAAGTCTCCCTTCATTTCGTACCGAGACGTGGACATGTCTTGTTGGAAGTTTCCGTGCATCATCATCGGTAACTAATCGGGGGCACACGCCATGACCAAAGAAAATTCGTATTTTTTGTTTTTTTTTACAGAAGTACAAAATAGACGAAAGTGTTGCAAACAAAGATTTGCGTTTGGTGCAATCACATGAATTTTTGTGCCCTGTAAAAAAATAACAAATTCGGTGCAGACAAACTGCTTTTCTAGCAGCAGCAGGCACCAATTTTATCAATTGTTGAAGAACATGAACCAACAAATTTTCGCACGCAAATCTGTATGTGCATAGTATACTAGTACCATATGTAATTGGCATACTTGTTTCAAATTTTTTTAAAAAAATTAAAATATATGTCTTTTGAATATATTCCCTCCATCCTATAATGTAAGACTTTTTTGACACTTACATTATGGGACGGAGGGAGTATTTTCTAAACTAATTGGTGCAAAGTCCAACCGGGAGCACGGAATCCACGCACGCGTTATCAACGCCTTTTTTTACCACGGTCGCCCTGGCTAATTTGTTAGCTGCGGTTGGTGTTTGGCGACAATCATCTAGATTCTTTTGTCTAAGACGCTTTCAAATCCTAGTGCTTTGGCGACTGGAGACTGGTCGCGTGTTCATCATCGCCATCAGTGACGAACAACAGTGGCTTGACGTGCGCGCTAGGGTGACGAAGATTTTTGGTTGGTGGGGAGAGCGGAGGAGGACCCGGTCGGCCAAGAGGTTTTTTGTTTCTTCTCCAATTGATTGGAAGGTGAACTGCACCACGCGCACACATGTCATGCAGTGCTCACCACATACACAAGCATACCGTTCTTTCTTTCTTTTTTTGTGCGGGAACACAAGCATATGTCGTTGAAGCATGCGTGGGTTGCCCAACATTCTCCATGCAATTTTGGTTCTACTGATTAGTGCATGAAACTTAATGCCACAGTTTTAAAAACCAGATCAGTGACTCAGTGAGGTCCTCGGTTCTGGCCAGTTTCCTAGCTAATTGCTTAGGGCATCTCTAATGCTGTCCGCGGACACAAGGGTTAGTCCACGACACGGATGCGGGAGCCAACCATCCAACTGTGCCCGCATACAGTTCAAAACAAATTTAAACAAACCAGATGAAATTCATGCAACTAAGACGAAATTCATTTAAGTTTGAATGCACTTTGTATAAAAGGACGATATTTTGACCATTTAACTAGAAACTATAAAAAAAGCCTAAACCCTATACCAGACGACCACCTCATAGGCTTGGTCGCCCTACCCTGTCGCACCATCGTCGCCATCCGTCTCGTCGTTCCTCCAATGGCAGAAGGGCGCCGTAGGGCCGCGACAGCCTTGTCCGGCGGCTGCCTACCGCTCGCGGAGGAGCCGCTCCTCCTCCTGCTGCATGGTGCAGGGTCGCCGCGGCCAATGCCGACGACGGGCTTGACCCTACCGGCATTGGCAGAGGAGTCGCTAAGTGACCACTCCTCATCGATCTTGGGAAGCTCGTCGTGAAGGCCCATGCGGCGGCGAGGTCCGGGTCGTTATAGACCATTCCGGCGCCTCTTCGGATTTGGCGAATGATGAGCGGCGTTGCGCCGGTCGTACCGCGCCTGCTCCCATGTCGCACGCTCCTACTCGAAGACGATGACTCCCGAGCCCGAGGGACCGCTGACACTGTTGCCTCTGAGGTAGTGGAGGATGTGGCCCCGTGCCTTCGTGATCACCGGCGATAGTTCCTTCTTGACGGGGGCAGTGGTTGACGCAGGGCGGCGATGTTGGTTCGTCCTTGACGCATCGTCCGATCTGGACGCCGCAGTTGTTCATGGGCTACGTCAGTTGCTCCTTGACGCAGCGCCCGATCTAGACGCCGCGGTTGTGCGGGGCCGACGCCGGTTCCTCTTTGACCCGCCGAAGTGGGGACTCCGGCTCAGGCTTCACGCAGTGGCATCGGGCCCATGTGACGGAGCGAACACTCCGTCATGATCTTCATCTTAGTCCGACAGAGCGGCCTTCGCGAGGTGGCGGAGCCTCTGCTCTAGCTGGTGTTGTGGCATCTAGTCCTCTTCATCACCGGAGGAGATGACAATCTCCTCCTTGCTGAAGGACTCGACCACCGTGGATGCCGCGGGGCCCAGAGAGCGACAGCGGCGGCACCAAGATCCACCCGATGAAGAACTGCCACTGCCACCGCCTCCACCTGCCAGTGCGGAAAAGCACGACTTAGCATTGCCAGTGGAGTTTTGGGCGCTCGGAGTGGAGGTGCATCGCTGGCTCGCTGCTTAAATACCAGCGGCCACGGCTAGGCGAGGGGGTGGTCAGCCCGCTTCAATGCGGCACATCGGTCGAAGTTGGTTCCCGTGACGCGATGTCCGCATTGAAGCGGTGATGCCCAAGAGGTCGCGCCCGTCAGCACCGCCCCCACGTCCGGTCACGTCATGCCGCATCAATGCTGGTTGTTGCATACTCATGGCCAGCATGACTGTGGCGCGAGCGTTCAATGAAAAACCAGGGGTTTAAGGGTCCCTTACAAACCGTACCTCTCTTTACCTAAAAAAAAGCACACTCTCTTTCCCTGAAAAAAAAACTAACTCTTTTCACAAAAATATACAAACCTTAGGGCGTCTTTGATTCGTAGGATTTTGAAAATGTAGGAATAGGAAAAGTATAGGATTGAGGTGGCATGTCAACTTGAATCCTATAGTATTAGCAAGGAGTGTGATATTACATGGAAAACAAAAGAAATGTAAAAGGAGGTTGGAGTGGATGTTAGGTTTCCCATGAAATGTAGTACAAAAGATTTCATAGGAAAAATTCCTATGGGATCCAATCCTATGAATCAAAAGGCCAACATAGGAAAAATTCCTAAGGATTTCAATCCTCTAGAAATCCTATAGAATTCCTTTGAATCAAAGGAGCCCTTAGCTCTGAACATTTGATCAATCAATGATTCAACAGAGGGACATATATTTTCCTCTTCTTATGCGATTCCAACGCAAATTATTTCTTTATCTATATATACTATACAGTCTATATACTCTATAGTCTATACTCACTGGGCTACAATCGCAACTAGCTAATTGCACAACTGATCACAGACCGGACAGAGGCACAAGATACAGCAGAGAATGGATATATATACAGATAAAGAGGAATACACCTAGTGCTTCCACACGTAGACCTATACTGCAAGACCTGTATACTGAAGATGATGCGAGCTAGGAGCTGCCGTGGGACCTGGCCGACGACACAGACTGCGCCGAGACAGAGGCCGTCGGACTGTGCACCTCCCTCTCCGAGTTGCCGGCCCGGGCCTTCCCGCTGATCCTGCTGATGCTGTCCTGTGCGATTTCAATGAACCAGTCGTCGCTCGGAAGCACGCTGCAGCAGAGATTGGCAATGCTGCTATGTCAGATTCAGACACAAGTGCTAGTATCTCCAAATTTAACTGGCTTGAACAGAATTTATTAGGCACTGGGTCACTGGGATGGAATGTTGAAATTGGATAAACGGTTAGAATTTACCTATCAGGATCCAATCCGGTAGCAGAGAATGCTGCCATCCCTCTATCAATTATGTTCAGTATGACATTGTGCACGTGCCGGGACAAGAACCGGCCTTGCCCGAAAAGGATGACAAACTGCATGTCCAGGTAGAACTGGGAAAGAAGAATGTGTTACAAATAAATTGGTAGCGTAAAATTGCGAGGGACAAAAGGAGCTTACCTGCTGAAGTCCAAGGGGGCCGAGAGCCCTTGGCCCCTCTTCGATTTCCTCCCAGAAGCTCTGGTCATCTGAGAGCCACAGTATGACTGTTTCAGTCAGCCGCATCATCAGCAACGTAGCAAACCTTTCCCTGCCAACAAACATCTCTGCAGCGATGCTCGCCATTCTGTTCAGTTTTGTGTATAATTCCTGCAATGTGGACTGCAGATGAGATACCGCAAAAGGAAATAGTTTCTTGGGCAAGTTTACTAAGCAACGAGGTGCAGCTGACCACTCAAGCCTCATGACTTGTTATCTGAAATCTGGCAAAACACTACTCTATCCAATTTGAAACATGTTCAAATGGCTAGCATTTCTCTAAGTCATTAAGGTAACAAATTTTCTCGAGATTCGTCTGTCCTTCCATACAATAAAAATGTAACATCTAGGACTAGATACAATGCATTTACTATACATATACAAGCAAGAAAGTATCACTGGATCATAAATTCATAAATAATAGACTTATTCACCGTACAACTATCATTAAGAGTCAAACTGCCATTAAAATCCACCAAGAATCAACATTATATGGAAGGTAGTCTGGCCAAAAATAAAATTTAACAGAAGATCCAATAACCAGCATGGTGACACTTGCCATGGTGGACCATGTTCTTCAAACCAATATTAAACATAAGGTTTATCGATCAAGTTTTTAAGGGCAGAAACTTGTAGTACCTGAAAAATTAGAGATGGAACCCATTCTGTCTCTTCAGCATTATTGTCCATATTGATGTACATTTCTGCGCTCAGATGGGTGTCACCTTCTTCCGTGAATATAAGATCAAGAGCATGCTGCCTGCAGAAACTATCTCTAAGTTTATCCACCATATGTTGCAGCTTCCTTTTCCATTCACGTTGCTCTGCACGGTTTTGCTTGTCTGGACCCCTTATACGCATACTACCCATGCTGGCCTGGTTTACAGACGAGAGCTTCATAGCTGCTCTAGGTAACAACTCCTCAGCAAGTAAGGATGCATTGGCTAACAATGCTAATTGCTGCTCCTCAGTCTCTGCCATGCGAATGATCTTATTTCCTAAACCTTCCAAATTTGCTTCATCATCCATTGAGCCCGGCAGTGCACTCACGAGCAAATCGACATATGTATTGAATATTTTCAGAAGCCCATCCATTATAGAACCACCCAACTGCAAGCTAAGAAGTGGCCCAACATCCTCAAAGAAATCCTGCAAAAAATACCATTAGTTATCATTGCATATGGATCCTACAAAAACAGGGGACAGTAAATATTTTGTAGAAAATTATTAAATCATATTAATAGTATCTCTCGAAGCAAAACATAGTAATTAATCAGCTGCCATATGCTTAAAGGGCGGGACAAAGATACCCCAATTAATGTAGCTTGAAAGTTGAAGCATCTGACAATAAATAGATAGTTACCTGAACCATTGAATTGAACCGATGGGCACTGCTTGAGAGCTTCGGCTGGAGTGCCAAATTACCAGCAGATGCTCTAGCAAATGTCCTTATACCAGTTGGAGGATAGATTAGAGCCCAGTCATCAGCTGCCGCTAATGCAGAAGTACTCTCTTCGATTCTCCTCAAATTGGAATCTAATGCTTGCTCAACACAGGGTCTGAACTGTTTCAACAGAACTGCTGAAAGTGACAGACCACGAGCTTCTAACAAGGAGGTATAACCAAGTGCTATCTGAACACACTCGGCAGCAGCTCTTAAGCCCCCAGCTGCTGCACAAGATCCTAAAGCATGCCTCTTCACAAGCAAGGTAAACTCCATTGCCTGCTTAGTAGCCCACGTAACTAGTTCAGATGCATAGGATGGTTCATCACCAAACACTTCCATAGAGTCACTGAGAGCATTAGCTATGACAGAGAAAACATGCTTTGCAAGAGACGCGGTGTAAGCCACACTATGCGCTGTGCTAGACGGACGTGTTGTTTGTATTTTGGACTGAAGCCTTTGGTTATGTGCACTGAGCAACAAACTATGAGCACGAGGTCCATCACCAAGCCGCTTGAGAGCAGAAGCTGCAGCACGAAGTTCAACGCCACAAGTAGAAGACTGGCAGGCAGCTTCAGCAAGCTGATCTGACAGCTTCTGACGATTATCAGAGATAACCCCCTTCAAAGCAACAATGTCAGCTGTGGCAAGAGTCTGTTTCTTTTCTGCATCAACAGCAATTCGTTCTGCTTCATCCAGGGCAGCCAGTGCTTCATCCACTCTTCTCTCAGCTAGCAAGACATCAAGCTTGTCGGGAAAATCTATATGCCATTTCTGTATTTCTGAAAGCTCCTGGTATTCAACAGTGGAGATGTTCTCTTCTGCGGAATCTTCAGGTCCCATAATCAAGGAATCAATCTGAATCCCTTCGGATAGACCATGAATTAGAGCCGACTCTGTATTTAGCAGATTTCTGATAGATAGCAGCTCCCTTTCAAGTTCAGATATCTCCTTTGATGTTCTGATAACCAGGAGAGTAGTTTTCAGACATTGCTTTTCAAAGCCATGTGTAGTGGAAAGGAAGAACACAAAGTTGGGAAGTGACAGAAAAGCAATAATATGAAATTTCCTGAGTGTACAAATATAGTGCATGCCATAAAATTCAGGATTTATGAATAGAACGTTGCCGTAAATGGACACGAAAATTAAGAAGCACCATCCACTCAGAACAATAGAAGAACTGTTATTAAGAAATTGATGGCTTCATACTGTTCTCAAGCAATCATTGGAAACTTGGAATGTGTTTCTTTCATCTCAGAAGTGCTGTTACGCATATAGTCGTATTGACTGCAGAACTTGAGAGACCAAATTATGCAGTAGGACATGCTAGGGCACAAACCATTTTAGAAAAATAAAAACAGGGGAAGGGGGAATTTATCAGACACAAGTACACTGCACTCCAGAAAGATACTCTGTTGGTTGAGATTAAATATCAGCAGCTGATTTCACACATGATGAATACAGCATAATTAAGTGTATACACTTGAACGCACCTGATGAACGCAGCATAATTAGCATATACACTTGTACGCATCTCTTCAGCAGAAGCCTTCTTTAGGTCTTGCAGATAAGAACACAGGTGCCTTATTTCCTGTCATAAATTTTGAATATTAGCCATGGTTCATTTTCCAAAGCATCTGGTGCTTTAATATTTCAACAGGCCATTCAAGAACAATACGCTTCAAAGCGGCGCCATTCGAAAGGGTGAGTCTGCCTAAGAAGCACATGTCCATCACATGGTGCAACAACAGTGTTCATTCATAAACATGATTTTACCTAGGATTCAAGATCGTTCACTAAATTGATGGGAGGAGTCGACCTCTCCGCTCAGCAGAAAGCCCAGTAGCAGGGAATTATAATCTGCCATGCGTTTCCGAGGTCTACCTTCAGTTGAGGAAACACCTCCAACATCCAAATTGACTGTGTTAAGCAAGTAGTACTACTCCAACTGTGGCCCTAACCCATAACAACAGGTACAAGATCCTAACGCCAACGCGTGATAGAAACAGAATTTCTCACAGAAAAGCTGCAGGATCGAAAGGTAACGCATAATAATTAGGTAGGAAGTTGCATTCCCTTTTCCATTTTTAGTGAGGCAGAGGTAACCGTCAGCTCCAAACCAACACACGTGCCCGCCCGCCCGCCCGCACGCGGATTACCCCACGAGGAGCAGCACGACATCCCTCTCTGCTTCGGTGCCTCCTCCAAAGCTGCTCCACTAGTATAGTGCACAAAACAAAAACAAAACAAAAAAACTCGTCTCCCCCCGGATCATGTCGTGCACAACGCAGCGGCAGCGCGATCGATGGCGATTTCTACCAGGAGGAACTCGCATCGACGCATAAGAAAGTACTACTCCTGCTACTACTATCTCGGAACACGGAAGAAAGCCCTTCCCGGCGGGCGGTCCCTCCCTCCCATGAGTCGCTCACCTTCTCGGTCATGGTCTGGCACTTGGACTGCACGTACGAGTCGGGGTCGAACTTGTCGGTCTTGAAGATCTTGAGCTTGTCGGCGAGCTGCACCCCGGCGCCCCCGCCGACGCCGCCCGCCGCCGCGGCGCCCGCCGGGAGCACGCCGGAGTGGCCGGCCGGGCGCGACCGCGACGACCTGGCGGCGCCCGACGCCATCGGAGGCCAGCGGGCGAAGAACGACGGGCCTCCCTCCCTCCCCGCGGGATCCAGAAGCTTCTAGAAGCGGGCGGGGGGCTGGCGCGGCGGCCGTGTGTGTTTGATTCCTGCGACACACGAGGGGCGGGTTGGTTGGTCCGGGATTTTGGATTTTCTCGCTCGAGTTTTTTAGGCAGGGGAATGGCTTTGGGAATGGAGACACACAGACTTTTTTTTTATGGAGAGACACACAGACTTGTTGTGCCCGACAGCTGTGTGCGATAGGGGAAAGATCGATGAAAGTGGCGTGGGCAACTTTTTTTTCTCCTTTTTTTTTGAAATTGGCGTGGGCAACTTGGGATCAGATTGTATGATCGTTGGTGGTTCCCTTTAAAAACCATGCTGCGATCAACTCAATCAAAGCAAATTAAATTTCATAAAAAGCTCGACTAACTAAATTTTCCTTGTCTTTTCTACACACACCCAAATCAAATCAGATCTTATCAATTTTAAAAAAAACTTAATTAAATTAAATTATTCCCTGCCTTTCTTATCCATACTCAAGTCAAATAAAAAAATCTTCTCAAGATAAAGAATACTCCCTCCTTTTTTTTTGAGAGAGTCAAGAGCTTTATTAATTTAACCAGCGGGATTACAATCCTTCATCACATAGGCCGTGAGGAAGGTCGGAACATAGTTGATCCAAATACACCGACGTCTAGAGGAGTTACATTGTTTAGCACAAAGATGAGCTAGTTCGTTCGCTTCCCTCTGAATGAAGGACAATAGAAACTCCTCAAAATTCCCGCAAAGCTCTTGGATTTCCTTAATCATGGTAGCTATCTCCTAGCGGTCATTCGCTGGAGAATCCCACAGTTTAACCACAATTTGGGCATCAGTTTCCATATGCACTTTCCTATACCTCGAATCAAACGCAAGCTGGGCGCCATCTCGTATTGCATACACCTCCATGGACATGGCAGAAAGTCCATTCTCATACCAAATTGCCTGAGCACGAATTAGCTTTCCTTCGTGGTCGCGCACACATAGTCCCGTGCCTCCCTGAAGGGACTCCTCTTGAAACGAGCCATCTACATTTATCTTCAGGGTGGCTTGGTCCGGCGGCTTCCATCTCTGTACCTCCTTATTGGCGACTATTGTCATCTTTTTCCCGGTCGCCGGTAGATCAGCAGCAACATCTGTTGCCCATTTAACTGATTGCATCAAGGATCTTGTGGTCTCACCATGTGTGCGTGCATTTCTTTCTTTCCAGACAGCCCAGGCACCACATAGAATTACACATGCATCTGACTGCTTAACTGACGTAGCTTGCTTGACCTCCTGCCAGAATAATTTTTCCCAAGTACAGTTAAACAAGGCATGGCGGATGCTTTCCTCTCGGCCACAAGCTTCACAGAATGCTATTCGCTCAATATGTCTCCCGCAAAGAACAGCTTGAGTTGGGACATACGCTTTGATCACCCTCCACCAAAAATTCCTTACCTTCGGCTGTACTGGGAGTCGCCACAGTTTCCTCCAGAACCCCCTCTCCTGCCCCTCTGAGCTTGATACTGAAACTGTATCACGTCGTAACGCGACCATCATCTTGTATGCTGAACGCAGTGAGAAATTCCCAAATCGATCCGGGGACCATGCCCAGAAATCTTCCTGTGCTTTCCCAATCGGTATATGTGTGATCATGGAAATATCAGGCTCCACAAAGTTTGATCCAAGGACTTGCATGTCCCAACATCCATTGTCATCATCTATCAATTCGTTCACAAGTGAAATAGAAGCATTTGGTAGTCTGACAATTGGCCTTTTACTGTGACTTTCAGGAATCCACGGATCATCCCAAATCTTAACGGAATTGCCGTCACCGATCCTTCTAATCAGCCCCTCCTTAAGTGCCTCTCTGCCATGTAAGATAGCTCTCCAAGTATGAGATGAATTTCTTTTGTTTTTTGCTTCCATAAACTCACAATCGTGAAAGTATTTTCCTTTTAGGATCCTTGCACATAATGAATTGGGGTTCGTAATAAGTCTCCAACCTTGCTTAGCCAGCATAGCTTGGTTGAAGATTTGTATGTCTCTAAATCCCATACCCCCTTCACTCTTCGGTATTGCAATATCGATCCACTTCCTCCAATGCATTTTCCTCTTCTTCTCATCTCCTCCCCACCAAAATCGAGCTAGCAGACTGGTTATCTTTTTACACATATTTTTTGATAACCGAAAGCAGCTCATGGAAAAGGTTGGGATCGCTTGACACACTGATTCAACTAACACTTCACGACCTGCACTGTTTAACAATTGTGGTGTCCACCCATTACATAGTTTTTTATGGAAGATATAATACCTTCAAATTGCTCATCCGTCGATCTACCAAGGGCTGTGGGGAGCCTCAAATACTTTTCCATCAATGCCTCTGTAGCAATACCAGATCCATCATGCACACTCCTTTTCATATCTTCATCACAATTTTCACTAAAGAAGATTGCAGACTTTGTTCTGTTTACTAGTTGTCCTGACCCCCGCCGGTAAATTTCCAATATGTCATGAATCCTCCTAGCTCCTGCCTGGGAGGCCTGTGTAAAGATTAGGCAATCATCAGCAAATAGAAGATGTGTGATCCATGGGGCATGGATCCCCACTCTAATACCTCTGATCAAGTGTCATGTATCGACAGACTTCAACAGGCTAGTTAGTCCTTCAGGGCACATTAAAAATAGGTAAGGAGAAATCGGGTCCCCTTGACGTATACCCTTCGAAGGCCTGAACACCTCCGAAAATCTCCCATTTACTCGGACCGGGAAAGACACCGTCTCCACACACGCCATTACTCTGTTAATCCACATATCCGCAAAGCCTTGCTTCTGCATAATGGCCCTCAAATATGCCCACTCAACCTTGTCATAGGCCTTGGCCATATCTAACTTGATTGCACAATCACCGCTCTTCCCCTTTTTTTTCTTTTCAAGTAATGGATACATTCATAAGCAGTAAGTACATTATCTGAGATTAGTCTCCCCGGCACAAAGGTGCTTTGCTCCTCAGAAATGATCTCTTCCAGCATAGGTCGAAGACGGAGTGCCAAAACTTTTGAGGCTATTTTATACAGTACATTGCATAGGGATATAGGTCGGAATTGTGTAAGGCTTTGTGGATTCTTCACCTTAGGAATTAGGACCAACACTGTACTGTTTACCACATCCGGCATTACTCCAGACTCAAAGAATTCCTTTATAGCATGACATACCGAACTCTTAAGGATGTGCCAATGCTTAATATAGAAGCCGGCCGTGAATCCTTCCGGACCTGGCGACTTGTTCGGATGCATCATGAATAGGGCTCTTTCAACTTCCGAATCAGTAACTGTTGCACACAGTTGTTCATTCATTGTTTCAGTCACTTTCGGCTCAACAAAGGAAACTATCTCTTCTGGATTAGTACCCTGCTGCGCTGTGAACAGGTTCTGATAAAATACATTTGCAGCACTTTGCAGCCCCGCTTGTATTGTGATTATTGAACCATCTTCCAACTCAAGAGATTTTATTTTATTTACACGGGCACGCTCTCTCGTCTGCGCATGGAAAAACCCTGTGTTTCGGTCCCCTTTAGCAAGCCAATCAACTCTCGAACGTTGTTTTTCCATTGCTTCCTCTCTCGCTAACAACTCTGAAATCCTTCCCATCAGCCTTTTCTCCTCTGCGGATGGTCCTTGCCAAAGTGAATTTGCTCTCAGATTTTCTAATCTTGCACGCATGGGTTTGAGTTGTTTTTTAACAGATCCGAACTCCTCTGTACTCCAGCTTTTTAACCTCTCCTTTACACCTCCCAACGCATCAGAAACCTGTTGTAGATTGCCCACTGTTGGTATCCATGCATTTTCAACTGTTTGCATGTAATTACCGTGTCTAGTCCAAGCATTCTCGAACTTGAAAGGTCTCGCTCCACCGTCAGCTTGTGCCCAATCCGATTTGTTTATACCGATCAGTAGGGCACAGTGATCAGATTTTGTCGTCTGGACATGGGTCACCGTCGTGTTATCAAACAATTCCATGAACCGATCGTCTCCTAGCCCACGATCCAATCTAACCTTGACATTCCTATCTCCATGTTGTCGATTGTCCCAGGTAAATGGGAGACCCGAGTACCCCAGGTCCGTGAAACGGCAATGGTTAACCGCCTCTCGGAAGCCATCCATCATCCACTCCTCCCTCTGTAAATCACCAAAGTGTTCATTCTCTTCTAGGACTTCATTGAAATCACCCCCACACAACCATGGGTGATCATATTCTCCGTTGAGGTAGGTTAACAACTCCCAACTTCTCTTTCTCCTTGATCTCGTCGGCTCTCTGTAGAAGCCTGTAAACCGCCACTCTCCATTCCCCAAAACATCGTTCTAGACAGTCACATCAATATGCGTTCTACTGTATGATTTCAGGCTGACCACAAAGTCATTATTCCAAAATAGTACAAGACCCCCACTCAGGCCCTCGCTCTTCACACCAAATGCATGTCTGAATCCCAACCCGAATCTCAAATCCTGCGCTCTCGTAGCAGAAAGTTTGGTTTCCGAGAGAAAAACCAAACACGGGCGATGCAACTAAACTAAGTTGCATATTTCTTGAACTGTCTCGGACCGCCCGCAACCCCGACAGTTTATACTTTGGATATTCATTGCCCCCGGCGGTCACCCTCGAGGGGTGTCGCTGATCCAACTTGATTTTCCAGCGTGCCATCACTCTCAGTTACAGATCCACCTTCCCCTTTATGCTTCTTCCTGTTAGCATTTTTCTGGGGCGTGGTACTTGGATTTCCACCACTGTAACCATCAACCAAGTTTGCAACACTGGCTACCTTTGACTGATTGTTAGTAGGGACTATAGATAGATCCACATTTTCATTACCTCCATCCACTGCAACAGAGTCCATCGCTAGTCTCTTCCTTGCCAGCGGATCCCTCTCCACCATATCAACATCTTTAGTTGTCAAAGCTGGATCATGCTGCTCTATTTGTTGTCCTTTCTGCTCACCTTGCATCCAGGAATTTGCATTCCATCTCCAACTACCAGGACCATCATATTTTGACGTATTTCCTTCCGATACCATCCACTCTTTATCAGGTCCATTCCCTCTCCCGAACCCTCTGCCGAATGGTGTACCCCCTCTACCTCTTCCTCTGTCTCCCCCAGCTCCACGGCCACCACTCCGGTTCTTCCAATTGATGACCCACAAGTATAGGGGATCTATCATAGTCCTTTCGATAAGTAAGAGTGTCGAACCCAACGAGGAGCAGAAGGAAATGATAAGCGGTTTTCAGCAAGGTATTCTCTGCAAGTACTGAAATAAGTGGTAACAGATAGTTTTGTAATAAGATAATTTGTAACGAGCAACAAGTAACAAAAGTAAATAAAGTGCAGCAAGGTGGCCCAATCCTTTTTGTAGCAAAAGACAAGCCTGGACAAACTCTTATAATAGGAAAAGCGCTCCCGAGGACACATGGGAATATCATCAAGCTAGTTTTCATCACGTTCATACGATTCGCGTTCGGTACTTTGATAATTTGATATGTGGGTGGACCGGTGCTTGGGTGCTGTTCTTACTTGAACAAGCATCCCACTTATGATTAACCTCTATTGCAAGCATCCGCAACTACAACAAAAGTATTAAGGTAAACCTAACCATAGCATGAAACATATGGATCCAAATCAGCCCCTTACGAAGCAACGCATAAACTAGGGTCTAAGCTTCTGTCACTCTAGCAACCCATCATCTACTTATTACTTCCCAATGCCTTCCTCTAGGCCCAAATAATGGTGAAGTGTTATGTAGTCGACGTTCAAATAACACCACTAGAGGCTAGACAACATACATCTCATCAAAATATCGAACGAATACCAAATTCACATGACTACTAATAGCAAGACTTCACCCATGTCCTCAAGAACAAACGTAACTACTCACAAAGCATATACTAATCAGAGAGGTATTAATATGCATATAGGATTTGAACATATGATCTTCCACCAAATAAACCAACTAGCATCAACTACAAGGAGTAATCAACACTACTAGCAACCTACTAGTACCAATCCCGGACTTGGAGACAAGAATTGGATACAAGAGATGAACTAGGGTTTTGAGAGGAGATGGTGCTGGTGAAGATGTTGATGGAGATTGCCCTCTCCCGATGAGAGGAGCGTTGGTGATGACGATGGCGATGATTTCCCCCTCCCGGAGGGAAGTGTCCCCGGCAGAACAACTCTGCCGGAGCCCTAGATTGGTCCCGCCAAGGTTCCGCCTCGTGGCGGCGGAGTTTCGTCCCGAAAGGTTGCTTATGATTTTTTTCTCGACGAAAGGCCTCATATAGAAGAAGATGGGCATCGGAGGGCCACCAGGGGGCCCACGAGGTAGGGGCGCCCCACCCTCGTGGCAGTGTGGGGCCCCTCCGTGAACTTCTTCGGCTGGAGATTTTTTATTATTTCCCAAAATGACTTTCGTGGAGTTTCGGGACTTTTGGAGTTGTGCAGAATAGGTCTCTAATATTTGCTCCTTTTCCAGCCCAGAATTCCAGCTGCCGGCATTCTCCCTTCTTATGTAAACCTTGTAAAATAAGAGAAAACATGCATAAGTATTGTGACATAACGTGTAATAACAGCCCATAATGCAATAAACATCAATATAAAAGCATGATGCAAAATGGACGTATCAACTCCCCCAAGCTTAGACCTCGCTTGTCCTCAAGCGAAAGACGATAACGATAAATATGTCCCCATGTTTAGAGGTAGAGGCGTCGATAAAAATAAAATACGGACATGAAGGCATCATGATTATTCTCATAACAGCAACATAGATAAATATTATCATATGATTACTTATGTTCAAGTAATAATCCATTCACAATGCAGAGTACGAATCATAAACTTTATTGAGAACCAACAAACTATAATCTCAGTCATTGAAGCAATTGCAATTTACCATAACATCAGAAAGAGTCTATGTCAGAGCTTAATAGAAAGTCCACATACTCAACTATCATTTAGTCTTTCATAACTACTAACACTCACGGGATACTTGTGTTTACAGAGTTTTAATCGGACACAGAGAAAGACAGGGGCTTATAGTTTCGCCTCCCAACCTTTTACCTCAAGGGTAATGTCAACAATAATAACTCATGCCCCCTACATCCAATTAGATATATCAATCAGGATCTTTACAACACACTGTGCTTGCCAAAGGATAAAATGTAAAAAGGAAAGGTGAAGATCACCATGACTCTTGCATAAGGTAGAAGATAATAATAAAATATAGGCCCTTCGCAGAGGGAAGGAGAGGTTGCCATGCGCTTTATGGTTGGATGCACAAAATCTTAATGCGAAAGAACGTCACTTTATATTGCCCCTTGTGATATGAACCTTTATTATGCAGTCCGTCGCTTTTATTTCTTCCACATCACAAGATCGTATAAAGCTTATTTCTCCCACACCAATCAATCATACATATTTAGAGAGTAATTTTTATTGCTTTGCACCGACGACAACTTACTTGAAGGATCTTACTCAATCCATGGGTAGATATGGTGGACTCTCATGGCAAAACTGGTTTAAGGGTTTTTGGAAGCACAAGTAGTATCTCTACTTGGTGCTAAGAATTTGGCTAGAACGAGGGGGAAAGGCAAGCTCAACATGTTGGGAGATCCATGACAATATACTTTATCTCAGATATAAGAAAACATAACCCATTACGTTGTCTTCCTTGTCCAACATCAACTCTTTAGCATGTCATATTTTAATGAGTGCTCACAATCATTAAAGATGTCAATAATAGTATATCTATATGTGAAACCTCTCTTTCCTTATTACTTCCTATTAATTGCAATGATGACCAAAACTATGTTTGCCAACTCCCAACAACTTTCAATCATCATACTCTTCTATGTGAAGTCATTACCCTCAATAAGATCAATATGAACTCTTTGTTTCTTTTTATTCTTTTTCTCTTTTCTTTTATTCACTCAAGATCATGGAAAAATAGTTAAGCCCTTGACTCAACACTAATGTTTATTATATAGCTCACGGACTCGATTACATAGAGAGATCATAAAGCAAAAACTCAAAAACTAGATCATGCAATAAACTTTATTCTACTAGATCAAGATACTACTAATAGGATCGAACTAAGAAAAACGGTAAAGATAGGAGATGTGGTTGTGATACGATACTGGGGCACCTCCCCCAAGCTTGGTAGTTGCCAAGGGGAGTGCCCATACCCATGTGATTATGTATCCTTTGCTGGTGAAGAAGGTGGTGGTGATGGATAGTCGCACATCGAGCATAAGAGGTCCTCCAACTTGCGAATAATGCCCTTGAGTGCAACGATATGCTCCTTCAACAAAATATTTTCACTTGTGAGATACTTGTTTTGAATACGAGCTAACTCAATCATCTTGAAAGCTTCGATTTCAGTTGGGGTGAGAAAGTTGTGAGCAAGTTGGAGGGTGTCTTCTGCTGCTGGAGCTTGGTCCTCCATGGCCTTCTTGATCCCTTCATCATTGTTGATCTCCATGGGTTCTTCCCTCTTCAGATCTATCTTCATTAGCCAAGCATCTTTGTCACCATTGTTGGAGGAGGGGGACGACATGATGCATGGCCTTGACAACCCTGGCAGAAAACAGCTCGAAACAAGAACAGAGGATAATTGCGTGATACGGTGGTCAAAACCTTCGGGAGAATATATAATGAATTTGTACCGACCAAAATACGTATCATGCAAGAAAACGGAGTCCAGAAGGCACACAAGGTGCCCACGAGGCAGGGGGGCTCCCTCCACCCTCGTGGGGCCCTCGTGTCCTTCCCGGACTGCTACTTATTTTTCTATTTTTCTAAACATTCCAAAACGGAGAAATATTGCCTTAAAAACTGTTTTGGAATCGGTTTACTTACCGTACCACATACCTATTCCTTTTCGGAGTCTGAAACATTCTGGAAAGTATCCCTTATGTATTCCTCCGGGGTTATGGTTTCAATAACATTGGTTTCAACATTTATAGGATTACCTGAGATATAGTGTTTGATTCTTTGACCGGTTACCACCTTCGGATTTGAGCCTTCGAAGTTGTTGATTTTTATGGCACCGGAACGATAGACCTCCTCGATAACGTAGGGGCCTTCCCATTTAGAGAGAAGTTTTCCTGCAAAAAATCTTAAACGAGAGTTGTATAGCAATACATAGTCACCTACATTAAACTCACGCTTTTGTATCCTTTTGTCATGCCATCTTTTAACTTTTTCTTTAAATAACTTGGCATTTTCATAAGCTTGGGTTCTCCATTCATCAAGTGAGCTAATATCAAATAACCTCTTCTCATCGGCAAGTTTGAAATCATAGTTGAGCTCCTTAATAGCCCAATATGCCTTATGTTCTAGTTCGAGAGGTAAATGGCATGTTTTTCCATAAACCATTTTATACGGAGACATACCCATAGGATTTTTATATGCAGTTCTATAGGCCCATAATGCATCATCAAGTTTCTTGGACCAATTCTTTCTAGACCTATTGACAGTCTTTTGCAAAATTAGTTTGAGTTCTGTATTACTCAAATCTACTTGACCACTAGACTGTGGGTGATAAGGGGATGCAATTATATGATTAACATCATACTTAGCAAGCATTTTTCGGAAAGCACCATGAATAAAATGTGAACCATCATCAGTCATTAAATATCTAGGGACTCCAAACCTCGGAAAAATAACTTCTTTAAGCATTTTAATAGAGGTGTTATGATCAGCACTACTAGTTGGAATAGCTTCTACCCACTTAGTAACGTAATCAACAGCAACTAAAATATGTGTATATCCATTAGAGGTAGGAAAAGGTCCCATATAATCAAAGCCCCAAACATCAAATGGTTCAATAACAAGTGAATAATTCATAGGAATTTCTTGATGTCTAATAATATTACCAATTCTTTGACATCCATCACAAGACAAAACAAACTTACGGGCATCCTTGAAGAGAGTAGGCCAATAAAAACCGGATTGCAGTACCTTATGTGCAGTTCTATCTCCAGCGTGGTGTCCTCCGTAAGCTTCGGAGTGACACTTGCATAGGATCTGTTCCTGTTCATGCTCAGGTACACAACGTCTAATAACACCATCTACTCCTTCTTTATAAAGATGTGGGTCATCCCAAAAGTAATGTCTCAAATCATAGAAAAACTTTTTCCTTTTGCTGGTATGTGAAACTAGGTGGTATAAATTTAGCAATAATGTAATTAGCATAATCAGCATACCATGGAGTACTACAAGAAGTACTTATGACGTTTAGTTGCTCATCAGGAAAGCTATCATCAATAGGTAGTGGGTCATCAAGAACATTTTCTAACCTAGACAAGTTGTCTGCAACGGGGTTCTCAGCTCCCTTTCTATCAACAATATGCAAATCAAATTCTTGTAGCAAGAGAACCCATCTAATAAGTCTAGGTTTAGCATCTTCCTTTTCCATCATATATTTAATAGCAGCATGATTAGTGTGAATAGTTACTTTAGAATCACCAATGTAAGGTCTGAACTTATCACAAGCAAATACAACTGCTAAGAATTCCTTTTCAGTAGTAGCATAGTTTCTTTGAGCATTGTCTAAAGTTTTACTAGCATAATGGATAACATTTAATTTCTTATCAACTCTTTGCCCTAGAACAACACCTACAACATAATCACTAGCATCACACATAATTTCAAAGGTAAATTCAATCGGTGGCTGAACAATAGGTGCAGAGATCAATGCTTTCTTAAGTATTTCAAATGCTTCTACACAATCATCATCAAAGACAAATGGTATATCTTTTTGTAATAAATTAGTCAGAGGCCGAGAAATTTTCGAGAAGTCCTTAATGAACCTCCTATAAAATCTGGCATGACCAAGGAAACTTCATATACCTTTAATGTCCTTGGGACATGGCATCTTTTCAATAGCAACAACCTTGGCTTTACCAACTTCAATACCTCTTTCAGAAACTTTATGCCCCAAGACAATACCTTCATTAACCATAAAGTGGCACTTTTCCCAATTCAAGACAAGATTAGTTTCTTCACATCTCTACAAAACTCGATCAAGATTGCTCAAGCAATCATCAAAAGAGGATCCATAGACGGAAAAGTCGTCCATGAAGACCTCACAAATCTTTTCACAAAAGTCAGAGAATATAGCCATCATGCATCTTTGAAAGGTAGCAGGTGCATTACATAAACCAAAAGGCATATGTCTATAAGCAAAAGTACCAAAAGGGCATGTAAAAGTAGTCTTTGATTGATCCTTAGCCGACACAGGTATTTGAGAGAAACCAGAATATCCATCTAGGAAGCAATAATGTGTATGTGTGCATAATCTTTCTAGCATTTGATCAATAAAAGGTAAAGGGTAATGATCTTTCTTAGTAGCTTTATTTAATTTGCGGAAATCAATTACCATCCTATAACCTGTAATAATTCTTTGCGGAATCAATTCATCTTTATCATTAGGAACAACAGTAACACCTCCCTTCTTAGGGACACAATGAACAGGACTTACCCACTGACTATCAGCAACGGGATAAATTATACCTGCCTCTAGAAGCTTTAGTATTTATTTCCTTACCACTTCGTTCATCTTAGGGTTAAGCCTTCGTTGATGATCACGAACCGGTTTGGCATCTTCTTCCAAATTTATTTTATGTTGACATAGAGTGGGACTAATGCCCTTACGATCATCAAGAGTATATCCAATAGCAGCACGCAATAATCTCTCTTCTTCATGCTCTGAAAGGTTAGCACTAATAATAACATGATATATTTTCTTTTCATCTAGATAAGCATATTTAAGATTATCAGGCAACGGTTTAAGCTCAAACACGGGGTCACCCTTGGGTGGAGGAGGATCCCCTAGGATTTCAACAGGCAAATTGTGTTTCATAATAGGTTCCTGTTTAAAGAATACTTCATCTATTTCCCTTCTTTCATTCATAAACATATCATTTTCATGGTCTAGCAAATATTGTTCTAAAGGATCATTAGGAGGTACGGCAATTCAAGCAAGACCAATAATATCATCCTTACTAGGAAATTCCTCTTCACGGTGTTGTCTACTAAATTTAGAGAAATTAAACTCATGAGACATATCACCCAAGCCAATAGTAACAACATTCTTTTTGCAATCTATCTTATCATTAACAGTGTTCAAGAAGGGTCTACCAAATATAATGGGACAAAAGCTATCTTGTGGGGAACTGAGAACAAGAAAATCAGCAGGATATTTAATTTTCCCACACAAGACTTCAACATCTCTAACAATTCCCATTGCTGATATAGTATCTCTATTGGCAAGTTTAATTGTGACATCAATATCTTCTAACTCAGCAGGTGCAATTTCATGCTTAATTTCTTTATACAAGTCATAAGGTATAACACTAGCACTAGCACCCATATCACATAAGCCATGATAACAATGATCTCCTATTTTTACAAAAATAACAGGCACGCCTACCACAGGTCTATGTTTATCTTTAGCACTAGGTTTGGCAATTCTAGCAGTTTCACCGTAGAATTGAATAACATGCCCATCAATATTATCGGCCAAGAGATCTTTAACAATAGCAATATTAGGTTCAACTTTAATTTGCTCAGGAGGTGTATAAGTTCTAATATTACTTTTACGAACAACAGTTGAAGCTTTAGCATGATCCTTTATTCTAACAGGGAAAGGTGGTTTCTCAACATAAGAAGTAGGAACAACAGAATCATTATAAGTGACAATCTTTTCTTCAACTTTAATAGGTGCAGCTACTTTTACTTCTATGGGAGGATGATATTTAAACCACTTCTCCTTGGGGAGATCAACATAAGTAGCAAAAGATTCACAGAAAGAAGCTACTATCTCAAAGTCAAGTCCGTATTTAGTGCTAAACTTACGAGAAATATCGGTATCCATAGAAGATTTAACACAATCAAACTTAGGTGTCATACCTGACTCCTTACCTTCGTCGAGGTCCCAATCTTCAGAGTTGCGTTTAATTTTATCCAATAAATTCCATCTGAATTCAATAGTCTTCATCATAAAAGAGCCAACACAAGAAGTATCGAGCATGGTGCGATTGTTTTCAGAAAGCCGAGCATAAATATTTTGAATAATTGTTTCTCTTGGGAGCTCATGATTGGGGCATGAATACAACATTGATTTAAGCCTCCCCCAAGCTTGAGCGATGCTTTTCCTTCTTGAGGCCAAAAATTATATATATAATTGCGATCACGATGAACAAGATGCATAGGGTAATATTTTTGATGAAATTCCAATTTCAATCTTCTATAGTTCCATGATCTCGTATCATCACATAGCCTATACCATGTCAATGCATCTCCTTCAAAGATAAAGGAAGACCTTCTTCTTAACAACATCATCGGGTATACCGCAAGCTTAAATAGTCCACAAACTTCATCACATATATTAGGTGCTCATCGGGATGCTTTGTTCCATCTCCTACAAAAGGATTAGCTAGCAGTTTTTCCATCATACCGAAGGAATTCAAAGGAACATTTTCATATTCATTTTCAGTAGGTTCATTAGGTTGAGGAGAAACTCTTTGCTCTCTTGGTCGGGTGAAGATACCCGAACAAGCCCCTCAGAGGATTACTTTCCATAGTAACAAGTGACGAGAAATTTCAGCACACTATATAAATTTTTCCTTACCAAATTCCACCTACCAAAGGCGCTTCACTCCCCGGCAACGGCGCCAGAAAAGAGTCTTGATGACCCACAAGTATAGGGGATCTATCGTAGTCCTTTCGATAAGTAAGAGTGTCGAACCCAACGAGGAGCAGAAGGAAATGATAAGCGGTTTTCAGCAAGGTATTCTCTGCAAGTACTGAAATAAGTGGTAACAGATAGTTTTGTAATAAGATAATTTGTAACGAGCAACAAGTAACAAAACTAAATAAAGTGCAGAAAGGTGGCCCAATCCTTTTTGTAGCAAAAGACAAGCCTGGACAAACTCTTATAATAGGAAAGCACTCCCGAGGACACATGGGAATATCGTCAAGCTAGTTTTCATCACGTTCATATGATTCGCGTTCGGTACTTTGATAATTTGATATGTGTAGGACCTTGAAGTATGTCTAGAGGGGGGGTGATTAGACTACTTGACCAATAAAAACTTAACCTTTTCACAATTTTAGAGTTTGGCAGATTTTAGCTATTTTAGGAAAAGTCAAGCAATCATCACACAATTCAAGCAAGCATACAAAGAGTGTATAGGTAGCGGAAATTAAAGCATGCAACTTGCAAGAATGTAAAGGGAAGGATTTGGAGGATTCAAACGCAATTGGAGACACGGATGTTTTTGGTGTGGTTCCGATAGGTGGTGCTATCGTACATCCACGTTGATGGAGACTTCAACCCACGAAGGGTAATGGCTGCGCGAGTCCACGGAGGGCTCCACCCACGAAGGGTCCACGAAGAAGCAACCTTGTCTTTCCCACCATGGCCGTCGCCCACGAAGGACTTGCCTCACTAGCGGTAGATCTTCACGAAGTAGGCGATCTCCTTGCCCTTACAAACTCCTTGGTTCAACTCCACAATCTTGTCGGAGGCTCCCAAGTGACACCTAGCTAATCTAGGAGACACCACTCTCCAAGAAGTAACAAATGGTGCGTTGATGATGAACTCCTTGCTCTTGTTCTTCAAATGATAGTCTCCCCAACACTCAACTCTCTC
Organism: Aegilops longissima; assembly: GCA_021605205.1. Classification (NCBI taxonomy): domain Eukaryota; kingdom Viridiplantae; phylum Streptophyta; class Magnoliopsida; order Poales; family Poaceae; genus Aegilops; species Aegilops longissima. Next base: position 662,652,217 of record CM038680.1, on the reverse strand, counting down.
TCATTGGTTTTGGATCTGGTGGAAAGAGGGTTTGAGTGGAAAGCAACTTGGGGAAGGCTAGAGATCAAGATTCATATGGTAGGAATGGAATATCTTGGCCTCAACACATGAGTAGGTGGTTCTCTCTCAGAAATGGTAAGTTGGAAGTGTAGGTTCGTTCTGATGGCTCTCTCCACAAATGAAGAGGAGGTGGAGGGGTATATATAGCCTCCACACAAAATCTAACCGTTACACACAATTTACCAAACTCGGTGGGACCGAATCATTAAACTCGGTCGGACCGATAAGTAAACCTAGTGACCGTTAGTGATTTTCGGTGGGACTGACATGCATTTCGGTGAGGCCGATTCGGTTAGGGTTAGGGCATAACGTAATCTCGGTGAGACCGATTACACAAACTCGATGAGACCGATTTGGTAATAAGCTTTCCAGAGAGTTGGTCAGGTAAACTCGGTGGGACCGATTTGCTCTTTTCGGTGAGACTGAAATGTTACAGAAAGGAAACAGAGAGTTTACATTGCAATCTCGGTGGGACCGATCGCTCACTTCGGTTAGACCGAAACGTTACGAAGGGAAACAGAGAGATTGCAACCCCATCTCGGTGAGACCGAGATCCCTATCGGTAAGACCAATTTGCTTAGGGTTTGTGGCAGTGGCTATGACTTTTGGAATCGGTGGCGCCGGATAGAAAGAATCGGTGTGACCGATTTTGGCTTTAGGTTTAGGTCATTTGTGGATGTGGGAAAGTAGTTGAGGGTTTTGGAGCATATCACTAAGCACATGAAGCAAGAGGCTCATTAAGCAACACCTCATCCCTTCTTGATAGTATTGGCTTTTCCTATAGACTCAATGTGATCTTGGATCACTAAAATGTAAAATGAAGAGTCTTGATCTTTTGAGCTTGAGCCAATCCTTTGTCCTTAGTATTTTGAGGGATCCACTTTCATCATCCATGCCATGCCATTCATTGAGCTTTCCTGAAACAATAGTCTTGGAATAGCATTAGCTCAATGAGCTATATGTTGTTATGAATTACCAAAACCACCTAGGGATAGTTGCACTTTCAATATCCCCCTTTTTGGTAATTGATGACAACATATAGATCAAAGCTTCGACAAATGATAATAAAATTTAAATAACATCGTCGCTTTGAGAAGTATGTGATAAGCAAGAGCTCCCCCTAAATTTGTGCATAGTTTTAGATTTGCTTTGGACTGCAAATGCACAATGAATTAGGCTCATGGGTTACTCTTCCATGTCACATACATCTTGGTGGAGCACTCAAAATAATAAACAATGAATACATGCACTCATCACCAAGCATAGTGAGTGATCACATAAGATAGATAGGATAATATCAAGCATGCATAAGTGTAGCTTATGATCAAACACATGATCATCAATGTCTCACAAGCATAGTATCTCATCCAAAAGCAAACAAAGATTGAAAAACCACCAAATAAAGAAAGAGAGAACAAAAGCAACACACTCTCTCTCGATGCCTATGATCTATACATTTTTCTCCCCCTTTGGCAACAAGTAACCAAAAAGTTCATAGAAAATGCATAGTGCTAGATCGACTCTCAGGCTTGATCTTCTGGTGGTGGTGTAGAGATGGCTCCTTGGATGAAGGCTTCAGTTGAAGTGGATGGAGCTGGAGGAGTTGGTGCTGGAGCTGGTTGCACTTTGGAACCAGAGGGGCGGTGGCTGGTGCTGAAGTTGTTGCTCTAGTGTCTGTCACTGGCACTGCAACTGACCTCTGGGCTCTGGGCACTCTGGCAAACACATTGGTGGTAGTCTTGCCCTTCCTCTCCTGCATGTCATCCTGCAGCTGCTCCACAACTAACTGAATCTCAGTTACCTTGACATCTAGATCATAGAATTTTTGTTCCATGATTCTTTCCAGGCTCTCCTGGTTTTGAGTAAGGGTGGCCAACCCCTTCTCAATCCTCAGAGATGATGCTATCAAGTAACCAAGCTACTCCTGTTTAGTTTTCAAGAAATATTCAGATGCCTCCTCTTGAGTTGGCATCTTGGCAGCCTGCTCCCTCTTTGCCTTCTCCTTCTTCTCCTGAGCTTGAACTGATTGTGGATCATCTTCATTCATGACAACCTCATTGTCCTCAAAGTCTGGATAAAGTGGAAAGTGTTCCTTATCCAACTGATATTTTCCTGTGCCCATCTTTGAGTTTATCAATTCTTGAATCTGAGGTGCATATCCACAGCTCCTCTTCTAATCTTCTGCAGTCCTCTTGATTGTTTCAATGATCAGGCTCATGACTTTGAACTTCTGTGGCACATCAAACACATGCAACATGTTGATGTCATGCCCTCTGATCATGTTATGGTTACCAGACTTGGGCAACAAAGTGTGCCTCAGAATCCAATTTATGGTTGGCAACCCTGACAGCAGAAAGTGAACTGATCCAAACTTGTGAGTCTCTAATGCCTTGTCTGGAATTTCCTTGTACATGTGAGCCATTGAATTGTGACCCAACTTCTTCTTTGCATAAATGTCTAGGTCATCCTCATTCTCCTTGGGGGCATTGATCAGACTTGCCCATTCTTCAATAGTAGACTGGTACCTTGTACCTTCAGACATCCAAACTATTCTTCCATCTGGGTAAAAGTGTGCTGTGGAGTAGAAATGCATGATAAGCTCATCATTCCAGTTGGTGAACTTCTGTCCAACAAAATCTGCAACTCCACAAGCAACAAAACTGTCTTGCACTCCAGGACAGTGTTGTTCATTTTCCTTGATGAATTTCCAGTTAACCCACCTCATGTCATAGACTATGGGCTTCTTGTCCAACAGTATTGTTTCATAGAAGTTCTGATGTTCCTTTGTGTGGAACCTGTAGTCAACAGCAGTTCTTCTTCTTGAAGCATATGGATCTTCCATTCTCCACAGTCTCAGCCCTGAATCCTTCATGATTCTCATGTCCTCAGCCACAGGATGGGCATCATTGTGGTCTGGTATCTTGGGCTTGAGCTTTCTTAGAACCTGTCCTTCTTCTTCGAATCTTGACAACATTGGGCACTTTGGGGCCTTGTTCTTCTCAAAGAGTGGAATACTCCTAGTATTCCTCTTTGGAATTTGCTTGGCCTTGGAGGCAGCTTTGGGTGTTTCCTTCGGCTTGGATGTTGCAGCCCCTGATCTGATTGCATCTCCCATAAGCTTAGCTGCCGTTGGAGCTGGTGCATCAAGCTCTTCCTCTTCCATCATGGAAGGTTGACCAACAATTTTGGCCATGGTCTTCTTGACCCTTTCCTTCCTCTTCTTTCCTTCAGAAGCTGGCTCTTTGGGATCAGGCCTTTTAGGCGGTTGAGTTGATGCTCTGGCCTTGGACATTGGTTGTCTTCCTGCAGGCCTTTTGGTCTTCATGCTTGGCTTTGTATTCTTTGCTGAGCCATATTCCTTCTTGAGCACCTCTTTCTTGGAAGTAGCCTCATCTTCCTCATCTTTGTAATCTTCATCCTCTGAATCTGAAGTTCTTTTCCTCCTTTGCCTAGTTGTAGCCTTAGGCAAAATTGCTAGGAGTACTTCTGCTCCCTTCATCTAAAGTTGAGGGACTAGTGCCCTCACTCAAGTCCATCTGCTCTTGACTGTTCGGCTGTCACTTTGATCGGACATCCGCAAAAGCTGATCTTGACCCCGTGAAGAGTTATAGATGAGATAGAAAAGATGAGCATCACAAAATGCAGAGGTTTTGCAAAGAATGACTCAAAAGTTCAGTCTTAGTTTTCCACGAAAGCATTTGGATCCACCGATTTTCAAACTCGGTGATATCGAAGCAGTTTTGGAACCTAAACTGATGATCTCGGTTGGACCGAGTTTCATTTCGGTGGTACCGAGACTGCTAGGGTTTCACAGAATCCTCAAATCGGTTGCACCGATTAGTAATTCTCGGTCCGACCGAGAGTCACTAGTGCAATGGCATAAGCCAAATCGGTGAGACCGAGTTTTTCAACTCGGTGGGTCCGAGATGGTTTCGGCGGAAACCTAACCCTAAAAATTTGAATCACATCTAATCTATGAACTACTTTGGCTGGATAGAAGAGTTTCAATCGTGGCAAGAATCAATATGAAAACAATGTGCCGGGAATCGACGTGGATAGCACAAAGATTAAGTCCATACCCTAACTTGGCGGTGGACTTGCTACGGCGGCAACGGAGGGGACGAAATCCGTGACGGCGGCGGAGACCAGCGATGAGGAGGCTGGCGACGACGAGGAGGCGATCCGGAGACCACGATGGCAGAGCGAGCTGTTGCTTGTGGCGAAGGGTTTCGGAGAAATTTCAAAATTTTGCTGTGGCTATATATAGCTCGACCTGCCGGTGTAACCGAGTGGAACAACTCGGTGGCACCGAGATGCATCTTGTGTTTGATTCTGACCAAATCGGTGAGACCAAAAGTTCAAATCGGTTGCACCGAGATTGAAAACTCAGATCAACTTGATGATCTCGGTAGGACCGAAATGGAAGGATCGGTCGGACCGAGAATCACTAAGAGGTTTTGGAAGTTTAAGTCTATGACGAATCGGGGACTCGAGTGATCCTCACACGAGTGGTTCGAATCGACTTGATCAAATTTTGTGATGTAGCATGAATAGAGTTTGAGACGAGAAAAGCATAGATAGCTAAAGAAGGTTCTTAGGCATTCTTGTCCATCCACTTGGCACAAAGAAAAGAATGCAAACAAACAAAACAACAAGTGGATGTCCTTGAATGAGTAAAATATGCACCAACATGCTCACACAATAAGATGGCAATTGAAATATGTGGCAAAGCATGCACAACCAATTTTAGCATCTATCAAGCAATTGGCGATGACTAGGTCATCTATATATGAGTATATTGTCTTAGGAGTCAAATGAGAACATTTGATCATAGGTCATACTCATCGTTTAAGCTCAAGTGGGGTTACCACTTTTACATAATGCATTAATGTGTTCACACCATTAGAGTTGCTTTGACTCAATTCTTAGAGTTAAGCTCCCCCTAGATGTGAGATCCCCCTTTAGAGGGATGAACTAACCTTGGGTTTTGTCGATGATGACTTCATGTAGGTGTTGAAGATGTAGATGCTCAATGTTGATGTAGATCATTTGGAGCAATCCTTTGGAGTGAGTTGCACTTTCAAATTACCTACATGGGTTAGTCCCACAAGAAACAAACAAGAATATCCATAGACATAGAGTGATGCACACACAAGATGATGTCCATGAAAACATTAGGTTACCTTGTCCCTTGCCTTACCAACATGAGGGTTTGTGACTCCTTGAACTAGTGCAAGATGTGAAAGTTGATTGCACTTGTTCTTGCCAAAATGATATGAGTGAAGAATGTTGGCGGAGTCACCCTCAAGAACTCTCTAGTTCTTCTTCTTGGGATCCACATCATCTTGATGGGAATCCTTGGAGTTGTAGTTGTACTTGATGAAGTAGAACTTTACGTAGTCTTGGGGACCCACTTGAGCGAGGCTTGGTGCTTCTTCAAATGCATCAATCTCTTCTTGAAGCTTGTCCTTGCCTTTGTTCTTGTGGTCTTGTGGTGGAAGATCATCTTGAGCTTGTGTCCCTTGAAGGAAGTAGGATCATACTTCTCTTGTTGAGGAACAAACTTTGTCTTGGGGTATTGATCTTCTTCCCACTCAACTCCATTGGCGTTGAACTTTCGTTCAAAACCAACACCTTGATTCTTCGGTGCCTTCCTTGCTTGCGTACAATTTCCTCGAATTGGTTACTCCCGGCAAGGCTCTTGTAAACACCTTTCTCTATAATTCCCTTCAATAAACTATTTTCTTGCTCAAGTGTAACTTGGCTAAGAGAATCATTAGTGGAATCAAGAGAACTACTAGAAGCAACAACAATGGATTTGACATTATTATTGTTACTACTAGAGGAAGTATCTTTCTTGTACTTGTTACTAGACTTGACTTGAGGCATGTAAGTAGATAAGAGTAAACGCTTGGCAATGTAAGAAGAACTTTTCTTGCGGAGATCATCATTGATTGCCTTTAAGAACTCATGCTCTTGCTCAAGATTGAGCTTTTCAAAGCGTAACTTCTCATGAGCCCTTAAAAGTTCTCGATGATCTTCGAAGATAGTTTCATGAGCCAACTTAAGAGTGTTTAGTTCTTCTCAATTTTCTCCTTATCATTGTCATTCGTTTGATTAGCATGATTAATTGACGTTTCATCATAGTATTCATCAGTAGAGTTGTCAACAAGTAAATCATCATCCACAAGCAAGTCATCTTCATCACTATTCAAATCAACATACTCGGGATGTGTTACCTTTGGACCTTTGGCCATGAAGCATCTTCCAACACCTTCATTTGGTGAGTCAAATATGTCGTAGGAGTTGGTTGACACAAGTGCTAGACCGGCAACACCTTCATCTTGAGTATATTCGGAGTCGGAGTGATAGCTTCTCTCGAGTGATTGTCGAGTCGGAGCCGAAACCCATTCACCAACATGAGCTTGATGTCTTCGTTTTGTGTAGCTCCTTGATGACTTGTCCTTTCTTTCCGAATCCTTACTTCTCCGTGAGGGTCTTTGTTCATAACGATCATCTCTACTCCTTCTCTCTATTGGTGGTGATTCTTCTCTTTTGCTCCTTCTTCTTGGAGAATCTTCTCTTCTTCTGTAGGGTGTCGTACACTCGTTGGAGTAGTGTCCGGGTCTCCCACAATTGTAGCAATTGCGCTCTCGACTAGAAGATCTCTTGTCATTGTAAGACCTTGACTTGGAGCTTCTTTATTTGCTTCTACTTTTGTAGAATTTGTTGAAGTTCTTCACCATTAAGCTCAATTCTTCATTGAAGGTTGGTTTCTCACTTGATGATGTGGGGGCTTCACTTGAGGCTTTGTAAGCACCACTTGACTTGTTGTGAAGTTCCTCCTTATCCTTGAGTGACATCTCATGAGCAACAATCCTTCCAATGACTTCCGTTGGCTTGAGATCTTTGTAGTTTGGCATCATTTGGATCAATGTGCACACAGTATAATACTTTCCATCCAATGCTCTTAGGATTTTCTTGATGATGAATTTGTCGGTCATCTCTTCACTCCCTAAGCCGGCAATCTCATTTGTGATAAGAGCAAGCCTAGAGTACATTTCAGCGACACCTTCACCATCCTTCATTTTGAACTTGTCAAGCTGACTTTGGAGCACATCCAACTTGGATTCCTTGACGGACTCAGTACCTTCATGCATATCAATCAAAGTATCCCAAATTTCCTTTGCATTCTCAAGACGGCTGATTTTGTTGAATTCTTCGGGGCACAATCCGTTGAAGATGATGTCACATGCTTGAGCGTTGTATTGTAGCATCTTCAATTCTTCCGCATTAGCTTCATGGTTCGGTTCTCTCCCATCGAAGAATTCACCTTGCAAGCCAATACATATAATTGCCCAAACGGCGGGGTTATGTCCAAGAATATGCATTTTCATCTTATGCTTCCAACTAGCAAAATTAGTACCATCAAAGTAAGGACCTCTACGGTGATAATTTCCCTTGCTAGACGCCATACTCTCCTAGGTTGTGAAACCAAGGCTATGACCACCAAAAGCTATGGAAATCAAAGCAAATGGAGACCAATGCTCTGATACCACTTGTAGGACCTTGAAGTATGTCTAGAGGGGGGGTGATTAGACTACTTGACCAATAAAAACTTAACCTTTTCCCAATTTTAGAGTTTGGCAGATTTTAGCTATTTTAGGACAAGTCAAGCAATCATCACAAAATTCAAGCAAAGCATGCAAAGAGTGTATAGGCAGTGGAAATTAAAGCATGCAACTTGCAAGAAAGTAAAGGGAAGGGTTTGGAGGATTCAAACGCAATTGGAGACACGGATGTTTTTGGCGTGGTTCCGATAGGTGGTGCTATCGTACATCCACGTCGATGGAGACTTCAACCCATGAAGGGTAGCGGCTGCGCGAGTCCACGGAGGGCTCCACCCACGAAGGGTCCACGAAGAAGCAACCTTGTCTATCCCACCATGGCCGTCGCCCACGAAGGACTTGCCTCACTAGCGGTAGATCTTCACGAAGTAGGCGATCTCCTTGCCCTTACAAACTCCTTGGTTCAACTCCACAATATTGTCGGAGGCACCCAAGTGACACCTAGCCAATCTAGGAGACACCACTCTCCAAGAAGTAACAAATGGTGCGTTGATGATGAACTCCTTGCTCTTGTGCTTCAAATGATAGTCTCCCCAATACTCAACTCTCTCTCATAGGTTTTGGATCTGGTGGAAAGAGGGTTTGAGTGGAAAGCAACTTGGGGAAGGCTAGAGATCAAGATTCATATGGTAGGAATGGAATATCTTGGCCTCAACACATGAGTAGGTGGTTTTCTCTCAGAAATGGTAAGTTGGAAGTGTAGGTTCGTTCTGATGGCTCTCTCCACAAATGAAGAGGAGGTGGAGGGGTATATATAGCCTCCACACAAAATCTAACCGTTACACGAAATTTACCAAACTCGGTGGGACCGTATCATTAAACTCGGTCGGACCGATTTAGTAAACCTAGTGACCGTTAGTGATTTTTGGTGGGACTGACATGCATCTCGGTGAGGCCGATTCGGTTAGGGTTAGGGCATAACGCAATCTCGATGAGACCGATTACACAAACTCGGTGAGACCGATTTGGTAATAAGCTTTCCAGAGAGTTGGTCAGGTAAACTCGGTGGGACCGATTTGCTCTTTTCGGTGAGACCGAAATGTTACAAAAAGGAAACAGAGAGTTTACATTGCAATCTCGGTGGGACCGATTGCTCACTTCGGTTAGACCGAAACGTTATGAAGGGAAACAGAGAGATTGCAACCCCATCTCGGTGAGACCGAGATCCCTATCGGTAAGACCGATTTTCTTAGGGTTTGTGGCAGTGGCTATGACTTTTGGAATCGGTGGCGCCGGATAGGAAGAATCGGTGTGACCGATTTTGGCTTTAGGTTTAGGTCATTTGTGGATGTGGGAAAGTAGTTGAGGGTTTTGGAGCATATCACTAAGCACATGAAGCAAGAGGCTCATTAAGCAACACCTCATCCCTTCTTGATAGTATTGGCTTTTCCTATAGACTCAATGTGATCTTGGATCACTAAAATGTAAAATGAAGAGTCTTGAGCTTTTGAGCTTGAGCCAATCCTTTGTCCTTAGTATTTTGAGGGATCCACTTTCATCATCCATGCCATACCATTCATTGAGCTTTCCTGAAACAATAGTCTTGGAATAGCATTAGCTCAATGAGCTATATGTTGTTATGAATTACCAAAACCACCTAGGGATAGTTGCACTTTGAATATGTGGGTGTACCGGTGCTTGGGTGTTGTTCTTACTTGAACAAGCATCCCACTTATGATTAACCTCTATTGCAAGCATCCGCAACTACAACAAAAGTATTAAGGTAAACCTAACCATAGCATGAAACATATGGATCCAAATCAGCCCCTTACGAAACAACGCATAAACTAGGGTTTAAGCTTCATCACTCTAGCAACCCATCATCTACTTATTACTTCCCAATGCCTTCCTCTAGGCCCAAATAATGGTGAAGTGTTATGTAGTCGACGTTCACATAACACCACTAGAGGCTAGACAACATACATCTCATCAAAATATCGAACGAATACCAAATTCACATGACTACTAATAGCAAGACTTCTCCCATGTCCTCAGGAACAAACGTAACTACTCACAAAGCATATTCATGTTCATAATCAGAGGGGTATTAATATGCATATAGGATTTGAACATATGATCTTCCACCAAATAAACCAACTAGCATCAACTACAAGGAGTAATCAACATACTAGCAACCTACTAGTACCAATCCCGGACTTGGAGACAAGAATTGGATACAAGAGATGAACTAGGGTTTTGAGAGGAGATGGTGCTGGTGAAGATGTTGATGGAGATTGCCCTCTCCCGATGAGAGGAGCGTTGGTGATGATGATTGCTACGTCTTGAGCTTGCGTTGGTTTTCCTCGAAGAGGAGAGGGTGATGCAGCAAGTGTAGCGTAAGTATTTCCCTCAGTTTTTAGAACCAAGGTATCAAGCCAGTAGGAGGCTCCTCAAAAGTCCCACGCACCTACACAAACAAACTGAGAACTCGCAACCAACGCAATAAAGGGGTTGTCAATCCCTTCACGGCCACTTGCGAAAGTGAGATCTAATAAAGATAGTATGATAAGATAAATATATTTTTCGTATTTTATAGTATAGATGCAAAAAAGTAAAGATGCAAATAAAAGTCGATTGGGGGAAAATATGATAAGAGATAGACCCGGGGGCCATAGGTTTCACTAGTGGCTTCTCTCAAGATAGCATAAGTATTACGGTGGGTGAACAAATTACTGTCGAGCAATTGATAGAAAAGCGCATAGTTATGAGATTATCTAGGCATGATCATGTATATATGCATCACGTCCATAACAAGTAGACCGACTCCTGCCTGCATCTACTACTATTACTCCACACATCAACCGCTATCCAGCATGCATCTAGAGTATTAAGTTCATAAGAACAGAGTAATGCTTTAAGCAAGATGACATGATGTAGAGGGATAAACTCATGCAATATGATATAAACCCCATCTTGTTATCCTCGATGGAAACAATACAATACGTGCCTTGCAACCCTTCCTGTCACTGGGTAAGAACACCGCAAGATTGAACCCAAAGCTAAGCACTTCTCCATGGCAAGAAAGATCAATCTAGTAGGCCAAACCAAACTGATAATTCGAAGAGACTTGCAAAGATAACTTAATCATACATAAAAGAATTCAGAGAAGATTCAAATATTATTCATAGATAAACTTGATCATAAACCCACAATTCATCGGATCTTGACAAACACACCGCAAAAAGAGTTTACATCGAATAGATCTCCACAAGAGAGGGGGAGAACATTGTATTGAGATCCAAAAAGAGAGAAGAAGCCATCTAGCTAATAACTATGGACCCGTAGGTCTGTGGTAAACTACTCACAACTCATCGGAGGGGCAAGGATGTTGATGTAGAGGCCCTCCGTGGTTGATTCCCCCTCCGACAGAGTGCCGGCAAAGGCTCGAAGATGAGATCTCGCGGATATAGAAGGTTGCGGCGGTGGAAATTGTGTTTCGTGGTGCCCCTGGATGTTTTTGGGTTACGTAGGTATATATAGGAGGAAGAAGTACGTCGGTGGCCGCCCGAGGGGCCCACGAGACAGGGGGGGCGCCCTCCTATCTCGTGGAGGCCTCGGCTGCTTCTTGACTTGCACTCCAAGTCCTCTGGATCACGTTTGTTCCAAAAATCATGCTCCTGAAGGTTTCATTCTGTTTGGACTCCGTTTGATATTCCTTTTCTTCGAAATACTGAAATAGGCAAAAAAACATCAATATGGGCTGGGCCTCCGATTAGTAGGTTAGTCCCAAAAATGATATAAATGTGTAAAATAAAGCCCATAAACATCCAAAAGGGGTAATATAATAGCATTGAAAAATAAAAAATTATAGATACGTTGGAGACGTATCAAGCATCCCCAAGCTTAATTCATGCTCGTCCTCGAGTAGGTAAATGATAAAAAGAGAATTTTTGATGTGGAATGCTACCTAGCATAATTCATAATGTAATTTTCTTTATTGTGGCATGAATGTTCAGATCCAAATGAATACAAAATAAAAGTTTATATTGATAAAAGAAATAGTAATACTTCAAGCATACTAATCATAGTAATCATGTCTTCTCAAAATAGCATGGCAAAAGAAAGTTCATCCCTACAAAATCATATAGTTAGGCTATGCTTCATTTTCGTCACACAAAGATGTTCCCAACTTCTATACCCCCGATGACAAGCCAAGCAATTGTTTCATACTTAAATAATCTCAAACTTTTTCAACCTTCACGCAATACATGAGCGTGAGCCATGGATATAACACTATGGGTGGAATAGAATATGATGATGGGGATTGTGTGGAGAAGAGAAAAAAAGGAGAAAGTCTCACATTGACGAGGATAATCAACGGGCTATGGAGATGCCCATCAATTGATGTCAACATGAGGAGTAGGGATTGCCATGCAACGGATGCACTAGAGCTATAAATAAATGCTCAACAAAAGAAAACTAGTGGGTGTGCATCCAACTTGCTTGCTCACGAAGACCTAGGGCATTTGAGGAAGCCCATTGTAGGAATATACAAGCCAAGTTCTATAATGAAAAATTCCCACTAGTATGAAAAAGACAACTTATGAGACTCACTATATGAAAAACATGGTGCTACTCTGAAGCACAATATATGAGACTCACTACATGAAGAACAAGGTGCTACTTTGAAGCACATGTGTGGAAAAAGAGATAGTAACATTGCCCTTTTATTTATTTTCTTTTTTTTGGGCCTTTCTTTTTTTATTTTGTTTGGCCTTTCTCTCTTTTTTTTGATTGGGCAATGCTCTAATAATGATGATCATCACACTTCTATTGATTACAACATAAGGATTACAACTCGAAACTAGAACAAGACATGACTCTATATGAATGCCTCCGGCGGTGTACCGGGATGGTGCAATGAATCAAGAGTGACATGTATGAAAAATAATGCATGGTGGCTTTGCCACAAATACGATGTCAACTTCATGATCATGCAATGGTAATATGACAAAAGTAAAGTATGTCATGATGATGATGAACGGAACGGTGGAAAGTTGCATGGCAATATATCTCGGAATGGCTATGGAAATGCCATAATAGGTAGGTATGGTGGCTGTTTTGAGGAAGATATAGGGAGGTTTATGTGTGATAGAGCGTATCGTATCACGGGGTTTGGATGCAACGGCGAAGTTTGCACCAACTCTCAAGGTGAGAAAGGGCATGCGCGGTACCGAAGAGGCTAGCAAAGGCGGAAAGGTAAAAGTGCATATAATCCATGGACTCAACATTAGTCAAAAGAACTCATATAATTATTGCAAAAATTTAGAAGTCATCAAAAATCAAGTACTACGCGCATGCTCCTAGGGGGATATATTGGTAGGAAAAGACCATCGCTCATCCCCGACCGCCACTCATAAGGACACAAGCCAGGTACACTTCATGTTTCAAATTTGTTACACAACTTTAACCATACGTGCATGCTACGGGACTTGCTAACTTCAACACAAGCATTCTTTAAATTCATAATCACCCAACTAGCATGACTTTAATATCACTACCTCCATATCTCAAAACAATCATCAAGTATCAAATTGATCATAGCATCCAATTCACTTCCTATGATAGTTTTTATTATACCCAACTTGGATGTTCATCATTCTAAGACCAACTTTATGACCATAGAAAATACCATGCTGTTCTAAAAGACTCTCAAAATAATATAAGTGAAACATGAGAGATTAGCAATTTCTTCAAAATTAAGACACCACAGTGCTCTAAAAGATATAAGTGAAGCACTAGAGCAAAAACTATCAAGCTCAAAAGATATAAGTGAAGCACATAGAGTATTCTAGCAAATTCTAATCAAATAGGCTTCTCCCAAAAGGTGTGTACAACAAGGATGATTGTGGTAAACTAAAAAGCAAAGACTAATATAATACACGACGCTCCAAGCAAAACACTTATCATGTGGTGAATACAAATATAGCTCCAAGTAAAGTTACCAATGAACGAAGACGAAAGAGGGGATGCCTTCCCAGGGCATCCCCAAGCTTAGGCTTTTAGCTATTCTTGAATGTCTTGGGGTGCGTTGGGCATCCACAAGCTTAGGCTCTTGCCACCCTTTATTCCATAGTCCATAAAAGCTTTACCCAAAACTTGAAAACTTCACAACACAAAACTCAACAGAAAATCTTATAAGCTCCGTTAGTGAAAGAAAACAAAACCACCACATAAGGTACTGCAATGAACTCATTCTTTATTTAATTTGGTGTTAAACCTACTGTATTCCAACTTCTATATGGATAATAAACTATTTTATTGGCCATAGATTCATCAAAATAAGCAAACAACACACGAAAAACAGAATCTGTCAAAAACAGAACAGTCTGTAGTAATCTGTAACTAACGTAAACTTCTGGAACTCAAACAATTCAGCCAAAATAGGAAGACCTAGGCAATTTGTTTATTGATAAGGATCAATTAGAATCACTATTTTATCACGTTCTGGTGATTTTTAATACTTATTTTCGTGAGCCGAAAGTTTCTGGAAATTACAGCAAGATCAAATAACTATCATCCAAGAAGATCCTATAGGTTTAACTTGGCACAAACACTAATTAAAACATAAAACCACATCTAAACATAAGGTAGATGGATTATTTATTCCTAAACAGAAACAAAAACAAAAAACATAAAGGAAATTGGGTTGCCTCCCAACTAGCGCTATCGTTTAACGCCCTAGCTAGTCATAAAAGCGAAGATAGATCTAACGAGTGCCATCTTTGGCACTAAACTCATAAGTAGCACGCATGATAGATTCATAAGGTAATTTAACTTTCTTTCTTGTAAAGTGCTCCATGCCTTTCTTTAAGGGAAATTGGAATCTAATATTCCCTTCCTTCATATCAATAATCGCACCAATTGTTCTAAGGAAAGGTCTACCAAGAATAATAGGGCAAGAAAGATTGCAATCTATATCAAGAACGATAAAATCTACGGGCACCAAATTTCTATTTGCAACAATAAGAACATCATTGATCCTTCCCATAGGCTTTTTAATGGTGGGATCCGCAAGGTGCAAATTTAAAGAACAATCATCAAGATCATGGAAACCTAGAATATCACATAAAGTTTTCGGAATAGTGGAAACACTAGCACCCAAATCACACAAAGCAAAACACTCATAATATTTAATTCTAATCTTTATAGTAGGTTCCAACTCATCATTAAGTTTTCTAGGTATATAAACTTCCAAATTAAGTTTTTCATCATAAGATTGCATCAAGGCATCAACAATATGCTTGGTAAAAGCTTTGTTTTGACTATAAGCATGAGGAGAATTAACAACGGCTTGCAACAAGGAAATACAACCTTTTATAGAGCAATTATCATAATTAAATTCCTTGAAATCCAAGATAGTGGGTTCAACATTATTAAAAGTTGAGGATTCTCCAATCTCACTTTTACCAAATTTAACATTAAGATCTAAAGACTCTGAATTCTTGGGACGCCTTCTAGGCAAAGTTGATTCATCATCAGTCCCATAATCATCAAAAATAGGGCTGCAAGGAAAGCTCGAGGCTCGTGAGCCGCTCAAGGTCGACTCGTATTTTGGCTCGACTCGACATCGACTCGAAAAGAAATGAGCTGATTTTGAACACTTTATGTAGATCGATCGAGAAATGAGGCGATCTTGAACCAATTTGGGCTCGCTCGATTTTAGCTTGATAGCTCGAAAAAATATCATTATGTTAAATGATCATGTCATACATTAATTGGAAATAAGATAATTTGTTACCATATATGTTGTCCATGATTATTCTCCATTTTATTTACCAGCAAACATGGAAATGTAATTAAGTGCAGAGAAGATTTAGGCCTAATTATGACACGTGGTCGACTATGTGTTAAATATCCTGTTATTTTTGGCAAACGTTTTCAGCATATTCACCTTCGTTTTCTTGTTTTTTGTATATAAATTTATAATTTTTACCAAGCTCGAAACTAGCTCGAGATCGACTCGAGATCGTTATAAGCTGAGCACGAGTCATGTTCTACAGCTCGATCTTGAGCTTCACTCAGTTTGAGCTTGCTCGAATTTTAATATGAGTTGAGCTGAGCCAACTCTAACTCGCTCGAGCTCGACTCGTTTGCAGCCCTAATCAAAATTCATATTGCAAAACATAGATCTAACCGGAGATGCATCAATAATTTTAAGATCCTCATCATTATTTTCACGGAAACTAGAAGAACATGCTTTTATAAAGCTTTCTTTCTTAGCACGCAATCTAGTGGTTCTTTCCTTGCACTCGTCAATGGAAATTCTCATTACTTTGAGAGACTCATTGATATCATGCTTAGGAGAAGAAGATCCAAGTTTAAGAGAATTAACATCAAGCGAAATTCTATCAACGTTCCTAGCCAATTCATCAACTTTGAGCAATTTTCCTTCAAGCAAAGCATTAAAATTCTTTTGAGAGATCATAAATTCTTTCACACTATTCTCAAAATCAGAGGGCATCTTATTAAAATTACCATAAGCATTATTGTAGGAATTTCCATAATTATTAGAGGGATTACTAGGGAACGGTCTAGCATTAAAATTTCCTCTATAAGCATTGTTTCCAAAACTATTCCTACCAACAAAATTCACATCCATAGATTCATTATTATTCTCAATCAAGGAAGACAAAGGCATATCATTGGGATCAAGAGGAGTATTTTTAGTAGCAAACATCTTCATAAGTTCATCCATCTCTTCCACTCAAAACATTGATTTCTTCTATAGCATGCACTTTTTTACTAGAAGATCTTTCGGTGTGCCATTGAGAATAATTAGCCATAATATTATCAAGAAGTTTTGTAGCATCTCCTAACATGATTTCCATAAACGTGCCTCCCGTGGCCAAATCTAAGAGATTTCTAGAAGCAAAGTTCAAATCGACATAAAATTTTTGTATGATCATCCATAAATTCAAACCGTGAGTAGGGCAATTGCGTAGCATCAATTCATTCTTTCCCAAGATTGGGCAACATGCTCATGATAAAGTTGTTTAAAATTCATAATATCATTCCTAAGAGTGATGATCTTAGCGGGAGGAAAATACTTAGAGATAAAAGCATCTTTGCATTTGTTCCAAGAATCAATACTATTCTTAGGCAAAGACGAAAATCAAACTTTAGCACGATCTCTAAGTGAAAACGGAAATAACTTCAATTTGACAATATTATTATCCGTATATTTATTCTTTTGCATATCACACAAATCAACAAAGTTGTTTAGATGAGTAGCAGCATCTTCACTAGGAAGGTCGGCGAATTGATCTTTCATAACAAGATTCAACAAAGCGGTATTGATTTCACAAGACTCATCATTATTAAGAGTCGCAATTGGAGTACTAAGGAAATTATTATTATTGGTATTCGAGAAGTCACACAATTTGGTATTATCTTGCGCCATGGCAACAAGTAATCCAACACACAAGCAAACAGAAAAACGGCAAGCGAAAGAGAGGGCGAATAAAACGGCAAGGGTGAAGTGGGGGAGAGGAAAATAAGAGGCAAATGGTAAATAATGTAAATGCGAGGGAGATGGGTTTGTGATGGGTACTTGGTATGTCTTGACTTGAGCGAAGACCTCCCCGGCAACGGCGCCAGAAATCCTTCTTGCTACGTCTTGAGCTTGCGTTGGTTTTCCTCGAAGAGGAGAGGGTGATGCAGCAAGTGTAGCGTAAGTATTTCCCTCAGTTTTGAGAACCAAGGTATCAATCCAATAGGAGGCCCTCAAAAGTCCCACACACCTACACAAACAAGCGAGAACTCGCAACCAACGCAATAAAGGGGTTGTCAATCCCTTCACGGCCACTTCATGAAAGTGAGATCTAATAAAGATAGTATGATAAGATAAATATATTTTGGTATTTTATAGTATAGATGCAAAAAGTGAAGATGCAAATAAAAGTAGATTGGGGAAAATATGATAAGAGATAGACCCGGGGCCATAGGTTTCACTAGTGGCTTCTCTCAAGATAGCATAAGTATTACGGTGGGTGAACAAATTCTTGTCGAGCAATTGATAGAAAAGCGCATAGTTATGAGATTATCTAGGCATGATCATGTATATAGGCATCACGTCCATAACAAGTAGACCGACTCTGCCTGCATCTACTACTATTACTCCACACATCGACCGCTATCCAAGCATGCATCTAGAGTATTAAGTTCATAAGAACAGAGTAACACTTTAAGCAAGATGACATGATGTAGAGGATAAACTCATGCAATATGATATAAACCCCATCTTGTTATCCTCGATGGCAACAATACAATCGTGCCTTGCAACCCTTTACATCCTTTGGGTAAGAACACCGCAAGATTGAACCCAAAGCTAAGCACTTCTCCCATGGCAAGAAAGATCAATCTAGTAGGCCAAACCAAACTGATAATTCAAAGAGACTTGCAAAGATAACTTAATCATACATAAAAGAATTCAGAGAAGATTCAAATATTATTCATAGATAAACTTGATCATAAACCCACAATTCATCGGATCTCGACAAACACACCGCAAAAAGAGTTTACATCAAATAGATCTTCACAAGAGAGGGGGAGAACATTGTATTGAGATCCAAAAAGATAGAAGAAGCCATCTAGATAATAACTATGGACCCGTAGGTCTGTGGTAAACTACTCACAACTCATCGGAGGGGCAAGGATGTTGATGTAGAGACCCTCCGTGGTTGATTCCCCCTCTGGCAGAGTGCCGGCGAAGGCTCCAAGATGAGATCTCGCGGATACAGAAGGTTACGGCGGTGGAAACTGTGTTTCGTGGTGCCCCTGGATGTTTTCGGGGTACGTAGGTATATATAGGAGGAAGAAGTATGTCGGTGGCCGCCCAAGGGGCCCACGAGACAGGGGGCGCGCCCTATAGGGGGGGGGCGTCCTCCTATCTCGTGGAGACCTCGGCTGCTTCTTGACTTGCACTCCAAGTCCTCTGGATCACATTTGTTCCAAAAATCACGCTCCCGAAGGTTTCATTCCGTTTGGACTCCATTTGATATTCCTTTTCTTCGAAATACTGAAATAGGCAAAAAAACAGCAATATGGGCTGGGCCTCCGGTTAGTAGGTTAGTCCCAAAAATGATATAAATGTGTAAAATAAAGCCCATAAACATCCAAAAGGGGTAATATAATAGCATGGAACAATAAAAAATTATAGATACGTTGGAGACGTATCAATGATGGCGATGATTTCCCCCTCCCGGAGGGAAGTGTCCCCGGCAGAATAGCTCTGCCGGAGCCCTAGATTGGTTCCACCAAGGTTCCGCCTCGTGGCGGCGGAGTTTCGTCCCGAAAGGTTGCTTATGATTTTTTTCTCGACGAAAGACCTCATATAGCAGAAGATGGGCATCGGAGGGCCACCAGGGGGCCCACGAGGTAGGGGGACGCGCCCAGGGGGGTAGGGCGTGCCCCCACCCTCGTGTTCAGGTGGGGCCCCCTCTGGTGAACTTCTTCCGCTGGAGATTTTTTATTATTTCCCAAAATGACTTTCGTGGAGTTTCAGGACTTTTGGAGTTCTGCAGAATAGGTCTCTAATATTTGCTCCTTTTCCAGCCCAGAATTCTAGCTGCCGGCATTCTCCCTTCTTATGTAAACCTTGTAAAATAAGAGAGAATAGGCATAAGTATTGTGACATAACATGTAATAACATCCCATAATGCAATAAACATCGATATAAAAGCATGATGCAAAATGGACGTATCACCAATCATCTGCTATCATAAAATCTCCCCATTCAAAATTTGATTTTTCATGCTCCCCGGTGCCACACTCCTCATACCAATGTCCCATCAGTCCACAATGGTTACAGAATATTGGAAGTTTCTCGTACTTAATCTGGTACCAGTCCTTTTTTCCACCCTTAGTGATAGATACAAATTGTTCCAGTCTCTTGTTTACATCAAAATTCTCCTTGACCCTCACAAACTTCCCCACATGCCCAGCCGGCAACTGTATCTGCACCTCCAAAATCTCGCCCACCTTCCTACACATGCATGCCTTTGATCACAGCCTCAACGAGATAGTTATCTGGTAATTTCAGAATTCTTGCCCATACTGCAACCCTATTCAGAGTAATTGATTTCGGGTTAGTAAACCCATCATACTCGGCCAATATCACCGCCTGATTCCTGAACAACCACGGGCCATTGAACATCGCCGTGTTCCAATCACCCAAGCAACCGAACTGGACTGTGAAGAGATTGTCGTCCACTAGGCGCTAACGGACAACTTTAGCTGGATTCCATGCAGATTGCATGTCCGCATACAACACTGACGGACTGAACCCCTTGCTCGTGTGAACCCTAGCAATGGCCAACCACTTCGCCTCAACCTTTGGCACTTCTGGATCATCTTCCCAAACAAAATCGTCCCCATCGTCTTCATGCAGATCGAGTCGCTTGAGCAACTCATCCACATCTTCATCTTTGCTTCCCTTCCTGGCTTCACTGCCTTCCGTCGCCATACTTAGATTGGGAACCCTTACTGCCCCAAAACCCACGTCCACCTAGGCTGGGAAGGCGCGCAAGGCACCCCTGGATCAGCCCGAGTTGCCCGAGGGAGAGAGGCGATGGAGGGGAGATCGATCTGAAGGAGGGAAAACTCTATAACTAGTAATAATGTACGTGCAATGCACGTTTATATTATGTAGGAAATTAGTTGCACATTATATTAGGTAAGATATATCTGTTGCGCGTTGGTATTTGGTAAGATATTAATTTTTTTGCGGAAATGGTAGGATATTAATTACATGTCAGATTTCAAGGGACAGCATTGAGTCAAAACGTGCTTATAACCAATGGCAGTGGTGGGTAATTAGAGCGTTAAACGTGTTTGGTGCTCAACATTGGAGCGATTTAAACCGCAAGATAACATGATTTGACGGTCGAGATGGTTTGTACCGCATTAAAAAGAAGTCAAACCTCACAAACTTTAATCAAGTTTGCAAGGAAAAATATTTACAACTAGAATGCCAAACGTATATCATTACAGTCATCATAAGGTATAGTTTCATATTTTATATATTTGATATTATAGATATAAATAGTTATCTATATAAACTTGGTCAAACTTAGCAAAATTTGACATTTCAAAATATCTACACGCGCTACATTATAAAACGGAGGGAGTAATGTAAGGTACTCCATCTGCCCGGGTGCATATGACATCTAAGGAGTTGGTGAATATCTCTGACCAAGGTAGATGATGAGTGGTGGAATAAATTTTATAGTTTGCAAAAGCACACGATTAATACACTCGTTTTTCTTAAAAAATTATATTTATTGATGCATTAATTAAAACACATGCATGCATGATCACTAAATGTCTAAGAACTTCTACATAGTACATTGATGAGTTTTATTTTGATTCTTGCATGCAGTGATTTAATGCACCTTGAAATCTGAATATGTGATGGTAAGTAGTAGTAGTCCTGGGCAAGGGCAGCCCTGCCCGAGTCCGCTCGAAAAACCCGGGCCGGGTCAGACTTGCCATTCGGGCCGCCTTGTTTTGCAGCCCGAAAGGTAGTTCGGGCCAGGCTTTCGGGCTTCGGGCCGGGCTTATATATGCAATCACTGAAAAACAACATTCGGTCTGGGCTTTCGGGCTTCCGTTTGGGCTTTTGATCCTGGCTCAAGCTTGAAAAGGATTGTATTTCAGGCTTCGGGGCGGGCTTGGGCTTGAGTAAAGAAGGTCGGGTTTTTACAAGCCCGGCCCGGCATATGAACAGGTTTAAGTAGTAGTATAATTGAGACTAATAAAATGGAAAAACACAAATTTTGAGATGAGCCCTCTAAACTAGAAACGAGGAAGTATATGCGAGTCATGATTGTTGTTGAACCACTAGAATATGTATGCTCCATAGCAGCGCACGAGCAATTAGATACTGCTACTTAAGAGATGAAATAATTTTAATTCCAATAATTGGTGGGGAGGCGAGATTTAAATGGAAAAAGAAATGAGAGTTGAGGGAGCCAGCTTCCACCATGTCGCAGGGTCTCCATCGCAGACCGGTTCTCATCATGTACCAAAACAAGAGAGTTAGAGTAAAATCTATTTATTACACATAATACTGGCAAAAATTATATTACACCTAATCTCTCCATAAATCTCTTATGCAAACTCCCATTTCTCTGACCCAAAGGTTACAAACAGGTTGTACTATCTCCAAAAACGCATGACAAGTTTCAAGTTTCAACCCACCCTTCTTTCTTCTTCTTTTGCGAGGTGTACGTGTATGAGCTCTTTTTATGTCGTCGTGTTATTAGGGGCAATTGGTTTGTGTCCTGAGACGTTGCCGCCTGGAATGAGTCCTCCCTGGGATCCGCCTGGACTGTGTTTGGTTGGTAGCCACGTGATGCCTGGACTAGCCTGTGGTGGGAGGTCATTCTTGTGTTTAGCCTGGTCCATAAATGCAGGCATGTTCTTAGCCTGGTCTAGGCATCCGAATTTGGATGTCTGGCTTCTTCGACAGCTGCCTGGGATTGCTAATGAAGTACTTATCACATGCATGGGTCCACTAGATACTTCTCCAGGCCAGGCATGCACCAAACAACCTTGTCACAGGATAGCCTGGCCAGACAGAAAACCATGCTGATTCCAGGTGCCTCTTTATCCCAGGCATGCAGCTGA
This sequence comes from Aegilops longissima, assembly GCA_021605205.1. Lineage (NCBI taxonomy): Eukaryota > Viridiplantae > Streptophyta > Magnoliopsida > Poales > Poaceae > Aegilops > Aegilops longissima. The sequence goes on along the minus strand of CM038680.1, from coordinate 662,629,898 downwards.
GGATGAGAACCAAACTAGCCCTTAATGTTTGTAGTATGAATTTTATGTTTCTTTGTAGATATTGATTAACATAGAGTCACGGCATCGATTGTTATATGCTCCGCAAAAAATGTTGTTGAATGATATTTCTTAACCACCCTGTTATCCTTGGTTATTTGACATTCTCATGAGCCTAGATAAACGAAAATTGTATGTTATCACTAAGGCTGTGAAAACGATTATTGCGTGGTGATGGCCGCTGTGACATGGCATTTGTTGCTACGTTTCTCTTAGTCTTTGTAATAATGTTGTCGTGTGCATTGGTAGTGCATGTCGATGTTGTGACATTGCAGTTGCTAGCATGATGTGCAGCTAGTAGCAGAGATGGAAGTACCGAAGCTAATTGTGTCGAGCTCAAATGTACAACAGGAGTAAGCATACTTAATGACCCTAATAAGAACCACTGCAATTGGGCCTCTCATTGAATAAATTAAAAGGGAAAGTCTCGTCGGGAATTTAGGGCTCGGTGGGTGGGTGCAATGTTGTTGTTGGGGATATACCCCACGGTATGACTCGGCCAGGAACGACCTGGCTATCTTATGGCGGCTCGTCATCAGGCTAGTTATATGGGTCGTAATTCAAAGCCCAGGAGGCGACTGAAAGAAGAGGCCGGCTCATAAGCCGGTATCTGGTAAGCCGACCCGACAAGAAAGCTGTAAGGAATTTCCCTTACTTGAAGGACAAGATAAGCAGGAAATAGACTAAGACACAGGTCATAGTACGACCCTGGATTCTGTTGTAACCTCAGGGCATCAACCTATGTATAAAGGGGAGCCCCTGCGGCAGAGAGGACTAAGCTACAAGCTCTCGAGTACTAGGTTAGCCAAGTCGCACCCCTGTAATCAAGATCCCAAGCAATAATCCATCAAGCAGGAGATAGGCTATTACCTCCATGGTGAGGGGCCAAACCTGGGTAAACTCGTGTCTCTCGATTCCGATCAACCCCGTTCAAGCTACTACCTAGCTGCGATGACCTCACGTCTAAGTCCTTTTTCGAGAACATCTGCCGTGACAAAACCACGGCAACTGTGCTAATGGAGCAGCACACATATGTTGCAATGCAGATGCGGAGCTATGTGTTAAGATGAAGGGCCTACTGCCCCACCCCCTAGCTTTGACCAATTTGTAAGGATTTTTTTTATTGGAGAGTTAGATGAGATTTTTTAACCCTTTATCCCCAAAAAAAACTCATATAGTGATTGGATCACCCTGAGCGAGTCTGATTTTACAGTAATTTTTCAGCAACCTAGATTTCCAACACAAGATCGAGCCCTCTTTGAATAACAATAACCTTCATCATAGCCACGTTTAGAAGACGAGTGTGTGGGGCTGACATCCATGCCACAGCTCGCCCATGATCGTCCCGAAGAACCGGCGCTGAAGCACCTGATCCATCATGGAAGTAAAGCATGATCAAATTCAATTGCAAGAGGTTTCTCCCATTTTGGTTCAGGTGCAATGATTTTTAACGCCGCTTCAACAAAGTTTGCAGTGAGGGATTGAGTGACAAATGCCGTGTTTCTTGGAAGTGTCATGGTTTCACCTTTCACAGTTTCTTTGCTTTGCCACCAAATGCATTATATACCCCTATTTGTCTGTATTTACCCTTTCAGTGACACAACTAGCACACGTACTTTGTGCCATTGTGTCAAATTCTTTTCTTTTAGCGTGGAAATACCTGTGCTTTTTTTTTTGAGAAACGGAAATGCCCGTGTTTTTTAGCCCGTGCTTTTTTTTAGGGTCCTTTTGCCCGTGCTATGCAGCGTGGCTTTGCAGGTTGGGCCGATTGCTCACATTCCTTCTGGACATAGTGACGGCGGCCCGCGCCAGACTCCTCCATAACCCTCTCCTAACCCTTTCCCGTGGTCTCCTGCAGCCGCCGCCGCCGACCGCCGACCGCCATGGCTTCTGGTGAGCTGCCGCCGTCCACGAAGAAATCCGCTCCCACTACCATAAGCTCCCTCGGCGAGGACCTCCTGTGCGAGGTTTTCCTCCGCCTGCCCTCCCTCCCTACCCTCGTCCGCGCCGCCCTCACCTGCCCCGCCTTCCTGAGCGCCGTCCGCTCGTCCCCAAACTTCCGCCGCCGCTTCCGCGATCTTCACCCGGCCCCGCTTCTAGGTGTCTTCCTCGACATCTACGACCCCGGCATGCCCGCCTTCGTGCCCATCCGCCGTCGGTCCGATCCGGACCACGCTGCCGCCGTCCGCGGCGCCGATGTCTTCCTCACCCGTGTTCCTGACCTGGAAGCCGAAGAGGAAGGCGGTGCCGAAGATGAAGGGGAAGGGGAAGACGAAGATGAAAACATCGGGTGGTCGATGACGGAGTGTCGCGACGGGTACGTGGTTCTCGTCAACCGGACTGTCGGCCGGATCATCAAGCGGGTGGCCGTCTACGACCCCCTCACGCGGGGCCTGCACCTCCTCCCCGCGCCGCCCGGAGACCCAGAAGGGACTGAAGTTGAGTTCCACGTCGTCACGTCCGATGAGGACCGCCGGTCGCTCCGCGTCATCTGCATCTGCAAGGAAAGGAAGAAAGTGCGGGTCGCCGTCTTCTCGCCGGACAGCAGGGAGTGGCAGATCTCCCCAGAAGCACCGCGCCTGAAGCTGCAGGCCGATGACAGTGGTACGCTAGTGAATGGGTGTGTCTACTGGGCAACTGTGAGCAAAGCCGATATTCATTTGCTGAAGCTGAACACGGCAACAGTGCAATTCTCCCGGATGGATCCGCCGCGGCGTATGGGAGGGCGGGAGGGTCTCAAGGTCGGGGAGACCAGCGATGGGAAGCTCTGCTTGGCCTGTGCATCTGAACTCACTCTTGTTGTTTGCGTCTGGAGAGCCGATGGCGATGGTGTCGATAAATGGATGCCGAACAGGACATTTGAGTTGGTGGACGATATCGACAAGCTCCGTCTACAGTTTGTAGATCATTACCCACGACTGAAGGTTGTGGCCATCATCGGTGGCATTGTGTATTTGTCTACCTTCCAGGCAGAGCATCCTAGTTCTTCCGGCTGCTTCCTATCCTTCTGCATTGAAACAGAGGAGCTGAAGGAGGTCTGCCCTATCACCAACTCTGATTCTTCATATCCCTACGTCATGGCGTGGCCTCCTGTTTTGGTAGGCAATAAGGTGAACTCTCTCGGCTAGAAGGGGCTCTATAGTAAGAGGAATAAGAAAACTAGAAGTTGGTTCATTTATCTGTACTGCAGATATTACCTTTTCTGTTAACTGATGATGGTATGTTTGCTATGATTCTATATATCCAGTCTTGGTTAGATTTACTCACTTTTGTATAAATCAAGATATCCAGGTCCAGGTGTCATTAGAAATTGCAAGTTATTATTTATGTTGCCTTGTTATCATTATGAGCAAATGATGCCTGCGGTAAAATAAGTAAATATCTTGGCTGACAAGAGTAGTGTCAACTCCCATAATTAACGATCGACACCCTAAAATTGGCAGGCGAGAGAATCTATGGTCCTATATATATGCCACGCCCACGTATTCTGCACCTATGCATTTATTTTCCTGGATTCTTTTTCCTCTGTGTCTGCTCTTAAGTTTAATTTATTATGAATCTAGAGATAGTTTATTTTAGAATGAAATTGAGTTCTTGACATTTGTTTATTTATTGATTGTTGAGAATAGATGCAATGGAGTTTATGCCACATGTAGCTTGTGGAGTTAGCACGTTCCCCGCCAGGTGATTTTCATAGTTAGAAAGTTATCCAAATGTATACGCTGGAGTTATAACGTTGCCTCAGTAGACAACAGTGATGATATGATCTAATATCAACCTGTTGAGCGTGCCCGTGTCCGCTACTCCTGTGACTATTTGCCCCATGTCTGATTGGGGCAAGCAGCAACCGCTGTCCTCAGCACAGGCACCGACGACATAGGTCCTCACTTTTCTTGCAATTTGCCCGTGGTCAGGGTTTAGATACTTTTTGTGCCCATGGGTAGGGCATCTCTACAATTCTATGCCTGTGGGCATATGCCCAAACTGACTTGATAACCTAACATGAATCTCTATCCCAATGATCACCAAGAGTGAAAGGCTCAGAGCTGCTAGGGTTGCTGCAGATTGCACCTACGAAGTGCTATAGAGACTTGGAGCTGCTGTTCTTTAGCACTTCTTAGTTGCAATAATGAGAAGAGAACTTCCATTTGCGCTTACCCCTTGGCTATTTCATGTCATTTGCTATCCGTTGTGTTAACTTAGTCATGTTATTTACTTATGTGTGATTGTCAGGTTGTCCACTATGGATTTACGAAGAAACTGACTTTCAATAACCGTTTTCCCTTGAATTTGTTAGCGTTGAAGTTTTTTTTAAGGGAATTGATGAAGTATAATTATGTTTACTGCTAAGCTACCAGATGGGCACCCATCCGGGTACCGGCATGAGCAGATTTTTGTGCCTGTTGGCATGACTATGGGTGGGGTTTTTGTGTCCGTGAGCAACTTGGGCATGGGTACGAGTCTATGAGATTGATGTACCCGTCCTATACCTTAGCCATTGCCAAATGCTTGCGTAAAATGACAAATTGAAGATCCATAACTGTATTCTTCCATTTTTCGATTGCTATGTAAAACAAGAAGAGTGACCTTTCTTTTGCAGAACTGAATACCCATCAATGAGAATGCTAGCAAGTATCCCACAATATGTATTGGTGTTTCTCTTGCATGATGTTCAGTAGTTAGACCGGTGAGTTTGGATATGTGAACTGGACGGATGTTCCAGTGCTTGAGTTTGAAATTTGATTGCAAAATATTAGTAGCAGGAACTCAGAATGTACAGTACAAAAATTTCAGCTGAAAAGGGGAAGAAACTGAGCTTGGCCATAATCAACTTTATGACATGAAATTTAGGGCAGTTGCTAGTTACACCATCAACTTTTTTTTGGATCACAAGTTGCAACACCAACTGATCAGATAGGGAATTCACTCGCTAGCCATAATTTTCTTTTCTTTTGAGAATCCACTCACTAGTCACTACACACAGCAATCAACCAATCCCATTAAGAGAGACTTGCAAGAACTTGAGCCTTCTCAGGGCATGTGCTCCGTGGGCTGTCGGGTTGGGTGGCCAAACAAGTTCTGGCCGTTTTATTTTTTGATGGATTGATCCTGACCGTCAGATTGACTCTGATGTGACAATCAATGAATAGTGCCCGGACTTGCTACAACCGCAGTGGCTCTCCATGACACGCGGGACCTAGGCGTGGTGGGCCATGCCCGTCAGTGACCGCGGAGCGCACAGCACCAGGCACTGAGTGCGTCTGGTGGAGAAGCTGTGGCACCGCCTGAAAATTTGGCAACCAGCCGAGGGTACTTTTGTCATTTCAAGTCATGGTTCTTCCTTGGTGGTTCGTGGTTGGTTGCTCACGGTGTAAAGTCAATCTGCGCTCGATTGGGTGAGATGCATCACGCTCGATTGGGCAAACCATAGCCGCCGCTCTCTCCTTCTCAGTTCCTCCTGCATGCGCGTGCGAGATGCATCGTGCCGCCACCAACGTCCAGCGGCTGGCACCACCGGATGGCGGCGGCCACCTACTTCTCCCGTCCGGCCGCACCGCACCACACCCCTTTTCGCGTTGAGCTGCCACTCTCCTCTCCGCTTCTCACTCCACATATGTGACCATGGTTTGTCTCTCTCAGTTCAGTAGTACTCCTGTTTAGTATTTCGAACTGAATTCTGTAGCACTTGGTAAGGTACAGAAAAAGAACACGTGTTTTTTATTAGAAAATTTGCTATTGACTTGATCAAACTTTGTCTGTATAATAAGCCTTGTGTTGATGTGTAGAAGTGGCAGCCAATGTTCTTTCTTTTCTTTTAGAATGGACATACGAAAGCATCCAGTTTATTCTTACATAATTACTTTTGACCCATGAAAAACCATGTGTGTTATTGTCCTTTCAGATAATACTGTGAGATGTGTGCAGTACAGGCTAGAGGGAACGAGGCTCTCACAACGATGTTTCTCTTTTGATAAGAAATTATGAAGTTTGCAAGGCTGTTTCTTTTATTTTAAGAGGGCAACCATCGTCTACAAGGTGATACCAATTCATCACAACTCAGGAACTGCCAATGAAATCAGTGTCATGGGAAATTGCAATATGTCTCCTTCACACTTCCATCTACCATCCCCATTGTCGTGGAATTGTCACGTCAGATGTCCTCGTGAAAGGACTTAGTTGTGGAGCCATCGCAACTAGGAAGCTTGAAGGGGTTAATCGGGACAAGGGACACGAGAGGGTTTATACTAGTTCGGCCCCTTATGGTGAAGGTAAGGCCTACGTCTAGTTGAGTTGGTATTGATGTTTCGATGACCAGAGAGCGAGATACGCTATGCCCGGTTCTCGATGAGTTGTTTCTTACCCTAAGCCGCCGGCGGGTCGTCCCCTTATATACACGGGTTGACGCCCTGCGGCTAACAGAGTCCCGGCCGGCTCATAAACAGTGTCCGGCTCGATGACTAGTTAAATCTACCTTATGATACAAGTCATGCCATTATGGCGGTTTACTACAACGGGCTTTAAATCGCCTATGGGCCCTAAGCCCTTTATTGAACCGCCATCTTCATGCTCGATTAAAGGCCCGATCTGGCGAGTCCTCTTTGTGTAACCCGGCCCCTCCTGGGCGGCTTACACAAATAGTTATATCCCCAACATTAGGCCCCAGATTGATTTGAACCTGTTCATGTCAATCTTTAAATACCTTAAGAAGTAAATCTTCAGTCTTTCGGCTGTGCAAAGGTTTTCTTTAACCCGCCATGACGTCATCTTTTTGATTCGTGTTAACCCGCCATGACGTCATCCTTACTTAAATTCATTCTTTATTTCCTCGTATCCTCCAACGGATCTTTGCCTTTACTGAATTCTCCGAAAACCGAGGCGTCGGGGCCGCTGGACAATAACTTTATCTCCTTGTTTCTCGCGCCGTCTCAGCTATCCTTTCCTTATAAATAGGCGCGACCTAGGTCTTCCCATTCTTCTCTCTTTCAGTCGTCTTCTTCCTCTTGCTTCCTCTCGAGCTCCGCCGCCGCCGCCGTCGAGCCCCTCGTCTTCACTGACTCAGGCCGCTGCATCGACCTGACTCTGACCAGAAAACGACGGCGAATCTCCACAGCTCGTCCACATCCGTGAGTTCCTTTCCTTTCCTTTCTTAGATCTGTATTTGAGCTTTGTTGAGTTCGTCGGCGTTCATCGCCGTCCGACACAAACCCTCACTAGTTTTCACCTCCAATGCCCTGTTTAGATCGTAAAAACAATACAGAACTGTTGCGGTAATTGTTTGTGTTCATCTTGCATAAAAGCAGATCTCATTTTCCTTGTTTGGAAACCCTCTTCGATTGCATGAACTTCTCTTCCCTGTTTTTAGGTCTAGAAAATTTTCTTTTCAGAGCAATATTTTGATCCAGAATAATAACTGGCATCTGTGAAACTTGTTTGTTCCATACTTAGCCAAAAATTGCCTCTGCTGAATCTGTTTAGCTGCGGTAGCTCATACGACCGGCTTCATAAAATGTCATTGATTGCCAGTCTCACTTGCCTCTGGCATCTTATGAAACGTTAACCACCTCTGACACTCGTGGCGGTTTAAATGTCATGCTATAGTTACCCAGATATCATTAGGCCCCTTCTTAAGCCGCCATCTTAAATAGTTGCAGAAATGTTCTCTTCCGGGTTAATGTTAAACCGGAAATTTTTTCTTTGTCATAGGCTTCAATCTTCACAATGTCACGCAAGGCACCCAAAGCCCCTGTGACCTGTAATTGGGTCAAATCATTGTTACAGAGAGCTCCTTAGCTGGGTTTGTGAAATCCGGCCATCTGCCCAAAAAGGAGATCATGTCTTATCGTGCTCCTAACCCATTAGAGGAGAAACCTCAACACAAGGAAGGGGAGGTGATCGTGTTTACGGATCATATGGACCGGGAATTTGCTCCACCCGGGTCAAAATTCTTTAGAGATGTTTTGAACTTTTTTGACCTCAGACCTCAAGACATCGGGCCCAACTCTGTGTCAAATCTCTGCAACTTCCAAGTGTTCTGCGAAGTGTATCTTGGAGAGGAGCCAAATCTGACTTTGTTCAGAGAGCTGTTTTATCTGAACCGGCAAAATGAACGTGCCAATGGGCCCAGTCTGGAACTCGGTGGTATCTCAATCCAGCGGCGAAGAGACTGCCTTTTCCCTTATGCAGAACTGCCAAGCCATCCGAAGGAGTGGAATCAGACATGGTTTTACTGCCAGGATACCTCTCCGGCTGGTGAGAACCCGCTGCCCGGCTTTCGCGCTCTGCGTTTGGAGTCCAACCACCCACTGGCCTACAAATTATCTTCTCCTGAACGTGTTCCACTTGCCCCCACCATAAAGAAGATTAAAGCTCTTTTGGGCAATGGTTTGGACGGTATTGATTTGGTCCGGACCTGGATTACCTGGCGGGTGATTCCGTTAAGCCGTAGACCCGGCTTAATGTGTACTTACTCCGGGGAAAAAGATGACCCGCTGCGTCACAGCCCTGACGATTTACCAGATGACACGGTCGAGGCTTTGATCCAGTCACTGTTGAAAGAGGGGACTGTGGTGAATAACACCTTCAGCTTACTCCCCTTCTGCAAGAACAACCCGGCTCCGGCTGTAAGTTCCTTAACCTTACCAATCACACTTTTATAAGCTTTTAAACCTTACGGTACTCATAATTCTTTTGCCGTTTTATTCACAGGCCCATGATGCTTTATGGAAGGTCCAATATGACCATGAGGCTGCTAAGCAAGCCAGAGCGGCTAAGAGAGCCGAAAGGAAAAATACCAAGACAGGGACTTCAAGGAAAAGAAAACCAAGCGCTTCCGATTTACTGAAGCTTGACGACACCTCTGAAGATGAAGAAGAGGTAACCTTTAAACATGCCTGACTCCCTTGCCATAATCTTACTGACATTAAATCTTTTCAGGAGGATACGGGGAACAGCCAAGCTCCTGGCGAAGAGGTAACTATAATCTCCTCCGACTCAGAGCCTTTGCCAAAGCACAAAATCCGACGGGTGACCCGGAAAGTAAGATTTTCACATCCTCTAGCTTATCAAGATCCTCAATTTCTTTTGAAGCAACAACAGCTTGAGAACCGGAGGCAGACCCGGACCAGCAAAGATGCAGAACTCTTTTCCGGCTTACCCGACGTAAGCAGGAAGCGCCGGACTGAGGTCATCTCCGATTTACGTTCTGTTTATCCTTTGGCGGGTTTAATTCGTCAACCTCTCAATTCATCTGACTCCAATTATCAGGATACCTCTCCTTCCTCCGGCGAGTCTATGCAATCCAATATGCCGGCCTTCAAGACTGCCCCTGGGTAATACACCTTTGTTACCCTTATGCTTTACCTTACTCATATTTTTATACTCACCCTTCTGTTTTGTCCACAGCGTACATGTGAAGCCCAGTAAGAGGGCAAAAAAGAATAAGCCATCCGAAGACCCGGTGGCAACTGAGCCGGAACTCGGAACCACTGCCCCTGATGCTTCCACTCATCAACCGCCACCTGTACCGGCATATGAAATTCCAGTGCCATCTTCTGACCCGCCTACCGAAGATACTTTCAACAACTCCGATAACCCGGAAATTCCTAGCCCGGTCAAAACGACTGACCCGGAAGTTGAAATCTTGAAAAGCCAGTTTGTTGAACCGGGGCAGCCTACTGTCCTTGCCAAATGTACTGCCAAGGAAGAACTTGTCGAACGCCGAAAGACCAAGCAGGACATTACTGATTATACTCACCTGAGCATTGGTGATATAGTCTCGGGTTATCTGAATCAAGTGCATAATAGCCGTGACCTGGAAATTGACATGGTGAAACAAATACAACACAAATCTGAGGTATAATTTATACTGTTTTCCTGAACCCTACTTACTGTACTAGCCCCCAAGTCTACTGCTTATGAACAAATATGCTGTAGACTTAGAAATCTGCTTATTGTTGATATCTCCGGTTTAAAGAGAATATACTTAAGCCGGTTATAGCATGATAGTTTTGAACTTGCGATACACATTAGCCCCCAAGTGTCAAGTATCTTTACTTGTAAAGTGCTTGAGACTTAATATGCCTAACCCGACATGGTATAGTAAAAATTCTTCAGCATACATTAGCCCCCAAGTGTCAAGTATCTTTACTTGTAAAGTGCTTGGGACTTAATATATCTTACCATGATTCTTACCGTAACTCGGCATCAATGTAGGTCACCATAAGTCAATTTGAGTCGGAGATTGCCGACCTGAAGAGCCGTCTGACAACTCAAGAGCTGGAAACTCAAAAAGCCAACTCCAAATTTGAATTCAGCGTTGCTGAACAAGAAAAACTGAAGAAGAATTTTGAGTCAGAGAAGAAAATCTGGGCTGATGAGAGGACTTCACTGGTGACCCGGGCGGAGATGGCAGAAGCTTCACTCGCAGAAGCAACAAACGAGCCGTCCGACTTAAAGCGTCACATATCACAAATGGTCTCAGCCATCTTCGGTAAGCCATTGTTCATAACCCCAAATATTGCAATCCTTCGTCTGATTATTATCTTTATCATTATCTCCGGCTCACTTTTATGTTTATGAACACACAGGCCCCAGGAGTACCAATCTCAAGCAGAACATGCTGGTCAAACTTAAGGCGGTGTACACTCTGGTGGAACAGCTATACACCGGGTCACAACGTGCTTTGGCCGTTGTGGCTTTATCAAATAATGCTCCCTATCTCCTGCAGGATGTGCTGAAGCGGCTTGCTGTGCTACCCCAAAGGATTCAAGAGGTAAGGCATGCTTCTGCCAGAACCGGGGCCATTGCTGCCTTAAGCCAGGCCAAGGCGTTGCTTCCAGAGTTAGACCTGGCCGATGTTGCTCTTGGATACCCCAGCTTGAAGGAAGACGGCTCTGTATTCGATGAATCAGAATTTACCGCTTGTGTGAGAGTCGTACGTCCTGTGGCTACCATGATTGGAAATGATATTGATCTTACCAAGTATCAACCGGGTTATGATAGCGAGAACCGGAGGATTCCAACTCCTCACTATGATGACGTCAACCTGATCCCTCCAACTCGTAAGCATACCTTTGCTCCTGAAGTTGAACCAGCCGGTTTAATAGATGATGAAGCTGAGTTTGAAGCCTTGAGTGGCATTGACTGGGCCTCGTCAACCTTCCAGGACAAAGCAACCAACGGAGAGGTGGAGAAGGATAACCCGGAACCAGCAAGCCCACCGAAGGAGTGAGCCGCCAGACATTATGACTTTTGTCAAAAAATAATGCTTCATTATTCAGACTCGGGGAGTCTTGTAATAGGGTTGAAAAAACCTTTTAACGTTGTCATGCCTTCGCGCATGTTTTGTGGCGCTTAATACTTTCGTAAGCTGCCATCATTACATACTTCCAGCGTATGTTGATCTTCCCTTGATGTTAAAATTCTTCTTGCTTTATCCTGTGTATAAAACAAAACAGAATTCCCTTGGCGACTTATCGCATCCGGGGTCACATAAAGTATTGATAACCCGGAATATGAACCAAAATATCATATACAGACTATACCTTGGTAAGCATAAGCATAATAGCATACATGCGATCCTTTGATAATCTTTCGTGCTGATATGATGCTCACCTGGTACTTAACAACCTGGCGTGACCAATATTAAATCGGAAAGACAAAAAACATCTCATAATGCTTTTCACAAGGTTTCAGGATAGTCAAAATAATTTACAGGCTTCTGATTCGAATACGATCAGTAAACCGTTCCAAAGGGGTTAAGCTAAGATTCGGATACGATCATATAGCCCCCAGTGGCTTGGCGATGCCGATCAAATGGGTATCGACAGCTATGTTCTCTTTGGTTCGAATCGACCTATGTTTGAACAGAAGCCCCAAGTGACCATAGGATTTGTTTAATGACGCTGATTCGTATCGATCCACGTCGGACCCAAAGGGTTAAGCTATGATTCAAATATGATCAAGAAGCCCCGATGGGGTTGGCGATATCTCGATCAGCGGGTATCGACAGCTATGTTCTCTTTGGTTCGGATACGACCTATGTTTGAACAGGAAGCCCCCAAGTGACCATGGCTAGATTTAGATATGATCATAAGCCGGACCAAAGGGAAAGCCGGATTCAGATATGATCCGTTCCTTGTTGGTAGTGTCCACCACCTGATAAAGAAGACATAAAAACATTCTTTATGGGAAAAAGGACAGAGGTCCTGCTTTATTGCTTTATATAATATATACATCATCAAAAGTATATACATCTTAAGAGCCGGTGGCTTAAGTATAATAAGGCCGAAGGTGGGCTATGTTCCAGGGCCGGCGGGTCTCTTCCTCCGACTTACGCGAGTCTTTGTGCTCTCGAACATCAATGAGGTAATATGACCCATTGTTCAGATTCTTGCTGACCACAAAGGGTCCTTCCCAAGGAGGGGATAGCTTGTGCATATCAGACTGATCCTGGATGAGCCGGAGCACCAAATCACCTTCCTGAAAGGTTCTGCTCTTGATCCGGCGGTTGTGATAACGGCTTAGGTCTTGCTGGTAAATCGCCGAGCGGGCTATTGCCAAGTCTCGCTCCTCATCCAACAAGTCAAGTGCCTCCTGACGAGCCTTTTCGTTGTCCGCCTCAACATAAGCCGCTACACGGGGTGAATCGTGTCTGATGTCACTTGGTAGAACTGCCTCTGCTCCATAGACCATGAAAAAAGGTGTGTAACCCGTAGATCTATAAGGCGTAGTGTTGATGCTCCATAATACAGAGGATAACTCCTCCACCCAACAACCCGGAGTCCGTTTTAAGGGGACTAAGAGCCGGGGCTTAATACCCTCCAGTATCTCTTGATTAGCTCTTTCTGCTTGACCATTGGATTGAGGATGAGCAACAGCCGAAACATCAAGCCGGATATGTTCTCGTTGACAGAACTCTTCCATAGCTCCCTTGGAAAGATTAGTACCATTATCAGTTATAATGCTGTGTGGGAAACCAAAACGAAAGATCACCTTTTTCATGAACTGAACCGCTGTGGCTGCATCACACTTACTGACTGGCTCTGCCTCAACCCACTTTGTAAACATATCTACTGCCACCAGGAGATGTGTCTTTTTATCCTTAGACCTTTTGAAGGGTCCAACCAAGTCAAGCCCCCAGACTGCGAACGGCCAAGTAATTGGGATCATCCTTAATTCTTGAGCCGGCACATGAGCACGTCGTGAGAACTTCTGACAACCGTCGCATTTACTGACCAGATCCTCCGCATCAGCATGAGCAGTGAGCCAATAGAAACCATGACGGAAAGCTTTGGCCACAAGAGATTTTGAGCCGGCATGATGACCACAATCTCCTTCATGAATCTCACGGAGTATCTCTTGTCCTTCTGCAGGCGACACACAACGTTGAAATGCCCCTGTTACACTGCAATGATGCAACTCACCATTAACAATCGTCATGGATTTGGACCGCCTGACAATTTGTCTCACCAAGGTCTCATCCTCAGGCAGCTCTCCCCGAGTCATATAAGCCAAGTATGGCAATGTCCAATCTGGGATGACGTGAAGCGCGGCCATCAACTGTGCCTCCGGGTCTGGCACTGCTAGCTCTTCCTCTGTAGGTACCTTGACAGAAGGATTATGCAAAACGTCAAGAAAGGTGTTAGGTGGCACCGGCTTACACTGAGATCCCAACCGGCTTAACACATCAGCCGCCTCGTTCTTCCTTCTATCAATGTGCTCCACTTGATACCCTTTGAAGTGCCCAGCGACAACATCTACTTCACGACAGTAAGCCGCCATAAGGGGATCTTTAGAATCCCACTTGCCTGAGACCTGTTGAGCCACGAGATCTGAGTCGCCCAAACATCTTACCCGGCTCAAATTCATCTCCTTGGCCATCCGGAGACCATGGAGCAAGGCCTCGTATTCAGCTGCATTGTTAGTACATGGAAACATGAGCCGGAGCACATAACAAAAATTTGTCACCTCGAGGGGAGGTTAAAACAACTCCAGCCCCTGAGCCTTCTAACTGCCTGGACCCATCAAAGTGAATAGTCCAATACGTATTGTCCGGCTTCTCCTCAGGTGCCTGCAACTCTGTCCAATCATTGATAAAGTCGACCAGGGCTTGAGATTTGATAGCAGTACGGGGCATCTACTTTAGACCATAAGGCCCAAGCTCAATAGCCCACTTAGCGATCCGTCTTGTGGCCTCCCTGTTCTGAATGATGTCTCCCAGAGGGGCTGAACTTACCACCGTTATAGGATGACTTTGGAAGTCTGCTTCAGCTTCCGGTTTGCCATGAACACACCATAAACAAGTTTCTGCCAATGTGGATACCTTTTCTTAGACTCAATGAGCACCTCACTGATATAATAAACCGGTCGTTGAATCGGATGCTCCTTGCCAGCTTCCTTATGCTCCACCACGATGGCAACACTGACCGCTCGTGAATTAGCAGCCACGTACAACAGCAATGGCTCTCTGTCAATGGGAGCCGCAAGAACCGGTGGTTCAGACAATTGCCTCTTCAAGTTTTCAAAGGCAGCATCTGCAGCGTCACTCCAGACGAAGGTGTCTGTTTTCTTCATCATCTGATATAGCGGTAAGGCCTTCTCCCCTAACCGGCTTATGAACCGGCTTAAAGCGGCAACATGACCCGCCAGGCGCTGAACATCATTGATACACGCCGGCTTAGCCAGAGAGGTAATTGCCGTGATCTTCTCCGGATTAGCTTCAATGCCTCTGTTTGACACCAGAAAACCCAAAAGCTTGCCCGCAGGTACACCAAACACACACTTGGCCGGGTTAAGCATCATCTTGTAAACCCGGAGATTGTCAAAGGTCTCTCTCAAGTCAGATATCAAGGTTTCCTTTTCTCTGGACTTCACCATGATGTCATCCACATAAGCATGAACATTACGCCCAATTTGATCATGCAGACAGTTCTGTACACATCGCTGATAAGTCGCCTGGGCGCTCTTGAGTCCAAACGGCATAGATACATAACAGAAGGCCCCAAACGGAGTGATGAAAGCTGTCTTCTCCTGGTCCTTAACTGCCATCTTGATCTGATGATAACCAGAGTAAGCATCCAAGAAACTCAAACGTTCACAACCCGCCGTAGCATCAATGATTTGATCAATATGGGGGAGAGCAAAGGGATCAGCCGGACAAGCCTTGTTTAAGTCCGTGTAATCCACACACATCCGCCAAGTGTCGTTCTTCTTGAGCACTAACACCGGGTTAGCCAACCACTCCGGGTGAAAAACTTCAACAATAAACCCAGTCTCTAAGAGCCAGGCGACCTCTTCCCCAATAGCTTTCCGTCTCTCTTCGTTGAACCATCGGAGAAACTGCCTGACCGGCTTATACTTTGGATCAATATTGAGAGTGTGCTCAGCGAGTTCCCTCGGTACACCCGGCATGTCAGAAGGTTTCCATGCAAAGATGTCCCGGTTCTCACGGATGAACTCGATGAGCGCGCTTTCCTATTTAGGATCCAAATTGGCACTGATACTGAACTGCTTAGAGGCGTCTCCTGGGGTAAAGTCAACAAGCTTTGTCTCAGTGGCCGATTTAAACTTCAACACCGGGTCATGCTCGGTAGTTGGTTTCTTGAGGGAGGTCATATCCGCCGGGTCAACATTGTCTTGATAAAATTTGAGCTCCTCCGCGGCACAGGCAGTCTCAGCGTAAGCCGCGTCGCCTTCTTCACATTCCAAGGCCACCTTTCGACTCCCATGCACAGTGATGGTGCCCTTGTAACCCGGCATCTTGAGCTGTAAGTAAACGCAACACGGCCGTGCCATGAACTTAGCATAAGTTGGTCGCCCAAACAAAGCGTGATATGGACTCCTGATTTTGACCACTTCAAACGTCAATTTCTTAGCCCTGGAATCATACTCATCTCCAAAGGCCACCTCCAATTCAATCTTGCCAACTGGGTAAGCCGACTTGCCTGGAACCACCCCATGGAAAACAGTGTTGGATGTTCTCAGATTCTTCTCAGTCAACCCCATGCGCTGGAAAGTCTCATAATAGAGGATATTGATGCTGCTACCTCCGTCCATGAGTACCTTAGTGAATTTATATCCACCAACCTGGGGTGCTACCACCAAGGCTAACTGACCCGGATTATCGACTCGTGGAGGGTGATCCTCTCTGCTCCAAATGATGGGTTGCTCTGACCATCTCAAATAACGAGAAATTGTCGGCTCAACCGAATTTACGGCCCTCTTATGAACCTTCTGGTCACGTTTGCATAAGCTAGTGGTAAACACATGGTACTGCCCACCACTCAACTGTTTCGGATGGCTCTGATAACCCGACTGCTGCTGCTATTGTCCTCCCTGACCAGATTGCAGCTGATTATTTCCACCCGGCTGTCCCTGAAAACCGGAATTTGAACCGCCACCCGGGCCATGAAAGCCGCCAGCCCCTGAACCGCCGCCAGATCCATGACTACCATCAAAGGTATTGGAATTCTTAAACGCCTTCATGATTGCGCAATCTTTCCACAGGTGTGTTGCGGGGTGCTCCCGGGTGCCGTGTTTCGGGTAGGGCTCATTGAGTAGCTGCTCAAGAGATGGGCCTGACCCGCCGGATCGAGGCCACTTACCCTTACGCCTCTGATTGTTACCCTGTCTATTAGCGTTGGCTACAAGCTCCGGGTTGCCGTCCGCCTTACGCTTATTGCCGCTTTGATTCACCGGGTTGTGCTGTTGACCCTTTCCATTGCCGTTCCTTTTTCCCTTCCCTGTCTTCTCATCGTCAGACGCGGGATCCTTGGTACTATCAGAATCGGCATATTTGACTAAAGCCGCCATCAGCGTACCCATATCCCTGCAGTCACGCTTAAGGCGCCCCAATTTCTGCCTCAGCGGCTCAAAGCTGCAATTTTTCTCCAACATGAGGATCAGAACCGGCATCCATCTTATCAGATGAATGAATTATCTCCTTGACCCGGCGTACCCAATGGGTGGTGGATTCACCCTCCCCCTGCTTACAATTCGTCAAGTCCACGATTGACATAGATTGCTTACAGGTGTCCTTGAAGTTCTGGATGAAACGGGCTTTTAACTCCTCCCACGAACCAATGGAATTGGGTGGTAAACTTTTAACCAAGACCGGGCCGTTCCATCTAACATCATGGTGAAGTATTTAGCCATTGCCACGTCACTGACTTCCAACAGCTCCATGGCCATCTCATAACTCTCAATCCATGCTCCAGGATGTAAGTCAGCCGTGTAATTCGGCACCTTTCGAGGTCCCTTGAAGTCCTTGGGCAGGCGCACGTTGCGCAAAGCCGGTATCAAACAAGGAACACCACTGGTTCTGGTGGCTACTCCCGTCTCAGTAGAAGTCGTTGGATACTCTGGAATATTCTGATGTGCCGCCTGTTGAGCCGCCAGCTGAGCCGCCCGCTCGTTCTTCTGACGTACTCGGTCTTGCACCGGGTTATAGCCACCATGTTGGTCACGACGTTGGGCGTTGCTTGACAAAGCTTCAGATTCCATGTGCCTGCTGTAACTCGGGCTCCGGTTCTGACGAGGCGGTGCTAACCAAGGCGGAGGAGTTGAAAGAATCCTATCTCGGCTATAAGAATAGTCTCTTGCTGAGACAAGGCAGTCTGGACAAGTTCCCTGATTCTCCGGGTCTCCACCGTTGTTGGATCATCATCGTCCACTGGGAGAGCCGCCAGACGCGCCAATGCTGCGAGTAAGTTCTCCATGGGGTTGGAAAAGTGACCTGGCGGTATCGGCACATAACGTGGCGGCGCCATGTTTCCATGAGGAGGTACCATCTCCCGAGGCTGAGCCGATACCCCCGTTCCGGTTGTCATAAACTGATTTGCATCAGGCGGGTTACTTGGGCCGGCTCCGGGTGTAGCAAACAGAACCCGAGGGTCATAATTCGGAGGCAAACGGGACTGAGTTTTCTGGTGCCTCCTCCTCATTACCTCATTGGATGCGTTTAAGCTCATCGTGAGCTGGTAAGCTTCTGACTGCAACCGCTGTGCCCGGGCGTCGAGAGCCGCCCGCTCTGTAGCTAGTCTAGTATCCTCAGCTGCCAAGGCCTCCTTGGCCTGAGCTATCTCCTCACGCACCCGTGCCACCTCCGCATCATGCTCATCTTTATTCGCAGGGATAACCATGGCGGTTAACGGGGCTGTAAGTTTATCCATGAGATCTATCAACACTTGAGCCGGCGGGCGCACAGGGCCTCCTGGCCCGGCCGCTCCTATCCCGGACGTAATTGCAGTAGTGGCTGTAGAGTTTTGGCCGGGTTGAGTCCCAGCCATGAAGACTCCTGCCCAATTCGGCGACTCACAGGGGTCCGGAATACTGAAGCCATCGGAACAACCCCCGAGCACACCATCCTGAACCTGATACAGCGAATCTGTTGAACCGGCGGACGAATCACCGTCAGAGCGGACGGCCGTCTCACCACCATCTTCAGGTCCCTCAGAAAGCTCTTCTCTGTGGACGCAGCCCACAAAGACACGCTTCATGCCGGGTTGAGCTCGGGCGGGTTTCGCACGCTGAGCCATCTCGACGAGGTCGGTCCAGTTGTCTGGCTCAGGCCCCGGCTCACCAATCCGGCCAATGAAGACGTGGATCCCTCCAAAGGGGACCCGGTACCCGTACTCAATTGAGCCGGCGTCGGGGCCCCAGCCTTCGTCGTCGATGTAGATCTTGCCGCGATGACTCTTGGTCATCCGGCCCACTACGTATCCCTTGAGCCCTTCGAAGTTGTCCTTCAAGAACTCAAATCCACTCATGAAGGTTTTCTACTAGGTTATGGCTCAAACTCTCACACATACCGTGTCTACAACAATTTCACCCGAAAGGTTGAAGAGATGGTAGATGTGAAGTTTGATGAATCTAACGGCTCGCAAGTAGAGCAATTGCCAATTGATGTAGGAGACAAAGATCCTTCGAAAGCAATCCGAGACTTGTCTATTGGCAAGGTCCATCCAACGGAGGTGAAGGAGAGTACCTCGTCCGTCCAAGTGGAAGCTTCTACTTCACGACAAGGTGAACCAAGAGTTGATACGGAAGCATCCACAAGTGGGACACACCAAGATGAAGAAAACGAGGAAGTGCATCAAGATGAACGTCAACAACCTCCTTCTCCACCACGACAAGAGAACGACAACGCCAACAATGAAGAAGGCCAAGAAGAAGAACAAGATGAAGAAGATGTTCAACGAAGATCCAAGCAAAAGCTTTCACGAGTTCGAGCAAGAATTTCTAAAGACCATCCCGTCGAACAAATCTACAATGATATTCAAACCGGGAGAATCACTCGCTCTAAAACTCGTTTAGCTAACTTTTGTGAAAACTATTCTTTCATCTCAAGCATTGAACCTATGAAGGTTGAAGAAGCATTGGAAGATCCGGATTGGATAAATGCTATGCATGAAGAGCTACACAACTTTGAGAGGAACCAAGTTTGGACATTGGTTGAGAAGCCCGACAACAACCACAACATCATCGGTACCAAATGGGTGTTTCGCAACAAGCAAGATGAAGATGGACAAGTAGTTTGCAACAAAGCACGTCTCGTCGCCCAAGGCTACGCACAAGTCGAAGGTATGGACTATGGTGAGACTTACGCCCCCGTTGCTAGACTTGAGCCCATTCGCATCTTACTTGCCTATGCTAATCACCATGATATCACCTTGTACCAAATGGACATTAAAAGTGCTTTTCTAAATGGTGAAATAGAGGAGGAAGTTTATGTTAAATAACCTCCCGGCTTTGTCAATCCTAAGAAACCCAATCATGTTTACAAACTTCACAAAGCTCTTTATGGACTTAAACAAGCTCCTAGAGCATGGTATAAATGCTTGACCAAGTTCCTTATTGAAAAAGGCTTTGAAATTGGGAAAATTGATTCTACACTTTTTACTAAAAGGGTTAATGGTGAACTATTTGTGTGCCAAATTTATGTTGATGATATTATGTTTGGTTCAACTAACCCTCATTTTAGTGAAAAGTTTGGGAAGCTAATGTCGGAGAAGTTTGAGATGTCTATGATGAGTGAACTCAAATTCTTTCTTGGGTTGCAAATCAAGCAAACTAAGGAAGGTACTTTTGCCTCTCAAACGAAGTACACTAAGGACTTATTCAAGAAGTTCAATATGCAAGAATGCAAAGGTATGACTACACCCATGCCTACTAGTGGACATCTTGACTTAACCAAAGATGGTGAACCGGTTGATCAAAAGGTTTATCGCTCTATGATTGGTTCATTGTTATATCTATGTGCTTCACGTCCCGATATTATGCTAAGTGTGTGCATGTGTGCACGATATCAAGCTGCTCCTAAAGAATGTCATCTTAAGGCCGTGAAAAGGATAGTGAGATACTTAATCTACACACCAAATTTTGGCATTTGGTATCCTAAGAGGGCCTCTTTCGATCTTGTTGGCTATTCCGACTCGGACTATGCCGGAGACAAGGTTGATAGAAAGTCCACTTGGGTACTTGTCAATTTCTTGGTAGATCTCTTGTGTCTTGGTCCTCTAAGAAACAAAACTCGGTATCCTTATCCACCTTGAAGTTGAATATATTGTCACTGGATCATGTTGTGCTCAATTACTTTGGATGACCCAAACTCTTAAAGATTATGGGATATATGTGAGACATGTTCCATTGCTTTGTGATAATGAAAGTGCTATCAAAATTGGTCATAATCCTGTGCAACATTCTCAAACTAAGCATATTGAAGTTCGTCATCATTTCATTCGAGATCATGTTGCTAAGGGTGACATTGATCTTAAGCATGTTCGCACCGAAAAGCAATTAGCGGATATATTCAATAAACCTCTTGATGAGAAAGTGTTTTGCAGGTTAATAGGAGAATTGAACATCATTGATGCTTCAAACTTGGAGTAGAATCTCCATTGGATACATGCAAGACATGAGCTTATGACTAATCCTTCATATTTCTCTTATGATGAAAAACTTATGTCTTAGATATATTTGTATCTTGCATGTTATCTAACCCATGTAGGTACTTGGTTGAATCAAATTCCATGAGGTTGAAACCTACTCATATTTTGAGCAATCTCTACATCACCAAGTCTCTACACAAGGTGGTTGAAGACAAGGAAGCACGAAACCATTCAAACATATCCTTTGACAAATTCTATGTTGAGTTTCATGATTGTCATTTTTGGATATACAAGTGCTCTTCCTTGCAAGAACTAACCCATGTAGGTAGATGGACTCAAATTCCAAGTGGTGCTCCAAATTCTTGATGAGCTACATCAACCTTGAGCAACTCACACAAGTTCAACTACATGGACAACACCACCAACCAAGGTATGTTATTCCATCTTAGAGAAGCTTTACTCCGAGTCATGAGCTAAAGCAACTCGACAAGATGTGAATACATCAAGATGCTTAAACGAAAAATGGCAACCCCATTTTGAGCTTAAACGAAGAGTCTGACCTATGATCAAGTGATCTCACTTGACTCCTAAGTCAATATACTCTAACATAGGTGACTTTGTCGCCGACCATCTCTAGATGAAGTTCTCTTGTGTTTTTTCTGTATTTTTTGCATTTGTCTCATGCATATTTGTTTCCCCTTTCAAAAAAAAAACTTAATCTAGATTTCTTTCTGTTTTCTCTGCATTTTCTGCATCTAATTCCTTGCATATCTTTCAGTTAATTCCTTGCAAATCTTTGTGAGATCTTACTAGTCTAGTGAGCTGAGGTGACAAGTGTTTTCTCTGTGATGAGCTCGGTTACACCGATTTGTTATTTTCGGTCCAACCGAATCTTTTCGGTACGACCGAAGTATACCACTCGGTGCCACCGATTTCATAACAGGAAAAAACTCTTTGCTACTTATTCTGTGTTTCTTCTGATCCAGCTCCACTCAATGAATCTTGTCCTCTACAAGCATCACATTTTTAATCATTGCTTTATGTTGCGACTCAAGGATCAAACCCATTCACGACAAATTCCAGAGGGAGAGAGAGAGAGATTACATCTTTATCAAGCCCTTCTTGGAAATTGATGTCAAAGGGGGAGAGAGATCACATCAAAGCTTATCACTTAAAGAGATCACATCAGAGAAGGAGAGAGAGAGAGAGATCTCCAGGGGGAGAGAATACTAGTAGAAAGTATTTCTCAAGGATCCCAGATGCTTGGTGTTCAAGAGGAGAGATGTCACATGTCTTCTTGAGGGGAAAGACATGTTCATATGTGCTTACTTGCATTAGTTTACTTTAGCTCTGATCATCATTCATATCTTTCAGCTCTGTTTTCCTTCAGCTCTGATTTTCTGTTCCCTATCTTCTCCCAGTATCCCATGTTAGATTCAGGGGGAGCAAGACATCTAAGGGAAAGAGATCATTTAAATTCATTGCATATCTTTACTCTTGGGCATGTCTAATCCAATGTGGTACTCAGTACTCACTCTCTACATGTCATCCCAGTCTTGGTATTCTTGTGGTTTCTTCTGTTTGCTCTGGCTAGTAGATGCATCTGTGTTATCTAACCTTGTTATCACAGGTTCATTCCATCCTAAGCCAACTCAAAACCACAAGGTAAGTATATGCATCACAATCATGTGTATGAGGAATTCTTGCTGATGTACATACTGTTTGCAAGAAGGACTCATGGGCATGAAGGTATTCTCTTTAATACTTTTTGCTCTGATGCATATAGCCAAGATACATGTAACACATTGCCTGCTCTATCATGGTTATGCTATCACATGCTTCTATATTTCATATTCACATGATTGCATACATGTAGGGGGAGCCTATGCTTGTTACATGTCTTTCCAAAGCTTTACTTGCTATTCTTTATATCTTTATCTAAAGCTTTGATGTATGTTGCCATCAATTACCAAAAAAGGGGAGATTGAAAGCACAAGTGCTCCCTAAGTGGTTTTGGTAATTAATGTCAACATATCTCTTGTTGGACTAACACTTTTATCTAGTATGTTTCAGATAAGTTCAACAATGGAGTGGCATGGACTAAAGGATGTGGGAACTCCTTCAAGATGCTAAGGACAAAGGATTGGCTCAAGCTTCAAGCTCAAGACTCTTCATTTTCCATTTTAGTGATCCAGGATCACATTGAGTCTATAGGAAAAGCCAATACTATCAAGGAGGGATGAGGTGTTGCTTAATGAGCCTCTTGCTTCAAGTGCTTAGTGATATGCTCCAAATACCCTCAACTACTTTCCCATTTCCACACATATGTCCTAAACCTAAAGTCAAACTCGGCCCCACTGGTTCTTTCTATCTGGCGCCACCGAGTTCGGATGTCTTAGCCACTGCCACAAACCCTAGGCAAATCGGTCTCACCGATAGGGATCTCGGTCTCACCGAGATGGGATTGTAATCTCTCTGTGTATGTCCATTATCAAAATCGGTCTTACCAAGTTTGAGCAATCGGTACTACTGAGATTACAATGCAAACTCTCTGGTTAACTTATTATCAAAATCGGTCCCACCGAGTTTGATAATCGGTCAAACCGAGTTTGCCTGACCAACTCTCTGGAAAGCTTATTACCAAAATCGGTCCCACCGAGTTTGTGTAATCGGTCTTACCGAGATTACGTTATGCCCTAACCCTAACCGAATCGGTCCCACCGAGTTGCATTCGGTCCCACGAAAACCCTAACGGTCACATTATTTGCTAAATCGGTCGACCGAGTTTAACGATTCGGTCCCACCGAGTTTGGTAGATTGTGTGTAACGGTTAGATTTTGTGTGGAGGCTATATATACCCCTCCACCTCCTCTTCATTTGTAGAGAGAGCCATCAGACTAAACCTACACTTCAAGCATCCTATTTCTGAGAGAGAACTACCTACTCATGTGTTGAGGCCAAGATATTCCATTCCTACCATATGAATCTTGATCTCTAGCCTTCCCCAAGTTGCTTTCCACTCAAACCCTCTTTGCACCAGATCCAAATCCTATGAGAGAGAGTTGAGTGTTGGGGAGACTATCATTTGAAGCACAAGAGCAAGGAGTTCATCATCAACGCACCATTTGTTACTTCTTGGGGAGTGGTGTCTCCTAGATTGGCTAGGTGTCACTTGGAAGCCTCCGACAAGATTGTGGAGTTGAACCAAGGAGTTTGTAAGGGCAAGGAGATCGCCTACTTCGTGAAGATCTACCGCTAGTGAGGCAAGTCCTTTGTGGGCGACGGCCATGGTGGGATAGACAAGGTTGCTTCTTCGTGGACCCTTCGTGGGTGGAGCCCTCCGTGGACTCGCGCAACCGTTACCCTTCGTGGGTTGAAGTCTCCAATTGCGTTTGAATCCTCCAATCCCTTCCCTTTACATTCTTGCAAGTTGCATGCTTTACTTTCCTCTGCTCATATACTCTTGGATGCTTGCTTGCTATATGTTGTGAATGTTAAACTTGTGCCTAAACTCCACTCAAACTTCAAAGAAACTTAAAAACTGCAACTTTGGCTCTTAGTGTCTAATCACCCCCCCTCTAGACACCTCTTCTCAAGGTCCTACAACTAACCGTTTTATCTAGTACTTTTCATACAAGTTCTACATTGGCATGGCAAAGACGTGTGGATGTAGACCCCTCAAAATATGAAGAACAAGAATTGGCTAGCCCAAGACTCTACATTTTTGGTTTAGTGATCCAAGATCACATTGAGTCCCTTAGGAAAGCCAATACTATTAAAAAGGGGTGAGGTATTGTTGATGAGGTTGTTGCTCAAAGTGCTCAGTGATATTGCTCCAAAAACCCTTAGTAATTTTCCCAAAACACATCTGTCTAAAACCCTAGTTCATCATTTTGGTCCCACTGAATCTTACCTATCCGGACCCACTGAGATGACCCTTCTTCTGCCACAGCCAAAAACCCAACATTTCATCTCACTGAAATGGCTCTCGGCCCGAGATGGCCTTTCCAAGTTTCTGTGATGAAATCACTTCATTTCGGAATCACCGAGTAAAACTGACCGGAATTACCGAAACGCGGCTCTGCCTTTGCCATTGCACTTCGGTCCCACCGAGATGGTATAATCGGTCTCACCAAAAATGCTAATTGTCAAGTCTTTTGCACTAGTCGGTCTCACCGAGATTATCACTTCGGTCCCACCGAGTTTGGTCAAAAGCTTGTAATGGTTGGATTTTTTGTGCTGCCTATTTATACCCATCCACCACCACTTACTCTCTAAGAGAGCCGTCAGAACGAAATACAACTTCCACCATTCATTTTCTAGGAGAGAACCACCTACTCATGTGTTGAGGTCAAGAGATTCCATTCTTACCATTTGAACCTTGATTTCTAGTCTCTTCAAGTTGCTTTCCACTCAAATCCTTCTCCTACCCAAGCCAAATCTGTGAGATAGAGATTGAGTGTCGAGGAGACTATGATTTGAAGCACAAGGGCAAGGAGTTCATCACCATCACAAACATCTATTACCTTTTGGAGACTGGTGTCTCCTAGATTTGTTAAGTGTCACTTGGGAGCCTCCAAGATCATGTGGAGTTGAACTAAGGAGTTTGTAAGGGCAAGGAGATCGCCTACTTCTGAAGATCTACCCGAGTGAGGCTAGTCCTTCATGGACGGAAGTCATGGTGGAATAGACAAGGTTGCTTCTTCGTGGACCCTTTGTGGGTGGAGCCCTCCGTGGACTCGCGCAGCCGTTACCCTCCATGGGTTGAAGTCTTCATCAACTTGGACGTACGATAGAACCACCTATCGGAACCACGCCAAAAATCTCTGTGTCTCCATTGCGTTTGCTCATTCCAATTCCCATCCCTTTATATTCTTGCACTTGCATGCTTTACTCTTTCCATTGCCCATACTCATGCCATGCTTGTGTAAAATATATTGTGTGCTCATTAACATGTGCTAAACTCAACATTGAATTAAAGAATTGTAAAAACGGCCACTTTTATTTGTTAAGGATGTAATCACCCCCTCTAGACCCCTCTTCTCGATCTTTCAATTGATATCAAATCTTTGGTCTCCATTGCTTTGGTTTAATCACCATTGGACGAACATGGATGAGTCTACGTTTAGGAGTATTAGACATAGAGTGCTTATCTATGATGGGGAGTTTTATGGTTCTTGGAAAACTGAAATGCTTGAGACCTTATGTGCCTCCTATTGATTCTTTGCATCCAATCCCCAATGAGTATCTTGACATGGTTCGTAATCTTAGGACTGTTAATCTTATCATTAGAGGATTACCTAGAAATGTGCTTGTTTGCTTGCAAAACTTTGAATGCGCATATACTATATCTTGAGGAGCGCTTCCCAAATTATTCCTTGAAAAATCTGAATGAAATCCTGCCTAAGTCTATTGCCTTCCATAAGATGAAGCCTAGTGATCCTAAGTTTGATGAATGTCTATTTGAGCTCCGTGATCTTATGTGTGCTAAAGGTGATGTTGGAACTATTAGAAACATTATCATGGAAACCATTAGAATTCACAAACTTGCACATTGTCATGGTCATAAATCTAAAGAATCACTTGAACTAGGCGATGATCATATGCATGATGATGATGATGATGATGTTGAGCATGGCTATTATGATGAGGGTGAAGAATTCAATATCGAATATGAGAAGACTATGAGAAATCTCAGTATCATGGCAAATCTTTGAGACTACATGGCCGGAGGAAAAGAGTGGATCCTTGATAATGGATGCACCGGTCACATGATCGGAGATAAAGACATTTTCCGTGAGCTTACTAAAAATGATGGTCCACGCAAGTATGTGACTTTTGGAGATAACTCCAAGGGTAAGGTACTTGGCCTTGATAAGGTGGCCATATCCAATGACAGCTCTGTTCAAAATGTTATGCTCGTTGAATCTCTTAGTTACAATCTTCTTTCCGTATCTAGACTAGCCGACGTTGATTTCGATGTTCTATTTACTGAAGGAGATTGCCAAGTGTTTCATCGAGATAATCATAATATGGTCTTTGTTGGTATTCGTAGAGGTGATCTATATGTACAATGTTGACTTCACTAAGAGAGCCCAACCTCGTACTTCTCTTATTGCAAAATCTTCTAAAGGTTGGTTATGGCATAGAAGGGATATGTTGGCATGCGAAATCTTGATAAACTCATAAAAGGTGATCATATCCTTGGTGTTAAAGATGTTATATTTGACAAGGATAGACTTTGTAGTGCTTGTCAAGCAGGAAAACAAGTTGGAGGAAGTCATCCCGTGAAGAACATCATGACCATGAGAAGACCACTTGAGCTACTTCATATGTATCTATTTGGTCCCAATGCTTGAAAGAGTCTTGGTGGTAACTCTTTCAGTTGGTCATTGTTGATGATTTTTTAAAATTTACGTGGGTGTTCTTTCTTGATGACAAGTCAGAGGTACAAAAGATCTTCAAGAACTTTGCTAGGAAGGCCCAAAAACAATTTGAAGTGAAGATCAAGAAGGTTCGAAGTGACAATGGAACGGAGTTCAAGATTGCTAATGCGGATACCTTTCTTGACGAAGAAGGCATTTCACATGAGTTCTCGGCTACGTACACACCTCAACAAAATGGAGTTGTTGAGAGAAAGACCGGACTCTTATTGAGATGGCAAGAACGATGCTAGATGAATACAAGACACCAAGACACTTTTGGGCCGAAGCGATTGAGACGGCTTGTCATGCTACAAATCGACTTTACCTTCACAAGCTTCTTGGTAAAACGGCGTACGAGCTACTCACCGGTAACAAAACCCAAGTTGGATACTTTCGAGTATTTGGCTCAAAGTGTTACATTCTTGATACGCATCATCGTTCAAAATTTGCTCCTAAATATCATGAAGTTTTCCTACTCGGTTATGGTTCAAACTCTCACACTTACCGTGTCTACAACAATTTCACCCGAAAGGTTGAAGAGACGGTAGATGTGAAGTTTGATGAATCTAACAGCTCGCAAGTAGAGCAATTGCTAATTGATGTAGGAGACAAAGATCCCTTAGAAGCAATTCAAGATTTGTCTATTGGGAAGATCCCTCCAATGAATGTGAAGGAGAGCACTTCGTCCATTCAAGTGAAAGCCTCTACTTCACATCAAGGTGAACCACAAGTTGACATGGAGGCATCCACAAGTGGAACTCATCAAGACGAAGGAAATGAGGAAGTACAACAAGGTGATCCACCTTGACCTCCGTCTCCACCTCCACAAGTGAACAACGACGCCAACGACAATGAAGAAGAATATGATGATGAGGATGTTCCACCACAACCCAAGCAAATTCTCTCACGAGTTATAGCAAGAGCCACAAAGAATCACCCAGTTGAGTAAATCCTCGACGACATCAACTCCAGGAGAATCACTCACTCAAAAACTCGTTTGGCTAACTTTTGTGAACATTACTCATTCATCTCTAGCATTGAACCTATGAAGGTGGAAGAAGCCCTTGAAGATCCGGAATGGATAAATGCTATGCACGAAGAGCTACACAACTTTGAGAGGAAGCAAGTGTGGACGTTGGTTGAGAAGCTCAAGGATGATCAAAACATCAAAGGAATAGAATGGGTGTTTTGAAATAAACAAGATGATGATGGACAAGTGGTGCGCAACAAGGCTCGTCTCGTTGCTCAAGGCTACGCTCAAGTTCAGGGTCGGAGACAGGGGGCGAGCAGGGGCTGCACCCCCATCAATCGCCCCCCTCAACAATACGTACAGGTTTTACTGCTGATTTGATGCCTAATTAGCCTTAGTTCTAGGGAAATTCGGCCTTAATACATGGCCACATGCAAACACCCACCACAGACGTGATGGAATGGGCCAAGCCCAGACCTATTAGCCCATAGGTCTTTGATTCAGTTCTGCACGTACGTATTTTCCGTTCACTTCCTGTTCGCTTTGGCCTTTGGAAGTCCATCCTCGATCTTCGCCGCCGCCGTTTGTGCTAGTCGCTAGGTTTTCTTCGAGTATCAGACATGGCGAGCCTCCACGCCAGTGATTGTCTTACCGGTGAACTGCGGTTGCTGCACGCCGGTACAAGACTATTACCAGCCGATCCAATTGACAAAGGACCCTGCCTGTCCGAATCTCCAATCTTGACGATTCAAGAGCGACAACATGACTCTAATCTAGCCTGAGTCCCAAGGTATACTACAATACAGTAAATTTGCAGGTAGTTATACAAGCCATATGTTGAAATTGCCTTTTCGATCAGTTGCGAACTATATAATTGAGGGTCCCATAGTTGAGTCACTAGACTAGAATTGCATAAAGCACGGAGGAAGATACCACCAAATTATTCAACTCGTTCGTTTTACCCTCCAATTATACCACTGAAAATGCAAATATATTGTATATACATCGAGGAAATAACTACAAACATTGTTTAGATTATTGGCAACTTGTTCGATGGACCTTGTTGACATAGATCTTTGTCAAAATTAGTACATAAATATACTATTTTCAATTGCAAAACATATATTCACTGCATTTTAACATCGATCTATATTAAGAATAAACATCTTTTTAGGTTACATCTCTTGTACGGTCTTCATCTTTTCTTCGCCTCCCTATACCCAATTCCTGGCTCCGCCCCTGCTCATGTTGAAGGTATGGACTATGGTGAGACATATTGCCCCGTTGCTAGACTTGAGTCCATTCACATTTTACTTGCTTATGCCAATCATCATGATATCACTCTATACCAAATGGATATTAAAAGTGCCTTTTAAATGCTGAAATTGAGGAGGAAGTTTATGTTAAACAACCTCCCAGCTTTGTTAATCCAAATAAACCTAATCATGTTTACAAACTTCACAAAGCTCTTTATGGTCTTAAACAAGCCCCTAAAGCTTGGTATAAATGCTTGACTAAGTTTCTCATTGAGAAAGGTTTTGAAATTGAAAAAACTTATTCAACTCTCTTCACTAAAAGGGTTAATGGAGAATTATTTGTGTGCCAAATCTATGTTGATGATATCATATTTGGTTCTACTAACCCCCACTTTAGTGAGAAATTTGGAAGGTTGATGTCCGAGAAGTTTGAGATGCCTATGATGAGTGAACTCTAATTTTTTCTTGGTTTGCAAATCAAGCAAACTAGGGAAGGTACCTTTGTCTCACAAACAAAGTATACCAAGGATCTATTCAAGAAGTTCAACATGCAAGAAAGAAAAGGTATGAAAACACCCATGCCTACTAGTGGACATCTTGACTTGACTAAGGATGGCAACCTGTTTGATCAAAATGTTTACCGATCTATGATTGGTTCTCTATTATATCTTCGTGCCCCCCGTCCTGACATTATGCTAAGTGTGTGCATGTGTGCACGGTATCAAGCAGCCCCAAAAGAATGCCATCTTAAGGACGTGAAAAGGACAATGAGATATTTGATTCATACACCAAAATTTGGCATTTGGTACCCTAAGAGGTCATCTTTTGATCTTGTTGGCTATTCTGACTCGGACTATGCCGGTGACAAGGTTGATAGAAAATCCACTTTAGGTACATGTCAATTTCTTGGTATATCCCTTGTGTCTTGGTCCTCCAAGAAACAAAACTCGGTATCATTATCCACCGCTAAAGCGGAATACATGCCGCGGGATCATGTTGTGCTCAATTACTTTGGATGACCCAAACTCTCAAATATTATGGGATACATGTGAGACATGTACCACTGCTTTGCGACAATGAGAATGCTATTAAGATTGCACACAATCCTGTGCAACATTCTCGAACTAAGCATATTGAAGTTCGTCACCATTTCATTCGTGATCATGTTGCTAAAGGTGGCATAAATCTTAAACATGATCGTACCGACAAGAAATTTGGCGGATATCTTCACCAAACCTCTTGATGAGAAGATATTTTATCGATTGAGGAGTGTGTTGAATAATATCATTGATTGAAAGTGTGTTAAGTCGACTAGAGGGGGGGGGGTGAATAGGCGATTTTTATGAATTCTTCACTGAGGAATTTCAGGATGAGGAAATTCCTAAGCAAAGAACTATTTAGCAGCGGAATAAGTACTCAGATGCAAACATAACAGAACATAAGCACAGTCATCATGATGAAATGAAATGAGCATAGAGTACAGAAAACGTAAACATAGGATAAACAGGATGAAGACAAATAGACTGAAGAAATTGGACTGAGGAAATTGACAATGTCTTCAGTCAAAGTCTTCAAACAGATATGAACAAGCACACAACACAGTAATGAGGAAATGGAAGGGCTGAGGAAATAGAACTAGTAGGCTTGGTTAAGATAGTGATTTGGTAGACCAGTTCCAACTGCTGTGATAGTTGTACGTCTGGTTGGAGCGGCTAGGTATTTAAACCTGAGGACACACAGTCCCGGACACACAGTCCTCACCGTATTCTCCTTGAGCTAAGGTCACACAGACCTCGCCCAATCACTCGTGGTAAGTCTTCAGGTGACTTCCAAACCTTCACAAACTCGGTCACTCGGCGATCCACAATTTCCTCCTGGATGCTCTAGACCATGACGCCCAACCGTCTGGAAGATGCACAGTCTTCAAAGGTAACAAGCGTCGGATCAACACAGGAACAATTTCTTGAGTGATGCTCAATCACTTTGGGTTTGTAGGTGTTTGGGTATGGGTTTTCCTCACTTGATGATTTTCGCTCAAAGTCCTCGAAGGATGGGATGCTCTCAATGACAAGTGTCAGTTTCTCTTGGAGCAGCCAACCAGCTAGTGGTTGTAGGGGGGGGGGCTATTTATAGCCTAGGGAGCAGCCCGACATGATAAGACATAAATGCCCTTCAATGATATGACCGTTAGGTGGATAAGATATTTTGGGACAGCTGGCGCATAGCACAACAACGGTCGAAAATTTAAGTGTCAAATTCTTCAGGGCTATCATGTTCCTCACTTGTAGGCAATCTGCACTGGCGAATTCCTAACTCCTCAGTTAGAACAAATTCCTCAGACACCAGAAGAACTTCGTCTCTATCACTGAAGAAATTGACTGAACTGCATGAGATTTCCAATGGCTTTACTGGAAAGAATTGGTAGGTGTAAGATTTTGAGATGAGCATCACTTGGAAACTTTTCCTTAGTTTTTCCTCGGCCTCCATTAACAGTACGGTGTTTCCTATGACTCAAGAAAGAGAAAATGAAACTACGAAAACAAAATTCTTCACGCTTCATGTTCCTCGTATGAATATCAAGTCTTCATGGTCACACCAATTTCTTCACTTTGAAAGTCTTCAGAAAGTCTTCAGAAATCCAAAGTCTTCAGTGGAAGACATTCATTTTTAGGGGTCGACTTTCTCTATAAACATCAAACTCTTCATAGACTTATAGACCTGTGTACACTCACAAACGCATCAGTCCCTTAACCTATAGGTCTTCAATACACCAAAATTACTAAGGGGCACTAGATGCACTTACAATCTCCCCCTTTTTGGTGATTGATGACAATATAGGTTAAGTTTTCAACGGGGATAAACATATGAAGTGTAAATACTCAAATTGAGGAATTTGATTGCAAGATATAGAAGAACCCCCCCCCCCCTGAAGATGTGCATAGTGAGGAATTTGCTTCTGAAGCAATGCACATTTGAAGAGTAGAATCATGGAGATCTCCCCCTATATCTTGTAATTCATACACACATTTAACACATGATATGAAGAATTTGAAATGCATGATGAAATATGGTGATTGATGTGATTCAGCATGCGTGCATTAACATATATGAGGAAATAGCATGCAGAAGAACATAGCGAAAGTATCAGACCACCATCCGGTTTAAGTTTACAACTCGATCCAACAAAGTCTTCAAAAGAACGAGAGTTGTGACTTAGCAAAAAAAAAACGCCCATATATAGACCCGCTTGAAGACTAACTCAAATTTCTCCCCCTTTGTCATCGAATGACCAAAATGGACGAAAAATGAGGACTAACGCCCCTGAAGAATATCATGTTGATGGAGGAGCGCCAGCATTGTTGGGGTCGGTTGTTGTAGTAGGGCCTGCCGCAGTGTCGTCCAAATCTTCATGCTCATCAGTGTCACGCGATGAAGAATATGAGCTGGCCACCAATGAAGGAACTTTGACTTTCTTGAATTTCTTCGCTGGTGGTTGAGACCAGTCAAAGTCCTGCTTGAAACCCATTTTCTTCAGATCTTCTTCACCATAAAGATGAGACAGAACAACCCAGGTGTGATTGAATACTTCATGGAGGTAGAAGTGGTTCTTCTTCACTGCATTGTGTGTAGCACTCATCTTGTGAAGAATAGAACCAAACTACCTTTTTACCCATTTATGGTTGCGATCAACCTTCTGGTGAAGACTGAGGAGAAGCTCACGATCAGTCATCACTCTTGGAGCCATGCCTTGGCGGTAGAGTCATGAGTGGCAGAGTCATCATTGGTGGAGTAAGATGCAGCTTTGCGGAACTAACTATCCAATGGACGAATGACTTCATCAATAACAGCAGTGGCCTTGCCCTTTTCATCAGCTGAGGAAAATGTCCGCTTGAGGACTTCAATGGGGGGCAAGTAGCTACCATGGTTGAGTGTATCAGCCTTGTAATTGATTGAAGACTTTGATCTAAGGAATCTCATAATCCAGGGATCGTAAGGCTTTAATTCAAATGGAGATAATGCAACATTGGCTAGAATCCTCATGAAGAAATCATGGTAGTTGACAGGAACGCCATGAATTATGTCGAATAGAAGATTCTTCATGATACCAACGACCTCTCCTTCATTAGAGTCATGGCCCTTGATTGGACTCAAAGTCTTGGTCAAGATGCGATAGACAGTCCGTGGCACATACATCAATTTGTTCACGAGGAATTTGGTCCTTGGGGCTTGACCGGGCTTCAGCGGCTTCATCAACACTTGCATATAGCGGTTAATAAGTTTAGGTTCATGATATATACAACGTGCACCTTCAAGGGGAGGACTGACAGGCAGGGCATGAATTAATTCAGAGGCCGGTGCTTTGAAGTGAGTCTTTTCTGTCATCCAATCCAACACCCAAGAGTTCACATCTGCAACATTTCCTGTGATGTGCAGCATTGCATAGAACTGAAGGATGAGTTCTTCATTCCAATCAACGATATCAATGCAGAAGTTTAGAAGTCCAGTGTCATGAAGAACACTGAGGATTGGCGTGAAGCAAGGCAGTGATTCCATGTCAACGTGAGGAATATGCTCATGGTCGAAGACTTTGTCCTTATCAAAAAGCAGTGAAGCATAGAAGTTTGCTTGGCTGGCAGTCCAGAAACGCTTCCTTCTAAGATGAGCAGAGTCATATGGGTTGTAATCTGTGAAGAACACATGCTCGTGGAAGAAGTCATCAGCCTTGAAGGTTTGCTTCTTAGAGAAGGGGTTCTTCGGCTTGGGCTGAGGAGTATCAGTCAATAGCATGACAGCCTCAGGAATCACATTCTCAGGAACCACAGGCTGAGGAATTTCAGTTTCAGCTTCAGTTGCAGCCTGGGTCTTCATTTCTTCAGCAGCATTTTCATCAACACTAGTGGCTGGAATTTCTTCAGGAATGGACGGAGTGGTGCGAGGTTCTTCAGAGCCCATTTGAACTTCAGTGTGCACTGGGGACTGAGGGATTTGTTGCAGTGGTGTGAACAAAGGAGAGTTGGGGTGCTGACTTTCCCAAAATTCATCATTCATCACAGGCGTGGTGCTCCCAATGTCCACGTCTTCATCTTCTTCACTTAATTCTTCAACGCTTGCCTCTTGAGCTGTGAACTGAGGCACTGGCGATGAAACAACTGGAGTTGAAGGGATATCACCCACTTCAATTTCTTCGTCCAACTGCTCTAAAGAAGCAGCAGAAGGAATGT
Organism: Aegilops longissima; assembly: GCA_021605205.1. Lineage (NCBI taxonomy): Eukaryota > Viridiplantae > Streptophyta > Magnoliopsida > Poales > Poaceae > Aegilops > Aegilops longissima. The sequence goes on along the minus strand of CM038680.1, from coordinate 662,595,080 downwards.
CTTCATGAGATCCGCTTAGGATCACATATTCTTCACCAAAGGGAACGAGTTCCTTTGATGACATGCTTGAGATAGGAACAACATCAATGGGATTCTCAAAAGAGCTGGTCAATATCTTCATCTTCTTCGGTGATGAAGAATGTGATGAAGCAGATGCTTTCCTCTTCTTCACTGCTGCTCGCTCTGCAGCTTTGGTTTTCTTCGCTTCTGATGCAGAAGGAAGAACTGGACTTGGTGTTGGTGCAGGAGTAGTAGAGGAAATAGGTTCATTTACCTCAGGCACAACTGTTTCAGTTTGCTTGGTTGGTTCAGATTCTTCAAGCTCAGTGGTTGATGCCTCAGCTGGCCTAGCTTGTTCTTCAGGCGCAACACTAGTGTTTGCCCTGACAATTTCATCAGCGGCTGGAATAGATGCATCAGCCCTGGTACTCTCATTTTCTTCAGCAGCCGATTTTCATCAGCGGTGCTTGCATGCTCTTCAGTCGGCTAAGCAGAAGCCTCAGCCTGAGGAGATTCATGTTGCATTGGGGCAGCAACATTGGAGGTGAATCCCTTCGTCAGATTGACGAATCTAACTTTGGCTCCAAGCAGTCAGCATAGTAGCGATCAAATTCATCACTCAGATTCTTGATGTCAGACTGAACAGCTACAAGTTCATCAGTTGTCATTTTGACAACGTTTTTCTTCAGATAGCGCTCCTGTTTGTACTGCGCTTTCTTCAACTGCCTGGCCTTCTCGAATTTCCATTTTTCTTCGCCTATGAAGGCGGTAAGCATCTGACTTTGACCAGGTGAGTCAGGCATAGGAGTGTTGGGGTCCTTGTGCCAGAGGTCAATGAAATCAAGGATCAACTTTGGATCCGAAAGCAGGGGCACATTTGTGCCTTTGGCTCTAGCGACCCTTTGCTGTCTATCTATGAGGACTTCAGCAAGTTCCTCATCATCAGCTTCGTCTTCATCAGACGACACTTGAAAGGCGACCTGCTTCTTGTGAGGACTTGGTCTAGTGCCTCGTCCAACAGTGGCCTTGGTCTTCAGCAGAGTTGGGCCTGTTGAGGAATGCGGAGGAGCTGAAGAACTTGCAGAGGCTCCTGAGGCAATAGATTTTCCTGAGGTCCTTTGGCATGAGGCGAGATGCACACGTGCTGAGGACTTTGTCGGAGGAGCTGAGTACTTGGAAGGTGCTGGAGCAGCATGAGGGATTTGCTATGAGGGCTTTGCAGAACTAGGCCGTGAGGGCATTGCTGAGGAGCTTGGCCGTGAGGGCATTGAAGCAAAAGCACTGGGCTTGTGTGCGGGCTTCTTGGGCATGGCATTCTTAGGCTTGCTTGCAGAGGCCTCAGGAGTGGCAGCAGTAGTAGAGTCTTCATTAAATTTCCTCACTGCTTCCTTAGCCATTTTGGCTAGCTTGGCTTGCCATTTAGCCCATTCATCAGGATAGTCCTCACCGCGCTTGAGGCTGGTAGGATCAGCTTCTTGGCCTGGTGGCAATGGAGGTCTTGGGCATGGAGGGTGAAGAGCGAATTTCTTCATGTACTTAGGAGTGACATATCTGTACTCCCTCCATTCTCTGGCCCATCTCGTCTCTATCCTTTGAATGCGCACCTTGCGCTGATTTTTGTTCTCCTTGCCATGTTTGGCTTCATCAGGAGTACAATATTCTTCATAAATGTTATCAGGGATCTCAAACGCTGTGTTGACTTCTAGTTTCTTGCCTCCCTTCTGAGGTTTCTTGCCATATGCCATTTTCTTCAGCTGAGGATTTTGAACTATTGAGTTCTCTGAAGAGGTATGCAACTTTTCTTCGAGGAATGCTACAGATGAGTTAAGTTGATGAGAACCTAGTGATTCAGCAGCAGACATGTGTACCTGTGAACAGAGTATATGTGCGAAGAATTTGGAGAGGTCATATGCGTTCTCAGAAGTTTTTGCAAAAAAAACAAGTTTGAGGAATTTGACCAGATGTGCCTTGAGGAATTTCACTAAGCGTTCTTTGACTTAGGTTCCAGAGTTGTATAGATTGGAAATCCACACAACTGAGGAATCTTGAAGAAAAATGTAGCTTAGGGAAACAGATCAAGAATTGATGTTTGTGAGGTGTTTAGAGTGTGAAGGTTAAAGAATAAACACCTTCTGAAGATTTTGTAGAAAACATAAGAATCAACAAGGGCAGTTGTTGGGGATATAACTATTTGTGTAAGCCGCCCAGGAGGGGCCGGGTTACGGAAAGAGGACTCATCAGAAAGAAGCCCAAGACCAAGCATGAAGATGGCAGTTCAATAAAGGGTCTAAGGCCCACATGCGGCTTAAGGCCCATAGTGGTAAACCGCCATGATGACATGACTTATATCGTAAGGTAGAATTAACTAGTCACCGAGCCAGACACTGTTTATGAGCCGGTCGGGACTCTGTAAGCTGCAGGGCATCCGCCCGTGTATATAAGGGGACGACCCGCTGGCGGCTTAGGAGAGAAAAACAACTCATCGAGAGCCGGGCATAGCGGATCTCGCTCCCTGGTCATCGAAACCCCAGCAATACCAACCCAACTAGACGTAGGATTTACCTTCATCGTAAGGGGCCGAACTAGTATAAACTCTCTCGTGTCCTTTGTCCCGATTAACCCCTTTAAGCTTCCTAGTTGCGATGGCTCCATGACTAAGTCCTTGCAAGAGGACATCTGCCGTGAAAATTCCACGGCAGTTGGCACCCACTGTGGGGCCAGCGCACGGTGGATTTGAGTTCTTGAAGGGCAGCTTCGAAGGGCTCAAGGGATACGCAGTTGGCCGGATGACCAAAATTCGTCGCGGCAAGATCTACATCGATGACGAAGGCTGGGGCCCCGACACCGGCTCAATTGAGTACGGGTACTGGGTCCCCTTCGGTCGAATCCACATCTTCATCGGCCGGATTGATGAGCCAGGCCCTGAGCCGGACAACGGCACCGACCTCGTCGAGACGGCTTAGCGTGCGAGACCCGCCCGAGTTCAACCCGTCATGAAGCGTGCCTTCGTGGGCTGCATCCACGGAGAGGAACTTTCTGAAGGATCTGAAGATGGTGGTGAGACGGCCGTCCTCTCTAATGGTGATTCGTCCGGCGGTTCAACAAATTCGTTGTATCAAGTGCAAGATGGCGCGCTTGGGGGCTGTTCCGATGGCTCCAGTATTCCGGACCCCTTTGAGCCGCGCCAAGCTGGGCAGGAGTCTTCATGGCTGGGACTCAACCCGGCCAAAACTCTACAATCGCTGCAGCAATAACGTCCGGGTCAGGAGCGGCCGAGGCAGGAGGCCCTGTGCGCCCGCCGACTCAGATACTGATGGATCTCATGGATAAGCTTACGGCCCTGTTAACCGCCACGGTTATTCCTGCAAATCAAGATGAGCATAATGCGGAGGTGGCACAGGTGCGTGAGGAGATAGCTCGGGCCAAGGAGGCCTTGGCAGTGAGGACATCAAAGTTAGCTACTGAAGCGGGCGGCTTTGGATGCACGGCGCAGCAGCTCTCAAATGAGAGGCTTTCCAGCTTAATATGAGCCTGAACGCATCTAATGAGGTGATGAGAAGGAGGCACCAGAAAACTCAATCCCGTTTGCCTCCGGTTTACGACCCTCGGAACCTTTTCGCCACACCCGGTGTCGGTCCTAGCAACCCGCCCGAAGCAAATCAGTTCATGACAGCCGGAGCGGGAGGACCGGCTCAGCCTCGGGAGATGGCACCTCCTCATGGGAGTATGGCCCCGCCCCGCTATGTACCAATACCACCGGGTCACTTTTCCAACCCCATGGAGAACTTAATCGCAACATCGGCACGTTTGGCGGCTCTCCCAGTGGACGGTGATGATCCGACAGCGGTGGAGACCCGAAGAATCAGAGAACTTGTCCAGACGGCCCTGGCTCAGCAGGAGACTTATTCTTATAGTCGGGACAGGATTCATTCAACTCCTCCGCCTTGGTTAGCACCGCCTCGTCAAAACCGGAGTCCAAGTTACAGCAGGCACATGGAGTCAGAAGCTTTGTCAAGCAACGCCCAGCGCCGTAACTAGCCCGGTGGCTATAACCCGGTACAAGACCGGATACGTCAGGAGAACGAGCGGGCGGCTCAGCTAGCGGCTCAACAGACGGCTCATCAAGATCTCCCAGAGTACCCGATGACTTCCGTTGGAGCGTGAGTGGCTACTAGAACCGGCGGTGTTCCTTGTTTGGTGCCGGCTCTGCGTGATGTACATCTACCCAAGGACTTCAAGGGACCTCGAAAGGTGCCGAATTACACTGCTGACTTACAGCCCGGAGCGTGGATCGAAAGTTATGAGATGGCCATGGAACTGTTGGAGGTCAGCGACGCAGCAATGGCTAAGTACTTCACCATGATGTTGGATGGAACGGCCCGGTCTTGGTTAAAGGGCTTGCCGCCCAATTCCATTAGTTCATGGGCAGAGCTAAAAGCCCGATTCATCCAGAACTTCAAGGACACTTGCAAGCAATCTATGTTGATTGTGGACTTGACAAACTGTAAGCAGGAGGAGGGTGAATCCACGACTCATTGGGTGCGCCGGGTCAAGGAGATAATACATTCGTCTGATAAGATGGATGCCGGCTCTGCAGTCCTCATGTTGGAGAAGAGTTGCCGCTTTGAGCCGCTAAGGCAGAAATTGGGGCGCCTTAAGCGTGATTGCAATGATATGGGTACACTGATGGCAACTTTAGTCAAATACGCCTACTCTAATAGTACCAAGGATCCCACGTCTGATGAGGAAAAGACAGGGAAGGGAAAGAAGAACGACAATGGAAAGGGTCAGCAGCATAACCCGATGAATCAAGGAGGCAACAAGCGTAAGGCTAAGGGTAACCCGGAGTTTGTGGCCAATGCCAATGCGCAGGGTAACAATCAGAGATGTAAGGGAAAACCACCTCCTCGATCTGGCGGGTCAGGCCTATCTCTTGAGCAGCTACTCAATGAGTCTTGCCCGAGACACGACACCCGGGAACGGCCCGCTACCCACTTATGGAAGGATTGCGCGATCATGAAGGCTTTCAAGAATTCCAACACGTTTGATGGCAATCAGGGGTCGGGCGGCGGCTCAGGAGCCGGCGGCTTTCATGGCCCAGGCAGCGGTTCAAGTTCCGGTTTTCAGGGAAATCAAAGCGGCTATGATCAACAGCGGCCTGGTCAAGGGGGACAACAGCAGCAGCAGTCGGGTTATCAAAGCCATCCGAAGCAGCTGAATAGTGGGCGGTATCATGTGTTCACCACTAGCTTGTGCAAGCGTGACCAGAAGATTCATAAGAGGGCCGTGAAACCTGTTGAGCCGGCAGTTCCCCGTTACTCAAGGTGGTCAGAGCAGCCTATTGTATGGAGCAGGGAAGATCACCCGCCCTGGGTTGATAATCCGGGTCAGTTAGCCTTGGCGGTGGCGCCTCAGGTCGGTGGATATAAATTTACCAAGGTACTCATGGACGGAGGTAGCAGTATCAACATCCTCTATTACAAGACCTTTCGACGCATGGGTTTGACTGACAAAAATTTAAGGACATCCAACACCGCTTTCCATGGGTGGTGCCTCGGTAAGTCGGCATACCGGTCGGTAAGATTGAATTGGAGGTGGCCTTTGGAGATGAATATGATTCCAGGGCTGAGAAATTGACGTTTGAGGTGGTCAAAATCAAGAGTCCATATCATGCTCTGTTCAGGCGGCCGGCTTATGCCAAGTTCATGGCACGGCCGTGTTATGTTTATCTGCAGCTCAAGATGCCGGGCCGCAAGGGCACCATCACTGTGCATGGGAGTCGAAAGGTAGCCTTGGAGTGTGAAGAAGGTGACGCGGCTTATGCTGAGTCTGTTTGTGCAGCAGAAGAGCTAAAGTTTTATCAAGATAATGTTGACCCGGTAGATAAGACCTCACTGAAGAAGCCAACTACAGAGCATGACCCGGTGTTGAAGTTTAAATCGGCTGCTGAAACGAAGCTTGTTAACTTTACTCCAGGCGACTCTTCTAAGCAGTTCAGTATCAGTGCCAACTTGGATCCTAAATAGGAAAGCGCACTCATCGAGTTCATCCGTGAGAACCGGGACATCTTTGTAAGGAAACCTTCTGACATGCCGGGCGTCCCGAGAGAACTCGCTGAGCACACTCTTAATATTGATCCGAAGTATAAGCCGGTCAGGCAATTTCTTCGACGGTTCAATGAGGAAAGACGGAAAGCTATTGGAGAAGAGGTCGCCCGGCTCTTAGCGGCTGGGTTCATTGTTGAAGTTTTTCACCCGGAGTGGTTGGCTAACCCGGTGCTCGTTCTCAAGAAGAACGACACCTGGCGGATGTGTGTGGACTACACGGACTTAAAAAAAGCTTGTCCGGCTGATCCCTTTGCCCTCCCCCGTATTGATCAAATAATTGATGCTACGGCGGGTTGCGAGCGGTTGAGTTTTTTGGATGCCTACTCTGGCTATCATCAGATCAAAATGGCAGTTAAGGACCAGGAGAAGACGGCTTTCATCACTCCGTTTGGAGCCTTCTGCTATGTATCTATGCCATTTGGGCTCAAGAGTGCCCAGGCGACTTATCAGCGATGTGTACAGAACTGTCTCCATGATCAAATTGGGCGCAATGTTCATGCTTATGTGGATGACGTCGTGGTGAAATCCAGGGAGAAGGAAACCTTGATATCTGATTTAAAGGAGACCTTTGATAATCTCCGGGTTTATAAGATGATGCTTAACCCAGCCAAGTGTGTATTTGGTGTACCTGCAGGCAAGCTTCGGGTTTTCCGGTCTCAACAGAGGCATTGAAGCTAACCCGAGAAGATCAAGGCAATCACCTCTTTGGCTAAACCGGCGTGCATCAATGATGTTCAGCGACTGGCAGGTCGTGTTGCTGCTTTAAGCCGGTTCGTAAGCCGGCTAGGTGAGAAGGCCTTACCGCTGTATCAGATGATGAAGAAAATGGACACTTTTGTCTGGAGTGATGCTGCTAATACGGCCTTTGAAGATTTAAAGAGACAGTTGTCTGAGCCGCCGGTCCTTGCGGCTCCCATTAATAGGGAGCTATTAATGTTATATGTGGCTGCTAACGCGCGAGCCGTCAGTGTTGCCATTGTGGTGGAGCGCAAGGAGGCTGGCAGGGAGCATCCGGTTCAACAGCCGGTTTACTACATCAGTGAGGTGCTCATTGAGTCTAAACAAAGGTATCCACATTGGCAGAAACTTGTTTACGGAGTGTTCATGGCAAGCCGGAAGTTGAAGCAGTACTTCCAAGGTCATCCTATCACTGTGGTAAGCTCTGCCCCCTTAGGAGATATCATACAGAATAGAGAGGCCACAGGACGAGTCGCCAAGTGGGCCATTGAGCTTGGGCCTCATGGTTTGAAATATATGCCTCGGACTGCTATCAAGTCTCAAGCCCTCGTGGATTTTATCAATGATTGGACAGAGTTGCGTGCACCGAGGAGAAGCAGATAACACATACTGGACTATTCACTTTGATGGGTCCAGGCAGTTAGAAGGCTCGGGGGCTGGAGTTGTTTTAACTTCCCCTCGAGGTGAAAAATTTTGTTATGTGCTCCGGCTTATGTTTCCTTGTACTAACAATGCAACGGAGTACGAGGCCTTACTCCATGGTCTCCGGATGGCCAAAGAGATGAATTTGAGACGGGTAAGGTGCTTGGGCGACTCAGATCTCGTGGCTCAATAGGTGTCAGGCAAGTGGGACTCCAAGGATCCCCTTATGGCGGCTTACCGTCGTGAAGTTGATGCTGTGGCTGGACACTTCAAAGGTTATCAAGTGGAGCACATTGATCGAAGGAAGAATGAGGTGGCTGATGCTTTAAGCCAACTGGGATCTCAGCGTAAGCCGGTGCCGCCTAATACTTTTCTTGACTGTCGGTGTCAAAACCGGCGGATCTCGGGTAGGGGGTCCCGAACTGTGCATCTAGGTGGATGGTAACAGGAGACAAGGGACACGATGTTTTTACCCAGGTTCGGGCCCTCTCAATGGAGGTAATACCCTACTCCTGCTTGATTAATATTGATGATATGGGTAGTACAAGAGTAGATCTACCACGAGATCAAGGAGGCTAAACCCTAGAAGCTAGCCTATGGTATGATTGTTGTTCTATCCTACGGACTAAAACGCTCCGGTTTATATAGACACCGGATAGGTTAGGGTTACACAGAGTTGGTTACAATGGTAGGAGATCTACATATCCGTATCGCCAAGCTTGCCTTCCATGCCAAGGAAAATCCCATCCGGACACGGGACGAAATCTTCAATCTTGTATCTTCATAGTCTTGGAGTCCGGTCGTGACGATAGTCCGGCTATCCGGACACCCCCTAGTCCGGGACTCCCTCAGTAGCCCCTGAACCAGGCTTCAATGACGACGAGTCCGGCGCAAGATATTGTCTTCGCATTGCAAGGCGGGTTCCTCCGAATACTTCATAGAAGGTTTTGAACACAAGGATAGTGTCCGCTCTGCAAAACAAGTTCCACATAACACCGTAGAGAGAATAATTTTGCACAGATCTGCTGACGTATTCCGCGGCGTGACATTACACCACGGCCAGGCCTTTATATGAATCGTTTTTACTGTTCCACCTCAGCATGTTCAGCGAGGCGGTTTCCTTGGCACGTCTTGTCAAAGCGTAGATCGTGCCCCCTTATTCCGGGATTCTCATCAATACGGACGTGGGTAACCCATCCGTGCCATTGATCACGGCGCGTGGGAAATAAGCGAGTTTTACCAGGCTGGTGGGGACGATAGCTTCGTCTCGTCCATATAAGGGATAAGGATCCACCTTTTCACCTACGCCTTCTTCCTCCTTTGCTTATCCATTTCCGCGCACTCGAGCTCCAGCGCCCAAGTCCGCACATCCCACCTCGACCTTTCTCCAACCATGTCAGGAGCGGGAGGCAGGTGGATGGCCTCCTCCGTCAAGGAGGGGCACATCACAAGAATGCGGGAGGCCGGATACTTGTCCGGCAACATCGCGTACAGGCTGCCCGATGCGGGGCAGCTTATTCCAACCCCCGGGCCCCATGAGAGGGTAGTGTTTCTACCCCACTTCCTCCGCGGACTAGGTTTTCCACTTCACCCATTTGTCCGGGGGCTCATGTTCTACTACAGCCTGGACTTCCATGACCTGGCCCCAAATTTCATCCTCAACATCTCGGCATTTATCGTCGTGTGTGAGGCCTTCCTCTGCATCCAGGCCCACTTCGGCTTATGGCTGAAGATCTTCAACGTCCGCCAAGTCGGTGAGCGGCCGCTGCGGAGGCGGAGGCGCCATGGTTGGCAAGATGGCTAAGGTCCTATGGCTCGAGGGAGCCTTTGTGGAGACAATAAAGGGGTGGCAATCGGGTGGTTCTACATCACCGAGCCACGCGACTCGAATGGTGGCGGCCCCGAATTCAGATCTGGCTTCCCACACGGTTCTCGCCATGGAAAGAGACGGGCCTGATGTGGGGAATTCGAAGAGCTCTCCGAACTCCAGAACTGCGTCCGAAACCTGGTGGACAAGAATCTCAGGCTTGTCGACGTAATCCAGGTGATGCTCATCCGCCGGATTCTCCCATGCCAACAACGGGCCTTCAATTTGTGCGAGTTCGATCCGGCACAGCACCGAACCTTGAGCCGGCTCTTCGACACTACGTACGAAGATGCCTGGAAGGTGTTGTTCAAGGGCGCTGAAGCCCCAACATCCGCTACCAAAGATCGCGGGTACAGCTCGCGGCGTCCAGCCGGCGAGGTAAGTTATTTTACCCTTTACGGACTCTTTTTCATAGATTGACTCTATGCGGATCTAAAACTCCCTAATATTTGACAGATCTGGTGAAGACGTCCGGACAGATTAACTGTCCGGCTCCTTTGCCGGAAGACCCGGAGGACGCCTTGATTCATGGGGAGGCTCTGGCCCGCGCCCCATGTGGTGCCGGAGAAGAAGGCTAAGAAGGAGGCCACGGAACTCAAGGAGCCCCGACGCCAGTGCCGCCGATTCTGAAGCAGAATCTTCTCCTGAGGACGAGGAGGAGGAAGAAGAAGCTCCTCCCCCAGCGGGGGAGGAGAAGAAAAGGAAGGCCGCCCCAATGGGGGAGGCCAGAGGGTCCAAGAAGGGAAGAACCCTTCCTCCGGACTTCTCCACCAACGTTGACGACGACGAGGAGGATTGTCCAACAAGGGCCAAGCCCCTGGCGAGATCTTAAGTGTCCGGATACCCACGGCTTTTTCATAATTGCATAGTGTTCTCTAATGCCGAACAATCATGCAGCCCGCCCAAGGGCGAGTTCGCTGATTCATCGAGCGGGTCCCTGGGCTCGTCGGAAATGGAGAGTACTTCGCTTCCGAACGCCTCCTCGCCTCACGCTGCGGATGACACCGCGGTGGGGCCCCAAGGGGGGCTTGGTCAAGAGGAGGTAGCGCAGGAGGTGCCACAAGGCGACCTCCCGGACTCCAAGCGCGCGGGGGGCAAGACCCCTAGGGGCTCTAAGCTCACCTCGTCCCGACTCCATGCCGGAACCATCAGCCGTTCAAGTCCGACAGCGGATCCTTCGCAAGAAGGGTAAGACGCCGGTGTCCACCGCCCAACCGAGGCACCGGATAGCATCGGAGGCGCCAACGGCGCCCATCGAGGAGGAGCACCGCATCGTTATGAGTGCGGTGATCCGACAGTTCATCCGCTAAGAGCGGATCGACTGAAGCCTGTACCAGCCTTCTAACAGCTTTGAGGTAAGTTTAAAACATATAAAAATATTACCGTGATAGACAGTAGTTCTCGATGCTTAGTTCGGTGTTCGGAAAGAAAAGCCGGACTAAGGATCTAAAAAGATATACGCAGGAGTCTAACATAATTATGTCAATATGGGAATGCAGGCTGCGCTGCCGACCTTTGCCGACCGATCATGGAGGTCAATGCATTGAAGCAGAACCTTGAGCGGTCCGAGAACGAGCTCGGACAAGCCAAGAAGCAGCTCGAGGACAAGGAAGGTAAGAAATACCTTATTAAAGAAATACCTTATGGAGAAGGTTTTGGTTGCAAAACATAACAGGAATAACATGGGTACCGCAGGGGCCACGAACGAGGTGGCGACCCTGAAGGAAGCTGTGTCCGTGGCCGAAAACAAAGCGGCTGCGGAACGCACCGAGCGAGAGAAAGGGGAGGCGCAGCTGGCGGAGGTGCGGCAAGAGCTCCAGATTCTCGTGAAAAAACACGAGGGTTTGGAGCGTGACTCGAAGACCCGAGAGTCCGAGCTTGCCTTGGCTCTTGAGAGTGCCAAAGCTGCTAAGGCCGAGGCCCAAAAAGCCCTCCAAGAAATCGAAGCACTAAAGAAGATAGCGGCGGGTAAGGCATTCTTTATGCAAAGCAAGGATGTAAAAGTCAATTACCTATTACTTACCCGGATTCGAACTCTCCAGAGCATTCGCAGATTTGCCCTCAGAGGCGCCCGATGTCTGCCGCAGATTCTACCGCGCCAGAGGGGAGCTCCACGGAGAAGGTGTTTTGGTCTCAATATGCTGAGGCCGGACATCCGGTGCCCCTAAGCGACCAGCTGAAGCAGCTGGTCGAGCTCCACAAGGTCGCCGAACAGGCCATGAAGGGCCTTATAGCGCGGCTGTGGCCATCGGAGGCCATGCCCGGAGCTACTTCGCTTGGTGCAGCGGTGGTGGACCTTTGTCCATGCTTGAAGTCATCAAGCGCTCCGTCTGCATTGAAGGGGTCCGTTGGCCCTTGCCCGTGCTAAAGTGCACTGGGCAAGCTGGATGCGGAGAAGCTTCAGGACGGACGGGCCACCAAGGGCCATGAGCATCGACGCCCGAAATGTACTACGAGGGCCTCTCAAGGGTGCCCGCCGAATAGGGATGAGTGCTCCAAGGATGTAATTTTGAATAGGCTCGCTTGTTATCCTGTACGCTGAAAACTTGTTCATATGCGCTAAGCAACGCTTATTAATTTAAAATATTACCTTCAGGCGGCCGCTTATCAAATTTGAGAGATGGCAAGTCGTTGGCTTCAGCCCCCATGCCACGAAAGTGGGGTGTTCGGGATAAACTTTGAGCACTCTTGTTCCCATTCTTGGGTCCATCTAGGGAGGCGCTCAACACAACGAACAAGGCAACTGGACTTGTAATGCTTGAACACTCTCACTTAGCCATAGAATTCTATAATTTTAAATTTCGGCGAAGCCCCTAGTATTCAGAAGACCGAGTTTGGGGCGCTATCCACGCCTTGGCCGGACAATTCCGGTTCCTCGCTCTAAGCGGCATAAGTCTTTAGGGACCCGAAAAAACCTCTTGAACAGCAACCGGCTCTCGCCTTATCATGACGGTCAGTTTTAGCTTTCTCCACTGAGGTGCTCGACCCGGAATAACTGGGGCACAATCGCAGTGGTTCTCCCGGTGCTACCTTAGCCGATATAGCGGAACGTAAGGTACCAAAACGCGAGCCGGGCAAACCCAACTATTGACCCAAGACATGATTCGAGCCAATTCATATAATGCTATAAGTTCGGGTGCCGCACTTGTGAAAGTGTTCGGACTTATCACACCATAATTTTGGGATGCTTAAGCCCCTGGTGTATTGGCCGCACTAAAGTGTACGGTTGCAACATGTCGTGAAATGAACATATGTATATATAAAGGAATTAGAGCAATAATAAGCAAAAGCTACGTATTGTTTATTCAAAAGGTACTGCAATGGAAGCGAACGATACAAATAGTGCGATAAGCAAGGGGTGGGACTATCTAACATGTCCTCTCCGTGGGTAAGCTCGGGATGGTATGTAAACAGGTATAATGCTCGAATAGAGACCACCGAACACTTGACGTGGCTTTCGCTTCCTCGCTGTTGCATCATGAGTTCGGCGATTCAAGTGCTGGACAGGACTTCTCGAAGACGGAGTCCTGAAAGTAAAAAAAAGGAAGAAAAAAGGAAAAAGAAAAAAGAAATGACACAAACGGGAGCCCCTGGTGCGATCGAGCCGCATTCTTGGCGTGCCGTTGTCTTGCCCCTCCCCATATGCCCATGGTATCTCCAGAGCGTAATTATGTACGCGTAATACTAGCTTCGCAATTTCGCGAGGGCTGGGGTTGAGGCCGGATTGCTACTCGTGCTTGAATCGTGCCAGGTGGTCTTGTTGTAGGTTACTCCGGGCGCGCTTGGCGGTGTCCGGACGCTTAGTGGCCGGACTCGAGAATTGCCGTGAGAGGCTGCTTTGCACCTCCGCTGCGAGGGCCGCCGTATGCTCCTCCGTTCGGAGAGAGCGTTCGGTGTTTCCATTGACCGTGATTACTCCTCTAGGGCCTGGCATCTTGAGCTTGAGGTATGCGTAGTGCGGCACCGCATTGAACTTTGCAAATGCGGTTCGCCCAAGCAAGGCATGATAGCCGCCATGAATGGGACGATGTCGAAGATTAACTCTTCGCTTCGGAAGTTATCCGGGGATCCGAAGACCACTTCGAGTGTAACTGAGCCCGTACAATTGGCCTCTACACCCGGTATGACGCCTTTAAAGGTTGTCTTTGTAGGTTTAATCCTTGAGGGGTTAATGCCCATTTTGCGCACTGTATCCTGATAAAGCAGGTTCAGGCTGCTGCCGCTGTCCATCAAGACTCTGGTGAGGTGAAACCGTCGATAATTGGGTCAAGAACCAATGCGCGGCCGCCGTGACGGATGCTAGTGGGGTGGTCCTTCGATCAAGGTGATCGGGCAGGAAGACCATGGGTTGAACTTGGGCGTGGCTCCATCGCATATACGCCCCTTTAGTGCACGCTCCGCTCCCTTGTGGGTTGCGATATCATGTTCACCGTCCGCACTTGTGTGGGAAAACCCTTCATCCTTTATTGTTCGGCGGCCGGGCTCTTCCTTGTCATCGCTATGCAGCCCTTGTCATTGAGTTCGCACTTAACTTGTCTGCTTGTTGAACACCCAACAGTCCCTGTTGGTGTGATTGGCTGGTTTTTCGAGGGTGCCGTGTATCCGCACAAGCGATCGAGTATTCGGTCTAAGTTGGGACGGGCCCCGGTATTTCTTTTGAATGGCTTCTTCCACGACCGGGTTTAGAGCCTCTGAATCCGGAATTGACGGCCAGATCTTCAGATATCGCCGCACGCGGCGCTTGTTCTTGTTGCGACGCGACCGCCATTGCTATCCTTGGTATCCGGACTATCGTGATGTTTGGCCAAGTTGTTGCTTCGAGCTAGCCAGCTGTCCTCTCCCGCACAAAAGCGAAGTCATGAGGGTTGTGAGGGCTGCCATAGATTTCGCTTTTCCTGTCCTAGGTGCGGGCAAGCCACTCGTCGCGGATGTTATGTTTGAAGGCTGCAAGGGCCTCTGATCCGGACAGTCAATGATTTGATTTTTCTTTGTGAGGAACCGTGTCCGTAACTGTCGCCGATTCTTCCGCTGCTGAATTATGTGGCTAAGGTCATCGGCGCGCCGGTGGTCGCACATATGTGCCTGGAAGTTATCAAGGAATGCGGCTTCCAGGTCCTCCCAACAACCAATTGATTCTGCTGGCAAGCTGTTGAGCCAATGCCGAGCTGGTCCTTTAAGCTTCAGGGGAGGTATTTGATGGCGTGTAGATCATCACCGCGGGCCATGTGGATATGGAGGAGATAGTCCTCGATCCAGACCGCAGGATCGGTGGTACCATCGTATGATTCGATGTTTACGGGCTTGAAGCCCTCGGGGATTTGATGATCCATTACTTCATCTGTGAAGCATAGTGGGTGTGCCGCGCCTCTGTATTGGGCTATATCACGATGTAGCTCATATGAGCTTTGTCTACTATGTTCGGCCCGGCCGGTTTTGCTGTATCCGGCGCGACGGTAATCATCCCGCATTGCTGGGCGCCCACGTGATCCGTAGATTGATCTTGTATGTTTTGCCTTATCCTCCAATATATCTCGCAAGTCCGGCGCGTTTTCCTGTGCCTTGTTACTTTTTTGAGCGCGCTGGGTGTGGCTTGAGCGGAGGGCCGAGAGGTTTCTTGTCGCGCCACGGGTGGCCGGATCTGCCATGTCATGCTTGCTGGCGACTTGGGTGCTTCCTCCTCTAGTCGAGGCAACGACCCGCGTTTGGGGTAGCGTTTGAGGGGCGCTCGAGTTCATACTCTTCGCTGCAAGGACTTCATCCATCCGCCGCCTAGCAGTGTCTTGATCAGCTCTAAGTTGTTGCTGCTTTTTTTAGGCTGCTTGCCGTGGCTATAAGCCTGCGCTTGAAATGCTCTTGTTCGGCTGGATCCTCGAGCACGATAAATTGTCGTCGCCGAGGCTTTCCTCATCTTTGAGGGAGGCGATAATTATCGCCCTCGACCTCTCTTTTCGCAGACCGTCGGCGGACTTGCTTCTCCTCCTCCGTGGCCGAGTCCTGCTTTGGAGGGGGTTCTTCTTCGCACCGTCCGGTGTTATTATCTCCGTGCCGGAATCACCGCTTTTATTGTGGCGGATTTAGAGCGGCGCCACGACGCCGGCGCTTCGCTGTTTCTTGAGGGTCATCCTCCGTTGTTCCATCGCCGTTCCCATCTTTTGGGATGTCCACCATGTATATGTCATATGACGAGGTGGCCTTCCAGTGCCTCGTAGGCGCTGGGTCTTGATCGTCTCGGCGCCGCCGTCCATACCGCCGATGTCTTCGAGTCGTAGTCTAGCATGTCGGTTAAATCATCGACAGTGCTACAAACTGGGTGGTGGGTGGGCGTTGAATTTCTTCGTCGTCCGCATCCCAACCTTCCTGTCCGTAGTCCGGCCAGGGCTCTCCGGATAAAGAGAGACTTTAGTGAATTCAGGATGTCGCCAAAGGGCGAGTGCTGAAAGATGTCCGCGGCCGTGAACTCCATGACCGGCGCCCAATCGGATTCGATTGGCAGGGGCGCGGAGGGTTCGGAGTCCAGAGAGGAGTCCGGCACCCTGGAGTCGAGGTCTTCGCAAAGGACAGGGATGGAGTTTGGCTCGATCGCCGTAGAGATTGTAGCCCCCGAGGCGGTGTCCAACCACTCGTCCTCGATCGGGGAATCCGCCCGGATTAAGGGTCGGAGCGGATATTGGTGCGGCCTCGAGTGGCACCGCTCGCCTCTGAGCTAGATCATGCCTATCGAGACAGTGCGGCACGCTTGGCTGCGGCTCAAATCCGTCGAAGATCAAGTCTCCGCGGATATCGGCTGTATAGTTCAAACTTCCAAATCTGACCTGATGGCCAGGGGCGTAACTTTTGATCTGCTCCAGATGGCCAAACGAATTGGCCCACGGTGCAAAGCCGCCGAACACGAAGATCTGTCCGGGGAGAAAAGTCTCACCCTGGACCGCGTCGTTGTTGATGATCGAAGGAGCCATCGGGCCTATCGGTGAAGACACAGAGGAACTCTTAATGAAAGCACCAATGTCGGTGTCAAAACCGGCGGATCTCGGGTAGGGGGTCCCGAACTGTGCGTCTAGGCGGATGGTAATAGGAGACAAGGGACACGATGTTTTTACCAGTGTTCGGGCCCTCTCGATGGAGGTAATACCCTACCCCGCTTGATTAATATTGATGATATGGGTAGTGCAAGAGTAGATCTACCACGAGATCAAGGAGGCTAAACCCTAGAAGCTAGCCTATGGTATGATTGTTGTTCGTCCTCACGGACTAAAACCCTCCGGTTTATATAGACACCGGATTGGTTAGGGTTACACAGAGTCGGTTACAATGGTAGGAGATCAACATATTCGTATCGCCAAGCTTGCCTTCCACGCCAAGGAAAATCCCATCCGGACACGGGACGAAGTCTTCAATCTTGTATCTTCATAGTCTTGGAGTCCGGCCGTGACGATAGTCCGGCTATCCGGACACCCCCTAGTCCGGGACTCCCTCATTGACGTTTTGCATAATCCTTCTGTCAAGGTACCTACAGAGGAAGAACTAGCAGTGTCAGAACCAGAGGAACAACTGGTGGCAGCCCTTCACGTCATCCCGGATTGGACAGTGCCATATTTGGCTTACATGACCCAGGGGGAGTTGCCTGAGGATGAGACCTTGGCAAGGCAAATCATCAGGCGGTCCAAATCTATGACGGTTGTTCATGGCGAGTTACATCACCGCAGTGTCACTGGAGCGTTTCAACGTTGTGTGTCGCCTGCAGAGGGTCAGGAGATACTTCGTGAGATCCATGAAGGAGACTGTGGTCATCATGCCGGCACAAAATCTCTTGTGGCTAAGGCTTTCCGTCATGGTTTCTATTGGTGGACGGCTCATGCTGATGCGGAGGATCTGGTCAGTAAATGTGACGGATGCCAAAAATTCTCACGACGGGCTCATGTGCCGGCTCAAGAATTGAGGATGATTCCAATTACTTGGCCGTTCGCAGTCTGGGGGCTTGACATGGTTGGACCTTTCAAGAGGTCTAAGGATAAAAAGACACACCTCCTGGTGGCAGTGGATAAGTTTACAAAGTGGGTTGAGGCAGAGCCGGTCAGTAAGTGTGATGCAGCCACGACGGTTCAGTTCATGAAAAATGTGATCTTTCGTTTTGGTTTCCCACACAGCATCATAACTTATAATGGAACTAATCTCTCCAAGGGTGCCATGGAAGAGTTCTGTCAACGGGAACATATCCGGCTTGACGTTTCGGCTATTGCTCATCCTCAATCCAACGGTCAAGCAGAAAGAGCTAATCAGGAGATCCTGAAGGGTATCAAACCCCGGCTCTTGGTCCCTTTACAGCGGACTCCGGGTTGTTGGGTAGAGGAGCTACCCTCTGTACTATGGAGCATCAACACTACGCCTAACAGATCTACAGGTTACACACCTTTCTTCATGGTGTACGGAGCAGAGGCAGTCCTGCCAAGTGACATCCGGCACGACTCACCCCGCGTGACGGCTTACGTTGAGGCTGCTAACGAAAAAGCTCGTCAGGATGCACTTGACTTGTTGGATGAGGAGCGAGAGTTGGCAATAGCCCGCTCGGCGATTTACCAGCAAGATCTGCGCCGCTATCACAGCCGCCGGGTTAGAAGCAAAACCTTTCAGGAAGGCGACTTAGTGCTTCGGCTCATCCAGGATCAGTCTGATATGCACAAGCTATCCCCTCCTTGGGAAGGACCCTTTGTGGTTAGCAAGAATCTGAACAACGGGTCATACTACCTTATCGATGTTCGAGAGCACAAAGACTCACGTAAGTCGGAGGAGGAGACCCGCCGGCCGTGGAATATCGCCCATCTTCGGCCTTACTATACTTGAGCCACCGGCTCTCAAGATGTATATTTTTTTTGACGATGTATATATTATATGAAGCAATAAAGCAGGACCTCTGTTCTTTTCACCCTCAAAGGTTTACATGTCTTCCTTATAAGGTGGTGGAAACAACCAACAGGGAGCGGATCATATCTGAATCCGGCTTTCCCTTTGGTCCGGTTTATGATCATATCTGAATCTATCCATGATCACCTGGGGGCTTCCTGTTCAAACATAGGTCGTATTCGAACCAAAGAGAACATAACTGTCGTTACCCACTTGATCGGCATACTGCCAAATCCACTTGGGGGCTTCTTGATCATATTTGAATCATAGCTTAACCTCTTTGGGTCTGACGTGGATCATATTCGAATCAGCGTCATTAAACAACTCTTATGGTCACTTGGAGGCTTCCTGTTCAAACATAGGTCGTATTTGAACCAAAGAGAACATAGCTATCGATACCCACTTGATCGGCATCGCCAAAGCCATTGGGGGCTATATGATCGTATCCGAATCTTAGCTTAACCCCTTTGGAATGGTTCACTAATCGTATTCGAATCAGAGGCCTTTAAAATTAAGTTTATTATTCATTATACTCTGTAAGTGTAAATGTTGTTAAGGGCCAGGTGAACATTATATGTGCCAACTTTCAGGAGTTAAATTCACTCTCATGATTTGGGTCACATAAGCCAGCGAGATTACCAAAAGGATCGCAGGTATGCTATTGTGATTATGTTTCACGAATATAATCATAAACCGGCCTTTATATGATGTTTTGGTTTGCACTCCGGGTTATCAATACTTTATGTGACCCCTGATGCGATAAGTCGCCAAGGGAATTCTGCTTGTTTTATATGCAGGATAAGGCAAGAAAATTTTTAACATCAAGGAAAGATCAACATAAGCTGGAATTATATAGCGATGGCAGCTTACGAAAGAATTAAGCGCCACAAACATGCGCGAAGGCATGACAAAAATCAAGAGGTTTTTCTACCCTATTACAAGACTCCCCGAGTCTGAATAATGAAGCATTGATTTCGCAAAGTTATAAACGCCTGGCGGTTCACTCCTTTGGTTGGCTTGAAGATTCTGGGTTATCCTTCTCCGCCTCTCCGTCTGCTGCCCTGTCCTGGAAGGTTGACGAGGCCCAGTCAATTCCACTCAAGGCTTCAAACTCAGCTTCGTCATCTATTAAACCGGCTAGGCCGACTTCAGGGGCAAAGGTATGCTTACGAGTTGGAGGGATCAGGCTGACGTCATCATAGTGAGGTGTTGGAATTCTCCGGTTCTCGCTGTCATAGCCCGGCTGTACTTGGTAAGGTCAATCTCGTTCCCAATGAGAGTAGCCACATGACGTACGACTTTCACAGAGGCGGTGAAGTCTGTCTCGTCGAATAAAGAGCCGTCTTCCTTCAAGCTGGGATAACCAAGAGCAATGTCTGCCGGGTCTAATTCTGGAAGCAACGCCTTGGCCCGGCTCAGTGCAGCTATAGCCCCGGTTCTGGCAGATGCCCGTCTTAGTTCTTGGATCCGCTGGGGTAGCACGGCAAGCCGCTTTAGCACATCTTGCAGGAGATGGGGAACGTCATTTGATAAAGCCACGGCGGCCAAAGCACGTTGTGACCCGGTGTACAGTTGTTCCACTAGAGTGTAAACCGCTTTCAGTTTGATCAACATGTTCTGCTTGAGGTTTGTGCTCCTGGGGCCTGTGTTCATAAACATAAGGTGAGCCAGAGATAACAATTAAAATAGTCATCAAAGGAAGGATTGTAATATTTGAGGTTATATATAGTAACTTACCAAAGATTGCTGAGACCATTTGAGATATCTGGTGTTGTAAGCCGGACAGCTCGGCTGTTGCTTCTGCAAGTGATATTTCTGCTGTCTCGGCCCGGGTCACCAGTGAGGCCCTCTCATCAGCCCAGATTTTCTTCTCCGCATCAAAATTCTTCTTCAACTTCTCTTGTTCAGAGACGCTGAATTCAAATTTGGAGTTGGCCTTTTGAATTTCAAGTTCTTGAGATGCCAGGTGGCTCTTCAGGTCAGCAATATCCGACTCAAATTGACTTATGGTGGCCTGCATTGATGTCGGGTTATGGTCAGAATCATAGTAAGAAAACATTAAGTCCCAAGCACTTTGCAAGCAAAGATACTTGACACTTGGGGGCTAATGTATGCTGAAGAATTTTAACTTACTATGCTGGTTCATGGAAATTAAGTCCCAAGCACTTTGCAAGCAAAGATACTTGACACTTGGGGGCTAATGTGTATCGCAAGTTCAAGGTATCATGTTACAACCGGATTAAATATCTTCTTTCTAAACCGGGCAAAGCAATGCTAAGCAGTTCTCTAAGTCTACAACATATTTATTCATAAGCAATAGACTTGGGGGCTGATACAGTAAGTATGATTAAGAAGAGTAGCATAAGTTATACCTCAGATTTTTGCTGTATGTGCTTCACCATGTCAATTTCCAGGTCACGCCTGCTATGCACTTGATTGATATAGCTAGAGACTATCTCTCCAATGCTCAAATGAGTATAGTCAGCAATGTCTAGCTTGGCCTTTCGGTGTTCCAGAAGCTCTTCCTTGGCAGAGCACTTAGCAAGAACAGTGGGCTGCCCCGGCTCAACAAATTGAGTCTTCAGAATCTCAACTTCCGGGTCAATTGTCTTGGCCGGGCTAGGAGCTTCCGGGTTGTCAGAACTGTTGAGAGTATCTTCGGCGGGTGGATCAGAGGTTGGTGCTGGAATGTCATAGGCTGGTTCAGGCGGCGGCTGATGGGTAGAACTGTCAGGAGCAGCCGTGCCGAACTCCGGTTCAGTCGCGACCGGGTCTTGGGACGGCTTACTCTTCTTTGCCCTCTTACTGGGTTTCACTTGCACGCTGTGGACAAAGGCAGAAGGATGAGTATAAAAGCATGAGTAAGGTAAAGCATAAGGTAAACAAAATTACATTACCCAGGGGCAGTTTTGAAAGCCGGCATGTTAGATTGCATAGACTCGCCGGAGGAAGGAGAGGTATCCTGACAATTGGAGTCAGATGGATTGAGAGGTTGACGAATTAAACCCGCCAAAGGGTAAACAGAACGTAAATCAGAGATAACCTCAGCCCGACGCTTCCTGGTTATGTCAGGTAAGCCGGAGGAGAGCTCTACATCTTTGCTGGTCCGGGTCTGCCTCCAGCTTTCAAATTGAGGATCTTGGTAAGCTAAAGGATGTGAAAATCTTACTTTCCGGGTCACCCTTCAGATTTTTGGCGGTGGCAAAGGCTCTGAGTCGGAGGAGATTATAGTTACCTCTTCGTCAACCGCTTGGCTGTTTCCCGTATCCTCCTGAAAGGGTAGAATGTCAATAAAATAATGATAAAGGAGTTAGGAGAATCAAGGGTTACCTCTTCTTCATCGTCAGAAGTGTCATCCAATTTAAGTAAATCTGAAGCGCTTGGCTTCCTTTTCCTTGAAGCTCCTGTTTTGGCGGCTTTTCTTTCGGTTCTCTTAGCCGCTCTGGCTTGTTTGGCAGCCTCATGGTCATACTTGACCTTCCAGAAGTTGTCATTGGCCTGAGAAAAAACGGTAAAGGGTTATAAATAAAAGCAAGGTACAACACAGGTTTCACAAGTTACAGCTATTATTTTGGATCAAATGGTCGTTCGGAAAAGAAAAATTTCTAGACCTAAAACCAGTGCAGAAAAGTTCATACGCTCGAAGAAAGCCTTTGAACAAGCGAAAAGGGATCTATTTGCATTCGAAATGAGTGCGAAACAGCTACCTCAGCAGTTTCATACTATCTTAAGATCAGAAAGAGGCGTCGGAGGTGGAATCTGTCAAGGGTTCGTGACGGAAGGCTATTTAACACCCATTTAACTCGAAAATCCTAATGCAGATCTGAGGAACAGGGAGGAAGAAACTTACAGATGCGGAGTTGCTGCGGAGGTCCGTCGCATTTTTCTGGTCAAGTCAGGTTGATGCAGCGGCCTGAGTTGGTGAAGACAAGGAGATCTATGGCGGCGGCGGCAAAGCTCGAGCAGCAGAGAGACAGCGAGAGGAAGAAGACGAATGAAGGGGGAGAATGGAAAAGACCTAGGTCATGCCTATTTATAAGGAAGGGCTGACTGAGACGGCGCGAGAAACGAGGAGACTAAACATCATTATCCAGCGGCCCTGACGCCTCGGTTTTCAGAACGGTTAGTAAAAGCAAAGATCCGTTGGAAGATATGGCGGAGTAAAATATGAATTTAAATAAAGATGACATCACGGCGGGTTAACGCGGATCCAGAAGATGACGTCATGGCGGGTTAAAATCCTTTGCACAGGCAGAAGGCTGAAGGTTTATTTCTTAAGGTATTTTAAGATTGACATGAACCGGTTCAAATCAATCTGGGGCCTAATGTTGGGGATATAACTATTTGTGTAAGCCGCCGAGGAGGGGCCGGGTTATGCAAAGAGGACTCATCAGAAAGAAGCCCAAGACCAAGCATGAAGATGGCGGCTCAA
Source organism: Aegilops longissima (assembly GCA_021605205.1). Taxonomy (NCBI): domain Eukaryota; kingdom Viridiplantae; phylum Streptophyta; class Magnoliopsida; order Poales; family Poaceae; genus Aegilops; species Aegilops longissima. The sequence continues at coordinate 662,572,396 of CM038680.1, read as the reverse complement.
TAAAGGGTCTAAGGCCCACAGGCGGCTTAAGGCCCATAGTGGTAAAACGCCATGATGACATAACTTGTATCGTAAGGTAGAATTAACTAGTCACCGAGCCGGACACTGTTTATGAGCCGGCCGGGACTCTGTAAGCTGCAGGGCGTCCGCCTGTGTATATAAGGGGACGACCCGCTGGCGGCTTAGGAGAGAAAAACAACTCATCGAGAGCCGGGCATAGCGGATCTCGCTCCCTGGTCATCGAAACCCCAGCAATACCAACCCAACTAGACGTAGGCTTTACCTTCATCGTAAGGGGTCGAACTAGTATAAACTCTCTCGTGTCCTCTGTCCCGATTAACCCCTTTAAGCTTCCTAGTTGCGATGGCTCCATGACTAAGTCCTTGCAAGATGACATCTGCCGTGACAATTCCACGACAGCAGTAAAAGTAACTTTTAATTACCCTTGACAAAGAACACGACGAACTATGAATAGTAGATTTGAGGCTCGTCGTTTCAGATCTTCCACGCCCTAACTTGGCAGAGGAAGACCGCTACGGCGGCGGTGGAGTGAAGAAATCCGTGGTCGGCGTGAGTACGACGGTGACGTGGTCGAGGCAGCGAAGCTCTTCCTCACCGGCGATGATGGAAGTAGCGGCGGCGCTAGGTTTTGAGAGCTTGAGCGAGGGAGTGAGGTCGAGCGGAGTAAAAATAGTCTGAGGAGGGTGAGGGGTTTTTATAGCCGAGGTGAAAAAACCGCTCGCCCGAGGAAAATGGAAGTACGTGCCCGTGACCCCTCTCATTCGTGCGATGATGTCTACTACACAACCTTCTTCTTGTAGATGTTGTTGGGCCTCCAAGTGCAGAGGTTTGTAGGATAGTAGCAAATTTCCCTCAAGTGGATGTCCTAAGGTTTATCAATCCGTGGGAGGCGTAGGTTGAAGATGGTCTCTCTCAAACAACCCTGCAACCAAATAACAAAGAGTCTCTTGTGTCCCCAACACACCCAATACAATGGTAAATTGTATAGGTGCACTAATTCAGCAAAGAGATGGTGATACAAGTGCAATATGGATGGTAGATATAGGTTTTTGTAATCTGAAAATATAAAAACAGCAAGGTAACTATTGATAAAAGTGAGCACAAACGCTATTGCAATGCGTTGAAACAAGGCCCAGGGTTCATACTTTCACTAGTGCAAGTTCTCTCAACAATAATAACATAATTGGATCATATAACTATCCCTCAACATGCAGCAAAGAGTCACTCCAAAGTCACTAATAGCGGAGAACAAACGAAGAGATTATTGTAGGGTATGAAACCACCTCAAAGTTATCCTTTCTGATCGATCTATTCAAGAGTCCGTAGTAAAATAACACGAAGCTATTCTTTCCGTTCAATCTATCCTAGAGTTCGTACTAGAATAACACCTTAAGACACAAATCAACCAAAACCCTAATGTCACCTCAAGTATCCGTAGGTATGATTATAGGATATGCATCACACAATCTCAGATTCATCTATTCAGCCAACACAAAGAACTTCAAAGAGTGCCCCAAAGTTTCTACCGGAGAGTCAAGACAAAAACGTGTGCCAACCCCTATGCATAAGTTCACAAGGTCTTGAACCCATAAGTTGATCACCAAAACATACATCAAGTAGATCATGTGAATATCCCATTGTCACCACAGATAAGCACATGCAAGACATACATCAAGTGTTCTCAAATCCTTAAAGACTCAATCCGATAAGATAACTTCAAAGGGAAAACTCAATCCATTACAAGAGAGTAGAGGGGGAAAACATCATAAGATCCAACTATAATAGAAAAGCTCGCGATACACCAAGATCGTGCCGAATCAAGAACACAAGAGAGAGAGATCAAACACATAGCTACTGGTACATACCCTCAGCCCCGAGGGTGAAATACTCCCTCCTCGTCATGGACATCGCCGGGATGATGAAGATGGCCACCGGTAAGGGATCCCCCCTCCGGCAGGGTGCCGGAATAGTCCCAACTAGATTTTGGTGGCTATAGAGGCTTGCGGCGGTGGAACTCCTGATCTAGGTTATGTTCTGGAAGTTTGGGTATATATAAGAGGTGTTGGCATCGGGAACAAGTCAGGGGGGGTCTCCGAGGCAGCGACGAGGTAGGGGACGCGCCCAGGGGGGTAGGGTGCGCCCCCACCCTCGTGGTGGCCTCGGGACTCTTCTGGTCCATCTCCAGTACTCCGTGGGCTTCTTCTGGTCCAAAAACAATATCCATGAAATTTCAGGTCAACTGGACTCCGTTTGGTATTCCTTTTCCGCGATACTCAAAAACAAGGAAAAAACAAAAACCGGCACTGGGCTTTGGGTTAATAGGTTAGTACCAAAAATCATATAAAATAGCATATAAATGCATATAAAACTTCCTAGATGGATAATATAATAGCATGGAACAATAAAAAATTATAGATACGTTGGAGACCTATCAAGCATCCCCAAGCTTAATTCCTGCTCGTCCTCGAGTAGGTAAATGATAAAGATAGAATTTTTGATGTGGAATGCTACCTAACATAATTATCAATGTAATCTTCTTTATTGTGGCAAGAATATTCAGATCCATAAGATTCAAGACAAAAGTTTAATATTGACATAAAAATAATAATACTTCAAGCATACTAACCAAGCAATTATGTCTTCTCAAAATAACATAGCCAAAGAAAGCTCATCCCTACAAAATCATATAGTTTGGCCATGCTTCATTTTCGTCACACAAAATGCTCCCATCATTCACAACCCCGACGACAAGCCAAGCAATTGTTTCATATTTGGTATTCTCAAACTTTTTCAACTTTCACGCAATACATGAGCGCGAGCCATGGACATAGCACTATGGGTGGAATAGAATATGATGATGGAGGTTTTGTGGAGAAGACATAAAGGGAGAAAGTCTCACATTGATGCGGCTAATTGATACGTCTCCAACGTATCTATAATTTTTGATTGTTCCATGCTATATTATATTCTGTTTTGGACATTATTGGGCTTTATTATTCACTTTTATATTATTATTGGGACTAACCTATTAACCGGAGGCCCAGCCCAGAATTGTTGTTTTTGCCTATTTCAGAGTTTTGCAGAAAAAGATTATCAAACGGAGTCCAAACGGAATGAAACCTTCGGGAACGTGATTTTTGGAGCGAACATGATCCAGAGGACTTGGACCCTACGTCAAGAAATCAAACAGGAAGCCACGAGGTAGGGGGGCGCGCCTAGCCCCCCCAGGCGCGCCTTCCACCCTCGTGGGCCCCATGTTGCTCCACCGACATACTCCTTCCTCCTATATATACCTACGTACCCCCCCCCCAAACTACCAGATACGGAGCCAAAAACCTAATTCCACCGCCGCAACCTTCTGTACCCGTGAGATCCCATCTTGGGGCCTGTTTCGGAGCTCCGCCGGAGGGGCATCGATCATGGAGGGCTTCTACATCAACACCATAGCCTCTCCAATGATGTGTGAGTAGTTTACCTCAGACCTTCAGGTCCATAGTTATTAGCTAGATGGCTTCTTCTCTCTTTTTGGATCTCAATACAATGTTCTCCCCCTCTCTGTGGAGATCTATTCGATGTAATCTTCTTTTGCGGTGTGTTTGTTGAGACTGATGAGTTGTGGGTTTATGATCAAGTTTATCTATGAACAATATTTGAATCTTCTAAATTCTTTTATGTATGATTGGTTATCTTTGCAAGTCTCTTCGAATTATCAGTTTGGTTTGGCCTACTAGATTGATCTTTCTAGCAATGGGAGAAGTGCTTAGCTTTGGGTTCAATCTTACGGTGTCCTTTCCGAGTGACAGTAGGGGCAGCAAGGCACATATTGTATTGTTGCCATCGAGGATAAGAAGTTGGGGTTTATATCATATTGCATGAGTTTATCCCTCTACATCATGTCATCTTGCTTAAAACGTTACTCTGTTCTTATGAACTTAATACTCTAGATGCATGCTGGATAGCGGTCGATGTGTGGAGTAATAGTAGTAGATGCAGGCAGGAGTCGGTCTACTTGTCTCGGATGTGATGCCTATATACATGATCATACCTAGATATTCTCATAACTATGCTCAATTCTGTCAATTGCTCAACAATAATTTGTTCACCCACCGTAAAATACTTATGCTCTTGAGAGAAGCCACTAGTGAAACCTATGGCCCCCGGGTCTATTTTTCATCATATTAATCTTCCAACACTTAGCTATTTCTTGCGCCGTTTTTATTTTACTTTCTTTACTTTGCATCTTTATCATAAAAATACCAAAAATATTATCCTATCATATCTATCAGATCTCACTCTCGTAAGTGACCGTGTAGGGATTGACAACCCCTTATCGCGTTGGTTGCGAGGATTTATTTGTTTGTATCGGTGTGAGGGACTCGTGCGTGGCCTCCTACTAGATTGATACTTTGGTTCTCAAAAACTGAGGGAAATACTTATGCTACTTTGATGCATCACCCTTTCCTCTTCAAGGGAAAACCAATGCAGTGCTCAAGAGGTAGCAAGAAGGATTTCTGGCGCCGTTGCCGGGGAGGCTTACGCCAAGTCAAGATTTGACTCCCATCAACTAGCCATTTCTGGCGCTGTTGCCGGGGAGTCTATGCAAAAGTCAACATACCAAGTACCCATCACAAACCCTTATCTCCCGCATTACATTATTTTCCATTTGCCTCTCGTTTTCCTGTCCCCCACTTCACCCTTGCCGTTTTATTCGCCCTTTTTTTTTCCGTTCGCCTCTTTTTTGTTTGCTTCTTGTTTGCTCGTGTGTTGGATTGCTTGTTTGTCACGATGGCTCTTCCAAGATTTGGTGATCTTCACCTTAAAAGGTTAGAAGAAATCGAAAGCAACATTAGGAGTTTTATGGTCTTACAATTTGAGCATAATAATTTCTTTAGAAACGAGCTTAAGGAACAAAAAGGCTTTATGGGTTATATGAATAAAGAGGTCGATGATATGTCCAAAGAATTTGATGGTTTGAGATCCCAAATTGCTCATCTTGAGAAGTTAATAGCTGAAATATCGGATAAGCAAGCCACCTTAGTTAATAAGATGGCCGCTAAGCTGGAAAACTTTGAAAACAAAGATGAAGATCTAAAAGTTATTGATGTGTCCCTTATTAAATCTTTGTTTTGCAATATGAATCTTGATAATGATGGGACTTAATATGATCCACCTTTACCTAGAAGGCGTTCCTAAAATTCAGAGTTTTTAGATCTTGATGCTAAAATTGATAAAAGTGGGATTGAAGAGATCAAAACATTAGATATTAATGAGCCCACTATTTTGGATTTCATGGAATTTAATTATAGTAATTGCTCTTTGATAGATTGTATTTCCTTGTTGCAATCCGTGCGAAATTCTCCTCATGCTTATAGTCAAAATAAAGCCTTTACCAAACATATCGTTGATGCTTTGATGCAATCTTATGAAGAAAAACTTGAGTTGGAAGTTTCTATCCCTAGAAAACTTTATGATGAGTGGGAACCTACTATTAAAATTAAGATTAAAGATCATGAATGCCATGCTTTGTGTGATTTGGGTGCTAGTGTGTCCACGATTCCAAAAACTTTGTGTGATTTGCTAGTTTCCGTGATTTTGATGATTTCTCTTTAAACTTGCACCTTGCGGATTCAACCATTCAGAAACCTATGGGAAGAATTAATGACTTTCTTATTGTTGCAAATAGGAATTATGTGCCCGTAGATTTTATCGTTCTTGACATAGATTGCAATCCTTCATGTCTTATTATTCTTGGTAGACCTTTCCTTAGAACGATTGGTGCAATTATTGATATGAAGGAAGGGAATATTAGATTCCAATTTCCATTAAAGAAAGGCATGGAACACTTCCCTAGGAATAAAATAAAATTACCATATGAATCTATTATGAGAGCCACTTATGGATTGCCTACCAAAGATGGCACTACCTAGATCTATCCTTGCTATTATGCCTAGCTAGGGGCGTTAAACGATAGCGCTTGTTGAGAGGCAAACCGATTTTATTTTTAGTTTTTTTGCATTTTGCTTCTGTTTAGGTATAAATATTTGTTCTAGCCTCTGGTTAGATGTGTTTTTATGTTTTAATTAGTGTTTGTGCCAAGTTAAACCTATAGGATCTTCTTGGATGATAGTTATTTGATCTTGCAGAAAATTCCAGAAACTTTCTGTTCACGAAAATAATTGTTAAAAATCATCAGAGCATGATAAAATATTGATTCCAATTGATTCTGATCAATAAAAAATTTGTCTAGGTCTTCCTATTTTGGATGAATTTTTGGAGTTCCATAAGTTTGCGTTAGTTACAGATTACTACAGACTGTTCTGTTTTTGACAGATTCTGTTTTTCGTGTGTTGTTTGCTTATTTCGATGAATCTATGGCTAGTAAAATAGTTTATAAACCATAGAAAAGTTGGAATACAGTAGGTTTGACACCAATATAAATAAATAATGAGTTCATTACAGTACCTTGAAGTGGTCTTTTGTTTTCTTTCGCTAACGGAGCTCACGAGATTTTCTGTTAAGTTTTGTGTTGTGAAGTTTTCAAGTTTTGGGTAAAAGATTTGATGGATTATGGAACAAGGAGTGGCAAGAGCCTAAGCTTGGGGATGCCCATGGAATCCCCAAGATAATCTAAGGACACCTAAAGTTAAAGCTTGGGGATGCCCGGAAGGCATCCCTCTTTAAATCTACTTCCATCGGTAACTTTACTTGGAGCTATATTTTTATTCACCACATGATATGTGTTTTGCTTGGAGCGTCTTGTATGGTTTGAGTCTTTGCTTTTTATTTTACCACAATCATATTTGCTGTACACACCTTTTGAGATAGACACACATGATTCAGAAATTATTAGAATACTCTATGTGCTTCACTTATATCTTTTGAGTTGTATAGTCTTTGCTCTAGTACTTCACTTATATCTTTTAGAGCACGATGGTGGATTTGTTTTATAGAAACTATTGATCTCTCATGCTTCACTTAAATTATTTTGAGAGTCTTAAATAGCATGGTAATTTGCTTAAATAATCCTAATATGCTAGGTATTCAAGATTAGTAAAAACCTTCTTATAAGTGTTTTGAATACTAAGAGAAGTTTGATGCTTGATGATTGTTTTGAGACATGGAGGTAGTGATATTAAAGTTGTGCTAGTTGAGTAGTTGTGAATTTGAGAAATACTTGAGTTGAATTTTGCAAGTCCCGTAGCAGGCACGTATGGTAAACGTTATGTAACAAATTTGAAACATGAGGTGTTCTTTGATTGTCCTCCTTATGAGTGGCGGTCGGGGACGAGCGATGGTCTTTTCCTACCAATCTATCCCCCTAGGAGCATGCGCGTAGTGCTTGGTTTTTGATGACTTGTAGATTTTTGCAATAAGTATGTGAGTTCTTTATGACTAATGTTGAGTCCATGGATTATACGCACTCTCACCTTTCCATCATTGCTAGCCTCTTCGGTACCGTGCATTGCCCTTTCTCACATAGAGAGTTGATGCAAACTTCGCCGGTGAATCCAAACCCCGTGATATGATACGCTCTTTCACAAATAAACCTCCTTATATCTTCCTCAAAACATCCACCATACCTACCTATTATGGCATTTCCATAAGCATTCCGAGATATATTTCCATGCAACTTTCCACCGTTCCATTTATCATGACACGTTCATCATTGTCATATTGCTTTGCATGATCATGTAGTTGACATAGTATTTGTGGCAAAACCACCATTCATAATTTTTTCATACATGTCACTCTTGGTTCATTGCATATCCCGGTACACCGCCGGAGGCATTCATATAGAGTCATACTTTGTTCTAGTTTCTAGTTGTAATCATTGAGTTGTAAATAAATAGAAGTGTGATGATCATCATTAATAGAGCATTGTCCCAAAAAAAGAGAAGGCCAAATAAAAAAAGGAAGGCCCAAAAAAAGGGGAAATAAAAAGGGGCAATGCTACTATCCTTTTTCCACGCTTGTGCTTCAAATTAGCACCATAATTTTCATGATAGAGAGTCTCTTGTTTTGTCACTTTCACATACTAGTGGGAATTTTTCATTATAGAACTTGGCTTGTATATTCCAACAATGGTCCTCCTCAAGTGCCCTAGGTCTTCGTGAGCAAGCAAGTTGGATGCACACCCACTTAGTTTCTTTTGTTGAGCTTTCATATATTTATAGCTCTAGTGCATCCGTTGCATGACAATCCCTACTCCTTGCATTGACATCAATCGATGGGCATCTCCATAGCTCATTGATTAGCCTCGTTGATGCGAGACTTTCTCCTTTTTTGTCTTCTCCACATAACCCCCATCATTATATTCTATTCCACCCATAGTGCTATATCCATGGCTCACGCTCATGTATTGCGTGAAGGTTGAAAAAGTTTGAGATTACTAAAGTATGAAACAATTGCTTGGCTTGTCATCGGGGTTGTGCATGATGAGAGCATTCTTGTGTGAAGAAAATGGAGCATGACTAAACTATATGATTTTGTAGGGATGAACTATCTTTGGCCATGTTATTTTGAGAAGACATAATTGCTTAGTTAGTATGCTTGAAGTATCAATATTTTTATGTCAACATTGAACTTTTATCTTGAATCTTTCGGATCTGAATATTCATACCACAATTAAGAAGAATTACATTAAAATTATGCCTAGTAGCATTCCACATCAAAAATTCTGTTTTTATCATTTACCTACTCGAGGACGAGCAGGAATTAAGCTTGGGGATGCTTGATACGTCTCCAACGTATCTATTTATTTTTATTGTTCCATGCTATATTATATTCTGTTTTGGACATTATTGGGCTTTATTATTCACTTTTATATTATTTTTGGGACTAACCTATTAACCGGAGGCCCAGCCCAGAATTGCTGTTTTTTCCCTATTTCAGAGTTTCGCAGAAAAAGAATATCAAAGGGAGTCCAAACGGAATGAAACCTTCGGGAACATGATTTTTGGAACGAACATGATCCAGAGGACTTGGACCCTACGTCAAGAAATCAAACAGGAAGCCATGAGGTAGGGGGCGTGCCTACCCCCCAGGCGCGCCCTCCACCCTCATGGGCCCCACGTTGCTCCACCGACGTAATCCTTCCTCCTACATATACCTACGAACCCCCAAACTACCAGATACGGAGCCAAAAACCTAATTCCACCGCTGCAACCTTCTGTACCCGTGAGATCCCATCTTGGGGCCTGTTCCGGAGCTCCGCCGGAGGGGGCATCGATCACGGAGGGCTTCTACATCAACACCATAGCCTCTCCGATGTTGTGTGAGTAGTTTACCTCAGACCTTCGGGTCCATAGTTATTAGCTAGATGGCTTCTTCTCTCTTTTTGGATCTCCATACAATGTTCTCCCCCTCTCTTGTGGAGATCTATTCGATGTAATCTTATTTTGTGGTGTGTTTGTTGAGAACGATGAATTGTGGGTTTATGATCAAGTTTATCTATGAACAATATTTGAACCTTCTGAATTCTTTTATGTATGATTGGTTATCTTTGCAATTCTCTTCGAATTATCAGTTTGGTTTGGCCTACTAGATTGATTTTTCTTGCAATGGGAGAAGTGCTTAGCTTTGGGTTCAATCTTACGGTGTCCTTTCCCAGTGACAGTAGGGGCAGCAAGGCACGTATTGTATTGTTGCCATCGAGGATAACAAGATGGGGTTTATATCATATTGCATGAGTTTATCGCTCTACATCATGTCATCTTGCTTAAAGCGTTACTCTGTTCTTATGAACTTAATACTCCAGATGCATGCTGGATAGCGGTCGATGTGTGGAGTAATAGTAGTAGATGCAGGCAGGAGTCGGTCTAGTTGTCTCGGACGTGATGCCTATATACATGATCATACCTAGATATTCTCATAACTATGCTCAATTCTGTCAATTGCTCAACAATAATTTGTTCACCCACCGTAAAATACTTATGCTCTTGAGAGAAGCCACTAGTGAAACCTATGGCCCCTGGGTCTATTTTTCATCATATTAATCTTCCAACACTTAGCTATTTCTTGCGCCGTTTTTATTTTACTTTCTTCACTTTGCATCTTTATCATAAAAATACCAAAAATATTATCCTATCATATCTATCAGATCTCACTCTCGTAAGTGACCGTGTAGGGATTGACAACCCCTTATCACATTGGTTGCGAGGATTTATTTGTTTGTGTAGGTGCGAGGGACTCGTGCGTGGCCTCCCACTGGATTGATACTTTGGTTCTCAAAAACTGAGGGAAATACTTACGCTACTTTGCTGCATCACCCTTTCCTCTTCAAGGGAAAACCAACGCAGTGCTCAAGAGGTAGCACTAATCAGCGGGCTATGGAGATACCCACCAATTGATGTCAATGCGAGGAGTAGGGATTGCCATGCAACGGATGCACTAGAGCTATAAATGTATGTAAGCTCACCAAAAGAAACTAAGTGGGTGTGCATCCAACTTGCTTGCTCACGAAGACCTAGGGCATTTGAGGAAGCCCATTGTTAGAATATACAAGCCAAGTTCTATAATGAAAAATTCCCACTACTATATGAAAGTGACAAAATAAGAGACTCTCTATCATGAAGATCAATGTGCTACTTTGAAGCACAAGTGTGGAAAAAGCATAGTAACATTGTCCCTTCTCTCTTTTTCTCTCATTTTTTATTTTTTATACTTTTGGGCCATCTCTTTTTATTTGGCCTTTCTCTTTTTTTGGCCTTTCTCTTTTTTTTGGCCTTTCTCTTTTTTTCCTCACACGGTACAATGCTCTAATAATGATGATCATCACACTTCTATTTACTTACAACTCAAGGATTACAACTCGATACTAGAACAAAATATGACTCTATATGAGGGCCTCTGGCGGTGTACCGGGATGGGCAATGAATCAAGAGTGACATGTATGAAAAATTATGAATGGTGGCCTTGCCACAAATACGATGTCAACTACATGATCATGCAAGGCAATATGACAATGATGAAGCGTGTCATAATAAACGGAACGGTGGAAAGTTGCATGGCAATATATCTCGGAATGGCTATGGAATGCCATGATAGGTAGGTATGGTGGCTGTTTTGAGGAAGATATAAGGAGGCTTATGTGTGATAGAGCGTATCATATCACAGGGTTTGGATGCACCGGTGAAGTTTGCACCAACTCCCGAGGTGAGAAAGGGCAATGCACGATACCGAAGAGGCTATTGATGATGGAAGGGTGAGAGTGCGTATAATCCATGGACTCAACATTTGTCATAAAGAACTCACATACTTATTGCAAAAATCTACAAGTCATCAAAACCAAGCACTACGCGCATGCTCCTAGGGGGATAGATTGGTAGGAAAAGACCATCGCTCGTCCCCGACCGTCACTCATAAGGTGGACAATCAGAGAAACACCTCATGCTTCAAATTTGTTACACAACGGTTACCATACGTGCATGCTACAGGACTTGCAAACTTCAACACAAGTATTTCTCAAATTCACAATTACTTATCTAGCACGACTCTAATAGTATTCAATGCACTTATATGAAAGTTTTTATTATATCCCTCTTGGATGCCTATCATATTAGGACTAAATTCATAACCAAGCGAAAATTACCATGCTGTTCTAAAAGACTCTCAAAATAATATAAGTAAAGCATGATAGTTCATCTATTTCTTCAAAATAAAACCACCGCCGTGCTCTAAAAGGATATAAGTGAAGTACTAGAGCAAATGACAAACTACTCCGAAAGATATAAGTGAAGATCAATGAGTAGCCGAATAATTATGCAACTATGTGAAGACTATCTAACATTTAAGAATTACAGATCTTGGTATTTTATTCAAACAACAAGCAAAACAAAATAAAATAAAATGACACTCCAAGCAAAACACATATCATGTGGTGAATAAAAATATGGCTCCAAGTAAAGTTACCGATGAATGAGGACGAAAGACGGGATGCCATCCGGGGCACCCCAAGCTTAGGCTCTTGGTTGTCCTTGAATATTACCTTGGGGTGCCTTGGTCATCCCCAAGCTTAGGCTCTTTCCACTCCTTATTCCATAGTCCATCGAATCTTTACCCAAAACTTGAAAACTTCACAACACAAACTTAACAGAAAACTCGTAAGCTCCGTTAGTATAAGAAAATAAATCACCACTTAGGTACTATTGTGAACTCATTCTAAATTCATATTGGTGTAATATCTACTGTATTCCAATTTCTCTATGATTCATACCCTCCGATACTACTCATAGATTCATTAATATAAGCAAACAACACATAGAAAACAGAATCTGTCAAAAACAGAACAGTCTGTAGTAATCTGTATCATTCGGATACTTGTGTAACTCCAAAAATTCTGAAAAACTAGGACAACCTAGATAATTTGTATAGTAATCTTTTGTAAAAAGAATCAGTATTTTATCACGTTCTGGTGATTTTTATTAATTACTTTCATGAGCACAAAGTTTCTTTCTTTTTCAGCAAGATCAAACAACTATCACCCAAGAAGATCCTATCGGTTCTACTTGGCACAAACACTAACTAAAACATAAAACCACATCTAACCAGAGGCTATGTAGATTATTTATTACTAAATAGGAGAAAAAAAGTAAAGAACAAAAATAAAATTGGGTTGCCTCCCAACAAGCGCTATTGTTTAACGCCCTAGCTAGGCATGATGATTTCAATGATGCTCACATAAAAGATAAGAATTGAAACATAAAGAGAGCATCATGAAGACTATGACTAGCACATTTAAGTCTAACCCACTTCCTATGCATAGGGATTTTGTGAGAAAACAACTTATGGGAACAATAATCAACTAGCATAGGAAGGCAAAACAAGCATAACTTCAAAACTTTAAGCACATAGAGAGAAAACTTGATATTATTGCAATTCCTACAAGCATATGTTCCTCCCCCATAATAATTTTCATTAGAATCATGAATAAATTCAACAATATAACCATCACATAAAGCATTCTTTTCATGATGCACAAGCATAGAATTTTTATTACTCTCAACATAAGCAAACTTCTTCTCATTCGGAATAGTAGTGGGAGAAAACTCAACAAAAGAACTATCATGTGATTGAAAACTAAGATCAAGATGACAAGTTTCATGGTTATCATTATTATTTATAGCATACGTGTCATCACAATAATCATCATAGATAGGAGGCATGCTTTCATCATAGTAAATTTGCTCATCAAAGCTTGGGGGACAAAAAATATCATCTTCATCAAACATAGCTTCCCCAAGCTTGTGGCTTTACATGTCATTAGCATCATGGGTATTCAAAGAATTCATACTAAAAACATTGCAATCATGCTCATCATTCACATATTTTATGCCAAGCATTCTATGTAATTCTTCTTCTAGTACTTGAGCACAATTTTCCTTCCCATCATTTTCACGAAAGACATTAAAAAGATGAAGCATATGAGGAAACCTTAATTCCAATTTTTTGTAGTTTTATTTTATAGACTAAACTAGTGATAAAAAAGAAACAAAAAGATTCGATTGCAAGATCTAAAGATATACCTTCAAGCACTCACCTCCTCGGCAACGACGCTAAAAATTAGCTTAGTTGACGGGGTGTTGGTGCCGCTTACCTACCCTCCCCGGCAACGGCGCCGAAAATAGCTTGATGTCCACTACGCAACCTTCTTCTTGTAGACATTGTTAGGCCTCCAAGTGCAGAGGTTTGTAGGACAGTAGAAAATTTCCCTCAATTGGATGACCTAAGGTTTATCAATCCGTGGGAGGCGTAGGTTGAAGATGGTCTCTCTCAAACAACCCTGCAACCAAATAACAACGAGTCTCTTGTGTCCCCAACACACCCAATACAATGGTAAATTGTATAGGTGCACTAGTTCGGCGAAGAGATGGTGATACAAGTGCAATATGGATGGCAGATATAGGTTTTTGTAATCTGAAAATATAAAAACAGCAAGGTAACTATTGATAAAAGTGAGCACAAACGGTATTGCAATGCGTTGAAACAAGGCCTAGGGTTCATACTTTCACTACTGCAAGTTCTCTCAACAATGTCGGCGTTCTAGGAACGGGGGTCCCCAGACTTGCCTGCCTGCGGCTCACGGTGTGGCTATGCTAACAGGCCGTACGGCCCATCTTCATCAACAAGGCATTCAAGACCCTCGCGAGGGGCCAAGCCTCGCGGGGCGGATGACGCAAGACGTCCTCAGGAGCGGCCTCACCAGGCTGCCTCGCGAGGAGCGGAGATATCAAGGTGGGGCAAACCTCGCGAGGCTCTCATGACGTGAGCCATGACGATCGACACCAGGCGGGCGCCAGGCGGGCACCAGCGCGCGCAATGTCCTTGTTTCTTCTTTGGTGCTAAGGGGGCAAGCGTAGGCGCGGAGTACCGAGGCATCAGGCAGAGGTTTCCATATCAGTGCAACGAGACCAAGACTAGTAGGCCAGCAGGACGGAGGTCACCGTGGAGCCCAGGATGGCGTCATCACCAGAGCCTTTCGCAGGCGAAGACCGCTTTTGTCAGGATAGTTTGTACTAGCTGTCCCCTTTCAAATTGGCCGCCGTTGTTGGCTCCCGTCCTGCTCAATATTTGGGGAGAGGACCAGGACCTATATAAGTAGAGCTAGCCACCACAACTAGGGTGACTGGATCTCATCTGATCGAGAGCCCACCCTTAGCCACACCGAACACAAGAACACCTCAACCTCAGGAGGCTGTTCTTCCCCTTGTACTGTTCATCATCAGCCCAAGAGGCAATCCACCACCACCACACTGGAGTAGGGTATTACACCACAATGGTGGCCCGAACCAGTATAAATCTCGTGTCTTTCTGTGTTGTGAGTTCGTCGAGTTCGTCCGCGAGATCTTAGCATGCTAGGGCGTGGATCGATAGGAGGGAAAGAACTTCGCGCGCACCCAGAGTTCGAACCTTAAGGGGTTTGCCGGAAGTCGAGATCTGAAATTTGGCGCGCCAGGTAGGGGTGCGCTGGAGCCTCTTCCTCACCGATCGATCCACCGACGCTCCATGCCCCGATGTCCGGCAATCCAAGGCCAGACTCCGATCGCTGGGCAGCTTGGCCAGCCCGAGCGGTGTCACCTACCCACAAAGACCTCGACCCCGCGCTCTAGGCGGCGCGAGCGCCGTCCAGCACCGCGGGGCGCGGACGGCGCGCCCAGGCATCGTCCACCCTCACTCCACGGCAAGTACGAGCCACTTCAAGGGCAGCAAGCCACGCCGCAGCGACGGCGCCGCACTCACGGCAGGGGCAGGCAAACATGCGGGCAGTGCTCACGGTGGTGCGAGAGCTGCTGTGGTGCCGGCTGATGGAGAGCGGCCGGGATGCACTGCTGGAACGCGTTGCCGAGCTGCTGGATGCAGCAGCGTCGGGAGCGCCGCCCTTCTGCTATCAGCTTCCTTCTCAGGCCACTACGGGGTGTCACGGCGGGCCTTGCCGCAACCACGCGCCATCGAGTGCGCCTGGGGGCTTCTCAACACCACCGGGGGCTCCACCGCCCCCATGCCGCGCGCGACAAGCATGGGCACAAGCGTCGCCTCCCATGGTCCCAGCGAGATGTCGTGCTACCATCCTCAGACGCCGCGCTGGGCCGGGGAACATGGAGTGTGGGGCACTACGGCGAGGTGTTCGGGGTAACGGCCCCGGAAGCCTACGTGCCCCGCATGATGGACCAGGAGTACGCGCCGGAGGACGGCCCTGGCTCGTTCCTCGGGTAAGATTGGGAAGAAGGAGCGCCAGAAGTCGAAGCCTTCCAGGAACTGACAGAGAACCGCAACGATCGCGCCAGCAACAACAACTACAGGGTACCACTAATCTCTCAGGAGCAGGCTTACGCTAACCGTGGGCTGCAAGTGAGTCAGGTCACAGCGTCGGTCGACGACCCTGGCACAGCAGCATCCCTTCCGCCGGGGGATGCACACTGGGGGCCACGCAGAGGGAGCCAGGAGCAAGGCCCCTCCCCACTTCATACGAAGCCAGGCAACACCCGGAGGTAGGCCCTCTGCCGGGGAGGTGCCGGCGAGCCTTCCCCCGGCAGAGGACCCGTGGTTGCCGAGGGCACCACTAGTGTGCCCTTTCCCCCCTTTGTGTCGTCCAGGTTGCCGGTCGGCTCAAAGGTTGTTGAGGGTGGCGCAAGGCGGGGCCCTCGTCTGGTGATATGAAGCAAGGCCGCTTCCTGTGAAGAAGGCCCAGTGCCTGTGAAGCTCGCCGCCCGTGACACTCACATAATAATGAGTGGGGCTGTACACACCCCGGAGTCTCAGGGGTGCTGGCCTCAGGCCGTGGG
The DNA here is from genome assembly GCA_021605205.1 of Aegilops longissima. Lineage (NCBI taxonomy): Eukaryota > Viridiplantae > Streptophyta > Magnoliopsida > Poales > Poaceae > Aegilops > Aegilops longissima. The sequence goes on along the minus strand of CM038680.1, from coordinate 662,556,095 downwards.
GCTCCCTCCCACGCCTAGTGGCAGCACTTAGCTCCGCGCTGGTGAGAAGACTCGAAGACCAGAAGACTAGACTAGGCGCCGGACGCGGCCATTTGCTTTGGATCTCTTCTTCCGTAGTCTTGCTTTCTGGATTTGGATTTAAGTCGAAGTCGAGCTTTTGTCGATGCGTGCGGGGGGTGAATTTTCTCGTTCAAGCGATTTCTTGCCATCTAGTTCTTGCCTTGTTCTGGAGCTCACGCTCGCCGCCTCCCCCTCGCGGACCCTCGCGATCGGGGCTGGGCACAGCACGCGTGCCACTCGCGCTGATCGGCGCAGGAACCTCGCGAGGCCCTCTCGGGCGAGTTAGCAGACCCTTCAGGAGCCCCGTGGCGACTCTCGACCTTACAGTACAATTCAGGGCCCGCCCCAGCTAAGGTAAGCCGCAGCGGCAAGATTTGCCGTCAGACTCATGACTGGCCAAAACGCACCCTCGGTTCGGCATAAAGAAGTAGGAATCATGATTTGTTTACATGAGGGGCTCCCCCTCCCAAAATGATCTCACAATCCTTAAGGGGCCACGCCCGAGTTTTTGCATACAGGGTGAAGTAGTAAATAGATCAGGAATTAGCTAGATATGTCGCTCGCCGCATCCCCCGTGTTGTCTTCGGACGCGCCGCTCGCGTCGCTGTCACCATCGTCGGCGTCGCCGCCACCGTCATCAGCGCCGACGTCCCCATCATCGACCACGTCGCCTCCGTCTGCAGCGACCACCACCGCTTCGTCCTCTGAAGTGAAGGCCCTGACCAACGCATCCACGTTGTCCTCTACCCACCGCGTCAGGACGTCCCGGACGACCGTGGGTACGGGGGCGATGGCGGCGTCGAAGTCGAAGTCGGGGTTGGCGTTCAGGAGGTGGCTGAAGACACGGGAGAAAACGCGTCGAGCAGGCCGCGGCTCCTCGCTTCCATGAGCTTGCGAGCTTCGTCTGATCGGGCCACTAGGCGTGTCACCACATCAGTGAAGAAGCGGAGGTGACTGACGTAGTCATTCACCTGAGGATGGGGGGCGTTCGCATCACAGACATGGCCCAGGGCAGTGTTGGCCCTGTTACGAAGATCCTAAAGCATGGGAGCGTGAACGCGCTCCAGCGTCCGCCTCTCCAGCACCTCCTCCCTGTTTTGCCGCGCGACGGCCTCGGCGTCTTCAACCGTTTCTGAAGCAGAAGCAGTTTGGCGTGGGCGGAGGCCAAGTCCGCCTGCGCTGTGGCCAAGGCGGCAGCCGTGGCCTCCCCACGTCTCTCCGCCTCGTCTAACCTGGGCCTGAGAGCGGCGGTCCTGCCCGCCGCCTCAGTTCCTGCAAGCGTCAGCTTCAAGTTGTACCGACCTTCAAGATCCGCGCGAACCCGGGCCACCTGACGATCGACTTCCTCCTGGACCTTGGCCTCGCGAGCCCCGACGGCATCTTCCGCCTGAGCAACTTGACGCTCCCTCGTCTCCAGTTGTTCGAACTCAAGGCTACGCTCCACTCCTTCCAGAGCCAGCACCTCCTCACGCCTCCGGACCTCCTCTTCTTCTGCGGGCGTCCCCCTCAGCGACGCAAGGGCGGCTCTGCGCGCCTCCACCTTCTGCTCGAGGGACGCACTCCAATCCTGGAGCTCCCACGCGCGCTCCTCCGCAGCCTCGCGATGGCGGTCAGCCTCGCGAGCCTCCTCCAAGGCTCGGGAGCAAGCTTCGCGGGAAACCATGAGGGACGCCTCGGCCTTCGCATTATCAAGATCATGCTGGTAGCGGCCCAGGTTGACAGCCACCCTCAGCTTACGCCACTCCTTCGCCAGCCAAAGGCCTTCAGCCTCAAGACGCGAGTCGACACCCGCAAGTTCTTCACCAAGTCGGCTCATCGCGCCCATCGCCTCCTGGAAGAGCTCATGGCGAACGATGCTCCGCTCGCGCTCGGACTCCAGCACATGCCCCACCTTGTCCCCCGTCTCCGGCGCTGCGGGCGGGGCGTGCGGCGGTGCCCCCCATCTCGGCAGGGGGCTGGGGGCTGGTGCCGCTCTAGGCGCCGGCCCGACCTCATGAGGAGCCCCAGTCGGTCGGGGCCCGCCGCTTGAAGAAGAGGTGCAGGCCGAAGCCAACCAGCTGCTGTCCACAACCAGAGGAGGAGCCTGGGGGATGCCCGCTAAGCTCCAAGCTGGACCATGAAGGAAGGACCACAGGGCCGTAGATTCAAGGCACCAAGAAGACGAGCGCACCCCCTCGACCATCCCGGCTCCAGGTGCAGCATGCAGGCTCGGGGTGCACAAGGCCAACGGGGGTGCCAAGGAAGGAGAGGATTGCTTCTCGGAAGGCTCAACGGCCCTGGCAGAAGGGGTCCTGAAGAGCCAGCGTCAGGATGGAAGGCAACAATCAAGAAACCACAAGGTGCAGTACTTACTCGACGATAGCGAAGTACTTTCGCCGCTTCAACGGCCCGAAGATTCTGTTGCCGCTAGGAGATCCTTTCCTCTTGTGGAGCTCCTTGAAGTCCACGCAAAGCCGACCGAAGCGCTGGACGTGGCGGCCAGCGCGTGGCGAGGCCGAGGAAGAGCTCGGAGGGACAACTTCAGGGGTGCCCGGCTGCGGTGAACAGTCGGGCGCCGTTTCACCATGACCTCCCGAGGCTTCCAGGGATTTCACCTCGGGAGTTGCATGCTGCGTCGCCTCAGTAACCGACGCCCCAGGGGAGGGGGATCGCGAGCTCCCGAGGACGACGCCTCAGGATCACCAGGCGGCCGAAGCTCCTCAGCACTCAAGCCGCCAACCTCCGTCGGAGCTTGCCCCCCTGCGCCCACACTTGGGACGAGCTCGGCGCCGGCGGCAAGGAAGGGAACCACATCGACGGGGTTCTCGCGGGGCCCCACCAGGCAAGCGGGCGCAGTCCCTACTCATCAAAGGAGGGCATGCTTTCGGCAAATTCATCCTTGTTCTCGCAACGGTACAACAGACAGCTCTTCCTGGGCATGTCGTCCGGCAGAGGGGCACCTGTCAGGACCGTAAGCACCGTTTGCCGCGTCTTAAGAGGAGGCCCCTCCTCCTGAAACCTCATATGGTCCTGACTGCTGAGCAAGGCCCACATCGGGCGGGAATGGCGCTGAAGCGGAGCGACTCGACGCTTGACGAACTCCTTCACCACCATATGCGCAGTCACACCGCGGTCCTTCAACCTCCTCAGCCTTAGCCAGACGGGAACGAGGCGGGGGCTCGCGAGCCTCTGGTGGCCCCAGCTGGAGTTGGGAACAGCAGGCCCTGGCGGAGCATGGAGCAGAGGGCTGAGCACACCGGCGTCGACAAACACCCATCGTGTCCGAAACTCGCTCGTCGATGGAGGAAGCTCAAAGTCGATCTCCACGCCCGCTGTTGCGGCCACGGCCTGGAAGCTCACACCCCGAGCTCTGCCGAGGGTCAGTCAAATGCAATGAGAATAAATTGTCACATCCCTAATCCTGGTCTAACCTATGCCAGCTTCCATGTGTGCATCATGTTTAAATTCAAATGAAATTTGAATTGAGGAATTTTCAAAGCCTCAGAAAACCCCTAAAAATAACCAACATTTAAATCTCATCAAATGAGTCCAAGAAAATGTTCCTGTTACTCTGTGAAAATATTGGCATGAGGTGAAATTCAAACCAATATTTTTGGAGTCACAGAAGTATTTATTCTGGCCATTTGAATTAATTCAATAACTATTTGCATTGGATATATATTTTATATATAATTAATATATGTCCAATAATTCTGGAACATTTTATGTGGTTTGGTATATTTTAGTTCTAACCACATAATTATTTTCAGGATTTCTGGAAACGTTATAGTATTTTTAATAAAGCCCAACAGTTGCAGAAAATAGAAAACAGAAAGGGAAATAAAGAGGGAGGAAACTACCTGGCCTTACCTGGCCAGCCCAGCCTACTGGCCTGGTGCCAGTCATCCCTAACCTCTGCCAGTAGGCAGAGGCGGGACAGCGCGCGCGAGGCGCCACGCCGTCTCCTGCTTGCCGCCGAGCCTCGGGACGCGTGGGTGAACGCCCCATTGCCGTCCCGATCCACCCGACCCCTCTCACTCTCCCCCTGCTCTCTCCCTCGCTCATCTCCAACTAACCGAGCGCCACCGTCGCCACCGACGTGCACCACCGCGGCCACCGCCTCCCCCTCGCTCCCCTGACTGGCTCAAGAGCTCCGCCGCGGACCTATATGCCGTCTTCCCCGAGCCACGCGACGGGAAGAGCCCCGGAGCGCCGTTCCCGACGTCTTCTTCCTCCTCGGGCCACCGAGATCGCCGGCGACCTCCCGTTGTCACCAGCCCCTCCCCGAGCACGCCGAGGCCTCCGTTCAACTCGCTATGAGCTCCTCTTCCTCTCCCCCTAGCTCCCGTGCTCGTTTGGCCTCCGTAGCCGCCGTTTCCACCTCACCCGAAAACACCCCGCCGCCGGCCATGGCGCCGACGTGGCTAGAGCCACAATGGCTCGAAGCCAACCTCACTGTTGTGCTCAGCGCAGCACCAGGAGCCCGTAGCCACCACCAGCTCCTCCTCCCGTGCACCGTAGCGTCAAACCCGACCCTGCCCGAACTCCGGCCGCCACCAAAGCTCGTCGCCGGCACGATTCCGGCGACTTCGCCCAACTCCCTGCTCCTCGATGCGGGCAAGCAAGGCTACGCCTGGTGCCCTCGACGCAGCCAACGCCCAGTAGCGCGATTCCGGCGCGCCTCCGCCGCGCTGGATGGTCGCCGCCGGCCAAATTCCGGCGTGCTATCGTGGCCGCCTGATTAGTACTAATCACCGCCACTAAACAACCACCTGAGCCAATGACAGCTGGGCCCCACGCCCTAACTAACCCATGTTTTATTTGCTTTTAGATTAAACTAACCTCCATGGGTGCACAGGTCAGTTTGACCTGGCCACGTCACACGTTGACCGACCCCACACGTCAGTATTGACTTGCTGACGTGTCTGTTGACCCGGCCCCACCTGTCATTGACACTAACCAGCCCCAGTCACTGACCAGTGGACCCCACTGGTCAGGTTTGACCTGGACCCGCCTGTTGACCTGCTGAGGTCAGCATGACCTAATGCTGACGCAATAACTCATTTTTTGGAATTATTATTATTCAGGAAATTCCAGAAAATGATCTAAACTTCTAAAATTCATAGAAATTCAACCATAACTCCAAATGAAACAAATTATATATGAAAAATGATCAGAAAAATCCAATCTATCCATCTGTATCAGTTTCATGCATGTTTAAACAAGTTAACTTGCTGTTTAGTGCAAAACATGATAAAGCACTATTTAAGATCACAAATGTGTTTGAACTTTGAATCTTTGGTTCAAAATAGCTCAAACCCATCTGGTTGTAGTTGCATTAGCCCAACACACTCATTTTACCATGTCATGATCATGCATCATATTGTGCATTGCATTGATTGTGTTTCTCCTTTGTTTGTCGGTGTTTGTCCCCTCTCAGTAGACGACATACCGACGATGAGTTCGCTGACACCGATGAAGAACTATATTATCTTCAGAAGTGCCAGGCAAGCAAAACCCCCTTGTTCATTCCGATACAATCCCACTCTCTCGCTCCTGCTCTTTTTACTGCATTAGGACAACAACGGTTCATCTGTTACTTGCTGTGGTAGCTGAACCCCTTTATCCTCTGCATGACCCGTCGTTCCACAGTAAATAGATGAAACCCACTATCATGAGTAGGAGTTGTTTGAGCCCTGATGTGCCTACTCATTCATGCTTGTTTGTCGTGCCTGCTATTGCTTAGAGTTGAGTCAGGTCTGATTCATCGGGGATGAATCGGAGGTGTGTGAACATGTCCTACTGCGTGTGAGCTACGTGTGTGAACACGATTTGGTAAAGGTAGCGGTGAGAGGCCATGTAGGAGTACATGGTGGGTTGTCTCATTAAAGCCGTCCTCAGGAACTGAGTTCTGTGTTTGTGATCCATGAAACAGTTACTACCACACATTGGGATCCTTAATTGACTCTCTCGGCTTCTTAACCACCCTTGTCCTTTGCCCGGGAGTTGCAAAGTAGTTTATGGTGTTTGTAGCATGCTGGGGGCCACACGCAGCGCTGACCTTAGGGGTGGGATGTGTTGCGGTAGGCACGTGGCCCGGTGTACGGATTCGCCCGTTTGGTGTCTCGGGAACCCTGCACACATCGTTCGGGGCCGTTAGTGGAAACCTCGGCTGGACTCCCTGCGGATGGAACCCGAATAGGTGATAAACCTGGACTAGGGACTTGAGTGTTTAGGTAGGCCGTGGCCGACACCCTCGCCAGGCTTCCGCTTGAAGGTTGCCGAGATACATGACGTGTACATGGCGGTAAGTGGCGAGAGCGTGTGTGAAGAAGTACACCCCTGCAGGGTTATAAATGATCTATTCAAATAGCCGTGTCCGCGGTAAAGGACTTCTGGGTTGCCTATAACAGTTCATAGACAAGTGAAAGTGGATACTCTAAAATACGCAAGATAAGCGTGAGTGCTATGGATGGCGTTCTCGTAGGGAGACGGAGCGGATCCATAGTGGTGTATTGATATGGTGAATATGTGGACTCGAGTGCGCTACCTCAAAAGATTTACTTGCAGTCGTAGTTCAGGATAGCCACTGAGTCAAAGCTGGCTTGCTGCAGTCAAACTCAACCACCCCCTTTGTTGATATTGATGCATATGTAGTTAGTTCTGATGTAAGTCTTGCTGAGTACATTTGTACTCACGTTTTCTTATTTTATGTTTTGTAGAGAGATGTCAGTCACGCTAGTAGTTCCGTGTGGACTTCGACGTTTAGCTTGAAACCTCAGCTACGATCTTGTGCCCTCGGCAAGATCTGGTAGATAGTCAGGCTTCTCAGCCTTTTTCATTTGTAGATGTCTGTACTCAGACATGTTAAGCTTCCGCTTGTGCTTTGATTTGTATGCTCTGAATGTTGGGTCATGAGACCCGTGTTTGTAATATCTCGCTCCTCGGCGCCTAATGAATAAATACTTGAGTCGTAGAGTTATGTTGTGATGCCATGTTGTATTTACACATATCGAGCATATTGTGTGTATGATTGAAATGCTTGGTATGTGTGGGATCCGACAATCTAGTTGTTTATCCTTCGCAGCCTCTCTTATGGGGAAATGTAGTCTAGTGCTTCCTTGAGCCATAGTAGTCCGCTACAGCCCGGTTCACGAGTCCTCGCTAGCCCAAAGACTACTGCTCGGGACGCTTGACTGGCGGCATGTGTTTCACTTCGTTCTGTGTCTGTCCCTTTAGGGAAATGTCACGGTGACATCAGAGTCTGCCTAGCTGCTACAGCCGGGTCACCGGAGTCTCATAGCCAGTGCTACAGCCCGGATTCACACGCTGCTGACCGACATGCTCGAAGTTGATTCATGTTTGCCTGTACCCATGGGTTAGTGCCGCTTTGGGTTCACGACTAGCCATGTCGGCCCGAGTTCTCTTTCATATGGATGCTAGCGACACTATCATATACGTGAGCCAAAAGGCGCAAACGGTCCCGGGCCATGGTAAGGCGACACCCGTGGGAATACCGTGCGTGAGGCCGCAAAGTGATATGAGGTGTTACCGGCTAGATCGATGTGACTTGGAATCGGGGTCCTGACATAAATGGCGGAAGAGGGCCACCAAAGGAGCGATGCCCACCATGGCTTCGCACACAAAGGCAAAGATGGCGAGAAGAGTCATAGATTGAGGGTCGAGATGTAGCAGTGGATCTGATAATGCTCCAGCACCACATTGAAGAAGGCGGAGAAGGGAGGAATCAGGCCAGCCCAGAGGGCATCTATGAAGATTGGGACCTCAGTGGCTGCCCGGGAAATGCGAGTGCGAGACGCGGGCCAAGCCACCGTATCTCCCCACTTGTTGAAACTGGAGGCGAGCATGGGGCGCACCTTGTCCATGGCCTCGTCGTTGAGCACCAGGGGTCGGCCGAGCGCAGGCTCGACGGCCGGAGGCGCACTCGGCGAGGACAGGGGCTTCTTCCCCTTGTCTGCTTGTTTCGGCACCATGGCGATGGAGCGGGCAGGAGGCAGGTCAGATTGGAGAGGAGAAGCAGAGCTTCGAGGAAGCAGAGAGATTGGGGAAGCAAGGCGCGGGCGACGGAGGAATAACTGTGTAGGTTGCGGGGGCCGCGTAGTCAGGCGGATTCTAAGGCATTGTGGGGAAGCAGAGACGCCCACGTCCAATAATCCGCCACGCGTCGACTAAGGCCGCAGGCTTTTGGGGCCCGCGGCGTTCCGTGCTTGACCTTTGGCTTCGCCTCGAAGCCAAGCACGAGCGCACCTTGGGCCCGGAGGCTACTGTCGGCGTTCTGGGAACGGGGGTCCCCAGACTTGCCTGCCTGCAGCCCACGGCGTGGCTATGCTAGCAGGCCCTACGACCCATCTTCATCAACAAGGCATTCAAGACCCTCACGGGGCGGACGACGCAAGACCTCCTCGGGAGTGGCCTCACCAGGCTGCCTCGCGAGGAGCGGAGATATCAAGGCGGGGCAAACCTCACGAGGCTCTCATGACGTGAGCCATGACGATCGACACCAGGCGAGCGCCAGTGCGCGCAACGTCCTTGTTTCCTCTTTGGTGCTAAGGGGGCAAGCGCAAGCGCGGAGTACCGAGGCATCAGGCAAAGTTTCCCATATCAGTGCAACGAGACCAAGACCAGCAGGCCAGCAGGACGGAGGTCACCGTGGAGCCCAAGACGACGTCATCACCAGAGCCTTTTGTAGGCAAAGACAGCTTTTGTCAGGATAGCTTGTACTACCTGTCCCCTTTCAAATTGGCTGCCGTTGTTGGCTCCCTTCCTGCTCAATATTTGGGGAGAGGACCAGGGCCTATATAAGTAGAGCTAGCCACCACAGCTAGGGTGACTGGATCTCATCTGATCGAGAGCCTACCCTTAGCCACACCGGACACAAGAACACCTCAACCTCAGGAGGCTGTTCTTCCCCTTGTACTGTTCATCATCAGCCCAAGAGGCAATCCACCTGCACCACACTGGAGTAAGATATTACACCACAACGGTGGCCCGAACCAGTATAAATCTCGTGTCTTTCTGTGTTGCGAGTTCGTCGAGTTCGTCCGCGAGATCTTAGCAAGCTAGGGCGTGGATCGATAGGAGGGAAAGAACTTCGCGCGCACCCCAGTGTTCGAACCTTAAGGGGTTTGCCGGAACCCGAGATCCGACAAACAATAATAACATAATTGGATCATATAACTATCCCTCAACATGCAGCAAAGAGTCACTCCAAAGCCACTAATAGCGGAGAACAAATGAAGAGATTAGGGTACGAAACCACCTCAAAGTTATCCTTTCTGATCGATCTATTCAAGAGTCCGTAGTAAAATAACACGAAGCTATTCTTTCCGTTCGATCTATCCTAGAGTTCGTACTAGAATAACACCTTAAGACACAAATCAACCAAAACCCTAATGTCACCTAGATACTCCAATGTCACCTCAAGTATCCGTGGGTATGATTATACGATATGCATCACACAATCTCAGATTCATCTATTCAGCCAACACAAAGAACTTCAAAGAGTGCCCCAAAGTTTCTACCGGAGAGTCAAGACGAAAACGTGTGCCAACCCCTATGCATAAGTTCACAAGGTAACTGAACCCGCAAGTTGATCACCAAAACATACATCAAGTAGATCACGTGAATATCTCATTGTCACCACAGATAAGCACATGCAAGACATACATCAAGTGTTCTGAAATCCTTAAAGACTCAATCCAATAAGATAACTTCAAAGGGAAAACTCAATCCATTACAAGAGAGTAGAGGGGGAGAAACATCATCAGATCCAACTATAATAGCAAAGCTCGCGATACATCAAGATCGTGCCGAATCAAGAACACGAGTAGAGATCAAACACATAGCTACTGGTACATACCTTCAGCCCCGAGGGTGAACTACTCCCTCCTCGTAATGGAGATCGCCAGAATGATGAGGATGGCCACCGGTGAGGGATCCCCCCTCCGACAGGGAGCCGGAACAGGGTCCCGATTGGTTTTTGGTGGCTACAGAGGCTTGCGGCGGTGGAACTTCCGATCTAGGTTATGTTCTGGAAGTTTGGGTATATATAAAAGGTGTTGGCGTCGAGAACAAGTCAGGGGGGGTCTCCGAGGCGACCACGAGGTAGGGGGCGCGCCCAGGGGGGTAGGGCGTGCCCCCACCCTCGTGGTGGCCTTGGGACTCTTCTGGTCCATCTCCGGTACTCCGTGGGCTTCTTCTGGTCCAAAAACAATCTTCATGAAATTTCAGGTCAATTGGACTCCGTTTGGTATTCCTTTTCTGCGGTACTCAAAAACAAGGAAAAAACAGAAATTATCATATAAAATAGTAAATGCATATAAAACATGCTAGATGGATAATATAATAGCATGGAACAATAAAAAATTATAGATACGTTGGAGACGTATCATGCGACATGTGTCACACAAGTACAGAGAGGTGGAGATCGTGTGAGATCGTGGGTGAATAGGATAATCCTATCTCGGAATGTGGAACGGGTTGAGCGGCAAAAGCCAAAAATTTAGATAAGAAAATTTTAATGTTTCGTTCGCAATTTCTTCAGCTGACAAGGACATAGTGAAAATTTTGAATGGGTTTCAAATATAACGCACATGAAGAATTTGTGAATAGACTGGGTTGAGTTTAGCATAGAGGGGGAAGGGTCCGATCACATTCACTTAGCAAAAAAAAGCAACTTGAAGAAATAGCAATAAGTGAATGCTGCAGAGGACATAAACATAGAGTGTTAGTTGAAGAAATTGAACAACTGAGGAAATTCAAAATGAAAAAGAAAACTCAAACTGAAGATTTTCAACTTTTGTTGGTGGCGTGACCCACCGTATAAGAATGCTGATTTCAGACGCCGCGTACAATTGTCGTAGGGCTATGAGAATCAAACTCTTCATTAATTTCTTCACACTTAGAGTGTTAGTTTTCATTGATTGAAGAAAAGCAGTTACTTCGTGTGTTGCACATATAAGTCATCAATTTTGCATAAGTGTTAGGATGTGTGTCCTTTTCAAAGGACATTGGAATATTCTAAGATATTTAGCTCATACCACAACTTGCTAAATCTATTCTCATCCAAGGGCATTGTGAAGATATCGGCTAGCTGTTCTTCAGTCTTCACGTGCTCGATAGAGATGTCGCCCTTCAACACATGATCACGAAGAAAATGATGATGAATCTGAATGTGCTTTGTCTTCGAGTGCTGAACCGAGTGATGAGCAATCTTGATGGCACTCTCATTGTCATAGTAGAGAGGCGCATTCTTCATTTTGATGCCGTAGTCCTTGAGGGTTTGCTTCATCCATAGCAATTGAGCACAGCACGATCCAACAACAATGTACTCAGCTTCAGCAGTAGACAGTGATACGTAGTTCTGTTTCTTTGAGGACCAACAGACTAAGGATCGTCCGAGGAAATGGCATGTGCTTGATGTTGATTTGCGGTCTACACAATCTGTAGGATATATGCCCTAGAGGCAATAATAAATGATATTGTTTATCTCCGACTTCATAATTATGTTTACGTTCCATGCTATAACTGCAATGATTCTCGAGTCTACAATATCCACGAGGATCGGAGGAAGACTCATATGCACGTGTGGAATAATAAATGGTAAGAAGTATTCCTAGTTTGGCCTCTAAGACTCGCTCAAGTGTTGCATGATGGTTCCGTTTTCCTGATCATGGGCATGTCTATGCCAGCAACTTTGAGGGCACAATGTTAAGAGAACATTTGTGTTGAATCGACCCGAATTGATGTTATGCTAAGAGATACATTCGTCAGAAGTTAATGCTAAATAACACATAGATGGTTAATGTTTGCATGATTCCTTAGACCATGAGAGTATCGAGTTTCTTCATGCTTGCTTCATGAACTTTGGGGTTTGTTAAACGTCATCCGTAAATGGGTGGCTATTACGGCGGCTTACGGGTTCATGGAAAAGTATGTCAAGTAACTTAATAGCTCAAGATTGGGATTTGCTCCTCCGACGTTGGAGAGATTGAAGGAAATATGCCCTAGAGGCAATAATAAAGTTATTATTTATTTCCTTATATCATGATAAATGTTTATTATTCATGCTAGAATTGTATTAACCGGAAACATAATACATGTGTGAATATATAGACAAACAGTATGTCACTAGTATGCCTCTACTTGACTAGCTTGTTAATCAAAGATGGTTATGTTTCCTAACCATGAACAAGGAGTTGTTATTTGATTAACAAGGTCACATCATTAGTTGAATGATCTGATTGACATGACCCATTCCGTTAGCTTAACACTTGATCGTTTAGTATGTTAATGCTTTCTTCATGACCCATACATGTTCTGTAACTATGAGATTATGCAACTCCCGTTTACGGAGGAACACTTTGGTACTACCAAAGCGTCTGGCGAATCGGGTGATTATAAAGGAGTACTACAGGTGTCTCCAAAGGTACTTGTTGGGTTGGCGTATTTGAGATTAGGTTTTGTCCTCCGATTGTCGGAGAGGTATCTCGAGCCTTCTCGGTAATGCACATCACTTAAGCCTTGCAAGCATTACAACTAATGAGTTAGTTGTGAGATGATGTATTACGGAACGAGTAAAGAGACTTACGGTAGCGAGATTGAACTAGGTATTGGATACCGACGATCGAATCTCGGGTAAGTAACATACCGATGACAAAGGAACAACGTATGTCGTTATGCGGTTTGACCGATAAAGATCTTCGTAGAATATGTAGGAACCAATATGGGCATCCAGGTTCCGCTATTGGTTATTGACCGAGAATGGTTCTAGGTCATGTCTACATAGTTCTCGAACCCGTAGGGTCCGCACGCTAACGTTTCGATGACAGTTCATAATGAGTTTATAAGTATTGATGCACGAAGGTTGTTCGAGTCCCGGATGTGATCACGGACATGACGAGGAGTCTCGAAATGGTCGAGACATAAAGATTGATATATTGGAAGCCTATGTTTGGACTTGAATGGTTCAGTGAAAACAGGATATTCACGAACACCGGGGTTACGGAACCCCGGGGTATATGGGCCTTCATGGGCCTCAAGGAGAAGGAGAAGGGCCGGCCAGGTGGGCTGCGTGCCCCTCCCCTTCCAGTCCGAATAGGACAAGGAGAGGGGGCGCGCCTCCTCTTCCCCTCCCCAATCCTACTCCAACTAGGAGAAGGGGAGTCCTACTCGGTGGGAGTAGGACTCCTCCTTAGTGCGCCTCCCCTTGGGCGGCCACCTCCCCTTGTCTCCTTTATATCGGGGCAGGGGCACCCCAATACACACAATTTGATCTACGGATCTTTCCTTAGCCGTGTGCGGTGCCCCTTCCACCATATTCCACTTCGCTCATATCGTCGCGAGCTTAAGCGAAGCCCTGCGCCGGAGAAGTCATATCGTCAGCGGAGCTTAGGCGAAGCCCTGCGTCGGTGGAGCATCAACATCGTCACCACGCCGTCGTCTTGTGGAACTCATCCCGACACTTTGCTGGATCGAGTCCGGGATCGTCATCGAGCTGAGCGATGTGCGAGAACTCGGAGGTGCCGTACGTTCGGTGCTTGGATCGGTCGGATCGTGGAGACGTCGACTACATCAACAGCGTTGTTATAACGCTTCGCTTTCGGTCTCACGAGTGCGTGGACGGACACTCTCCCTCTCGTTGCTATGCCATCACCATGGTCTTGCGTGATCGTAGGAAATTTTTTGAAATTACTACGTTCCCCAACAGAGATATCTCTGGGCCCTCTCGGTGTTACGGTATCCATCATCGTCTGGCCAGACACTTTGTGATTTGATCACGGGGTTGCCGGAACACGGTAACGAGAATAGAGAACAATACCGGTAACGAGGTAACTGTCATAGTGGACAAGTTGTTGATCCAAGGGAATGCCAACATGTCTCACCTCGGGTATTTGTAACATATCGCGAAGCAAAAGGAATAGCACACGTCAACTGGAGGTTCACTCGAATATTCATTCGTGTGGGTATAGGGGTCAATATGGGTGTCCACGGCTCCGATGTTGATAATTGACTGGAAATGGTTCCGGTCATGTCTATACTTCACCGAACCTATAGGGTCCTGCGCTTAAGGGTCATCTATCATTGAATACTAGACAAGGAGTCCGAGAGAAAATCACCTAAAAGTTTGGGACACGGAAAAGTTTCGGACAGCGGAATCGTACCGCAGAGAGAGGTCATCGGATAAGTTTCGATGACACTGAAGAGTTGTTTCGGGATATACCATTAAGTCAAATTGGTTTCGGGACTCGCCTGATAATTCTTGGAGGGTGCCAGAATTATTCTGGAAGCTTCTGGGAAATTTTGGGGATAAACACCGAAAATGTTTCGGAGCTGCCGGTACTGCTTTGGTTGTTTTTCGTAGATGAAATTCACTAATATGAAATTGTTTCAGAACGAATCCAAAATCATTTTAGTCAGTACTGGAATTATTTTACGACCCACAGAAATATTTTTGGATTTAATGGACGCGAAAAATTGTCTTCATGAATAGTGAAAATGCATTCTTGTTTGCTTTTCGCAGATGAAAATCACTAAACCGAAATTGTTTCGGAACACGTTGAAAATTGTTTTAGTGGGTACTGGAAATGTTCTGAGCCCACATATATATTTTCAGTTCGAACGGACGCTGAAAAATGTCGTCATGAATAGTGAAAGTGCTTTTTGCTTGGCTTCTTGGAGATGCCACCTTGAGGGCCTTTTGGTATTATCCCCTTGGCTTCTTGGAGAAGCCACCCTTGAAACAGCCTATAAATAGGGGTGGACGGGCTGCCTAAAGACACACTCTTTCTCACATACAAGTGCCATGCATGATATGGCTTCTCTCTCCTCCAGTGAAATAGTTTCAGAGAGCCGAAGGCTGTGCGGGTTCAGCGCAGAACTAATTCTGGACGGCGAAGCCCTGCCGGATTTATGACACCGTATGTGTGCAACTCTGTAGAGAGATCGTAGTTTCGGTCTGAGTTCGAGAGTGCCTCCCGAAGGGCTGTCCGAGTGACCGTCCGAGTTTTGAGGGTCCTCCCGAAGGGCTGTCCGCGACACCGTCCGAGTGACTGTCTGACCGCCTCCCGGAGGGCTGTCCGTGGGGCGGATGAGGGTAGACATCCTCGTAGTTTGGAGGTTGTAAATCGTAGCTGCGGGGATCTGCACCGCCTTTCGTCATCGACTCTACTTCCCGCTGCGCTACGAGTTGGTAACGAAAAAGATCAAACCATGTATGCAGTCTCCATAGTGGTCCTGGGTTGGTGCATAGGTCGAAAAATTATTGTTTCTTGCTGCATTTCCCAACACGATCACCAGCATAGTCAGAGTCTGAATATCCAATAAGATCAAAAGCCGAGCCCTTGTGATACCATAATCCAAGTGTTGGAGTGTGAGCTAGATATCGAAGAATATGCTTCACAGCCTTATGGTGTGATTCCTTCGGTGTAGCTTGAGAGTGGGCACACATGCAAACACTAAGCATAATATCTGGCCTAGATGCACATAAATACAATAAAGAACCAATCATGGAGCGGTATACCTTTTGATCGAAGTCAATACCATTTTCATCAGTGCATAGATGGCCAGTTGTGGGCATAGGGATTTTGACACCTTTGCAATCTTGCATGCCGAATTTCCTCAATACATCCTTGAGGTATTTCTCTTGAGATATGAATATGCCATTGTGTTGTTGACGAATTTGACCTAAGAAGAATTTCAATTCTCCCATCATAGACATTTCATATTCCTCCCTCATCATCTCTACTCCTGATGGAGCAGTTGGTAGTCTCCGCCGGTCAATTTTCGTCCCACCAGAGACGGTTTTTTTTCGTCCTCGATCCCACCTCACGGTTTCAAAAAAAAACCCAACCAAAACCAACTAGGCTCGTCCCACGAAACGAAACCCAATTTGCCCCCGTACCACCACTCCTCCCTCTCCCTTGACCTCCCTTGTCTAGGGTTCCCCGCCACCATTGCGGCAGCCGCCGCCGAATCCTAGGTCGCCGCACACCACCGCCGCCACCGCGAATCCCCAGGGATGCTGCACGCCACCGCCGTTGCAAATCACCAGAGACGCCGCACGCCGCCGCCGCGAATCCCCAGGGATGCCGCCACCACCGCCGCGGATCCCCAAGGGCGTGGTCGCGTTGTACTAGACAAAGCGTGGTCGCCGCCGTCCTCTCCTCGTCCGACCTTGACCTCATCCCTTCGACTCCAGTGACTCCTCTGTGCCCCGGGCAGCCCTGGCCGACGCCGTCACAGCCAACACTGGCCTCACCTCTGCGGCCTCACGCACTGCCGCCGCCGAGGAGCCGGCCTGATAGGTTTGAACCATCCCTTGATCCCTCAAGTCTTCTGCATCCCTTGATGGCTCGATTCCTTGTCTTCTCCATCTCTCGATCCCTCGCATCCGTGCATGCTACAAAGAGAATGGTTCCCTTTCCACAGGGTCTGGTGTGAAAGAGTTGGAGCAAGGAGGACGTGTGCGGCCACTTCGCGCTTCGGCGAGATCCTCAAGGTTGTCATCGCAGACAAGGGCACTGGAAGATCCAAGGGCGGCGGATTCGTGAGTACGGCCCAAACAATTCTCTCCTCCCCTCATCATCGATTGATCTTCCTGTAGTTAATTTTCTTGCTTAATTCAGCCCTGTTAGTTGATGCTATGCCTGGATGGATGCTTGGCATGTTACGTTCCAGGAAGCGGAGGCGGCCATTAGGGTGTGCTTGGGTCCGTACCCGGTGATTGACGGCCGGAGGGCCAACTGCAACCTCGCCTGCCTCGAGGTCCAAGGTGCCACAACGAAAACGCCCGCCTTGATACTCAGCTTCAAGGGATGTGTCCTGCCATGGGTATAGTGCCATCACACCGGTACAATGAACTCCCATGCAACCCAGCGTCCGCATTGAGACATCTTTCTTGGCGCTGCCATTGCTGCCGTACTCTGACAGTCCATGCATTGACGCATCGATTCAGAAGGTGAGCCCCAGCGACGGCTCCGGAAGAAGGGATTGGCTGCAGCTGATTTGGGAGGCCCAGTCGGGGAGAGCAGGGAGGAGGAGCATCGATGATATTCCTCCCGTCCCATAGCCAACGGGAGTGTCAGCGCACCCAGCGGCGACACATCTTGCGGCAGCAATTGACGTATCGGACCAGGCGGCTGTGTAGCTGGTGAGTGCAAAGCGTTTGTGCTAATGATTGAGCGGAGTTATCTTATGATTGTCATATCACACTATTTACGAGTAGTAATGCTTAACTCCGTTGCCTTAGCATGTGATTGTATCATGTCCGTGACAATACTAATGCTCAATGTTGTTGCCCGAGAGCAGGCCCTATCGTGATTATCATAAACGGGTAGGCAGCATGTAAGAGCACCCACAGTGCTTAGATGTACGCTCATTGCCCTTAGGCAGTGCGTTCTTGTCAACTCACAAGATTGTACTATTGTATTTTGTAGGTACGTCTGAAGATTCATCTGCAGTTAGGTAGAAAATGATTCATGTTTTACATCCAAAAGTTATACATTTTTCAGGCTGTAAGCACCTTTAAAGTTATTCACGCATACTTTTTTCAGGCTGTAAACTGCACCTTATAGTTATTCATGCCTTTTATTTTATATAGTCGTGCTACTTAAAATACTTATATATTGTCAGTTATAGGTAATGTTCCATCAAATAGGAGTTTAATCAGTATTCAATAAGATATTTTATTTTTAATAGTTATACGAGGAGACCTGCATGAAAAAAAAATGCAGTTGGTTCAATCAAATAGAACTGCAGGTTGATGGGAGTGGTTTAATAAAAAGAAAAAGATGAAATAGATTGGTGTTTTTTTATTCTCTGCGGAAAATTTTGGGCTCTGTTCTTATGCTTGCAACCTTGTTTTGGAATAGGGTAGTTAAAGTGTACTTTTCTTATGGAAGGCATGAAAAGCATGTGTAGCTAATTACAACTCAGAAACAAATGTCTTTGTTTCAAAAAATGACAATGACGGAATAAATTGTTTCAAAAAATAACTACAAAAATCTAAAATTTTAAACATAGTGATCAGATGAACACGGTGGCCACTGATGATGTTGGAATTAGGATAAGTAGCGAGATGGGTGGGAGGGCATGTTGAAGTAGAGAACGTGGACTTGCGGGGAGGAGGGGGGGCTTACTTGAGCCAATTTATTAGATTAAGGGTGTGCATGCCTTTTTCCATATGCACGAATTATTAGTTAGTGAGAATTAAGCACCATGCGTTCTTGGTTTGATTGTTATTCGTCGATCATGAGCAAGAATCTGTCAATTAATTAGATGCTTTAATTAACTTGTATGTAATGGCAGGGTGTACATGTTGAATGGAGACGCCGATGGTTGCCCTTCAAGCACCAACAAATTGGAAATTCCAAGCCCTGCTGAGATTACGAGCAGAGTGGAAAGGGAATCAACACCATCACGCCAAAATATTGAAGGTGAATAAGTGGACCACTATCTAAGTAAATAGACGAACCATATTTTGTTAGAACTAAGCAGTTGCTGCTAATATAATCCTCTCCAGCAAGATCAGTTTCGGACAATATAATTTGCTATTTACTTTCTATGTGTTTAAGCATGCTCAAACTCAGTACAAATGAACATAATTCTTTTTTTAGGTCATTGCATGACAAATAAGAATACTTACATCACTGAATTTCTGATGTTTTTCTGTCGGAAGTTAGTTTAGTTAGGCACTTCTAATTGCTTAAGCTCGATTTCACTCAAGTTTGATATAATCTGCAGGAGCAATCCAAGAGCTAAAAACTACAGTGATCTCACTATCCACCAAGTATTGTTATTTTCTATACCTACGTCCTAATCAGGTGTGTCACCTTGTATGACTTTGTGTACTGAATTATAACGAGTCTTGAACTTTGTTATCTGATTTTCCTTATCCTACTTCTTAGCTTTTCATGCTATTCTGCGCGCTATGCATAATGTGCATTTTTTGTTATTTGCTAATGTGTACTGGACAAAGCTTGGTCTGTTGTTGAAACACATAAGCGCGGCAGCAAATTCATAGTGTGCATTTCTTGTTATTTGCCAATGGTTGTACTGGACAAAGCCTGGTCTTTTGCTGAAACACATCCCTTATGTTATGTCCAAAATTAGCTTGTTAGTCCTTTTTAGTGGGGTGCACTTATATCTCAATTTTTCCTCCAGTTGTTTATTAAATATTGTGATATTGGTACAAAGGCTGCCGCAAAAGACGAGCATGTCTGGATCAGCAATATGTCAGGTGTTTTATCCCCCCTTTTAATCTAACAAAGAAGAATAGCGGTAAAACACATAGACTGTTCTTATTTTACTAAAATGTCTACTGTCGACACATGTTTGAACTGAAATGTATTCTGTTAACAATTTATGCTTTACCTTAATTTATGCTTTGTGTGCAGGCCCTAGCAGAGCTAGAACCTTCTTCAGCAAATAAGGGTCACCGAGTTCTTATAGTCAGTCACTGGACCCCAATGGTTGATATCCTTCAATGGACACAGGAAGTAATATGAGCTACAGATATGTGTCTCAATGGGGGGTTATTTCTTTCCTCAACAAGCTACAGTACAGTAGCAAAGGTAAAGTGAACACACAACTTGATTTTATGGTTCTTAGAATGTCACACTACTCAGAGGCGGAGGACAAAAAAAATTAAGGTGTGGCGAAATCTTAGGAAAAGATTTTTTTTATGCAAATTGAAAGAGTCAATACAAAGTACAAACGTAAAACCAAATACAATGAAAATTTAGACATGTTTCAATAGAAAAACAACCTAAAAATACCAATAATGAAGTTTTCAATGGCGTCTAGAAGACCTAGGTAATGGCAATGCCCTACCCTCCTTTTGAAAATCTTCCTTAATTTTACTATCAATACTTTTGAGGATCTCTCGCTCAATATAATAAACCATCAAGTCACTTGATCTTCATGAGTGACATGTGCCCAAACATTGACACTTTAGCGGGTGCTTGGATTCGATTTCGAGCTGCTGCCACTACCACTACTTCAAAATACTTTATCAAATATGCAATCCATAATATCAATTTGTAACTAAATTCTGATTGGCTTCAAGCTGCTGTTATGCTACAAATTTTCAGAGACATGAGAAATCTACCGCTTCCACCCCATTCCTTTGGATTTGCTGGTCCCTTCCCCTCCTTTTCCATCTTATGGCCAGAACTGCACCGGACTAGAGCCGCCGCTGGGGGCTGCCGCCGTCAGCTGCCCCGTCGTCGGTCACTCGCCTGTTCATCAGTCCAATTTTCATTACATTTATTACAAAAACTAAACTTTGCTAGCTCATGAGCTACTGAATTAGCATCACGAAAACAGTGTGAAAAGATGACCTTCCCTATCGATGTTGCCGTATCAATACATTCTGCAAAGATTGCTGCTGCTGCATCCCACCACTGTGTTTGTCCCTCGCAATTGTTAACAACACTCAAAGAATCAGATTCTGCTTCAATTCTATTAAATCCCAAAGCATTAGCTAGATTTAAGCCATCACAACTTGATTTTATGGTTCTTAGAACGTAACTGTAATATGTTTTAGGCTAAGCAAAAGTAGCATTGGCACTGAAGAACATCAGTTTATCTTAAAGATATCTCTGAAATTTTGGAGTCTGATGTGTTACGAATTATTTTTGTATATAAGGAGAAAGGTAGGAGAAGATCTGCAGTTGTGTATGTGTAAGCTTTACTGACGTAGTTTTTTTTCTTACAAGATCCTAACCGTTTATCCATTTGCTACCTAGATTCGCTTACTGATTGTAAATTGCTTAACTTCTTGCACATAAAAAGATAAATGCTTGGATTTGTGAAACAACTATATTTTTCTGTACAATGGTGAAAGAGCTACATTGTTATAGCTCTCTGAATCAATTTCTTCAATTCCATATGGACATAGGAAACTTGAATACTACACCACAACTCTTAGGCCTGCCAAAATATAAGGATGATCACGTGGTCATGAGCGGAACTGGATGTACCCCATAAGGATGGAGGCGAGATGAGGCAAACCTCTCCGACAAGGCCCCGGAACCGCCACCATCCCAGTTAAACAACACCGCTAATTTGGAGTGGACCCCCACTGCCATAGAACCTCCTTTTGCACAGGAGGTAGTAGACCTTTGCGAGGGCAACAATTGTGGCCTCTTCCAGAGCCGGAGCGGCCCATGGAGTCGATGTCATGGTCGCCCCAGAGCCGAATCCATCGTCGAGGACATAGAGTAGGAGCTGCTGTCGCCGAGGTCATGTCTGAACCTAAACCTGAACTTTCTATGGCTGGTAAGATGTCTTCACTAAATCTTCCAGCAGCCGGTGATCGTTGTCCTCTCGTCTCTATTCAGTTACTGATTGTATGAAATAGATGGTTAAATATTTATTGTGTTGGTCCATTCTGGACGGTAGTGATGTTGAGACATAAGAGATTGTCAGGACTATGCATATAAATAAAATTAAACAGTGATCTTTCTTAACTCTGATTTACTTTTGCCAATGATCAAAGAACCATTGTTCTGGATGTGCACCTACTGTGTTGCATATTTTGCCAGCACTCATGGTGGCCTCTTTCTCTGAAAGGGGTGGGTAGATATTTTCATATTGATATAATACATTTTGACTACACTTCACTATAGTTCTATCGACATTTTATCATTTATAGGAGTTTGTTACCTCTTTGTTTTTATTGACAATTAAGATGTGGGTATTATATGCATTGTTGACTTTGCTGAACATTCTTTAAACAAAAATTATGGTCGTTTACATCTTTATAATTAATGACCCTTATATTGCCATCTGGTTTTTAGGTTGGAACAGTTTTTATGGTGATAGTTTACAACTTCTTGTGGGGTTCATGTCTCCCTCATGGAGCATCACCAAGTTGTTCCGCATCAGGTATGCGAAGCAAAAACAAATTTGTGGGTCCTGTATATCCAAAGGACCCTCTCCACCACCACTATTGCAGCTATGACCATTCTCCTGCAGCAGGGGCACCACGGTGGGAAGGGAGATATATCCAACGGAGATGGGCAGACGGTCAAGGTATTCGAGCACTTGGTGTTTACTCCATCCAGAAGGTTGTCCTTGAATAATTAATAAACTGGCTGCATGCATCGCCTAGATGCAGAGGCCGTGGGATAATCCTCCTTTTCTAAAAAAAATAATCCAGAAGGTTGTCCTACCCATAGAAACCTCTGTGGGAAGACTCCATTCTGGTCGGCACCACCACTCCATCTATGCATACCACCACTCCATCTGTGCAGCCACAACGGATTGCACATGTTAGCCATTGTTCCTCATCTACTGTAGATATGGTAGAGCGCAGTTCTATTTTTTTTTGCGGGGTAGAGCGCAGTTCTTATTCTCGAATGTGGATATGCTAATTTTCCATGCATTGAGTTTTCATTAGAGCTATGGATTTTGCTTCATAGGCTGATAAGAGCAACTTAAATTAACAAGTCGGCAACCTTTGAATGTGTAGACCAGAATGAGAAGATTGTTGCCCCGAGCTAACAAATCTCTATATCCAACATGGACTTATACGATTTCCTACTATAGACTTCATGTTTTGTTTATGTCTCCGTGATAATATTTTTGCCTTTCCTCTTTCCATCTACTTTTTTCATTGATCCAAAATCAGGTAATAAAACTTGCATGAATATAGATGCAAAAATCTCATCACTCATTGGTACACTGATGCTGCTGGCAGCTTAACAACCTTCTGTTCACTCATGGGACTTCTAGGATCAATGATGTATGCTTAAACATTAAACTGGCAAGGCAACCAAGATTTTAGGCCTCTACATATTGTTTTGATACTTTTGACCACATGCCCTTTATAGTTTGATCAGATGGAGTTTTTTGTGTGGCTAAAGCGTCTTGTTATGTAACTAAAAAGATGATGAAGTTACTGTTGAGGGCAGAACCATGCAGAGAAGAAGAGGTTGCAAGAGAAGAAGCCACATAAGAAATTCTCTACTTTTTTAAGGCTCTTGTATTGTGTTTATTATTGTCCTGAGTTCTTGAAGAGGATTATGTACTATGTATATTATTCTATTAACAAGTTATGCCCATTATTTTGAATCTTTTTACTGCTGCTCAGAATGAATTTCATTTTACTTAGTTGTTTTTTTAATAATTGTAGGTACTTAGTACTCACTCCGTCTGAAATTATTTGTCGCATAAATAGATGAAAATGGATGTATCTAGAATTAAAATACATTAGATACAATCATTTCCCCGACAAGTATTTCCGAACGGATGGAGTAGAAAATTAGGTATCATAAGTGAATGTTCTTAGTGCAATCCCACCACCCACGTCATCCATAATGACCAACACAATAGAATGGGAGAAGTTATTCCCGTCTTTGCGTTAGTTTGATTTTTTAAGCGACACCACAATTGTTTTCCATTATGTTTGTTGCAGACACAAATTAAAGAGTTACCTCTTTTGTCTGAAAACATGTTGCAAGCGATACATATTATTTCTGGTTCGTCTATAGCGTGCGACTAATAACATATCCTATCTAATATCAACGTGCAATTAATTTCCTTTTCAATATTAAGATACATTATGCATTTACTAAGTCGACGACGTTAGATTCAAGACGAGATCTAAAGTTCAGCGTGAAGAAACATGCACGTCGACTTGTAGATTTATCATCCAATTGCATTCATGGACCCATATACATCTTATACGCCATCGACAAACATGCACGTCGTGTATACATTCTGGACGATTAAAACTTTGAGACATTTAGAGGAATTGCAAAAAAATGGAAGGGAATTCAGCGATGCACTCGAAATAGCGCAATCTGGCTGGAATTCTGATATCTCTAGATGGCAACGTATAGTTTCGGCTGGTATTCCAACGAGCACGGATCGGTAAATTCATATATTTCAATATCATAACTTTCAAGGTACAAGCATATACTGTTGTTATCACTATATTCAAGATAATACTAATATATTCAATTGCAGGGATGTGTTTGGCTATTTTATTTTTAATTTTATGCTCTCATGTAACGATAAAGATTTGGTTCGTCCAGTTTGCGCGATGAGTATCCTCCGTTGCACATTTTTAGATTTCCATGTGAAATATTCGTGTTAACTACATATATTGCTTCTGGAAAATGGTTATAAGTTGATGAAGAAGTTATTATTGTACTTGCTCAAATATCATACGAATGAAGCTAAAAACAAGATTTCTGATAATGTCCGATAATACCTTAAGTGCATCAAGTGGATATTAATTTGTTACAAATTATTGATTAGTTGGATCATTGCTCTCTATGTACTTATTTTTTTACCAAGTTCATTTCAAGTCAAGTGGATTTAATTATTACCCAATTGTTACTGCTATTTTTTTCCATACATTTGAAATTTCAAATGTATTATGTTTATACATAACTCTAAATAAAATATTTCAAATGCTCGTGGCAATGCACGGGCATTCTACTAGTATAACCAAATTCGCAGTGTAACATTGGTCAGTTCAGCCAAAGATAATATCATCAACATATATTTGGCACGCGAATAATTCATCATCATAAGTTTTGGTGAAAAGAGTTGGATCAAGTGAACCGGGTTTGAAGCCTTTCTTCATGAGGAATTCCTTCAAAGTATCATACCATGTCCGAGGGGCCTGCTTGAGGCCACAGAGGGCCTTATTGAGTTTGAAGACTTTGTCAGGATGCTTTGGATCTTCAAAACCTGAGGGTTGAGCAACATAAACTTCTTCCTCAAGCTTACCATTGAGGAATGCACTTTTCACATCCATTTGATATAAGATGATATCATGATGGTTAGCATAAGCAAGTAATATGTGAATAGCCTCAAGTCTAGCAACAGGTGCAAAAGTTTCATCAAAATCAATTCCTTCAACCTGTGTGTAGCCTTGAGCTACGAGCGGTGCCTTATTCCTCACCACAAGGCCATTTTCATCTTGCTTGTTGAGGTAGATCCACTTTGTGCCGATGATATTGTGCTTGCGAGCTCTGGAAGTTTGACGAGTTCCCAGACGTTGTTGAGCTCAAACTGATGTAATTCCTCTTGCATAGCTTGAATCCACCCAGGCTCCAGAAATGCTTCATCTACCTTAGTGGGCTCTGTGATAGAGACAAAAGCAAAATGCCCACAAAATTTAGACAAATGTGAAGCTTTTGAGCGTGTGAGAGGACCTTGTGCGTTGATGTCGCTGATGATTTTCTCAGTCTGCACTTCAGTTGCAACGCGAGGATGAGCGGGTTGACGACGAGGAATTGGATCACCATTTTCTTTAGGTGTTCTAGCATGATGTTTTTCATGATCAGGAATGACTTCTTCTGCAGATTCTTCGGTAGGAATGACATCCTCAGTTGCCTTGAACTTGATTGTTTCCTCAGGAGACTGTACATCTAGCACAGGAGGTAGGTGCTCTCTTTGCGAGCCATTAGTTTCATCAAACCGCACATCTACAGTTTCAACAACCTTGTGGTGAACGGTGTTGAATACTCTGTAGGTGTGCGAGTCCTTTCCGTAACCAAGCATAAAACCTTCATGTGCTTTCAGTGCAAATTTAGAATTGTGATGAGGATCTCTAATCCAAAATTTAGCACTGAAGACTTTGAAATAACTCACATTGGGTTTCTTGTCAGTGAGGAGTTCATATGCAGTCTTCATGAAGAATTTGTGAAGATATACCCTGTTGATGATGTGACACGCAATATGAATTGCCTCAATCCAAAAATGACGAGGCGTCTTGTATTCATCAAGCATAGTGTGAGCCATCTCAACAAGAGTCCTGTTCTTGCGATCCACGACGCCATTCTGCTGAGGAGTATAAGGAGCAGATAACTCATGAGTAATACCAAGTTCATCAATATAGTCATCAAGACCAGTATTCTTGAACTCAGTTCCGTTGTCACTTCTGATGTGCTTGATCTTCACACCAAAGTTGGTTGAAGCCCTTGAGGAAAATCGTTTGAAGACTTCCTGCACTTCACGTTTGCAAGTGACGATATGTACCCATGTGTAATGAGAGTAATCATCAACAATAACAAATCCATATAGAGATGCTTCATTAGTGAATGCAGAATAATGATTAGGACCAAAGAGATCCATGTGAAGCAATTCAAACGGTTGAGTGGTAGTCATGACAGTCTTCACTGGATGCTTGGCCTTGGTCATCTTTCCAGCTTCACAGGATCCGCACAAGTGATCCTTGAGGAATTTGACATTCTTAATGCCAATGACATGCTTCTTCTTCGCGAGCGTGTGCAAGTTCCTCATGCCAGGATGACCAAGGCGTCGATGCCATAGCCAGCCTTCTGAAGCTTTTGCAAGTAGACATATAGCTGGTTGTGGTCCTGCAGAGAAATCAACAATATACAGATCTCCTGTCCTAAAGCCTTCGAAGACTTTGGAATGGTCAGCTTCTATGATCACAACACAACAATACTTGCCAAAGATAACAACTATATCTAGATCACAAAGCATTGAGACTGACATGAGGTTGAATCCTAAGGACTCGACAAGCATGACTTTGTCCATGTGTCAATCCTTTGAGATCGCAACCTTACCTAGACCCAATACCTTGCTTTTTCCTTTGTCAGCGTAGGTGATATGGTTCAGATGCGATGGAGATAAGGGAGCATCCATCAATAGATTCTTGTCACCAGTCATGTGATTTGTACATCCACTATCGAGGACCCACTCAGTGGCTTTGGGTTGATCATCCTGCAGATGAATTAGTGCAGCTTACGAACTCATATACTTCATCAGTGAAGAATATGACATCAAATTCACCAGATCAATTTCATCAAGCAATAGAACATATATAGCAATATGAGGACGTGAGAAATGAAAATTCATTTCATTTCTTCATGTTTAGCTTGCGTCTTTTCAAGCAAATTCAGGTCTCCAGCAAATTCTTCAGACATTTAAGTACATCTGAAGACCTGACCCTGCATAAGAGATTAGGTCTTTTTCTTCACCACCCACATCTGAAGGGGTGGCAAAGAGTTCATCATTCTACGAGCTCCATAAGTGAATGGTGCCATGGAAGCCAGTCCACTTCGTTTCACATAAGAGGAGTTAGGGTAATCATATGAATAAGCAGAGAAATTCTTCGAGGACTTATGAACATAATGGTTAGAAGAAGAATGCTCATATTCATAGCCCTTAGATCTTCCATGCGAAACAGAAGTGCTAGCACGATGATGTTCATATGAGGACTTTGATCCTTTTGAGGATTTGATCCATGTGAGGAATTTGGTCCGAATGAGGACTTGGATCCATATGAAGAATTTGATCTGGGGTTCCTATTCTTCATAGGTGGTGTCATGATGACATTCACCTGAAGACTTTCAAGGCACCTTTTGGGAACCCAGATTTTCTTCATAGGGGAAACGTTCCTGCAGTTAGTGCCAACATATCTAGCAAATACTTCACCATTCTGATTTTTGAACAATTTATAGTTGGAGTCAAATGACTCATCAAAAGAATGAGGAGATTCACATGTAAAGCCATATAAAGTAGATGGATCTACTGGAGGTCCCTTTGGAGCAACCCATGAGGTTTTGGGGTACTGCTCAGGCTTCCAGTATGTTCCATCAGCATTGAGTTTCCTCTCCAAGGCAATACCCTCTTTCCTAGGGTTCCTGTTGAAAATCTGCTTTTTAAGCACATCACAAAGAGCCTGATGCCCTTTGAGGCTTTTGTACATGCCTGTCATATACAATTCCTTCAGCCCTGTATTATCAGTGATACTATCAATATCCTCAGATGAGGAATAAGTGATAGCAGAGACAGGTGAAGAATTGGTAGCAGTAGAAGCATTCGAACATTCAGGTGAAGAATTAGCAGATTCACGTTCAATGCACTTCAGACATGGAGGAATAAATTCTTCCTGAGCGGCACTAATTTGTTGAGAAAGTAATGAATCACGCTCCTTCTGAAGATCTTCATAACTCTCCCTTAGCTTCTCAAGATCTTGCTTTCTTTGAAGAAATTCATAAGATAGCTTCTCATGATCAGATAAATGAGTGTTATGATGACTTTGAAGATTATCAAACTTGGACTAAAGTCTCTAAAGATTTTTAGTCAAAGTTTTAGTGTGATCCATTTCTTCACCCAACATATCATCACTCTCATTAAGCATATTTCAAACTTTTTCCAGAGCTCTTTGCTGTTTAGTGGCAAGGGGAGCAAGTTTGGTGTAGCTGGGTCCAAATTCGTCACCAGAATCATCATCGCTTGACTCAGACAGGTAGCATTTAGTTACCTTGGCACTTTTCTCCATAAGGCATGGTGCAGAGGATGATGATTCTGGCTGAAAAATCATAGCCTTGCGCGATACCATGAAATCCTCAAACCAGGGATCACCGTCAGATCTATGACCTTTATAGACCTCACAGAGTCGGTCCCAGATAAGCTTTGCATGACTGAGATGCATAATGTTCCTGAACTGATTTTGAGACAGACAGGAGCAGATGATGTCCTTCGCCGTGAGGTTGAGAAGAGTGTACTTGCGAATGTCATCAACTTCCACCATCTTGCACAGATCGGTAAGACCAATCTCAGTGACGGTCCACAGCTCGCTGTTCATCGCCATGAGTCGCTTCTTCATCATGGCCTTCCACTTGGGATAATCATGACCGTCAAAGATGGGCCGTGACATGGCCTTCATTCCTGCGGTTGACATAACTAAAACTCCAGGTGGTTAAACCAAAATCACACAGAACAAGGGAGTACCTTGCTCTGATACCAATTGAAAGTGCGGTAAGTCGACTAGAGGGGGGGTGAATAGGCGATTTTTATGAATTCTTCACTGAGGAATTTCAGGATGAGGAAATTCCTAAGCAAAGAACTACTTAGCAGCGGAATAAGTACTCAGATGCAAACATAACAAAACATAAGCAAAATCATCATGATGAAATGAAACGAGGACAGAGTAAGGAAAGCGTAAACACAAGATAAACAGGATGAAGACAAATAGATTAAAGAAATTGGACTGAGGAAATTGAGAAAGTCTTCAGTCAAAGTCTTCAAACAGATATGAACAAGCACACAACACAATAATGAGGAAATGGAAGGGCTGAGGAAATAGAACCAGTAGGCTTGGTGAAGACAGTGATTTGGTAGACCAGTTCCAACTGCTGTGACAGTTGTACGTCTGGTTGGAGCGGCTAGGTATTTAAACCTGAGGACACACAGTCCTCACCGTATTCTCCTTGAGCTAAGGTCACACAGACCTCGCCCAATCACTCGTGGTATGTCTTCAGGTGACTTCTAAACCTTCACAAACTCGGTCACTCGGCAATCCACAATTTCCTCTTTGATGCTCTAGACCATGACGCCTAACCGTCTGGAAGATGCACAGTCTTCAAAGGTAACGAGCGTTAGATCCACACAAGAACAATTTATTCAGTGATGCTCAAGCACTTTGGGTTTGTAGGTGTTTGGGTATGGGTTTTCCTCACTTGATGATTTTCGCTCAAAGTCCTCTGAGGATGGGATGCTCTAATGACAAGTGTCAGTTTCTCTTGGAGCAGCCAACCAGCTAGTGGTTGTAGGGGGCGGCTATTTATAGCCTAGGGAGCAGTCCGACATGATAAGACATAAATGCCTTTCAATGATATGACCGCTAGGTGGACAAGATATTTTGGGACAGCTGGCGCATAGCACAGCAACGGTCGGAAATTTGAGTGTCAAATTCCTCACGACTATCATGTTCCTCACTTGTAGGCAATCCGCACTGGCGAATTCCTAACTCCTCAATCAGAAAAATTCCTTAGAGACCAGAAGAACTTCGTCTCTGTCACTAAAGAAATTGACTGAACTGCATGAGATTTCCAATGGCTTCACTCGAAAGAATTGGTAGGTGTAGGATTTTGAGATGAGCATCACTTGGAAACTTTTCCTTAGTTTTTCCTCGACCCCCTTTAACAGTACAATGTTTCCTATGACTCAAGAAAGAGAAAATGAAACTACGAAAACAAAAGTCTTCACGCTTCATGTTCCTCGTGTGAATGTCAAGTCTTCAGGGTCACACCAATTTCTTCACTTTCAAAGTCTTCAGAAAGTCTTTAGAAATCCAAAGTCTTCAGTTGAAGACATTCATTTTTAGGGGTCGACTTTCTCTGTAAACATGAAACTCCTCATAGATTTATAGACCTGTGTACACTCACAAACGCATCAGTCCCTTAACCTATAGGTCTTGAATACACCAAAATCACTAAGGGGCACTAGATGAACTTACATTGATGCCTCAAATTTAGAGTAGAAACTCCTTTAGATGCATGCAAGGGATGAGCTTATATGACTAATCCTTGATATTTCTGTTATGATGATGATCATATGTCTTGGATACATTTGCGCCCTTGTATTGCATGTAACCCCTTGCAGGTACTTGGATGAGCCTAATTTCACAAGATTGCAAATCACTCAGAATGAGAAATCTTGTCATGACCAAGTATCTATACTTTGGTTGTAGTGTTCAAGGAGCAAGAACACATTCAATATATCATTTGACAATTTCTTTATGATGAATTTCACTCTTGTCAATTTGGATAAATGAATATTGTTCCTTGCAAGGCTAACCCGTGTAGGAAGATGAACTTCAAATAGATAAGCGATGCTCCCAACTCAATTCATATGAGCATCCACCCTAAGTTCAACTACATGATCAAGTTCGACAAGAAGCCCAAGGTATGTACTCGCATCTTAGAGAAGCTTTTCCCCAAGTCACGAGTCAAAGAAACTCAACAAGATGTGAAAATACATTGAAATGCTTAAATGGGAAATGGTAATCCCGTTTTGAGCTTAACGATGAGTATGACCTATGATCAAGTGACCTCACTTGACTCCTAAGTCCATATACTCTAACGTAGTTGACTTTGTCGCCAACCCCTCTAGATGAAGTTCCCTTGTCTTCTTCTTCTCTTGCATTTCCTTTGCTAAGAGTGTTTCCTTTTATTCAAAATAAAAAATCTTCAGCTAGATGTTTTTCTTTTTCCTATATTTCTTTCAGTTTGCTTTTAGTTGAATTCTTTGCAAATCTAATTTGAATTCCTTGAAAATCTTTGAGAGAGCTCAATTGCAAGTGAACTGAGTTGATAGAATTTTCCTTCTACTTTGAACTCGGTCACTTTGATCAAAAGCCTACCCGTTCGCACCGAAGTGCAAATAAACCTTGCACACAGTTCATCGTTCAACCGAAACAGTCTAATTGAGCTCCACCGATGTGCTCTATCTATGACTTGTACATCTCGGAGTCACCGATCGAAATAACTTGGAGTCACTTTTTTCACTGCTGAGAGAATGTTTTGCCAAACCTACTATTTCCCGTTTCTAGCTCCACTCAATGATTCTTTCCCTCTATATGCATCTAAAGCTGCATTCTGCCTAGTTGTGTCCCTCCAGGACCATACTCACTTGACTCATTACCTTTAAGCCTACCCTTCTTGAAAATTGATGTCAAAGGGGGAGAGAGGTGCACATCAAAGCCCATCTTTAGAAAGAGATGCTTTTCTAAAAATAGGAGAGAAACTGCATGTCTCTAAGAGGGGAGAGATATGATAATTGTGTTAATTATTTTATCTCATTTACTTCAAGTCTATCTTGCTCTGATTTTGTCTCACCCTACCTACTTCCATTATCCTATGCTATATTCAGGGGGAGATAAAGTCCAACCTTGGGGGGTCCTTGGAAGTCTATTGCAAATCTTATTTGGGGACATGTCTATATCTAATGGAGTACTCACCTAGTGATACTCATCAAATACATGTTATCCCAGTCTTGGTACTCTTGTGGATCTTGTGGCTTCCTTCTTTTTGAAATTTCCTTGTGTTATCTAACCCTATTTTCTCAAGCCTATTTCTTCAAGAACTAGTTCAAGGACCACAAGGTAACTATATGCATCTCACCCATGTACATTATGATCTCTTTCTTGTTGCACATATTGTTTGCAAGAGGGAATCATAAACATGAAGGTACATGTAGTGACCCGACCTGAATGGATCGAAGTCTCTGTGCTTAAGTGTCATCCCTGGATCGGTATGCTGACACACACAGTACTCGAGGATTTATAACAGAGATAAATCACATATATAAAGTAACGTAAATACTACTACCTCAATCCGTATAGCGGAAGTAAGAACAAAGTTGTGGAGTTCCCAACAACGCCAACGGCAATGTTGAGTGTAGACATCGTAACTACGTATCACTTACTCGTCGTAGGATTCCTACAACATGAGACGTTGCAGCCATGTAGGTCAGTACATTGAATGTACTGGCAATTTCACACCATAGAATAATGATGAACAATATCTATCACTACATGCATATTTGGCTGGTGGGGGCTCTAAGTTTAATTTTGCATAAAGCTAATTTTTCCCTACAACAAAGGAATAAATTTTATTTACTACCAAGTTAAATTACCCATATTGAGAAGGTAACCCCAACTCAATCCCAAAATTCCCAAATCATTAATAACCCAACAATTTCATTAAATAGAGTGATGAGATCAACCAATAATTCAAATACCACATACTCAAAATGTCCATAACCGGGGACACGGCTAATCATGATTAGTTTGTACACTCTGCAGAGGTTTGCACACTTTTCCCCCACAAGAATCGATCTCCTCCGTTGAATTTCTCGCACTGCCTGATGTTTGGGAACCGGATGATCAAGACATAGTCTTTCCGAATAGGTCCCCTTAACCGATAGATAGGCCGGTACACCTACAATCCCCCTACATCTGCTAGCCCATCATGGAAAGGTTTCCCACAACTTACTCAACTATGCCAGAGCCCATAATGGCTTTTGGCTGCACACGAAAGTCTCTAGCATGAATAATCTTATGATCCCTTTGAGCCGGGGTGGCATTCCATAGGATGATCACACGGATTCCCCGGGATCTCCTAGGACAACAATGGATGCCCCAGGTGCCCGGGCAAGCCACTGGTATCCACAGGGTGCCCCAACCAATCCACCCAGATGTGTATTAAAGTAGCCACCTTAAGTTTCCCTTAATTATTATATCTCTCTCATCTTTCATGAATCACACATACCAATCCCTGTCTACGAGCATGGCTAAGCAATATATAAGCATAACGAATATATCCGGGGTGAATAAAAAAGGTAATAGGTTCCTACCTCATCAACTACATAGCAATACCCACATATCCCCAATCCTACTCATGTAATCTTTGGGGGTGAAACTAATGCAAGCAAAACTGGGTATAAAGGAGTATGATCAACGTGTGAACTTGCCTTGTATTGTTGATGAAGATTCTTCGCACTTATAATTCCCAATAGTTCTACTCGTCACACTTCGATCAATCTATCATAAGCAAGCAATTATAACCACACATAAGCAATCACTCAAAAGATCCAAAAGAATGCAGAAAATATTTCAGAAAACTTCAAAACCATCAAATAAAGCTTCTAGACATAAACATGTTTCGAACAGCAGCAAAATTATGTTATTTTGATATTAATAGAAATGTCAAGAGCTTTGATTTGCAAAAAGAATTAATTAAATCGGAGTTATAAAACTTAAGTTATAGCCAAAACAAGTTTGAATTTGAATCTGATCTAATTCAAATTTTAAAATTTCAAAAAGTTGATTTAATAAGTTGTCTGGATAGAGGGGATCATGACGAATAATTTGTCGTTGGTTTCGTTGGATTTGGACAAATGAGTAAAAAGTTGTGCTAGATTGAAAAACACGGGCTAAACTGTAATTAAAATAATTGTAACTGGGTCCCTGGCTACGTGGCAAAATCCTATTGGCTGAAACCGTTCACTTCAGAAGTTTAACGGACGGATGTTCGCTAAATAAAGAAAAATGATTCGAAATAAAAAAACTAACCGATCTAATCCTAGCCCTAGATCTACGATAGGATAGACGAGAGAGATTGGGGAGTTACCGCGGCGGCGAGTCGTCGGCGGCGAGGAAAAGCGGTGGCGTCGGTGTCGGCTCCGAGCGGGGCGGCGGCTCCGGTAGTCGGTGAAGGCAGCTGAGTGATCGGACAGGGGCGACTCGACGCGGCGGAGACGAGGGCGGAGTCGACGGCGGTCGACAGCGATTGGAAGGAGCGGGCGGCGGCGGGCGGATCTCGACGGCGGCGGCTGTTTCCGGCGAGAGCGGGCGGCAATGGTGCTTCGAGTTGAGGAGAGAGACGGGCCGGGGCGGCACTATTTATGGGAGGGAGGGGAGGCGGTAGCTTGGAGGAGGGGGCGATGCAGTGGAATCTGGGTCGGGCACGGCGGCGGCGATGCGTGCGCTCTCGGGACTCCGTCTCGAGGTCGGGAGCAAGCGGCGCGGCGCGCTGGGCTGGGCTGGCCTGGCGGCTAGCTGGGCCGGCCCAGTTTGGGGGAGAAGATTTTTTTATTAAAATATTTTCCAGAATAAATATATATATCTAAAAATAACAGAAAAATTCGCATATGCATATTATATATCAAAATTTTCAAAAAAATATTTTCTAAAACATAGACATTTTTTAGCGGCAAATAAGTTCCACAAAAATCTATTATATAATTAAAACAAGAGTAAAACAAGCCATCATGTTTGTCCATATATGCTAATCTTTTTTAGTCCGTTTGATTAGATTATCTATGGTTGAGATTTAAAGTTTCTTATGTAACATGTAAATATATATGTACAAGCAATATTGAACTATTTACGTTGTCACGTTAGGTACATATAGAAGCATAACGTACACGAACAGGACGGCTTGCATTGATCCGGATGTTCTGAAACTAGGATTGCAATAGAAAAGGCAGGTTCTGATTCGGATGTCATGAGACGAGGGTAAAAAAGTCAAGCATGTCCACGCAGGCACACATACATCCATGTACAGGAATAAACAATCTTTTCTCTTTAACTAATATAAACAATCCTTTTTTTAGTTACAATTGGGATCACGTACGGGATCCTAGGATTTTTTTTTCTAAGAAGAGAACCACAATGATCTTCTTTTTGAGGAGGCCCACAGTAATCTAATTATTGACTGAGGATTTAATCTTGCGGCTAGAAATGAGACTCCAAAATACTGCTCTCAAGCCGTCGCCTGATTAACACATCGCACAATAGCTAAATAATACTACTCCCTCCGTTCCAAAATAGATGACTCAACTTAATACTAAAAGTTATTACAAAGTTGAATCATCTATTTTGGAACGGAGGGAGTAGAGGATAGCAAGTAGGAGGAACATCTATGCACGCCCACAAAAAGAGGAGCAACGACCTTGAGTCAATTTTTTCAATTAATTTCTCATTTTATTTTGGTAAATAATGTAATAAAAATATATATGTACATGTCTATGCATCCTGTAGAACTTAGGTCGTAATTATGCAAAGCAAATGCCGCCACAACAACTGATTATATGTGAAAACTCTGGCGAGTTTGAGTCGTACGTAGTGCTGCTTAATATTGATGACCACCAAGGGAGAGGAACTACAATAAGAAATGATCGACTTTGATGGTAAATAACGAACCGAGACAAGGAAGTAGATGAACTTTGTACAGGCCGGCAGCTTGAAAATAAACTGAATATGTAAATTCTATAGACCGTGTAATCCTTCTAATAATATCTAAACTGAAATTTCATAGCATAGGATTGAGTGGACCGCAATGCCTTCAATCTTCTGCTTACACCAAGGTCTTAACCAACAACTTAGTACATTTCATGGAAATACTTTCCACTAAGTCAAATAATGTTTTCTTAAGATATAAATATCAGTTACAATATTTTCTATATGATGAATAATACATAAATGCTAAGGTAGCATCAAACTAAATTAAATAATAGGTTTGCTTATGGCATATATAACTCGCATCCCTAATAAGTGTAACATCCCAAATTTTGGAATGTTAATATAATTAATTGAATTGTTTGTTTGTTTGCTTAAGTGAATTAAACTTGAGTGAAATTTGAACCTTTTCAAAAACTTTTGAATGAGAGGGAATAAAATGACTTTCCCCTTCTCCGGTAAATTCAAATTCATCCTATTAAAATCAATGAGAGAAGATGACATGACTTCTTCAACTATAAAGAATTTGAACGGAGTTTTGCAATTTAATTCTTTCAAATATTTGCACTTGCTTCTCTATTTTTCTTCCCCGAGAAATACCCCGAAAAATAAATTCTTGCAAGCAAGAAAGAGCGGAGGAAAATGACCTCCAAAATCAGGGGCATTTTGAAAATACTTGAGCCAAGAAAAAACCAAAGTTATTATTTAAAATTATTTGCAAAAAGAAATAAAGCCTTTAGGATTTTCTGAAAAACATTTTTTAAGTTTTATTTTGGCCGTGGAATAATGCTCATTATCTACATTTTATTTTTCTGATAATTTTAGTATATAAAACTCTTTATTCTGAATTGATTTGATTTCCTTTTTATTGTTTTAGTTTCCTAATTTTAAAAATAGGAATGGAATCGTTTTATTAGGAAAACCTGCTGGCCTATTAAGCACTTTCCTATTCTAGCCCAACAAGAGATCATCTCCTTCCTCTGTTTCCTCTCACGTTCTGAAGCTTTCCATATCCATGGAGGCAGGAAACTCCACCTTCCCGATCTCCCTCGTCTTTCCATCCCAGCGCTCCCGAGACCGCCTATAAAACCCCTCCTCTCCTCGTTCCATTTTTCCCATCACCACGCCCCTCCTGCCCGTAGCCTTCTCGCCACCGTCCTCCTTTTCCTGCCTAAAACGCTCACCGGGAGCTCTCCTGGAACCTCCCATCGCCCAGCGCCACCTCCCAAGCGCCGACCCCCTCCTCCGCCACCCCCACCTGCCGGCGACCTCACCCCTCGCCGAGCAGCCCTCCACATCGCCGTCTCCTTCCTGCCATCTCTGCCTCACGTACAGGTAACTCCGTTTTCGTTTTCAGATTTATTTCCGTAACAGATTTAGTTCTGTTCTTGTTTAGCTTATAACTTCTGATCTAGAAGTCCAATGATGCTGATTCTTTTTGTGTTAGATCATAATTTTCTTGTAGTTTCCAAAAATATATAATTTGTCTATGTTTGGGTTTATAAAAATTGAGTTAGATCAGATTTGAATTAAAGCTTGTTTTGCTTATTCCGGGAGTTTCATAATAGATTTTTATTTAATTCTTTTTGCTCCTAGTTGCTTATTGAAATATTTTATGCTTAGTTAACATAAAACCATGATTAGGTGATGTTAAGAAATTTTTGTTATATAAAACTATTTTTGTTGTTATTTGAAGTAGGAAAACTTTGAGTTGTTTTTCTTTAAGTTTTCCTTTGGGTTTTGCTTTGTTGGTTTTGGTGTGTTACTTTGTTATGTTATTGTGTTAAGTGATGTTATGCTATGTGCTTATTATAGTTATTGTTTGCCTCGGTAGAATTTCCGAGTCTGAAGTTTGTTACTACTGAATCCTAGTTTTGAAGATCGTCAACAAGGCAAGTTCACTTTGACCATGCTTTCCTGCCTATGTTTTATTGCATTTAGTGACATCTTTGCAACCACCCTCAGTAGTGTTATTGAATCCTTGTAGTTGAGTAGTATGCATGAGGTAGGAACCCACCCCTGTTACCAAGCCGGGGACGATATTTTATTTAATGCTACGCTATAGTAGACGGGTTTGGTATGAGTACTGGAGTGGTGTGAGAATGGAGGATCTCGTCAATGACAACAACACCATGATGAAAGCTGCAAGGACTGCATCTTCAAGGCCTCAAGACTTCAAGACTCGAGACAAGAATTCAATACACACTCTGGGTGAAGGGCGGTTGACGGGCACCTGGAGAAACCAGTGGTTGGCGGGATGCATGGAGAAGCGCCATGACATCTTGCGGAAAGCTTCACCCAGACTCAAAGAGACGGAAGAATACTTCATGCCGGAAGCTTACTTGTGCAACCGCAAGTCATTATGGGCTCTGGCTTGGTTGACCTTAGTTGTGACTCTGGCTGGGGCGGTACTAGCAGATGTAGAACTACGGTAGGATGGGTTGAGTACGGACGGTGGTCGAGGAACTCTTTGGAAGACCATGTTTGGTCATCTTGTTCTCAAACACCCTGAAGTGCGAGAACGAACGAGAGGATCGAATCTTGCGGGTAAAGTGTACAAACCTCTGCAGAGGGTTTAAACCTAATCGATTAGCCGTGTCCCGATTACGGACAATTTGAGCATCTGGACTGGATCTATCTCGGAACTCTCAACACGGATTGATAACTTAATTGTGGGCAACTTATGATGATTGTGGGCTATGAGACATCGGTTGGCGGAACCATGTCATGATAGAAAACTCCATAGTACAGACTTCACTTTCGCCTTTGATGTAGGTAAAATAAAACCAGCTTTTACGCAAACAAAATTCAGATCTGAGCTACAAAGCCATATTGCATATAGTATAGTTTTATCATCTGTTCTTTTTATTGTCATCTTGCGGTACATTCAATGTACTGACCTACACGGCTGCAACGTATCATGTTGCAGATATTTCCTCGACGAGTAAGAATTACGATCTGTGGTTACGGTCTACACTCAACCTGCCGATGGCGTTGATGGGACTCCACACCCGTTTGATTGTTTCCGCTGAGTATTATGAGGTATATATCATTTACGTTATTTATACATGTGATTGCACTTTGATATATACATTGATGTCTTGTGTGTGCAAAGATACTGATCCGAGGATGGCACGGTAACACGAGGCTTGACCGTCGAGGTTGGGTCGCTCTGAAATGGTATCGAGCACATGTTGGTGTGAGGACGTGACCCTAGAAATTGGAAAGCCCTAGGACAGGATATCTCAAAACTTTATTTTCAAAAAGACTCTTACTTCTCATCTCTTTCTGATTTTATCGAATAGACACTCTCACCCCAAAATAGTTAGAATATACCCCTTTTTCCCTTTTGATCACATGAAGGATCAACTGAAGCCACTCCAAGAAAAATATCGGAGAACTGATGACCTCTTCCGAGTAAAGAGGATTTCACCATGTATTAGAAGCTACAACAGTTGAAGACTCCGAAGACTTGAAGGATCTGAAGAATTATTTGACCCATAGAGACCAAACCCCTGTTATACACCTATGTTAGATGCGATGATTTGTGAGCTGTCATTTGTTTGATGTTTTACCGACAGCCCCAAAATAAATACTTGTTTCTTCAAAAACTATTGGTTGTATTGTGTGTATATCCCTCCCCACCTCTCTCTCATCTCACCCTAAAACCCTTGAACACCATAGATGATGAATGAAGTTGGACTGGTATTCTCTGGACCGAAGACTCAGCCCGAGGCAGAACTATGGATGCAGAACATGGAAAATCACTTCGGGAGCAATTTGGTTTCAAGGAAGTATGAGGTCCAATACGCTCTTCAGTACTTTACAGGAAGTGCTGCAACATGGTGGCAGATGCATCAAGCTATACAGGGATGGAATGGAGCAAAGACTTGGGAAGAATTCAAGAAGACCCTGTTGAAATCACGTCTTATCCGGAAGCACAATGATGCACCAAGAAGTAAACCTTGTGCCTGCAAGATTTGCGGAGAAATAGGACACACCCAGGAGGAACACAAAGATGGATGCCCTCATTGTGAGGAGAAACACCCAGCTGAGGAATGCCCAACTAGTCAGGTGACTTGCTTCCTGTGTGAAGGAACCACCCACTACCCGGTGTAGTGTCACATTTACTCCACGGTGCAACAAACTATTCAAGGGGAAGATGGAATGAAAGAAGCTCTCCGAGAAGTTATAAAAGAACCAGTGGTGAATGAAAGTGTTGAAGACCTTGATGGAGAAGGCCTCAACAGATTTTACTCCAATGCCTGCTATTCATGTGGAGAAGAAGGACATTTTTCGCAGTATTGCCCCAAGGGAAGAAAAGAGTATCTAGGATATTTCCCGACAGCAGAA
The DNA here is from genome assembly GCA_021605205.1 of Aegilops longissima. Taxonomy (NCBI): domain Eukaryota; kingdom Viridiplantae; phylum Streptophyta; class Magnoliopsida; order Poales; family Poaceae; genus Aegilops; species Aegilops longissima. Next base: position 662,516,164 of record CM038680.1, on the reverse strand, counting down.
GTGAAGTTTGACCCTCGGGAGATAGAAACTCTGAGTATTACAGAGAAATCCAGGAAGAGAAGGCAATCCGAGAACAACGCAACTTTTGCTGAGAAGGACCTAAGTCACATCACTTGTTACAGATGCAAGGATTTAGGTCATTACGCTAGTAAATGTCCAGAAAAGAAGCCAAGAATCCAAGGAGCCCGCATAATCACAAAGAAGCCCCGAGACATGTCGGAAGTCATTTGTTTTCTCTGCAAGGAGGCAGGACATTATGCTATTAAATGCCCCGACAAGATGAAAGCTGGAGTTGAGTAGTTGGAATTTTGATATGGATAATAAGAGTAGTAGAAAGCAATTTTCATTTTTCATAAGCTCGATGAGCTGAGTTATGTAATAGATTACTCAGAGATTGTAATAGTTCATGACTCAATAAAGTTGTAATGTCACATGCTGAAAAGCTTTAAGGAGTTGTGATGCATGAATTGGATATTGGAAATTGAGTTTGAAGTTTTGATATGAATGTGTGCCCCAGGAGATATGCACCTTATTCTGAGCACATTTCGTTCTACAACTGCAGATGACGACCCTTTATGAGTCTTTCCTTAAAGGTCCGAAACCATCATGACCACGACAAGTGATCATGATTACCCAAGATCCGAAGGACATGATGAAGCATATTCACCTTGAAGGAGATGCAGTCTACAAAGGCTACCCTTCATGCATAAGGGAGTGGAACTTTGGTATGTGGAGGTACACCTCCACCATTTGAAAGGAGTTTGCCCAAAATGATGGGGCAGTACTTTTCATTTCACGTGTGCCACAAGCAACTTTCTTCGATGCTGTTCGTGAAGCAGCCATGGAAGCCATACGCGGATCGGAGAAATACTTGAAGCAAGACTCCGTTATACTCAGGAATACCTAAGCGAAGTACATACAGAGATGATGGAGGTAAAGCTCAAGGCCACCACGATGAAACAGAAGGTTGAAGAATTCAAGGCACATGTCGCACAATTCCAGTGGGACTGAAGAACCCTCAAGGAGGAAAATTGAATAAAGTTGGAAGTAATGTCTGACCATACCGAACCATGTGGGTGGCAGCATTTGTAATAAACTTTTTGGAATTTGGATTCACGAAAAATGATTAAGGATGTAATGAAAGATTGATATGAGAATAATGAGATGTTATGGATAAACTTGTGCATTTTGGTCATAGTACTCTGTAAAACCACAGGATCAATGAAGAAAGAAATGTGTTATCCATGACGGTCCATAGAAGGAAGCTGGACAAAATAAGTTGGAATTTTGCTTTTGATATGATGGTATGAAGAAACAGAGTACTACTGGATTTAAAGGAGGTGTAACAAGAGAGTTACTCCAAGGATGAGTTAAAGCTGCACTAGTGTTGAAGTGGGCCATAACCCACAGGCCCAGGATTTTGAAAAGGAACAGAGGTAACCTTGATAAAGGAATAAATTTGGAAGAATCAGCAGTCCAATCAGCATACGTTTCGTAGGAGGTTACGCAAAAACCTAAGAGTGGTGAAGTAACGATAGATGTTTTGTTTGGCTTGCAGAAACCATGGATTTACTCGAAACCAATTCGAGGACAACAGAAATTCTGCAATGCTTGTGAGTATGCCCAAGTGTTAGAATACGTGATTCACTGTTTACGTATGTGGTAATGATTCAAGTACGGGATGGACTGGCCCCCATGCCGAAGACTTCTATCATGAACTATCATATGTTGATGGAAAATCAGAGAGACTCGAAAACCTTTGAAGAGTGTCGACGCTATAAGCCCTAAAACCATAGAATGGTAGGACGATGGAATCCCTTTACAGGCAACTGAGGCCAATCGTAGGCTATACGGTGAGGTTCAACCTAGACCGTTTTCTGCAGGAGAAACCATAAATTGTAGACCACCATGAGTATTTCAAAAGTTGTCTAGAATGGACACGAGCCTATCAGCTAAGAAGATCCAGTCCCGGACAAATTTTCAACTTTGACGAACCGACCCAAGATTCTGAGGAAAACTCTATGCTTCTGACAAAGGAGCTATTGTAAGATAGGTGAAGAGACAAGCATTGTCAACACTCCAGAGGAAGTATCTGAGTTTATTGGAACCATGACCTTGTTTTTAAGTGTGGTAGCACCCCTGACCTTTCTGACCAAGACATTTGTTAGAAAACCCCAACCCCTAACCTTTTCTTGCTAGCCTCTTCGAATCTCGAGGACGAGATTCATTTTAAGTGTGGTAGGTTTGTAACATCCCAAATTTTGGAATGTTAATATAATTAATTGAATTGTTTGTTTGTTTGCTTGAGTGAATTAAACTTGAGTGAAATTTGAACCTTTTCAAAACTTTTGAATGAGAGGAATAAAATGACTTTCCCTTCTCCGGTAAATTCAAATTCATCCTATTAAAATCAATGAGAGAAGATGACATGACTTCTTCAACTATAAAGAATTTGAGCGGAGTTTTGCAATTTAATTCTTTCAAATATTTGCACTTGCTTTCTATTTTTCTTCCCGAGAAATACCCGAAAAATAAATTCTTGCAAGCAAGAAAGAGCGGAGGAAAATGACCTCCAAAATCAGGGGCATTTTGAAAATATTTGAGCCAAGAAAAACCAAAGTTTTATTTAAAATTATTTGCAAAAAGAAATAAAGCCTTTAGGGATTTTCTGAAAACATTTTTTAAGTTTTATTTTGGCCGTGAAATAATGCTCATCATCTACATTTTATTTTTCTGATAATTTTAGTATATAAAAACTCTTTATTCGAATTGATTTGATTTCCTTTTTATTGTTTTAGTTTCCTAATTTTAAAAATAGGAATGGAATCGTTTTATTAGGAAAAACCTGCTGGCCCATTAAGCACTTTCCTATTCTAGCCCAACAAGAGATCATCTCCTTCCTCTGTTTCCTCTCACGTTCTGAAGCTTTCCATATCCATGGAGGCAGGAAACTCCACCTTCCCGATCTCCTCGTCTTTCCATCCCAGCGCCTCCCGAGACCGCCTATAAAACCCCTCCTCTCCTCGTTCCATTTTTCCCATCACCACGCCCCCCCTGCCCGTAGCCTTCTCGCCACCGTCCTCCTTTTCCTGCCTAGAACGCTCACCGGGAGCTCTCTGGAACCTCCCATCGCCCAGCGCCACCTCCCCAGCGCCGACCCCCTCCTCCGCCACCCCACCCTCGCTCGCGACCTCGCCCTCGCCGAGCAGCCCTCCACATCACCGTCTCCTTCCTGCCATCTCTGCCTCACGTACAGGTAACTCCGTTTTCATTTTCAGATTTATTTCCGTAACAGATTTAGTTCCGTTCTTGTTTAGCTTATAACTTCTGATCTAGAAGTCCAATGATGCTGATTCTTTTTGTGTTAGATCACAATTTTCTTTTAGTTTCCAAAATATATAATTTGTATATGTTTGGATTTATAAAATTGAGTTAGATCAGATTTTAATTAAAGCTTGTTTTGCTTATTCGGGAGTTTCATAATAGATTTTATTTAATTCTTTTTGCTCCTAGTTGCTTAATGAAATATTTTATGTTTAGTTAACATAAAACCATGATTAGGTGATGTTAAGAAATTTTTTTTATATAAAACTATTTTTGTTGTTATTTGAAGTAGGAAAACTTTGAGTTGTTTTTCTTTAAGTTTTCCCTTTGGGTTTTGCTTTGTTGGTTTTGGTGTGTTACTTTGTTATGTTATTGTGTTAAGTGATGTTATGCTATGTGTTTATTATAGTTATTGTTTGCCTCGATAGAATTTCCGGAGTGCGAAGTTTGCTACTACGAATCCCTAGTTTTCGAAGATCGTCAACAAGGCAAGTTCACTTTGACCATGCTTTCCTGCCTATGTTTTATTGCATTTAGTGACATCTTTGCAACCACCCCTCAGTAGTGTTATTGAATCCTTGTAGTTGAGTAGTATGCATGAGGTAGGAACCCACCCCCTGTTACCAAGCCCGGGACGATATTTTATTTAATGCTACGCTATAGTAGACGGGGTTTGGTATGAGTACTCGGGAGTGGTGTGAGAATGGAGGATCTCGTCAATGACAACAACACCATGATGAAAGCTGCAAGGACTGCATCTTCAAGGCCTCAAGACTTCAAGACTCGAGACAAGAATTCAATACACACTCTTTGGGTGAAGGGCGGTTGTGGGCACCTGGAGAAACCAGTGGTTGGCGGGATGCATGGAGAAGCGCCATGACATCTTGCGGAAAGCTTCACCCAGACTCAAAGAGACGGAAGAATACTTCATGCCCGGAAGCTTACTGTGCAACCGCAAGTCATTATGGGCTCTGGCTTGGTTGACCTTAGTTGTGACTCTGGCTGGGGCGGTACTAGCAGATGTAGAACTACGGTAGGATGGGTTGAGTACCGGACGGTGGTCGAGGAACTCTTTGGAAGACCATGTTTGGTCATCTTGTTCTCAAACACCACGAAGTGCGAGAACGTAACGAGAGGATCGAATCTTGCGGGTAAAGTGTACAAACCTCTGCAGAGGGTTTAAACCTAATCGATTAGCCGTGTCCCGATTACGGACAATTTGAGCATCTGGACTGGATCTATCTCGAACTCTCAACACGGATTGGTAACTTAATTGTGGGCAACTTATGATGATTGTGGGCTATGAGACATCGGTTGGCGGAACCATGTCATGATAGAAAACTCCATAGTACAGACTTCACTTTCGCCTTTGATGTAGGTAAAATAAAACCAGCTTTTACGCAAACAAAATTCAGATACAGAGCCACAAAGCCATATTGCATATAGTATAGTTTTACCATCTGTTCTTTTTATTGTCATCTTGCCGGTACATTCAATGTACTGACCTACACGGCTGCAACGTATCATGTTGCAGATATTTCCTCGACGAGTAAGAATTACGATACAGGGTTACGGTCTACACTCAACCTGCCGATGGCGTTGATGGGACTCCACACCCGTTTGATTGTTTCCGCTGAGTATTATGAGGTATATATCATTTTACGTTATTTATACATGTGATTGCACTTTGATATATACATTGATGTACTGTGTGTGCCAGCATACTGATCCAGGGATGGCACATTAACACAGAGGCTTGACCGTCTGAGGTTGGATCGCTACAATAAGTTTTGCTACCTAATTAGAAATCTTATTTCGACCAGGACATGCACGCATAGCTATTGGACTCTAGACATCCTTTTCAGCAACTACGTATGCATTAGGTAGAAAAAGACAAAGCATCCCAAGACAAATAGGCTATTAGATGGTACCCTAAAAAAATTACAAGCCATCAGATCGTCCACATATTCTAAAAATTGTTGAGCCATTAATATTTGGAAAAAAGACACGTACTCTCTAGATGCAAGGAAGTATATGGAGTCTATTTGTAAAGGACACGTACACATATTTTTTTAAACCGATGTATAGATATAACTTTGGCTGGTACCCGGAAAGAAACCAAAACCACAGCCCGCAGGTAAAAACGATCGGCATATACATGCATAAGTCGATACAAACAAGTCCCAAAAAAAACTCGCTACAAACATGGCATGGTCACGCTTGCTAGAAAGAAATCATCTAGAAAAAACGGCAAGCCCAACCATTAAAAAGACGTGCACCCATATAGGCATACAATGAACATATCACATCACACATGAGCCACGATCTATACGAAGTCATCATAAAATCCACACCAAGAAGAATTTTCCTAAAACTTGAGATGTTAATGAAAATAAATTAGCAGATTGGATTTTACACATCCAACAGGGTACAACAAGAGTGAAGAGAATGATTTATCAATTACGGAGTATATTCTTATGATAGTAGAAAAGGAACAGTAGAAATTGAGTGCTCTAAAATTAAACAAATTAACAATCCTAAAAAATTAATGGTCAGTAAATGCACACATCATATGAGTTTTATGGACGCAAACGATCTCTCAACGTGTTATGATAGAAGTCGATATCACCACGATTTTCCCTAGAGCCTCTGAAGTCAAACCATGTTAAAAGAAAAGGCCAAGGCTAGAGGGTGCACACGGATCGCTACCACATTGAAGTCAATTCCCTTCACACAGGAAGAACAATCTATGGGTTTCTGTAGATTTGAAGAACACCTTATGTTCCAAGAGATTGTTCGTGGGAGTTTTCATACATATAAATCTTTGTGATCATCATCTGCCATCAACCATGTAGTGTCAAAATAACAACTAATGACTATTGCCAAGGTACTTCCTCTGTCCCATAATATAAGAACGTTTTTGGCACTAATGTAATGTCAAAAACATTCTTATATTATGGGACGGAGGGAGTAGCTTGCAATTATTGGCACGCGTCCTTGAATTTTTTTATTAACACGCATGGGTTAAAAAGTACAAGAAAGAAAGTACACATTAGTTGGACAACGATCAGCTAAAGTATGCTTGCGTTTGTGGCTGCTGACGAGGTATGGCAGATTTGGAGAAAAAAATATATGCATGCACAAGAAGCAGTTTCAATGCATGAAAGTCATCGGGTAAGACAAATCGATGGAACATTCAAATATCATACATCTATGAACAATGTAACGCACGCGGTGTAAAGCGGTGTTTTGGCTATTACAGTCGCGTGATTGTAAGAGAAATATCACATCAAATATGCGATAAGCCATTTTCAGTTGTGATAAAAAATTATGTGTCGTTGCAAATAACATGAATACAATACGAGAGAACAAGCTATGGTGGTAGTGAAAGAGAGACGATTCGGAGGAATCATAGCCTGGTAAGAAAATAAGATAGTGAGTGATAATTGTTTAACAAAAATGTGTAATGGATAAATCATATTAAGTATTCAATACACACTTTAGGTTTGCTAAAGAGATAAATATAAATCTAAAGTAACATAGGCGCAACAAAAACGATCAATGATGGCTATCAACAGATGAGAGAGATAGAGAGTGAGTGAGAGAGAGAATTTTAGAATATTTAGATGGTATATACAGATAAATGAAAAGCCTTAGATGGACGACCCAACGACAAAAGCAACGAGTGTAAGATAAGCTAGCAAGGAACCACTGCCATGCATAACATTGTGCAAGTGGGAAGAGCCCGGGAGGACGGGTAATACAACCACCAATAACCTGGGTAGGAGATCTCTAGGTTCAAATAAAAGAACAAGCTGCACACTTATAGATTTAAATCAATAAGAGTATTTAAAAATTAATGTTAGTGCGATGATAAGTACAAAGTATAAGTGAGAACATATCCATTTGAAAAATTGGAGTGGCAAGGAAATATTATGTGTTATTCAATCTGGTATAAAAAATTTTAAATCTAGCCGCGCAAATGCGCGGGTCACACTGCTAGTTTAAATAAAGCAAACAATACTACTAGTTCATTTGAAAACCAAATAAAAATATTTTAAAATACCAAAATGATTTGAAACTCATTTCTGTCCATTTTTCTACTGTAGAGAATCATTTTACCCTATTTTCCATATATTTTATTTTTGGAGAAAAATAATTTGAATAAGAACCAAATAACTCCAAATTGAAAGTAATTTCAAAGGGACTTTAAATTTGATTCTTTGAAACTTCCAACTCTCTTTCTTAGCATTTGAAGAAGTCATTTTATCTTCTCTCATGAAACTCATTGATTTGCATAAAGTTTCTAAATTTAGAATATTTACAAATGGAATTCAAATCTTTTCAAAACCCTGCTTCATTTAATTAAATGGAAGAAGTCATATCATCTTCACTATAGGGTTTTGTGATGAAAATAATTTGAATTCGTGGAGATCATAAATGTAAGATGAATGTTTGGGAAAGTCCTTTTATTACCTCTCATTCATCTTTCAAAAAGTTTCAAATTTCACTCAATTTCATACAAGCAACCACACCACAATCAAACAATCAATCAAAACTATTTATTTAATATAACATTCCAAAAATTAGAATTTTGGGATGTTACAAACCTACCACCCTCAAAATGAATCTCGCCCTCGAGATTCGGAGAGGCTAGCAAGAAATAGTTTAGGTTCGGGGGTCTCCTCAAAAATCCATCGATCGTCACACGGGGTCTGGGGTGCTACCACCCTTAGAAGCATGGTTATGGTTCCATCAAAACTCAGGTCGTACATCTTTATTGTTCGTAGTGTCGATCTTCTCATATTCTCAGGAAAATTCCTACTCTGGCTCTTCCGGTAGTGGCATAACCTTTTCCTTAATTCTTCTGTCCTTTTATCTTGGTACAGTCCTCCTGTGACTGGGTCTTCTTAGCCGATAGGTCTGGTGCCAATACTAAACAACTATCGATATCTCATGGTGGTCAACAATTTAAGGTTTCTCCTGCAGGAAATGGGCCTGGGTTGAACCTCACCGTATATCCTACGATTGGCAACAACTGCCTTGTACAAGGGAAAACTGTCATACCAGTCTAAGGTTCAATCAAGGTTTTGATATCATCGTCTCTCTACTATGGGTAAGTCACTCAGATTTACCATCCCATATAGCAGAGGCGAATAATAAGAGTAAGTCGGCATGGTGATCAATCCATTCCGCACCCAAATCATTACCTTGTATATGGTTTAGCGAATCTCGCATTCTAACACTTGGTCATCCTCACAAGCATTGCAGAATTTCTCTTGTCGGCGAACTAAGTTCGGATAAATCCATGGATTCTGCAAACCAAACAAACATCTATCATTCCTTCACAACTCTCAGGTTTTGCGTTACTCATATAAGATCGTCTGTTGATAAAGTCGTATCTTCTTCCAGGGTTTTTCCTTCAGCAAGAGTGTGCTTGCTTCTTGGCAGGTCCTGGCCGGAGCCTGTGGGTTATGGGCTCACCTCATCACATTTATAGCTCCAACTCATCTTGGGGTTACAATTGCTCCATATTACCAACATTATGCCTCCTTTATATCCAATAGTACTTCATCCCTTCACATTCTTGGGGTATCCCACATATCAAGATAAAACTCATACTTATTTTGTCCAAAGTCCACTCGATGGAATATCATTATCCTTTCCAGGGGTCAAGTGTCCTCACAGGGTACTACCACCCTTGAAATGCACAAATTCTTCCATAGACCATATTTCTCATATCCTCGAAAATGGTCAAGATCTTTCTTCATAGAGTAACAACTCATAAAATTCAACGTATGAAATCATGACATATGAACTTTATTGATTTCATGAATTTATTACAATCTCTTACATTTCCATTACATGCCTCAACTCAACACCTGAATATAAAAAGAAATGTTCCCACTACTACTACTATATTTCTCACAGACTCAACTATTTAGCACAAGCCTCCTTCTCATTGGGAAAATCCCTGGCAAAGTGCCCTGCTTCATTACAGCGGAAACATATTACTTCTGACAAGTCTCGTGGTCTCCTTGTGATTACATAGCCTCCTTGGGTCCTCGTCTTCCCTTTTGGGCAATCACTGAAGTAGTGTCATGAATCTTTGCACCTGAAACATGTGATATGACTCAGGTACTTCTTTGTAGAAATTGGGTTGTTCATGGAATCCAATCTATTTCTCTTCCTGGACTTTTCCGTGCCAATCAGGGCTTCTATTTCCTGTGGGTCATACTCTACTTCCACTGTCGGGAATGCTAATAGATACCCCTTCAGAAAATTCCGGGAGATGTGTCCTTTTTCTCCACATGAATAGCATGACTTGGTGCAGGGTTTAATTGGGTCTTCTTCGGGTGTGTCCTCCACCTCTTCCTTCATCACATGTTCTTCTAAAATTTCCATGAGGGCTCCTTTCATTGTTTCTTTCTTCTGCTGGATGGTTCGTTGTACTATGGGGTAAATGTGACACTGAGCAGGGTAGTGGGTAGTCCCTTCACATAGGAAACAAGTCACCTACCTAGTGGGGCATTCTTCCTCGGGGTGATATTCTTCACAATGAGAGCATCCATCATTGTGTTCTTCACGGGTGTGTCCTATTTCTCCATAGAGTTTGCATGCACAAGGTTTCATCATATCATTTCCATAAGGCTTCAATTTCTGGGACACAAGCCGAGACTTTAGCAGAGTCAACTTAAATTCTTCCCAAGTGGTTACTCTTTGCCATACATTGATGGTTTGGTACATCCTCCACCAAGTAGCATCACCTCTTTCAAAGCACTGAAGAGCATGTTGGGCCATATCCTTTCCGGCTATTGTGTTATTCTTCATGTGATCTTCCATGTTCTGAATCCATCGTTCTGTCTCCAATTGAGTCAGCGGTCTAGAAAATATGAGTTCATCTCCATTCCTCCTCTATTGGTTCCAAGGGTTTGGGTGAGATAAGAGAGGTAGAGAGGGATACACACAATACAAACAATAGTTTTGAAGAGACAGATTTTATTTTGTGGCTGTCGGGAAAACATCAAACAAATGACAGCTCAAAATCGTCGCATCTAACGTAAGTATATAACAGGGGTTTGTCTTCTTCTGATCGTGCTTGTTGATCTTCTCAAGTTCTGCTGCCAGGCCATTTCTGTTGACGCGAAGTCTCTCATGACGTCCTTTAATATTCTAGAGTTGCGTTCCAAACTTCTGGGTTTCAACATCCTTGGCATGAACCATGGTCCTACTGTCCTTCAGTTCCTGACGAATCTCCAGTATCTTGAGGTTTTAGCTCCTCCAGCTTGGCTACTTTCAGTTTCTGGGTCCTGAGTTCTTCACGAAATACTTTCTTGTCAAATACGGCCTCTTTGTCAAATATGGGTTCCTGAAGGTCCATCTTAAAATTCTTGATGTAATACTCCAGATCCTGGTGGTACACCAGGTAAGGTTAAAACTTTATCTTTTGCTGATAGACGCTCCATTAGCCCTTTTGTCATCCAATCCTTCCGATGAAATGCATGCTTAACTCAGCACGGTGACAATAGCATAAGCGGGCGATAACTTCATGGATAGCCCTGTTTATGCCCAGGTCATTGCCATGAGCTATCATTCCATAGTTGATATCTCCTTCCTTAGGGTTTTCTTGACAAAAACTTTGAGTTTTAACGCTCCATGTTTCGGTCTTTCTCCGACACACCTTGTTCTCAGATATTCACAGCTTCAATAGTCCGACAAATTCCACAAGGGTAGCCTTCCTAGGTCATACTAATCTGGAAATTCTTCAGAGCTTTCAAATTCTCCTAGTCTTCGGAGTCTTCAGCCATTGTAGTTTCCATTATTATAATGCACGGTAAATTCCTCTTCATTCCGAAGCGGTCTTAGTTGTCCGATATCTTCTTGGAGTGGTCTCATCAGCTGAATCTTCGCGTGGTCAAAAGGGGAAAGGGTATAGTCTAACTATTTGAGATGAGAGGAAAATACTTGGTAAAGCTTAGAAAAGATGAGAGTTAAGTCATCTTTTTGAAAATAAAGTTTTAGAGAAATCATCTCCTAAGGGCTTGCCAGTTTCTAGGGGTCACGTCCTACAGTCAACATGTGCTCTAATACCATCTTGTAGCAACCCGATCTGAATGGATCGAAGTCTCTGTGCTTAAGTGTCATCCCTGGATCGGTATGCTGACACACACAGTACTCGAGGATTTATAACAGAGGTAACTCACATGTATAAAGTAACATAAATACTATTACCTCAATCCGTATAGCAGAAGTAACAACAAAGTTGTGGAGTTCCCAACAACGCCAATGGCAAAGTTGAGTGTAGACATCATAACACTAACGTGTCACTTACTCGTCGTAAGATTCCTGCAACATGAGACGTTGCAGCCATGTAGGTCAGTACATTGAATGTACTGGCAATTTCACACCATAGAATAATGATGAACAATATCTATCACTACATGCATATTTGGCTGGTGGAGGCTCTAAGTTTAATTTTTCATAAAGCTAAACTTTCCCTACAACAAAGGAATAAATTTAATTTACTACCAAGTTAAATTACCCATATTGAGAAGGTAACCCCAACTCAATCCCAAAATTCCCAAATCATTAATAACCCAACAATTTCATTAAATAGAGTGATGAGATCAACCAATAATTCAAATACCACATACTCAAAATGTCCATAACCGGGGACACGGCTAATCATGATTAGTTTGTACACTTTGCAGAGGTTTGCACACTTTTCCCCCACAAGAATCGATCTCCTCCGTTGAATTTCTCGCACTGCCTGATGTTTGAGAACCGGATGATCGAGACATAGTCTTTCCGAAGAGGTCCCCTTAACCGACAGATAGGCCGGTACACCTACAATCCCCCTACATCTGCTAGCCCGTCATGGAAAGGTTTCCCACAACTTACTCAACTATGCCAGAGCCCATAATGGCTTATGGCTGCACATGAAAGTTTCTAGCATGAATAATCTTATGATCCCTTTGAGCCGGGTGGCATTCCATAGGATGATCACACGGATTCCCCGGGATCTCCTAGGAGAACAATGGATTCCCCAGGTGCCCGGGCAAGCCACTGGTATCCACAGGGTGCCCCAACCAATCCACCCAGATGTGTATTAAAGTAGTCACCTTAAGTTTCCCTTAATTATTATATCTCTCTCATCTTTCATGAATCACACATACCAATCCCCGTCTATGAGCATGGCTAAGCAATATATAAGCATAACGAATATACTCAGGGTGAATAAAAAAGGTAATAGGTTCCTAGCTCATCAGCTACATAGCAATACCCACATATCCCCAATCCTACTCGTGCAATCTTTGGGGGTGAAACTAATGCAAGCAAAACTGGGTATAAAGGAGTATGATCAACGTGTGAACTTGCCTTGTACTGTTGATGAAGATTCATCGCACTTATAATTCCCAATAGTTCTACTCGTCACACTTCGATCAATCTATCGTAAGCAAGCAATTATAACCACACATAAGCAATCACTCAAAAGATCCAAAAGAATGCAGAAAATATTTCAGAAAACTTCAAAACCATCAAATAAAGCTTCTAGACATAAACATGTTTTGAACAGCAGCAAAATTATGTTATTTTGATATTAATAGAAATGTCAAGAGCTTTGATTTGCAAAAAGAATCAATTAAATCGGAGTTATAAAACTTAAGTTATAGCCAAAACAAGTTTGAATTTGAATCTGATCTAATTCAAATTTTAAAGTTTCAAATAGTTGATTTAATAAGTTGAGTGGGTAGAGGGGATCATGACGAAGAATTTGGCATTGGTTTCGTTGGATTTGGACAAACGAGTAAAAAGTTGTGCTAGATTGAAAAATATGGGCTAAACTGTAACTAAAATAATTGCAACCGGGTCCCTGGCTACGTGGCAGAATCCTATTGGCTGAAACCGTTCGCTTCAGAAGCTTAACAAACGGACGTTTGCTAAATAAAGAAAAACGATTCAAAAAAACTAAACGATCTAATCCTAGCCCTAGATCTACGATCGGACGGACGAGAGAGATTGGGGAGTTACCGCGGCGGCGGGCCGGCGGCGGCGAGGAAAATCGGCGGCGGCGGCGGCTCCGAGCGGGGCGGCGGCTCCGGTGGTCGGCGAAGGCGGCTGAGTGCTCGGGGAGGGGCGACTCAACGCGACGGAGACGAGGGCGGAGTCGATGGAGGTCGACGGCGACTGGACGGAGCTGGTGGCATGGCGGTCCCGACAGTGGCGGCTGTTTCAGCGAGCGAAGCGGCGGCGGTGCCGAGTTGAGAGAGGAGAGGCAGGCGGCGCTATTTATAGGAGGGGGGAGGCGGTGGCTTGGAGGAGGGGGCGATGCGGTGGAATCCGGGTCGGGCACGGCGGCGCGGCGATCGTCTTGGCTTCGGGACTCCGTCCCAAGGTCGGGGCGAAGCGGCGCTTGGCACTGGCTGGGCTGGCCTGGCGGCTAGCTGGGCCGGCCCAGTTCGGCGGAGAAGCTTTTTTTTATTAAAACATTTTTCTAGAATAAATATATATATATCTAAAAATAACATACAAATTCACATAGACATATTATATATTAATTTTTTTCGAAAAAGAGTTTCTAAAACATGAACATTTTTTAGCGGAAAATAAATTCCACAAAAATTGAAATAAAGGAAACAGTACTACTGGTTCATTTAAAAACCAAATAAAAATATTTTAAAATACCAAAATGACTTTTAACTCATTTCTCTCCATTTTTCTACTATAGGGAATCATTTTACCCTATTATCCATATACAGGGGCGGGCTGTCACGCCCAATATGCGACCCTATCCAAAAGGAACTCGAAGGTCCCACCAAGGATAGACCCGCATATTGAAACGCTTTTGCAAGGTGGATATCATTACATCAACATTACATAATAGTGGGGATACATACATAAGGCACAAATGCCACAAGAATACATCAACATCATACACGAGAACAACATCCGACTACGGATGAAACATAAATGAAACTCAAACGACATCCACCACCTTGCTAGCCCAGGCTGCCGACCTGGAACCTATCCCCTGATCGAAGAAGAAGCAGAATAAGAACTCCAATGCAAGCAAACATCGCTCTCGCGTCATGATCATCGCAAACCTGTACCTGCAACTGTTGGTGTAGTAATCTGTGAGCCACGAGGACTCAGCAATCCCATTACCATGGGTATCAAGACTAGCAAAGCTTAAAGGGAAAGGAAGGGGTAAAGTGGCGAGGTTGCAGCAGCGGCTAAGCATATATGGTGGCTAACCAACGCAAATGAGAGCGAGAAGAGAAACAAAGGAACAGTCGTCAACTAGTAATGATCAAGAAGTGATCCCGAGCTCCTACTTACGTCAGACATAACCCAGAAACCGTGTTCTCCTCTCGATCAACCCCGAAAAGAGACACTCACGGTTACGCACATGGTTGGTGTATTTTAGGAGAGTTTGCTTCAAGTTTACTACAACCGGATATTAACAAATTCCCATCGCCACATAACGCGGGCACGGCTTTGAAAGTTCAAACCCTGCGGGGTGTCCCAACAGCCCATGATAAGCTCTCGCGATCAACGAAGGATATTCCTTCTCCCGGGAAGACCCGATCAGTCTCGGAATCCGGCTACAAGACATTTCGACGACAATAAAACAAGACCAGCAAGACCTCCGGCGTGCCGACATCCCGATAGTAGCCGTGCGTATCTCGTCTCGAGCCACGACCGGATAAGCTAAGCGTCGGTACCGGCGTAACCCAAGTTGCCAAGGGATGGTCCCATACGGTGCTCTAGTTTGGACCAACGCTTAGACAAGCAACGGCCGGGGGTAAATAAAGATGACCCTCGGGATCGCGACTCCCAAGGGAAAAAGGCTAGGTGAGGCAAATGTAAAACCAATGTTGGGCCTTCTTTGGAAAAGTCTTATTCAAAGCGAACTGTCAAGGGGTCCCATAAATCACCCGACCGCGTTAGGGACGCAAAAACCGGGAACATAATACCGATATGGCGGAAACTAGGGCGGCAAGAGTGGAACAAAACACCAGGCATAAGGCCGAGCCTTCCACCCTTTACCAAGTATATAGATGCATTAATTAAATAAGATATATTGTGATATCCCAACAAGTAAACATGTTCCAACAAGGAACAACATCTCCATGTTCCAACAAGGAACAACTTCATCTTCACCTGCAACTAACAACGCTATAAGAGGGGCTGAGCAAAGCGGTAACATAGCCAAACAACGGTTTGCTAGGAAGGGTGAAAAAGGTTAGAGGCTGACATGGCAATTGGGATGGCTTGAGCAGCAAGTGATAGGTAGCGCAGCATAGCGATAGAACGAAGCAACTAGCATAGCAATGATAGTAGTGAGATCCAGGGTAGCGGTCATCTTGCCTGAAATCCCGCAAGGAAGAAGAACGAGTCCATGAAGAAGACGAACGGATGAAGCCGAACCAAGCGTAGACGAACGAATCCTCACGATCGCAACGAAACAGGAACTAACAAGAAGAAGCACACAACATAGTAAACACACCACACATGAACAAGGCATGATGCATGAAAAAGCTACATGAAGCTACTCATGGCAAGAGATGATGCAAACAAGAGCAACACATCAAGGCAAGTTTAAATGAGGCCGGGAACAACATAGAACAATTCCGGTAAGTCCTCATATGCAAATTTCGAAATTGGTCCAGATCTGAATAAACCTTATGTTCAAGTTGTTAAACAGCAAGTTAAAATGCACCACGATGATCTACACGAAATTCTAGTCAAGTTACATATAAAGTTCATTAGATTCGGAGCTACGGTCTAGAAGATATGAGCAAAACAAGATAAGCATGGCATTGATGCAAAATGCATACAAACATCAAGAAAACACCTCAAAACAAGGATGCAACATGATAACATGAAACTACATGCAAAATCAAGCAAGTTTCATATAGAGCACACTCAAAACGGAGCAACGGTTCAACACATACACATGAAACAAGTTATAGCAACAATCTGTCCAAAACAGCAACTAGGCATATTGCAAGCATCAAAACAACATGCTACAGGATCTCAACATGAAAACAAAAGGCATGGGCATGATGTACAGGTAAAGCATTACAAAACATGAACACTGATCTATCTCCAGAAACAACTAGAACATGCTCAAAAACACATGGCAAGATTGCAAATAATAACAGTTTCAGGCATTGGCAGAAATAACATCAGGTTGCAATGTTTAGAGCTATCAAACAACATGTTGCAGGAACTTATCATGGCAAACAAAGGCATGGCATGAATCTACTCAAAGCATAGAACAAAAGTCCCTTACTGACCATGAGCCAAAAAGGATCAAAAGATATGATGGCACCCATGTAAACATGGCAAGTTATATTACAGATTCATACATGGCAGGAACAACGATAAGTAGGCATGTTGGTGAGCTTGAATCACTCACCACAGAGCAATACATGGCATGACAAGGAAACCAACGGTAAGAAGGCATGTAATAGAGGCTATACATAGCAAGAAAAACATCATAGCATGCAAGGATCAACTACACCAACCTTGGCAAAATTGAATAACATGTAAACAATCTGCCAGGAAACATTTAATAGCAAAAGTAGAGCTCGATTGACTCAAGCTAGGGCACTCCATAATTTCAAACAAGGGCATGGATGGATAGATCAAGACATGTTTAACAAAACATCCTTACTGAAGTATCTCAAAATATGCATGGATCTCTCTGGTAGCATCAAGTTAACATGACATAAAAATATCAGCAGACCAGGGCTGAAATCAGCAACATCATGAAGCCTAGTTTGCATGCTTGTGCTAGTCACCACATAGATCACAAAAATACATGGCATACACCCCTGTAAAGATGGCATGGCATATTACAAAACACATGTAGGACTCAAGTTCATAGGATGCACACATCAATCATAGCAAAAATGACAAAAGAGCATGTTCTGTTAAGAAACATAAACTAACATCACATAGCACTCTTCTAACAGCATTTCAGGCATCAAGATGAGCTCAAATGAAAATGATGCAATGAGATGAAATGATCTACTCTTCGTGACGAACAAATTGACATATTACACGCATGAAACGGAGCTACGGATGCAGAGTTATGATTCGATGAAAATGCAACAAAATATGCAACAATTTCGGGGACTTAGAGGATTTTGAAGTCAAACCGACGGATCGCGAGTTCACGGAGAACCTCGCGGAGTTGGGCGCTCATGGGAGGGGTAGTAGCGCGAGGAGCTCCGGGCCGGGTGGCGCCGGTCGGGCGGGCGCGGGCGCGAGGCGGCGGGCAGGCGGGCTGCGCTGGCCAGCTCGGGCCCATGGGCGGCGGTGGGGCGGCGGCTGCCACGCGGCAGCTCCTCGGATTGGCCGGGAGCGGCGGCGGGAGGCGGCTGGACACGTCCGTCGGCACGGGACGAAATGTCCGGCGGCGGGGGGGAAGGTTAGGGTAGGTTTGGACCCGGAATTTCGGGGGAGGTCTAGTTTTATAGGTAGAGGGAGCTAGGAGAGTCCAAATGAGGTGCGGTTTTCGGCCACGCGATCGTGATCGAACGACCGAGAGCATGGAGGGGAGTTTGCTGGGTTTTGGGCCACTTTGGAAGGGGTGTTGGGCTGCAACAAAAGAGGGCTTTTGCGGTTACCCGGTTAACCGTTGGAGTACCAAACGACCTCCAAATGATCCGAAACTTGACAGGCGGTCTACCGGTGCTATACCAAGGCCGCTTGGCAAACCTCGGTCCATTCCGAGACCGTTTAATACCCACACACGAAAAAAGGTAAAAGGGGGCGCCGGGGAACATAGGAGTGTCGGATTGCAAAACGGACAACGGGGAAAATGCTCGGATGCATGAGACGAACACGTATGCAAAATGAAATGCACATGATGACATGACATGAAAAGCAGATGACGACATGGCAAAGTGCAACACGCAAGCACATGACATGGCAAAGACGGCGAATAACTGACAAACACCTGGCGCATCGAAACCGGGGCGTTACACGGGCCCACTTCAAGTCATGGGTATTCAGTTGAATACCCATTAATTTTGCAAAAAGAACTATGTGTATACAGTATATATCATGTGTACATACGAGGAAAAACGAAATCGATACAGCAAAACATGTTGCGTAAGCATTTTAGCACGAAAACAAAGGCTAGCCCACCTCCCTCACCACCACGGTATGGCCCACTGGCCCAAACCGCTGCACGCTGCAGCATACATCCATCCATCGCTCGTGCAGTTCGCTTCCCTAATCTCACAACTCTCACGAGGGGAGACGCCTGCCTTCCCCAATTCTGTTTGCAGCCGGTCGCCATGGCTCATTGCATCACCTGATCCCACGCGCGGGCGGCGGCGTTGGCGGACAGACACACCCATCCATATTTCAGCGGCACCCATCCCTCGGCCCTCACAGCCTCGTTCTCTCTGATTTTGATGTCATCAGTCAGGTAGAAGGCATCAGGCAATGGAGGCTCCCTCGGATTCCAATATTTCAAAGCCAACGGTTCAACTATATTTAAGCTCTAATTGAAAACTAGATGTATTCATGTCTCTCAAGTCTCAAATACGTCAATCCTCTGACAGTTATTATTAGACTTGCTCCTCCAATTACAAGTTAAGGATGGGGACATATCACTCATTTTGAAAGCATCAAGGATCAAAAAGTTCTCATATAATCTGTAAGATTTCTTATCATGTGCTCTTTTTCATCATCCATACATTTGCTCATTTCTATCCTCCATACATTTTATCTGTTATACCACTTAGTATTTTATATGTTGAATGATATTAAGTTATGATCAATTATTAATCTATCATATTTATTATATTATATTGTATGTTTTGTATATTATTCAGTTACTATAATATGGTGCTATAATCAATTGTACTTGCGAAAAACAAGGCTTTGGGCTTTTGAGAATTGTCTTTCAAATTTTGAATACACGCTCTTCAAATCCTGGGCCCGCCCCTGTCCATATATTTTATTTTTGGAGAAAAATAATTTGAATAAGAACCAAATAACTCCAAATTATAAGTAATTCAAAGGGACTTTAAATTTGATTCTTTGAAACTTCCAACTCTCTTTCTTAGCATTTGAAGAAGTCATTTTATCTTCTCGCATGAAACTCATTGAGTTGCATAAAGTTTCTGAATTTAGAATATTTCCAGATGGAATTCAAATCTTTTCAAAACCTTGTTTCATTTAATTAAATGGAAGAAGTCATATCAACTTCACTCTATGGTTTTGTGATGAAAAGAATTTGAATTCATGGAGATCGTAAATGTAAGATGAAAGTTTGGGAAAGTCCTTTTTATTCCCTCTCATTCAACTTTCGAAAAGTTTCGAATTTCACACAAGCAACCACACCACAATCAAACAATCAATCAAAACTATTTATTTAGTATAACATTCTAAAATTTAGAATTTTTGGATGTTACAGTACATCTCTCATCTTTTTGCTCTGATGCATATAGCTAAGATACATGTAACTCATTACTCATTCTATCATGTTGTTCACTATATAACATGTCTTCAACTTTCATCATAAACATGTATGCACACTTATAAGGGGAGCTTATGCGAGTTACATGTTTCTTCAAATCTTAAATGAACTACTCATCATATTCTTACTTGAAGCTTTCATGTATGTTGTCAACAATTACCAAAAAGGGGGAGATTGAAAGCACATTTGCTCCCTTGGTGGTTTTGGTAATTAATGTCAACATATTCCTTGTTGGACTAATTTTATCTAGTACTTTTCTGACAAGTTCAACATTGGCATGACAAGGACATGTGGATGTGGACCCCTAAAAATATGAAAGAACAAGATTTGGCTACCCCAAGACTCTACATTTTTTGGTTAGTGATCCAAGATCACATTGAATCCCTTAGGAAAGCCAATACTATTAAAAGGGGGTGAGGTATTGTTGATGAGGTTGCTGCTCTAAGTGCTCAGTGATATTGCTCCAAAAACCCTCAATCACTTTCCCAAAACACATATGTCCAAAACCCTAATTCATCATTTCGGCCCCACCAAATCCAACCTATCCGGACCCACTGAGATGACCACCTTTGCCATTGCACTTTGGTCCCACCGCGATGGTATAATCGATCTCACCAAAAACACTAACAGTCAACTCTTTTGCACTAGTCGGTCTCACCTAGATTATCACTTCGATCCAACCGAGTTTGGTCAAAAGCTTGTAACAGTTGGATTTTTGGTGTTGCCTATTTATACCCCTCCACCACTACTTACTCTCTAAGAGAGCCATCGGAATGAAACACAACTTCCACCAGTCATTTTCTGAGGGAGAGAACCACGTACTATTGTGTTGAGATCAAGAGATTCCACTCCTACCATTTGAACCATTATTTCTAGCCTCTTCAGGTTGCTTTCCACTCCAATCCTTCTCCTACCCAAGCCAAATATGTAAGAGAAAGATTGTGTGTTGAGGAGACTATCATTTGAAGCACAAGAGCAAGGAGTTCATCACCAACACAACATCTATTACCTTTTGGAGAGTGGTGTCTCCTAGATTGATTAGGTGTCACTTGGGAGCCTCCAAGATCATGTGGAGTTGAACCAAGGAGTTTGTAAGGGAAAGGAGATCATCTACTTCGTGAAGATCTACCCGGGTGAGGCTAGTCCTTCGTGGATGGAAGCCATGGTGGAATAGACAAGGTTGCTTCTTCGTGGATCCTTTGTGGGTGGAGCCCTCCGTGGACTCGCTCAGCCATTGCCCTCCGTGGGTTGAAGTCTCCATCAACATGGACGTACGATAGCACCACCTATCGGAACCACGCCAAAAATCTCCACTTCTCCATTGCGTTTGCTCATTCCAATTCCCATCCCTTCACATTCTTGCACTTGCATGCTTTAATTTTTCCGCTGGCAATACTCATGCCATGCTTGTGTAAAATGTATTGTGTGCTCATTAACATGTGCTAAACTAAACCTTAACTTAAAAAATTGTAAAAACTGCCACTTTTACTTGTTAAGGGGCTAATCACTCCCTCTTCTCGATCTTTCACATCTCTTTCTCATTATTTGTGCTTCTCAGTTCTGGCTGCTCCTTGGAGACATGGAAAAGGAGGCATGAGGTGGACATCTTCATTTTGCCAAAGTGTTGATTTACCTGTGAAAGTTACACCATCAACAACCAAATACAGACCTCATCGATGACACCATCATGGACCACGAGCCATCGGTGCCCCGCCCGCGCAACATGTCTAGGCTGGAGAGGCCGTCATCCTCGATACATGAGGAGCGTGGGCAGCCGAGACGACTGTCCATGGCGCCATCCACTGTTGTAGGTATGAAATGTGCAGTTCCAGTATATAGATTTGTGTGCAGCTATGGTATCTTTTCATTTTAGTGAAGCTATGATATATTATCTGTGATGACCTTCCACTGAATTGGGTGCATCTATGATATATTTTCCTTTTTCTCATCAATATCACACGGGAGTTCGAATATATAGATTCTTGTTGTTTGTTATATTTATCTTTATGCAGTTTGTTGTGTAGTTCTAATGGGTACCTATGTAGATTGTGTTTCCTGATCATACGAACATTTGCTTTGTATTATTATGGGTTGTGTTATCTTATCTCAGTGGCCACTGGCTTATGTGTTGTGCCTACATGCTTTTTTGATGGAGGCAACATGTTTTGTGGGCTGGATTAGGCAGCATGCGGCAAGTAGCAAGTTCAAAAGGGGAAAATGTTGGTGCTCTTAAAATATGCCTATGCTAAGATGGACATATGAGTCACATGTGCACCTGCTCAATTAAGCCTTTAAAAGTAACCACATTTTCTTTCTTTTTCTTTCCGCACTTAGTGTGTGCACATATCTGTCATTTTTCTTTATATAGATAACCTGAAGGCATGTGTTATGTCGGGTTGCAGCTGTTGGTATGCTTGAGATTATTTTTTCTCTTCCCTTTCCTCCATTATTTTCATGTGTGTCAATCAAAAGAGATTTTATTGTTGTGCCTACTAATTAACTGGAACAAGTTGAGACAATATGTAGACGTTATTTGTTCTTGCTTGCTTTTTATGTTGTTGATATTCAGTCCTAGTCTTACCAAACTTTGCTACGCCTTCTTAAAGTGTGGATACATAAACCTGAACTTCCATATTTAGTTTCCTAATTATTTTGAGAGATAGCAAAAGAAGTACTTTGTTAAGCATTATTGGTGAGTTAGTCTCCAGTAGTTGTGTAACATCCTATCATTCAGTTTGGTGAGGTTATGTTGTTTGTGCACTAAAACGTCTATTCTCGTAATTCCCCATATGCCTCAACTCATTCAGGAGGGTAGACTGCAGAAATTGGTCTTAGGCTGCAAAAGTAGTGGGATAAATATCAGTTGAGAAGTATATAACTTTGTAACCTATCTTAGGTTTATGCTTGATTATTTGCGTAATTTTGGTTGCTCCCAACTCTGTTCTTAGCTGAAGGTTATTTATCAGAATACGTGGACATTGGAGGACATATGTATATGTGGATGACATATGTATACTATCGTCAAGGGGCTAATATTATTTTCATATATTGGATGCTAATTTTGGAATTATCCGATTGTGTTTTGAAAAGACGAAGACCTGAGATTCTTTTTATTATGACAAGATGATTTGGAGTTGTGCTTACTATGGACAAATGTATGGTCTAGGGGCTTTATTTCGTACATATTTTGGATTGTATTTTTAGTATCTGATTGTGTTATGAAAAGAAGACCCGAGTTTCTTTGTATGATGACAAGATGATTCAGAAGCCTTTTATTTTGTTGCATTTTTTATTATACTCTTCTTAGCATACTTCTATGTTTTATTTTTGTACTTTCAAGCCGCAATTCAGTATCTTTGTTATCCATGTGCTTTACTGCCTTTCTTGTGTGTGTTTGTATTTTTTCTCACAAACAATGATGCAGAATTGAACATTGCAAGTCATTCACAGGTTCGTCTCTCTCTGCTTTTACTTCTTGGTGTTGCATACTTGCTTGTAGAGACATTTTCTTATGCAACCAACTCTGCTTTTTTGTGTGTGTTGACAATGGACCGATTATATCCTCTATTCTGCAGGCAACTGTACACAGTTCGTGATGCAGGAAACTTGACACTTGGTTCATTCCATGGCAAGAAAAGGGTGGAATGTTGTTGTAAGTAACCACATGGGTCTTGGTGGTGTGTCCATTGCAGTAAGTTTAGTTATATAATTTACATTTCCAGTTATTAATATTTTACTCCATAATCTCCCTATACAGATAAAAGGTCGTCTCCCTGCTTGTCCGCATGACCGCACCATGCTGCCTCGCCCCGGATGGTGGTCATTGCTCCGCCCGCGGTACCTTCCAGCCGAGAACGTCATCTCCAACCGACCAGGTTCACCTCTCTCTCTCTCTCTCTCTCTCTCTCTCTCTCTCTCTCTCTCTCTCTCTCTCTCTCTCTCTCTCTCTCTCTCTCTCTCTCTCTCTCTCCCCTGTGTGTGTGTGTGTGTGTGTGTGATGAACGCATCATTTTATTCTGGCAGGATGCTAGAGGTATGTGAGGATGCAACAAATTATGTGCTTGTGCTTGAAGGTAACTCAGCCGACGGACCTTTTCATGGTTTAAATTAGATGGTGTGCTGAAGAGAAACGCCTTACTTTGGATAGAGATTAAAATGGAGTCTTCTTGGACTATGTTGCCCATACAGGTTTGATTCGTATATACATATGAAGTTGGCTATATCTAGATGGGTTTCAGTTTCTTTCTTTCAGAAAGATGAGGTGTTCTTGGATTATTTGCTTACCTGCTTATTGTATGGCCACCTATTAAGACTATTATTGATTACAGGGTTTTGGTATGTTTCTATAACACTAGCATGATCTATAAAACAAGTCTTAGGCCATAGATAGGATTTTCATCATGTATGTTATTTAGTTGTTATATAGAAAAACTAAGCATATAACTTTACATCACAGAATAGTGATGATTCTGGGTTGATGTTGCCATTGATATAAGGTTACTAATATAACTCGCTGCCAGTTGTAGGGTGTATTGATATAAGGTTACTAATATAACTTGGTGTCGGTTGTAGGGTGTATAGTTTACACTATATGAATCATGTCAAGGTTCCATAAAAATCTGTTATGTGTTTAATTTTTTTTTCAATATTAGTTGTTGATCTATTATATTCTACTTTGTATCTGTGGGTTTCTCCAAATAATTGTGTGCTGGGAGAGGAGGTTTCCATGACTATTGATCATTTATCAGTTAGAACTGCTGCTGAAGAAAGGTATCCTTTGGTTAACATTTCTAATATAACATATGACGTTGGAATTTCCATTTAATTTGTGAAGGAAAGTACATCAATAGATAGGCCTTTCTTCCTGTATTGCCTGCCCCCTTTTCTGTTGCATGTATTCATTTTGGATATTCATCACAATTGCATAATTTTTAATTGCTTATGATCTTCTGCACCTTTCCTGTTAATTATAAATAATCATAACCATCTCTAGTTAGTACACTATAGCAATATACCAGAGGGATGCTTGGTACTGCCTTTCATAAATTGGTAGTTTTTGCTTCAGCAGTGAGTTTTTGACGAATTACTGGGTATGCAAATCTAGGTTTGATCCTTCTACTAATTTATACCCTAATATGGAAGTCGATGGCATGATATGCTTAGTTATTGACATCCCCCTAGAGAGTTTTCTAGAGAGGTGATAAATTTATAATAAGAAAAACACAAACTATTTTTGTTGTAGTTCCAGTTTGTTGTAATGAGATGGCTCTTGTTCCATTCAACTCAAACTTTGTTATGAGACTCGCCTTGCATAATTTTTTTTAAAGAAGAGTGAATGCAGTCCTAAACTTGAATGAACCAAACTTCTGATCATGTCATTCTACTCTTTAATTGATGCTATTTAAAGGTTTTGTGTCGAGTCATTGACATGTAATGTTTTAGATATAATGGATAAAATCATGTGAATTCTAGCTGTGGTTCTTACGTAGTGCTATGCATGCCGCTGACCTTCGTGTTTTCCATTATTTTGCAAAGAATTTGTACATGCAAATTTTATTCATAGCGAACATACGTAGTAGTTTTTGTTAGGTGCATATTCTGTAGTATAAAGTTTTGTCTGTTAATAGACATTTTCTTGATATAAGTTGTATTAAAGTTTGGTTTGGATGTATTTTTTTGTTGCACCACCTCAAATACTGGTTCACTGTCCTCCTCTGTGTGTACTCTTCCTATTGCATCTAGTATTTGATTGTGCTTTGGTGCTTCATGCCAATATTAGTTTAACTCTCTTTGGCTCATTGCAATATGTCGGCATCTAGAACAATCAAAACAAGCCCCGATTCAGACCTTTGTGCATATGCAATTCATTATTATTGATTTGAAATGTTCTTGTTTTGTTGTCCACAGTTGCAGTAGCTTGAGGAAAGGCCTTTCCGAAACTGAACTAACAAATACAAGATCATGTTCCCAAATGACATTTCTGAGGTATTCCTTCTGCACTTACTAGGAAAGGAGTAATATCAGTAACATGCTCATCTAATGGGTTGTATGTGCTTTGGTCTTCTAGGAAAATGTAGCGATGGTCAATGATCCTGCTGCCCTAGGCGACGAGGCGGACGGTAGTTCAAGGTATGTGCTTCTACACGCCCCCAGTGTTTAGTGCTTCATCCATTGTCACCCCTGTATGTGGGTTTGACTCTTTTGCCTGTCTGAAGTAAACTGAAGGATGTGTCGTTGGCTGATGAGGTGATCCACACTAAAGCCAAGAAGGCCAGGTGCAACTAAAACCAGAAAGGCCAAGTGTTGTTAAGTGCTCGCCCTTTTGGTATGACTATTTAATTTGCTCCTTGCTTACTCGATGACTCCTGTGATGCATCCTGCTAATCTGCGTATATACAGGACATATGTTCGCGCGTTGCAACGGGAGAAAAAATAATATGCATTTAAAGTTAGTGAGAATTATATGTGCAAGCAAAACCCTGTGTGCACATGAAAAATGAACATTTAGCTTCCCGGTTTCGTCGGGTGTGAAGTAATCAATCCGCTATTTTTCCATTCATTGATGAAGAGCATTTAAGTGTTTTGTTACGTAATCGTACGCCAAGGTCCATGAATTATTCAATCTACTTTTCCTTTCAATGAAGGAGATTTTAAAGTATGAAGTTTCTGAAAATTATAGGAAACACGGACCATTTTTTAAATCCTGAACAGGGTTTTTGAAAATTATCTACATTATCACAAAAAGCGAACAAATTTTTAAATAGGAATATCTTTTAAAATTCACAAACATTTTTTGAAAACACCAACTTTTTAAAAACATGGACTTTATTCGAATATGTGAACATTTTTATAAAATAGGTACATGTGTTGAAAATTCATAACATTTTTGATTTTTTATCTTTTATACGTGAACATTATCTTGAATTGTGGAAATTTCACTAAACCAAGAATATTTTTCGAATTTGGATTTTTTTTAAATGCAATTTTCTTTTTAGAAATCTCGAGCAATTTTGAAAAACAATAAAAAATGGGAAACCTTTTTCAAGTTTGAATATTTTTAAAACAGCAACAAAATTTTACTAAACCAAGATTTTGTTTTGAATTTGGAGTTTATTTTAAAATGTCATTTTATTTTAGAAATCTCAAACAATTTTGAAAAACAATAAAAATTAAAATGAGAAACTTTTTCAGGTGTGAATATATTCAAAATAGCAAAAAAAATTGTAATTCTGACATTTTCCAAATTTTATTTTTTTGGAAATTCTAAACTTTTTTTAGAATATTTAGTTTAAGAAATAAATTCTGTAAGGAAAATAAACTTGGAAGGGAAAAAAGGGAGAGGGGAAGGAGTATAAAACCGACAGTAAAACAAAGAAACAAAAAAATGGGCCAGCCTATTTTTGTTTGTCCTGTGCGGAGCTTCGACTATTCGTAGCCCCGTGCGGGAAATAGAATTTTCACACCTGCTTGGGTAGAAAAAATAAGTGGGCTGGCTTCACTGGGCCACAGCGCATGACCCACGTATGAAATTGTGGAAAACCCTTTTTCCAAGAAGACGAACACATAAGAGTTTAGTACCAACTCGGATAGAAAAATATTCTTTTCAGCGGTGAACGGATGAAAAAATCGATAAAACACACCTTGCTTTATTAGTAAAGTAGGTATAGATATAGATATAGATATAGATATAGATTATCATTTGTGATCTCAGGTTTCTACTACCTCCGATCAACCATAGTTCAAAACTTTGACACTTATTATGAATTGGAGGTAGTTCTGTCTATCTTTTTTTAGGGGTGGGGAGGCACTTTCGATGTAATCGTCTTCAATCATGGCAGTACAACGAACACCAGAAATAATAAAGATTACATCCAGATCCGTAGACCACCTAGCGACAACTACAAGCAGTGAAGCGAGCCGAAGGAGCGCCACCATCATCACCCCTCCCTCGCCGGAGTCGGGTGAGGGAGTCCTGGATTAGGGGGTCCTCGAGTGTCCATGCAGTGTGATATGGGCCAGACTAATGGGCCATGAAGATACAAGGCAGAAGACCTTCCCCCGTGTCCGGACAGGACTCTCCTATCCGTGGATGGCAAGATTGGTGTCCGGATATGTAGTTTCCTTCCTTCACAAACCGAATATGTGTAACCCTAGCCCCCCCCCCCCCTAGTGTGTATATAAACCGGAGGGTTTAGTCCGTAGAGGCTATCAGAATTCACATAGGATAGACAACTTGGGTTTAGCCATTATGATCTCGAGGTAGATCGACTCTTGTAACCCTTATATTCATCAAAGTCAATCAAGCAGGAAGTAGGGTTTTACCTCCATTAAGAGTGCCCGAACCTGGGTAAACATCGTGTCCCCTTTGTCTCCTGTTACCCTTGATCCTCAGACGCGCAATTCGGGACCCCCTACCCGAGATCGGCCGGTTTTGACACCGACATTGGTGCTTTCATTGAGAGTTCCACTCTGTCGTCGACAGAAGGTTCGATGGCTCATTCGATCATCAACAACGATGTTGTTTCTGAGGAACTTTCCTCCCTGGTCAACCTTTTGTGTTTGGCGGCTTCGCTTTGCGTGCCAATTCAACTGGTCACCTTGAACAGATCAATAGCTACGCCCCTGGTGATCAGATCTGGTACGGAAGCCTGAACTATGTCGCTGATATCTGAGGAGATTTGATCTTCGAAGGGTTCACAGCCTCGACCGATTTCCTCATTTGCAAGAAGGAAATTCGTCGGATCCACTATCAGGCTCCGTTCAAGGATCAACTATCTTTCCTGCCCTAGCCCTAGATCCAGGGCGGACAACCTTGTCCAAAGACGGGAGCACGAACCCCACCGGACCCTCTCCTATTATCGGCAGATCTGAAATCAAATAGGGTTCCCCCTGTCGTCGGAAAGCCGAACTCACCTCCGGATGTTAGCCCCGAACTCTTGAGGCATGCATCCACGCAGCACAGTCCAGCGGTGATTCCCGGATCCAGCTCTGCAGGTCCTCAGTCACCCATCCAGCTATCGCTCCTAAACGAGGCTCTGGACTTAATACGATCTCTCGCTATCACGGTAGCCTCACTTCCAAACTACTCCCAGCCTGAGCTAGGGGCTGAGTGCGGGGAATTTTGCGTCCCACCCACCACCCACTTGGTAGCCATTATCGAGGACTTAACCGACATGTATGGACGATGATGCCAGAGCCAAACCAGGCCAAAACCCGCCTATCACCGGGCGTTGGACTGCCACTTCTACATACGACGTGTACATGGTGGATATGCCCAAAAAGGACGACGATGGCAATCAGGATCCGATCGAGGACAAGCCCGTCGAGGTACCCCCAAAGCATCGACGTCAGCGGCCCCGTTCATGATCACGGCAAGAAAAAGAAAGTAATACCGGCACCGGAGACAATGACACTCCGGAGAATGCCGAAGACTCTGACCACCCCATCGAGCCTGCCATAGAATAGGATGATTGGGAAGATGGACAAGTCAACCAAGACGAACTGGCCGAGAATGAGGATTCGGAGGATAGTAGCTATCTACTGGCCTTCGAGGAGGAGGTCAGCCTCGGCAACGAAGATTTCATCATGACAGAGGAACCCCTCGAGCAAGAACGCTTCAAACGACAACTCATCACCACTGCGAGGAGCCTCAAAAAGAAACAGCAGCAGCTTCAAGCCGAACAGGATACACTCAACGACGGATGGACTAAAGTCCTGGCTGCCGAAGAATACGGCTTCGAGCGACCAACCAAGAGCTACCCGAAGCGTAGGCTACTCCCACAATTTGACGACGAGGCCCGTGAGCCAATACCGCCAAGATATAATCCTGCTGACAAACCAGACCGACCACCACGTGGACGGGACAGAGCAGCTACTTACGCCAAACACCAGCCCGTGCCACCTCGCCGTCGAGGCAAAGAGGTAGCAGCTCCGGGTTCTACCTATGACTTACGTCAGGACCTGGACAATAGAGCCGGTCAGACTAGATCAATCTACGGATCAAGGGGACGTGCTGCAACACGAGACGACAACCATCAAGCCTGGCGCGATAAGCATAACCAAACTCGGGCCGAAAACTGAACACGGATGTCATCCGAACTCCGTCGCGATGTTCCCGATACAGAGGTGTCGCACACCCCTTGTGCTTCACCAATGAGGTAATGCAACACCAGTTTCCAGAAGGATTTAAACCCGAAAACATTGAAGCATACGATGGAACGACAGATCCCGCTATATGGATTGATGATTTTCTCCTCCATATTCACATAGCTCGCGGTGACGATCTCCACGCCATCAAATACCTCCTGCTAAAGGTAAAAGGACCAGCACGACACTGGTTAAATATCCTCCCAGAGAAATCTATTGGCAGCTAGGAAGATTTGGAGGATGCCTTTCGAGACAACTTCCAAGGTACTTATGTCCGACCACCGGACGCCGATGACCTTAGTCACATAGTCCAGCAACCCTGAGAGTCAACCTACAAACTCTGGACTCGGTTCTTAATTAAAAAGAACCAAATCGTCGACAATTCGGACGCGGAAGCCCTAGCGGCCTTTAAACACAGCGTCTGTGATGAATGGCTTGCCCGACACCTCGGCCAGGAAAAGCCGAAATCTATGGCGGCTCTTACCGCGCTCATGACTTGCTTCTGCGTGGGAGAAGATAGCTGGTTAGCTCGTAGAAGCAACAGTACTTGCGACCCTGGCACCTCTGAAGCCAGGGATGGCAATGGCAGGCCACGATGCAACAAACATAAGCGTCAGAACAACAATGAAGAAACTGAAGACACATCGGTCAATGCCGGATTCAGTGGCTCTAAACCTGGTCAACGGAAGAAGCCATTCAAAGGAAATAAAGATGGTCCATCTAATTTGGACAAAGTACTCGACCGGCCTTGCCAGATTCATGGCACCCCTGACAAGCCTGCCAATCATTCCAACAAAAACTGTTGGGTCTTCAAACAGGCCGCTAAGTTAAATACCGAACATAAGGGGAAAGGGCCGCCAAGCGAGGAAGATGATGAGCCCCGCCCACTGAACACAGGGGACAGAAGAAATTTCCCCCTGATGTGAAAATAGTGAATATGATATATGTTACGCATATCCCCAAGATGGAGCACAAGCGCGCACTAAGGGACGTCTATGCCGTAGATCCCGTCGCCCCGAAATTCAACCCGTGGTCGGTTTGTCCGAACACCTTTGATCACAGGGACCACCCGACCATTATCCGTGATGGGGGTTCGGCAGCCCTGGTCCTTGATCCAATCATCGACGGATCCCATCTCACTCGAGTCCTTATGGACGGTGGCAGCAGTCTTAACCTGATCTATCCAGACACTATCCGTAAAATGGGTATTGACCCGTCAAGAATCAAGCCTAGTAACACCACCTTTAAAGGAGTGATACCCGGCGTAGAGGCCCGCTACACGGGTTCATTAACATTGGAAGTAGTCTTCGGTTCACCGGACAACTTCCAAAGTGAAGACTCGATCTTTGACATTGTCCCCTTTCGCAGTGGTTATCACACACTGCACGGACGAACTGCCTTTGCCTGCTTCAATGCAGTCCCGCATTATGCTTACTTAAAGCTCAAAATGCCTGGACCACGCGGCGTTATCACAGTCAATGGAAACATGGAGCACTCCCTCCGTACTTAGGAGCACACCGCGGCCCTTGCAGCCGTGGTACAGAGCGGCCTCATTAACCAAATAACTCATCGGTCATCAAGACCCCGAACACTGTCAAGCGAGTCCGGCCTACTCTACAGCATGACAGCTCAGTGGATCCAGAGCTAGACTAGCAGTTTCGCCTCCGCCGATCGCCCCACACAACCGCAACATATGTATCGCGTGTGCATAATTACACACTTAAAATACCCTGGGCAACGACAGAGGCACACTGTGGACAAGGTCTATAGTGCGGCTTGACCCTATTTGGACCTTAACTTTTCTTCCTTGAGCTTTTCTCCCTCATACTACAGGTTCATTAAAACCTAAACTACACTATGGTCATGCAAGGGCTCTTTCTGGGCCCCTTTCGTCTAACCGACCGTCGACTACTCCTCTCAAAGGATTTTCTATGGTGCAGACGTGCGGCAGGGCATCAATGGGATCTTCAAGACTACCTTTTCTTTCAGGCCCTGTATACAACTTCCCCTTGTGTACAAATTCTCGGCATGTAAAATAGCCTTGATGTTTATGGCATTATCTATAATAGCACGTCTTAACGTATTAATCAGAGCATAAAGGAAACAGTTTATCGCCCTTGTTCAGTATTGGTTTATTTTACCATCTGTATTCCCTCCTTGCTTCAGATTGCCAGATATATTTTGATCTGGCCTGCATGCCGGGGGCTCTATCCAGCCACGTATATTTTCTGAAGTCCGAACACTTCTAGGGTATACTTCGGCATCCCGAATATTGCATTATATGCATCAGCTTCGAATCATGTCTTTGGTCAATAGTTGGGTTGCCCGGCTCATGTGATTACCACCTTACGTTCCGCTTGTTTGGCTAAGGTAGTAAAGGGAGAACTAGTGCGATTGTGTTTCTGGTTCGTCCGGTCAAACACCTCAGTAGAGAAAGCCGAAAACTGACTGTAATAATATGGTGAGAGCTGATCGGAGATTCGGCGACTTGCTAATAAATCTTTTGCAATTTACTCCGTATTATATGAAGGACTTTCCTTCGCTCAATCATGCGCCTAAGGCATCCTAGTTCGCATGGCCGCATACGCACAAGGGGCTAGTACTCGGCCCCACCATCAAACTCCTATGGCTAAGTGAAAGTAGTAAAGCCGCATAGTCTGATTGCCTGGTTCACTGCGCAGACACCTCCTTTATGGACCAGGACGTTGGGTCAAGTGTGATCGCACGTTATATCGAACACTCTCGTAGTATCTACGTGGGGGCTGAAGCCGGCGACTGGCAAACTTTCAGGATTCACATGGACACACAGGAGGAACATAATTTCAGATAAAGGCATAAATACATTCCAAGCCTTGGTTCATAAAACAAAGTCTGGACATCCCTGATACATTCACTCAAACATAACATCCTTTGAGCATTAGCCCTCTACTATTCGGGCACCCGCCAGGACATCTTCAAAGTACCGCTCTGGCTTGCGGTGGTCCTTGCCTTCGGGCGGGCCTTCGGTTGCGACGACGGTGGCCTTCATCTTTGCCCAGTGCATCTTGACACGGGCAAAGGCCATCCGCGCACCCTCTATGCACGTCGAGCGCTTCACAGCTTCAACTCGGGGCGTCGCATCGATGAGTCGTTTCGCCAAGACAAAGTAGCTACTCAGAATGGGTTCGGCTGGCCAGAGCCGGACTATGATGTCCTTCATGGCCAAGCCGGACATCCTATGCAGCTCCGCCAGTTGCATCATCTGGTTGTTCAATAGTGTCGGACGCTCCGGCGCCAGGAACTGTGACCAGAACAACTTCTCCGTCGTGTTCCCCTCCTGGGCTCGGAAGAACTGTGTGGCGTTGGTAGCACTCCTCGGCAAATCCGCAAAGGCATCTAGATAACTCCACAGTCGAGTGAGCAAGGCATATCTCTAACCCCCAACTATAGTCTGCAAAAGAAAGGGCTTACGAGCCGCTATCTGTTCGGCCTGCTGGATCTCTTCACGATCACTCCGGGACTCGGTCCTTGCCTCCTTGGCCTCATGGAGAGCTTTGGCGAGTTCAGCCGCTTGGGCTGTAGTCTTCTCCTCCAAAGCCTCACATTTGCCAATGGTGTCCTTCAGCTCTTGCTCCACTTCGGCCACCCTCTCTTCGTGCTGGCGGCGGGCGACCTGTTCGGTCTTTAACTCCGCAACCACTTTGTCAGCAGCCACTTTGCTCGCCTTCACCTCCTCCTTCGCTTGGACAAGGGCGCTCTTAAGGGTCTCGACCTTGGATGCGCTACCTACACTCATAATCACGACAATATATGGGTTACACTCAGAATTTACATTATCACTTACGATATCAAAACAGATCTTTCAACACGCATACCTTGTGTATCATCGAACCGCTTGTTCACGCGGTTGATTTCTTCATTGGCCAACTCCAGTTTCCGATTGAGTTCGGAAACATCGGTGGCCTGGGCGGTTGCCACTAATAGGGAAGCCTGTTAAATATAGACAAGTGTGTTAGCTTTTCCAAATACTATGTGATCCTCTGTCCGTTTTTTTTCAAAACAGGCAGAGTCTCAGGGGCTATTATCTATATACAGGCATATATCCTTTACATATATTAAAAAAGTCTAGAGCATTACGTTGCATACCTCGAAGCCTGTCAGTAGGCTGGTGAAGGCTTTGTTCAGCCCGCTCTTGGCGGACTGAACCTTCTCTACCACCACACCCATCAGGGTGCGGTGCTCCTCCACGATGGAAGCACGTCATAGTGCTTCCACCGGAGTATTCGGCGCCTCCGGATTAGTGGAGGTCACCGTCGGAGCTAATGCTCCCCCCTCTTTCAAAGGGGGTTGCTCGCTAAATTTCAAAGCCGCATGGGACTCTAGGATGATGTTCGGCTGGGGGCCAGATTGGTCAGGGCCCCCATCGTCGGTCGCCTTGGGGATTGCTCCCCCATGTCTTCGGCAACCCAGGTGTCACCCTCGGGCGCCTTCTCTACAGCCTCACCCGCCCCTCTGCGGCCAGGAGAGGTCCTTCGGGACAACACCTCGGTGTCGTCCGTGGTGACTGGCGAAGGGGCTCGCGGCGTCGTCTCGCTCTCTGCTGCATCGGGTGGCAGAGTACTCCCCTCAGATAGTGAAGGGTGGGGGAGGTCACGAGCTGGGCTGAAAGGCGTACAGTGTAATATGTTATACTATAGAAACATAAAGGACCGAAGACATCTAATGAATCCTTTGATACTTACGAGGCAACCAGGGGCTTCACCCTGGGGCGTCTCTCAGGGATGGGTTTGTTTTCCGAAACTGAACCATCCGAGAGGGCTATCTTCCCCCTCTTAGGCGCTTCCTCCTCCGGGTCTGCGGAGGCTGCCCTCTTCTTCTTCCTGCCCTTAAGAGGCGAGTCACTTTCCGCTTCCTCCTCCTCCTCCTCGTCTTCATCTCCCTCATGGGAGGAGGGGATTTCGGTCTCTCTGGACACTGCGTCCGAAGGACCCTTGCGACGGAGGTCTCCCTTGGCCTCCTTGCCCTTCTTCTTCTTGGCCTTCTTCTCCGGTGCCTGATAGGGTGCAGGACTAGCATCTTTGTCATCTGGGGTTTGGCCGGAACCTCAGGCAGCGGGGTCGGACACTTAATCCGCTCTGCCTTTGCTATCCAGCCCTGTATGAGGGACAAAAAACTTATTATGTCCAAAAACTTGATCGATCGAATATAAGTATTTTGAAAACATATACTTGCCGGTGTGGCCGGATTCTCGATGTCAAGGCCGATGTCTTCGATCTTGTTCGGCCACGCTTTTTGGGCCTTGAATAGCAGCTTCCAGATATCTTTGTGCGTTGTGCCGAAGTAGTGATTCAGGATCCGTGGATCTTCCAGATTGAACTCTCACATATGGGAGGGCCGGAGTTGGCATGGAAGAATCCGGCAGAAGAGCATCACCTGAATCACGTTAGTGAGACTGGTGTTTTTGCCTATCATATTTGTGATGCACTTTTTGCAGCATCAATACTTCCACTGTGGATCCCCAGTCCAGACCCTTGGAGGTCCACAAGGTGAGCCGCATAGGGGGTCCGGATCTGAACTCAGGAGTGGCCTCCCACTTGGCGTCGCGGGGTTCAGTGATGTAGAACCACTCCTGCCGCCACACCTTGATAGTCTCCATGAAGGCCCCCTTAGGCCAAACGGCGTTGGGGAGCTTGCTCACCATGGAGCCGCCGCAGTCCGTGTGCTGCTCGTCGACCACCTTCGGCTTCAGATTGAAGACTTTAAGCCATAGGCCGAAGTGTGGGGGGATGCGGAGTAGTGCTTCACACACGAAGATGAACGCCGAGATGTGGAGGAAAGAATTTGGGGCTAGATCATGGAAATCTAGCCCGTAGTAGAACATGAGGCTGCGGATGAAGGGGTGGAGGGGAAACCCTAGCCCGCGGAGAAAGTGGGGAATGAATACAACCCTTTCGCCGGGCCCCGAAGTGGGGATGCCTTGGTCCTTGGCGGGGAGCCTATGCGTGATACCAGTAGACAGATACCCCACCTCCTGGAGCTCCTTGACGTCCCTCTCGGTGACGGAGGAGGCCTCCAACTTGCCCTTCGAACTGGATCCAGACATGGCTGGAGAGGTTGGTAGCGGTGAAAAAGATTGAAGCTTGGGCACTGGAGCTCGAAGATGGGAAATCAAGAGAAGGAAGAAGGCGTGGGGAAATGAGGGGATCTTTGTCCTCTTATATAGGCAGTGAATAACAAACGCCGCCCCTCATAAGCCTTAAAACTCGCCTGTTCCCAAGGGGTCGTGCGAATGGCACGGTTGGATTACCCAAAACCGTATTGATGAGGATCCCGCGACAAGCAGAAATGATTTTTGTTTCGACAAGACGTGTCAATAGAGGCTGTGCCTTGAAACCTGAAGCGGGAGGTGAAAAAACTGTTCGAAATGTTAAGAGGCCAGACGTGACATTTCGCCGAAAAGTTGTCAGTTGACAGACATTATTTTGATTAAATATCTTGCCTTCATGGCTAAGAGTTGTGACTATTATATAGAGCCGGGTATAGTTCTTTTGTTCAGAAGACTGCTTTGAAGTACTCAGGAGGAGGAACCCTCCTTGCAATGTCGAAGATAACCTGCATGCCGAATATGCCATCATTGAAGACTGGTTCAGGGGCTAATGAGGGAGTCCTGGATTAGGGGGTCCTCGGGTGACCGGGCTGTGTGATATGGGCCGGACTGATCGGCCGTGAAGATACAAGGCAGAAGACCTTCCCCCGTGTCCGGACATGACTCTCCTATGCGTGGACGGCAAGATTGGTGTCCGGATATGTAGTTTCCTTCCTTCACAAACCGGCCCTGTGTAACCCTACACTACTAGGAAAACCTTATACACAGAACTTTAGCAGTAGCGCCTGTTTAAAAAGCGCGCTACTGCTACACAGCACTAGCGCGCGCAGAATAACCGCGCTGGAGATACATATATAGCAGTAGCGCGTCCCGTCGTAAAAGCGCTACTACTAAAATTCCCACCACTAAGCTGATAGGCTACACATAGTAGTAGCGCTCTTTTAGAAACAGCTCTATCGTTAATGTTGTTGTAGCAGCGCGTTTACGTGTTAGGCGCTACTGCTAACAAAAAGAAAATAAAATGAAAAACAAGTAGAGAAGTAAATGAAAATGAAAGAAATAGAAAAAGGAGAAAGGAAAAAAATAAAATGTAAAGAAAAATAAATGAAAAAAGGGAAAAAAGGAGAAAGGCATAGCAGTAGCGCATTTATGAAAACTCGTTAAACTCGCTACCGTTATGTTTCACTTAACCAGCGGTTTCCCTCCCCCCACACCACTTCTCCCCCAAATCCCTCGCCCCACTTCGCCGTCGTCTCCCTAATTCGCCGCCGCCCCACTTTGCCGCTGTCTCCTGATGGCGTGGATGCCCGCAACCTCACCGTCTCCCACCGAAGCCGCCCTCATCCTCACCGCCTGTGGCACCCCGGCTCAGAGCGACCGGTTTACCATGCATTGCCAGCCCAGAGACCATGTCTTCTGGCAACACACACCATCTTGGTACAGAAAACAACCACTTTATTGATGCTAGCGGAACAAAATTTATATTACAACAGTGGTCGAGGCTAAGCGGCACGCCCGATGTGGCTGAACAATATGTACATTATTTAGTGAACATAAAAGGGGCCTCGGTCAGGACAACTATGTGGCAGCGGAATAACGTCGTAGCGGAAGCTCCATATCACAGGGACACCAATGTGGACACGATCTAGACTCGAGCAGCGCTCCTCTCCAACGAGACTTTCCTGAAATCTAGCATGACACGCCAGGTCAGTAGATTGAATGTACTTGCAAGCTCACAACAGGCATAATCATAATGGCAAACAATATCATGATACTTAACCAATTATTAATAATGCAACACTATATGTCAAACATGCTGTGATCATGCTTGAACGTCCCTCGGGACAACTTACCAACCGTGATCATTCTTGGATCACAACCAAACCACCAACAGGGTCTTAACAAGGGTAACTCGTGATCCTTACAGCGATCACAACCCCGACTAATATCTGGTCCCGAATACCTCGATGGCCTTTCTGCCATCCTCAACAATGCAAAGTTCATAGCTTAGTGTGCAAATTTTATTAAACGTTGACTCATGGTGGGACCTACTACGAGGTGTCCGTGACCGTGGACTCGGCTATCGACAGATTATACACTCTGCAGAGGTAGCACACCGTACCCACAC
Source organism: Aegilops longissima (assembly GCA_021605205.1). Lineage (NCBI taxonomy): Eukaryota > Viridiplantae > Streptophyta > Magnoliopsida > Poales > Poaceae > Aegilops > Aegilops longissima. Next base: position 662,477,974 of record CM038680.1, on the reverse strand, counting down.
CACGAAACCCATGGCCTCGCACTCCCATTCGGGTGGACCAACGGCATTCCGACAAAACCCTTCCATTTCCATGACACTCTCTCAGCCACTCCCACCCCAATCCCCAACGGGCTAGTCCTGGGTGGCCCCGTGTCTACCAAAGACACACCGACCACCATCATGGACAAAACAATCCCTCTCGGGGACCCGGTACCATAATATCAACAACGGGCACACAAGGTTATGCCTGCTTACCGGGCCAGGGTAAGCACGACACAACCTTCCCTAGTTGGAGGCACCGACCAGAGGCAATGTCAATGGACCGAATCAAGGCCTTACCAAAAAGGCAAATGTGGCTGCACTGGGAAAAACTTGATTCAGCGGCACCATGACCGAGTCAACAGTATATTCAAGTTGAGTTATATTCAGGTTCGACTTAAAAGGAAAATGACCGGTGTCATAGCATGCCATGAAATGCAAAACTACACATGCATCACTTAATAATGAAAAGGACCGATGTCATCCTTATACACACCAAGCATAAACATCAACAACACATATTACTTTGCTGATCAATATAACTCACATATTATCCAAAATATTCTGCAGCAAATTTTATTATTTTCTCATGCAAGAACGTATTTCCGATTAATTTCTCATGTGAATAACAAAGATTTTACCACAAGCACACCCTAATTTCTTTACCAACCAAGTGAGGTGCAATCCTTCTGTAAGTCAAGTAAAATGACCAACAAGTACTTAATAGAATATTTCCTAGCAACTTTTTATCAGTTTATTTATGCAGAAACATAACTTTAAATGATTACTAACTTGCATAATTTTTTTTTCTATCATCACCATAAATAGACCCTAGTTTTGCTTCACCAACTAAGCTAGTTTCCACATTCTGTAAATCATGCATATTAACTAGCAAACTCTTAACAGAATATAAATAACACAATAGTTATTTAAATGCATGGATAAATCATTTCATTCAAGAAAGAAAATCATAAATATTGAAATGACACCATGAAAATGTTGTTGTGGCTTGCCTTAGTGCAGATGAGGTTCACAAGCCTTCTGGTGATCCTCAAGACAATCCTCACCCTCTGAAAATAAATTTAAACACAAAAAGAAAATATCAAGAACACTTCTGAAAATCACCAGAAATTCTAAACAGCTCAGAAAAATCTCATCTTTGGTGAGCTGCTAGATTTCTTTTCAAAGAACACAATGCAAAAAGAATCAATTCATTTGGACTTATGGTTGAAGAGTTATAACTGTTTGAAGCTCTCTGGAATTTAAATGATTTTGAATTTAAATAAACAGCTCAGGGGGGGTGACGTCGAAGGCGTAAACCTCAGGGGCGCCACCACTCGTACCGCTTGGCCTGTGGAGTGGCTGACTATGAGCCCGCTAGTCAGGTGAGGGAGGAGAGGGAAGGAGGAGGCAGCGGCCACGGGAGCTCTTGTCGGCGGCGAGGGATCCTTGGCCAAAACGAAAGGGAGGGATTTAAAGAGGGGACAGTGGCGCACCTGCCCGTACCCGTAGCGTGGCTAGGGGTGGTTGGACGACGTCAGAATCAACCTCGCAAGCGGAGGTAGAACACGGTGGTTGCCGGAGTTGAGGAAGACGGTGAACAGAAGCCACTCTAGGAGCTCCAAGCGGGCGAGACAGCCTCACCAGAGAGAGGCGGAGGCCCTGGAGGGGTCGCCCAGGCCTGGGAGGGGCTTGAGCTACCGAGGTGACCAGAGGGGATCGCCAGCGAGCTCGAGCTCGGGGACGGCGGCCCGCGGCCTGCCCGGCCGGGCTACGGCTTCCTACTCAATTGTGGGGTGTGTGGGAGTGGTGAATGGTGCTCGAGGAGGCTGGGGGTGGCTGCATTTATAGGCGAGCGGCGAGGGGGTTTCGGGCTCCGCCGGTGGACCCCTGTCCATGGCGCCCGGCAACGAGCGGCGTCAGTGAGAGGGGGTGAAGGCGACGCAGCTCACGCGGCAACTGTGGGCGGACGAAGACGACCACAGGATCGAGGGGAAGGCAACGAGCACAGTGCGCTCCGCACTGTTGGGCCGGCCGGACCTTGCCCGTGCTCGCTGCGGTGAGCTCCGGCGTCGGCGAGCGCCAAAGGGAGGGTAATGGCGTTGAGACGAAGATGGTGGCGCGGTTTGGCACGCTCGGGCAGGCGAGGGAAGCGAGCACGCGCGAACAGAGCGTTCGGCGGCACTCGGAGCGCGTCGACATGCATGCCTGGCATCATGGACACGCGTGGTCACCGCGTGAACGGTGAGACGAAGATGGTGGTTTTGAAGTTTACCACGGGTTGGTTTGGATCCAGGTGCAGTAGAGAGGTTTTTACAAGCCAGGTAAGTTTCTAATCAATAACTTTGAGAGGTTACTGAGGTCAAATGGCTAGGAGTTGGAGGCTGTGCTTTGGAGGCTAGTTATGAATTACTAAGGTGAAGATGCACAAGAAAGCTCAGGCCAAAAGGAGCAAGTAAAACGGTAGTTGCTTTAGAAACCACTATTTCTGTCCAGAACAGAAAATATTTTCTATAGCAAAAATATTTCAAAAAGTGATGAAATATTTTTGCTCAGGAAGGTGCCCTAGGGTTCACAGAATATTTGTGAATTATCTCAGATTTTTCTGAGCCATAAAAATTAGGGTTGCTATGGAGCATATAGATCTGGCTAGGGTTTCTGAGAGAAAATGAATATTTTTCATTTAAGAAAAACATTCCAAATATTATTTTGGGATGGATCAGAAAAGAAATGATGATTTAGGAGGGAAGTGAAGCACTTGGGTGAAAGCCAAGGATGCCCAAGTGTTTAAGTCCATATGAAAAGATTCAAAAACTCCAAGTTTTAGAAAAAAATTCAAATGAAGATCAAGCAAATAAGAGAGGGCAAAAACCAGGCTGTCACACCGCCGCCGCCCGAGGCCACCCTCAGCCTCACCGCCGCCACCCGAGGCCACCCTCGATCTCACCGTCGCCGCCCTCGACCTCACCGCCGCCCGAGCCCACCCAGGACCGCCGCTGCCCGTGCCCGAGCCCGCCCTCCCCGCCCCTGCCTCCGTCGTCGGGCACCTCCCCGCCACCGTCTCTCCCCTCTCTATAAGCCCCCCACCCCTCCGCCCACCACTCCTCTCTCTCTGCATTTTGGAGCAAAAATTAGTAGAGCAAAAGTTAGTTTATAGGAAAAATTTTAGTTTAGAGCAAAAGATGTTAAGTAGTAGATGTTAGAGCAAAATTAGTTTAGAGCAAAAAATTTGGTTTACAACAAAAGTTAGTTAGGGCAGTAGGGTTTTTGTTTTCATAGATGTTTTTTAGTTAGGGCAGTAGGGTTTTGCTAGGTTAATTAGGTTAGTAGTGCTGCTAGTAGTAGTGGTAAAGTAGGTTAATTAGGTGAAGTTAAATGAATAACCTAAATGAATGAAATTAGTAGTTAACTGAATTTTTCCCTTTCATCATTATAGAGCACTAAAGTTAACTGAATTTTGTTCTATTAGTAGTTAAATGAATTTTCTTCTACACTTAGTTTTTGAATTAGCTTGTGAAATTTGGACATGTGGTTACTCGTGTATATTTGGACATGTGTTGCGGTGTCGAAGATGGATATTTGAACACTATTTCCAAGGAATGAAGCCGAGTGGCCTATGTTTAGCCGGAATGTTGATTCATTTCCGTTCCGGCAAATTTCAGGTTCTTGATTTGTCCACTTTTTAGCAAAAGTCATGCCGAAATTTTCCGTGAATTTCTGCATGACTTCTGCTACAAACTAGGACATATCGAGTGCCCGGGATTTGCCACACCGGGAAGGAGTCAATGTTCCTGCAAAGCATAGGCATTTTTTATGTCATTATTCATTTTATTAGGTCTAGATTTAATTGACTAGATTTAATCGTAGGAAACATGGCTAGCAACGATGAAGGACAGGGTTCTGGTGACTGCGACAATGTGTACCTGGCGACAGAGGAATTTTTGAGGGAAGCCGACGATCAACATTTGATGTTGCTGGGTCCACCTGTCACTGAGACTGAGACCGACATCGAGACCGGCATTGAGACTGAGACCGGTCTTGAGGCCGAGACCGCATCGTGGATCGAGACCGCGCCGAGGCCGAGATCGACGCCGAGACTAGCGGAGCCGGTATAGAACCGAAAGCAAAGAGGCAACGGCTTCCTAACAAGCTCAGGACTACTAGACTGGTGGTCACGGAGGTGGACAACGGCAATTTTGAGCCAAACACGCCCGAGGAAGCGCGCGCGTGCTATGGCAATCAAATAGGCTGCATCATACGGACAACCGCCACCATCAACGATGAGAAACTAAACAAGATAGATAATATGAGGGCCTCCCTCCTAAAGAAGCTGCACCACATATTCTTGTTCCCGGGCCGGAATCAAAAGGATTATACTGGCGCCTACTTAGGGTTTGAGCGTCATGGGTCGGTGCCTGAATTGTCGTCCCTGGAGGCTGAACGTATTATGGACGACCTTCTGGTAGTAAAGAAGTCTAGGAAGAGATCGAGGAAAGGCAAAAAAGTTGCTTCTATGATCCAGCCGCCTCAGCAGCCTCGGGTTCAAGACCTTATAGATATCCCCAGTGCGGAAAAATGGCATATCCCCGGTTAACCAATCCTACCTGAAGCAGCACTAGGGGCCAGATTCGGCGATCTAAGGAGACTTCATGACGATGTGATGCGAATAGAGAAAGGCCTCATCGCCTCGAAAGATTCAGGATACCCACTCGACATGGTTAACATTCCGCGGCAATTGTCGTACGTCGACACATTCCTCGCGGAGAAGTTCTTCCTTCGATTCGATTACATATTCGACATGTTTCACGTGAAGAAGCTGGATTTTACGTTTGTCCGCCTTTATGCCTTGCACATGAACTACCTCATCGGGGCTGAGCAGATACCTCATATCTGTGTCGCTAACCCGTACTTCATGCACGAGGGCTTCTTGGGAGTCTGCGCAAAGCATCGTGAATATGCGAGGGAATACATCGTCAATTTCATGCTTGCCAATAAGGACTCGTGCCTTATCATCCCCTATAAGTCATCCGCGCGGATATCCTTCCTTCGATTTCAATCATTCATTTGCACGGTGGAGGCTAATTAATTTGAGGTGTACTTATTTTGCGCAGCGGCGGGCGCGCCGTCCTTATCATCCTCTACCCCCGATACTCCCACGCCCTTTACTTGGACTCGTCGATGAACATTAACAAAAAGGATTACACCCACATCAAGTCTGTTCTCGACAGTGCTATGTTTTACTACGGTGCACGGGGTGGAGAGGTCAAGGACGAGAAGAGAAGGGACAGCAGGCCCGCCTTCGGCCATAAGACCAACTTTTGCTGCATCCATCAATCGAGTGATTCTCTTAATGATGGATTCTATGTCCTACACCACGTGCTGGAGTACAAACGGGATCACCAGAACCTTCGCATGTCACCTATATCTGGCGATGTCCATATTCTGCAATGGGCTAAGAACTTAGGAGATATCGAGGATCATCGACTTCGAGCTGAGTTCTATCACATCCAGCACGAACTTGCCCAGATCATCATGAAGGAGGTCGTCGGAAAAGATGTTCTACGAAGAAGGACAAATGTCGCGGGAAGACGTCCGAACACGGGTAGCCGCCCAGCGTCTCGACCTGAAGCCTTTCACTAGGCTCGGGGACTATCTCCCTGACTTGGATGGATGGCACTACATGTTGGAGTGATTGTCGGTATATGACAATGTGTCCGTTTAGTCCATACTTTTTGTATGATGAAACTTTGAGTTATGCACGACGAAACTTTATTTGTGATGTAATTAAACCGTCCTCCTCGACTAGCGAATATCACTCTAGTTAGGGCATTTTGGGTACGATCAACTTTGTTATTTATGCTTATGATATGTTGCTTCTATTTTTGCCAAGTCTGTCTCTTTCTGTTGATCAACTATATATGTTGCATATCATCGACTTATGTGACGATGCAGGTGCATCATCGATGGCGAAGAAGTGCTATGCCAGGAGTATATATATGACGAGTGGCCGGAGTGTCAGGCCCAGGTGTACCGATTTCCGGTTTCCGAGCGACAGGCAGTAGTTAGTTAGGTTTACGCTAATGCGAGAGAGCGATACGAACTCATGTACTACATAGTTCCACTCTCACTCAAAGTGATAGCTCTTCTCGCGTATATCATTGTTTAGATGGATGACGATGTAGCTGCAAGTATTCGAGACTTGTATCACTATTTTTGACATGATGACGAGAGACCACTTTGTGTTGGATGATGATTATGATGATGACATGATTTGATGAGACTATTTGTATGTATATGCTATTATTACATTTGTATGTGTATGATTTGCTAAAGATTATTGTATAAAGCCTATTCAAATACAAAACAAATATGCAGAAAAAAAACAGAAACTAATAAACCTAGCAGTAGCGAGGAACAAAGTTAGCGATGGCGGCTCCCTTACCGAGAGCGCTTCTGCTAAAAAGCGCTGCAGACATTAGCAACAGCGCTCTGCACTAAAGCGCGCTACTGCTAGCCATGCATAGCAGTAGCATGGGACGACAAGCTTTACTGCTACACGTTAGCTGTAGCGCCTTATCAGTAGCGTGTCATCCCGCGCTACAGCTAGGGTTTTCCCTAGTAGTGCTAGCCCCTCCGGTGTGTATATAAACCGGAGGGTTTAGTCCGTAGAGGCTATAAGAATTCACATAGGCTAGATAGCTAGGGTTTAGCCATTACGATCTCGAGGTAGATCGACTCTTGTAACCCCTATATTCATCAAAGTTAATCAAGCAAGAAGTCGGGTTTTACCTCCATTAAGAGGGCTCAAACTTGCGTAAACATTGTGTCCCCTTTGTCACCTGTTGTCGGCGTTATGGGAACGGGGGTCCCCAGACTTGCCTGCCTGCGGCCTGCGGCGTGGCTCAGGTGGTGGCCCAGTACGGCCCATCTTCATCAGCACAAGACTCAAGACCCTCGCGAGGGGCCAAGCCTCGCGGGGCGGATGACGCAAGGCTTCCTCGGGGACGGCCTCGCCAGGCAGACTCGCGAGGAGGCGGAGAGATCAAGGTAGGGTACCTCGCGAGGTGCTCGTGACGCAAGCCATGACGATCGAGACCAGGCAGGCGCCAGGCGGGCGCCGGCCTACGCAGTGTCCTTGCTTCCTCTTTGGTGCAAAGGGGGCAAGCACAGACGTGGAGTACCGAGGCATCAGTCAAAGGTTGCCATTTCAGTGCAACGAGACCAAGACCAGCGGAGCGGCCGGATGGAGGTCACCATGGAGCCCAAGACGGCGTCATCGCCAGTGCTTTTGGCAGCCAAAGACCAACTTTAGTCAGGATAACTTGTACTGGATGTTCCCCTTCGAAATGGCCGTTATTGGCGCCCTTCCCGCTCAATATTTGGGAAGAGGACCAGGGCCTCTATAAATAGAGCTAGCCACCACCGTAGAGAGCAGAGGAGATAGAACCCTAGTCAGAAAGAGAGAGGCGATCGACCTCACCCAAGCAGTTCATCGCACCAGCTCAAGAACACCTCTCGCGAGGCTGTTATTCCCATGTACTGTTCATCATCAGCCCCTGAGGCAATACACCACACCACACACTGGAGTAGGGTATTACACCACAACGGTGGCCCGAACCAGTATAAATCTCGTGTCCCTTGTGTTGTTCATCGTTTCCAACTTAGATCTCACGAGGCGATCGGACGTAGATTGGTAGGGGAGAGATCTTCGTGCGCACCCCAGAGTTCGAACCTTAAGGGTCTGCCGGAACCCAACATCCGACATTTGGCGCGCCAGGTAGGGGTGTGCCGGAATCTTTCTTCCGCTGTTCGCGTTTGATCTTCCATCATCTCCATGGCTGACGCTCGCCGGGCTCGTGCCGAGCGTCGGGCTGCCCTCGCCGCCCGCGTCGCCGAACTGCATGCCCGTCGGCGGGTGCCCTGCTCGTTCCCGTCGCTGCCGCTAACGCCGCCACCGCCCGGCGGGGAACGAGCAGCAAGCCTCATCTCTGCATCCATCGGTGCGGCGGGAAGGCCGCACCGCCACCCCATCGCTGACTCCAGTCGGTTCGTCGTCCCACACCCGCCGCGCCCTCACAGACGAGCATGCCACGCTGCTCCTGGCGCGAGGGCTCCTGCACTACCGTCCCGTCGACGACGTCTCAATCTTGGCTCGCCCACATCACCGAAAGCTCGTCGGCCGCCGCGGGATCTCTCGCCGTCCCTCTTGCTGCCTCGCCCTCCATCCTGCGCAGGAGGCGTGGATCAGGAGGTGCCTCCGCCACCTCCTCCCCAAGAAGACGCCCTAGCCCCAAGGCGCGCGGCCCCAGGATGAGATCCACCGCGTCCGGCGCCCGTGCGACAAGAAAGGAGCTGCCAAGAAATCCCTCGTCCCCAAGAAGGTGCTCGCGTGCTCCCGGCACCAGTGCGCCATTTCCACATCCCTGCGCCACCACGTCAAGACCCCGCGCTGCTCCAAGCGGCGGCGCGCGAGAATCCCCAGGAGCAAGCCCAGCCTCAGCAGAGAGCTCCGGTGGCGACCGGAGGCTGCCGCGCCTTCGCCCCCGAGCTACGCAGTGTCGCCTGGCCAGGCAAGTTCAAGCCTGACCTGCCTCCTTGCTACGACGGCACTGCAGACCCCTTGGAGTTAACAGGGACGAAAAGGTCATGGCGAACTGGTTTCCCATGGCGCTCAAAGACGGTGCCCGCACCTGGCTCCTGGCACTATCTCCTCCTGGGATGAGATGCGCACCCGCTTCATCACCAACTTCCAGGGCACTTGCGACCGTCCGCCGGGCGTGGGTGACCTGCGCCGCATCAAGCAGCAGCGTGGAGAGACCTTGCAGAAGTACATCCAACGCTTCAACAACGCTCGCCTCAAGATTCCCAGGGTGACTGAGGAGGCCATCATTTCGGCATTCTCTGATGGCGTTCGCGACGTCAAGATGAAGGAGCAGCTGGCAATCCATGAAGATCTGTGCACGTCGCTGGAGCTGTTCAACCTGGCGACCAAGTGCTCAAGGGCTGAGGAAGGCGCTCTCCTTCTCGAGCTCAGCAGCCGGACCTGAATAGAAGAAAGCCAAGGCCAAGGATGTGAAGCGCAAGGGAGGAGCTGTACTCGCAGCAGAGCCAGACACCAAGCACGGCTGGGACCAGCCGGAGTCGTCCAAGGGCAGCCGGTACTGTGTGTACCACGATCTCCATACCCACAACACCAACGAGTGCCAAGAGCTCAGGGCCGTGCGAGAAGGCCATGTCGGTCGACGTCCCGAGCGCAACGATCGGGGCTACGGCCGAGGCGGAGCAAGAGGTGGAGGACGATGGGACGACCGTGGCCCTCGCCAAGGGTGGCATGACCGACCTCGCGAGGACCGCTGGCAGGATCAGCCTCGCGAGGGGGCTTGGAGAGATCAGCCTCGTGAGGATCGCCCACAAGGCAACGCATGCCTTCCTCCTCTGCCACCACCACAAAGGAGGAATGAAGAACATCATCAGGATGAGGAGGCTGGGGGCTTCCAGGAGCCACGCGCAATCGCTTGCATCCTGGGCGGCGCTCAGGCCCCAGCCTCACAGCGCATCTTCAAGCAGTTTGCTTGCGAGGTGAACGCAGTCCTCCCCAAGCTTGAGGCCACGCGCCCTCTCAGGAGGTCTGCGTGCTCCATCATGTTCAGCTCAGCGGATCAGCTCAAGTGCGCGGCAACGGCCGGTGTCCTCCCAATGCTTTGTTCCCCAGTCATCAGCAATGTGCAAGTCACCAGGACCCTCACCGATGGCGGAGCAGGACTCAACGTTCCGTCCGTCGAGACGTTCAACAATCTCCAAGTGCCATATGATCAGCTTCAGCCAACCAAGCCTTTCTCAGGAGTCACTGATGGTTCCACTATCCCGATAGAGCAGGTCCGCCTTCCTGTCACCTTTGGACAGCACAGCAACTACCGCACCGAGCTCATTGACTTCGACATCGCTCACATTCGCCTGCCATACAATGCCATCCTCGGGTACCCAGCCCTGGCCAAGTTCATGGCAGTGACTCACCATGGCTACAACGTCCTCAAGATGCCAGGAAGCGGTGGGGTCATCACGGTCCCCTGTGAAGAGAAGGATGCGGTGTGCTCCCTTGAGCGCGCCTTCCAGTCTGCGTCGATCGAGGACCCGGACAGCAAGAGTGGAAACCTCCCTGGAGCAGCTCCCAAGAAGAAGAAGACATCACCTGGCTCAAGGCCTCAGGAGGCAGGCGCCTCCGGAGGCGCCGCGTCTGGACATGCGCCCGTCCAAGGGGCGCCATCCTCCATCGCATAGGAAGGCGCGCCCGGCGCCCTCCTCGGGCAGAGCTCGCGGGCTCTCTCCTAGGGAGCCACCGACTTTTCCAAGGTCACGAGGGAGGCGCTTGGGCACCACTTGGAGGCGTGCTTCACGGCACGCTTCCCTCAGGAAGGCGTAAGGAAAGAAGGACCCAACCCTCAGGAGTTCATCACCAAGGCCGTTCAGGATGTGGAGGAGTCGAGAGTCATGCGCGGCAACCGCCGTCTGCCCGGCGTAGCTCCCCATCCAGGCGAGGATGGCGGGTTGCGAGTCTGCATCGACTACCCAGGGCTCAATCAAGTCGCTTCTCGGGAGTGCTTCTGGCCTTCGCGCGTGGGGCGTTAGCGGCCCGCCGCCGACAGCTTCGTCAGATGTCCTTCGGCTTGTCGAACGCTGCTGCAGCCCACCGCCCGGATGAGGAGCATTCGAAGCTCGGTGGCCAAAGCATCGCTGCCTCGAAGAGATGGAGATGGACCTCAGCGGGCGCTCGGACCTCCTGAGCCTCCCGAGGCTCGGAGTCCCGAGGGCTCGTGAGGATCGCTCCTTCACCCCGCATCATCGGCTATTTCGACACTCGCCCGCCAAGCATCGTGTGACTTTTAAGCTTGCTTAGCTGGAGCGCCCTCGTGGCTGCATCATTCCTGTGTCGCGTGGGTCCGCCCTCGCGGCATGTATCCGTTTTGCCTATTTCTTCTGCTTATCTTGTTGGGCGCGCCCCTCGGGCTGCATCATCCCCAAGCTGCTCAAGCCTGGCCCAGTGACGTTTGCTTTCTCTGCATCTACCTAAGTTGATTTGCTCCTTCATGATTTATCTGTTTGAGATAATCGCCTGCTCGATTGACACCTACCTTTGGAGCCGCTCGCTCTGGCACGGCGCTTGCGCATGGGTCCGTCCCTGCAACACCGACAAACCTGAGTGGTCGAGCTCTGGCCGCGGCAGCCCCGCATAGCGCTACCTCACCAGACCCTCAATGCCCCAATCACTCCCCCGGAGCAACCAATGGTTAGCTGGCGACCGTAATGGCAGACCTTGTTTTCCCTCATGATTGGTGTGCAAGATCCACTTCAGGAGTAGCGCGGGGGGCGTCGCGAGCTCTCTCTCCCTCTCTCCCGCATGATCCGCTCACACGTTAAAAGGGGGGCGCCTCAGCATCGCGACTCATGGGCTCTTACTGGCTCTCCAGCCCTCACCCCCTGGCCTTGACCCACGGCATCGCGACCTGTCATACCAGCGGCGGCTGAGCTCGCTCGAGGGCCGGGACCTGAGGACGTAGAGCATAAAGGAAAGTGCGGGGAGGAGGGGAGAAGCTCACGAAGGCCAGACCCAGCAACACCCCAGCTACCGGCACGCAGGCCCGGCACCACGCCGAAGGACTACTCCAAACCTATGAGATAAGTCGTGCGAAAGCTAAATCAACGCAACGCCAAACCCTCACCTATCGTAGCTCTGTCACGGCAACGTTGCCTGCCTTTCTCGCCCAGCGGAGGCTGCTTGAGCGCTAAAGGGGACCTCCTGAGCATCGCGACTCAGGGGCTCTTACTGGACCTTGGGCCGCTCACCTCCTGGCCTTGACCACGACATCGCGACCTGGCATACCAGCGATGGCTGAAGCCTGCCTGGGGACCGGGACCCGTTAGCATAGAGCACCAAGCCCTCGTGAGGAAAGAAAGGGGGAGCCGAGCCAGGACAGGACACACATCTAGCATCGATTCATAATAAGGATATACAGTTCACAAAAGACATGGCAGGCGCCTTACATACCCCCATGGGGTGTCGCTTCGATTCCTCGCAGGGAACAAAAGGTGCCAATTCTAAGGAGCGGACCACGCCGCGCCTCGCAGGAGACGCCATCATCAACATGGGCCATTAGGCGCCGCGCCAACCCCATCCAGATCGATGGCGCCGACGGCTGATGCAGCTGCTCGCTCCGAAGCGACGCGAGCTCGGGGATCGTGGTGACGTCGCTGCGTCTCCGAGTCGCATGAAGCTGGTGAGTCGCTGGACCCTCTGGCTCCTCCGATGCTGCCTGAGGAGCTGCTGGGGAGGCGGTTGGCCGGCCTGGCCCTTGCCACGCCGGTACACCGGCCGCTCTTCTCGGGGCAACACTCCAGTCGGTGGCCTTCCGCGTCGAAGACCTTGAAGAACATCAAGGAGGCGCCATCGTATTCAAGATGAATTACGAGGGCACCACTCGTCCGGCAGACCCGGGCGATCTCGCCCTAGCCCCGGGTCATGAAGACCCTGCCTGGAGCGACGACCGCAACCTCCGCTCCGGTTGCAAGGGTGCTGCAGCCAGCGTGCTGCAGCCAGAGCTCCATAGACCCACTCGGCGGCATCTCGAAGGTGAAGGAGGGAGGAAGGCGAATCCAAGATCGCGGAGGCATGGCGGCGTGAAGCACGAACTCACGGGAAGAACCCTCGGCGTGGACGCCAGGGGTGACGATGTGCACCGCCATGACTCGCCGGCGCCGTCGGCGTCGTCGGTGTTGCTCGGCATCTTCTCCTCCAGGGCCCTCGAGTCGGGTGTACAAGGGCAGCGGAAACCCAGGCGGCGGCCGCTCATACCAGGGCTGCGACGACCCTTGCCAGGCGACCACGTCGCGGCAGCCGGGGATAGGTCGTTTCTTCGGCGGAAGCGGGTCAGGACCCTCTCGGGGAGCCTTTCCCTTCTCTTCTGCGGAAAACCGGCCAATTGGCGCCATTGGCGTGAGGTGGAGCAAGGGCGAGGAAGAAGAAGAAGGAGAGGAGCAGGAAGAGATGGACTGCGGGGGCTCTCTCCCGTCCGTACTTATAGTCCGGAGGAGGCCAACCGTCGGCCACCACGATCTCAGGTAATCATGACCCATTTTTTTCATGCAAGTACTTGTCAAGTCGAGCGGTTGCCGAGGCAGCGTAGGGAAGAAGAGACGCCCACGTAAAATCGACCGCCATGCGGCGCCCAAGGCCGCAGGCTGATGGGGCCTGCGGCCCTCCGCACTTGCCCCTTCGCTTCTCCGCTAAGCCAAGTCTGAGCGTGCCTTGGGCCCGGGGCTTGTCGGCGTTGCGGGAAGCGGGGTCCCCACACTTGCACTGCTGCGCTGCGGGCGTGGCTCGGTGGTGGCCCATCTGGCCCATCTTCATCGGCACAAGACTCAATCCCTCGCGAGGACCAAGCCTCACGCAGGCGGACGACGAAGGCTTCCTCGAGGATGGCCTCGCTAAGCAGGCTCGCGAGGAGGCGGAGAGATCAAGGCGGAGGTACCTCGCGAGGTGCTCGTGATTTAAAGCCATGACGATCGAGACCGGTGGGCGCCCGGCCTCTGCAGTGTCCTTGTTTCCTCTTTGGTGCAAAGGAGGCAAGCACAGGCGTGGAGTCCGAGGCATCGGGCAAAGGTTGCCATATTAGTCCACGAGACCAAGACCAGCGGAGGCGGCAGGATGGAGGTCACCGTGGAGCCCAAGGCAGCGTCATAGCTGCTTTTGGCGCGAAGACCAACTTTAGTCGGGGATAACTTGTCTTTGGATGTTCCCCTTGAAATGGCCGTTGTTGGTGCCCTTCCGCTCAATATTTGGGAAGAGGACTAGGGCCTCTATAAATAGAGCTAGCCACCACCGTGAGAGGCGGAGGAGATAGAACCCTAGTCGAGGAAGAGAGGCGATCGAACTCACCCAAGCAGTTCATCACACCAGCTCAAGAACACCTCTCGCGAGGCTATTCTTCCCTGATCTGTTCATCATCAGCCTGAGGCAATCCACCACACCACACACCGGGGTAGGGTATTACACCTGGCAGTGGCCCGAACGAAGATAAATCTCGTGTCCCTTGTGTTGTTCATCGTTTCCAGCTTAGATCTCTCAAGGCGATCGGACATAGATCGGTAGGGGAGAGATCTTCGTGCGCACCTCAGAGTTCGAACCTTAAGGGTCTGCCGGAACCCAACATCCGACACCTGTTACCCTCGATCCTCAGACGCACAGTTCGGGACCCCCTACCCACGATCGGCCGGTGTCGAAGTAATGGGCCATGGGTAGGCTAATCTGAAGCCCAGAACCTTTCAAGACATCGGGGATGGCGCGCCCTCAAGACGCCAAGATGAAGAGCCGCCATATACCGAGGCGGTGGAGGATCAGCCGCTACCCATAAATGGCGAGTCACGGAGGCAAAGGCAAGACAACCGACTCCTATCGGCGGCTTCTAGAGATGCCGGCCCCAGGAGTCGGCCCGCCTACTAACGGCCGTGCCCTCATCAAGGGGATGGGGCGGGGAATGGCCTGGAAGTAGCCCCTTCCCCTTTTTTTCAGAGTAGGCGGGCCACAGCATGCACCATACCGGCGGAGATCTCCGCCCAGCGCAGCACTGTTGCCACGCCATCCCTGACATCACCACAAGTAGGCGGAGCCCTGCTCCTACGACGGCCAGTCGGTACGGCCCAAGAACGACGGCCTCACTAATCAGCGAGAGCCCGAAAGACGGCGACAGTCCCACCAGTCGGACCCGAGGGAGGTCGGCCCCTAGGAGTCGGCCCGCCCCTTCCTCGGGACCCACACGTCATTAACCAGACGAGACACGGAGTGGCTCGATGTCGCCTGGCCAAAGCGGCGGAGCTGTAGCCACGACCTCGACTCAAGCCAGCGTCATTAGAGACACGGCAATGTTGATCGATCGGCCGGCAGACCAGCGGCCGCGGGAGCGTCTGTCGGCTCCGCACAGCACTTGACGGTGGGGCCCATCGGTGGGCGGCCCCGCCTGTGCCGAGAAGTCGGAGGCGGAGGCAGCGACAGCAGGTCCTACACCTGCAAGATTACCAATGTACCCCTAGGGGTAGGCCTATAAACCCCCCCAGGCACCAATGCAAAGGGTTCCCAACCTGCTAGAACTAGACCAGCCCCTAGAGGAAGGAGAGAGCTAGCCTTGCCTTCTCCTACCTCCAGCATACAGCTCAAGGAGCACCTTTGTACTCACTTGTGCCTTAGTGATCATCATGGAGACCCCGCAGAGCGGGACTAGGGGTATTATCTCCTAGGAGAGTTCGAACTTTGGTAAAGTACGCTGGCGTTGTTCACGCCATCCCGCTTCCGGGCACCGGCAACGTTCTACTCGCTCCCACCATGATAAGCCATCCATTGGCATATGTCGCACCCAACCCCCGACATTTGGAGCCCACCGTGGGGCGAGGTGCACCGCCGTCCGGAGACCTGTTCTGGACGGGAACCCTTTTCCTCCCTAGCACGCGCAGCCAGCCCGGCACGCCAGACGGAGTCTGCGCCGACGCGCTGCATGGCGCGAAGTCGCCTGTGCGCCGCTTGCTCCTCACCGATCTCATTGGTGAGGTTCGCCTCTCCGACGAGCCCGCGTCTGACGCGGAGGCACGACGGCCCGAGAGCCACCTCGCGGGCCTCCTCGATCAACTCTCCGTCACCGTGAGCCACCGTGGACACGAGTCTCAGAGGCTCCAGCGACCCGATCTTGGTCGACTCCGACGCCTTGCCGCGCGTTCCCCACCAACATGGTGGTCTACGACGAGCCGCTCCCTCGCGCGGAGAGCGGCGGAAGCTCCGTCATGGAGGTGCTTGTCATCGGAAACGACGAGCACTCCGGCGGGGGTGCTCGCGACCCGCTCAACGCGGCACTGCAAGACCTGACGGCATCCATTCCAGAAGACGCCAACGCCGAGATGCTGGAAGCACGCCGCATCCAACTCGTCGAGGGCACCAAGAGGCTAGCCAGCATGAGACACCTGTCGTAAGCCTATCAGCGCGAGATGGACCGCACTATGGGCGGCACGCCGGCTCCAGCTGGGTCCAGCCGCATTGGCTCGGTCCAGCAGCACGGCGTGGCCATCGCCAACCTGTTCGGGGAAAATCGCCATGTCTATGCCACGCCTGCGGAAAACATCCGAGCTGCCCAGGCGGCAGTAGAAGAGCTGGACAAATTCGAGAGCGAAGAACGTCGCCAGATGGTAGAGCGTGTCCAGCGGCTCCTCGACACGGCTGCCGAGCAGCACGAGGCCGACTGCCGCACTGAGGCGTCACACCGGCAAAACGACGATCTGCCTCCTCGCCAAGATCAAGGTGCGACATCTCGGACACCGACTGGTGGCGTCCGCGGAAGAAGAGACAAGGAGTCGGCTGCCAGCCGCAGTCGGACTCGCATCACCATAGAGCGCGACCAAGACGGTCGCCCAAGAGCTGTGGAACGACGGGATGACTGTCCGCCTCCTCCCCCTCGCAGGGAAAGGCGCGTCTCCCCGCCGCCAGTTGATCACCCGACACTCGGCGACCGCCTTGGCCGCCGAGAGGGAGTCGGAGAGAATGATGCCCGCCACCGGATCGACCATCTCCATCGGTCCCTGGCGCTAGAAGAGGAAGATGAGTTGGGTCCGCCGTGTTTCGGCCCCCGCATCAGACGAGCCCTTCCCCAAAGGGTTCACGCTCCCAAGAGACACGCCCAAATACACCGGCTCCGTGAAGCCGGAGGACTGGCTGGTCGACTACTCCACGGCCGTCAGCATAGCAAATGGCAACAAGCGCGTTGTTGTGAAGTACGTTCCGCTCATGCCCCAGGGCACAGCCCAGACGTGGCTAAACAGTGTGAAACCCCGCAGCATCGACAGCTAGGTTGACTTCACCGAAGCCTTCATCCGCAACTTCACCAGCACGTATAAGCGACCGCCCAAGCCCCGCCAGCTCTCCTTATGCGTGCAAGGCCCCATCGAGTCGACTCGCAACTACCTCACGCGCTGGGCCAAGCTCCGCAACTCTTGCGAAGGCGTGCACGAGGTGCAGGCCATCGAGTACTTCACCACCTGGTGTCGAGAGGGCACCCTCCTCAAGCACCGACTCCTCTGCGACGAGCCGGCGACCCTCAACGAGCTGCTGATCATAGCGGATAACACGCCTGACCGACTCCTCCATGAAGGTGGAGATCAAAGTAGATGCGTCTGGCAAAGTGGCCCCTCAAGCTCCCCGAACCCCGGCTGGTGACACCAGTCTGCGCCAACAACCAAGCGACGACAAGCGCATGGCCACACAGCCGGCTTCCGCAAACCGGCAGGTGGCGACAGTCGAAGACCAGCAGCCGGAAGGGCAGCCTCCATCCGGCGGCCGGGGCAAGCCCGATTGGCTGCCAGCTTTCATACATCTGAGCAGACTTTGGATGCACTTGCAAATTCCATAGTGGTGCGGTTGCCCAACCACACCACCCGGAAGTGCCATTGGCTCGCCACGATCGCCAAGGGAGATGGCCTCTTGCCTCCACAGCCTGCTGGGCAGCCGCCTCCTCCTCCGCCCCAGCAGCCGGCGGTCAGACCAGTCGGAGCCATACAAGACGAGTATCCAGAAGAGCATGGAGCTTATGTCGTGTTCACCAGCGTGGCCGATGACCGATGCAGCAGGCGGCTGCAGCAACAAGAAGTGAACGCGGTAGCATCAGAGACCCCAGAGTTCATGCATTGGTCCGAGAAGCCCATCAGCTGGAGCAGAGCCGACCACCCGGAGGTGATGCCCAACCCCGGCTCCTATGCCCTGGTTTTGGATGCCACCTTTGCCACAAATTGGCGAGCTGCTTGCTTCTCCCGAGTTCTGATAGATGGCGGCAGCAGCATCAACATCCTGTACAAACATACCATGGAGAAGTTAGGAATCAAACAAAGGCAGCTTCAGCCCAGCCGGACTGTATTCCATGGCATAGTTCCTGGCCTTTCCTTCTCACCAATCGGCAAGATCCAGATAGACGTCCTCTTTGGAGACAAGAATCACTTCCGCCGAGAGCCAGTCTGGTTTGAGGGGGTGGACCTTGAGAGCCCATACCACGCCCTACTTGGCCGGCCTGCTCTGGCCAAGTTCATGGCGGTCCACCACTATGCCTACCTCAAGATGAAGATGCCGAGTTCCAAGGGAATTCTGACCATAGCCGGCGACTACAAGAAGTCATCCGCCTGTGCAGCTGAGAGCAGTCGGTTGGCCGAGTCCCTCATGATCGCGGCTGAGAAGCGGCTCCTCGACCGGGTTGTGGCGATGGCGGCAAGCGGTCGGAGATGTCGCCCGATCCCAAGGAGTCGGGCGAGGGCTCGCTCAAACCGCCAAAGAAACAAAGAAGATACCCTTGGACCCGGAGCACCGGAGAGCGGCTGTCAGAGGTGCAAACCTCGACAGCAAATAGGAAGGCGAGCCTGTCGATTTCCTCCGAGAGAATCGGGACATCTTTGCATGGTCCCCCAAAGACATGCCGGGTGTTCCGACGGATTTCGCTGAGCACAAGTTACACGTCCGGTCAGATGCCAAGCCGGTCAGGCAGCCCTTGCACCGCCTGTCAGAAGAGAAGAGAAGAGTCGTTGGAGAAGAGAAGCCCGGCTGCTAGCAGCCGTCTTCATTATGGAGGTGTTCTTTCCAGAGTGTCTGGCCAACCCAGTCCTTGTGCTGAAGAAAAACAAGCAGTGGCGTATGTGTATTGATTACACCAGCCTCAACAAAGCATGCCCCAAGGACCCGTTCTCTTTGCCGAGAATCGACCAGGTGATAGACTCCACAGCCGGTTGCGAGTTGTTGAGTTTCTTGGATGCATATTCAGGATATCACAAGATCAAAATGAACCCGGCCGACGACTGAAGACCGCCTTCATCACACCATTTGGAGCCTTCTGCTACTTGACCATGGCGTTCGGCTTGAGGAATGCCGGCTCCACATTTCAACGTTGCATGCAGAAGTGCCTCCTCAAGCAACTCGGCGGTAAATACACCCACGCTTACGCGGGACGGCGTCGCAGGAAGGCGGATAAGCGTGGAACGCTGCTAGAAGACCTCAAGGAGACCTTTGAGAACCTACCCGGTTTCAAATCAAGCTCAACCCAGAGAAATGCGTCTTCGGAGTACTAGCCGGCCAGCTTCTTGGATTCCTGGTCTCAGAACACGGCATAGAGTGCAACCCTGTGAAGATCAAGGCCATCGAGAGGATGGAAGTACCCACCCGACTGCTGGACGTGCAGAAGTTCACTGGCTGTTTGGCGTCCATCAGCCGTTTAATCAGTCGGCTAGGAGAGAAGGCTCTTCCCCTGTATCGGCTCATGAAGAAAACCACTTTTTTTGAGTGGAACGACAAGGCGAATGAAGCTTTTCTCCAGCTCAAAAAGATGTTGACTACTCCACCTGTCCTGGCGGCTCCGACTCCTAAGGAGCCAATGCTCCTCTACATCGCCGCCACCAGCCGAGTGGTCGGCACAGTCATCGTGGTAGAGCACAGGGAGGAAGGCAAGGCACTACCAGTCCAGAGACCGGTGTATTATTTGAGTGAAGTGTTGTCGGCCTCCAAGCAAAACTACCCCCACTACCAGAAGATGTGCTACGGCGTGCACTTTGCCGCCAAGAAATTGAAGCCGTATTTTCAAGAGCACCCAATCGCTGTGGTCTGCACAGCTCCATTGGCCGAGATCATTGGAAGCCGAGATGCTTCGGGCCGAGTGGCCAAATGGGCCATAGATTTGGCCCCACACCATCTACTACCAGCCTCGAACCACCATCAAGTCTGGCAACGGCCGACTTCCTCGCCGGCCGAGGCGAGACCAAGTACCTACCGCCAGCGCCCGACTCCACCCATTGGTGGATGCATTTTGATGGATCCAAGATGCGCACCGGTTTGGGAGCTGGCATCGTCCTCACCTCTCCCAAAGGCGACAAGCTCAGATATGTGCTACAAATCCACTTTGCCACCTCCAACAACGTCGCCGAATATGAGGCACTCATTCACGGGCTCCGGCTTGCCAAAGAGCTCGGCATTCGCCGGATTCTGTGCTATGGTGACTCTGACTTGGTGGTCGGCGATCGTCGAGCAAGCGGGGCGCCAAAGATGCAAACATGGCAAGCTACCGCTTCCTCGTCATGACAACTTCGATGGATATTTTGAAGGGTCGCGAGTTTCTCCATGTGCCAAGAAATGAGAATGAGCAAGAAGATGCATTAGCACGAATCGGCTCCACCGTCAAAGCAATACCGACCGGCGTCGCCTAGCGCCTCCTCAACCCGTCAGCCTGCCATCGCCGAATCAGATTCTATCTTCGTGCGGCTCCTCTGAAGCGATCGGATCAACTTGAGAGCTCAGAGCGGCACAAGAATTCTGGTAGGTGGCACGGGACCGCGGCGACCGCACCGGCAGGGGACTTGAAACCGGCCCAGTGACTGCAGCAACCAGCCCGGAGATTTCAGAGCCCGGCCCGGGGTCTGCACAAATCGGCCCGGGGACTCCATCAACTCAGCAAGCGGCAGCGGCAGCTCACTCCAACCCGCCTCCTCCCAGCCCAACCACCCTCGTCCAAGTTGCAGTCCTGGCAGTCGCAGAAATCACAGCACCTTCATAGGCCCAGCCCATCCTCAATTTCTGGTGAACAAGAGCTGCGTGATGAGATCTCGACCCGGCAAATTACAGCGCCGGGGCAACCTTACACCATAGTCAGCGAGAGAGCTTGTGGTAGCGGCATCACTGGTATCTATCATTGCTGCGTGGAAAGCGAACAAGGCCAGCGATTCTCAAAGACATCCATCAAAGGCGAGTGTAGCCTGCAGCGGCTTCAAAGAGCACTTGTCGCCAAAGCCTTCCGCCATGGTTTTTTCCGGCCATTGCTCTAGAAGGCGCAAAAGACTTAGTCCAAAAATGCAAAGGTGCGGAAGTTCCGTTCCAAGCCACATCAGCAGCACGCGAAGACTATCCCATTGCCCTGGCCTTTGCTGTTTGGGGCTTGGACATGGTGGGACCATTCAAGGCGGCGCAGTGACGCATGACTCACCTGCTTGTCGCGATGGACAAGTTCACCAAGTGGATAGAAGCAAAACCAATCAAGAAGCTGAATATAAACATTGCTGTGACTTTCATCTCCGACATCACAATCGATGCGGCATACCACACACATCATCACCGACAATGGCACAAACTTTGCCAAAGGCGCCTTTGGCCGTTTACGTGACGCAGAGCATCCGTGGACTTAGCATCCATTGCCCATCCAGCGATCAAGCGGCGGTGGAGGCGAACAAACGGCATCATCTTGTCGGCATCAAGCCTCAATGCGGTCGAGCCTCGGGCGTTCGACCCATTGCTAGCTCGACGAGCTGCCCGCCATCCTCTGAAGCCTCGCACAACTCGAACAATTCAACGCGGCTTCACGCCTTTCTAACTCTTCCATGGTGCGGCCGTCATCCCAGCGGACATAGAATTCGACTCCCCTCGAGTCACCACGACACAAGAAGAGGAGGCGGAAGAAGCACGTCAAGGCGGGCGGCATCTGCTTTGGAAGAGGTTGGTACTCGGCACTCAGCCGGTCCAAAGATCTACCGAAGAGAGCTCGCGACGATACTACAACCGGAAGATCAAGCCAAGATCTTTCCAAGAAGGAGACCTTGTGCTCGGCTGATCCAAATGAACAACCGGGCCAGCACAAGCTCTCAGCTACTTTGGGAAGGCCCCTTCATCATCGAAAAGTGTTGGGCAACGACTCCTACTACCGATCGACGCTTGAAGCCTCGAGTCGAAAGAAGAGGATGACTCGGCAAGGAGACAGAGCGGCCATGGAATGCAAATCCTCCGAAGATTTTACAGTTGATGCAAGATGTACCACGCTACCCTTTGTATTAAAGTACGAAGACTCCGGGTCCCCCGAGAAGATCTCGGGGACTGCCCTCTTTTATCTATATGATAAGAATTATGCCTATGAGTATGTCATTTTTTGTTATGCCGCCTGGCACCGGGCTCGACTAGTTTGCCCAGGGACTTGCCGCCTTGAACTATGAAATGCTTCCTGCAGCCGGACAAGTAAAGTGTGGCACTTAAGCCGTCTCCTGCCAGAAGCCGCAGCTCGCAGAGCGACTGTCTGGTGGGCAGGAGCAAGGTAGGAAGGGTGCCCACATGAAAAATGGCTAAGGACACAAAGCATGTGCATAGTTTAAGCCGGCTTCCCGCCTTTTTACGGCCGACTGTTGAGCAGCTGGCCCGCCGTTTTCTACTCAACTTGCTAAAGAACTCTAAACGGCTAAGTACTTGCCTTCCCAAAAGTAGCTAAGTAGTTGACCCAACAACAGTCTGCAGAGCGGCTGTTTGGCTGGCAAGACCGCAACCAAGGGAAGGCGGCAAAGGAAAAAGCCAAAGAGCAGTAAGAAAGAAAAGATAGAACTCGGAAAAATATTTACATAGCAAAGGCCCTTGGCCGATCTTCAACAAAAGTTCAAGATACACCCCGCAGGTGGAATTGTGCAAAATTAACAAGTTCGTCGAGACTGATAGACAGGTGAAGTAAAAGATAAAATGGCGGCCTAGGAAGCGCAAGGGTCTGAGGATCGGAGGAGTTTGGGGCCAGGCCGAGCGCCGGCCGGTCGGTTCTCGCTGGTCACCTCCAGCAGCAGCCGGTTTGCGGGCGTGGCTCAATCGGAGGCGCTGGTCGAGCTGAGGCTGGCCGTCCGCCCGACCTCTCTGGCGCCTCTTCGCCCCTCCTCCACCTCACCTTCTTCCTCGCCGGAGTCGATCACCTCCGCCGAGTCCTCGCCGCCTTCCGTGTTCAGCCCAACCATTCCGGCGCGCCGCACTCCATTCTCAGCCCGCCCGGACGAAGATGCTGTGTTTGCATCGGGCGATTGACGCCACACGCTTAACGAGATCGCCTTCCACGATCGCTAACTCCTCCGAAGCTTCCGTAATGGAACGGGCTAGCTGGGCTAGACTTAGCCCAGGTACCACGCTTGATGAACTCCAGGCCGGCGCGCTCTGGCCCGCCAAGAGCCCTTCCAGCCTCAAGACGGCCGTCATACCTCCAGCCAATCGCGTAATCCGACCGAGGAGGCAGCGCGGCATGTCCGCCATTGTGGCGGCGATCACTGGGCGCCGACATCAAGTCGGGCGAATATCCGTGAGCGGCCAAGACGGCCTCGATGCTCGTGGATCTGCTCGCTAAGGGTTCGGGTGTATCGGCGACATCTTTGCGCCGTCTCGCCTCCGCCTTCTTCGCGATCAGCTTCTGCGCGGTCTGGCAAGGCCCGAGTGGTGTGGAAGAAGTCTGCCAAGATGTAGCTTAAGAACAAAATTAAAGACTAGAAGCCGGGCTCGACCAACAAAGCCGCAGCCAAAGAAGGAAAATGAGGGAGGCTCACCATCGACTATATCCTCGATCTCTTGGAAGCCGGAAGTCAGCACGCCTCCCTTGTCCCAGAGGAGCGCTCGTCACGAACTCAGCAAGAAGGCCGGGTCTCTTGTCTTCCGCCTCCTTCCGGGCCTTCTTGAGGAGCTCTTTCGTTTCGCCAGTGTGTGACCAGCCGGTCGCTTTTCAGCAGCAGCTGCGCCCTCCTCCTTAGCGCAAATGCAGTGTGTTGGCTTCTGGCCAGCTGCTGCTGCAAGGTGGCGCTATTCTCATGAACAAAGAAGAAAACAAGGTGTTAGTTGCCAACAAAGAAGAATAAGCCTGGGAGATCCAGCCTAACAAGCCAAAGCCGGCCCAATCTCGGGGACTACAGCCTGAGGCGCCAAGGCCTACCGCCAAAAAAAGGAGTCATCAAGTAAAGAAGAATAGGGCTGGAGATCCGCCCAACTGCTCAGCAATGTCTGAATCTCCGGACTACAGCTCGCAGGCGCCAAATAGCTACCAAGACATAGAAAGAATATGACTTACTCTGGCTTTCCGACAAGTCGACGGTCCGCTGAGCCAGCTCCTGGACGTTGGAGTTGAAGGCGGCCACGCAAAGATTGTGGTAATCCTGTCACAAAAATCCCAGATAAACGTTAGTACTTGCAACTCGCCGATTAGAGTTCCATGCCATCGCCGCAGCCGCCCGAACTCGGGACTACACTATGGTATGGCGCCGCCACCACCAAGAAGCACAAGAAACCAAATCAAATAAAGGAGGAAACGTACCCGGATGGCCTCTCGCGATGCCAGATACGCCTTGTTGCAGTTCTTGATGGCATCACCCTCGGCTCGGATTTTGGTTTGGACGTGCCGAAGCGCCCGATTCAACGGGCTCCGTCCGCCCCCGCACCCATCCATGGGGCAAGGCGCCGCCGCCTCGGTGTCCGGATCGAGGAGCTCGCGCGCGCCAGCCTCAGCCGGGCGTGGCGCAAGCCGCCTTGTAAGTCGGCGCATGCGCCTGTGTGCCGACCTCGAGAATCAGGCCCGTCGCCACCTCGTTTTGGCTTATTCAGACACAGCGGGTCCGCCGGCTGCCCGCCTTGCGCGCTCCCGGACGGCGGCAGTGGCGGCACGATCACGTCCGACATGGTGGTGTCTCCGCCGTCGCTCTCCATGACCGGGTTCTCGTCGCCGGCCTCCCCAGTCTGCGCCACGAACTCCGGAGGTGGCGGCGCGGAGTTGGGAGTGATGAAAACCGCCGACTGGCGGTGCGCGGCTTCTTTAGCCTGCTTCTTCGCCGCGTCGGCGGCCTCGGCCTCCGCCAGTTTCTTCAGGGCGGCGGCCTCCGCCTTCTCTAGGCGGGCGGCTTCACTCTTCACGCACTTCGTGCGTTCAGCCTCGCCTCCCGGAGGTGGCGGTTGGTCGATCCGCCGAGTGGTGGCGGAAGTCTCCGCCGACCCCACGATGGAGGCGGCAGCCACCTTCTCAAGAGAGAGAGGAGCCCTGGACCAAGGGAAACAAAGCAAAGGAACTCAGACAAGATCAACAAAGAAAAATGAAGGTTCGTGATAAAAGCCGAACTTACGCGGAGACCAGCTGCGGCTTCTTCACCTCCCTGCAGAAGCGGTTAGCCTTCGCAGCCGCTTCGCCCCGCTTGGTCACCACGGCCGAGCCCTTGGGTTTCTTGGGCCGACTGCCGAACAAGCTCGACGCGGCTCTGCGTTTCTTCGTGCCGCCTTGGGCATCCGGTGCGGCAGAAGAGCTCGCGCCCAGCTGGCCGGCTCCTGGCTGGTGGCGCGGGGTGACTTCCCATGCGTCGTCGTCAGGCCAGTCCTCAAGGCTGGCTCCGAGACTTGAGCCGCCTGCTTCGCCGCCTCCTCCCTCAGCGTCGTCCTCCAAGGCCGCCGCCCCCAAGTCGGGGTCGTCGACGTTGCTCTCCACCCGGTCGGGGAGGAATTCGCGCTCCGGCCCCGCGGCACCGGCTGCTGGCTGGAGGAGGGGGCTCTGTTCAAAGGCCGATTGGTCAGGCTGAACAAGACGGACTCGGTAACAAAGAGACAGAGAAAAAAGAAAAGACAACGTACCATGGGTGTTGGGGATATAACTATTTGTGTAAGCCACCCAGGAGGGGCCGGGTTACACAAAGAAGACTCGCCAGATCGAGCCTGTAATCAATATGAAGATGGCGGTTCAATAAAGGGCTTAAGGCCCCAAAGTGACTTAAGGCCCGTTGTAGTAAACCGCCATAATGGCATGACTTGTATCATAAGGTAGATTTAACTAGTCACCGAGCGGACCTCTTATGAGCCGGCCGACTCGTAAGCCGCAGGGCGCCAACCCGTATATATAGGGGCTACCACGGGCGGCTTAGGGCAAGAAACAACTGATCGAGAGCCGGGCATAGCGTATCTCGCTCCCTGGTCATCGAAACATCAAGCAATACCAACCCAACTAGACATCGGCTTCCCTTCACCGCAAGGGGCCGAACTAGTATAAAACCTCTTGTGTCCTTTGTCCCGATTAACCCCTTTAAGCTTCCTAGTTGCGATGGCTCCACGACTAAGTCCTTGCAAGAGGACATCTGCCGTGACAATTCCACGACAGTTGGCGCCACCGTGGGGCCAGCGACGGTGGATTTTGAGTTCTTGAAGGGCAGCTTCAAGGGCTCAAGGGATAGGCAAGGGGCGGATGACCAAGAGTCGTCGCGGCAAGATCTACATCGACAACGAAGGCTGGGGCCCCGACGCCGACTCAATTGAGTACGGGTACCGGGTCCCCTTTGGCGGAATCCACGTCTTCATCGGCCGGATCGGTGAGCCGGGCCCTGAGCCGGACAACTGCACCGACCTCGTCGAGACTGCTCGGCGTGCGAGACCTGCCCGAGCTCAACCTCTTGTGAAGCGTGCCTTCGTGGGTTGCTCCACGGGGAGGAGTTTCCTGAATGATTTAAAGATGGTAGTGAGACGGCCGTCCCCTCGGATGATGATTCGTCCGCCGGTTCAATAGATTCTTTATATCAAGTCCAAGAGGGCATGCTTGGGGGCTGCTCTGACGGCTCTAGCACTCTGGACTTCTATGAGCCGCCAAGCTGGGCAGGAGTCTTCATGGCTGGTACTCAACCTGGTCAAAATTCAACGGCTGCAACAGCAATAACGTCCGGGTCAGGAGCAGCCAGGGCAGGAGGCCCTGTGCGCCCGCCGGCTCAGGTGCTGATAGATCTTATGGATAAACTGACGGCCCTGTTAACCGCCACGGTTATTCCTGCAAATCAAGATGAGAATAACGCGGAGGTGGCGAGGGTGCATGAGGAGATAGCCCGGGCCAAGGAGGCCTTTGCAGCTGAGGACACCAGGTTAGCTACAGATCAAGCAGCTTTGGACGCGCGGGCGCAGCAACTCCAGTCAGAGGCTTTCCAGCTTAATATGAGCCTGAACGCATCCAATGAGGTGGTGAGGAGGAGACATCAGAAAACCCAATCCCGGTTGCCTCCGGTTTATGACCCTCGGAACCTTTTCGCGACACCGGTGCCGCCCTAGCAACCCGCTCGAGCAAATCAGTTCACACCACCGCGCGAGGGGGGGCGGTCACCAAGAGATGGCACTCAAGATGGGAGTATGTCCCGCCTGTTATGTACCAATACCACCGGGTCACTTCTCCAACCCCATGGAGAACTTGATAGCAGCATCGGCGCTGCTTACGGCTCTCCCAAAGGGGCGGTGACGATCCGAAAGGGTGGAGACCCGGAGGATCAGAGATCTTATTCAGACGGCCCTGGCGCAACAAGAGACCTATTCTTACAGCCGGGACAGGATTCATTCCACTCCTCCGCCTTGGCTAGCACCGCCACGCCAAAACCGGAGTCCGAGTTACAGCCGGCACATGGAGTCAGAAGCTTTGTCAAGCAATGCCCAGCGTCATAACCAGCCGGGTGGCTATAACCCGGTGCAAGACCGAATACGTCAGAGGACGAGAGGGCGGCTCAGCTAGCGGCTCAAGAAAGCATATCAAGATCTCCTGAGTATCCGAGCGACTTCGTTGGAGGAGTGGCTACCGTAACCGGCGGTGTTCCTTGTTTGGTGCCGGCTTTCACGGGATGTACGCCTACCCAAGGACTTCAAGGGACCTCGAAAGGTGCCGAATTATACGGCCGACTTACAGCCTGGAGCATGGATTGAAAGTTACGAGATGGCCATGGAGCTACTGGAGGTCAGCGACACAGCAATGGCCAAGTACTTCACCATGATGTTAGACGGAACAGCCCTGTCTTGGTTAAAGGGTTTGCCACCCAATTCCATTAGCTCATGGGCAGAGCTAAAGGCCCGGTTTATCCAGAACTTCAAGGACACTTGCAAGCGCCTATGTCAATTGTGGACTTGACCAATTGTAAGCAGGAGGAGGGTGAATCCACAACTCATTGGAGTGCGCCGGTCAAAAAAATAATACATTCGGCTCGATAAGATGGATGCGGTTTGCAGTCCTCATGTTGGAGAAGAATTGCCGCTTTGAGTCACCGAGGCGAAACGGGGCCTTAAGCGTGATTGCAACGATATGGCATGCGCTGATGGCGGCTTTAGTCAACACGCCAATTCGATAGTACCAAGGATCCCGCGTCTGATGAGGAAAAGACAGGGAAGGGAAAGAAGAACGGCAATGGAAAGGGTCAGCAGCATAACCCGGCGAATCAAGGAGGCAACAAGTGTAAGGCGGAGGGTAAACCGGAGTTTGTGGCCAATGCCAGTGCGCAGGGTAACAATCAGAGACGTAAGGGAAAACTACCCCCTCGATCTGGCGGGTCAGGTCCATCTCTTGAGCAGCTTCTCAATGACCCTTGTCCGAGACACGGTACTCGGGAACGACCCGCCACCCACTTATGGAAAGATTGCGCGATCTTGAAGGCTTTCAAGAATTCCAACATGTTTGATGGCAAGCATGGATCGGGCGGCGATTCAGGGGCCGGCGGTTTTCATGGCCCGGGCGGCAGTTCAAGTTCCGGCTTTCAGGGAAGTCAAGGCGGCTACAATCAACAAAGAAATTGCTCAAGGAGGACAGCAAAGAATAAAGAATCAAGTTATCGAGCCACCCAAAGCAACTGAATGGTGGGCAGTACCATGTGTTTACCACTAATTTGTGCAAACGTGACCAGAAGGTTCATAAGAGGGCCGTAAATTCTGTTGAGCCGGTGGTTCCCCGTTATTTGAGGTGGTCAGAGCAGCCCATTATATGGAGCAGGGAAGATCACCCCCTCCGGGTGGATAATCCGGGTCAGTTGGCCTTGGTGGTCGCACCTCAGGTTGGTGGATATAAATTCACTAAGGTACTCATGGACGGAGGAAGTAGCATCAATATTCTCTATTATGAGACCTTTCATCGCATGGGGTTGACTGATAAGGACTTGAGGACGTCCAACACTGTCTTTCATGGAGTGGTGCCTGGTAAGTCGGCGTACCCAGCTGGCAAGATTGAGCCGGAAGTGGCCTTTGGAGATGAATATGATTCCAGAGCTGAGAAATTGACGTTTGAGGTGGTCAAAATCAGGAGCCCGTATCATGCTCTGTTTGGACGGCCGGCTTATGCCAAGTTCATGGCACGACCGTGTTATGTTTATCTACAACTCAAGATGTCGGGTCACAAGGGCACCATCACTGTGCATGGGAGTCGAAAGGTAGCCTTGGAATGTGAGGAAGGCGATGCGGCTTATGCTGAGTCTGTTTGTGCAGCAGAGGAGCTTAAATTTTATCAGAATAATGTTGAGCCGGCAGATATGACCTCTTTAAAGAAGCCGACTACAGAGCATGACCCGACATTGAAATTTAAATCGGCCGCTGAAACAAAGCTTGTTGACTTCACTCCAGGCGACTCTTCCAAGCAGTTCAGCATCAGTGCCAACAAGGACCAGGAGAAGACGGCTTTCATCACTCTGTTTGGAGCCTTCTGTTATGTATCTATGCCATTTGGGCTCAAGAGTGCCCAGGCGACTTATCAAAGATGTGTACAAAATTGTCTCCACAGTCAAATTGGGCGCAATGTTCACGCTTATGTGGATGACATCATGGTGAAGTCCAGGGAGAAGGAAACCTTGATATCTGATTTAAAGGAGACCTTTGATAATCTCCGGGTTTATAAGATGATGCTTAACCCGGACAAGTGTGTGTTTGGTGTACCTGCAGGCAAGCTTCTGGGTTTCCTAGTCTCAAACAGAGGCATTGAAGCTAACCCGGAGAAGATCAAGGCGATCACCTCCTTGGCCAAACCGGCGTGCATCAACGATGTCCAACGACTGGCGGGTCGTGTTGCCGCTCTAAGCCGATTCATAAGCCGGTTAGGCGAGAAGGCCCTGCCACTATATCAGATGATGAAGAAAATGGATGCTTTCGTCTGGAGTGATGTTGCTGATGCTGCCTTTGAGGATTTAAAGAGACAGTTGTCTGAGTTGCCGGTCCTTGCGGCTCCCATTGATAGAGAGCCATTGCTGTTATATGTGGCTGCTAACGCCTGAGCCGTCAGTGTGGCCATTGTGGTGGAGCGCAAGGAGGCTGGCAAGGAGCATCCGGTTCAACGGCCGGTTTACTACATCAATGAGGTGCTCATTGAGTCCAAGCAAAGGTATCCACATTGGCAGAAACTTGTTTATGGAGTGTTTATGGCAAGCCGGAAGCTGAAGCAGTACTTCCAGGGTCATCCTATAACTGTGGTAAGTTCTGCCCCCTTGGGAGACATCATCCAGAATAGGGAAGCCACATGGCGAGTTGCCAAGTGGGCCATTGAGCTTGGGCCTCATGGTTTGAAGTACAGGCCACGTACAGCTATTAAGTCTCAAGCCTTGGTGGACTTTATCAATGATTGGACGGAATTACACGACCGAGGAGAAGCGGATAACACATCTTGGACTATTCACTTTGATGGATCCAGTTTGGAAGGCTCGGGGTGGAGTCGTTTAACTTCCCCGTGGTGAAAAATTTTGTTATGTGCTCCGGCTTATGTTTCCCTGTACTAACAATGCAGCTGAGTACAAGGCTTTACTCCATGGTCTCCGGATGGCTAAAGAGATGAATTTGAGCCGGGTAAGGTGCTTAGGCGACTCATACCTCGTCGCTCAACAGGTGTCAGGCACGTGGGATTCAAGGATCCCCGATGGCAGCTTATCATCGTGAAGTTGATGCGGTAGCTGGACACTTCAAAGGTTATCAAGTGGAGCACATTGATCGGAGGAAGAATGAGGCGGTGGTGCTTTAAGCGGTGGGGTCTCGGCGTAAGCGGTGCCGCCTAACACCTTTCTCGGCGTTTTGCATAATCATACATCAAGGTACCTCAGAGGAAGAATTAGCGATGCTGCACCGGAGGCACGATTGGTGGCAGCCCTTCCGTCATCCGGATGGGCGAGTGCCATATTTGGCCTACATGACCCGGGGAGAGTTGCCTGAGGATGAGACCTTGGCAAGACAAATCTTCAGGCGGTCCAAGTCTATGACGATTGTTCATGGCGAGTTACATCACCGCAGTGTCGCTGGGGCGTTTCAACGTTGTGTGTTGCCTGCGGAGGGTCAGGAGATACTTCATGAGATCCATGAAGGAGATTGTGGTCATCATGCCGGCTCAAAATCTCTGGTGGCCAAGGCTTTCCGTCATGGTTTCTATTGGCTGACGGCTCATGCTGATGCGGAGGATCTAGTCAGCAGATGTGATGGATATCAAAAATTCTCACGACGAGCTCATGTGCCGGCTCAAAAATTGAGGATGATTCCAATTACTTGTCCGTTTGCAGTCTGGGGGCTTGACATGGTTGGACCTTTGAAAAGGTCTAAGTATAAGAAGACACACCTTTTGGTGACAGTGGATAAATTCATCAAGTGGGTTGAGGCAGAGCCGGTTAGTAAGTGTGATGCAGCCACGGCGGTTCAGTTCATGAAAAAGGTGATTTTTCGTTTTGGCTTTCCACACAGCATCATAACTGATAATGGTACTAATCTCTCCAAGGGTGCCATGGAAGAGTTCTGTCAACGAGAACATATCCGGCTTGATGTTTCGGCTGTTGCTCATCCTCAATCTAATGGTCAAGCAGAGAGAGCTAATCAAGAGATCTTGAAAGGTATCAAACCCCGGGTTTTGGTCCCCTTACAGCGAACTCCGGGTTGTTGGGTGGAGGAACTACCCTCTGTGCTATGGAGTATCAACACAACGCCTAACAGATCTACAGGTTATACACCTTTCTTCATGGTGTACGGAGCAGAGGCAGTTCTGCCAAGTGACATCCGGCATGACTCACCCCGAGTGGCGGCTTACGTTTAGGCTGATAATGAAAAGGCTCGTCAGGATGCACTTGACTTATTGCATGAGGAGCGAGACTTGACAATAGCCCGCTCGGCGATTTACCAGCAAGACCTGCGACGCTATCACAGCCGCCGGGTTAAAAGCAGGGACCTTCAAGAAGGCGACTTAGTGCTCCGGCTCATCCAGGATCAGTCTGATATGCACAAGCTATCCCCTCCTTGGGAAGGACCCTTTGTGGTTAGCAAAAATCTGAACAACGGGTCATACTATCTTATCGATGTTCGGGAGCACAAAGACTCACGTAAGTCGGAGGAAGAGACCCACCGCCGTGGAACATAGCTCATCTTCGGCCTTACTATACTTGAGCCACCGGCTCTCGTGATATATATATATATATATATATATATATATATATATATATATATATATATATATATATATATATATATATATATATATGTGTGTGTGTGTGTGTGTGTGTGTGTGTGTGTGTGTGTGTGTGTGTGTGTGTGTGTGTGTTATTTCTTTTTTAAGCAATGTATATATTATATAAAGCAATAAAGCAGGACCTCTTTTTCTTTCCAACTTCAAAGGTTTAAATATCTTTTTTGCCAGGTGGTTGAAACAACCAACAGGGAGCGGATCATATCTGAATCCAGCTTTCCCTTTGGTCCGGCTTATGATCATATCTGAATCTAGCCATGGTCACTTGGGGCTTCTGTTCAAACATAGGTCGATTCAACCAAAGAGAACATAGCTGTCGATACCCAATTGATCGGCATACTGCCAAACCCACTTGGGGGCTTCTTGATCATATTTGAATCATAGCTTAACCTCTTTGGGTCTGACGTGGATCGTATTCAAATCAGCGTCATTAAACAACTCTCATGGTCGCTTGGGGGCTTCCTGTTCAAACATAGGTCGTATTCGAACCAAAGAGAACATAGTTGTCGATACCCACTTGATCGGCATCGCCAAAGCCACTGGGGGCTATATGATCGTATTCGAATCTTAGCTTAACTCCTTTGGAACGGTTCATTGATCGTATTCGAATCAGAGGCCTTTGAAATTACATTTACTACTCATTATACTCCATAAGTATAAATGTTATTAAGGGCCAGGTAACCATTATATGTGCCCAGTGCCAGGGGTTAAATTAACTCTCTGATTTGGGTTACATAAGCCGGCGAGTATATACCAAATAAGATCGCAGGTATGCTATTGTGATCATAATCATAAACCGGCCTTTATATGATGTTTTGGTTCATATTCCGGGTTATCAATACTTTTTGTGACCCCGGATGCGATAAGTCGCCAAGGGAATTCTATTTTGTTTTATACACAGGATAAAGCAAGAAGAATTTTTGACATCAAGGGAAGATCAACATAAGCTGGAAGTATATAACGATGGCGGCTTACGAAAGTATTAAGCGCCACAAACATGCGCGAAGGCATGATAAAGTTAAGAGGTTTTCTTTCAACCCTATTACAAGACTCCCCGAGTCTGAATAATGAAGCATTATTTTTTGCAAAGTCATAATGTCTGGCGGTTCACTCCTTCGGTGGGCTTGATGGTTCCGGGTTATCCTTCTCCACCTCTCCGTTGGTTGCTTTGTCCTGGAAGGTTGACGAGGCCCAATCAATGCCACTCAAGGCTTCAAACTCAGCTTCATCATCTATTAAACCGGCTGGATCCACTTCAGGGGCAAAAGTATGCTTACGCGTTGGAGGGATCAGGCTGACTTGATCATATGGAGTGGTTGGAATTCTCCGGTTCTCACTGTCATAACCCGGAGAATACTTGGAGAGGTCAGTGTCGTTCCCAATAAGGGTAGCCACGGGACGTATGGCTTTGACGCAGGCGGTGAAATCATGATCATCAAATACGGTGCCATCTTCCTTCAGACTCGGGTATCCAAGGGCAAGGTCGGCCGGGTCTAGTTCTGGAATCCATGCTTTTGCCTGGCTCAATGCGGCTACGGCCCCGGCTCTTGAAGATGCCTGCCTTAAATCCTGGATCCGCTGTGGTAGCACAGCGAGACACTTCAGCACGTCTTGCAGAAGGTAGGGAGTGGTATTTGATAAGGCTACAACAGCCAAAGCACATTGTGACCCGGTGTACAGTTGCTCCACTAGAGTGTAAACCACCTTAAGTTTGACCAGCATGTTCTGCTTGAGATTGGTACTCCTGGGGCCTGTGTGTTCACAAACATAAAGGTGAGCCGGAGATAACGATAACAACAATGATCAGACGAAGGATTGCAATATTTGGGGTTATGAACAATAGCTTACCGAAGATGGCTGAGACCATTTGGGATATATGACGCTTTAAGTCGGACTGCTCGTTTGTTGCTTCATGAGTGAAGCCTCTCGCTGCCTCAGCCGGGTCACCGGTGAAGCCTTCTCATCAGCCCAGATTTTCTTCTCCGACTCAAAATTCTTCTTCAACTTCTCTTGTTCAGAGACGCTGAATTCAAATTTGAGTTGACTTTTGAGTTTCAAGCTCTTGAGTTGTCGACGGCTCTTCAGTCAGCAATCTCCGACTCAAATTGACTTATGGTGACCTACATTGATACCGAGTTACGGTAAGAATCATGGTAAGATATATTAAGTCCCAAGCACTTTACAAGTAAAGATACTTGACACTTGGGGCTAATGTATGTCAAGAATTTTAATCTACCATGCCGGTTAGGTATATTAAGTCTCAAGCACTTTACAAGTAAAGATACTTGACACTTGGGGGCTAATGTGTATCGCAAGTTCAAAACTATCATGCTATAACCGGCTTAAATATATTCTCTTTAAACCGGAGATATCAAAATTAAGCAGATTTCTAGGGGGTTGGTACAGTAAGTAAGATTCAGGAAAACAGTATAAGTTATACCTCAGATTTGTGTTGTATTTGTGTCACCATGTCAATTTCCAGGTCATGGCTATTATGCACTTGATTCAGATAACCCGAGACTATATCACCAATGCTTAGGTGAGTATAATCAGTAATGTCCTGCTTGGCCTTTCGGTGTTCGACAAGTTCTTCCTTGGCAGTACATTTGGCAAGGACAGTAGGCCGCCCCGGTTCAATAAATTGGCTTTTCAATATTTCAACTTCCGGGTCAGTCGTTTTGACCGGCCTAGGAGCTTCCGAGTTATCGGAGCTATTGAGAGTATCTTCGGCAGGCATGTCAGAGGTTGGCACCGGAATATCAGAAGCCGGTTCAGACGGCTGATGGGTGGAGCTGGCTGGAGCAGACATATCAGGCACCGGTTCAGCAACAATCGGGTCTTGGGACGGCTTTTTCTTCTTTGCTCTCTTGCCGGGTTTCACTTGCATGCTGTCAACAAAGGTAGAAGGATGAATACTAAAGCATGAGTAAGGTAAAAGCCTAAAGTAACTAAAGTTACAGTACCCGGGAGTAGTTTTGAAAGCCGGCATGTTTGATTGCATAGACTCGCCGGAGGAAGGAGAGGTTTCCTGATAATTTGAGTCGGAGGAATTGAGAGGGTGGCGAATTAAACCCGCCAAAGGTAAGACAGAACGTAAAGCAGAGTTAACCTCAGTCCGGCGCTTCCTGGTAACGTCCGGTAAGCAGGAGGAGAGATCTGCATCCTTGCTGGTCCGGGTCTGCCTCCGGTTTTCATGAATCTTTTGCTTCAAAAGAAATTGTGGGTCTTGGTAAGCTAAAGGATGTGAAAATCTTACTTTCCGGGTCACTCTTCGGATTTTCAGCCGCGACAAAGGCTCTGAGTCGGAGGAGATTATAGTTACCTCTTCTTCAGCGGCCTGGCTGTTTCCCGTATCCTCCTGAAAAGATTTAATGTCAGTAAGATTATGACAAGGGAGTCAGGAATGTTTAAAGGTTACCTCTTCTTCATCTTCAGAGGTGTCGTCCAGCTTCAGTAAATCGGAGGCGCTTGGTCTTCTTTTCTTTGAAGTCCCTGTCTTGGTATTTTTTCTTTCGGCTCTCTTAGCTGCCCTGGCTTGCTTGGCAGCCTCATGGTCATATTTCACCTTCCAGAAAGCATCATCGGCCTATGAATAAAACGGCAGAGGAGTTATGAGTACAGCAAGGTTTAAAAACTTATAAAAGTATAATTGGTAAGGTTAAGGACTTACGGCCGGAGCCGGGTTGTTCTTGCAGAAGGGGAGTAAGCTGAAGGTTTTATTCACCATAGTCCCCTCTTTCAACAGTGATTGGATCATAGCCTCGACCGTGTCATCTGGTAAATCGTCAGGGCTGTGACGCAGCGGGTCATCCTTTTCCCCTGAATAAGTACACATTAAGCCGGGTCGGTGGCTTAACGGAATCACCCGCCAGGTAATCCAGGTCCGGACCAAATCAATGCCGTCCAAACCATTGCCCAAAAGAGCCTTAATCTTCTTTATGGTGGGGGCAAGTGGAACACGTTCAGCAGGAGATAATTTGCCAGCCAGTGGATGGTTGGACTCCAAGCGTAGAGCGAGAAAGCCGGGCAGCGGGTTCTCACCAGCCGGAGAGGTATCCTGGCAGTAAAACCATGTCTGGTTCCACTCCTTCGGATGGCTTGGCAGTTCTGCATAAGGGAAAAGGCAGTCTCTTCGCCGCTGGATTGAGATACCACCGAGTTCCAGACTGGGCCCATTGGCACGTTCATTTTGCCGGTTCAAATAAAACAGCTCTCTGAACAAAGTCAAATTTGGCTCTTCTCCAAGCTACACTTCACAGAACACTTGGAAGTTGCAGAGATTGGACACGGAGTTGGGCCCGATGTCTTGAGGTCTGAGATCAAAGAAATTCAAAACATCTCTGAAGAATTTTGACCCGGGTGGAGCAAATCCCCGGTTCATATGATCCGTAAACATGATTACCTCCCCTTCCTTGGGTTGAGGTTTCTCCTCTGATGGGTTAGGAGCACGATAAGACATGATCTCCTTTTGTGGCAGATGGACGGATTTCACAAACCCAGCTAAGGAGCTCTCTGTAATGGTGGATTTGACCCAATTACAGGTCACAGGGGCTTTGGGTGCCTTGCGTGACATTGTGAAGATTGAAGCCTATGACAAAAGAAAAATTTCCGGTTTAACATTAACCCGGAAGAGAACATTTCTGAATCTATTTAAGATGGCGGCTTAAGAAGGGGCCTAATGATATCTGGGTAGCTATAGCATGACATTTAAACCTCCACGGGTGTCAGAGGTGGTTAAAGTTTCATAAGACGCCAGAGGCAAGTGAGACTGACAATCAATGACATTTTATTAAGCCGGCCATATGAGCTACCGCAGCTAAACAGATTCAGCAAAGGCAATTTTTGGCTAAGTGTGGAACAAACAAGTTTCACAGATGTCAGTTATTATTCTGGATCAAATTATTGCTCTGAAAAGAAAATTTTCTAGACCTAAAAACAGGGCAGAGAAGTTCATACACTCGAAGAGGGTTTCCAAACAAGGGAAATGAGATCTGTTTTTATGCAAGATAAACACAAACAATTACCGCAGCAGTTCTATGTTGTTTTTATTATCTAAACAGGGCATTGGAGGTGAAGACTAGCGAGGGTTTGCGTCGGGTGGCGATGAACGCCGACGAACTCAACAAAGCTCCAATGCAGATCTAAGAAAGGGAAGGAGAGGAACTCACGGATGTGGACGAGCTGCGGAGGTTCACCATCGATTTCTGGTCAGAGTCAGGTCGATGCAGCGGCCTGAGTTGGTGAAGACGAGGGGATCAACGGCGGCGGCGGCGGAGCTCGAGAGGAAGCAAGAGGAAGAAGACGACTGAAAGAGGGAAGAATGGAAGACCTAGGTCGCCCTATTTATAAGGAAAGACTGAACGAGACGACGCGAGAAACGAGGAGACCAAAACATCATTATCCAGCGGCCCCGACGCCTCGATTCTCGGGATG
Organism: Aegilops longissima; assembly: GCA_021605205.1. Classification (NCBI taxonomy): domain Eukaryota; kingdom Viridiplantae; phylum Streptophyta; class Magnoliopsida; order Poales; family Poaceae; genus Aegilops; species Aegilops longissima. The sequence continues at coordinate 662,440,457 of CM038680.1, read as the reverse complement.
GTCAGTAAAGGCAAAGATCCGTTGGAGGATATGACGGAATAAAATATGAGTTCTATTGAAGATGATGTCACGGTGATTTAACCCGGATCAGATGATGACGTCACGGCGGGTTAAAGTTTCAGCACAAAACAGAAGACTGAAGGCCAGTTTATAAGGTTTTTAAAGATTGACATGAACCAGTTCAAATCAATCTGGGGCCTAATATTGGGGGTATAAATATTTATGTAAGCCGCCCAGGAGGGGCCGGGTTACACAAAGAAGACTCGCCAGATCGAGCCTGTAATCAAGCATGAAGATGGCGGTTCAATAAAGGGCTTAAGGCCCATGTTTAACTTAAGGTCTGTAGTAAACCGCCATAATGGCATGACTTGTATCATAAGGTAGATTTAACTAGTCACCGAGCCGGACACTGTTTATGAGCCGGCCGGGACTCTGTAAGCCGCAGGGCGTCAACCCGTGTATATAAGGGGGCGACCCGCCGGCGGCTTAGGGCAAGAAACAACTGATTGAGAGCCGGGCATAGCGTATCTCGCTCCCTGGTCATCGAGACATCAAGCAATACCAACCCAACTAGACGTAGGCTTCCCTTCGCCGCAAGGGGCCGAACTAGTATAAAACCTCTCGTGTCCTTTGTCCCGATTAACCCCTTTAAGCTTCCTAGTTGCGATGGCTCCACGACTAAGTCCTTGCAAGAGGACATCTGCCGTGACAATTCCATGACAATGGGCGGAGGGTCAGCGCGTGAATACGGCTCCTTGCCAAACCGCCACTCTTCCGTGAGCTCGCAGTTCGCAAGACAGTTCACCATGAAGGCTACCTCTGCGTGAGGTATCTCCTTGGTGCACAGCCGACTCGGGTCCCGGCGTCCGCCATCCGCAGATCATGTGAGGGCGGCCTCGAGCGGGAGCACTCGGCGCGCCACGGCGGCGCCAGCAAGTCAGCCCGGTCAGCCCTCCGATGCGTCGCCAAGACTTTGAGCCGTCGCGATGGTGGCGGCTCCAAAGAAGCGACAATGACTGCCCGCAGACGACCAGTTGGGCCGCCTCCCAGCTGGCGGGCCGGCTTCGAAAGCCGGCAAGTTGACCCAGTCGCCCTCCGGGAAGACGCTCTTCACGTAGAAGTACGACCGCTGCCACATCTTCACCGACTTCATCAGCGTGATGGGAGGAAACGGATTGTCGGCCCCCGGCCTCCGCACCGCGATGAACGCGCCGCACTGAGCCGGCACGCACGCGACGAGGGTGTCGAGCTTGATGTAGAAGAACTCCCCCCAGAGCTCGATGGTGGGGAGCACGCCGAGGAAGCCTTCGCACAAGGTGACGAAGGCGGATAGCAGCACCACCGTGTTCGGGGTGAGGTGGTGTGGCTGGAGACCGTAGAATTCGAGGAAGGATCGGAAGAAGTTGCTCGCCGGCAAGCCAAGGTTGCGCAGGCACTGCGAGCAGAAGACGACCCGCTCGCCCTCCTCCGGCGCCGGCGAGATCTTCCTCCTCGGCGCGAGGCGGACCTTCATGAAATCCTTGTCGGGCAGCCGCCGCGTCTTGCGGAGGAAATTGACGTGGCCGTCGTGAACATCGGAGCCGTCCCATGCTCCGGAGCGTGCAGTCGGGGGCGCAGGAGCGGAAGATGAGCTCATCTGGAGCGAACCGCCGCAGTGCTCAGTGGGGCGTGGAAGCGCGAAGGCGAGAGGAAGAAGAAAGAGGAGGCAGGGAGGAGGAGGGGCGTGCGTGCTCTGTCGTTCCCCCTCCTCCCCCTACTTATAGGCCTATGGGCTGCGAAGCCGAGGGGGCGAACGTGGGATTTACTGCGCCCACTACCCCACACCCCCACGTTTATTGCGCGAGTTACTGCACGCAGTAACTCCGCGGGAACCTCAACCGCCCTCCTCGGCCGCAGCGGATCCGCTCGCGTGCTGAGGCGTGGTAGTGGCGGGCCCCGCCGGCAGGTGTGTCCCGTCGCACGTGTGGGTGGGCAGACTGGCTCGGCCGCTCGTCGCCACGTCACAGGCCCGAAACGGGCGGCGGCCTGGAAGCTTAGCTAGCACGCCACTTGGATCCCGCCGAAGCATTTGAAAATTTTGGACGAGTCAGATTGGGCGAGTCCGACTCCTATCAGTCGGCCCGGCGGAAGACGGACGGAGCTCTACCTCAAGCACTGGGGGGAGGAAACTATTGAGGCTCCTCGGTCGATCACCTGCGGCACCGCACCAGCTTCGGCGACTACTGTCGGAGTAATGGACCATGGGTAGGCTAACCCCAAGCCCAGAACCTTTCAAGACATCGGGGCTGATTGCGCCCCTCAAGACGCCAAGATGAAGAGCCGCCTTCTGGAGGCCGGCTGGAGGAATAGCCGGCTGTCCATAAATGGCCGAGTCCTGGAGGCAAGGCCAAGACAAGCCGACTCCTATCAGGCGGCTTCTAGAGAAGCCGGCCCCGAGGAGTCGGCCCGCGGCACCAACGAAGCCCGTGCCCTCATCAAGGGGAACGGACAGGAATGGCTCTGACAGTAGCCCCTTCCCCTTTTTTCGTGCAGGCGTACACAGGCAAGCACTGCATCGTCGAGATCTCCGTCCGGCGCGGCACTGTTGCCACTCCATCCCTGACATCACCACAAGCAGGCGGAGCCCTGCTCCCACGACGGCATGTCGGTACGGCCCAAGAACGACGGCCCCACCAATCAGTGAGAGCCCGGAAGACGGCGACAGTCCCACCAGTCAGACCCGAGGGAGGTCGGCCCTTAGGAGTTGGCCCGCCCCTTCCTTGGGGCCCACGCGCCATTAACCAGACGAGACACTGAGTGGCTACAGTAATCGCCCGTCAGGCGGCGGAGGTGTAGCCACGACCCCCTGACCAAGCCCGCGTCATTAGAGACACGGCAACAGTGATCAGCAGCCGGCAAGACCCCCGAGCGGCGGGAGTGGCCTTTCGGCTTTGTACCAGACCAGACGGCGGGGCCCACCAGTCGGCGGGCCCCAGCAACCACCGGAGAAGTCGGAGGCCGGAGACGCTGACAGCCGGGTCCTACACCCTGCAAGATTACCAATGTACCCCTGGGGGTTAGGCCTATATAAACCCCCCAGGGCACCCATGCAAAGGGTTCCCAACCTACTAGAACTAGACCAACCCCTAGAGGACGGAGAGAGCTAGCCTTGCCTTCTCCTACCTCTAGCATACAGCTCAAGGAGCACCTTTGTACTCACTTGTGCCTTAGTGATCATGCGGAGACCCCGCAGAGCAGGACTAGGGGTATTATCTCCTAGGAGAGCCCCTAACCTGGGTAAAGTGCGTCGGCGTTCGTGTCTACGCCTCATCCCGCTTCCGGGCACCGGCAACGTTCTACTCGCTCCCACCATGATAAGCCATCCATTGGCATATGTCGCACCCGACCCCCGACAGCCGGTTTTGACACCGACATTGGGCACAACTTGTTGTAGTAGACAGTCAGGAAGTCGTCGTGCTAAGGCCCCGTAGGACCAGTGCACCGGAATAGCAACCGCCGCCGACGAAGAATAACGTAGATCGAAAGGATCCAACCCGAAGACACACGAACATAGACGAACCACAACCAGATCCGAGCAAATCCACCGAGGATAGATCCGCCGGAGACCCACCTCCACACGACGCATCACTGGAAAGGGGACTAAGCGGGGAGACCTTTATTCCATCTTCAGAGAGCCGCCGTCGTCTCGCCTTCCTAAGCAGGACACACACCGTAACAAATTTTAAAGGAACAACTAACAACGGAGCCCTCCCGCTGGTCCTTGCCAGGATCCACCATGCCCCCATGGCCCTAGCGTCACTGGAGACGAGACGGACCTCAGCGGAGCCGGCAAGAAGCACGAACCCTAACTTTTCTTGAAGGAGGAGGCGGCAATAGTTCTACTACTTCCGATTAACCTCAGTTCAAATTTTTGGCACTTATTATGGATTGGAGGTAGTTCTGTCTATCTGTATCTCTATATGGTTTGGGCAGCATGTGTGCATTGGACATTCTGATCTCTCGGTGTTTTAGTGGCTATGAAATCAAAGTCAAGTCATGGGGAACCTTGCTGCTAGGTTTGAACCTCCTCATGCCGGTGAGTGTATGCGCCTATGTCATACTGTGTTAAAAAAAAGTCCACGACTACTATCAAAAGAATAGTCAAGAGAATATCATGCAATCCCCACAAACAAAATAGTCGGGTACAAGTGCTGAAAAGCGGGCAGATGAATCACGGTCACGGCGTTTTATCAATCACTTGCTATGCACACATACGAGAAGGCGCAAGATTCAACACGGTGGATGGTCAGGCGGTGGTGTATCTACGAGATGGAATGGCGGCGGCGGCGCTGGAAGAGCACCTTGGCGTCGGCGGTAGCCTTGGCGCCGAGCTGCTGCAACCCAGGCTCGGCAGCCGGGCGCATCCGGAATAGCGTGTTGAGCCTGCCGAAGCTGCGCGCGAAGCTCCGCAGCAGCCGGTTGGCCGGGTTGACGCGCACCAGCTCCCGCTTCATGCTCACGTGGTCCTTCTCCAGGTCCGTCAGCCGCATCCGCATCCGCGACACCTCCAGCTTCAGCTCACGGTTCTCCCGCCGCACCGACGCGTAGTTGTCCCGCGGCGACATGGCGCCGCTCCCCACCCCGCTCCCGGACCGCATGTTGTTGCCGCCGCCGCCCTGCACCGTCGATGCGGAAGACACCGCGCCGCCGCCGAAGAAGAGAGCCCCGTCATGGCCGCCGCCGCCGCCGGACTGGATCGCGCTCCGCAGGCGGATCTGCTCGAAGTAGAGCACCTGCACTGCCATCTGCACCGGCAGCCGCTCGTTTTGGGCCGCGTGGCTGCACGCGTCCGGCGTAAGCCGTTGGCAGTCAATCGCCTTGCACATCCGGTACCTTTCCGCCTCCTTGATGTTCGGGTGCACCTGCAGGCAGGTTCCATGAACGTTCATGGTAGTAATAACATTAATACGTAATAATAATTGAAGGAATAAATAAAAGAGAGAAAAGGAAAAGGTGGCGGCGTGCCTTGAGGAAGATGTCGACGGCGCGGTAGATGCCGTCGGTGACGAGGCGGGCGTGGTCAGGGAGGATCTCGGCGAGGGAGATGAACTTGGCGGGGACGAGGTTCGAATCCAGCGCGATCTCGGCCAGGTAGCTGTCCAGCAGCTTGGAAGCCTTGACTATACAGCTCTGCTTCGGGGACCGCGGGCTGTCGTAGTCGAACCCGCCGCCGCCGTCCTCCTCCTTGTCCTCGTCAAGGTTGAGGAACACCGAGAAGATCCTCGCCACCACGTCCGTGTCGTACAGCGTCGTGGCCTCGCCGGACCCGGTGGCGATCAGGATGTCCTCAAGGATAGCCTGCTCAAGCTGCATGCCGATCCGCTTCTCGAGGTCGGCCTTGCATATGTTGGAAGCGGACAGCGCCATTGCCGTCCTGAGGAGCCCCGAGAGGAAGGCCATTGGCACGGGGCTCTTCTTGGACTGCGCCGGTAGCAAGCCCACGATGGTCTCGACGACGGCGCGCTGTTTCTTGACGGCGTCCGTGTCCGTGTCCGTGTCCGTGACGCCGCCGCATTTGTCGGCGTCCCTGCAGGCCATGAGCCCGTACAGCGAGTTGTGGGCATAGTTGATCAGGATCCGGGTGACCGTCTCCTGCCTGAGGCCCTTGGACTTGACGGCGGAGAGCAGTCGCTGGAACAAGTCGAGTCCGAGGCCGGCGACCGACTTGCCCCACCAGTCCCCCTCCCCCGGCGAGTCAAGCTTGAGCTGCGCCTGCGCGCCAGTCTGGTCCAACCTGGAGAGCAGCCCGGACGCGAGCTGCTCCTTGCAGACGTTGTTAGCGATGGCGGCGATGAGGCGGGCGACGAGGTTGACGTCCTCGGCGGCCGGGAGCAGCGCCTCGCAGGTGCGGAGCACGGCGACGGAGCTGGCGATGCTGGGGAGGACGGCGTCGCGGAGGAAGGCCTCGGCGCGGAGCTCGAGGTTCTTGTCGGAGAAGTCGTCGGTCATCTGCAGGTAGCGCGCGGCGCAGCGGAGCATGGCGACGTTGGCAACCGTGATGTCGACGTGCACGCCGTAGCAGAACTTGGCGGCGAGCTCGAACGCCGGGGCGCCCCCGGGCGTGGCGTGGAGGGTGAGGCGCGCGAGCTTGGCGTCCTTGGCCTCCGCCACGAGCCGCCGGATCTTGCCGCTCCGGGAGACCAGCGGGAACTGCGCGAGCAGCTATGCCATGGGCATCAGGACGTCATTTTGAAGCTCTGTTGCAGCTGATGGACATGGTGGTTTCTCTCACCTTGTGGAGGGCGAAGCTGGACGTGCCGACCTCGACGGTGAGGTCGCTGGAGACGTCGGTGGGAGGCCTACAAGACAAACAGGAGCAGGCGGGCGGCGTGTGAATTCGACATGTTCCGTGGGCCGTAGGAGAAGAATGAGGATGAATAATCCAGAGAGGGGCCGGCGGAGGAGGACTGCTACCATTCATTGGCGTGCCGATTGTTGAGGCTCGTCCGGAACATCTTCTTCCCGGAGACGCTCACGCTCTGCTTCATCTCCGTCACCGTGGCCACGCCCATCTTATTCCCTCTCGCGCAGCGCACACACGCGCGGAACTCAAAAAACAAACAACCAGCCAAGGCGCTGCAAATGTTGGATGTGATGTTTCTCTCTCAGATTCAGCTACGTGTTCGTGTCCAACACTTCTGGTTCAGTCTTCAGTGCCCTCTCTGTCTTGTAGGTCGAGAGTGTGTGGTGTGGGAATGCGTGTGGAAAGGAGTGCTAGCAATAATATACGATTCCATTTAGGGAGGCAGTTTCTTACAATAATACCCCCTCCATACTAATGATCTAAACGCTTTTATATTTCTTCACAGATAGAGGTGATAAAAAGATAATATTCCAATGCGATTGATATCTCACTTTCTTTTGAGCGAAAATATTTAAAGGATTGATATTTTACTAGAACACTTGCTATAGGAAATTAATTTCTCGCTGGATTTCCATGGACCAGACGGCGTTTAATCACAAGGAAGAATTAAAAAAAACAAGTCCATCCATGATGGTGCATGATTAAGCCACTGGTTTAAACAACGGAAAAGAGGGATGAAAAGGATAGGGCTTGAGGCAAAAGAGAAGCAAAGGCAAATGCAGGCTTAATTAGTTAAACCAAAGGGAGATTAGGTGCTCCTTTGACAGCAGAATCGGCATGGAAAGCTTGACATGACAGCACGCATTGGGTCTGCTTGTGGGCCACGCGTCTCACCAACCTGTATAGTTATTTAACTGGTGACTAAAGCGCTGGGTATCGGCGATTCGATCCGTTTCGCAGTTGTGTGATTGCGAAGTCTCTGTCGGAGTCGGGAGGGAAATCATTAGAGGACGGCGAAGTGTCAGTGAAAAAGCATCTAGTTCGTGTTGGGAACCACTAGGTGGAAGGTGTTTTTTCTTAACTCTTTCCGGGAATCAGATTGATTGGCCCAGCCTTTTATCAGACTAGCCCGTAGCCCTTGGGTTAGATGAATAGGAGACGTCCGATTATGTAGGTCATACGGAATTAGTTGGCTCTTTGCACTAATTACGTCCTCCCTCTGTCCCAAAATATAAGAACGTTTTTAACACTACACTAGTGTCAACAACGTTCTTATATTTGAGAGAAACAGATGCACATTCAAAGAAAAGACACCAAGTGCACTCAGTATGACAGAGGCCTGCCGGAGAGACATCGAGCAATGGAGATTCACCGGAGCACATGCCATAGCGCCCCCTTTCGAGGATACAACGCGAGGAATAGACTAGTTTTTTGCTAGGCAGCGGAGAGGGAAAGGGTTCTGCTCCCTCCTCCTACGCCTTTGTAACTCTTTTTCTCTTCATTGATCAGTTGATCACAAATTTTGTAACTCTCCCCTGCTAAGCCAATGAAAAGCCAGCAAGTCTGGATCTTTCAAAAAAAAACAACGTTCTTATATTATGAAATGGAGGGAGTACTTCCTGATAACGGTTCCCGTGAAGCACGTCTAGAATTCCGTAAACCAAGGAGAAGGAAGCGGCTCCCCTGACGTACGTTGCCTGCAGTTGTGGCACTGCCATGTGGGCCTGTTTTTCAATGAGCCCACCTGTCACTGATGGAACGGCACCCTGCCGAACGGCAGAGGAGCCTCGTTCCAAGGAGAAATAGCGTAACTGATGCATGGAAAAGGGCATATAGGTATCATGCTTAATGTTTTCCTAACATGTCGCTAGTCCCTTGCGTCCATATTGCTAATCCCTTCGTCCTGATGCTTCCAAACCAGAGGCAGAGCCAGGATTTGACAAAGCCCAGGGCTAAAACTAAGCGGTTATAATAACACTAAAGAACACTAACTTGAAAAAATACTCCCTCCGTTCTTAAATATAAAAAGTCAAATGGTGTCTATGTTTGATCAACTTTATAGCAAAAAATATAAAGATTTACCATACTAAATATATATCACATAAAAATGTATTCCATGGTGAATCTAGTAATAATGAATTAATATTCTACTAGATATTGTTATTTTTGTATGTAAACTTGGTCAGAGTTAGAGAAGTTTGATTTTTTTTTAAATACACCTTATATTTAGGAACGGAGGGAGTACCTAAAAATGGCCAAACACCACACAACTTAGATTTCTAAAAAAATTCCCCTCTTAACAAATGAAAACGAAACAAAAGTTGACTAAAGTAATTCAATTTAACATCATCAATTCGTCGATTTCGTCTCTTACGTAATGGAATGGGTCATCAGGAAACGCAGGAAACGCGTGGGGCGGCGCAAGAACGTTTCTGATGGATCGGGTAATCAATGACAGGGGAGAGACGAAAACGCTAGCGATTTTGCGCTAAAAAGGAAAACACTGGCGATTGATTCCTTTGGCGATTCATGTATCCTCGGAGCACGGTGGGTTGAGAAGCTATGTGGGCCTTCTGATATTTGAGAAAAAGAAGCTATGTGGGTGGAGGCATGGGGCTGGGTTAGCACACCTATGGATGGGCCTATATAGGGCTCCAAATCTGATCAAAATTCCTATTAGATGTACACCACTAGTTGGGCCACGCCTGGGGCTATAGCCCCAGCTGCCCCAGGTCCAATTCCGCCTCGGATCATCTTGCCCTGCCAGTTGGTTGTGATTTCATGAAAGAAATCGATAGCAGAAGGACGTTTAGCCTGCAATAAAACAAACATTGGAGATAGTATCATCGTTGGCAAAAGAATGGAGCATGGGGAAGAGTTGACTAAGGCAAAGGCTAGGCAAAACTGAGTTTTACTTATGGACAAAACAGTAGGAAGCAGAAAAAATTTTGTTGTAAAGCTTGATAACATCTAGCCGCCAGAAGGAACCACCCCTTTGATCAGAGTGAGATATGGTGTCATTTTAATCAATTACGCGTCTCATGCTTAACTCATCGTTTGAAGCCTTGAAGAATCGATATTGTTCCAATAGATAACCATATATAGCTGAGGGGGCCATTGTCCCCCCCTCCACCGCATAATCGGTGTTGCAGTTTTAAAAATTGAATAATAGATATGTGGATTATTATAGTTCGTTATATTTTATACTTGATTTATGACAGGTACGTACTCTCTAGTAGGCTCGTGGGTTTTCGTTTCGTCACTCTGTAGGTTAAACATTTACGTAAATTCTGAGCGCGTCAAAGTGAAAGGATAAACGACATATAGGCATTGCTAAATTTAATAATGGCTTACGAGTTTGATTTCTGCTTCGTGCCCCCCTGCATAGTGTAGGTTTTCGATCATTATAAAATTTTCTGCCAACCGATGAATAGCAAAACAAGTGAGTTGCTAATTACAAATGTAGAGAACATCCAAATTAAAAGGCTACTAGATACCTATTAGTCGGTAATAACTTATCGCGTGCCCTTCCACTGACGACTGAAGTGGGGCACAAGGAGGCAATTTCTTGAACAACTTCACGCATTTGATTATATGGATCAGGGATAAGAAAATCTACAAATATCAAGTAACCTGCAAGATTTTTTTTTTCTTTTCATTATACTTACCTCACTGAACATGTATGCCACATCAGGATTATCTACTATTCGCGATAGTGTTCCGTCGTAGTCCAAGAAGAGGGCTATCGTCTTCAGAGGCGGAGCCAGGATTTGACGAAGCCTAGGGCTAAAACTAAGTGGCTATAATAACACTAAAGAATACTAACTTGAAAAAAAATACTCCCTCCGTTCTTAAATATAAAAAGTCAAATGTGGTGAATCTAGTAATAATGAATTAATATTCTACTAGATATTGTTATTTTTGTCTCTAAACTTGGTCAGAGTTAGAGAAGTTTGAATTTTTGAAAAAAATAATACACCTTATATTTAAGAACGGAGGGAGTACCTAAAAATGGCCAAACACCACACACCTTGGATTTCAATTTTTTCCCCCTCTTAACAAATGAAAACGAAACAAAAGTTGACTAACGCAATTCAATTTAACATCATCAAAATGGAATGGGTCATCAGGAAGCGCAGGAAATGCGTGGGGCGGCGCAGGAATGTTTCTGATGGATCGGGTCATTAGCGACAGGGGAGAGACGAAAACGCTAGCGATTTTGCCCTAAAAAGGTAAACACTGGCGATTGATTCCTTTGGCGATTCGTGTATCCTCGGACCACGGTGGGTTGAGAAGCTATGTGGGCCTTATGATATTTGAGAAAAAGAAGCTATGTGGGCGGGGGCATGGGGCTGGGTTAGCACGCCTATGGATGGGCCTATATAGGGCTCCAAATCTGATCAAAATTCCTATTAGATGCAACACTACTTGGGCCACGCCTGGGGCTGCCCCAGGTCCAATTCTGCCTCTGTTCCAAACTACTTTCCCTCCCTGCTTCTGTTAATGCTTTGCAAACATGAAATACGGCACATCTGATTTGCTTCCAGCGCAGCAAAATTACTGCCACGATATTTGTGTCACAAAATATGAACTGAGATATTTTGTTTCCAAAGAAACATAACATTTTTTTCAAGGAATAAAGCAAACGTAATATATTTTCCATAACCATAGAACTGCTTTGTATGGTATAGAAAAAATTCAAATCAATATTTTCTCTTTTTTTCTCGCAAAAAATATATTTTCTCTTTCACAATTGTATGTGCTTCAAACAAAATACAAGGTATTTCCTAAGAAATATAAATTTGCTTCTATCGAATGGAGGATATGCTTCCATGGTGAATGTGAAGCACTAACCATGTATTGTGTCAAACATAAAATATACAATCATGGTGGGACATATTCCCTTCGCGTCGGCACACTAGCTAGCAGCGGTGATGGAGGCCGCGGAGCTAATTGTCGAGCTCAACTATACACCATCGGGGGAAGCATACTTAACGATCTAACAAGAACCTCTTTGCAGTTCGGCAGCTCATTGAAGAACTTAAAGGGCAAGTCTCGTCACGAGTTTAGGGTTCGGTGGCTAATGGAGCAGCACATATATCTTGCAATGTAGATGCAGAGGTATGTGTTAAGTGAGGGGGACCACTGCGCCACCCACTAGCTTTGAACCAATTTGTGAGGATTTTTATTGGAGGGCCTAAATGGGATTATTTTAACTCTTTATCCCGCAAAAAACTCATATTGTGCTTGGATCACCTCGAGCGAGTCTGATTCTGCAATAATTTCCCAGCAATATAAATTTTCAACACAAGTTCAAGCCCTCTTTGAATAACAGTAGCCATCATCATATCCGTGCTTAGAAGATGAGTGTGTGGGGCTAATGTCCATGCCACAGCTCACCCATGATCGTCCTGGAGAACCGGCGCTGAAGCATCTGACCCATCAAGGAAGTAAGCAGAATCAACATTCAACATAGGAAGTTGTAAGAGGTTTCTCCCATTTTGCTTCAGGTGCAATGATTTTTACGTTGCTTTAACAAAGTTTGCAGTGTGAGGGATTGAATGGCAAATGCCGTGTTTTCTGGAGGTGCCATGGTTTCATCTTTCACATTTTCTCTGCTTTGCTACCAAATGCATCATGCCCCTATTCATCTGTACTAGAAGGGTTGGGCGCGCTTTGCTGCGCTGTTGGTGTTGTTGGGTTTTTCTTTAAAAAAAATACCCACTCTGTTTCAAAATATAAGGTACAGTACTTTCTTGAAAAGTCAAGTCCTTTAAGTTTGATCAAATTTGTAGAGAAATGTATCAAAATCCATAATATCAACTCGGTATGATTAGGTTCATCATGAAATGAATTTCCATACTTTTTTGTTTAATTATTGTGGGTGTGCGGGATTGATATGCTTTTATAGGCTGGTTGCCGTTGTTTGGTTTGAAAAAAAATTGTTGGCCCGATCAAAATCTTAAACCAAATCCAAAATTGAATATCTCAATTGAATGAAAAAACTTAAAAATTAGGAAAAATGGTGAATAAAAATAATTGGGAGAGCTCCATGAGAAATTGTTGACATAGAAAATCGGGTGACCCTATTCTAAATTGAAAATCTCAATTAATTGTGAGGCTTTAAAAATTAGAAAGTATAGTGCATAGTATAAAAAAATTTGAATGAGAGAGCTTTGAGAATTGTTGACCCGATCAATATCGGGTAACCTGATTTTAATTGAAGATCTTAATTGAATGTGGGATGGAGTTCAATTAACTATGTGACCTTAGGAATTAGAAAGCACAATGTATAGTATAAAAGAATTGAATCAGAGGGCTTTGAAAACTTCTTCATCCGGTCAAAATTGTGTGACCCAATTTCAATTGAAGACCTCAATTGAATGTGGACTCTTTAAAACCAGGGAGCATAGTATTACTAGAAGGGTTGGGAGCGCTTTGTTGCGCCGTTGGTGTTGTTGGTTTTCTTAAAAACGTTACTCACCCTGTTTCAAAATATAAGGTGTATTACTTTTTTAAGAAGTCAAAAAAAAGTTTGATCCAATTTGTAAAGAAATATATCAAAATCCATAATACCAAATCAGTATAATTAGATTCATCGTGAAATGAACTTCCATATTTTTTTGTTTAATATTGTGGATTTTGACATTTTTGGCTCCGAACTTGGTCAAAGTTAAAGAACTTGACTTTCCAAAAACACTAATACCCCTTAAATTTTGAAATTGACTGAATATTTAGTTTGGTAGGACGGGGAGATAATGGAGTGTTTTTTTTATAATTCAACGATTTGGTGGGTCTTTCTCAACGTGATTCTGTGTTATCCGCTAAGAAACCCATATTTATGTGGAAAAATTTCTGCGTCAGTAGCTGCATATACTATATTGGTGCTACAGTATCACATGGTGGCGTTTATCTTTCCTAGGTGATGGGAGGGTGCACATGATTGGTATGTTTTTATAGGCTAGTTGTTGCGGATTGATTTAAAAAATGATTGTCCCAATCAAATTCATAAACCAAATCCATAATTGGATACCTCAATCCAATTGAAAAACATCGAAATTAGGGAAGAATAGTGAATTAAAATAATTGAATGGGAGAGCTCCTTGAGAAATTGTTGACCCAATCAAAATTGAGTGACTTAATTTTAAATTGAATACCATAATTAATTGTGAGGCCTTAAAAATTAGGAAGCATATTATATAATATAAAAAATTGAACGAGAGAGCTTTGAGAAATCGTTTACTTGGTCAAAATCGGATGACCTAATTTTAATTGAATACATCAATTGATTGTGAGCTTTTTAAAATTAGGAAGCTTAGTGTTTTTTTTTTCTTTTGAGCATCAGTACAGACACAAGCGCTCATATACACGCGCATACACTCACCCCATGAACGAACGCACGCACACCCTACCTCTATGAGCACCTCCGAGAGACTGAGCCGGCATATCATCTTGAGATTTACGAAGTCACCGTAGGCGCCTCGTCGTCGACGGGAACGTCTCCTCCCACTGAAAGCGCATTGCCGGAAATCCTGAAATAAATCCAGGAATAATGCGAGCACCAGGATTTCAACCCTGGTGGGTTGGGGATACCACTATCCACCTAACCAACTCAACCACAGGTTGATTCGCTGAAGCTTAGTGTTATAGAGTAGAGGATTTACCCTTTGAGTGACACAACTAGCGCACATACTTTGGTTATAAAAAAAAGCACACATACCTTTTTTTAGGCAAAAAAGCACACATACCTTGTGTCATTGTGTCGAATTCTTTTCTTTTGTCGCGGAAATGCCCGTGTTTTTTTTAGGATCTGAAAATGCCCGTGCTGGACGAGACTTGCCTGCTCCCTTCCCATGCTCCCATCCGCGCTTCCCGCGACACGCCATTGATTTGATTGGAAGAAAATAAGGCGCCCCACCCCCGAAAATCGGGGAGGAGATGATTAGATTAGAAAAGAAAAAGAAAAAAAAACAGCCGTAGGATGAAGTGGGAGCACGGATGGGAGCATGGAGAGGGAGCAGGCAAGCCGGATCCGCCCGTGCTATGCACAGCGTGGCTTTGCAGGTTGGGCCGATTGCTCACATTCCTTGTGGACATAGTGACGGCGGCCCGCGCCGGACTCCTCCAGAACCCTCTCCTAACCCTTTCCCGTGGCCTACTCCTCCTCCTCCGCCGCCGCCGCTCGCCGATCGCCATGGCTTCTGGTGAGCTGCCGCCTTCCAGGAAGAGATCCGCTCCCACCACCATAAGCTCCCTCGGCGACGACCTCCTGTGCGAGGTGTTCCTCCGCCTGCCCTCCCTCCCGACCCTCGTCCGCGCCGCTCTCACCTGCCCCGCCTTTCTCCGAGCCGTCCGTTCGTCCCCGAAATTCCGCCGCCTCTTCCGCGATCTTCACCCGGCCCCGCTCCTGGGCGTCTTCCTCGACATTTACGAGCCTGCCATGCCCGCCTTCGTGCCCATCCGCCGCCGGTCCGATCCAGACCACGCGGCCGCCGTCCGCGGCGCTGATGTCTTCCTCACCCGCGTCCCCGACGCTGAAGAAGAAGACGAAGAAGAAGAAGACGACGCCGATGTCTTCGTCACCCGTTTCCCCGAAGGGAAGGGGAAAGGGAAAGGGAAAGGGAAAGGGGAAGGGGAAGGGGATGACGAAGACGAAGGGGAAGATGAAGATGAAGATGAGGCGGAAGTCGACAAACATCGGTGGTCAATGACGGGGTACCGCGCGGCCGAAGGCGAAGGCGACAGCCCCAGGTGGTCAATGACCGAGTGTCGCGACGGCTACGTGGTTCTCGTCAACCAGATTGACAACGGGAGCACCAAGCGGGTGGCCGTGTACGACCCCCTCACACGGGGCCTGCACCTCCTCCCCGCGCCACCGGAAGAGATCTGCGGAGACCCAGAATACACTGCAGTCGAGTTCCACGTTGTCACCTCCGAAGAGGACCGCCGGTCGCTCCGCGTCGTCTGCGTTGGCAAGGAAAGTGAGGAAGTTCGAGTCGCCGTCTTCTCGCTGGGCAGCAGGAAGTGGCAGATCTCCCCAGAAGCGGTGAGCCTGCAGCTGGATGGCGAAGACAATGGTACGCTAGTGAACGGGTGTGTCTACTGGGCAACCGGGGCAGATATCCATGTGCTGAACACCGCAACGCTGCAATTCTCCCGGATCGATCCGCCTCCGCACATGCGACGGGAGGGTTCCAAGATCGGTGAGACCAGTGATGGAAAGCTCTGTGTCGCCTGGGCAACTTCTAGTCCCGGGCTTTCTCTTTGGGTCCGGAGAGCCGACGGCAGCGGCGTCGACAAATGGATGCGGGACATGGCATTTGGGACGCGTGCGATTGGTGAGCTCGAGCTAGAGTTTGTAGATGAACTCCCTGTACTGGCGTTGGATGTTGTGACAATCATCGGTGGCATTGTGTATTTGTCTATCTTCCAGCCATCGCTTCCAAGTGCTTCAGGCTGGTTCCTATCCTTCTGCATTGAGACAAAGGAGCTGAAGAAGGTCTGCCCTATCACTCGCTCTGAAACTTCCTACCCCTACGTAATGGCGTGGCCTCCTGTTCTGGTAGGCAATAAGGTGAACTCTCTCGGCTAGAAGGGGCTCAATTAGTAAGGAATAGAACACTAGAAGTCGGTCATTTTATCTGTACTCTGTATATTACCTTTTGTTATCAGACGATGGTATAATGACCTGCAGCAAGAGTATTTAGTCCATCGACTCTCAGAATGAACAATCGACACCCTAAACCTGGTAGGCCAGAGCATATATGGTCCAATATACTATGTCACGCTCATGTGTTCTGGTGATTGTGGCTTCGCTTGCACTCACCTATATATTTTGGTCCCTTCATTCTCTTTCCCTTGTGACTGTTGTTAAGTTTAATATGATGGATCTCGAGATAGTTTATTTCAAATGATATAGAGTTCTTGACATTTGTTTATTTGTTGATTGTTGAGAATGGTATGCAGTAGAATAAATTCTACACGTAGCTTGTGGAGTTAGCACATTGCTCGTGCGGTGATTTTCATGGGTAAATAATGCTGCACATGTGTCAGGACTAAGAAAACTAGAACTTGGTTATTTTATCTGTACTCCGGATATTACCTTTTGTTATCTGTTGATGGTATATTTGCCCTATCATACATTATGGCGTGGCCTCCTGTTCTGGTACGCAGCAAGGTGAACTCTCTCGGCTAGAAAAACTACCCAGGTCGTTTTATCTGTACTCCAGATATTACCTTTTGTAACTGACTGATGATGATATGTTCAGTCTTGGGTTTGACTTACTTTTGTATTAACTGAAGATGTCCAGGTCCAGATGTCGTTGGAAATTGCAAGTTATCGTTTCTGCAAGCTTGTTATATAAGTATCATTATGAGTAAATGATGCCTGCGGTGTAATAACCTCTTCGACAGGAGTAATTTAGAGTTTAGACCATCTGACTCCCAAAATGAACGATCGACACCGTAAAACTTGGTAGGCCAGAGCATATATGGTCCAATATATGCTCGTAATTTAGGGTTTAGACCATCTGATTCCCAAAATGAATGATCGACACCGTAAAATCTGGTAGGCCAGAGCATATATGGTCCAATATATGTCACACCCATGTGTTCTGCTGATGTGGCTTTGCTGGGGCTCACTTATTTATTTTGGGCCTGGGATATTTTTCCTTTGTGTCTGCTCGTAATTTCAATTAATCATGAATCTAGAGATAGTTTATTTTGAAATGAAATAGAGTTCTTGACGTTTGTTTACTTGTCGATTGTTGAGAATACTTTGCAATGGAATTTATGGCAGTGTAGCTTGTTGTGACGCCCTGATAATTAAGCTACAGTAACCACTCACTAATGGTGCCATGTCATCACATTTTTCTTGCTAATGATCACATTGTTCCAAATCAAACTCAAATTCGAATTCAAAATACAAGTCAAATTATTAGTTCTTAAAAAGGTAAATTAAAAATGTTCGTTGGGTTACAAGTATTTGCTAACTAATTCTCATGATTAGACCAACATTATTTGACTCGCCAGTTAATCCTTAGTAATTTACGAAGTGGTCCGTTATCATCTTAATGAACCATTTAAGTTTTAAACATGATTTTAAAACTTTTCAGAATAACTCCAAACTTTTTGTGGCAGCGTCCAAAATTTCAATACAAATTATGAGCCAAGTTTCATAATTTTACAAAATCAATTTGGCGGATTAACTTAACACAAAACAGTAGATAAAAAGAAAAACAGTAAACAAAAAAAAGAAAACCTAAACTACTGGGCGATTAGGCCCATGTGGCTAGGGAGGCTTAGCCCACCGCCTCCTCCCACCTCCTGCTCACAGAGGGCGGAGGCCATCCATGGCGCCGGCCAGTGCCGCCATCCACGCCCCCCTCGACTACAAGACCCCCTTCGCCCTCTCCTCGACCCCGCAACCTGGTCAAACCCTAGCCACTACCTCCTCTTACCTCGCCTCTCCCGATCCGGAGAGGCACCCGACGCCGTCGCGGCGCCAATCCCGCTGCCACCGGACTCCCTCGTTGATGCAACAAGTCCAGAGCTCCAGATGTTCGCTCACGCCATCTACGACCATCCGATCGAGTTTGACGCCTACATCTTGCGGATCGAGCTTCTTCTTCCTCGGCCGCCGCCGACTTTCGTCTCCAAATTCGTCCAACCTAGCGCTCCTAAGCTCCCACCGGGCCTACTTGTGCCTCCACGGTGAGCTCATTCCCCGATTCCCCCGCTTTTCCCCCTCAATCCGTCGCCAGAGACGCCGCCCCATGAGGACCGGATCGGCATGGCCGGAGTTTGGCCCGTCCATGTCGTGGTCACGCCAGATGCCCGCTTGCTCCATCCTAAGCCCTCGACCGAACGTGGACGCCAACCGCGCCACGCTGCGTCCCTCGCCGTGCCCTGCGCCGCCCGGCGTGCATCCACTGCTGCTTGGTTGCCGCCACCAGGCTTGCTGCTGGCTATTGCCGTTGCCGCCGCTTCTTGCTTTGCACTGGTGCTACTCGCTTTCTGCTCCTGCTGCCGCCGCCATTTCGCTGCTGCCTCTCGCTTTCCCCGCTCCTCGCCAGATGCCGCAGCCGTCCGATTGCCCTGACAAGACACCTGCGCTGTCCGCCGCCAGCCATCTGCTTGCTCAGCCACCAGCAGAAGCGGTGGATGGCTGGTCATGAAGCGCCCCATGTGTGCACTCGTGCGTGAGGCACAGCCACACAAAGGCCGGCTAGTGCCATCGCCACTGGGCCCTTCTAGGATTAGATTAGATGCTAATCTAATTACAGGCCACTAAACCAGCACCTTACACACTACTAATGGGCCCCCACCACTAACTAGGCAAATAAACAATCTGTTTAAAATAATGGCCCAATGACATCTAGGCCCCACTGCACAGTTTTGACCAGTCAACCCAGTCAATGTTGACCCTGCTGACTCAACACCTCACTGGCCCCACATGTCAGCCTGTGTGTGCATTGATGTTTACACTCTACTAGGTGCACTTAGCATTTTCATTTAATATAATTTTCGAATTAATTTAATTCCAGAAAATTGATTAAATCTTTTAAAATTAATATAAAATAAACTGCACTCGGATGAAAATACTTTGTACATGAAAGTTGCTCGAACGACGAGACTAATCCGGATACGCAACCCGCTCGCTCGCCACACATCCCTAGCATAGCAAACACGCAACTTTCCCATCCGGTTCATCTGTTCAAAACGCTAAACACCGGGATACTTTCCGGATGTTTCTTAACCAAGTACCACCTCATACCACGTTAGGGCACGCCTTAGCGCCGCTACTTGTCATGTCATGCCTCGATATGCATCTGCTTACTTGGTATTCATTGTTTCTTCCCCTCTTCTCTCCGGTAGACTACGAGACCGACGCGCTGCTGCCCGGTTCGACCACGGAGTTGACGACCCTCTCTCTTGCCAGAGCAACCGTGCAAGCCCCCTTGATCACCAGATATCGCCTACTCTTCTCTATATACCGCTTGCATTAGAGTAGTGTAGCATGTTACTGCTTTCAGATACTCCTATATCGCTGCATAGCTTTGTCCTTGTTACTATCAAGTTGTTACCTTACCGCAATCCTATATGCTTAGTATAGGATGCTAGTACTTTCATCTGTGGCCCTACATTCTTGTCCGTCTGCCGTGCTATATTATCGGGCCGTGATCACTCGGGAGGTGATCACGGTATATACTATATACTTATACATGATACATGTGGAGACTAAAGTCGGTCGGCCGATGGAGCACCCATGAGTGGATCTTGAGGCGGAGCGACAGGCAGGTTGAGACCGCTTAGAGAGAGGTGGGCCTGCCTCGTTCGGACGCTCGCATGTTACTTAACACGCTTAACGAGGTCTTGGTATTTGATCTGAGTTGGCTACGAGCTTATACGCACTAACCATCTATGCGGGAGTAGTTATGGGTATCCCCCGCCGTGGTATCACCAAGCACTTCAGACGTCAACGACGAGCGGCGCGCCGGATTGGACCGAACGCTCGTTAGGCTAGGTCTGCTTCCGGCACAGACGCAACGCGTGCAGGTGTGCTCGGCGATGGGCCTAGTGTTGGGTAACGAGTAATTTCAAAATTTTCCTACGAACACGCAAGACCATGGTGATGGCATAGCAACGAGAGGAGAGTGTCCATCCACGCACTCAGAGACGAAAGCGAAGCGTTATATCAACGCTGTTGATGTAGTCGACGCCTTCACGATCCGACCGATCCAAGCACCGTTACTCGGCACCTCCGAGTTCTTAGCACACGCTCAGCTCGATGACGATCCCGGGCTCCGATCCAGCAAAGCGTCGGGAGGAGTTCCACAAGACGACGGCGTGGGACGATCTTGATGTTCTACCGTCGCAGGCTTCGCCTAAGCACCGCTACAATATGACCGAGGTGGAATATGGTGGAGGGGGCACCGCACACGGCTAAGGAACGATCACGAAGATCAACTTGTGTGTCCATGGGGTGCCCCCGCCCCAGATATAAAGGAGGGAGGAGGAGGAGGCCGACCCTCTACTATGGCGCCATGGGGAGTCCTACTCCCACGGGAGTAGGATTCCCTTTCCTAGTCCAACTAGGAACCCTTCCATGTATTAGGAGTAGGAGAGAAGGAAGGGAAGGAAAAGGAGAAGGAAGGAAGGGGCGCCTCCCTAGTCCAATTCGGACTAGTCCAAGGGAGGCGGCGCCACCCTTTGGCCCTTTTTCTCCTTTCCCGTATGGCCCATTAAGGCCCAATATGAATTCCCGTAACTCTCCAGATCGAAAAATACCCAATCACTCGAACCTTCCGAACTCCGAATATAGTCGTCCAATATATCGATCTTTACGTCTCGACCATTTCGAGACTCCTCGTCATGTCCCCGATCTCATCCGGGACTCGAACTCCTTCGGTACATCAAAACTCATAAACTCATAATAAAACTGTCATCGAAACCTTGCGTGCATGGACCCTACGGTTCGAGAACAATGTAGACATGGCCGAGACATCGCCTCCGGTCAATAACCAATAGCGGGACCTGGATGCCCATATTGGTTCCTACATATTCTGCGAAGATCTTTATCGGTCGACCGCATAACAACATACGTTGTTCCTTTGTCATCGGTATGTTACTTGCCCGAGATTCGATCGTCGGTATCCAATACCTAGTTCAATCTCGCCACCGCAAGTCTCTTTACTCGTTCAGTAATACATCATCTCGCAACTAACTCATTAGTTGCAATGCTTGCAAGGCTTAAGTGATGTGCATTACCGAGAGGGCCCAGAGATACCTCTCCGACAATCGGAGTGACAAATCCTAATCTTGATTCATGCCAACTCAACATATACTTTGGAGACACTTGTAGAGTACCTTTATAATCACCCAGATTACGCCAGACGTTTGGTAGCACACAAAGTGTTCCTCTCGTAAACGGGAGTTGCATAATCTCATAGTTGCAGGAACTTTGTATAAGTCATGAAGAAAGCAATAGCAACATACTAAACGATCGTGTGCTAAGCTAACGGAATGGGTCATGTCAATCAGATCATTCAACTAATGATGTGACCTTGTTAATCAAATAACAACTCCTTGTTCATGGTTAGGAAACATAACCATCTTTGATTAACAAGCTAGTCAAGTAGAGGCATACTAGTGACATACTGTTTGTCTATATATTCACACATGTATTATGTTTCCGGTTAATACAATTCTAGCATGAATAATAAACATTTATCATGATATAAGGAAATAAATAATAACTTTATTATTGCCTCTAGGGCATATTTCCTTCAGTCTCCCACTTGCACTAGAGTCAATAATCTAGATCACATCACCATGTGATTAACATCGATAGTTCACATCATCATGTGATTAACACCCATAATTCACATCGCCATGTGACCAAGACCCAAAGGGTTTACTAGATTCAGTAATCTAGTTCACATCTCTATGTGATTAACACCCAAAAGAGTACTAAGGTGTGATCATGTTTTGCTTTGTGAGAGAATCTTAGTCAACGGGTCTGCCACATTCAGATCCGTATGTATTTTGCAAATCTCTATGTCAACAATGCTCTGCACGGAGCTACTCTAGCTAATTGCTCCCACTATCAATATGTATCTAGATCGAGACTTAAAGTCATCCAGATCGGTGTCAAAACTTGCATCGACGTAACCCTTTACGACGAACCCTTTTTCACTTCCATAATCGAGAAACATATCCTTATTCTACTAAGGATATTTTTGACCGATGTCCATTGATCTACTCCTAGATCACTATTGCACTCCCTTGCCTAGCTTAGTGGTAGGGTATGCAATAGATCTGGTAGACAGCATGGCATACTTTATAGAACCTATGGCCAAGGCATAGGGAATGACTTTCATTCTCTTTCTATCTTCTGCCGTGGCCGGGTTTTGAGTCTTACTCAATTTCACACCTTTGTAACACAGGCAAGAACTCTTTCTTTGACTGTTCCATTTTGAACTACTTCAAAATCTTGTCAAGGTATGTACTCATTGAAAAACTTATCAAGCGCCTTGATCTATCTCTATAGATCTTTAATGCTCAATATGTAAGCAGCCTCACCGAGGTCTTTCTTTGAAAAACTCCTTTGAAACACTCCTTTATGCTTTGCGAATAATTCTACATTATTTCCGATCTACAATATGTCATTCACATATACTTATCGAAATGTCAGAGTGCTCCCACTCACTTTCTTGTAAATACAGGCTTCACCGCAAGTCTCAGATAAAACTATATGCTTTGATCACACTATCAAAGCGCTTATTCCAACTCCGAGATGCTTGCACCAGTCCATAGATGGATCGCTGGAGCTTGCACATTTTGTTAGCTCCTTTAGGATTGACAAAACCTTCTGGTTGCATCATATACAACTCTTCTTTAATAAATCCATTAAAGAATGTATTTTTGACATCCATTTGCCGATTTCATAAAATGTGGCGATTGCTAACATGATTCGGACAGACATAAGCATCGCTACAGCTTGAGTAAATCTCATTGTAGTCAACACCTTGAACTTGTCGAAAACCTTTCTGCGACAAGTCGAGCTTTGTAGATAGTAATACTACTATCAGCATCTGTCTTCCTCTTGAAGATCCATTTATATAATATGGCTTGCCGATCATCGGGCAACTCCATCAAAGTCCACACTTTGTTCTCATATATGGATCCCATCTCAGATTTCATGGTCTCAAACCATTTCATGAATCTGGGCTCATCATCGCTTCCTCATAGTTCGTAGGTTCATCATGGTCTAGTAACATGACTTCTAGAATAGGATTACCGCACCACTCAGTGCGGATCTTACTCGAAGACCCACGAGGTTTGGTAGCAACTTGATCTGAAGTTTCATGATCATCATCATTAACTTCCTCACTAATTGGTGTAGGAATCATCGAACTGATTCTCGTGATGAACTACTTCCAATAAGGGAGAAGGTACAATTACCTCATCAAGTTCTACTTTCCTCCCACTCACTTCTTTCGAGAGAAACTTCTTCTCTAGAAAGGATCCATCCTAGCAACAAATATCTTGCTTTCGGATCTGTGATAGAAGGTGTACCCAATAGTTACCTTTGGGTATTCTATGAAGACGCTTTTCTCCGATTTGGGTTCGAGCTTATCGGTGAAAACTTTTCACATAAGCATCACAACTCCAAACTTTAAGAAACGACAGCTTAGGTTTATCGCTAAACCATAGTTCATACGGTGTCATCTCAACGGATTTAGATGGTGCCCTATTAAACGTGAATGCAGCTGTTTTTAATGCATAACCCCAAAACGATAGTGGTAAATCGGTAAGATACATCATAGATCGCACCATATCAAAATAAAGTACGGTTCTGACGCTCGACACACCATAATGTTGTGGTGTTCCGGTGGCGTGAGCTGTGAAACTATTCCACATTGTTTTCATTGAAGACCAAACTCAGAACTCAAATATTCATCTCCACGATCAGATCGCAGAAACTTTATTTTCTTGTTGCGATGATTTTCCACTTCACTCTGAAATTCTTTGAACCTTTCAACTATTTCAGACTTATGTTTCATCAAGTAGATATACCCATATCTACTCAAATCATCTTGTGAAGGTCGAAAAATAACGATACTTGCCACGAGCATCAACATTCATTGAATCGCATACATCGGTATGTATTATTTCCAATAAGTCAAGAGCTTGTTCCATTGTTCCGAGAACGGAGTTTTAGTCATCTTGCCCAAAAGGCACGGTTCGCAAGCATCAAATGATTCATAATCAAGTGATTCCAAAAGTCCATCAAGATGGAGTTTTCTTCATGCGCTTTACACCAATATGACCTAAACGGCAAGTGCCACAAATAAGTTGCACTATCATTATTAACTTTGCATCTTTTGGTTTCAATATTATGAATATGTGTATCACTATGATCGAGATCCAATGAACTATTTTCATTGGGTGTGTAACCATATAAGGTTTTATTCATGTAAATGTAACAACAATTTATTCTCTTACTTAAATGAATAATCGTATTGCAATAAACATGATCAAATCATATTTATGCTCAACACCAAATAACACTTATTTAGGTTCCACACTAATCCCGAAAGTATAGGGAGTGTGCGATGATGATCATATCAATCTTGGAACTACTTCCAACACTCATCGTCACTTACCCTTCAACTAGTCTCTGCTTATTCTGCAACTCCTGCTTGAAGTTACTACTCTTAGCAACCGAACCAGTATCAAATACCGAGGGTTGCTACGAACACTAGTAAAATACACATCAATAATTTGTATATCAAATATACCTTTGTTCACTTTGCCATCCTTCTTATCCGCCAAATACTTGGGGTAGTTCCGCTTCAAAGGACCAGTTCCATTGTAGCAAAAGCACTTAGTCTCGTGCTTAGATCCAGACTTGGGCTTCTTCACTCGAGCAGCAACTTGCTTGCCGCTCTTCTTGAAGTTCCCTTCTTCCCTCTCGCCTTTTCCTTGAGACTAGTGGTCTTGTCAACTATCAACACTTGATGTTTTTCTTGATTTCTACCTTCGCCGATTTTAGCATCGCCAAGAGCTTGGGAATTGTTTTCGTCATCCCTTGCATATTATAGTTCATCACGAAGTTCTAGTAACTTTAGTGATGGTGACTAGAGAATTCTGTCAATCACTATCTTATCTCGGAAGATTAACTCCCACTTGATTCAAGCGATTGAAGTACTCGGACAATCTGAGCACATGCTCACTAGTTGAGCGATTCTCCTCCATCTTTTAGCTATAGAACTTGTTGGAGACTTCATATCTCTCAACTCGGTATTTGCTTGAAATATTAACTTCAATTCCTGGAACATCTCATATGGTCCATGACGCTCAAAACGCCTTTGAAGTCCCGATTCTAAGCCGTTAAGCATGGTGCACTAAACTATCAAGTAGTCATCATATTGAGCTAGCCAAACGCTCATAACGTCAGATCCGCTCCTGCAATAGGTCTGTCACTTAGCGGTGCATTAAGGACATAATTCTTCAAGCAGCAATGAGGATAAACCTCAGATCACGGATCCAATCCGCATCATTGCTACTAACATCTTTCAATACAATTTTCTATAGGAACACATATGAAAACATAGGGAAGCAACAACGCGAGCTATTGATCTACAACATAATTTGCAAAATACTACCAGGACTAAGTTCATGATAAATTAAAGTTCAATTAATCATATTACTTAAGAACTCCCACTTAGACAGACATCTCTCTAGTCATCTAAGTGATCACGTGATCCAAATCAACTAAACCATAACCGATCATCACGTGAGATGGAGTAGTTTTCAATGGTGAACATCTTATGTTGATCATATCTACTATATGATTCACGCCGACCTTTCGGTCTCCGTGTTCCGAGGCCATATCTGCATATGCTAGGCTCGTCAAGTATAACCTGAGTATTCTGCGTGTGCAAAACTGGCTTACACCCGTTGTAGATGGACGAGAGCTTATCACACCCGATCATCACGTGGTGTCTCGCACGATTTAACTTTGGCAACGGTGCATACTGTGGAGAACACTACTTGATAATTTTAGTGAGAGATCATCTTATAATGCTACCGTCAATCAAAGCAAGATAAGATGCATAAAGGATAAACATCACATGCAATCAAATATAAGTGATATGATATGGCCATCATCATCTTGTGCTTGTGATCTCCATCTCCAAGCACCGCCATGATTACCATCGCCACCGGCGCGATACCTTGATCTCCATCGTAGCATCGTTGTCGCCTCGCCAACTATTGCTTCTACGACTATCGCTACCGCTTAGTGATAAAGTAAAGCAATTACATGGCGTTGCATTTCATACAATAAAGCGACAACCATATGGCTCCTGCCGATTGCCGATAACTCGGTTACAAAACATGATCATCTCATACAATAAAATATAGCATCACGCCTTGACCATATCACATCACAACATGCCCTGCAAAAACAAGTTAGACGTCCTCTACTTTGTTGTTGCAAGTTTTACGTGGCTGCTACGGGCTGAGCAAGAACCGTTCTCACCCACGCATCAAAACCACAACGATATTTCGTCAAATAGACTCCGTTTAACCTTCTCAAGGACGGGCGACACACTCAGTTCAACTAAAGTGAGAGAGACAGACACCGCCAGCCACCTTTAAGCACGAGTGCTCAGAACGGTGAAACCAGTCTCGCGTAAGCGCACGCTGTAATGTCGGTCCGGGCCGCTTCATCTCACAATACCGCTGAACCAAAGTATGACATGCTGGTAGGCAGTATGACTTGTATCGCCCACAACTCACTTGTGTTCTACTCGTGCATATGACATCAACGCATAAAACCAGGCTCGATGCCACTGTTGGGTAACGAGTAATTTCAAAAATTTCCTACGAACACGCAAGACCATGGTGATGGCATAGCAACGAGGGGAGAGTGTCCGCCCACGCACTCGTGAGACCGAAGCGAAGCGTTATATCAACGCTGTTGATGTAGTCGTGACGTCTTCACGATCCGACCGATCCAAGCACCGTTACTCGCACCTCCGAGTTCTTAGCACACGCTCAGCTCGATGACGATCCCCGGCTCCGATCCAGCAAAGCGTCGGGGAGGAGTTCCACAAGACGACGGCGTGGTGACGATCTTGATGTTCTATCGTCGCGCAGGCTTCGCCTAAGCACCGCTACAATATGACCGAGGTGGAATATGGTGGAGGGGGCACCGACACGGCTAAGGAACGATCACGAAGATCAACTTGTGTGTCCATGGGGTGCCCCTGCCCCGTGATATAAAGGAGGGAGGGAGGAGGAGGCCGCCCTCTACTATGGCGCCATGGGGAGTCCTACTCCCACCGAGTAGGATTCCCTTTCCTAGTCCAACTAGGAACCCTTCCATGTATTAGGAGTAGGAGAGAAGGAAAGGGAAGGGAAAGGAGAAGGAAGGAAGGGGCGCCTCCCTAGTCCAATTCGGACTAGTCCAAGGGAGGGCGGCCACCCTTTGGCCCTTTTTCTCCTTTTCCGTATGGCCCATTAAGGCCCAATACGAATTCCTGTAACTCTCCGGTACTCGAAAAATACCGAATCACTCGGAACCTTTCCGAACTCGAATATAGTCGTCCAATATATCGATCTTTACGTCTCGACCATTTCGAGACTCCTCGTCATGTCCCCGATCTCATCCGGGACTCCGAACTCCTTCGGTACATCAAAACTCATAAACTCATAATAAAACTGTCATCGAAACCTTAAGCGTGCGGACCCTACGGTTCGAGAACAATGTAGACATGGCCGAGACACGTCTCCGGTCAATAACCAATAGCGGGACCTGGATGCCCATATTGGTTCCTACATATTCTGCGAAGATCTTTATCGGTCAGACCGCATAACAACATACGTTGTTCCCTTTGTCATCGGTATGTTACTTGCCCGAGATTCGATCGTCGGTATCCAATACCTAGTTCAATCTCGTCACCGGCAAGTCTCTTTACTCGTTCCGTAATACATCATCTCGCAACCAACTCATTAGTTGCAATGCTTGCAAGGCTTAAGTGATGTGCATTACCGAGAGGGCCCAGAGATACCTCTCCGACAATCGGAGTGACAAATCCTAATCTTGATTCATGCCAACTCAACATATACTTTCGGAGACACTTGTAGAGTACCTTTATAATCACCCAGTTACGTTGTGACGTTTGGTAGCACACAAAGTGTTCCTCTGGTAAACGGGAGTTGCATAATCTCATAGTTGCAGGAACTT
This sequence comes from Aegilops longissima, assembly GCA_021605205.1. Classification (NCBI taxonomy): domain Eukaryota; kingdom Viridiplantae; phylum Streptophyta; class Magnoliopsida; order Poales; family Poaceae; genus Aegilops; species Aegilops longissima. The sequence continues at coordinate 662,412,354 of CM038680.1, read as the reverse complement.
TGTATAAGTCATGAAGAAAGCAATAGCAACATACTAAACGATCGTGTGCTAAGCTAACGGAATGGGTCATGTCAATCAGATCATTCAACTAATGATGTGACCTTGTTAATCAAATAACAACTCCTTGTTCATGGTTAGGAAACATAACCATCTTTGATTAACAAGCTAGTCAAGTAGAGGCATACTAGTGACATACTGTTTGTCTATATATTCACACATGTATTATGTTTCCGGTTAATACAATTCTAGCATGAATAATAAACATTTATCATGATATAAGGAAATAAATAATAACTTTATTATTGCCTCTAGGGCATATTTCCTTCACCTAGACCCCTGCGCGCTTAGGTTTAGACCGGCGTGTTGGCCTCTGTGTTCTGCCTAGGTGGGGCTGCGACGTGTTGATCTTCCGCGGCCGGGCATGACCCAGGAAAGTGTGTCCGGCCAAATGGGATCAAGCGTGCTGGGTAAGATGGTGCACCCCTGCAGGGAAGTTAATCTATTCGGATAGCCGTGATCTTCGGTAACAGGACGACTTGGAGTTGTACCTTGAGCTTATGACAACTAGAACCGGATACTTGATAAAACACACCTTCCAAGTGCGAGATACAACCAAAGGGTCGCTCTCTCTCGTGGATATGAGGAGGGATCGCGGGTAGGATTATTGCTATGTGATGTTACTTGGAGGACTTCAGATTGCCCTCCTCTACTGTTGTAAGACAGGTGTCGAGCGTAGTCTTCGTTAAGACTAGCTATCCCCTCTTATTCGGCATTCTGCAGTTCAGTCCACCGATATGCCCTTTACACATATATCCATGCATATGTAGTGTAGCTCCTTGCTTGCGAGTACTTTGGATGAGTACTCACGGTTGCCTTGTTCCCCTTTTCCCCTATCTCTACTCGATTGCTGCAACCAGACGATGGAGCCCAGGAGCCCGACGCCACCGCCTATGACGACTACTACTCCGGAGGTGCCTACTACTACGTGAAAGACGCCGACGGCGGCGACCGGGGAGTAACTAGGAGGATCGAGGCGGGAGGCCTGCGCCTCTTCGATCAGATCCCGGTTTGTGCTAGCCTTCTTAAGGCAAACTTGTTTAACTTATGTCGTACTCGAGATATTGTTGCTTCCACTGACTCGTCTATGATCGAGCACTTGTATTCGAGCCCTCGAGGCCCCTGGCTTGTATTATGATGCTTGTATGACTTATTTTATTTTTAGAGTTGTGTTGTGATATCTTCCGTGAGTCCTCGATCTTGATCGCATACGCTTATGCGTGTATGATTAGTGTACGATTAAATCGGGGGCGTCACAAGTTGGTATCAGAGCCGACTGCCTGTAGGAATCCCCCTTCCACACTCCTCGGCCGAAGTCGAGTCTAGACTTTACAAAACTTTTACTAACATGGCTGTGCGGCCCATGGGCCCACGTCGCCATTGGGTGGTATTAGGATCTTTTACTCCTCGATCTTTACTCGGGATCATGCGCCTTATTATAATTACTTCTAAAATTCTGGTAATATCTAAGATGCCGTGTTAACCATGCCCTTATAGTGTAACTAAATTTGATAGATCTAGATTTGCGATAATTGACATCTTCTAAAGGTGAATGAAAGTTCATTGGAGAGTGGGATCGATTGAACTGAATTTCAGCCATAGCGAATAATAATGTCTTGAAATATTCCTTTAACCTTTTCATCATGGCTAATATCTATATGAACTCTTGAACTAATTCCGATAACAATTTTTGATTGATCCACTTCGCATATTTTCTTGTCTCTTTGGATTAAACTCCATTCTACCACAACCTTTACTTTGATCTTGTGTATATTCCTCACTTGCACATATCTGCTGATTCTCATGGATACATCTCAGATTCTCGAATTAACATAATCACCGATATGACTCGGATTACGTTCAACACGTAACCTCTTAACGAGTTGAATCGTTCAGCTTGGTATTCCTTGTCTCAATTTTAGTTGTACCTGTCCGCACATTTCTCTAGCTTGGTTTCCTCTATCTTTGCAATTTTTATCTAATGTTAAATTCTTTCATCCTTGTCTTGAGTCCCGTTTATTCACATGAACTGTGATTCTTTCTCATACCTTTCTCTTGGATCCAAGCACTGATGAGTATTGCCTAGAATTGGTTGTCACACCTTTTGCCTTTCAACCAATTGTCTGTTTGTTTCCTTGTTCTCTCCATTCTTCTTACTGGTATCTCCTTTTCAAATGTGAGATTTTTCATTTGAAATTCTGAAAGACCCTCCTTCCCTCTTGGCTGTATCCGGACTTTGTTCTTCTACAACCATTTTATTTTGGTATCCTTGCTTCTTGACCCCAATTGGTTCACACCATGGGCACCTTTCACATGTTTGATTTCCGAGATTTTATCTTTGATGACTGTATCTTTATAATTTGGACCATCTTGTTCTTGTGGTTATTCACACCTGCCCTTGGCTATATATTTTCAAACCCTATTCTTGATTTCAAGTCATGTAGTGTTTTCCTTCGCACTCGATTTAGACATGACCAATTGGAATGTCTGTCAATTGAATCCAAGTATGATTTCTATACCTAGATTGTATTACTTGGGACCTTCTTAGATCTTCGATATTATCAAAATTTTCTTTCTAATTTCGATGGATGTATCAGGTTGTTACCGAGACATTGTAAGCAGTTACGTTTCAACACCTTGACCATGCTAATTGAATTAACCTGTATGGAACTCTGAATTCCCACCTGATTTCCTTTCAGGGATATTCCTTGTCCTGGACCCTTGAAAGTGTTAATATCCCATTGTATATCGAATCTTTCATCATGGTTGAAACCTTTTCTAAGATATAGTATCCCTTTACAGATAACCTGAGACCTGTCTATTAGTTCCGGGACCATGAATTCATTGGCCCGTTCAAGAAATATTCTCTGTCTACCTTGTACACGTTCATCTAGCGGATTCAATGTTGCTATCACTGACCATGTCACTTCTAAACCTCGAGTGGCCTTTTCAAGAACTTACCTCATATCCCAAGTAATTGGTTGCTTGTAATTACCAACCGTGGATATAGAGGCAAATTTCATCATTCCGATGAGCAAAATGATCCACTATTACTCTTGGACCTACCTGAATTTTGTTTAATATTCTTCTCATTATCGAGATCTTGTACATTGATACATATTAACTCAAACCAATGGTTGTAAAACTTTCTTCTAATGAATGAATAATGTGCAAATATAAATACGTCAGGTAAGTTAATTTGTGTACAATCAAACAATCTGATTAGACAAAATTTCCTTTTAACTTAGAATTTGAAAGATGTATATCATGAACATATCAATTCCTAACATGCATACACTTAATAAACATTTATAATAAAATTATTTCTCCAATTACAATTATTTGATGCAATTTCCAATTACAATATTTCGAACTACAAATTCATGATCAAAGTTTAAAATTTAATTTTACATACAGTGCACTTCTCAAACCTTTAACATAACAGGAAACCAGTGATAAAGAAAAGCGAAAACCTAAACCACGAAGACCTTGAACACCCCCCTCCCTCTTCAGGGCGACGATGGCCCATGCAGGCCCCTGGAGCAACTGCCCCGCACACGCACCATTCTTTATGCACCTCTCGCCTCTTTCGTAATCCATCGTGTTCTCGCTAGGTCGATGAACCTGAGCCCATCTCATGGCGTCTTCCTCGGTCCAGGTGCCCCCCCCGGCCTCTGATTCCCCGCCTCCCTTCGCTCACGCCCGCCGTTGCTCGCCCCGTCCCCCTGCCCGCCGCCTGTAGCCCGCCACTACCTCTCTTCCTCGCCTCCCGTCGAGGCCGCCGGCGTCACGGCGCCAACCGCCCGTCCCTGGATGCACAATCCAGCTGCGGTTGCTGCCACGCCTCTGTCAGTTGGCCTCTAATTGGACGAGCTTCTTCTCTCGCGCCGCGGCTCCTAATTCGCCCTGCCTCTAGCTCCACTCTGCTCCACGTGACTCACCGTCCCGCTTTCCCGTCTCGCCGTACGTCGCATGGCGTCCACGGTTGCCGCCTGCATGCCCGTATGCCGTCTTGTGGCCTAGCCTACACGTGGGCAGGCGCACGCTCCAGCCTCTGTGCATACTTCGGCCCCGCCTTCTTCTATTGGTCATCTCTTGGTCTTTGTCTGCCATCTGCTCGCCGCTTCCGTTCGCGATACGACCGTGCGCCACTCCTTCTTCGCAACCTCCTCGCACAGTGCGCGCAGGGCCCATGTGTCATCGCACCACCCCGTGGCGCTATGCATGCATCAGCCTTCAGATAATTGATCTAATTAATTCGAATAAGCCTTCACTCTAATCCCATAACTACAAAACTCTGTAAAATATGCCATGAATTACTCTTTGAGCGAGCAACCGTCAGTTTGACCCTTGCTACCTCCCAATGTCGTGTGCATTATGTTAACTCTACTAGTGCATAGCATTTTCTTTAATTTTTTTTATTTAGGTTTGAACCGGCGTGTTGGCCTCTCTGTTGTGCCTAGGTGGGGCTGCGACGTGTTGATCTTCCGCGGCCGGGCATGACCCAGGAAAGTGTGTCCGGCCAAATGGGATCAAGCGTGCTGGGTAAGATGGTGCACCCCTGCAGGGAAGTTAATCTATTCGGATAGCCGTGATCTTCGGTAACAGGACGACTTGGAGTTGTACCTTGAGCTTATGACAACTAGAACCGGATACTTGATAAAACACACCCTTCCAAGTGCCAGATACAACCGGTGGTCGCTCTCTCTCAGGGATATGAGGAGGGGATCGCCGGGTAGGATTATTGCTATGTGATGTTACTTGGAGGACTTCAGATTGCCCTCCTCTACCTGTTGTAAGACAGGTGTCGAGCGTAGTCTTCGTTAAGACTAACTATCCCCTCTTATTACGGCATTCTGCGAGTTCGGTCCACTGATATGCCCCTTTACATATATCCATGCATATGTAGTGTAGCTCCTTGCTTGCAGTACTTTGGATGAGTACTCACGGTTGCCTTGTTCCCCTTTTCCCCTATCTCTACTCGATTGCTGCAACAGACGATGGAGCCCGGGACCCGACGCCACCGCCTATGGCGACTACTACTGAGGTGCCTACTACTACGTGCGACGCGGCGGCGACCGGGAGTAACTAGGAGGATCGAGGCGGGAGGCTGCGCCTCTTCGATCTGTATCGGGTTTGTGCTAGCCTTCTTAAGGCAAACTTGTTTAACTTATGCGTACTCAGATATTGTTGCTTCCGCTGACTTCGTCTATGATCGAGCACTTGTATTCGAGCCCTCGAGGCCCCTGGCTTGTATTATGATGCTTGTATGACTTATTTTATTTTAGAGTTGTGTTGTGATATCTTCCGTGAGTCCACGATCTTGATCGTTGCGTTTGCGTGTATGATTAGTGTCTGATAAATCGGGGCGTCACAAGTTAATATCGAGCCATTGCTGTAAGGAATCCCCTTCCACACTCCTCGGCGAAGTCGAGTCTAGACTTTACAAAACTTTTACTAACATGGCTGTGCGGCCCATGGGCCCACGTCGCCATTAGGTGGTATTAGGATCTTTTACTCCTCGATCTTTACTCGGGATTCTGAACTCTCTTCTATTCGGGTTAAGCGATTTTGCTAAAAACAAAACTAACTTTAGGTTCTCGCGAGTACTTCTCCGGAGAGCCCTCACTTGAGATGATAAATACGCTAATCGGAAGATTCGAAGATACTCTCGATGTACTCTCGAGACTTTGTGTCCATCACTTTTGCTATTCCTGACCACCGATAAATCCGTATGGATAACTACTTACACTGGCCATTCATACGATCATCCCCCATTGATCTTGTTATTACAAGATACCCCGAAGTTTCTTTATTGTTCCGAAAATACTTTGTGCCTACTGCCTAGCAGTTCTTTGCCACATGAATACCCCTTCAAATAAATCCTCGCACTTGCCGAGTATCCGCTCATCCCCAGTTGTTCATGTGTTTCACAAAAGTCTTCAAAATACTATTCGATCATCCGAAAATCCTCTGGAGCCTTTGGCTCTTGAAATTCTTGCTTGCTTGCATTATGGTTAATCCCATAAGTCTCGTAGTCTTATTGACATTCCTTGTCATTATCATTTTGAGTCTGTTGACTCAATATGTTTCTTGAATACGCAATCATCATTGATCCTTATAAATTACTTTTCGGCTGAGCTGCCATTCTTTTCTTGAAATTGGTTCTCGACCAATCCAATTGTCTTTGATTGTACCCTAAGGCTATTCAACTTATCCACCCCTAATCGAGCATTGCTTGATCCCTTGATTTAAATCATAATTCCTTTGCATTTGACAATTGAGTTAGTCGATTGTTTCTATAATCTGCTTCCTCTAGTTGAGTACCGATGCTCACGTCCGATTCCTTGTGGACCACGGATCCTTTGTTGGATTTTATCGACAAGCGCCCTTCATATTCACTAAACTTGTGAGCCTTTTCTGGATACATAATGCCTTTGGTAAGTTGTATAAATCGCTTTCTCAACCATGCTCGCCTTGAGCTTGAGTTAATTACTTCTAAAATTCTGGTATATGATTCTAAGATGCCCGATGGGTTGAACCTATGCCTTCTTTAATATGTGTGAACTCGAAAGTTTTCACGAGTCGTACTCTTACGGTATTTTGCGGATAAAATTTCAACGCGATAACTTCATCGAAAGCGAGAAGTGAATGAAAGGGTATGCATTGGAGAAGTGGGAGTCGACCTTGAACCTTGTGTTCATGCCCATGGACGCGATATATATCCTATCATGAAAGCTTCTTGTAACAATAACTATTTCCTTGATAACTAACATATGGTATCTGTGAATTGATCCCTTGCAACCGTGGTTCCGACCATGATTGTTCTTCTTTGATCTCATTTCTCGGATAAGTTAAAACAATTGTCTCCTATGGATCAATACACCAGTCCAACCTTTACTTTGATCTTGTGTCGAGTATTACCCTCCTGGTATCGCGAGATTATCATGGAACTGCATAAGTTCTTATGAGTTCTTCATCAAGTACTACATACTCACCGATTAGGGCTCGGAGTTATTAAACACTCAAATACACCGATAACTGAACCGAGTCTGCATTACGGTTCAACGACACTTGGTAACCTTCTTTAAGTACGAGTTTGTAACCGATCACGCCATTCCTAGCCTGTTTGGCTATATCCTTGTCGTGCAGATTTTAAGCTGTGCTACGGTCCTTGTTCCGAGAGCACCGGTTTCGACGATGAGCTAAGCTTCGTCGATCTTCCTCGTCATACCATTTCTCCTTGACCAACAAGCTTGATTTCGAGTTTGTGTCGTACCCATGGTTTCAATAACCTTTTGCTTCATCATTCCTTTGTCTTGATGTCGCCGTAATTGATTACATCTTCATGAAATCTCTCGAAAAATGTGTCGTGATCATCATCAACCTTATGAGCTCTTCCAGGATACCAACCGGATTCATGATGAGAAGTACCATCCTTGCCCTCGATGAATTGTGTTGTCATCGACCACTTTATTGCCTTCCGTTCAACACAAACTTGTTCATGTTTTGTGTTATACCTTGCGTTCCTTGCTACCCAGCAATTGTTCTTCTTTACCTTGGAGTATTACCATCCTTTATGTCAAGAATGTTCTGAGATTTGTTCCACCTCTTGAGAATTCTTGACATAGAAATACTTCTCACCATCACCATCCCTTCTTGGTCCCCGTGTTAATTCCAACAAGTGAACGGTGTTGTTTGGATTCTTTCCTTCTAGCAACCCTATTTTTTGAAGTTAATGGTGAAGGTGCATTCTTAGGCTATCGATTATTGAATCACCATTACGACATTGGTCGTGCAACCCAACCCATCAAGCACCTTTCAACCAATGTTTACTTGTGTATGTCTTCCTCGAGCATACTTCCTTATATCATTTGATCTGACAAATGTTATCTCCTTGTTCACTTAATTGTGGAAGTCCATCTTTTGGGGATTTCGGTGAATTGCCGTTGAGTTCACCAGACACCTCCTTGTCCTCTCCTTGGGCTAATGATGGACTCTTGTTAACGGAAATCACTCCATAGTTCATTTCTCGAGAATCCTGCAATGTCATTTCGTCGGTTTGTGTTGCACCTTTTCCTCTCGGACCCCCTGAGTTTGAGGTATCATGACACCAATTGGATATGAATCTCGGTCAGCTATGATGGTTGGGACAACTTTCCAAGAGTTATGATGTTGATCCTTTGATGACCCGGTAGCATGATGTCATGCCTAGCACCCCCGGCCGGAGGACCTATCATTATAGATTCCTTTTCAGCAGGGTTATCCATTCATCCATGAGGGAATTGTAATACTGTTACTACAAGTTATTCCTGATGGATCCTTCGTGATTCCAAGGTCTGATCTTCACCCGAAGACCATGTCAATGCTATCTCGAAGCATGTCTGTGGTACTCTGATTTTCAACAAGAACATTCGAATCCCAATGCTAAATGTTTCTTGCTCAATTATCCAAACACCGTGGTATGGGTAACGTCATGAAATTCTCTCCCCTCACCTAGAGGATTTTCTACGTTATATACTATCGTGGATATCATGCTCTGCTTGTCCTTGGGAAAGATATGCCCTTGAAATATGTGTTTAAACATATTTTCCTTTCCATTGTTCATTTAATCTGATGATCATATTTTCCATCCATTGGTTTGTTTAAACCTTTTCTATGATCTATATGATATAAGCAGTAATAATCCATTGCTTGTGCAAACACCTCGATGTACAACTCTGTCAGTAAGACCTTGTTACTATTGTGATGACATTCCGGTAGCCACCGATGGACGAGAACCTTGCCTATTGGTCCGCCTCGTTCAACGAGCAGGAAAATGGTTCTCTTCGTCCCTCGCCCTTGGTACCAACGTTGTTGCCGACATAACTGACATGGTACTCTCTGACATGCCTTGCTATCATGACCGTGCAAGATGTCACTGCTCCTAAAAAAAACCACATGGTGGGCCCATAACCCACAGTTCCACAGGATCGAAACCTGACTGTCCTGTACACCCCTATTCCCAAAGTTATTCCTCGCGTGTGGCCTCGTATGTAATTCACGGGCCACCGTCCTAGTGATCTATTCTGGTATCAGACGCAATACTTATTCCCATTGCTCTGAACCCCTTTCACATTTCGTATCAGGCAACAAATGTTTGCCTATCCACTTGTAACTTCTTATTGCACCTTCTTACCTTGCTCTCGATATTTTCTTCAGTTTCAATTCGAGAGTTACTTTCTACCACCTTCCCCGATGTTATCGACCAGGTAGTCAACCTTGTAGAGGTCTGCTCTTTCGGAATAACCCCCTTTAATCTTTCGTAAGAACGATGGAGATCCTGAAGAAAGGACGACAATTTCATCATGATGCGATGAAGCAGAGAAATGAAAGCGTCCATGTAAGGGTTGACCTCTTGAGAAGAACAACCAAACACCGAGAAGACCGTTAGAATTTCGTAACCAAATCCCTTCCCCTTGCTCCCTCTTAAATCTCGGGACGAGATTTCTTGTAATGGAGGAGAATTGTGGCATACGATAATTAAGCTACAGTAACCACTCACTAATGGTGCCATGTCATCACATTTTCTTGCTAATGATCACATTGTTCCAAATCAAACTCAAATTCAATTCAAAATACAAGTCAAATTATTAGTTCTTAAAAGGTAAATTAAAAATGTTAGATTGGGTTACAAGTATTTGCTAACTAATTCTCATGATTAGACCAACATTATTTGACTCTTGATTAATCCTTAGTAATTTCTGAAGTGGTCCGTTATCATCTTAATGAACCATTTAAGTTTTAAACATGATTTTAAAATTTTTCAGAATAACTCCAAACTTTTTGTGGGCGTCCAAAATTTCAATACAAATTATGAGCCAAGTTTCATAATTTTACAAAATCAATTTGGCGGATTAACTTAACACAAAACAGTAGATAAAAAAAAAAAGTAAGTAAAAAAAGAAAACCTAAACTCATCGGGCGATTAGGCCCATGTGGCTAGGGAGGCTTAGCCCGGCCGCCCTCCTCCCACCTCCTGTTCACGGGAGGCGTGGAAACCATCCATGGCGCCTCGGCCAGTGCCGCCATCCGCCTCCCCTCGACTACAAGACCCCCTTCGCCCTCTCCCTCGACCCGCGACCTGGTCAAACCCTAGCCACTACCCTCCTCTTACCCCTCGCTCTCCCGATCCGAGAGGCACCCGCCGCGCCGTCCTGGCGCCAATCCGCGGCCACCGGACTCCCTCGTTGATGCAACAAGTCCAGGAGCTCCGCAGTGTTCGCGTCTCGCCATCTCGACCATCCGATCGAGTTTGGCGCCTCTACATCTTGCGGATCGAGCTTCTTCTTCCTCGCCGCCGCCGACTTTCGTCTCAAATTCGTCCAACCTAGCGCTCCTAAGCTCCCACGGGCCTACTTGTGCCTCCACGGTGAGCTCATCCCCCGATTCCCCCGCTTTTCCCCCTCGATCCGTCGCCAGGCGTCGCCCCATGAGGACCGGTCGGCATGGCGGAGTTTGGCCCGTCCATGTCGTGGTCACGCCCGTATGCCCGTCTTTGCTCGGCCTAAGCCCTGACGAGCGTGGGCGCCCAACCGCGCTCACGCGTGCCCCTGGCCGTGCCCCTGCGCCGCCCGAGCGTGCATCCACCGCGGCTTGGCAGCGCCCGCCTTCGCTGCTGCTGGCTATTGCCGTTGCCGCTTACGCTTCTTCTTTGCGGTGGTGCTCGCCGCTGCTCCCGCGGTGCCGCTACTACTTCTGCTGCTGCCTCTGCTTTCCCCTGCTCCTCGCCGCATGCCGCAGCCGTCCGATTGCCCGGCCACCTGCGCTGTCCGCTCGCCCAACCGTCGCTTGCTCAGCCACCGGTGTAGCGGCGGTGGCATGGCGCCCCATGTGTGCCAGTGCGCGAGGCACAACCACACGATGGCGGCTAGTGCCATCGCCACAGGCCCTTCTAGGATTAGATTAGATGCTAATCTAATTACAGGCCACTAAACCAGCACCTTACAGACTACTAATGGGCCCCACCACTAACTAGGCAAAATAAACAATCTGTTTAAAATAATGGCCCAATGACATCTAGGCCCCCCTTGCAGTTTTGACCAGTCAACCCGATCAATGTTGTTGTTGACCCTCTTGACTCAACACCTCACGGCCCCGGATGTCAGCTGTGTGTGCATTGATGTTTACACTCTACTAGGTGCACTTAGCATTTTCATTTAATATAATTTTGAATTAATTTAATTCCAAAAATTGATTAAATCTTTTAAAATTAATATAAAATAAACCGTACCTCGGATGAAAATACTTTGTACATGAAAGTTGCTCGGAGCGGCGAGGCGAATCCGGATCACATAACCCGTTCGTTCGCCACACATCCCTAGCATAGCAAACACGCAACTTTCCCATCCGGTTCATCTGTCCGAAAACGCGAAACACCGGGGATACTTTCCCGGATGTTTCCCCCCCTTAACCAGTACCACCTCATACCACGTTAGGGCACGCCTAGCGTCGCTACTTGTCATGTCATGCCTCGATATGCATCTGTTTACTTGGTATTCATTGTTTCTTCCCCCTCTTCTCTCCGGTAGACTACGAGACCGACGCTGCTGCTGCCCGGTTCGACTCTTGAGTTGCGACCCTCTCTCTTGCCGAGCAACCAGGCAAGCCCCCCCTTGATCACAAGATATCGCCTACTCTTCTCTATCTGCTTGCATTAGAGTAGTGTAGCATATTCTTGCTTTCGAGATACTCCTATACTACTGCATAGCTTTGTCCTTGTTACTCTTGTTGTTACCTTACGCAATCCTATATGCTTAGTATAGGATGCTAGTACTTTCATCTGTGGCCCTACATTCTTGTCCGTCTGCCGTGCTATACTATCGGGCGCGATCACTCGGGAGGTGATCACGGGTATATACTATATACTTATACATGATACATGTGGAGACTAAAGTCGGGTGGTGATGGAGCACCAGCAGTGGATCTTGAGGCGGAGCGGCAGGCAGGTTGAGACCGCCTAGGAGAGAGGTGGGCCTGGCCTGTTCGGCGTTCGCGGTTACTTAACACACTTAACGAGGTCTTGGTATTTGATCTGAGTTGGCTACGAGCTTATACGCACTAACCATCTACGCGGGAGTAGTTATGGGTATCCCGCGTCGTGGTATCGGCGGCACTTCAGACGTCGCTGACGGCGAGCGCGCGCCTGGATTGGACTGGAGCGCTGTTAGGCTAGGTGCGCTGCCGGCGCGTCACAGACGCAACTTGCAGGTGTGCTTTCAGGCGATGGGCCTAGACCCTGGCGCTTAGGTTTAGACCGCGTGTTGGCCTCTCTGTTGTGCCTAGGTGGGGCTGCGGCGTGTTGATCTTCGCGGCGGGCATGACCCGGAAAGTGTGTCGGCCAAATGGGATCAAGCGTCTTTGGGTAAGATGGTGCACCCTGCGGGAAGTTAATCTATTCGGATAGCCGTGATCTTGATAACAGGGCGACTTGGAGTTGTACCTTGAGCTTATGACAACTAGAACCGGATACTTGATAAAACACACCCTTCCAAGTGCGGATACAACGGTGGTCGCTCTCTCGGGGATATGAGGAGGGATCGCGGGTAGGATTATTGCTATGTGATGTTACTTGGAGGACTTCAGATTGCCCTCCTCTACCTATTGTAAGACAGGTGTCGAGCGTAGTCTTCGTTAAGACTAGCTATCCCCTCTTATTCGGCATTCTGCATTCAGTCCACCGATATGCCCCTTTACACATATATCCATGCATATGTAGTGTAGCTCCTTGCTTGCAGTACTTTGGATGAGTACTCACGGTTGCCTTGTTCCCCTTTTCCCCTATCTCTACTCGATTGCTGCAACAGACGATGGAGCCCAGGACCCGACGCCACCGCCTATGGCGACTACTACTGGAGGTGCCTACTACTACGTGCAGCCGACGCGGCGACCGGGAGTAACTAGGAGGATCCCGGCGGGAGGCTGCGCCTCTTCGATCTGTATCCCGGTTTGTGCTAGCCTTCTTAAGGCAAACTTGTTTAACTTATGTACGTACTCAGATATTGTTGCTTCCGCTGACTCGTCTATGATCGAGCACTTGTATTCGAGCCCTCGAGGCCCTGGCTTGTATTATGATGCTTGTATGACTTATTTTATTTTTAGAGTTGTGTTGTGATATCTTCCGTGAGTCCACGATCTTGATCGTACACGTTTGCGTGTATGATTAGTGTCTGATTAAATCAGGCGTCACAAGTTGGTATCAGAGCCGACTGCCTGTAGGAATCCCCCTTCCACACTCCTCGGCCGAAGTCGAGTCTAGACTTTACAAAACTTTTACTAACATGGCTGTGCGGCCCATGGGCCCACGTCGCCATTGGGTGGTATTAGGATCTTTTACTCCTCGATCTTTACTCTGGGATTCTGAACTCTCTTCTATTCGGGTTAAACGATTTTGCTAAAAACAAAACTAACTTTAGGTTCTCGCGAGTACTTCTCCGGAGAGCCCTCACTTCAGATGATAAATGCGCTAATCGGAAGATTCGAAGATACTCTCGATGTACTCTCGAGACTTTGTGTCCATCACTTTTGCTATTCGACCACCGATAGATCCGTATGGATAACTACTTACTGGCCATTCATACGATCATCCCCATTGATCTTGTTATTACAAGATACCCGAAGTTTCTTTATTGTTCGAAAATACTTTGTGCCTCTTGCCTAGCAGTTCTTTGCCACATGAATACCCCTTCAAATAAATCCTCGCACTTGTCGAGTATCCGCTCATCCCCAGTTGTTCATGTGTTTCACAAAAGTCTTCAAAATACTATTCGATCATCCGAAAATCCTCTGGAGCCTTTGGCTCTTGAAATTCTTGCTTGCTTGCATTATGGTTAATCCCATAAGTCTCGTAGTCTTATTGACATTCCTTGTCATTATCATTTTGAGTCTGTTGACTCAATATGTTTGCGAATACACGCAATCATCATTGATCCTTATAAATTACTTTTCCGGCTGAGCTGCCATTCTTTTACTGAAATTGGTTCTCGACCAATCCAATTGTCTTTGATTGTACCCTAAGGCTATTCAACTTATCCACCCCTAATCAGAGCATTGCTTCTGATCCCTTGATTTGGAAATCATAATTCCTTTGCATTTGACAATTGAGTTAGTCAGTTGTTTCTATAATCTGCTTCCTCTAGTTGAGTACCGATGCTCACGTCGATTCCTTGTGGACCACGGATCCTTTGTTGGATTTTATCTGACAACGCCCTTCATATTCACTAAACTTGTGAGCCTTTTCTCGGATACATAATGCCTTTGGTAAGTTGTATCGTCTGCTTTCTCAACCATGCTCTGCCTTCGAGCTTGAGTTAATTACTTCTAAAAATTCTGGTATATGATTCTAAGATGCCCCGATGGGTTGAACCTATGCCTTCTTTAATATGTGTGAACTCGAAAGTTTTCACGAGTCGTACTCTTCTGGTATTTTGCCAGATAAAATTTCAACGCTATAACTTCATCGAAAGCGAGAAGTGAATGAAAGGGTATGCATTGGAGAAGTGGGAGTCGACCTTGAACCTTGTGTTCATGCCCATGGACGCGATATATATCCTATCATGAAAGCTTCTTGTAACAATAACTATTTCCTTGATAACTAACATATGGTATCTATGAATTGATCCCTTGCAACCGTGGTTCCGACCATGATTGTTCTTCTTTGATCTCATTTCTCGGATAAGTTAAAACAATTGTCTCCTATGGATCAATACACCAGTCCAACCTTTACTTTGATCTTGTGTCGAGTATTACCCCCCTGGTATCGCGAGATTATCATGGAACTGCATAAGTTCTTATGAGTTCTTCATCAAGTACTACATACTCACCGATTAGGGCTCGGAGTTATTAAACACTCAAAGACACCGATAACTGAACCGAGTCTGCATTACGGTTCAACGACACTTGGTAACCTTCTTTAAGTACGAGTTTGTAACCGATCACGCCATTCCTAGCCTATTTGGCTATATCCTTGTCGTGCAGATTTTAACTGTGCTACCTGGTCCTTGTTCCGGGAGCACCAGTTTCGACGATGAGCTAAGCTTACGTCGATCTTCCTCGTCATACCATTTCTCCTTGACCAACAAGCTTGATTTCGAGTTTGTGTCGTACCCATGGTTTTAATAACCTTTTGCTTCATCATTCCTTTGTCTTGATGTCATCGCCAATTGATTACATCTTCATGAAATCTCTCGAAAAATGTGTCGTGATCATCATCAACCTTATGAGCTCTTCCAGGATACCAACCGGATTCATGATGAGAAGTACCATCCTTGCCCTCGATGAATTGTGTTGTCATCGACCACTTTATTGCCTTCCGTTCAACACAAACTTGTTCGTGTTTTGTGTTATACCTTGAGTTCCTTGCTACCCAGCAATTGTTCTTCTTTACCTTGGAGTATTACCATCCTTTATGTCAAGAATGTTCTGAGATTTGTTCCACCTCTTGAGAATTCTTGACATAGAAATACTTCTCACCAGCACCATCCCTTCTTGGTCCTCGTGTTAATTCCAACAAGTGAACGGTGTTGTTTGGATTCTTTCCTTCTAGCAACCCTATTTTTTTGAAGTTAATGGTCGAAGGTGCATTCTTAGGCTATCGATTATTGAATCACCATTCTGACATTGGTCGTGCAACCCAACCCATCGGGCGCACCTTTCAACCAATGTTTACTTGTGTATGTCTTCCTCGAGCATACTTCCTTATATCATTTGATCTGACAAATGTTATCTCCTTGTTCACTTAATTGTGGAAGTCCATCTTTTGGGGATTTCGGTGAATTGCCGTTGAGTTCACCAGACACCTCCTTGTCCTCTCCTTGGGCTAATGATGGACTCTTGTTAACGGAAATCACTCCATAGTTCATTTCTCGAGAATCCTGCAATGTCATTTCGTCGGTTTGTGTTGCACCTTTTCCTCTCGGACCCCCTGAGTTTGAGGTATCATGACACCAATTGGATATGAATCTCGGTCAGCTATGATGGTTGGGACAACTTTCCAAGAGTTATGATGTTGATCCTTTAATGACCCGGTAGCATGATGTCATGCCTAGCACCCCCCCCCCCCGGCCGGAGGACCTATCATTATAGATTCCTTTTTAGCAGGGTTATCCATTCATCCATGAGGGAATTGTAATACTGTTACTACAAGTTATTCCTGATGGATCCTTCGTGATTCCAAGGTCTGATCTTCACCTGAAGACCATGTCAATGCTATCTCGAAGCATGTCTGTGGTACTCCGATTTTCAACAAGAACATTCGAATCCCAATGCTAAATGTTTCTTGCTCAATTATCCAAACACCGTGGTATGGGTAACGTCATGAAATTCTCTCCCCTCACCTAGAGGATTTTCTACGTTATATACTATCGTGGATATCATGCTCTGCTTGTCCTTGGGAATGATATGCCCTTGAAATATGTGTTTAAACATATTTTCCTTTCCATTGTTACATTTAATCGATGATCATATTTTCCATCCATTGGTTTGTTTAAACCTTTTCTATGATCTATATGATATAAGCAGTAATAATCCACTGCTTGTGCAAACACCTCTATGTACAACTCTATCAGTAAGACCTTGTTACTATTGTGATGACATTCCGGTAGACACCGATGGACGAGAACCTTGCCTATTGGTCCGCCTCGTTCAACGAGCAGGAAAATGGTTCTCTTCGTCCCTCGCCCTTGGTACCAACGTTGTTGCCGACATAACTGACATGGTACTCTCTGACATGCCTTGCTATCATGACCGTGCAAGATGTCACTGCTCCTAAAAAAACCACATGGTGGTCCCATAACCCATAGTTCCACAAGATTGAAACCTGACTGTCCTGTACACCCCTATTCCCAAAGTTATTCCTCGCGTGTGGCCTCGTATGTAATTCACGGGCCACCGTCCTAGTGATCTATTCTGGTATCAGACGCAATACTTATTCCCATTGCTCTGAACCCCTTTCACATTTCGTATCAGGCAACAAATGTTTGCCTATCCACTTGTAACTTCTTATTGCACCTTCTTACCTTGCTCTCGATATTTTCTTCAGTTTCAATTCGAGAGTTACTTTCTACCACCTTCCCCGATGTTATCGACCAGGTAGTCAACCTTGTAGAGGTCTGCTCTTTCGGAATAACCCCCTTTAATCTTTCGTAAGAACGATGGAGATCCTGAAGAAAGGACGACAATTTCATCATGATGCGATGAAGCAGAGAAATGAAGACGTCCATGTAAGGGGTTGACCTCTTCGAGAAGAGCAACCAAACACCGAGAAGACCCGTTAGAATTTCGTAACCAAATCCCTTCCCCCTTGCTCCCCTCTTAAATCTCGGGACGAGATTTCTTGTAGTGGAGGAGAATTGTGACGCCCTGATAATTAAGCTACAGTAACCACTCACTAATGGTGCCATGTCATCACATTTTTCTTGCTAATGATCACATTGTTCCAAATCAAACTCAAATTCGAATTCAAAATACAAGTCAAATTATTAGTTCTTAAAAGGTAAATTAAAAATGTTAGATTTGGGTTACAAGTATTAGCTAACTAATTCTCATGATTAGACCAACATTATTTGACTCGCTTGATTAATCCTTAGTAATTTACTGAAGTGGTCCGTTATCATCTTAATGAACCATTTAAGTTTTAAACATGATTTTAAAACTTTTAGAATAACTCAAACTTTTTGTGGCAGCGTCCAAAATTTCAATACAAATTATGAGCCAAGTTTCATAATTTTACAAAATCAATTTGGCGGATTAACTTAACACAAAACAGTAGATAAAAAGAAAAACAGTAAACAAAAAAAAGAAAACCTAAACTACTGGGCGATTAGGCCCATGTGGCTAGGGAGGCTTAGCCCAGCCGCCCTCCTCCCACCTCCTGTTCACAGGAGGGCGTGGAGGCCATCCATGGCGCCTCGGCCAGGTGCCGGCCATCCACGCCTCCCCCTCGACTACAAGACCCCCCTTCGCCCCTCTCCCTCGACCCCGCGACCCTGGTCAAACCCTAGCCACTACCCTCCTCTTACCCCTCGCTCTCCCCGATCTGGAGAGGCACCCGACGCGGCCGTCGCAGCGCCAATCCCGCGGCCACCGGACTCCCCTCGTTGATGCAACAAGTCCAGGAGCTCCGCAGTGTTCGTCTACGCCATCTACGACCATCCGATCGAGTTTGACGCCTCTACATCTTGCGGATCGAGCTTCTTCTTCCTCGGCCGCCGCCGACTTTCGTCTCCAAATTCGTCCAACCTAGCGCTCCTAAGCTCCCACCGGGCCAACTTGTGCCTCCACGGTGAGCTCATCCCCCGATTCCCCCGCTTTTCCCCCTCGATCCGTCGCCGTAGACGTCGCCCCATGAGGACCAGTCGGCATGGCCGGAGTTTGGCCCGTCCATGTCGTGGTCACGCCCGTATGCCCGTGCTGCTCCAGCCTAAGCCCCTGACCGAACGTGGACGCCCAACCGCGCTCACGCGTGCCCCTGGCCGTGCCCCTGCGCCGCCCGAGCGTGCATCCACCGCGGCTTGGCCGCGCCCGCCCGCGCTGCTGCTGGCTATTGCCGTTGCCGCTTCTGCTTCTTGCTGCGGTGGTGCTCTTGCTACTGCTCCCTGCTGCCGCTACTTCTGCTGCTGCCTCCGCTTTCCCCTGCTCCTGCGCCGCATGCGCAGCCGTCCGATTGCCCGGCGCACACCTGCGCTGTCCGCTTTCGCCCGCCGTCGCTTGCTCAGCCACCGGTGTAGCGGTGGCGGCTGGCATGGCGCCCCATGTGTGCACTCGTGCGTGAGGCACAGCCACACGATGGCGGCTAGTGCCATCGCCACACAGGCCCTTCTAGGATTAGATTAGATGCTAATCTAATTACAGGCCACTAAACCAGCACCTTACACACTACTAATGGGCCCCACCACTAACTAGGCAAAATAAACAATCTGTTTAAAATAATGGCCCAATGACATCTAGGCCCCACAACACAGTTTTGACGGTCAACCAGTCAATGTTGTTGTTGACCCTGCTGACTCAACACCTCACTGGCCCCACATGTCAGCCTGTGTGTGCATTGATGTTTACACTCTACTTGGTGCACTTAGCATTTTCATTTAATACAATTTTGAATTAATTTAATTCGGAAAATTGATTAAATCTTTTAAAATTAATATAAAATAAACCGTAGCTCAGATGAAAATACTTTGTACATGAAAGTTGCTCGGAACGACGAGACGAATCCGGATACGCAACCCGTTCGTTCGCCACACATCCCTAGCATAGCAAACACGCAACTTTCCCATCCGGTTCATCTGTCAGAAAACGCGAAACACCGGGGATACTTTCCCGGATGTTTCCCATAACGATACCACCTCATACCACGTTAGGGCACGCCTAGCGTCGCTACTTGTCATGTCATGCCTCGATATGCATCTGTTTACTTGGTATTCATTGTTTCTTCCCCCTCTTCTCTCCGGTAGACTACGAGACCGCCATTGCTGCTGCCCAGTTCGACTCTTGAGTTGGCGACCCTCTCTCTTGCCGAGCAACCAGGCAAGCCCCCCTTGATCACCAGATATCGCCTACTCTTCTCTATACTGCTTGCATTAGAGTAGTGTAGCATATTCTTGCTTTGAGATACTCCTATCTGCTGCATAGCTTTGTCCTTGTTACTCTTGTTGTTACCTTACCGCAATCCTATATGCTTAGTATAGGATGCTAGTACTTTCATCTGTGGCTCTACATTCTTGTCCGTCTGCCGTGCTATACTATCGGGCCGTGATCACTCGGGAGGTGATCACGGTATATCTATATACTTATACATGATACATGTGGAGACTAAAGTCGGGTCGGTGATGGAGCACCCATGAGTGGATCTTGAGGCGGAGCGACAGGGCAGGTTGAGACCGCCTAGAGAGAGGTGGGCCTGGCCTGTTCGGCGTTCGCGGTTACTTAACACGCTTAACGAGGTCTTGGTATTTGATCTGAGTTGGCTACGAGATTATCGCACTAACCATCTCGCGGAAGTAGTTATGGGTATCCGCGTCGTGGTATCGGCGAAGCACTTCAGACGTCGTGACGGCGGCGCGCGCGCCGGATTGGACTGGAGCGCTGTTAGGCTAGGTCTGCTTCGGCGCGTCATAGCGTGCAGGTCTGCTCGAGGCGATGGGGCCGGACCCTGCGCGCTTAGGTTTAGACCGGCGTGTTGGCCTCTCTGTTGTGCCTAGGTGGGGCTGCGACGTGTTGATCTTCCGCGGCCGGGCATGACCCAGGAAAGTGTGTCCGGCCAAATGGGATCAAGCGTCTGGGTAAGATGGTGCACCCTGCAGGAAGTTAATCTATTCGGATAGCCGTGATCTTCGGTAACAGGACGACTTGGAGTTGTACCTTGAGCTTATGACAACTAGAACCGGATACTTGATAAAACACACCCTTCCAAGTGCCAGATACAACCGGTGGTCGCTCTCTCTCAGGGATATGAGGAGGGGATCGCCGGGTAGGATTATTGCTATGTGATGTTACTTGGAGGACTTCAGATTGCCCTCCTCTACCTGTTGTAAGACAGGTGTCCAGAAGCGTAGTCTTCGTTAAGACTAGATATCCCCCTCTTATTCTGGCATTCTGCAGTTCAGTCCACTGATATGCCCCTTTACACATATATCCATGCATATGTAGTGTAGCTCCTTGCTTGCGAGTACTTTGGATGAGTACTCACGGTTGCCTTGTTCCCCTTTTCCCCTATCTCTACTCGATTGCTGCAACCAGACGATGGAGCCCAGGACCCAGACGCCACCGCCTATGACGACTACTACTCTGGAGGTGCCTACTACTACGTGCAGCCCGCTGACGACGACCAGGAGTAACTAGGAGGATCCCAGGCAGGAGGCCTGCGCCTCTTTCGATCTGTATCCCAGTTTGTGCTAGCCTTCTTAAGGCAAACTTGTTTAACTTATGTTTGTACTCAGATATTGTTGCTTCCGCTGACTCGTCTATGATCGAGCACTTGTATTCGAGCCCTCGAGGCCCCTGGCTTGTATTATGATGCTTGTATGACTTATTTTATTTTTAGAGTTGTGTTGTGATATCTTCCCGTGAGTCCCTGATCTTGATCGTACACGTTTGCGTGTATGATTAGTGTACGATTAAATTGGGGGCGTCACACTTGTGGAGTTAGCATGTCGCTCGCGAGGCGTTTTTCATAGTTATAACGTTATTCAAATGTATACGATGCATTGGTGGAGAATGGTGAGGATATAATCTCATATCAACCTTTTGAACTCTCCCATGTCCGCTACTCCTGTGAATATGTGCCCCATGCATGTCTGATTGTGAATTTTACCCATGGCCAGGGTTTGGATACGATTTTGTGCCGCCCCTTTCTCCAGCATAGGCCGCCGACTGTGGAATGGGAACATAGGTCCTCACCTTTCTTGTAATTTTATCCATGGCCAGGGTTTGGGTACGATTTTGTGCCCGCGGGTAGGGCATCGACGCAATTCTATGCCTACAGGCATATGCCCAAACCGGCCCAATAATCTGACTTGATTCTCTATTCCAATGATCACCCAATAATCTGGCATGAATCTCTACTCCAATGGTCGCTGAAGGGCGGAGGACTCAGAGCTGCTGGTGCTGTTGTGCAGGGCCTTTGCTCAAACCCCGACCTGATATTTGTCATGAATCTCTACTCCAATGATCACTGAAGAGTGAAATACTCAGAGCTGCTCGGGCTGTTGCAGGTCGCATCTACGAAGTGGTGTGGAGACTTGGAGCTGCTGTTCTTTAGCACTTAGTTATGATAATGAGAGCAGCTATTGGCTTAATTGTGCTTACTCCTTGGCTACTTCATGTTATGTGCTATCAGTTGTTTGAACTTAACTATGTTATTTATTTACGTGTGTGATTGTCAGCTTGTCCATGATTGGTTTATGAAGACACTGAATCGAAATAACTGTTTTCTCCTGAATTTGCTATTGATGAAGGTATGATTTTGTTTACTGCTAAGCTACCAGATGGGCACCCATTTGGCATGGTTACCTGGTGGGTACGGCTGTGAACAGATTTTTGTGAATGTTGCATGGGTATGGATGGGGTTTTGTGTCCGTGAGCAACTTGAGCATGGGTATGAGATTGATGTACCCGCCATGTACCATTGTTGGTAGTGTAAAATGATTGATCATAACACTGAAGCTCCATACTTCCATCTGTTGTTTACTCTACCATTGTCCGATTGTTGTACAATTGTCTTCCACCATAGATTGTCTATTCTACCATTGTCCGAACTTTTAGACCCTTGCTGATGCTTCCACCATAGATTGTTAAGCCATGTCTATACTCCTATAAAAGACTCAGTTGGTGATGATGGTGGGTCTTCTAGCCATCATTTTTGACCATTAGATCTGCATCTAACGACTGTGAGGTAAGTTGTGGTCTTTTTGCAACAATAGCCCACTTCTCTGCTCCAATTTGCAGAAAACCCCTTAATATCTTGGAACCAACCACATCCCTCCCTCACCTCATCAAAACAGTCCGAGGAATATATTTTTAGTGAAACATAATAGTACATTTTTAGTGATATATGTATATCAAAACTAGAGTGCTTTCTTTCAAGTTTGTGAACAAGTATTATTCTACTTTGGATTCGTTGCAACTCACGGGCACTTTGCTAGTAAAACAAGAAGAGTAATGTTTGTTTCACACACATTGATGAGAATGCACACAAATATCCCACGATATGTATTCGTGTTTCTCTTGCTTGATGTTCAGTAGTTAGAAGTTGGATTGTAACCTTATTTGCGAACTGGACGGGAAGTTCCAGTGCCTGAATTTGAAATTTTACAGCAAAATAATTACTAGTACGAACTCAAAATGTACGAAAATTCCATCTGAGAAAGGGGAGAAACTGAGGTCGATCATAATCAACTTTTCAGAATATGAAATTTCGGCAGGACAGTTGCTAGTTGCAACATAATTTTTTTTAGAGTAAGTTGCAACACCAACTTATCACTTGTGAGACAGTGAATTCAATCACCACAGATCATTATTTTTCTTTTGAGAATCCACTCACTACATACAGCAATCAACCAATAAACCCTCTGTTTCTGCAAACTTAAGGCCCATGGCTCAGGCCAGCACAATCATACATATACACCTTCGAGTGTGAGGTTGGTTCCTCTGCATATGCGTTGCATCCAGCATCTTATCGTGCGAGAACAAAGAGGGAGGCGAGCAGCGCTGACACGACGACGGCGAAGACGACCGCCGTGTGCCTCCCTTCACCGGACACCGGGTCGGCGCTCCTCCCGCCGGCGGTCCCTGCAACCAAAACCAGCCACGGCCAAGGCGTACGAGAAAGTTATACTGCACGGTTCTCAGCTGTTATACTAACTAATCCTGCAGAAGGAAGATTTATGAACTGGACACTACTCCGTTTTACCGGCGGTGGCGTTCTTGCCCTCGTGAATCGCGTACTGCTTGAAGATCTCCGCCTCCTTGGAGTCCGGCGACATGTGAAGAAGCTCTGCATATGCACCACACACACACACACACACACACACACACACACACACACACACACAGACGGTTGCTTCGTCCAATCAAAATCCTTATGCAAAACAAAGGCTATCAATTTAGCATTAGCATGCACGCACGGTGGTCGGTGGCGCAGCACCGGCCGATCGGATATGAACAGTACGTACTGGGGCAGTCGGAGAGGACGGCGGCGACGGAGCAGGCGGAGGGGAGGTCCATGGCGCGGGTGACGTTGACCTTTATCCCGATGGCCGGGTCGTCGCGGTCCTTGATCAGCACGCACAGGCACTTTTTGCTGCCGCCCAGAACCTCCCGGAGCCCGGCGCAGCAGTCCAGCGTCGGCGCACGCGCCGTCGCCGTCGCCTCCACGACGGGCAAGCACGTCGCCAGTACAGCCAGCTTCTCCGCGCACATCTTGCTGTCCGACGCAAAGTCCGCGCCCGCCAGACCAACCACGGCCGCCATCAACGCCACCAGCGCCATTGCTACTGCGCCACGACGGCGAGCCGCCAGAGCCATGACTGCTGTGTAGGAGTACGTACGTGCCACACCTGGTGTGCCTGGGGGCTTGGTTATGTATAGATGCTACGTACGCACGTAGAGAAGTGTAGGACGTACAAGTGGAGTCTGATGGATCGTGGAGAGAGAGCCGTGCAAACGGCGTGCGGCGTGACAATATGATGGATCGAGAGAGAGTGGTACGAACGGTGGTGTGGCAAAGTGATTGATCGAGGGCGATTAATAATTTGGAGTTGGTTGTTGGCGAGGTGGCTGGCTTGGCTAGAGCGCGGTGTGTTTTTGCCCATGGCCTCGTGGGGCAAATACCATGGCAATTTTCTTTTTGAGAGAAAATACCATGGTAATGTAATGTGTCGGTAGAGCTAGCTATATAAAATCTGTAAGAGCATCTACTACCGTGGTTATCTAACTTGGGGCCTGTACGTGTATGGACGCGTCCGAACGTGTCCGATGGAGGTTACCGGGCAGACCCATTTGCCCCACTCCACAGCTACACCCCATGTGTCTTTCATAAATCCGTGCAAACCCACGCAAACTACGTAAACTATATTGATCGTCTCTATCTGGAACGAATGAACATATCAATCCGACATAGATAGAATATATAAACATATCAATCCGACATACATATAGAGGATTAAAAGTTACTACAATCCGATCTAAAAGGTCATGTCAAAGTTCATCGCTTAACTAACCATAGATGATGATTTAAACTAAGAGAGAGCTGCGGATTTCATCACTTCCTCACTGGATGCTTCCCCTTGGGATTTTCAGGAGCGGTGGCTGTCCTCGGCGTAGTTGTTTGATATAGGCGGAGCGTCATCGTCCGAGGAGGAGGAGGAGGAGGAGATGATCCCCACCATGCACCAAGCGGCGCGGTTCTGCTCCGTCAAGAGCCGTGCGACTCTCTCCGCCGTTACCACCCTCTGCATCACCAACCGATGGGGCTGTTCAGCCTGATGCGGAGCGCCGCCGCATTTTTGCGGTGATGTTGGAGGCGTCTGTCTCTGAGGACATGTAGGAGTGGCGGATGGCGTTGTGAAGGGTGTCATCGTCATCGCTGGGGAGGGGGGGGGGGGGGTCTCCGCTCGGATCTACAAGATCACCTCCGCCTTGGACATTGATAAGTGCGGCCCTCATACTCTGGCCGCCTTGCGGGTACAAGCACACAACAACGTCCTGGAGGAGTACCTGCTGGCGGTGTCGGGCATCACTAGTCCCCCTGCCGCCTGACCGAGGAAGAAAAGGACCGCGTCGGGGGGGCACAGTGTTGTAGTTACCCACCAGGGCCGCCAAAAACTCCGTGGACAAGAAGCTCCCTCCACCGCACCACGGTCTATCCATGATCGACGAAGGGCAATACGGAGCGCTAGCTCCTCCTCGTTCAGCGCCAACAAGCTCGAGGAGTCTACGGTGAGCTTCTCCCGGTCAATGGAGTCTGATTCATTGTCGGATCCATTCCCATCCATGGCGGAGGGGAGGGGATAGGCCGTAGAGAGGAAGAGGATGAGATGGAAGTGGAGCGGAGAGGTTGGGAGAGTGCAATTAACTAGGGTTTGGTCTTACAGTTTAGGGTATTTGTGGGGACACTTGTGGGGATGGCATGGGCCACAGTAGGCTGGTCCAACGTGGCGGAGGTGCCCAGGCGCGCCCGGGCCCCCCTTGTGGCGGGTAAATTTGCTTCCTATTATATTGCGCAATATGTGAACCATTGCGGCACGATAATTCGATGCAGTGTATCTATTTATATGAATTTCTGATTGATGTTAAAGTAGGACCCAGATAAGTGTCATACATGTGGCATGAACACATGACAACTTCAAACTTTTTAATGGCAAGATTAGTGATACAAAGATGGCAAATTAAGTTGTCGAGCATGACAACTTTTTCGGGGGCAAGTTTTAGTTTTTTTGGGGTCTGTTTTTTTTTTCTTTTTGAATGGCAAATTTACTTGTTAAAAACGTCAGTTTGGAGTGCTTCGTGGCTCATGTGTGACACTTATCATTTGGGTTCAAATAAGCTTTAAAAAGTTGATGAAATAAAGACGCCGATAACTGCCACATGTGCAGCACAATGGACACCCGATCACATGACCCTGTATGGCATGCAAAGCAGGCAACCCACACGACCCTGAGTGGGCGAACATTAGAACTGTCCACTCGTCAAGGCGTAGCTACTTCGTGTCACACGTCGAACCAACAACAACTACTCACCTCCACCCTGCACGTGTGGCATGAAGCAATTCCGCCCTGATATTTTTTGATGGAAACTTTAGTTACCCCGGGATGACAACTTTAGTTGTAAAGCACGACAACTTCTCTTTCTCGTTTTTTTGGGTTTCGTTCGGGTTAACTATAGTTGCCATGTCTAATTAACGGTAGTTTTCACGTGTGATCAAACCATAGTTTCCGTGTGTGATCAACTAGTTGCCACGTGTGGTAAAACCGTAGTTGCCATGTATGGACAAACATAGTTGCTATGTGTGATTAACTAGTTGCCACATATGCACACCAGTAGTTGTCGTTTATCACCGTGTGAGCGTCGTGTGGGCGAAGAGTAGTTTTGCCTACATGTTCGGGCGAGCGTCCTGTGTGCCTTTCGGGCGAGGAGCGTTGATACGTCTCCAACGTATTTATAATTTTTGATTGTTCCATGCTTTTATATTACCCGTTTTGGATGTTTATGGGTTTTACTTTACACTTTTATATCATTTTTGGGGCTAACCTACTAACCGGAGGCCCAGCCCGTATTGCTGTTTTTTTTGCCTATTTCAGTGTTTCAAAGAAAAGGAATATCAAACGGAGTCCAAACGGAATGAATGGGAGCGTGACTTTTGGAACGAACGTGATCCAGAGGACTTGGAGTGCAAGTCAAGAAGCAATCGAGGCGGCCATGAGGGTGGATGCCCCCCTACTGGGCGCGCCCCCTATCTCGTGGGCCCCTCGGGCGTCCACCGACCTACTTCTTCCTCCTATATATACCCACGTACCCCGACAACATCAGAGGCGACCACGAAAAACTATTTCCACCACCATAACCTTCTGTATCCGCGAGATCCCATCTTGAAGCCTTCACCAGCGCTCCGCCGGAGGAGGAATCGACCACGGAGGGCTTCTATATCAACACCGTAGCCTCTCCGATGAGTTGTAAGTAGTTTACCACAGACCTTCGGGTCCATAGTTATTAGCTAGATGGCTTCTTCTCTCTCTTTGAATCTCAATACCATGTTCTCCTTGATCTTCTCGGAGATCTATTCGATGCAACTCTTTTTGCGGTGTGTTTGTCGAGATCCGATGAATTGTAGGTTTATGGTCAAGTTTATCTATGAGAAATATTTGAATCTCCTCTGAATTATTTTATGTGTGATTAAGTTATCTTTGCAAGTCTCTTCGAATTACAAGTTTTTGAAAAGATTTGCGAAGTAACAAAAATATTATAAAAGTCTCTTGAGCCTCTTAAAAGTGTTAGCGGAAATCTTCACCGCATGAATATGTTGATTACTCTTTGTAATAAGCGGTTGGATTCTTTAGATCTAAAATTTTCTGAATATGAAGGGAAACATAAAAAACCTCCCGGATTCGAGCATGACTCCGCTAAAAAACTGAAAATTAAAGATGGCACTACTTAGATCTATCCTCGCTTTTATGCCTAGCTAGGGGCGTTAAACGATAGCGCTAGTTGGGAGGCAACCCAATTTTATTTGTGTTTTTTGTTTTTGTTTCTGTTTAGTAATAATTTTTTCTTCTACTTCTGTTTAGATGTGTTTTTATGTTTCAATTAATGTTTGTGCCAAGTAGAACCTATAGGATGACCTATGGTGATAGTTAATTTGATTCTGCTGAAAAACAGAAACTTTGCGCGCACGAATATAATTTTAGTAATCCACAGAAACATGCTTTCGCGTTGATTCTTTTTTGCTGTATATCGATAAAAAAATTGCCCACGACTTCCTGTTTTGGTAGGATTTTTAAAGTTCCAGAAGTATTCGAGAGTTACAGATTGCTACAGACTGTTCTGTTTTTGACAGATTCTGTTTTCGGTGTGTTGTTTGCTTATTTTGATGCATCTATGGCTAGTGTTAAGTGGTATGAAGCATAGAGAAGTTGGAATACAGTAGGTTTAACACCAATATAAATAAAGAATGAGTTCATTACAGTACCTTATGTGGTGGTTTTTCTTTCTTTCACTGACGGAGCTTATGATATTTCCTGTTGAGTTTTGTGTTGTGAAGTTTTCAAGTTTTGGTAAAGATTTGATGGACTATGGAATAAGGAGTGGCAAGAGCCTAAGCTTGAGGATGCCCAAGGAACCCCAAGATATTCAAGAATAGCCAAAAGCCTAAGCTTGGGGATGCCCCGGGAAGGCATCCCCTCTTTCGTCTTCGTTTATCGATAACTTTAATTGGAGCTATATTTTTATTCGCCACATGATATGTGTTTTGCTTGGAGCGTCTTGTGTGATATTAGTCTTTGCTTTTTAGTTTACCACAATTATCCTTGCTGTACACACCTTTTGGGAGAAACCCACTTGATTGGAATTTATTAGAATACTCTATGTGCTTCACTTATATCTTTTGAGCTAGATAGTTTTTGCTCTAGTGCTTCACTTATATCTTTTAGAGCACGGCGGTGGCTTAATTTTGTAGAAATTTTTAGTCTCTCATGCTTCACTTATATTATTTTGAGATTTGCTTAGAACAGCATGGTATTTGCTATGGTTATAAAATTGGTCCTAGAATGATGGGCATCCAAGTTGGGTATAATAAAAACTATCCTAGGAAGTGAATTGGATGCTATGATCAATTTGATACTTGATAATTGTTTTGAGATATGGAGGTAGTGATATTAGAGTCATGCTAGTTGGGTGATTATGAATTTAAAGAATGCTTGTGTTAAAGTTAGCAAGTCCCGTAGCATGCACGTATGGTTAAAGTTGTGTAACAAATTTGAAACATGAGGTGTTCTTAGATTGTGCATCCTTATGAGTGGCGGTCGGGGACGAGCGATGGTCTTTTCCTACGAATCTATCCCCCTAGGAGCATGCGCGTAGTGCTTGGTTTTTGATGACTTGTAGATTTTTGCAATAAGTATATGAGTTCTTTTGACTAATGTTGAGTCCATGGATTATACGCACTCTCACCTTTCCACCATTGCTAGCCTCTTCGATACCGTGCAATGCCCTTTCTCACCTTGAGAGTTGGTGCAAACTTCGCCGGTGCATCCAAAACCCGTGATACGATACACTCTATCACACATAAACCTCCTTATATCTTCCTCAAAACAGCCACCATACCTACCTATTATGGCATTTCCATAGCCATTCCGAGATATATTGCCATGCAACTTTCCACCGTTCCGTTTATCATCATGACACGCATCATCATTGTCATATTGCCTTGCATGATCATGGAGTTGACATCGTATTTGTGGCAAAGCCACCATGCATAATTTTTCATACATGTCACTTTTGATTCATCGCCCATACCGGTACACCGCCGGAGGCATGCATATAGAGTCATATCTTGTTCTAGTTTTGAATTGTAATTCATGAGTTGTAAATAAATAGAAGTTTGATGATCATCATTATTAGAGCATTGTCCCCAAATAAAAAAAGGCCAAATAAAAAAATGGCCAAATAAAAAAAGGCCAAATAAACAAAAAGAAAAGAAAAGAAAGGCCAAATAAAAAAAGGAAGGCCCCAAAAAAGAGAAAATAAAAAAGGGGGCAATGTTACTATCTTTTTTCCACACTTGTGCTTCAAAGTAGCACCATGTTCTTCATATAGTAAGTCTTTTATGTTGTCACTTTCATATACTAGTGGGAATTTTCATTATAGAACTTGGCTTGTATATTCCTACGATGGGCTTCCTCAAATGTCCTAGGTCTTCGTGAGCAAGCAAGTTGGATGCAAACCCACTAGTTTCTTTTGTTGAGCTTTCATACATTTATAGCTCTAGTGCATCCGTTGCATGGAAATCCCTACTCCTCATGTTGACATCAATTGATGGGCATCTCCATAACCCGTTGGTTATCCTCGTCAATGTGAGACTTTCTCCTTTTTTTGTCTTCTCCACACAATCCCCATCATCATATTCTATTCCACTCATAGTGCTATATCCATGGCTCACGCTCATGTATTGCGTGAAAGTTGAAAAGGTTTGAGATTATTCAAGTACGAAACAATTGCTTGGCTTGTCATCGGAGGTGTATAAGATGGGAGCATTTTTGTGTGACGAAAATGAAGCATAGCCAAACTATATGATTTTGTAGGGATGAACTTTCTTTAGCCATGTTATTTTGAGAAGACATGATTGCTTCTATTAGTATGCTTGAAGTATTACTATTTCTTATGTCAATATGAACTTTTATTTTGAATCATTTGGATCTGAACATTCATGCCACAATAAAGAAAATTACATTGAGAATTATGCTAGGTAGCATTCCACATCAAAAATTCTGTTTTTATCATTTACCTACTCGAGGACGAGCAGGAATTAAGCTTGGGGATGCTTGAAACGTGTCTATAATTTTTTATTGTTCCATGCTATTATATTACCCAGTTTGGATGTTTATGGGCTTTACTTTACACTTTTATATTATTTTTGGGACTAACCTACTAACCGGAGGCCCAGCCCGTATTGCTGTTTTTTTGCCTATTTCAGTGTTTCAAAGAAAAGGAATATCAAACGGAGTCCAAACGGAATGAAACCTCCGAGAGCGTGATTTTTTGGAACGAACGTGATCCAGAGGACTTGAAGTGCAAGTCAAGAAGCAATCGAGGCGGCCACGAGGGTGGAGGGCGCCCCCTACTGGGCGCGCCCCCTATCTCATGGGCCCCTCGGGCGTCCACCGACCTACTTCTTCCTTCTATATATACCCACGTACCCCGAGAACATCAGAGGCGACCACGAAAAACTATTTCCACCACCGTAACCTTCTGTATCTGCGAGATCCCATCTTGGAGCCTTCGCCAGCGCTCCGTCGGAGGGGGAATCGACCATGGAGGGCTTCTACATCAACACCATATCCTCTCCGATGAGTTGTGAGTAGTTTACCACAGACCTTCGTGTTGGGGAACGTAGTAATTTCAAAAATTTTCCTACGATCACGCAAGACCATGGTGATGGCATAGCAACGAGCGGGAAGAGTATCCGTCCACGTACCCTCGTAGACCGAAAGCGGAAGCGTTATAACAACGCGGTTGATGTAGTCGTACGTCTTCACGATCCGACCGATCCAAGCACCGAGCGACGGCACCTCCGAGTTCTGCACACGTTCAGCCCGATGACGATCCCGGACCGATCCAGCAAAGTGTCGGGGATGAGTTCCGTCGACCACGACGGCGTGGTGGCGATGATGATGCTCCACCGACGCAGGGCTTCGCCTAAGCTCGCGACGATATGACTTCTCCCGCAAGAGGCTTCGCCTAAGCTCCATGACGATATGACCGAAGTGGAATATGGTGGAAGGGGCACCGCACACGGCTAAGGAAATCAACTTGTGTCTCTTGGGGTGCTCCTGCCCCGTATATAAAGGAGCCAAGGGGAGGTGGCGGCCAAGAGGAGGAGGCGCAAGGAGTCCTACTCCTCCGGAGTAGGACTCCCCCAATCCTAGTTGGATTAGGATTCCTGAGGAGGAGAGAGAGAGGGGGCGGCCCACCTTTCCTAGTCCTAATAGGACTAGGGGAAGGGGGGGGGCGCGCGGCCACCTAGGGCTGGCCCTTCTCCTTTCCTCCAAGGCCCACTATGGGCCCATGTAGTTCCCGGGGGGTTCCGGTAACCTCCGGTACTCGATAAATTCGATTTCACTCGGAACCTTTCCGATGTCCAAATGTAGGCTTCAATATATCAATCTTTATGTCTCGACCATTTGAGACTCCTCGTCATATCCGTGATCACATCCGGGACTCGAACAACCTTGGTGCATCAATACTTATAAACTCA
This sequence comes from Aegilops longissima, assembly GCA_021605205.1. Lineage (NCBI taxonomy): Eukaryota > Viridiplantae > Streptophyta > Magnoliopsida > Poales > Poaceae > Aegilops > Aegilops longissima. The sequence goes on along the minus strand of CM038680.1, from coordinate 662,380,298 downwards.
TTATGACTGTCATCGAAACGTTAAGCGTGCGGACCCTACGGGTTCGAGAACTATGTAGACATGACCGAGACACCTCTCTGGTCAATAACCAATAGCGGGACCTGGATGCCCATATTGGCTCCTACATATTCTACGAAGATCTTTATCGGTCAGACCGCATAACAACATACGTTGTTCCCTTTGTCATCGGTATGTTACTTGCCCGAGATTCGATCGTCGGTATCCAATACCTAGTTCAATCTCGTTACTGGCAAGTCTCTTTTCTCGTTCCGTAATACATTATCTCACAACTAACACATTTAGTTGCAATGCTTGCAAGGCTTATGTGATGTGCATTACCGAGAGGGCCAGAGATACCTCTCCGACAATCGGAGTGACAAATCCTAATCTCAAATATGCCAACCCAACATGTACCTTGGAGACACCTGTAATGTACCTTTATAATCACCCGATTCGTTGTGACGTTTGGTAGCACCCAAAGTGTTCCTCGGCAAACGGGAGTTGCATAATCTCATAGTCATAGGAACATGTATAAGTCATGAAGAAAAGCACTAGCAACAAACTATACGATCAGGTGCTATGCTAATGGAATGGGTCATGTCAATCAGATCATTCAACCAATGATGTGATCCGTTAATCAAATAACAACTCCTTGTTCATGGTTAGGAAACATAACCATCTTTGATTAACGAGCTAGTCAAGTAGAGGCATACTAGTGACACTCTGTAGGTTTATGTATTCACACATGTATTATGTTTCCGGTTAATACAATTCTAGCATGAATAATAAACATTTATCATGATATAAGGAAATAAATAATAACATTATTATTGCCTCTAGGGCATATTTCCTTCAGTCTCCCACTTGCACTAGAGTCAATAATCTAGTTCACATCGCCATGTGATTTAACATTAATAGTTCACATCTATATGTGGTTAACACCCATAGTTCACATCGACATGTGACCAACACCCAAAGGGTTTACTAGAGTCGTAATCTAGTTCACATCGCTATGTGATTAACACCCAAAGAGTACTAAGGTGTGATCATGTTTTGCTTGTGAGATAATTTTAGTCAGCAGGTCTGCATCACATTCGAGCCGTAAGTATTTTGCAAATTTCTATGTCTACAATGCTCGCACGGAGCTACTCTAGCTAATTGCTCCCACTTTCAATATGTATCCAGATTGAGACTCGAGTCATCTAGATTAGTGTTAAAACTTGCATCGACGTAACCTTTTACGGCGAACCTTTTTCACTTCCATAATCGAGAAACATATCCTTATTCTACTAAGGATAATTTTGACCGATGTCCATTGATCTACTCCTAGATCTCTATTGCACTCCTTGCCAATCTTAGTGGTAGGGTATGCAATAGATCAGTACACAACATGACATACTTTATAGAACCTATGGCTGATGCATAGGGAATGACTTTCATTCTCTTTCTATCTTCTGCCGTGGTCGGGTTTTGAGTCTTACTCAATCTCACACCTTATAACACAGGCAAGAACTCTTTCTTTGACTGTTCCATTTTGAACTACTTCAAAATCTTGTCAAGGTATGTATTCATTGAAAAACTTATCAAGCGTCTTTGATCTATCTCTATAGATCTTGATGCTCAATATGTAAGCAGCTTCACCGAGGTCCTTCTTTGAAAAACTCCTTTCAAATACTCCTTTATGCTTTGAGAATAATTCTACATTATTTCGATCAACAATATGTCATTCACATATACTTATCGAAATCTGTAGTGCTCCCACTCACTTTCTTGTAAATACAGGCTTCTCCAAAAGTCTGTATAAAACCATATGCTTTGATCACACTATCAAAGCGTTTATTCCAACTCCGAGATGCTTGCACCAGTCCATAGATGGATCGCTGGAGCTTTGCACATTTTGTTAGCTCTTTTAGGATTGACAAAACCTTCTGGTTGCATCATATACAACTCTTCTTTAATAAATCCATTAAAGAATGTAGTTTTGACATCCATTTGCCAGATTTCATAAAATGTGGCAATTGCTAACATGATTCAGACAGACTTAAGCATCGCTACAATTGAGAAAATCTCATTGTAGTCAACACCTTGAACTTGTCAAAAACCTTTTTGCGACAAGTCGAGCTTTGTAGATAGTAACACTACTATCAGTGTCCGTCTTCCTCTTGAAGATCCATTTATTCTCAATGGCTTGCCGATCATCGGGCAAGTCAACCAAAGTCCATACTTTGTTCTCATACATGGATCCCATCTCAGATTTCATGGTCTCAAACCATTTCGCGGAATCTGGGCTCATCATCGCTTCCTCATAGTTCGTAGGTTCATCATGGTCTAGTAACATGACTTCTAGAATAAGATTACCGTACCACTCTGGTGCAGATCTTACTCTGGAAGACCTACGAGGTTTTAGTAGCAACTTGATCTGAAGTTTCATGATCATCATCATTAACTTCCTCACTAATTGGTGTAGGAATCACTGGAACTGATTCCTGTGATGAACTACTTTCCAATAAGGGAGAAGGTACAATTACCTCATCAAGTTCTACTTTCCTCCCACTCACTTCTTTCGAGAGAAACTTCTTCTCTAGAAAGGATCCATCTTAGCAAAAAACTTGCCTTCGGATCTGTGATAGAAGGTGTACCCAACATTTTCTTTTTGGGTATTCTATGAAGACGCACTTCTCGATTTGGGTTCGAGCTTATCGGTGAAAACCTTTTCACATAAGCATCACAACTCAAACTTTAAGAAATGACAGCTTAGGTTTCTTGCTAAACCATAGTTCATACGGTGTCATCTCAACGGATTTAGATGGTGCCCTATTAAACGTGAATGCAGCTGTCTCTAATGCATAACCCCAAAACTATATCTGTAAGAGACATCATAGATCGCACCATATCAAAATAAAGTACGGTTACGACGTTCGGACACACCATAACGTTGTGGTGTTCCAGGTGGCGTGAGCTGTGAAACTATTCCACATTGTTTTAATTGAAGACCAAACTCGTAACTCAAATATTCATCTCCACGATCAGATCGCAAAAACTTTATTTTCTTGTTACGATGATTTTCCACTTCACTCTGAAATTCTTTGAACCTTTCAACTATTTCAGACTTATGTTTCATCAAGTAGATATACCCATATCTGCTCAAATCATCTTGTGAAGGTCAGAAAATAACGATACTTGCCACGAGCATCAACACTCATTGGATCGCATACATCGGTATGTATTATTCCCAATAAGTCAGTAGCTTGTTCCATTGTTCCGGAGAACGGAGTTTTAGTCATCTTGCCCAAAAGGCACGGTTCGCAAGCATCAAATGATTCATAATCAAGTGATTCCAAAAGTCCATCAGCATGGAGTTTTCTTCATGCGCTTTACACCAATATGACCTAAACGGCAGTGCCACAAATAAGTTGCACTATCATTATTAACTTTGCATCTTTTGGTTTCAATGTTATGAATATGTGTATCACTATGATCGAGATCCAATGAACCATTTTCATTGGGTGTGTAACCATATAAGGTTTTATTCATGTAAACAGAACAACAATTTATTCTCTTACTTAAATGAATAACCGTATTGCAATAAACATGATCAAATCATATTTATGCTCAACACTAAATAACACTTATTTAGGTTCCACACTAATCCCGAAAGTATAGGGAGTGTGCGATGATGATCATATCAATCTTGGAACTACTTCCAACACTCATCGTCACTTCCCCTTCAACTAGTCTCTGTTTATTCTGTAACTCCTGTTTCGAGTTACTAATCTTAGCAACTGAACGAGTATCAAATACTCAGGGGTTACTATAAACACTAGTAAGGTACACATCAATAACCTGTATATCAAATATAACCTTGTTCACTTTGCCATCCTTCTTATCCACCAAATATTCAGGGGTAGTTCCGCTTCCAGTGACCAGTTCCATTGCAGCAAAAGTACTCAGTTTCAGGCTTAGGTCTAGACTTGGGCTTCTTCACTCGAGCAGCAACTTGCTTGCCGTTCTATTTGAAGTTCCCCTTCTTCCCTTTGCCATTTTCCTTGAGACTAGTGGTCTTGTCAACCATCAACACTTGATGTTTTTCTTGATTTCTACCTTCGCCGATTTTAGCATCGCGAAGAGCTCGAGAATCTTTTTCGTCATCCCTTGCATACTATAGTTCATCACGAAGTTCTACTAACTTAGTGATGGTGACTAGAGAATTCTGTCAATCACTATCTTATCTGGAAGATTAACTCCCACTTGATTCAAGCGATTGAAGTACTCAGACAATCTGAGCACATGCTCACTAGTTGAGCGATTCTCCTCCATCTTTTAGCTATAGAACTTGTTGGAGATTTCATATCTCTCAACTCGGGTATTTGCTTGAAATATTAACTTCAATTCCTGGAACATCTCATATGGTCCATGACGTTCAAAACGTCTTTGAAGTCCCGATTCTAAGCCGTTAAGCATGGTGCACTAAACTATCAAGTAGTCATCATATTGAGCTGGCCAAACGTTCATAACGTCAGATCGCTCATATTGAGCTAGCCAAACGTTCATAACGTCTGCATCTGCTCCTGCAATAGGTCTGTCACCTAGCGGTGCATTAAGGACATAATTCTTCTGCGCAGCAATGAGGATAAACCTCAGATCACGGATCCAATCCGCATCATTGCTACTAACATTTTTCAATACAATTTTCTCTAGGAACACATATAAAAACACAGGGAAGCAACAACGCGAGCTATTGATCTACAACATAATCTGCAAAATACTACCAGGACTAAGTTCATGATAAATTAAAGTTCAATTAATCATATTACTTAAGAACTCCCACTTAGATAGACATCTCTCTAGTCATCTAAGTGATCACGTGATCCAAATCAACTAAACCATGTCCGATCATCACGTGAGATGGAGTAGTTTCAATGGTGAACATCACTATGTTGATCATATCTACTATATGATTCACGCTCGACCTTTCGGTCTCCGTGTTCCGAGGTCATATCTTATATGCATAGCTCGTCAAGTATAACCTGAGTATTCCGCGTGCGCAACTGTTTTGCACCCGTTGTATTTGAACGTAGAGCCTATCACACCCGATCATCACGTGGTGTCTCAAAGACGAAGAACTTTCATAACGGTGCATACTCGGGAGAACACTTCTTGATAATTTTGGTGAGAGATCATCTTATAATGCTACCGTCAATCAAAGCAAGATAAGATGCATAAAGGATAAACATCACATGCAATCAATATAAGTGATATGATATGGTCATCATCATCTTGTGCTTGTGATCTCCATCGCCGAAGCACCGTCATGATCACCATCGTCACCGGCGCGACACCTTGATCTCCATCGTAGCATCGTTGTCGTCTCGCCAACTATTGCTTCTACGACTATCGCTACTGCTTAGTGATAAAGTAAAGCAATTACATGGCGTTTGCATTTCATACAATAAGCGACAACCATATGGCTCCTGCCGATTGCCGATAACTCGGTTACAAAACATGATCATCTCATACAATAAAATATAGCATCACGTCTTGACCATATCACATCACAACATGCCCTGCAAAAACAAGTTAGACGTCCTCTACTTTGTTGTTGCAAGTTTTACGTGGCTGCTACGGGCTAAGCAAGAACCGTTCTTACCACGCATCAAAACCACAACGATACTTCGTCAAATAGACTCCGTTTAACCTTCTCAAGGACCGGGCGTAGCCACTCAGTTCAACTAAAGTGAGAGAGAGACACCGCCGGTCACCTTTAAGCAACGAGTGCTCACAGCGGTGAAACCAGTCTCGCGTAAGCGTCTGCGTAATGTCGGTCCGGCCGCTTCATCTCACAATACCGCTGAACCAAAGTATGACATGCTGGTAGGCAGTATGACTTGTATCGTCCACAACTCACTTGTGTTCTACTCGTGCACATGACATCAACGCATAAAACCAGGCTCGATACCCTTTGTTGGGGAACGTAGTAATTTCAAAAATTTTCCTACGATCACGCAAGACCATGGTGATGGCATAGCAACGAGCGGGAAGAGTATCCGTCCACGTACCCTCGTAGACCGAAAGCGGAAGCGTTATAACAACGCGGTTGATGTAGTCGACGTCTTCACGATCCGACCGATCCAAGCACCGAGCGACGGCACCTCCGAGTTCTGCACACGTTCAGCCCGATGACGATCCCCGGACTCCGATCCAGCAAAGTGTCGGGGATGAGTTCCGTCAGCACGACGGCGTGGTGACGATGATGATGCTCCACCGACGCAGGGCTTCGCCTAAGCTCCGCGACGATATGACTTCTCCGCGAGGGCTTCGCCTAAGCTCATGACGATATGACCGAAGTGGAATATGGTGGAAGGGGGCACCGCACACGGCTAAGGAAATCAACTTGTGTCTCTTGGGGTGCTCCCTGCCCCCGTATATAAAGGAGCCAAGGGGGAGGTGGCCGGCCAAGAGGAGGAGGCGCACCAAGGGAGTCCTACTCCCTCCGGGAGTAGGACTCCCCCCCCAATCCTAGTTGGATTAGGATTCCCGGAGGGAGAGAGAGAGGGGGGGCCGGCCCACCTTTCCTAGTCCTAATAGGACTAGGGAAAGGGGGGGGGCGCGCCACCTAGGGCTGGCCCTTCTCCTTTCCTCCAAGGCCCACTATGGGCCCATGTAGTTCCCGGGGGGTTCCGGTAACCTCCCGGTACTCCGGTAAATTCCCGATTTCACTCGGAACCTTTCCGATGTCCAAATGTAGGCTTCAATATATCAATCTTTATGTCTCGACCATTTCGAGACTCCTCGTCATATCCGTGATCACATCCGGGACTCCGAACAACCTTCGGTGCATCAATACTTATAAACTCATTATGACTGTCATCGAAACGTTAAGCGTGCGGACCCTACGGGTTCGAGAACTATGTAGACATGACCGAGACACCTCTCGGTCAATAACCAATAGCGGGACCTGGATGCCCATATTGGCTCCTACATATTCTCGAAGATCTTTATCGGTCGACCGCATAACAACATCGTTGTTCCTTTGTCATCGGTATGTTACTTGCCCGAGATTCGATCGTCGGTATCCAATACCTAGTTCAATCTCACATTGGCAAGTCTCTTTTCTCGTTCCGTAATACATTATCTCACAACTAACACATTTAGTTGCAATGCTTGCAAGGCTTATGTGATGTGCATTACCGAGAGGGCCAGAGATACCTCTCCGACAATCGGAGTGACAAATCCTAATCTCAAATATGCCAACCCAACATGTACCTTCGGAGACACCTGTAATGTACCTTTATAATCACCCGATTACGTTGTGACGTTTGGTAGCACCCAAAGTGTTCCTCGGGCAAACGGGAGTTGCATAATCTCATAGTCATAGGAACATGTATAAGTCATGAAGAAAAGCACTAGCAACAAACTATACGATCAGGTGCTATGCTAATGGAATGGGTCATGTCAATCAGATCATTCAACCAATGATGTGATCCCGTTAATCAAATAACAACTCCTTGTTCATGGTTAGGAAACATAACCATCTTTGATTAACGAGCTAGTCAAGTAGAGGCATACTAGTGACACTCTGTAGGTTTATGTATTCACACATGTATTATGTTTCCGGTTAATACAATTCTAGCATGAATAATAAACATTTATCATGATATAAGGAAATAAATAATAACATTATTATTGCCTCTAGGGCATATTTCCTTCACTTCGGGTCCATAGTTATTAGCTAGATGGCTTCTTCTCTCTTTTTGAATCTCAATACCATGTTCTCCTTGATCTTCTTGGAGATCTATTCGATGTAATTCTTTCTGCGGTGTGTTTGTCGAGATCAGATGAATTGTGGGTTTATGATCAAGTTTATCTATGAGAAATATTTGAATCTCCTCTGAATTCTTTTATGTGTGATTAAGTTCTCTTTGCAAGTCTCTTCAGATTATCAGTTTGGTTTGGCCTACTAGATTGATCTTTCTTGCAATGGAAGAAGTGCTTAGCTTTGGGTTCAATCTTGCGGTGTCCTTTCCAAGTGACAGCAGGTGCAGCAAGGCACATATTGTATAGTTGCCGTCGAGGATAAAAAGATGGGGTTTATATCATATTGCATGAGTTTATCCCTCTACATCATGTCATCTTTCTTAATGCGTTACTCTGTTCTTTATGAACTTAATACTCTAGATGCATGCTGGATAGCGGTCGATGTGTGGAGTAATAGTAGTAGATGCAGGCAGGAGTCGGTCTACTTGTCATGGACGTGATGCATATATACATGATCATGCCTAGATAATCTCATAATTATTCGCTTTTCTATCAATTGCTCGACAGTAATTTGTTCACCCACCGTAATACTTATGCTATCTTGAGAGAAGCCACAAGTGAAACCTATGCCCCCCGGGTCTATCTTTTATCATATAAGCTTTCAATCTACTTTTATTTGTATCTTTACTTTTCCAATCTATATTATAAAATACTAAAAATATATTTATTTTATCATACTATCTCTATCAGATCTCACTTTCGCAAGTGGCCGTGAAGGGATTGACAACCCCTTAGTTGCGTTGGTTGCGAGTTCTTGTTTGTTTGTGTAGGTGTGTGGGGCTTTTGAGGAGCCTCCTACTGGATTGATACCTTGATTCTCAAAAATTAAGGGAAATACTTACGCTACTATTGCTGCATCACCCTTTCCTCTTCAAGGAAAACCAACGCAAGCTCAAAACGTAGCAAGTGTCCACATGTGTGTCACTAAATGATAATGCCCACACGACGCTAGGTGCTTACGTGGCTCTTCACCCAGATGGCAACTGCTTCAGAAATCATGCAAATGGATCGAATGGCATCGAGTGCGTGTTGGCGTGTTGATAAGTGCCACACATGTGGGCTTTATCATTTGGATAAAATAAAGCCTGAAAAGAAGATTTAGGGTACTGCTCTGGCATACGATTTGCCGGATCTGCTAAACATGCTCTAATACCCTGGTGGGGAAGGAAGGTCTGTTCGAGATACTCCGATTCCTCATTGTCCCGTGGCCTCCCAAACAGGCCGCCGCCGATCGGCATGGCATCAAGCGAGCTGCCGCCGCTGATCGAAGAAAAACTCCGGTCCCACCACCATATGCGCCCTCGGCGACGACCTCCTGCGCGAGGTGTTCCTCCAGCTGCCCTCCCTCACGACCCTCGTCCGTGCTGCGCTCACCTGCCCCACCTTCCTCCACGCCGTCCGTTCGTCCCCCGCGTTTCGCCGCCGCTTCTGCGACCTCCACCCAGCCCTGCTCCTGGGCGTCTAACTCGAAACCTACGATCCCACCATGCCCGCCTTCATGCCCGTCCACTGCTAGTCCGACCCAGACCACGCCGCGGCCGTCCGCGGCGCCGGTGTCTTCCTCACCCGGGTCCTCGAGGACGAAGAAGAAGACGAAGGCGAAGTCAAATATGACCACAGCCCTGGATGGTCGATGACCGGGTGCCGCGATGGGTACGTGGTTCTCTTCCACATGCTCACCCAGCGCGCGGCCGTCTACGACCCCCTCAGGGCATCTCCAATGGGGGCGCTTATATGGGTGCTAGGGAAAACAATCCCGGTAGTTTTGCTAGTGCGGGGTTTATTTCCAGGCCAAAGCTGGCATCGGACGCTTTACTTTGCTTCAGGCGCTTAAGTGCTTTATTAGTGTAATTTATGGTGTCTAAGCGCCTATGGAATAGCACTTTGCATTGGAGGATGCGATGCTAGTGTAGGTGCTTGATTTATTCCCCATCATTAAGCATCTACTCAAGCGCCTTCCCACTGGACATGCCCTCAGGCGCGGCCCGCATCTCCTCTCAGCGCTGTTCGAAGAGATGTGCGAAGATCCTGAAGAAGCCGAGGTTGAGTTCCACGTGCTCACCACCGAAGAGGACCGCCGGTCGCTCCGCGTGATCTTCATCTGCACAGAAAGGAGGGCACCGCGGGTGGCTATCTTCTCGCGGGACAGCGGGGAGTGGCAGATCTGCCTGGAAGGGGGGAGCCTGCAGCTGCCGGCCGAAGAGAAGGGCACGCTAGTGAACGTGTGTGTCTACTGGGCATCTGCAGCCGATGTTCATGTACTGAACACCGCAACACTACAATTCTGCCGGATCGATCCGCCACCGCTTTGAAGGGCAAGAGGGTTTCAAGGTCGGTGAGACCAGTGATGCAAAGCTCTGTGTCGCCTGGGCAGATGATCTCATGCTTAAAGTTTGGGTCCGGAGAGCCGCCACCGCGGGTGTCGACAAATGGATGCCGGAGACAGACAAATGTATGCTGGATGCGATTGGTGAATTGGGGGGGCTACCATGTACCATAGATGAAAACCTTGAACTGGAGGTTGTGGCCATCATAGGTGGCATTGCGTATTTGTCTACCTACAGGCCAACACACGTCCAAGTTCTTGCTGGTTTCCGACCTTCTGCATTTTTTTCTCGAGAGTATGCCTAGGCGTACCATAGCTTTATAGAAGGCAGAGTTTCAGTTACAAGAAACTGCACTCGTTGCGAACAACAAAAGTAGCTCAACACCACACCAAAGACGAATAACACCGCAAGCAAACTACAACACAAAGAGCCTAACCAAACTGAAACACAACATCGCGTCTCGACCGACGTCGGTTACCTCCAAAGACCACCAACTTCCGCAGAGCTTCACTGTAATTGAAATAGAGAAGCTGAAGAAGGTCTGCCATATCTCCAACTGTGATTCTTTCTATCCCTATGTCATGGCGTGGCCTCCTGTTCTGGTACACAATAAGGTGAACGAGCAATAGAAAAACTAGAACTTCATCAGGTAATTTTATCTGTACTCCGGATATTACCTTTTGTTAACTGACTGATGATGGTATCTTGCTATGGTTCTATGCATGTTGTCTTGGTTAGATTACTCACTTTTGTGTAAGTCAAGACTTCAAGATGTCCCGGTCCAGATGTTTGCTGTGAATTGCAAGTTATTATTCCTGTTGGCTTGTTATCATTATGAGCAAATGATCGACACCCTAAAGGTGAGAGCATATATGGTCCTATATATGTATTCTGCGTATGTGAATTTTGGTTCCTGGATTCTGTTTCCTTTGTGTCTGTACTTAAATTTAATTTACGATGAATCTCGTGATAGTTTATTTTAAAAAGAAATAGGGTTCTTGAGATTTGTTTATTTGTTCATGGTTGAGAATAGTATGCAATGGAATTATGCCTCTGACATTTTATTTGTTGATTGTTGAGAATAGTATGCAATAGGATTTTGCCACATGTAGCTTGTGCAGTTTGCACGTTACTCACGAGGTCATTTTCATAGTTAGAAAGTTATTCAAACATATACGCCGGGAGAACGGCAATGATATAATCTCATATCAACCCATTGAGTGCTCCCATGTCCACTACCCATGTCTGATTGCGGCAAGGAGCAGTCGCTCTCGCTCCCCAGCACAGGTTGCTAACGGCAGAATGGGAACATAGGTCCTCATCTTTCTAGCAATTTTACCCATGGGTGGGATTTGGATACAGTTTTGTGCCCGTGGGTAGGGCATCGGCACAATTCTGTGCTTGCGGTCATATGCCGAAACCAACCCGATATTCTCACATGAATATCTAATCCAATGATCACTGAAGAGCAGAAGACTTAGGGCATCTCCAGCCGCGCCTCCAACAGGTCCTCTCCAGGCGATTGTGCCGCGCCGGCGCCAAAAAAAGGCCCCAGTCGCGCCCCCAGAAGCCTGTTTTTCGCCGGCTCGGGCCAAAACTGGTGCCGGCGGACCCAGGCCGAACCCTGGGAGGCGCTTGGGGAGCCGGCACAAGCGAAAAAGGCGCGTGGGCCGCCTACGAGGCGACCGAGGGCCTTTTCCGCCGTTCTTGACGCTTTTCCTCGCATCTTTCCCCTTCGCTTCGCCTTCCTCCCGCCATTCTCTCCCTTTCTCCCGCCAAACCCCCTCCCGCTCGCCGCGAAGAAGCACGCCATGCCGCCGAAGAAGTACGCCATGCCGCGCGCGGCGGCAACCGCGACTGGCGCCGTGGCCCAGCCGAAGCAGAGGAAGCCGAGGGCGCCGCCATCGAAGCCACCGGGCCTGTCGAACGCCGAGTGGAGGGTGGAAGTTCAGCGGCGCGAAGCAGTCACCGCCGACAGGCGGAACAGGGCCATAGCCAAGAAGGCCCGCGACAACGCGGCGCGCGCGGCGGCGTCTTCCTCATCGGTCGACCAGGCGGGGATGAATCCACCCATCATCAGCCACGCCCAGTACGCGCCCTGGGGACCGCAAGGCGCCGGGTCTCCATGGGGTTCATCGTCGCCCGACTACGTCGACGGTGACGCGCACGGTGGGTTCAATCCAAACGTGACCTTCCCTCATGGTCACCCCGCTACGCGCACGCTCTCGCCCGCCTTCGTCGGCGTGCAGTACCCTCCATACAACTACTCGCCGCCCGCCGCCTACGCGTCCACACCGACGCCCCATCTCTACCGTGGACCGCTACCCTTCTCGCACCTCGGCGACGCCGACGACACGGGAGCCGACATGGACGACATCATCGCGGCAGGATCGACCGCGGCCGCTGTGTCTCCCGGGTTCGCCACCCAGGACGAGGTGGTGGACCTCAACGGCAACATGGAGGCCGAGCTCGGCTACGTCTACGGCGACGACGCGCAGGAACCCGAGTAGGAGGAGGACGAGCAGGAGGAGGAGGAGGAGGAAGAGGAGCCGGCTCCTGTTCCGACGAAGGGGCGCCAGAAGAAGAAGAAGAAGCGGGCGGCTAGGTCAAAGCGAACCGCGCATCAAGTGGGCGCCCAAGGAGGAGGTGCCTGCGCGAAGCTTGGGAAGTCGTCTGCCTCGACCCGACCACCGCACGAACCAGAGCTTGAGACGATGAGGGACGCATCAAGGCGAGTTCGACGAGCGGAAGCTCGTCGACCCCTACTTCAAAGGCGTCTACATGCAGCGCGGCTCCAAGGCGATGGCGAACCATTGGGGGCGTGTCCAGTTGGCGTGCAACAAATGGCATGGAATCATCGAGGAGGTCGCGGCTCGCCCGGAGAGCGGCGCCAGCGTTGAGGATCAGGTACGCACGCGTTCGCCGCGATTCGCCGTCCCGCCCGCCGCCCGCCAACTGTTCGTCCCTCGGCGCAGCTGCTGCGTATGTTCGCCATGTATCGGGGCGGCAACCAAGACGCCGAATTCAAGCACCTCCACGTCTACAAACGCATTGACAAGAGCGAGAAGTGGGCGGAAGTCCGACGTGCCCTCGACAAGGCCAAGGAGACATACAAGCCGGACGCGGCGACTCGGGCGCGTCGGAGGGCGGCGACGGCAACAAATTGGCAAAAGGGGAAATGCGCCGGCGCGGCAACCGCGCGATTGCAGGAGTCCATCGAGCATTGCCTCGCCGACGCCCAGGCCCGGCCGCCCCACGCGAAGAGAAGACCGAGGCGCGGTGGTCGCCGCTAATGAAGACCAACACCATCAAGCTCGACCTGCTCCGGACGAACGTCGCCGCGAAGAAGAGGAACACCGACATGGCTTTTCTGATGGGCGGGGCGGACATGCTCCAGAGCAATGACGAGAAGCTCAAGGCGTGGTACCTGGCGCAGCGAGGCCTCATCCTGAACGAGCTGCCGACGGCAACGTCGACGACGCCCACGCCCACACGGACGCCAAGCCCGAACGACGCGTCTACATTGCCGCCCAGCAGTGCCGAAGCCGCGCCGACGCAGCCCAGCACCGAAGCAGCTCCGACCCCGCCGAGCCCGCGCACGCCGACTCCGCCAACGCCTGGAGCCGACACCGCCGACTGAATCGCCGTTCGCACGCGATCACCGGATTCTGTTTTTTTGTAACGCCAAACTACGTCCGATCGCCGGATTTGCGGCGTCTTTTGAGAGCGGGAACGACCAAGTTTAAATTTTCCACATCCTGGGGCCGGCGCGTTGGGGCGTGACTGGGAGCTAGGTCGCCCCCAGGGGCCGAACTAGCGCCGGCACGCCCCCAGGCTGTCAGGACCCCGATTCCAAGTCACATCGATCTAGCCGGTAACACCTTATATCACTTTGCGGCCTCACGCACGGTATTCCCACGAGTGTCGCCTTACCATGGCCCGGGACCGCTTATGCCTTTTGGCTCACGATATGATAGTGTCGCTAGCATCCATATGACAGAGAACCGGGCCGACATGGCTAGTCGTGAACCCAAAGCGGCACTAACCCATGGGGACAGGCATACATGAATCACCTCGAGCATGTCGGTCATCAACGTATGAATCCGGGCTGTAGCACTGGGCTAACAGGACTCCGGGAACCCGGGTTGTAGCAGGCTAGGCAGGACTCCGGATGTCACCGCGTGACATTTCCCCGAAGGGACAGACACAGGAACGAAGTGAAACACATGCCGGCTAGTCAAGTGTCCAAAGCAGTAGTCTTTGGGCTAGCGGGGACGCCGTGAACCGGGCTGTAGCGGACTACTATCGCTCAGGAAGCACTAGACTACATTTCCCCATATGAGAGGCTGCCAAGGATAAACAACTAGATTGTCGGATCCCACACATACCAAGCATTTCAAACATACACACAATATGCTCAATATGTGTAAATACAACATGACATCACAACACAACTCTACGACTCAAATATTTATTCATTAGGCTCCGAGGAGCGAGATATTACAAACATGGGTCTCATGACCCAACACTCAGAGCATACAAGTCAAAGCACAAGCGGAAGCTTAACATGTCTGAGTACAGACATCTACAAATGAAAAAGGCTGAGAAGCCTGACTATCTACCAGATCCTGCCGAGGGCTCAAGATCGTAGCTGAGGTAACAAGCTAAACGTCGAAGCCCAAGCGGAACTACTAACGAGACTGACGTCTCTCTGCAAAACATAAAATAAGCAAACGTGAGTACAAACGTACTCAGCAAGACTTACATCAGAACTAACTACATATGCATCATTATCAACAAAGGGGGTGGCGGTGTTTGACTACAGCAAGCCAACTTTGACTCGGTGGCTATCCCTGAACTACATCGCAAGTAACTCTTTTGAGGTGGCTACACGAGTCCACATATTCACCATATCAATACACCACTATGGATCCGCTCCCGTCTCCCTACGAGAACGCCATCCATAGCACTCACGCTTATCTTGCGCATTTTAGAGTATCCACTTTCACTTGTCTATGAACTGATATAGGCAACGAAGTCCTTTTCGCGGACACGGCTATTGAATAGATCATATTAACCCTGCAGGGTGTACTTCTTCACCCACGCTCACCACTTATCGCCGTTTACACGACATGTACTCGGCAACCTTCAAGCGGAAGCCCAGCGAGGGTGTCGGCCACGCCTACCTAAACACTCAAGTCCCTAGTCCAGGTTTATCGCCTATTCGGGTTCCATCCCAGGAGTCCGCCGAGGTTTCCACTAACGGCCCCGAACGATGTGTGCAGGGTTCCCAGACACCAAGCAGGCGAATCAAGACACCGCCACGGTGTATCTACCGCATCATAGCCCACCCCTAGGGTCAGCGCCACGCACGGCCTCCAACACATATCCTACAAACACGTAAACTAGTTGCAACTCCCGGACAGAGGACAAGGGTGGTTAAGAGGCCGAGAGAGTCAATTAAGGATCCCAATGTGTGGTAGTAACTGTTTCATGGATCACAAACACGAACTCAGTTCTCGAGGACGGTTTCAATGAGACAACCCACCATGTACTCCTACATGGCCTCTTACCGCTACCTTTACCAAATCGTGTTCACACACTTAGCTCACACACAGTAGGACATGTTCACACACCTCCGATTCATCCCCGATGAATCAGACCTGACTCAACTCTAAGCAGTAGCAGGCATAACAAACAAACATGAATGAGTAGGCACAACATGGATCAAGCAACTCCTACTCATGCTAGTGGGTTTCATCTAATTACTGTGGAATGACAGGTCATGCAGAGGATAAAGGGGTTCAGCTACCGCAACAAGTAACACATGAGTCATTGTTGTCCTAATGCAGTAAAATAGAGCAGGAGCGAGAGAGTGGGATTATATCGGAATGAACAAGGGGGTTTTGCTTGCCTGGCACTCCTGAAGATATTATAGCTCTTCATTGGTGTCATCGAACTCATCGTCGGAACCACGTCTATCGAGAGGGGGCAACACCGACAACTGAGAAAGAACACAATCAATGCAATGCCACAATATGATGCATGATCATGACATGGCAATATGCTGTGATTTGAGCTAATGCATCTAGCTATGATTTAAATGAAGTTGGTTTGAATACATGATTCAAATTCCAACTCCATATATGATTATTTAAATGCCCTTTATTTGTTTTGTCCAAAACAGAGGACAAAAATTGTTCAAACATGCATGAAAATGATACAGATGGATAGGTTGCATTTTTCTGATAATTTTTCATATATAAATTATTTGATTTGGAGTTACGGTTGATTTTCTATCATTTTTAGAAGTTTAGGACATTTTCTGGAATTTCCTGAATAAACTTAAATCCAGAAAATGATTAATTGCGTCAGCATTGCGTCAGGGTGACGTCAGCGGTTAACGGGGCGGTCCAGGTCAAACTGACCAGTGGGTTCCACTGGTCAGTGACCCAGGGCTGGTTAGGTCGCCGACAGGTGGGCCCGGTCAACGTTGACTAAGTCAAAGTCAAGCTGACACGTGGGTCCAGTCGGGTTGGATTAGTTCTAACTAATTTCGTTAGCTGGCTAATTAAACCGGTGGGGCCCATGTGTAAGTCGGTCAGGGGGTTAATTAGTGGGTGATTAGCCCTAACTAGGTGTGCCACGTCGGCGTGGCCGGAGTTAGGCCGGCGGCGACCTCAATTCGCGGCGGTGTCCGTCGGAGTTGCGCCAGGGGCAACGGATAGATGCTCCGAGGGCACCAGGGGGTAGCCCATGCCCGTGCGCATCCAGGGGGACCAACGGGAGGGCGTGGGGATGGCCGGAGTTCGCCGGAAGCGACCTCATGGCGGCGGCCGGAGTTCGGGCGGAGTGGGAACGGCGGCTACGGCGGCAAAATGAGCACGGGGACTAGGGAAAGAGGAAGAGGAGCTCACAGCGAAGCCGGAGGAGGTCTCAGCGGGCTCGGGGAGAGGCCGGAGCAGTCGGGGCGGCGATGGAGATCTCCGGCGATCTCGGTTGCCCGAGGTAGAAGACGACCGCGGAGACGACATTCGGGGGCATCCGGTGCTGCGTGGCTTGGCGGATAGGTCCAGGGCGGCGAGGCGGAGCTCTTGAGCTGGTCGGGGAAGCGAGGGGGAGGCGGTGGCCGCGGTGGTGCTCGGCGGCGCGCTGTGGTGCGCTCGGGAGAGAGGAACAGAGGAGGGGGAGGAGCACAGGGAGAGTGAGAGGGGTCGAGCGGTTCGGGACGGCACCGAGGAGGGGATTCGCGGCGTCAAGCGATCCTCTGACTTGAGCAGGCAGCCTGGTGGCGTGGCGCTCATGGCAGCGCCTGCGCGTTGTCCTGCCTCCGCCTCTTCGGGCAGAGGTGGGAGACAGCCCAGCAATGACCAGGTGGGCTAGGCGGCTCTGGGCGGCCGCATGTAAGTGGCCTGTACTATCTCTCTCTCTGTTTTTCCTGTTTTTGTTTTTATTTGTTTCTATTCTGTGTTTTGAAATAGTAAAAATACTATTCCATTTATGAAAAACCTGAAAATATTCGGAGGCACATTTGAGAATATTCTCAACAGCCTAAAAATACCTTCAAGATTATTTGGGCATTTAAATTATTTATAGGGTTTAAATTTCCCAAATGCAAATACTTATGGCTTGGTGCAAAAATCCAGAATAGCCTCCAAAAATATGAAACCATTTTTAAGAGGGTTTAGCCAAGATACCAAAGATGGTGAACATTTATGAAGGGCATTTTGGGTTCATTAAAAAGTTTTAAGTTTGAACCGAGTTGAATTCATTTGGTGCTAGGGTTTCAACATCCCCATTTCAAGTTTCTTAGAAATTTAAACATGATGACATGATGAGCAAGCGAAGTCAAGCAAGGCCGTTCTGGGGCTGTGACAGCTCACCCCCACTAAACAAGAATCTCGTCCCGAGATTCAAGACGTGAGGTAAGAAGTCAAAGGGGTCACAACCTAACACGATCTTCACGATCCAACTGTCCTTCTCAAGATGTTGATTCATTGCTTCATATTGATCTTGACGTCTTTGCTTTGAGAACTTCATCCAACACGACAACGACAGAGAGGAACTCTGCAGGAATCGATCTTCTTAAAGATCGAGCAACTCACGATCAACTCACGGAATGAGATGTTGAAACATCTCGAGTTGAGACACAAAACACATCGAGAGGGATGGAAGGACAAACGACGGGTTTGATTGGCGGGCAACAATTCCACGCTTCGGAGGGATGGTGGATGGTGTCAAGGTGGCGAGGAAATATTTACCATGATCCCGTAACGGGGCACCTTGAGAAAGGTGACTGGTGGAATTATTACCTTAAGCAGCAAAAAGAATTACTTTTGATTTAGAAATCATTGAGACTCTTTATACCAGCCTAAGGCAATTCACAACGATCGTTTGGCGGAGTGCAAAGGAATGGCATACCTGCACTAGAATGGATGATGTGGACTACCTTGTTGAAGACAACGCAATGGATGATTTTTGCTTATCATCGGAGGTGGAGGGGACCCATGACAAGACCACTTTTGAAGATGATCCTGGACAAGAATTACTAAGAAGGCAGCCCATAGTGAAATGGCATAAGGATGGTGCAAGCTGGGAACGAAATGCAACTGTTGGAATGTTCCAACCATCATATCTGCCTGAGATTCAGATCCGATTGGTGATAGGATACTTCGGACTCAGCATGTTCGAAAAGAAAGGTCGCAACACAAATCGACGAGAAGATGTTGCGAGATTCTCGGGAATGAACTACGATAGCAAGCTCCAAAACATGAGCTGGTTCTGCTACTAACATGTGAACACGATGTCCCAGACAATCAAGCCCACGTAGTAGTCTTATAATGAAACACTACCGAGTTCAGGTGGGGAACCATCATCGCAGATAACAAAGTTCTTAAGTAAGCCTGGGTTAGCTCTTAAAAAGAACTCCTTCTCCTGGAACAAATCAGTCAGTGGCTTGGTGTGCTAGGAACACATGTAGGGCGAAGGTTGCAAGTCTCCGAACCACAGAATACTTCGCACGTATGCATGACCGATTTGGGATGATTCCAAAGAAGCAACATTGACTTTCTCGAATCCACGGCGGCAACTTACATCAGGTGCACATGAATTAGAGGAAGTCACTACTATCATCCAAGCATATGCTCCATGAACGAAACACGAAGAAATGCTTACACAAGGTTCCAACACTAGGTTGATGTTCAACATGACTCATGGGGGAGACAAAATGCTGCTGATGGGCTCAGCAACAACTCATCGGAATTTCCATATCACTGGACTTCCACCATCATGTGAACACGGTGATAGCATTGGTTAGACCAAAAGATGTAATGGTGTATGCTCGAGGGATCAACCACGAGTAAGACAACATTACGAACATCGTTGGTTCTGATTTGACTTGATGATAGCCCATACTCAAGTCAAAGTTTTGACAAGGCAATAGATCCAACAACTGATCACAAGGACCAATCAATGGAGATATCATCCTTCTTCAACACACACACACACACACACAGAGAGAGAGAGAGAGAAGATATCCCTTAGAGATGAACTAAGTTAAGCAAAGCTTTATCTTCCAACTCTCCAAGTTGTTGTCTAGCTCAACCAACTAGCTCAGGGATATCCAACATAGATTCTTGGAGAAAGGGTGGTTCACAAGAAACCAACTTGATCACGAGCTCAACATAACAGTCAGGGAACAACCTGATAATACTTTCGAGAAAATATTCGGAAAATCACGAACCACCGGTATGTTACTAAGCTCGAGAGCAATCTTGCTTTTCAGGGCAAGACGATATGATCAAAAGAGTGAGCGACTGACACAATCCTAACTCATTGATCGAAGAGTGCACCAGAAATAAGGACTAGGTAGCACGATCAATCTTAGGATGATGATTTGATAACCAACACGCTAAGAATGATGATACTGTCCATTTACTACCAAGCAACTTGGTTGCTAGGAGTATCGATTTCACACACCACAGTTCACTTGTCGGCATTCCGGTTACAACAACTCGGAACCGAGGAATGAATAATGATGGCGAGAAGTATCACTATGTCAAGAATTCATAAGAGAAGGTGCAATTCTCATGATGTTCCTGACATAAGGATGGTAACACTCCAAGGTAGAGCAGAATCAAAGCTGAATCGACATTTTGATCTGCGAGATACAACTACTTTGACCCAATCCTAGAAATGGATGAGGTACTGGAGTTTGTTTCTCCTAGTCATTCCCGAATATAATGGCTTGACGGACCACAAGAATAACAAGCATCGATAAACACGATCGCACACATACTCTTGACTATCAATTGATAGACGAGAGTCAGAATACAACTAAAGAGAACAAGCTCAAAGGAACATATAATCTTCTGAGTTGTGGATGCATAGGTTAGTATGTCGAATCAAGTTCAACAGGTTTCTTCCGGATAACCCATGTAGAAGGGTAGAACTGGCAAATTCACAATTATGAATGGAGAACTCCTCAAGAGTACTCTGACTGTGATCCTTCGGTTCAGCGAGGAACTTCTGCCATAAGCGGTTCATGGTATTTGGAAGAAGGAAATACCACGGACCTCGAGGACTATTGCAAGGTTACTAATATCCTAAAGGAACTAGCAAATACTAACAACATGAAGTAGGGTGAATCTCGGGTTCAAGAACCCAGGAATAGAATGCCTACTAACTAATAACATCACGGGATGCTTTCAAGAATAATGGCCAGAATCATCACACTGGGGATACAAAAGCATTGCTAAATTGCTAGGTGACTTCCTAAACACCTAGGGTCATAATAATAGCTCCAACATCTAAGCCGAGGCGACAAAGTACCTCAACTTACCAATTAGTGTGCTTATTCTGACCAAAAAGGACATCGGGAACCGAAGGAAAGGATTTGCAAATGCATCAGACTATTTTAAGACCTGGGATGACTCGGACAACATAATGGTTGTAAATTCTCAAAATGGTTTGAGACATCCTGCAAAAATGGTGGCATAACCACTCAACAAACATCATATCAAGGTTTGAGATCAACGACTAGCATACGGAAGTAGTAGAAACTGAGGCGGCTTAAAACCAACAATATTAAAGGTCTATGGATTAGTAACACGTCATCTTGATAGATAGATGAGAAGCCTAGTTCTTAAACCCCGTAGAAGAGAAGAGGATGACTCAGATCGAGGGCCATGAGTAAAAGAGCCTTACGTTCCTTCCACAATCAATTCCTTACATAACTAAAGCATTTCTAGACACAACTTGACCAGTTTGGCTTGGTAATCCTACAGCATCAAAGCTCTCGATACCAACGCTGTCGGGACCCCGATTCCAAGTCACATCGATCTAGCCGGTAACACCTTATATCACTTTGCGGCCTCACGCACGGTATTCCCACGGGTGTCGCCTTACCATGGCCCGAGACCGTTTGCGCCTTTTGGCTCATGTATATGATAGTGTTGCTAGCATCCATATGACAGAGAACCCGGGCCGACATGGCTAGTCGTGAACCCAAAGCGGCACTAACCCATGGGGACATGCATACATGAATCACCTCGAGCATGTCGGTCTTCAACGTATGAATCCGGGCTGTAGCACTGGGCTAACAGGACTCCGGGAACCCGGGCTGTAGCAGAGCTAGGCAGGACTCGGATGTCACCGCGTGACATTTCCCAAGGGATGTACACAGAACGAAGTGAAACACATGCCGCCAGTCAAGTGTCCAAAGCGGTAGTCTTTGGGCTAGCAGGACTCCGTGAACCGGGCTGTAGCGGACTACTATCGCTCAGAAGCACTAGACTACATTTCCCCATATGAGAGGCTGCCAAGGATAAACAACTATATTGTCGGATCCCACACATACCAAGCATTTCAAACATACACACAATATGCTGAATATGTGTAAATACAACATGGCATCACAACATAACTCTACGACTCAAATATTTATTCATTAGGCCCGAGGAGCGAGATATTACAAACATGGGTCTCATGACCCAACACTCGAGCATACAAGTCAAAGCACAAGCGGAAGCTTAACATGTCCGAGTACGACATCTACAAATGAAAAAGGCTGAGAAGCCCGACTATCTACCAGATCCGCCGAGGGCTCAAGATCGTAGCTGAGGTAACAAGCTAAACGTCAAGCCAAGCGGAACTACTAACGAGACCGAGCGTCTCTCGCAAAACATAAAATAAGCAAACGTGAGTACAAACGTACTCAGCAAGACTTACATCAGAACTAACTACATATGCATCATTATCAACAAAGGGGGTGGTGGAGTTTGACTGCAGCAAGCCAGCTTTGACTCGGTGGCTATCCTGAACTACGACTGCAAGTAACTCTTTTGAGGTGGCGCACACGAGTCCACATATTCACCACATCAATACACCACT
This sequence comes from Aegilops longissima, assembly GCA_021605205.1. Taxonomy (NCBI): domain Eukaryota; kingdom Viridiplantae; phylum Streptophyta; class Magnoliopsida; order Poales; family Poaceae; genus Aegilops; species Aegilops longissima. The sequence goes on along the minus strand of CM038680.1, from coordinate 662,357,766 downwards.
ATGGATCCGCTCCCGTCTCCCTACGAGAACGCCATCCATAGCACTCACGCTTATCTTGTGCATTTTAGAGTATCCACTTTCACTTGTCTATGAACTGATATAGGCAACCCAGAAGTCCTTTTCCACGGACACGGCTATTCGAATAGATCATATTAACCCTGCAGGGGTGTACTTCTTCACACACGCTCTCACCACTTATCGCCGTTTACACGACATGTACTCGGCAACCTTCAAGCGGAAGCCCAGCGAGGGTGTCGGCCACGGCCTACCTAAACACTCAAGTCCCTAGTCCAGGTTTATCGCCTATTCGGGTTCCATCCGCAGGGAGTCCGGCCGAGGTTTCCACTAACGGTCCCGAACGATGTGTGCAGGGTTCCCGAGACACCAAACGGGCGAATCGGTACACCGGGCCACGGTGTATCTACCGCATCATAGCCCACCCCTAGGGTCAGCGCTACGCACGGCCTCCAACACATATCCTACAAACACCAGAAACTAGTTGCAACTCCTGGACAGAGGACAAGGGTGGTTAAGAGGCCGAGAGAGTCAATTAAGGATCCCAATGTGTGGTAGTAACTGTTTCATGGATCACAAACACAGAACTCAGTTCCTGAGGACGGTTTCAATGAGACAACCCACCATGTACTCCTACATGGCCTCTTACCGCTACCTTTACCAAATCGTGTTCACACACTTAGCTCACACACAGTATGACATGTTCACACACCTCCGATTCATCCCCGATGAATCAGACCTGACTCAACTCTAAGCAGTAGTAGGCATGACAAACAAACATGAATGAGTAGGCACAACATGGCTCAAGCAACTCCTACTCATGCTAGTGGGTTTCATCTAATTACTGTGGAATGACAGGTCATGCAGAGGATAAAGGGTTCAGCTACATGACAAGTAACACATGAGTCGTTGTTGTCCTAATGCAGTAAAATAGAGCAGGAGCGAGAGAGTGGGATTATATCGGAATGAACAAGGGGGTTTTGCTTGCCTGGCACTCCTGAAGATATTATAGCTCTTCATCGGTGTCATCGAACTCATCGTCGGAACCACGTCTATCGAGAGGGGGCAACACCGGCAACTGAGAAAGAACACAATCAATGCAATGCCACAATATGATGCATGATCATGACATGGCAATATGCTGTGATTTGAGCTAATGCATCTAGCTATGATTTAAATGAAGTTGGTTTGAATACATGATTCAAATTCCAACTCCATATATGATTATTTAAATGCCCTTTATTTGTTTGTCCAAAACAGAGGATAAACATTGTTCAAACATGCATGAAAATGATACAGATGGATAGGTTGCATTTTTTTGATAATTTTTCATATATAAATTATTTGATTTGGAGTTACGGTTGATTTTCTATGATTTTTAGAAGTTTAGGACATTTTTCGGAATTTCTGAATAAACTTAAATCCGAAAATGATTAATTGCGTCAAGATTGTGTCGAGGTGACGTCGGCCGTCAACGGGCGGTCCAGGTCAAATCGACCAGTGGGGTCCATCGTCGCTGACCTGTGGCTGGTTAGGTCGCCGACAGTGGGCCCGGTCAACGTTGACTAAGTCAAAGTCAAGCTGACACGTGGGTCCAGTCGGGTTGGATTAGTTCTAACTAATTTCGTTAGCTGGCTAATTAAACCGTTGGGGCCCATGTGTAAGTCGGCCAGGGGGTTAATTAGTGGGTGATTAGCCCTAACTAGGTGTGCCACGTCGGCGTGGCCGGAGTTAGGCCGGCGGCGGCCTCAAACCGCGGCGGCGTCCGTCGGAGTTGCGCCAGGGGCAACGGATAGATGCTCCGAGGGCACCAGGGGGTAGCCCATGCCTGCGCGCATCCAGGGGGACCAACGGGAGGGCGTGGGGTGGCCGGAGTCCGCCGGAAGCGACCTCATGGCGGCGGCCGGAGTTCGGGCGGAGTGGGAACGGCGGCTACGGCGGCAAAATGAGCACGGGGACTAGGGAAAGAGGAAGAGGAGCTCACAATGCAAGCGGAGGAGGTCTCGGCGGGCTCGGGAGAGGCCGGAGCGGTCAGGCGGCGATGGAGATCTCCGCGATCTCGGTTGCCGAGGTAGAAGACGCACCATGAGACGACATTGGGGCATCCGGTGCTGCGTGGCTTGGCGGATAGGTCCAGGGCGGCGAGGCGGAGCTCTTGAGCTGGTCGGGGAAGCGAGGGGGAGGCGGTGGCCGCGGTGGTGCTCGGCGGCGCGCTGTGGTGCGCTCGGGAGAGAGGAACAGAGGAGGGGGAGGAGCACAGGGAGAGTGAGAGGGGTCGAGCGGTTCGGGACGGCACCGAGGAGGGGATTCGCGGCGTCGCGCTGTCCTCGGACGCAGGCAGGCAGCCTGGTGGCGTGGCGCTCGCGCGCGCCCGTGCGTTGTCCCTGCCTCTGCCTACTGGCAGAGGTGGGAGACGACTGGCAACGGCCAGGTGGGCTAGGCCGGCTCCTGGGCCGCACAGGTAAGTGGCCCAGGTACTATCTCTCTCTCTGTTTTTCCTGTTTTTGTTTTTATTTGTTTCTGTTCTGTGTTTTGAAATAGTAAAAATACTATTCCATTTATGAAAAACCTGAAAATATTCGGAGGCACATTTGAGAATATTCTCAACAGCCTAAAAATACCTTCAAGATTATTTGGGCATTTAAATTATTTATAGGGTTTAAATTGCCCAAATGCAAATACTTATGGCTTGGTGCAAAAATCCAGAATAGCCTCCAAAAATATGAAACCATTTTTGGCAGAGGGTTTAGCCAGTACCAAAGATGGTGAACATTTATGAAGGGCATTTTGGGTTCATTAAAAAGTTTTAAGTTTGAACCGAGTTGAATTCATTTGGTGCTAGGGTTTCAACATCCCCATTTCAAGTTTCTTAGAAATTTAAACATGATGACATGATGAGCAAGCGAAGTCAAGCAAGGCCGTTCTGGGGCTGTGACAGCTCACCCCCACTAAACAAGAATCTCGTCCCGAGATTCAAGACGTGAGGTAAGAAGTCAAAGGGGTCACAACCTAACACGATCTTCACGATCCAACTGTCCTTCTCAAGATGTTGATTCATTGCTTCATATTGATCTTGACGTCTTTGCTTTCGAGAACTTCATCCAACACGACAACGACAGAGAGGAACTCTGCAGGAATCGATCTTCTTAAAGATCGAGCAACTCACGATCAACTCACGGAATGAGATGTTGAAACATCTCGAGTTGAGACACAAAACACATCGAGAGGGATGGAAGGACAAACGACGGGGTTTGATTGGCGGGCAACAATTCCACGCTCAGAGGGATGGTGGATGGTGTCAAGGTGGCGAGGAAATATTTACCATGATCCCGTAACGGGGCACCTTGAGAAAGGTGACTGGTGGAATTATTACCTTAAGCAGCAAAAAGAATTACTTTTGATTTAGAAATCATTGAGACTCTTTATACCAGCCTAAGGCAATTCACAACGATCGTTTGGCGGAGTGCAAAGGAATGGCATACCCAGACTAGAATGGATGATGTGGACTACCTTGTTGAAGACAACGCAATGGATGATTTTTGCTTATCATCGGAGGTGGAGGGGACCCATGACAAGACCACTTTTGAAGATGATCCTGGACAAGAATTACTAAGAAGGCAGCCCATAGTGAAATGGCATAAGGATGGTGCAAGCTGGGAACGAAATGCAACTGTTGGAATGTTCCAACCATCATATCTGCCTGAGATTCAGATCCGATTGGTGATAGGATACTTCGGACTCAGCATGTCCGAAAAGAAAGGTCGCAACACAAATCGACGAGAAGATGTTGCGAGATTCTCGGGAATGAACTACGATAGCAAGCTCCAAAACATGAGCTGGTTCTGCTACTAACATGTGAACACGATGTCCCAGACAATCAAGCCCACGTAGTAGTCTTATAATGAAACACTACCGAGTTCAGGTGGGGAACCATCATCGCAGATAACAAAGTTCTTAAGTAAGCCTGGGTTAGCTCTTAAAAAGAACTCCTTCTCCTGGAACAAATCAGTCAGTGGCTTGGTGTGCTAGGAACACATGTAGGGCGAAGGTTGCAAGTCTCCGAACCACAGAATACTTCGCACGTATGCATGACCGATTTGGGATGATTCCAAAGAAGCAACATTGACTTTCTCGAATCCATGGCGGCAACTTACATCAGGTGCACATGAATTAGAGGAAGTCACTACTATCATCCAAGCATATGCTCCATGAACGAAACACGAAGAAATGCTTACACAAGGTTCCAACACTAGGTTGATGTTCAACATGACTCATGGGGGAGACAAAATGCTGCTGATGGGCTCAGCAACAACTCATCGGAATTTCCATATCACTGGACTTCCACCATCATGTGAACACGGTGATAGCATTGGTTAGACCAAAAGATGTAATGGTGTATGCTCGAGGGATCAACCACGAGTAAGACAACATTACGAACATCGTTGGTTCTGATTTGACTTGATGATAGCCCATACTCAAGTCAAAGTTTTGACAAGGCAATAGATCCAACAACTGATCACGAGGACCAATCAATGGAGATATCATCCTTCTTCAACACACACACACACACACACACACACAGAGAGAGAGAGAGAGAGAGAAGATATCCCTTAGAGATGAACTAAGTTAAGCAAAGCTTTATCTTCCAACTCTCCAAGTTGTTGTCTAGCTCAACCAACTAGCTCAGGGATATCCAACATAGATTCTTGGAGAAAGGGTGGTTCACAAGAAACCAACTTGATCACGAGCTCAACATAACAGTCAGGGAACAACCTGATAATACTTTCGAGAAAATATTCGGAAAATCACGAACCACCGGTATGTTACTAAGCTCGAGAGCAATCTTGCTTTTCAGGGCAAGACGATATGATCAAAAGAGTGAGCGACTGACACAATCCTAAATCATTGATCGAAGAGTGCACCAGAAATAAGGACTAGGTAGCACGATCAATCTTAGGATGATGATTTGATAACCAACACGCTAAGAATGATGATACTGTCCATTTACTACCAAGCAACTTGGTTGCTAGGAGTATCGATTTCACACACCACAGTTCACTTGTCGGCATTCCGGTTACAACAACTCAGAACCGAGGAATGAATAATGATGGCGAGAAGTATCACTATGTCAAGAATTCATAAGAGAAGGTGCAATTCTCATGATGTTCTTGACATAAGGATGGTAACACTCCAAGGTAGAGCAGAATCAAAGCTGAATCGACATTTTGATCTGCGGGATACAACTACTTTGACCCAATCCTAGAAATGGATGAGGTACTGGAGTTTGTTTCTCCTAGTCATTCCCGAATAGAATGGCTTGACGGACCACAAGAATAACAGGCATCGATAAACACGATCGCACACATACTCTTGACTATCAATTGATAGACGAGAGTCAGAATACAACTAAAGAGAACAAGCTCAAAGGAACATATAATCTTCTGAGTTGTGGATGCATAGGTTAGTATGTCGAATCAAGTTCAACAGGTTTCTTCCGGATAACCCATGTAGAAGGGTAGAACGGCAAATTCACAATTATGAATGGAGAACTCCTCAAGAGTACTCGATTGTGATCCTTGGTTCAGCGAGAACTTCGCCATAAGCGGTTCATGGTATTTGGAAGAAGGAAATACCACGGACCTCGAGGACTATTGCAAGGTTACTAATATCCTAAAGGAACTAGCAAATACTAACAACATGAAGTAGGGTGAATCTGGGTTCAAGAACCCGTGAATAGAATGCCTACTAACTAATAACATCACGGATGCTTTCAAGAATAATGGCCGTAATCATCACACTGGGGATACAAAAGCATTGCTAAATTGCTAGGTGACTTCCTAAACACCTAGGGTCATAATAATAGCTCCAACATCTAAGCCGAGGCGACAAAGTACCTCAACTTACCAATTAGTGTGCTTATTCTGACCAAAAAGGACATCGGGAACCGAAGGAAAGGATTTGCAAATGCATCAGACTATTTTAAGACCTGGGATGACTCGGACAACATAATGGTTGTAAATTCTCAAAATGGTTTGAGACATCCTGCAAAAATGGTGGCATAACCACTCAACAGCATCATATCAAGGTTTCGAGATCAACAGCTAGCATACGGAAGTAGTAGAAACTGAACTGGCTTAAAACCAACAATATTAAAGGTCTATGGATTAGTAACACGTCATCTTGATAGATAGATGAGAAGCCTAGTTCTTAAACCCCGTAGAAGAGAAGAGGATGACTCAGATCAGAGGGCCATGAGTAAAAGAGCCTTACGTTCCCTTCCACAATCAATTCCCTTACATAACTAAAGCATTTCTAGACACAACTTCGACCAGTTTGGCTTGGTAATCCTCTGCGACAAAGCTCGATACCAACGCTGTCAGGACCCCGATTCCAAGTCACATCGATCTAGCCGGTAACACCTTATATCACTTTGCGGCCTCACGCACGGTATTCCCACGGGTGTCGCCTTACCATGGCCCGAGACCGTTTGCGCCTTTTGGCTCATGTATATGATAGTGTTGCTAGCATCCATATGACAGAGAACCCGGGCCGACATGGCTAGTCGTGAACCCAAAGCGGCACTAACCCATGGGGACATGCATACATGAATCACCTCGAGCATGTCGGTCTTCAACGTATGAATCCGGGCTGTAGCACTGGGCTAACAGGACTCCGGGAACCCGGGCTGTAGCAGGCTAGGCAGGACTCCGGATGTCACCGCGTGACATTTCCCGAAGGGATGAACCACAGAACAAGTGAAACACATGCCGCCAGTCAAGTGTCCAAAGCAGTAGTCTTTGGGCTAGCAGGACTCGTGAACCGGGCTGTAGCGGACTACTATCGCTCAGAAGCACTAGACTACATTTCCCCATATGAGAGGCTGCCAAGGATAAACAACTATATTGTCGGATCCCACACATACCAAGCATTTCAAACATACACACAATATGCTGAATATGTGTAAATACAACATGGCATCACAACATAACTCTACGACTCAAATATTTATTCATTAGGCTCCGAGGAGCGAGATATTACAAACATGGGTCTCATGACCCAACACTCAGAGCATACAAGTCAAAGCACAAGCGGAAGCTTAACATGTCTGAGTACAGACATCTACAAATGAAAAAGGCTGAGAAGCCTGACTATCTACCAGATCCTGCCGAGGGCTCAAGATCGTAGCTGAGGTAACAAGCTAAACGTCGAAGCCCAAGCGGAACTACTAACGAGACTGACGTCTCTCTGCAAAACATAAAATAAGCAAACGTGAGTACAAACGTACTCAGCAAGACTTACATCAGAACTAACTACATATGCATCATTATCAACAAAGGGGGTGGTGGAGTTTGACTGCAGCAAGCCAGCTTTGACTCGGTGGCTATCTGAACTCACGATCGCAAGTAACTCTTTTGAGGTGGCGCACGAGTCCACATATTCACCACATCAATACACCACTATGGATCCGCTCCCGTCTCCCTACGAGAACGCCATCCATAGCACTCACGCTTATCTTGTGCATTTTAGAGTATCCACTTTCACTTGTCTATGAACTGATATAGGCAACCCAGAAGTCCTTTTCCACGGACACGGCTATTCGAATAGATCATATTAACCTGCAGGGTGTACTTCTTCACCTGCGCTCTCACCACTTATCGCCGTTTACGACATGTACTCGGCAACCTTCAAGCGAAGCCCAACGAGGGTGTCGGCCACGGCCTACCTAAACACTCAAGTCCCTAGTCCAGGTTTATCGCCTATTCGGGTTCCATCCGCAGGAGTCCGCCGAGGTTTCCACTAACGGTCCCGAACGATGTGTGCAGGGTTCCCGAGACACCAAGCAGGCGAATCCAGACACCGGCCACGGTGTATCTACCGCATCATAGCCCACCCCTAGGGTCAGCGCCACATACGGCCTCCAACACATATCCTACAAACACGTAAACTAGTTGCAACTCCGGACAGAGGACAAGGGTGGTTAAGAGGCCGAGAGAGTCAATTAAGGATCCCAATGTGTGGTAGTAACTGTTTCATGGATCACAAACACGAACTCAGTTCACGAGGACGGTTTCAATGAGACAACCCACCATGTACTCCTACATGGCCTCTTACCGCTACCTTTACCAAATCGTGTTCACACACTTAGCTCACACAGTGAGGACATGTTCACACACCTCCGATTCTTCCCGATGAATCGGACTGACTCAACTCTAAGCAGTAGTAGGCATGACAAACAAACATGAATGAGTAGGCACAACATGGCTCAAGCAACTCCTACTCATGCTAGTGGGTTTCATCTAATTACTGTGGAATGACAGGTCATGCAGAGGATAAAGGGGTTCAGCTACCGCAGCAAGTAACACATGAGTCGTTGTTGTCCTAATGCAGTAAAATAGAGCAGGAGCGAGAGAGTGGGATTATATCGGAATGAACAAGGGGGTTTTGCTTGCCTGGCACTCCTGAAGATATTATAGCTCTTCATCGGTGTCATCGAACTCATCGTCGGAACCACGTCTATCGAGAGGGGGCAACACCGGCAACTGAGAAAGAACACAATCAATGCAATGCCACAATATGATGCATGATCATGACATGGCAATATGCTGTGATTTGAGCTAATGCATCTAGCTATGATTTAAATGAAGTTGGTTTGAATACATGATTCAAATTCCAACTCCATATATGATTATTTAAATGCCCTTTATTTGTTTTGTCCAAAACAGAGGATAAACATTGTTCAAACATGCATGAAAATGATACAGATGGATAGGTTGCATTTTTTTGATAATTTTTCATATATAAATTATTTGATTTGGAGTTACGGTTGATTTTCTATGATTTTTAGAAGTTTAGGACATTTTCTGGAATTTCCTGAATAAACTTAAATCCAGAAAATGATTAATTGCGTCAGCATTGTGTCAGGGTGACGTCAGCGGTCAACGGGGCGGTCCAGGTCAAACTGACCAGTGGGGTCCATCGTCGCTGACCTGTGGCTGGTTAGGTCGCCGACAGGTGGGCCCGGTCAACGTTGACTAAGTCAAAGTCAAGCTGACACGTGGGTCCAGTCGGGTTGGATTAGTTCTAACTAATTTCGTTAGCTGGCTAATTAAACCGTTCGGGCCCATGTGTAAGTCGGTCAGGGGGTTAATTAGTGGGTGATTAGCCCTAACTAGGTGTGCCACGTCGGCGTGGCCGGAGTTAGGCCGGCGGCGGCCTCAAACCGCGGCGGCGTCCGTCGGAGTTGTGCCAGGGGCAACGGATAGATGCTCCGAGGGCACCAGGGAGTAGCCCATGCCCGCGCGCATCCAGGGGGACCAACGGGAGGGCGTGGGGTGGCCGGAGTCCGCCGGAAGCGACCTCATGGCGGCGGCCGGAGTTCGGGCGGAGTGGGAACGGCGGCTACGGCGGCAAAATGAGCACGGGGACTAGGGAAAGAGGAAGAGGAGCTCACAGCGAAGCCGGAGGAGGTCTCAGCGGGCTCGGGGAGAGGCCGGAGCAGTCGGGGCGGCGATGGAGATCTCCGGCGATCTCGGTTGCCCGAGGTAGAAGACGACCGCGGAGACGACATTCGGGGGCATCCGGTGCCGCGTGGCTCCGCGGATAGGTCTAGGGCGGCGAGGCGGAGCTCTTGAGCTGGTCGGGGAAGCGAGGGGGAGGCGGTGGCCGCGGTGGTGCTCAGCGGCGCGCTGTGGTGCGCTCGGGAGAGAGGAACAGAGGAGGGGAGGAGCACAGGGGAGAGTGAGAGGGTCGGCGGTTGGGATGACACCGGCGTGGGATTCAAGGGCGTTGCGCTGTCCTCGGACGCAGGCAGCAGCTGGTGGCGTGGCGCTCGCCAGCAGCATCCGTCGTTGTCCCTGCCTCGCCCTCTTGGCGCAGAGGTGGGAGACGACAGCAACGCCAGTGGGCTAGGCGGCTCTGGGGCCGCATGTAAGTGGCCTGTACTATCTCTCTCTCTGCTTTTCCTGTTTTGTTTTTATTTATTTCTGTTACGTGTTTTGAAATAGTAAAAATACTATTCCATTTATGAAAAACCTGAAAATATTCGAGGCACATTTGAAAATATTCTCAACAGCCTAAAAATACCTTCAAGATTATTTGCGCATTTAAATTATTTATAGGGTTTAAATTGCCCAAATGCAAATACTTATGGCTTGGTGCAAAAATCCAGAATAGCCTCCAAAAATATGAAACCATTTTTGGCAGAGGGTTTAGCCAGTACCAAAGATGGTGAACATTATGAAGGGCATTTTGGGTTCATTAAATTTTTTGAAGTTTGAACCTAGTTGAATTCATTTGGTGCTAGGGTTTCAACATCCCCATTTCAAGTTTCTTAGAAATTTAAACATGATGACATGATGAGCAAGCAAAGTCAAGCAAGGCCGTTCTGGGGCTGTGACACAGGCCGCCGGATTTAGGCGCCCTGGGGGGCCGAACGGCTGGAGATGCCCTTAGAACTGCTGGGGCTCTTGCATATTGCACCTACGAAGTGGCGTGGAGACATGAAGCTGCTGTTTTTCAATACTTCTTAGTTAGAGTATTTGACAAAAAACTACCACATTAGGGGTAACCGTCCCACAGAACTACCACTTTCAAAAAAGTGACTGATAACTACCGAAAATTTTAAGTTTTGTGACAAAAAACTACCAAGTGGTGTTGATCATCGATTTAGCCGTTCTAACCTCTTAACTGACAGGGATGGCCCACACGGTAGGCCGACGGCGGCCCTAACGGCTAACGGTGCCCATTCGCGGCCGTTAGTGGCCCGGCTCAGTCGGAACCAGCCAGGGGCCAGGTCAAAACGACCGACCGGCCGGCCGACCGAACCATATCTCTCTCCCTCGAGCTCTCTCCTCTGTCTGTATCCCTAGGCGGCGGTGGTAATGGCGGCTATGGATCCAAACCCCGACGGCGATTCATTCGGCGGCCAACCTCCTGACGTTGTTGGGGGCCGCGTCGACCTTTCGGAGGTCGATACGTGGCTAGGCAGCTCTAGCTTTGCGGCGCAACAACCTGAATCTGGAGTTGGCGGTGGCAGCGGCTCGACCACCGGCGAGCCATCCCAAGAGTTGGCGGCGGCTCCACCACCGACGGCGACAAGAAGTGCACCTCGCGGCCGGTGCAAGCTTCCTCGTGCGGGAGGCGACAGGTACAACATATCTTCTTCTTTTTCAGTTATATTGACAGGATGTATTTTAGGTCAATTTCCCCTAATGTATGATAACAGAGTAATTGTAAATTGTTAGAAACTTTAACACTGTGCATTCTTTATAATAATTCATTCCATTTTGTCCTGTATTGATAACCCATAATGGGGAATTTGGTTCTATTTAGAAGGCAGAGATTCTGTTGTTAGAAACATGTACCAGTCAGACATATCATTTGGGACTCTGGTATCTCTTATTAGGAGTGAGGGTTGCTGCTCGATGATTATATGTACTATGTTAGTGATGCTCATAAAGGGATAGAAGGCTTAGAGAAAATATCTTACGAAGATGATGTGCAGCAGATGTTGCTCCACTCTCTAAATGAAAGAGAGTGAACATAAGAGTTGTGAGAGCAAATGAGCTATGTAATGCAGATGAAAACAGAGATTATTATTTTGCTGATCATTGCATTAACACCCAACAAAGTTGCACTAAGTTGGTGGATACAAGCATGGACAGAAAGGAAGAGCTTAAGAAAAGTATTCTTGAGAGAAGTGACCTCAATCATTTTGAAGGTGGGCGATGTATCGAAATTTACATGCGATTCAGATGGCAGCAGATGTGAAATCAGAAGCGGTTTCTTCATCTGATGATGAAGATAGACCAATGGCACAGAAACTAAAGCCAGTGAGAAATCCAGGTCCAACAATTTGATCACACAATGAGGCTGAGAAAATGGAAAAAGCAGATTGGTTGCCTAAAGCTGATGAAAAATGTTTTCCTGGTGATTATGGCATTAGTGATGAAGAAGATGAGCCTGAAGGATCCTATAAACTACCAAGTGGTAGGAAGAGAAGGAATATGAAGTTGAAGGAAGGGTATGGTTCAATCCCAAACTACCAAACTCAGAAGAACAGTTTTGTAAGGGATTGTGCTTCACCAGTGTTTATGAGTACAGAGATGCACTTAGGGATTTTCACATTAGGACATTGAGGAACTTTCAATACCATAGAAATGCCCCAGATAGGATTATTGTTTGGTGATCAGAGAGAGCACAAGGATGTGATTTTTATATCACTGCCTCTAAATAGCTCATGAGAAAACCTTCTGCATCAAGAAGTGTGATATTGTGCACACTTGTGGAGCATGTGCAGAGTCCACAAAGGTTACTATAAAGTGGTTGTCCAGATCAGTACAGGAAGCATTAAGAGAAGACATTAGATCTCCTATGGATGCATTAATTAAAAAGACAAAGACCAAGTTTTCAGTGGATGTGTCAAGGCGTGTGGCATATAGGGCAAGGAGGAAGGCTATTGATGTGGTGCAAGGTGATCACAAGCAGCAGTATTTGAGGTTAAGAGATTATCTTCAAGTTGTTCTTGATACAAACCCTGGGAGCAGGTGTATAGTGACCACATTTGAAGATCCAGAAAACCCAGCACCTACTCCTAGATTAAAGTACCTTTTCTACTGTTTAGCAGCTTCAAAGGAAGGTTTCCTTAATGGTTGCATACCATTTATAGGTAATTTTGAAGATTTTTCTGTTATTATTTAGTGGCTTCCTAGTAGTTCTATGTTGTAGCTAATTTATCACTTAATCCAGGTCTTGATGGATGCTTCATCAAGTTAACCACTAGACAACAAATACTTGCAGCCACAGGAAGGGATGGCAACAACAACATCTACCCCATAGCTTTTGGTGTGGTTGATGTGACGCCCGGATAATTAGACTACATTAGTTCCCTGCTAATGATGCCACGTCACCTTTGTCACTGAGTTAATCTCGGTTTAGTTGAAAACCGATTCAAATTCAAAATAAAATTAAAGGCAAACAACAAATATTTTCAAACATCAAAACTAAAATGTTCGGTTTGTGCCGAATATTACATAGGTAATTATAGTAAAGAAAACACTTGTTTATAAAATACTAAAATGCTCTAAAATAATTAAAACAGAAAAGAAATAAGATAAAAAAGGGTAAAAGCAAAAGAAATTGCAATAGGGAAAAGCCCTTGCACCCACCCTCTGGCTTTGGCTTCACCGCCCAGCCTAGCCCATTACCCCACCAGCCGCCCAACTGCCACCACCCCACACAGCCAGCCCACACCCGCAGCCTACAACCTAACCTCTCCCCCGTGACCTAACTGTCGCACCCCACATCCCCCAACGATCCCCCCGATATCTCTCCCCTTCCCGCGTGGATCTGGATCGGGGGCGCTCGCCCCCGAAAATGGTGCCCCGACCCCATCGCCTCGTCGCCTCGCGGACGCAGCCCGGAGCCCGCGCCGCCGCCTGGACCTCGCTGCCCGTCCATGTCATCCTTCCCGAAACCCTAGCCCTACCGTTCCACCTCGTCCTCCCTCACCCTCGAGCATGCCCTCGCCTGGATCGGGCACATCCCGACGCGCCCTGAGCCCGCCCGTCGCTGTTGCCACTGCCCCGCCTGACGCCGTCGCCGCATCGCCTCCGCCGACCACCTCTTCGTCGACTTCGCCCATAGGAGCAAGCCCGAGACCACTATCTCGCCGGATCGGCCTCGTCTTCCACCTCTGCCCCGCCGGTCATCGTCGTCGGATCCGCTGCACCGAGCCACTTCCGGCCTCCCCGAGCCCTCCTCTGCAACGATGTGAGCATCCGGCTCCCCTCTCCTCCCCGTGCCCTCCAGCGCCAGTTGCCGCTAGCTTCGCCGTAGGCGTCGCCTTCGGTCGCCCCCGACGCTGTTTCGGCCGGTCCTAGCTCCAGACGACAGCATGGCTTGGCGCGTCGCATCGTGCTTGTTCGATTGACGCCCGAGCTGGCTCTTTTTTGTCGCTGGAGCCGCCTGCTCCGTGCGTGCCGCCATCCTCTGAACTCACGCAAGACGACGCGTTCTAACACAGGTTGACCCATCGGCGTGTGGGCCGCCGGTTTAACCAATCCCCTAACCACGTAATTAGATAGAGCCTAATAAAACTGTTAGTTGAATAACTGGAATGGACATGTGGACCCTTTTCTTTTAAAAAGCCTGTTTAAAATTGTCTAAGGAAATGACATGTGGCCCCCACATAATCTGTTAAAATTAGTTAAACAATTAATTTACACTGTCTCTATGACAGCTGGGTCCCACCAGCCAGTTTAACCAGTCAACAGTCAATATGTTGACCGCTAACTGGACTGCTGACTCAGCCCTTGGACCCCACTATCAGCCTCTGCTGACTGGGCAGTTGACTCAATCAACTAGCCCCACCTGTCAGCCTCACTAGCACCTCTTTGGCTACACTTCTGTGTACCCATAGCATTTATTATTTTAATGAATTTCGAATTAAATTAAATCCAGGAAATCTAGAAAATGATTAATCTTTATAAATTAATATAAAATAATCCGTAACTCGGATGAAAATACTTTGTACATGAAAGTTGCTCAGAACGACGAGACGAATCCGGATACGCAGCCCATTCGTCCACCACACATCCCGAGCATTGCAAACATGCAACTTTCCCCCTTCGGTTCATCTGTCCGAAAACACGGAACACCGGGGATACTTTCCCGGATGTTTCCCCCCTTCACCGGATCACCTCATACCGCGTTAGAACACGTCTAGCTCTGCTTGTTGTCCTGTTATGCACTTGCTTGCTGTGTATTTACTATTTCTCCCCCCTCTTCTCCCTGGTAGACCCTGTGATGATGCTGATGCCCCTGTGATCGACTACGTCACCGACGACCCCTCCTTCTTGTCTGAGCAACCAGGCAAGCCCCCCCCTTGATCACCAGATATCGCCTATTCTTCTCTATACTTCTTGCATTAGAGTAGTGTAGCATGTTCTTGCTTTGATTAATCCTATCGCTGCATAGCCCGTCCTTGCTACTCTTGTTGTTACCTTTACCGCTATCCTCTTGCTTAGTATAGGATGCTAGTGTTCCATCATTGGCCCTACACTCATTGTCCGTCCGCCATGCTATACTCTTTGGGCTGTGATCACTTGGGAGGTGATCACGGGCATATATTATATACTTTACACTATTATATTACCGTGATACTGTTAGGAGATGGGGGCTGAAAGGACGGTGGCTCCATCCGGTAGAGGTGGGCCTGGTTCCCGACGGCCCCGATTGTTACTCTGTGGCGGAGCGACAGGGCAGGTTGAGACCGCCTAGGAGAGAGGTGGGCCTGGCCCTGGTCGGCGTTCGCAGATACTTAACACGCTTAACGAGATCTTGGTATTTGATCTGAGTTGGGTCGTTGACCTTATACGCAATAACCGCCACGTGGGACAAGATATGGGCAACGGCGCCGTGGCATCGGCCAAGCATTTCGTGACGCCAAGAATCGAGTGGCGCGCCGGTTTGGAGCGTAAGCCTGCTCTTGTATTAAGGGGCTAGTTACGCTTCGGCGCGTCACGCAACATGCAGGTGTGCTAAGGGCGATGGGCCCAGACCCCTGTGCGCTTAGGTTTAGACCGGCGTGCTGACCTCTCTGTTATGCCTAGGTGGGGCTGCGACGTGTTGATCTTCCGCGGCCGGGCATGACCCAGAAAAGTGTGTCCGACCAAATGGGATCGGCGTGTCGGGTAATGTGGTGCACCCTGCAGGAAGTTAATCTACTCGAATAGCCGTGATCTTGATAATGGGGCGACTTGGAGTTGTACCTTGACCTTATGACAACTAGAACTGGATACTTAATAAAACACACCCTTCCAAGTGCGGATATAACCGGTGATCGCTCTCTAACAGGAAATGAGGAAGGATCGCGGGTAGGATTATGCTATGCGATGCTACTTGGAGGACTTGAGTCTACTCTCTTCTACATCTTTGTAAGGCGGAGGCTGCGAGCGTAGTCTTGACATGATTAGTTATCCCCTCTTATTACGGCATTCTGCAGATTCGGTCCTTGATGTGGCCCTTTACACATATACCCATGCATATGTAGTGTAGCTCCTTGCTTGCGAGTACTTTGGATGAGTACTCACGGTTGCTTTTCTCCCTTTTCCCTTTCCCTTCTACCTAGATGCGCAACCAGATGTTGGAGCCAGAGCGACGCCACCGTCGACGGCGACTCCTACTACCCCGGAGGTGCCCACTTCTACGTGCGGGCGGCGGCGACCAAGAGTAGTTAGGAGGATCGAGGCAGGAGGCCTGCGCCTCTTCGATCTGTATCCCGTTTGTGCTAGCCTTCTTAAGGAAAACTTGTTTAACTTATGTCTGTACTCAGATATTGTTGCTTCCGCTGACTCGTCTATGATCGAGCACTTGTATTCGAGCCCTCGAGGCCCCTGACTTGTATTATGATGCTTGTATGACTTATTTATGTTTTAGAGTTGTGTTGTGATATCTTTCCGTGAGTCCCTGATCTTGATCATACACGTTTGCGTGCATGATTAGTGTATGATTGAATCGGGGGCGTCACAAGTTGGTATCAGAGCCGACTGCCTGTAGGAATCCCCCCTTCCAAACTCTTTGGCCGAAGTCGAGTCTAGTCAATTGCAAAACTTTTACTAACATGGTTGTGTGGCTTACGGGCCCACGTCGCCATTGGGTGGTATTAGGATCTTTTACACCTCGATCTTTACTCTGGGACTCTGAACTCTCTTCTACTCGGGTTAAACGATTTTTACTAACTCTGACTCTAGGTTCTCGATAATACTTTCTCCCGGAGAGCCTCTTCAGTCCGGATGATTACTTGGTGCACCGAAGGATTCTGAAGATACCTTCCGATATTCTCTCGAGACCTTGTGCCCATTGCTTTTGCAATTCCCTATGGATAAATACTTACACCTGCCGTTCTTACTTTATACCCAGTCGATCTTGTTATTACAAGATACCCAGAGAATATTTTGTGCCTACTGCCTTGCAGTTCTTTGCCACCTGAATACCCCTAAGAGTAATTTATCGCACTATCCGAGTATCCGGTCATCCCCAGTTGTTCAGGTGTTTCACAAAAGTCTTTGAAATACTATTCAATCCTCTGAAAATACTTAGCAGCTTTATTGCTCTGCAAATACTTGTGTACTTGCATTATGGATGCTTCCCATATATCTGGCAATATTCGCTAGTAACTTTTGAGACCGTCATTTTGATCCTATTGATTCGACATGTGTGCGAATGAACACAATCATCTATCAACCCTTCTAATTATCTTTCCGGCTCAGACATCATTTTTTGAACATGAGCTGGTTCTCGACCAAACTATTTGTCGTCAATTGTGCCTCTGGTCTATCCAACTTATCCATCCTTGATCAGAGCGTCTGCTTCTGATTCTTTGTTTTGGAAATCATAATTCCTTTGTTATCTAAGCATCGAATTATTCAGATGTTCTATAATATGATGCCCGTGCATTCTTCTTCCTCTGGTTGAGTACCGATGCTCACATCAGATCCCTTGTGGACCATCGGTTCCTTTGTTGGATTCTATTCGACAGTGTCCTTCATATTGAATAACCTTGAGAGCCTTTCCATGGGTATATAATGCCTTTGGTAAATTGTATCATCTACTTTTGAACATGCTCTACTATCGAGTTTGTGTTATTTACTCCTGAAGTTCGTGGTATATGTTCTAAGAAGCCCCGATGGCTTGAACCTATGCCTTCCTTAGTATGTGTGAACTCGAAAGTTTTCACGAGTCATACTCTTCTGGTATTTTGCTAGATAAAATTTCTACACTACACCTTCATCAAAAGCGGGAAGTAAAATGAAAGGTTATGCATGGAAGAAGTGGGAGTCGACCTTGAGCCTTTGCGTTCATGCCCATGGACCCGATGTGAAACTTATCATCGAAGCTTCTTGTAAATGATATTAATCCCCTTGTTGTAAGTTCATCCTGTATCTATGTTTGGTCCTTTGCAATCATGGTTCCGACCATATTTTCTCATTAAAACCATTTATCAGACAAGTTGAGTACTTGTCTTGTGCAGATCATTGCACCTGCCCAACCTTTATTTTGTTCTACCTTCGAGTATTACCCCCTGGTATCTCGAGGATAGCAACCCATTGCACTTCATCTTATGAATTTCTGATGAAGTAGTTCCTTCCCCTGTCATAATCACTCGAAAAACCCGATAAGTGAATCGATTCGGCACTCCGATTCAATAATTCTTAAGTAATTTTCGTTGCTTATGAGTTTAATAATCATTCAAGTCATTCCTAGCCTGATCGTCTATATCCTTATCGTACAACTTTTAAACTGTGCTACCTGATCCTTCTTCCCAAAGCACAAATTTCGACGGTGAGCTAATCTTACGTCGATCTTCCTCATCATATCATTTCGCCTTGAACCGCAAGCTTGGTCTCGAGTTTGTGTCGTACTCGTGGTTCCAATAACCTTTCGCTTCATCATTCCTTTGACTTGATGTCATCGCCGTTCAATTACATCTTCATGAAATCTCTCGACAATTGTGTCGTGATCGTCATCAACATTCTGAGCTCTTCTAGGGTATCCATTGAATTCATGATGAGAAATACCATCCTTTCCCTCGATGATTTGTATTATCATTGACCACTTTATTGCCTTCCGTTCAACATAAACTTGTTCGTGTTTGGTGTTACACGTTGAGATCCTTGCTACCCAGCAGTTGTTCTTCTTTACCTTGGAAGTATTACCATCTCTTTTGTCAAGAATGTGGTGAGAATTTCACCACCTGTTAAGAATTCTTGATATAATAATACTTCTCGCCATCTCCGTTCATTCCTTGGTCCCCGTATTGTTTTCAACCGGAATACCGACAATTGAGCTATGACGTGTGAATTCAAAACTTCTGGCAACCCTATTGCTTTGAAGTGAATGGGCGATAGTTTCATTCTAAGTCTTTCGATAATTTAATCCCCATTCTAACATTGGTCGTGCAACTCAACCCATATTTCGGGTGCACCTTTCAACCAATGTTTAATTATGTATATTTTCCTCGAGCATACCTCACTATATCATTTGATCTGACAAAGGTTATCTCCTGGTTCAGATAATCGTGGAAATCCATCTTTTGAAATCTCAATGGAATGTCGCTGAGTCCATCAGCCACCTCCTCACCCTCTCCTTGGTTTAATGATGAACCCTTGTTCGAAACTCGCTTCCATAGTTCATTTCCCGAGAATCATATAATGTCATCTTGTCAATTTGTTTTGCACCTTTTCTTCTCAGCATCCTGAGTCTGAGGTATCCTAACACCAATCAGATCTGAATCCCGGTCAGATATGATGGTTGGAACATATTTCCAAGAGTTATAACATTGGTCTTTTATGACCTGGTAAGGTGATGTCATTCCTAGCACACCTGGCCGAAGGACCTAGTGTTATAGTTTCCTTTTTAACAAGGTTAACCATTTTTCCATGAGGAAATTGAATGCCTTGTTTAATAAGTTTATCCTGATGGATCCCTTGTATTCCAACGTCCGACCTTGCTCCAAGACCATGTCAATGCTATCTCGAAGCATGTCTGTGGTACTCCGATTTTCAACAAGAACATTTGAAGCCCAATGTCAAATGTTTCCTGCTCAATTATCCAAACACCGCTGTTTGGGTAATGTCATCAAATTCGTCTCCCCTTACCTAAAAGGTTTTCTACTTCTATCCTGTCATGGATATCATGCTCTGCTTGTCCTTGGAAAGGATATACCCTTGTAATATGTGTTTAAACACATTTCCTTTCCATTGTTCTGTTTGATCTGATAATCACATTTTCCTTTTCGTTGTCTTGTTTAACCTTTCTCGTGGTTTATATGATCTAAGCAGTAATGATAAGCTTCTTATGTAAACACCCTGTTGTATAACCTTGTCAGTAAGACCGTGTTACTATTGTTGATGACATTCGGTAACCACGGATGGACGAGAACTTTGCCTATTGGTCCGCCTCGTTTCAACGAGCAGGAAAATGGTTCTCTTCGTCCCTCGCCCTTGGTACCGACGATGCAGCCAACATAACTGACCGATTATTCTCTGACATGCCTTGCTATCATGACCATGCAAGATGTCAACGCCCTTCCCTATTTTAACCCACATGGTGGGCCCATAACCCACAGGTCCACTGGATCAAAACCTGACTCTCCAGTACATCCCTGTTCTCCAAAATTGTTCCTCGCACTAGGCTTCGTATGTAGATCACGAGCCACCTTCCTTGAGATCATGGTACCTTCTTACCATGCTCTCGATATTTTCTTATGTTCCAACTCGAGAGTTACTTTCTGCCACCTTCCTTGGCTTATCTACTAGATAGCCAACCTTGCAGAGGTCCATTCCTCTGGAGTAACTCCTTGTCCTTCGTACGATCGATGAAGGCTTCAGAGAAAGGATGACGACTCCATCATGATGACCTGGAGCAGAGAAATGAAGACTTCAACATGATGGATCGGCCTCTTCGAGAAGAGCAACCAAGACCGAGAAGACCCGATAGAATATTGTAACCAGAACTTTCCCCCTTACTCCACCCCTTAAATCTCGGGACGAGATTTCTTCTAGTGGAGGAGAATTGTGACGCCCGGATAATTAGACTACCTTAATTCCCTGCTAATGATGCCACGTCACCTCTGTCACTGGAGTTAATCTCGGTTTAGTTGAAAACCGATTCAAATTCAAAATTAAATTAAAGGCAAACAACAAATATTTTCAAACATCAAAACTAAAATGTTCGGTTTGTGCCGAATATTACATAGGTAATTATAGTAAAGAAAACACTTGTTTATAAAATACTAAAATGCTCTAAAATAATTAAAACAGAAAAGAAATAAGATAAAAAAGGGTAAAAGCAAAAGAAATTGCAATAGGGGAAAAGCCCCTGCACCCACCCTCTGGGCTTTGGCTTCAGCCGGCCCAGCTAGCCCATTTACCTCACCAGGCCGGCCCAACCGGCCACCAGCCCACACGGCCAGCCCACACCCGCAGCCTACAACCTAACCTCTCCCCCGTGACCTAACTGTCGCACCCCACATCCCCCCACGACCCCCCCGATATCTCTCCCCTTCCCCGCGTGGATCTGGATCGGGGGCGCTCGCCCCCGAAAATGGTGCCCCGACCACATTGCCTCGTCGCCTCGCAGACGCTGCCCGGAGCCCGCGCCGGCGCCTGGACCTCGCTGCCCATCCCCGTCATCCTTCCCGAAACCCTAGCCCTACCGATCCACCTCGTCCTCCCTCTCCCTCGAGCGTGCCCTCGCCTGGATCGGGCACAGCCCGACGCACCCCGAGCCCGCCCGTCACTGTTGCCACTGCCCCGCCTGACGCCGTGCCGCATCGCCTCCGCCGACCGCCTCTTCGTCGACTTTGCCCATAGGAGCAAGCCCGAGACCACTACCTCGCCGGATCGGCCTCGTCTTCCACCTCTGCCCCGCCGGTCATCGCCGTCGGATCCGCTGCACCGAGCCACTTCCGGCCTCCCCGAGCCCTCCTCTGCAACGATGTGAGCATCCGGCTCCCCTCTCCTCCCCGTGCCCTCCAGCGCTAGTTGCCGCTAGCTTCGCCGTAGGCGTCGCCTTCGGTCGCCCCAGACGCTGTTTCGGCCGGTCCTAGCTCCAGACGACAACATGGCTCGGCGCGGCGCATCGTGCTTGTTCGATTGACGCCCGAGCTGGCCCTTTTTTGTCGCCGGAGCCGCCGGCTCCGTGCGCGCCGCCGTCCACTGAACTCACGCGCACGCACGTTCTAACACTGGGTTGACCCACTGACGTGTGGGCCCGCCCGGTTTAACCAATCCCCTAACCACGTAATTAGATAGAGCCTAATAAAACTGTTAGTTGAATAACTGGAATGGACATGTGGACCCTTTTCTTTTAAAAAGCCTGTTTAAAATTATCTAAGTAAATGACATGTGGCCCCCCACCTAATCTGTTAAAATTAATTAAACAATTAATTTGCACTGTCTCTATGACAGCTGGGTCCCACCAGCCAGTTTGACCAGTCAATAGTCAATATGTTGACCGCTAACTGGACTGCTGACTCAGCCCTTGGACCCCACTATCAGCCTCTGCTGACTGGGTAGTTGACTCAGTCAACTAGCCCCACCTGTCAGCCTCACTAGCACCTCTTTGGGTACATACTGTACCCATAGCATTATTATTTTAATGAATTTCGAATTAAATTAAATCCAGAAATCTAGAAAATGATTAATCTTTATAAATTAATATAAAATAATCCGTAACTCGGATGAAAATACTTTGTACATGAAAGTTGCTCAGAACGACGAGACGAATCCGGATACGCAGCCCATTTGTCCACCACACATCCCGAGCATAGCAAACACGCAACTTTCCCCTTGGTTCATCTCGTAGAAAAACACGGAACACCGGGGATACTTTCCCGGATGTTTCCCCCCTTCACCGGATCACCTCATACCGCGTTAGAACACGTCTAGCTCTGCTTGTTGTCCTGTTATGCACTTGCTTGCTATGTATTTACTGTTTCTCCCCCCTCTTCTCTCCGGTAGACCCGTGGCGATCTTTGATGCCCTGTGATCGACTCGCCACCGACGACCCCTCCTTCTTGTCTCGAGCAACCAGAAGCCCCCCGATCACTAGATATCGCCTATTCTTACGTATCTGCTTGCATTAGAGTAGTGTAGCATGTTCTTGCTTTTAGTTAATCCTATCCGCTGCATAGCTTTGTCCTTGCTACTACTGTTGTTACCTTTACCGCTATCCTCTTGCTTAGTATAGGATGCTAGTGTTCCATCATTGGCCCTACACTCATTGTCCGTCTCGCCATGCTATACTATTGGGCTGTGATCACTTGGGAGGTGATCACGGGCATATACTATATATTTACACTATTACATTACCCGTGATCTTTGTTCGGAGTGGGGCTGAAAGGACAGGTGGTTCCATCCCGGTAGAGGTGGGCCTAGGTTCCCGACGGCCCCCGACTGTTACTTTGTGGCAGAGCGACAGGGCAGGTTGAGACCGCCTAGGAGAGAGGTGGGCCTGGCCCTGGTCGGCGTTCGCGGATACTTAACACGCTTAACGAGATCTTGGTATTTGATCTGAGTTGGGTCGTTGACCTTATATGCACTAACCGCCACGTGGGACAAGATATGGGCAACCGGCGTCGTGGTATCAACCGAAGCATTTCGTGACGTCAGCAACTGAGTGGCTCGCGCCGGTTTGGAACGTAAGCCTGCTCTTGTATTAAGGGGCTAGTTACGCTTCGCCACAGTCGCAAGCGTGCGAGTGTGCTAAGGCGATGGGCCTGGACTTCAGGCGCTTAGGTTTAGACCGCGTCTTGACCTCTCTGTTATGCCTAGGTGGGGCTGCGGCGTGTTGATCTTCCACGGCGGGCATGACCCGAAAAGTGTGTCCGCCAAATGGGATCGGCGTGTCGGGTAATGTGGTGCACCCTGCAGGAAGTTAATCTATTGAATAGCCGTGATCTTGATAACAGACGACGGAGTTGTACCTTGACCTTATGACAACTAGAACTGGATACTTAATAAAACACACCCTTGCAAGTGCGGATATAACCCGGTGATCGCTCTCTAACGAGGCAATGAGGAGGGATCGCGGGTAGGATTATGCTATGCGATGCTACTTGGAGGACTTGGTCTACTCTCTTCTACATGCTGCAAGACGGAGGCTGCGAGCGTAGTCTTGACGTGATTAGTTATCCCCTCTTATTCTTGCATTACGTAGTTCGGTCCATCGATATGGCCCTTTACACATATACCCATGCATATGTAGTGTAGCTCCTTTCTTGCGAGTACTTTGGATGAGTACTCACGGTTGCTTTTCTCCCCTTTTCCCTTTCCCTTCTACCTGGTTGCCGCAACCAGATGTTGGAACCAGGGCGAGACGCCACCGTCGGCATTTACTCCTACTACCCCGGAGGTGCCTACTTCTACGTTCAGGCGGCGGCGACGACCAAGAGTAGTTAGGAGGATCCCGAGGCGGGAGGCCTGCGCCTCTTCGTCTGTATCCCGGTTTGTGCTAGCCTTCTTAAGGCAAACTTGTTTAACTTATGTCTGTACTCAGATATTGTTGCTTCCGCTGACTCGTCTATGATCGAGCACTTGTATTCGAGCCCTCGAGGCCCCTGGCTTTTATTATGATGCTTGTATGACTTATTTATGTTTTAGAGTTGTGTTGTGTTATCTTCCCGTGAGTCCCTGATCTTGATCGTACACGTTTGCGTGCATGATTAGTGTACGATTGAATCGGGGGCGTCACAGTTGACAAGGAAGATGGAGAGAGTTGGAATTGGTTTTTAACTCAGTTGAGATGTTGCATTGGTAGTGGCAACAAGTTTGGAACATACACCATCATTTCTGACAGGCAAAAGGTTAGTGTCTTATGCACAAATATGTTTGATCAATGTGGTTTTAGTACCTGTTAGAATTATTAAGTTTGATCATGTGCATTACTAATTTATTAATGTACAGGGCTTGCTTAAGGAAATAAATGAGGTATTCCCTGATTCACCTCAAAGGTACTGTCTTAGGCACATATATGCAAATTTCCAAGCAGCTGGATTTAAAGGGCAGGAACTAAAGAAATGTGTGGACCAGGCCAGCTACTCCTACACAAAACATGGTCATGAATTAGGGATGGCAGATTTGAAAGTACAGTGTGAGGATGCTTGGAAATGGCTCAAAAAGATTGATACTTCTGCTTGGGCTAGGTTTGCTATGGATCATACATGCAAAACATATATAGTGGTGAACAACCTGAGTGAAGTGTTCAACAAGATGATACTGGATCTTAGGGCTAAGCCTATAAGGACAATGTTTGAAGGGATTAGGACCAAGCAGATGATCAAGAGGAAGCAGACCAGAGAGAAGTTATAGATTAGCAGGTGGACAATCAGACCCAACTATGCAGAGCTTTTAGAAGAGAACAAGAAATATGCCAAGTATTGCCAGGCTGATAGAGCATGTCCAAAAATATGGCAAGTTACCAGCAAAGAAAAACAATATTCTGTTGACATGGAAAAATATACCTGTGATTGCAAGAGATGGAACATGTCAGGAGTACCTTGCAGTCATGCCATATTTGCAATGACAAAGCAAAAACTGCATCCCGAGGACTATGTTAGTGAATTTTTCAAGAAGACATTATATTTTGAGACATATAAAGAAATTATATACCTTGTCCCTGGTCCAGATTGCTGGCCTCAAACAAACACACCAGACATTGAGTCTCCTGTTTTTAAACAAAAGGCAGGGAAAAAACAAACTGCAAGGAGGAAAGGGGAGTTTGAAGTTCCAGGTCCAAGAGATAGTGGTAGGATGGGGACTATAACATGTAGTAACTGTGGGCTAGAAGGACACAAGTATACAAGTTGACAGAAGGCTCTGAGGCCTAAGCTTCAGATGAGGGAAAACAAACATCAGGTAATTACATGACTTACAAGTTTCCTTTTTCCATGGTATTTACCTCACTAAATGTGTCCTGGTTCTTGAATGCAGGAAAACAAGGCAGTTTATGCAGATATACCAGCTGCATCAGCTCAAGGGCATGCTACAACTGGAAGAAGAGCCAATCCTACCATATCAGTCCCTGCTGCAACAGCAAATAGAGCATCACATTCGCTCCGGGCCCATCAAGATCAAAGACCAGCCCCTATTGGTACATCCAAAAGGGGCATGCCTGCAGGTAGAGGGAGAAATACTGGTTTCAGTGCACCAAGATCTGCCACAACTTCTGCACAAGCTTTGGCAGGGACCAAAAGGAAGAGGTACCCAAGCTCCAAATTGAAGGCTACTTCTATGCAAGTGGTAACTAATGGTAAGTCTGAACTTAGTTTCTAAACTTTACTGAACTTAGTTTCTGAACTTAGTTTCTGCACTTGTCTGAAACTGAACTGCACGTAGTTTATCTAAGATGGGCCTGCTGCCCTATTATGCTTTATTAATTTGGTCCTGGTACTGGGCTCGGTTATTGATCCCTCCCCCTCCCAAGCCTGCCATTCTGTCTACAAAAGACACAGCGACCGCACAACCTCTTTCCCCTAACCCAAAACCTAGCCGCCGCGGAAGCACGCAGACCCTAGTTCAGCCAGAGATGGATCCAACATTAGGAGAGGTAGTAGATGACCATGAGGAGGTTGATAGGGCTGTTGCGAGGGCCAACCACAGAGCACACGCGCTGGAGCGACGATGAAGGCTGGCTGCCAGGATTATGGCAGAACGCAACACCAACGATGTCAAGCAATTCAATGAGGCGTTCCCAGAAGGAACGCACATCACGGATGACCTTGTCATCTGGTGGGCAAGAGATAGAGCAAGCTTCCATCGATTCCAAGTAACAAGGACTCGGTGGACTAGGATGTTGGCTGTGTTCGAAGGAAGAGAGGATTAGTTCTCTGCATGTTCGGTGTTTTCTGTTTATGTATGTCTCTGAACTTATTTCATCCTTTATACTGCATTTGCTTGCACTTATTGGTGTTACTTCTGAATGTTCAGAGTGGCGTCATCTTCGTCGTCTGCAGAGTGAGAGAGCATGCAACAATGGAGATGGAGAAGCAACTCAAGTGTCCTTGCTACTGTATTAGTACTATGTTTGATTAAATCAGCTCGAACTGTCTATGTTTTATGTGTTTTAATCTATGTCTGAATCTGGTTAAGGATTATGCTATCTAAGCCTTGCTGAATGTTTCTAAATGTGGTTTAAGTCTATGAATCAGGTTTACGTTCATGAATGTCTGTAAATACTTGAGAAATCTTTTTTGTGTTTGGTTAAATTCCAACCTAACTTTCACTTTCCCGATGAAAAATGGCAGCAAATTATCACAAGTTTCAACACACTGAAACTGTGAACATTAACTACAGCAAATCTACCACCTGTATAGACTAGTAAAATCTCACCACTTCTCACTATTACTACTCCACTACCACACAACACCTCCCCACTTAACTCCTCCACATAACTACTACTCCAACACCTATCCACCTCACTTCTACCGCACCCACAACTACTCCTCCTCTCCCTAGCTCCAACCATGGCTGATTCTTCCTCTTCCCCTTTCCCAGACCCATGGCTAAACCCATTCCCAACTGGAAAGGGATGGGTTGCCATGCTTCTTGGTTCAGCATGCGGCGACCAAGAACTCTTCCTCGACTACATGAAGGTCGCCATGAGGTACACCGGTGCTATTGGGCTGGTAGATGTAGCAGAGGAAGTGAGGAAGAAGGCGACTAGCGAGGAGAAGTAGCGCATGGACCAGCGCTATGGAAACCCAGGTAAGGTGATCATGCCCATCGACATTATCCTATGTGTAATGAAGGAGGCCGACTCCGGCGATGCTGGGCAGAGGCAACGGTGGGCAGACCACCGCTATGTCGCTCCAGCACAAGCTACATCAAATGCAAACACAGCAGAGGTGCACAAAGACGACGATGACCTACAGATCGTCGCATCGCCAGCTGTGCTGGCTCGCCGCCGTCCTCCTCCCATCATCGTCATTGATGAAGACGAAGAGGAAGAGGAGGTGGAGCTGCAGCCAAATCCCACCCAACTGAAGCAAGAGGTACAACGATCCGGACGCTTAGCAGGACAGACAACTAAGTGAATCTGAAACTATAAGTTTTAGATTCAGTTTCGTCAGTAGTTGAACTACCTATGTTAGTTTCGTTAGTGTCAGTAATCTTCAGTGTTAGCAAGTATTGTGCTATCTATGTAATGCTACCTATGGTGCCTCCTATGTGAACTACCTACCTTTGTTCAGTGTTACCAAGTTTTCGCAATCTGTGAAATGTTACAACTAACTTCTCAGGACCATATTGCAGGTAGGAGATGCAACCACTTAGGATAAGAAATACAGATATAAACTTTAGCAGGCTTAGATAACAAGGTTCTTAACTTAGCATCAGGGCATTGAACATAACATCATCTTAGAGCATTATAGATCAGGGCCATAACAGCACCCCACACCACAACCAAAATGATCTGAAACCACATACAGTTCTTAGGCTTAGGCAGTTCATAGCTAATATTAGTACTGAGATGCATATTTGCATCAGACTCCTTCGTTGCTAGGCCAGTTATATATATAGGCCTCATATTTACTTACCAACCATGACTAAAAACATCACTCCTTCATGACAACTTCTTTGATCTTGTCCAGCTTTTCCTTGCACCCATGACCAGCCTTCAGTAGCTCAGAAATGACATGCTCTAGCTTCTTCTTCTCTTCTTTAAGGAGGTCTTTCTCCACTTGTATCTCCTTCATGGCCTTCCTGGTGTTTTGAATGATATCAGCTTGACTCTGCAGGATGCACCTCTGTTCTTTCTTCAGCTTAAGCTTCTCCATTTCAACCTCAATATTTGCCTGCTCCTCAAGCTGATGCTTCTTCTCCTTAAGTTCATTGATTGCCTGGCTTGTGTAATCCATGTCATGGGATTTCTGCCCATCCTGGTAATCAAACAGCTTGGATACATCATCCACAAGCTAACTGTACTGATTGGCAAGAGAATCAAGCTCCTTCTTCAGTTTCTCAACCTCTATCTCATGAGCCTCTTTGTCTTGGACTCTACCAAGGTTCTGCTCATGATACATAACCCACAGCTTGGTTAAACACCTTTGCAGAATTACTGGCCAGGGGCATCTACCCACTCCAGAACACCACAGTTCACACCATCCTGAAAATGCAGTGAAATATTAATGCTAACTAAATCAAGTGAAATTGAGTTAAAGAATTCATACATACATATCAATGTTTGTCTGAATGCAGTAACAAACAAATTCAGTTAGACCAATTTTAGGTGCTGCCTAGATTCAAAGAACACCACACCAGCTCTGTACTTCAGTTTTCAGTTAACAGATACTGAAACAACAAGAATATCAATGTTGTTTGCACTATGTACCACCAAATAAAGCTACACATGAACACCACTATAGTTTGCTCTTACAGTAGTAGCACATCCAATGAATCTCCTTCCAGTGTCAGTCCCTTCAAATGCCACAAACCTGCCTGGTCTCTGCCTGTGCAGGATGCACTTACGATCAGGTTCAACCACAAGCCCACAGAAACTTGGATCTATCACCGTGTCAAGAGTTTGCTGCAGTACCAACCCCATATATATCAGCCACAACACCTCACACATAAGAACTACATGGAAGAAATCAGAGCAAGAGGATCTTCAAACCCTAACCCTAACCCTAGCATAGAAGAGAACACATTGAGCTGACTTACAAAATACTCCATCTGCATGCTGCTGTACTCGTTCATGTACTCGTCATCGTCCGCGTCGGATGTCTCGTTGCTGTTGGGCCAGGAAGGCATCCTCGCGCCGCTGCCTCGCAGTCGCCGGAGGTGAGAAACAGAGGAAGAAGAGAGCTCGGGGAGAGGAGTGAGTGAGGGTCGGCCGGCCGGTCGGTCGTTTTGACCTGGCCCCTGGCTGGTTCCGACCGAGCCGGGCCACTAACGACCGCGAGTGGGCGCCGTTAGCCGTTAGGGCCGCCGTCGGCCTGCCATGTGGGCCATCCCTGTCAGTTAAGTGGTTAGAACGGCTAAATCGACGATCAACACGACTTGGTATTTTTTGTCACAAAATTTGAAATTTTCGATAGTTATCAGTCACTTTTTTGAAAGTGGTAGTTTTGTGGGACAGTTACCCCTAATGTTGTAGTTTTTTGTCAAATACTCTCTTAGTTACTACAATGAGAACTGCTATTTGAGCAATTGTGCTTACTCCTTGGCTACTTCATGTTATGTGCTATCAGCTGTGTGAACTTAGTCATGTTATTTACTCACGTTCGTGATTGTCAGCTTGTCCACTATGAATTAATGAAGAAACTGAATTTAAATAACTGTTTTCTCTTGAATTTGATATCGATAAAGTATAATTTTGTTTACTGCTAGTGCTAAGCTGCACCCATCCGGCATATGGTTACCTGGAGTGTACGGGCATGAGCAGACTTTTGTGCATGTTGGCATGGGTATGGGTGGGGTTTTGTGTCTGCGAGCAACTTGAGCATGGGTATACGATTGATCTACCCTATTGAAGCCTCTTGCATTCCTCTATTTCCACAAAGCCCAGAGAACCGCCGTGACTGTGGTGTCGAAACTTCTCCTGTCCGCCCCTAGGAAGCTTCTACGTGCTCGTAACCACCACTCCAAGGTATTCTCATTTGCGAGTGATTGAGAAGTGTTAATCTAGAGGGTGTCCCATGTCCTATACCAGACCTCCCTAGCGTACGTGCACTATAGAAGAATATGATCAGCATTATCCTCATCCTGCAAGCATCTGTAGCATGCTGGGCTCTTATCCTGAAGCCCATGCCTAGCCCTCCTGTCTGATGTCCATATCCTGTACTGCATTACGAGCCAAACGAAGATTTTGCACTTAAGAGGGGCCCAGCTTCTTCAAACACATTTTGCCAGGGGCGATTTATGGGCGCAGGCGATGTTGACCTTTATCCCGATGGCCGGGTCGTCGCGGTCCTTGATCAGCACGCACATGCACTTCTTGCTGTCACCCAGAACTTCCCGGACCCCGGCCCAGCACTCCGGCGTCGGCGCACACACCGTCGCCGTCGCCTTCACGACGGGCAAGCACGTCGCCAGCACAGCCAGCTTCTCCGCGCACAACTTGCTGTCCGCTGCCAAGTCCGCGCCTGCGAGGGCAACCACTGCCATCCACGCCACTGCGCCACGACGGCGAGCCGCCAGAACCATGGCCGCTGCTGCGTACGTACGTACGTAGTACGTGTCACACGTGGCGTGCCTGGGGAATTGGTTATGTATAAATGTCACGTACGCACGCAGAGAAGTGCAGTGCGTTCAAGTGGAGCATGATGGATCGATCGAGGAGTGGTTCATACGGTGGTGTGACAATGTGATGGATCGAGAGAGAGTGGTACGTGGGGTGGTGTGGCAAAGTGATTGATCGAGGGTGATTAATTTGGAGTTGGTTGGTGAGGTCGATCGCGCGCGTGCGTGGTGTGTTTTTGCCCATGGCCTCGTGGGGCAAATACCATGGTAATATAATGTGTCGGTCAAGAGTAGGGATGAAAACGGCGCGAAAACGGACGAAACTGGGTGTTTTCATATTTTTTTGCAGAAGCGAAAATGAATACAGAAACCCCGAAAATGAATATGAAAACAAATACTACCAGAAAGAGACACGGAGCGAATACAGAGCGGACACGGAAACAAAACAGTTTGTTGACCGGAACTTAAAACCCCCTTGAATCATAGAGAAATATAGACAAATACAAACAAATTTATAAAATTGTTAACATGACTACAAAATAATATGGTTGTGATAGCAATACAGGATTGTATTGTAGTAGTACATGAAAATTCCGTATAGGGTCTAGTTGAGTATGTATGTGATAGTAAAAGTTGGTTCTTAAATGACCCATTCTGCTCATTCTACTCATTGTGTGTTGTTTGGTTGTTGGGCTACAGAGTAGCCATAGGCCTATAGTAGAAACGGAAATTCCATATTTACGGAAACGGAAAGTTCTGCTTCCACGTCTGTTCCACCGGAAAACACCGTTCCGTTTTTGCTTCCGTTTCCGCATATAAAATTCCATTTCCATTTTCGTTTTGTAAATTTCCATTTCCGTTTTTATATTTCCTCTCCGTTTCCATTCCACGTCTGTTCCACCGAAAATACCGTTCCGTTTTTGTTTCCGTTTCCGCATAAAAAATTCCATTTCCATTTTCGTTTTGTAAATTTCCATTTCCGTTTTTATATTTCCTCTCCGTTTCCATTTTTCCTCCGAAAAAGCGGAAACTTTTCACTTCATTTTCATCCCTAGTCGAGAGCTAGCTATATAAAATCACGTTTGTTATATGCATCTACAACCGTCGTTATCTATACACCCGTGGACACATCCGAGCGCATCCGCTGGAGGTGACTGAGCAGACCCTATCTGCCCCACTCCGCAGCAACACCCCATATGTCCTTTCCAGAGCCATACAAACCCACGCAAACTACGTAAACTACTACATTAATTGATCGTCTCTATCTAAAGCGAATGGACGTACCAATCCGACATAAATAAAACATATAAACATATCAATCCGACATAGATAATAGAGGATTAAAAATTACTACAATCCGATCCAAAAGGGCCCGTCGAAGTTAATCACTTAACTAATGATAGATAATGATATAAACTAAGAAAGAGAGAGAGAGATAGCGGCCAGATTTCACCACTTCCTTGCTGGATGCTTCCACTTGGGGTTTTCGGGAGTGACTGCTGTCCTTGGCGTAGGTGTTAGCGGCAGGCGGAGCGTCATCATCCGTCGTATCACTATCCAAGAAGGAGGAGGAGGAGGAGGAGGAGGAGATGATTATGATCCCCGCCATGCACCGTGCGATGCGGTTCTGCTCCACGAGCCGTGCGTCTCTCTCAGCCGCCACCACCCTCTGCATCGTCGACTGATGGGACTCCTCGATCGATGCGAAGCGCTGCCTCATTTTTTGGCGACGTCGGTGGCGTCCATCTCCGTGGACATTTAGGAGTGGTGGATGGCGTTATAGAGGATCTCGTTGTGATGGCCCCCACTCAACCGTGCACTAATCATACACGCAAATGCGCACGATCAAGATCAGAGACTCACGAGAAGATATCACACAACACAACTCTAGACACAAATTCAAACATAAAGCTTTATATTACAAGCCAGGGCCACGAAGGCTCGAATACATAAGTCAGCAAGAGCAACAACAACTGAGTACATACATAAGATGAAAAAGTTTTGCTTAAGAAGGCTAGCAAAACAACAACAACTAGATCGAAAAGGCGCAGGCCTCCTGCCTGGGGCCTCCTAACTATTCCTGATCGTCAGTCTCCACGTAGTAGTAGGCTCCGTCGGTGTAGTAGTAGTAGTCATCGGTGAGATTAGCTGGCTTCTGGGCTCCGTCATCTGATCGCAGCAATAGGGTAAAGGGGAAAAAGGTAGCAAAGCAACCGTGTGCACTCATCCAAAGTACTCGCAAGACTTACGTCAGATCTATGCAAGTATGCATCGGTATCAATTGGAAGGGGCTGTATCTGTGGACTATACTGCAGAAATGCCAAAATAAAAGGGAAGGCCTAGCCTAATGAAGACTAGCCTCTTGCATCGTCTTGCAGCATTAGAAGAGTGAAGATTAGCATATCATGAAGTAACAATTATATTTTAGTAATGCCCAGAGATCATTCCTCTCGACTCCCTGCGAGAAAGTGATCCTGGAGCCATCATATCCATTTAGTGTCACAAGTATCCAGTTCTAGTTGTAGTAGATCGGGATACAACTCTAAGCGTCTGTTATCGTGGACACAACTATTTGAATAGATATATGTCCCTGCAGTGGTGCACCAACTTACCCATCCCGCTCGATTAACTTTGGCCGGACACACTTTTCCTGATTATCTCCGACTTCTGCTGATCGACACACTGTAGTCCTACCTAGGCTCAACAGAGAGGCCGGTACGCCAGTCTACATCCTAAATGTGAAGGGGTCATGGGCCAATCGTCCTTTGCAATCCGGCATGTTGCGAGGATGACCGGGATTAGTCCTGACTACCTCTTTATACAAAGCAGGTGCTTATTCAGACAACCCAGGCGTGTGCCGCTCAACTGCTGACATTTGTGAGCTTTCAGAAGAACTGTACGACGCCGAGTGCCCATACTTATTCCCGAGTGGTGGTTAGTGCGAAAAGGCCAGAGGCCTACTCAGATCACATATCCAAACCCGTTAGTGTCTTGGGACCACGCAGAGACGATCAGTGATCTTGTCGCCCCGTCTCGCGGACTTACAACAAGGGCCATGCCCATACCTCTCTACGACCTGCCTGCCCGGTCGTGCCTCGTCGTTATCTCGCGGGTACCCTCATGGTCAACCCGACTTCAATAACACTCACGGTACCCCTTGGCTCGACCCGACTTGAACGAAGGACTCAGGTGAAGGTCAAGGTATACGTGTGTCCATAACATCAAGGTGGAATTGAGGAATCACCCTCAATGGATTCCTACTCGACGTAACCGTCAAGGTGACCTTGGAGGAATCACCCTCGGAGGATTCACTCTTGAGGTGTTGCACGACAGTCATCATCATCATCAGAAGTGGTGAACGAGGAATCACCCTTTGGAATCCACAAACGATTAACTACGCTACGAGGTATCACCCTCGGCACTCGATAGTAGCTTTGTAGAGTCATACAACTAAGGGGGGGGGGGGGGTGATGTGTCGGTCTCTGCCCGGAGATCACATTGATCGAGTCACCGGTAACAAAGTGTGGCAACAAGGACAACGGTGAGGGGTCACTAATGGATCACTAACCAACCTATACTAAGCATATAGGATATCAGGTAAAGTAACAACAATAGGTGACAAAAGCAGGCTATGCATTAGAATAGGAACTATCGAACAACAATAGCAAAATCTAATCCAAGCATGAGAGAGAAAGAGTGGGCGATATAGGAATGATCCGCTCCATTATGAACTCTTGCTTCAGCCTACATATCCCTATTTCATCCTTTGTTTTTGTACCTTTTTTTATCATCCAGCTTGTAGTAGTTTTTGTATCCATGTTTTACAAACATGTGTTTATAAGAGGTGATGGTATTTCCGTGTAGAGTGGACGTAGTTCATTTTGATCTATATAGTACATTTTTTGTTGGCATCCATGTTTATGCCTCTATATATACAAGTTTAAGGAGTGTAGAAAGTCAGGGGAACATGGAGGTGGTGGAGGGGTGCCCATGGGGTCCCTGTGGCCCTGGGTCATGCCCCCCTAGTCGTGAGTTGGGAGCACAAGGGGCCCATGGGCACCACCTTCTCCGCTTGTTGGGACCTTCTAGGCTAGAAAATTAGCGACTTATTTTTTTCTTAGTTTTTTGTCATCGAAAATTATTCTCCTGGAAAGTGCAAAAAAGTAGAGAAAACAAAAAATTGCATTCGTCGATATCAGCTAGAACTCCCCGAAGCCTGGCGTAGTAGTCTGTCATCTTTGCATGTGCCGCCGTCAAGCATGCACTGGTGTTCACACAACAACTTGTCCCGCAACAAAAATAGAGGCCGCTGGCTCACTTGAATTCGAGCAGCTGGCTCTAACGACTGAATCGTCTCCTCCGGGTCATGGTGGTGTGGTTGCACGTGCCAAAATTGGGGCTCGGCTCTAGCTGTCAACGATTTGCTAACTGTTCTTTGGTCCTCATCACAGTCAAGAATAGTAAACATTTGCATACACAAGAGGGTGCCAAAGATCACTGATACATTGAGCTGCTATACAAACAGTTTTAAACCCCTTTCTGCGATGGCATTTTAAATTGTCGCGTTGCCTGTGTGTGTGATAGGGGAGTCCTTCCCACACGACCGAGAAACCGTCGGGGATAGGGAGTAGCAATGCATACATTTTGCATAACTAAGTGTATGCAATGCCGACACTATCCCAAACACGAGTCTTCAGACAATTGTTTGTGATATGTCGAATATCCCAAACGCTTCATCCTTCCTACTCGTTTGTCCTCGCATTACCATCGCAGCCGGCACTCGGTAGTGCTACGTTTATGATGTGCGCCACATCATAAACAGTTCACGATTATAGAACATGTATGATAAGAAGACAATCACACACATTTACTTTTCCTTGACTCTATGCGATTTGATGTAAGTGTGCATACTATTGTCCCTACAAAACTGTATGCGAAGTTTGAATATATAATGCATCCGCCGTACCCGCATCAGATGAGGCCTATCACACGCGCTGTTCTATATGAAGCAAACGTTTAGGATGCGCACGACATCATAAACAGTCCATAATTGCCAAGCGTGTGTGATAAGGTGACTTTCGCAAACATTTAATAATTAAGAAGGAACTATGTACGCTGTTGTTGTATATCTCACACGGTTTTTCTTGGTTGATCGTGTGTGCAGTAAACATTCATCGCACACGTAGTGGATCTGAAAAACATGTCTGATCTTGATGTTTATCATAGACATTTTGCTTTCCCAAACCGTGTGCAGTGTACTGGCCCGTAGAACATAATTTATGCCTGATTTATCCCTAATTTAATCCGTGCATTTAAAATCAACATATTTTGAATTTGAAAGTAGGCAATCACTTAGTTCATATCGAACCATGTTTATTACAAATATAGATTCAAGGACGAATGTATAATTTGATGCACAAGTACATATAGTGAAGAACTACAAAAGCACCAAGTAAAAAATGATGCACCACAGTTGTACTAAAGACTATAAAGAGAGAGGCAAAAGATATTCTAGTTGCTGGAGAAGGTGAAGTGGAGTGCCCATATTGTGCCATCCTCCATGCGTAATGCGCGCATGACTCTAGGCCAACCCCTTGTGATGGTCGCTCGCCCATCCTTCATTGTCGTCATTTGGACTTCTTGATGCTCATTGTAGTCTCGATGAAATACTTTAACCTTCATTGCATGTCCACCAATCATGTACTTTGTGAGGTAATCTTAAGTAAACTGCTTTGGGAACCAGTGCAAATGGAAAAGATTCAGACATAATTGTCTAACAACTGATTATGGGTAGTAAAAAGAAAAAGGCTATAGAGTTTGTAGTTACCATCCTACAACTCACTATTATGTTGGATAGAGCGTAAATAAATAATTTAATTGCCACCATTCACAACTTTTTGCTAATAATCCTTATCAGTTTCCTCACTTGATGCTGGTTCATGAATATGTCTTGCCCTGAAAAGGGTCAATGCGTGGATCTTTGCCGATGACATATGTACCTACAAGCAACAAGTCAATATTAGAAGGTAAAAAGTGTCCAGGCATGGATC
The DNA here is from genome assembly GCA_021605205.1 of Aegilops longissima. Taxonomy (NCBI): domain Eukaryota; kingdom Viridiplantae; phylum Streptophyta; class Magnoliopsida; order Poales; family Poaceae; genus Aegilops; species Aegilops longissima. The sequence continues at coordinate 662,320,961 of CM038680.1, read as the reverse complement.
TATATGCACTTATGGAATGACCGGGGGTACAAATCGTGGGATGAAACTAACCTCGATGGAAAATGATGGCCACTCCTGTTGTTGTCTTGCATAAGTACATGGAAAGGCATGATCAGTGCAACAAGCTTAACATCAAACAAATATAGCCATGGTAAACAACATAATCTCCAAATGATAGCTTGAATGTGTTGATTTCAGCATGCTGTTAAAGCAGATAAAAAATGGAAGGGAATGTTAACTACAACAGGTTTAACAACCACCAAATATTGTAATTCAAACTGGTATTGTTAAAAATGAATAGAACGTAGCTCGTGCTTAAACATCACACTGGATAAATGTGTAAAACTGAAATAAAGGGCATGTGTGAACTACACTAGGCATAACAGGAACCAAATATAGCCGTTCAAACTAGTATTGATGAAATCGAACTGCACAGTTCCGACTTGCACATAATGAACATCACATTATGATTAACTAAAATAAACGAGTCATACATGACCAGAATAACAACCAAATATAGCCATTGAAAACTGGACAGAGCCTCGCTGCAACCAACCAAACAAGCAAATACAGATAAACAGGGTATATGCTTGAAAACTGGAGAAATGCTTACTGCAACGAACCTAACAAGCAAATACAGATAAACAAGGCATCTGCTTGAGAACTGGACAAATGCTAACTGCAACTAACCTGACAACCAAATACAAATAAACAAGGCATCTTCTTGATAACTAGACAAATGCTCACAACAACCGACCTAACAACTAAATATAGATAAACAAGGCATCTGGTTGATAACTGGACTGCACCTAACATAACAACCAAATACAAATAAACAAGGCATCTCCTTACTATAAACAAACAAATATAGCCATTCGTGAAACTGAAGTGGACAATTCATACTTAAACTTCACATAGCCCTATTGAACATTACATTTCTGCATAACTGAAATAATTAAACACGACACAGTTAAAACACCACATGGCAAAAGGTACTACAACAAAGGGTACGTGTTGGCTAGCTAGAAAAATTAAGATTTTCTAATAGGATATTGCCTCACATGTCATTGACGGGATCCTTCCAATTGGAAGAGCACAAACCCATGGTGCGCTCCCTGATGTCGTCGATGTGCTGTTTCACCTTGGAAGAGCCTTTGTGGGTGTTGGGGAATGCAGTAATTTCGAAAAAATCCTACGATCACGCAAGATCTATCTAGGTGACGCATAGCAACAAGAGGGGAGAGTGTGTCCACGTACCCTCGTAGACCGAAAGCGGAAGCTTTTCAATAACGCGGTTGATGTAGTCGAACTTCTTCGCGATCCAACCGATCAAGTACCGAACGTATGGCACCTCCGCGTTCAGCACACTTTCAGCTCGATGACGTCCCTCGTACTCTTGATCCAGTTGAGCCCGAGGGAGAGTTCCGTCAGCACGACGGCATGGCGATGATGGCGATGAAGTTACCGGTGCAGGGCTTCGCCTAAGCACTACGATGATATGGCCGAGGTCTGTAACTGTAGAGGGGGGCACCGCACACGGCTAAGAAAAATCTTGGAGTGCCTTTGGGGTGCCCCCTGCCCACGTATATAAAGGAGGGAGGAAGAGGAGGCCGGCCTAGAGGGGGCACACCAAAAGGGGGGAGTCCTACTTGGACTCCCGGTCCAAGTAGGATTCGCCCCCCCCCTTTCCTATTCCAACTAGGAGAAGGAAGGGAAGGAGGAAAAGGGGAGAAAGAAGGAGGTGGCGCCGCCCCCTCCTAATCCAATTTGGACCAGCCCATGGGGGGCGCACGGCCACACCTTGAGGCCCTTCTCTTCTTTCCCGTATGGCCCATTAAGGCCCACTACTTCCCCCGATGAATTCCCATAACTCTCCGGTACTCCGAAAAATACCCGAATCACTCGTAATCTTTCTGATGTCCAAATATAGCCTTCCAATATATCGATCTTTACGTATCGACCATTTCGAGACTCCTCGTCACGTCTGTGATCTCATTTGGGACTCCGAACAAATTACGGTCATCAAATCACATAACCCATAATACAAATCATCATCGAACATTAAGCGTGCGGACCCTACGGGTTCGAGAACTATGTAGACATTACCGAGACATATCTCCGGTCAATAACCAATAGCAGAACCTGGATGCTCATATTGGCTCCCACATATTCTACGAAGATCTTTATCGATCAAACCGCATAACAACATACGTTGTTCCCTTTGTCATTGGTACGTTACTTGCCCGAGATTCGATCGTCAGTATCATCATACTTAGTTCAATCTCTTTACCGGCAAGTCTCTTTACTCGTTCCGTAATGTATCATTCCGCAACTAACTCATTAGTCACATTGCTTGCAAGGCTTATTGTGATGTGCATTACCGAGAGGGCCCAGAGATACCTCTCCGATACACGGAGTGACAAATCCTAATCTTGATCTATGCCAACCCAACAAACATCTTCAGAGACACCTGTAGAGCATCTTTATAATCACCCAGTTATGTTGTGACATTTGATAGCACACAGGGTGTTCCTCCGGTATTCGGGAGTTGCATAATCTCATAGTCTGAGGAACATGTATAAGTCATGAAGAAAGCAGTAGCAATGAAACTGTAATGATCATAATGCTAAGCTAACGAATGGGTCTTGTCCATCAAATCATTCTCCTAATGATGTGATCCCGTTCATCAAATGACAACACATCTCTACGGTTAGGAAACATAACCATCTTTGATAAACGAGCTAGTCAAGTAGAGGCATACTAGGGACACTTTGTTTTGTCTATGTATTCACACATGTACCAAGTTTCCATTTAATACAATTCTAGCATGAATAATAAACATTTATCATGAAATAAGGAAATAAATAAAAACTTTATTATTGCCTCTAGGGCATATTTCTTTCAGTATCCCACTTGCACTAGAGTCAATTATCTAGTTCACATCGTCATGTGATTTAACATCAATAGTTCACATCTTTATGTGATTAGTTCACATCGCCATGTGACTAACACCCAAAGGGTTTACTAGAGTCAATAATCTAGTTCACATCGCAATGTGATTAACATTCAAAGAGTACTAAGGTGTGATCATGTTTTGCTTATGAGAGAAGTTTAGTCAACAGGTCTGTCACATTCAGAGCCGTAGGTATTTTGCAAATATTCTATGTCTACAATGCTCTGCATAGAGCTACTCTAGCTAGTTGCTCCCACTTTTAATATGTATCCAGATTGAGACTTAGAGTCATCTGGATCGGTGTAAAAGCTTGCATCGATGTAACTCTTTACGGTGAACTCTTTATCACCTCCATCACCGAGAAACATTTCCTTAGCCATCACTAAGGATAATTTTGACCGTTGCCCAGTGATCTACTCTTAGATCACTATTGTACAACCTTGCTAAACTCATGGCAAGGTACACAATAGGTCTGGTACACAGCACAACATACTTTATAGAACCTACGGCTGTGGCATAGGGAATGACTTTCATTCTCTTTCTATCTTCTGTCGTGGTCGGGCTTTGAGTCTTACTCAACTTTACACCTTGTAATATAGACAAGAAATCCTTCTTTGACTAATCCATTTTGAACTCTTTCAAAAAATTGTCAAGGTATTTACTCATTGAAAAATCTTATCAAGTGTCTTGATCTATCTCTATAGATCTTGATGCCCAATATGTAAGCAGCTTCACCGAGGTCTTTCATTGAAAAACTCTTATTCAAGTATCCCTTTATGCTATCCAGAGATCCAATATCATTTCCAATCAAGAATATGTCATCCACATATAATATTAGAAACGCTACAGAGCTCCCACTCACTTTCTTGTAAGTACATGCTTCTCCAAAAGTCTGTATAAAACCATATGCTTTGATCAACTCATGAAAGCGCATATTCCAATTCCGAGATGCTTGCACTAGTCCATAGATGGATCGCTGGAGTTTGCACACCTTGGTAGTACCTTTAGGATCGACCAAACCTTCTGGTTGCATCATATACAACTCTTCTTTAAGAAATATCCATTTAAGGAATGCAGTTTGACATCCATTTGACAGATTTCATAAAGTATGGCAACTGCTAACATGATTCGGACGGATTTAAGCATCGCTACAGTTGAGAAAATCTCATTGTAGTCAACACCTTGAACTTGTCGAAAACCTTTTTGCGAGAAGTCGAGCTTTGTAGATAGTAACACTACTACCAGTGTTCGTCTTCCTCTTGAAGATCCATTTATTTAATACGGCTTGCCGATCATTGGGCAAGTCCACCAAAGTCCACACTTTGTTCTCATACATGGATCCCATCTCAGATTCATGGCCTCAAGCCATTTAGCGGAATCTGGGCTCATCATCGCTTCCTCATAGTTCGTAGGTTCATCATGGTCTAGTAACATGACTCTCAGAATAGGATTACCGTACCACTCTGGTGCGGATCATACTCTGGAAGACCTACGAGGTTCTGTAGTAACTTGATCTGAAGTTTCATGATTATCATCATTAGCTTCCTCACTAATTGGTGTAGGAATCACTGGAACTGATTTCTGTGATGAACTACTTTCCAATTCGTGAGAAGGTACAATTACCTCATCAAGCTCTGCTTTCCTTCAACTCACTTCTTTCGAGAGAAACTCCTTCTCTAGAAAGGATCCATTCTTAGCAACGAATATCTTGCCTTCAGATCTGTGATAGAAGGTGTACCCAACATGTTCCTTTCGGTATCCTAGAAGACGCACTTCTCCGATTTGGGTTCGAGCTTATCAGGTTGAAGCTTTTTCACATAAGCATCGCAACCCCAAACTTTAAGAAATGACAGCTTAGGTTTCTTGTCAAACCATAGTTCATATGTGGTGTCTTCTCAACGGATCTTGACAGTGCCCTGTTTAAAGTGAATGCAACTATCTCTAATGCATAACCCCAAAACGACAGTGGTCAATCAGTAAGAGACATCATAGATCGCACCATATCCAATAAAGTGCGGTTACGACGTTCGGACACACCATTACGCTGTGGTGTTCCAGGTGGCGTGAGCTGTGAAACTAACCCACATTGTTTTAAATGAAGGCCAAACTCGTAACTCAAATATTCTCCTCCATGATCAGATCGTAGAAAGTTTTATTTTCTTATTACGATGATTCTCCACTTCACTCTAAAAATCTTTGAACTTTTCAAATGTTTCAGACTTGTGTTTTATTAAGTAGATATACCCATATATGCTTAAATCATCTGTGAAGGTCAAAAAATAACGATACCCGCCACGAGCATCAACACTCATTGGACCGCATACATCGGTATGTATTATTTCCAATAAGTCACTATCTCGTTCCATTGTTCCGGAGAACGAAGGTTTAGTCATCTTACCCATAAGGCATGGTTCGGAAGTATCAAATGACTCATAATCAAGTGATTCCTAAAGTCCATCTTTATGGAGTTTCTTCATGCGCTTTACACCGATATGACCCAAACGTCAGTGCCACAAAGAAGTTGCACTATCATTATCAACTTTGCATCTTTTGGCATCAATATTATGAATATGCATATTACCACGATCGAGATTCAATAAACCATCAATTTGGGTGTATGACCATAGGAGGTTTTATTCATGTAAACAGAATAACAATTATTCTCTGTCTTAAATGAATAGCCGTATTGCAATAAATATGATCTAATCATATTCATGCTCAATGCAAACACCAAATAACATTTATTTAGGTTCAACACTAATCCCGAAAGGTATAGGGAGTGTACGATGATGATTATATCAATCTTGGAACCACTTCCAACATAGATTGTCACTTCATCCTTAACTAGTCTCTATTTATTCTGTAACTCCTGTTTCGAGTTACTAATCTTAGCAACCGAACTAGTAAGGTACACATCAATAACCTGTATATCAAATATACCTTTGTTCACTTTGCCATCCCTCTTTTCCACCAAATATTTGGGGTAGATCCGCTTCCAGTGACCATTTCCTTTGCAGTAGAAGCACTCAGTTTCAGGCTTAGGTCTAGCTTTAGGTTTCTTCATGAGAGTGACACCTTGCTTGCCGTTCCATTTGAAGTTCCCTTTCTTTCCCTTTGCCCTTTTCTCTAAACTAGTGGTCTTGTCAATCATCAACACTTGATGCCTTTTCTTGATTTCTACCTTCGTCGATTTCGGCATCACGAACAGCTTGGGAATCATTTTTGTCATCCCTTGCATACTATAGTTCATCACAAAGTTCCAATTACTTGGTGATGGTGACTAGATAACTCTGTCAATCACTATCTTATCTGGAAGATTAACTCCCACTTGATTCAAGTGATTGTAGTACCCAGACATTCTGAGTACATGCTCACTACCTGAGCAATTCTCCTCCATCTTTTAAGCAAAGTACTTGTCGGAGGTCTCATACCTCTCAACACGGGCATGAGTCTGAAATACCAACTTCATCTCTTGGAACATCTCATATGCTCTATGGCGTTCAAAACATTTTTGAAGTCCCGGTTCTAAGCCATAAAGCATTGTGCACTAAACTATCAAGTAGTATCATATTGTAACATCCCAAAATTTCAATTTGGAATGTTATACATTAGATCATCATTACATATCATATTTTATTGCATTTTGGCTTGATCCTAGAAATTTCACGCAACTCAAGGACCCACGGAGAGAGTTGGAGATTTTTGTTATTTTCATAATTGAGTTTTCTCAAATTTCAAAAATAGGATCATTTGATTTTAATTATTTTATCTTCAATTATTTCTATTATAAGAATATGAGAGAGGGAATAAAATGACTTTCCTAAAATAAAGAAATATTGAGGATTTAATAATAAAATCAAATAATATTTTATTTCGGAGTTTATCGCTGTTTTTGTTTGAATTTTGGAAAATTGCACGTTTTTCAAAACTGCATTTTAGGGCCAAGAAAATGTTCATCTCGTTCTATATATTTTATTTAGACGGTGAAAATTTGTTTTGGCATTTTTAGAGATTTATTTTATTTTCTAGGATTTATTTTAGTTTCGGCGGAATTTATTTAGAAAAAAAACTCCCCGCGGACCGAACCGGGCCAAAGGCCTAGCCGGCCCACCTGCCCGCGCCGCCTCGCCGATCGTGGCCGAGCCGGACTCCGTCGAGTCGGGTCAGCCTTCTTGCCGCCGCCCGGTGCCCTCCCCAAGTCGGACCCCTCTCCTTAAATACCCCACCACCCCGCCACACACCCGTCCGCCCGCCGTGCCACCAGTGGCAGCAGCCATGCCGTGGTGGTGTGGCCGCCCGCCGCCCGCCCGACAGCGTGCCACCTCCACCGCCCGCCGACGCCTCCCGCCCGCTAGAGCCCCGAGCCCCGCCGGACCCGACGAGGTAGTCGCCGCCGCCGTTTTTTTTATAAAACTGTTAGGTTTTTTAAAAAAAAAACCTTAGATCCATTTTTTAGATCGGTTCGTCGGTTTTCTTGGTTTAGTTATTTAACGGATGTCCGTCCGTACGCTCGTTTTAACGAACGGCTTTCGTCGTTTAGCCACAGACAGCGAACGTTCGTTCGTTAGCCTGTTCGTCCATTTTTTCTTTTTCTTGGATTTTCCGCGATTATTTCCGATCGAGATTTCTGATCCGATTTTCGTTCTAGTATAACTTTTCGCTCGTTTATCGGAATCAGGCGGTTCAAACGCCTAGAGTTTCGTATCAAAACCCTCTTTCCGTTTAACCAACTCAAACAAGTTTTTTTCTACTGTAAAATTTGACTTAGGTGGAGATTAGTAAACGAAGCTTGTTTCTTTCGCCGGTTGAGTTTCGTTGCTTCGTTTGATTTGATTCTTTTTGCAAAACAGAGTTCTTAAGTTGAACTTTCTGGGTAGATATTTTATTTGAGTTTTACATGTGCATTAGATGAGTGCTTATTGTATGCTTTTTGGTTTGCGATAGAGTACCCCGGAGTGCGCCGCTTGCTACTTCGAATCTCTAAGTTCATGGATCATCAGCAAGGCAAGTAACACTTTGATCATACCTCTTTACTACCCAGTTTTATTGCATTAGATCAATCCTCAAACAATTGCATGATTAGGATCTGTTTAACAGGAGGGTTTTGGGAAGTAGATGAGGTAGTACCTATATCCTGTTTACTTTCAAACCTTTGGGAGTTACTTCTACATTTGCTTATATTGCTATGCTATGCTAGTAGACGTGGATTGGGTGAGTGTATCCATGACAGATGTGAGATTGTTAATTAATGGTTTACTTAAGGTGGCAACTTTAATACACATCTGGGTGGACTGAGGCACCTGGGATTCCAGTGATTGCCTGTTGTTTTTCTTTATGGACCGCCACCCAGGCTCAAAGGGATCATGAGATTATTCATGCTAGAAACTTCCGTGTGTAGCCACAAGCTACTATGGGCTCTAGCATAGTTGATTAAGTCGTGTGAACTCTTACAGTGGTAGACTAGCAGATGTAGGGGAAAGTGGGTGTAACTATCTACCCATCGTAAGGTGCAAACGCTTCTGAAAGACTATGTCTCGGTCATCCATTTCTCAAACACCATGCAGTGCGAGAATTCCAACGGAGGAGATCGAGTCTTGCGAGGAAAAGTGCGCAAACCTCTACAGAGTGTATAAACTAATCATGGTTAGCCGTGTCCCCGGTTATGGACGTTTTGAGTATCTAGTACTTGGATTATCATGTGAATCTCATCATGTTACTTTAATTTAATTTGTTGGGTTTTAATGATGATGCTTAATTGGGATTGAGTTGGGTGAACCTTCTCAATGTTTAACAACCACCATGATAGTTAAATAAATTTTTATTCCTTTGTTGTAGGAAAAAATTGGCTTTTTGCAAAACTGTAACCATAGAGCTTTCCACCAGCCATATAACCATGTAGTATGGTGTTACATTGCCAGCATATTCCATGTGCTGACCCGTTTCGGGCTGCAACGTTCATGTTGCAGACTCTTCAGACGATGAGTAAGGTGCCTTAGGTCATGATCTTATACTCAGTGATGCCGTTGGAGTTGATGGACTCGGTTTATCTTCCCAGCCTTTCGCTGTTATCGTTATTAGATGGTCTTAAGCCATATTTATTGTAATAAGTTCTCTTTTGAGACATTCGATGTAATAAGTGTGTGATTGCTACTCTGTTATAAATCCTTCAAATCTGCGTGCGTGTCAAGCATTACCGATCCGAGGATGGCAGCGATGCACGAGGATCGACTATTTGAGGTGCGTGCGCTACACATATTGAGCTAGGCAAACATTCATAACGTCTGCGTCTGCTCCTGCAATAGGTCTGTCGCCTAGCGGTGCATCAAGGACATAATTCTTCTGTGCAGCAATGAGGATAAACCTCAGACCATGGACCCTGTCTGCATCATTGCTACTACCATTTTTCAACTTATTTTTCTCTAGGAACATATCAAAAATAAAGGGAAGCTACAACGCGAGCTATTGATCTACAACATAATTTGCAAAATACTATCAGGTGTAAGTTCATGATAAATTAAAGTCTAATTAATCATATTACTTAAGAACTCCCACTTAGATAGACATCCCTCTAGTCATCTAAATGATCATGTGATCCATATCAACTAAACCATGTCTGATCATCACGTGAGATGGAGTAATTTTCAATGGTGAACATCACTATGTTGATCATATCTACCATATGATTCACACTGGACCTTTCGGTCTCCAGTGTTTCGAGGCCATATCTGCATATGCTAGGCTCGTCAAGTTTAACCCGAGTATTCTGCGTGTGCAAAACTGGCTTGCACCCGTTGTATGTGAACGTAGAGACTATCAAACCCGATCATCACGTGGTGTCTCAGCACGAAGAACTGTCGCAACGGTGCATACTCAGGGAGACCACTTATACCTTGAAATTTAGTAAGGGATCATCTTATAATGCTACCGCCATACTAAGCAAAATAAGATGCATAAAAGATAAAAATCACATGCAATCAAAATATGTGACATGATATGGCCATCATCATCTTGTGCTTATGATCTCCATCTCCAAAGTACTATCATGATCTCCATCGTCACCGGCATGACACCATGATCTCCATCATCTTGATCTCTATCAACGTGTCATCACTGTTGGGGAACGTAGCAGAAATTCAAAATTTTCCTACGTGTCACCAAGATCTATCTATGGAGAAACCAGCAACGAGGGGAAGGAGAGTGCATCTACATACCCTTGTAGATCGCTAAGCGGAAGCGTTCAAGAGAACGGGGTTGAAGGAGTCGTACTCGTCGTGATCCAAATCACCAGAGATCCTAGTGCCGAATGGATGGCACCTCCGCGTTCAACACACATGCAGCCCAGTGACGTCTCCCATGCCTTGATCCAGCAAGGAGAGAGGGAGAGGTTGAGGAAGACTCCGTCCAGCAGCAGCACAACGGCGTGGTGGTGATGGAGGAGCGTGGCAATCCTGCAGGGCTTCGCCAAGCACCGCGGGTGAGGAGGAGTACTTGTGAGAGGGGAAGGGCTGCGCCAGAACATGGGGTGCAGCTGCCCTCCCACCCCTCCACTATTTATAGGTGGGGGGGAGAGGGGGCCGCCCCCCCTAGATCTCATCTAGGGTTGGGGCGGCGGCCCAGGGGGGAGAGGTGCCTCCCAAGTCAAGTGGAGGCCCTCCCCCTTAGGGTTTCCCCTCTCCCATGCGCATGGGCCTTGGGGGGGCTGGTGCCCCTGGCCCATTAAGGCTAGGGCGCCCCCCTTACAGCCCATGCTGCTGTATTGGACGTGGTGGAACATCTTCCGGACCTCCGGAATCCTCCGGAACATTTCGGAAGCTTCCCGGTACAATACCGGAAAAACCCGAACTTTTCCCGGAACCCGAACAACAACTTTCCATATATAAATCTTTACCTCCGGACCATTCCGGAACTCCTCGTGACGTCTGTGATCTCATCCGGGACTCCGAACAACATTCGGTAACCACATACAAACTTCCTTTATAACCCTAGCGTCATCGAACCTTAAGTGTGTAGACCCTACGGGTTCGGGAACCATGCAGACATGACCGAGACGTTCTCCGGTCAATAACCAACAGCGGGATCTGGATACCCATGTTGGCTCCCACATGTTCCACGATGATCTCATTAGATGAACCACGATGTCAAGGACTCAATCGATCCCGTATACAATTCCCTTTGTCTAACGGTATTGTACTTGCCCGAGATTCGATCGTCGGTATACCGATACCTTGTTCAATCTCGTTACCGGCAAGTCTCTTTACTCATTCCGTAACACATCATCCCGTGATCAACCCCTTGGTCACATTGTGCACATTATGATGATGTCCTACCGAGTGGGCCCAGATATACCTCTCCGTTTACGGAGTGACAAATCCAGTCTCGATTCGTGCCAACCCATGAGACACTTTCGGAGATACCTGTAGTGCACCCTTATAGCCACCCGATTCGTTGTGACGTTTGGTACACCCAAAGCATTCCTACGGTATCCGGGAGTTGCACAATCTCATGGTCTAAGGAAAAGATACTTGACATTATAAAAGCTTTAGCATACGAACTACACGATCTTTGTGCTAGGCTTAGGATTGGGTCTTGTCCATCACATCATTCTACTAATGATGTGATCCTGTTATCAACGACATCCAATGTCCATGGTCAGGAAACTGTAACCATCTATTGATCAACGAGCTAGCGAACTAGAGGCTTACTAGGGACATGGTGTTTTCTATGTACCCACACATGTATCTGAGTTTCCTATCAATACAATTATAGCATGGATAATAAACGATTATCATGAACAAGGAAATATAATAATAACTAATTTATTATTGCCTCTAGGGCATATTTCCAACAGTCTCCCACTTGCACTAGAATCAATAATCTAGTTCACATCGCCATGTGATTAACACTCACAGGTCACATCGCCATGTGACCAACATCCAAAGAGTTTACTAGAATCAATAATCTAGTTCACATAACTATGTGATTAACACTTAATGAGTTCTGGGTTTGATCATGTTTATGCTTGTGAGAGAGGTTGTAGTCAACGGGTCTACAATATTCAGATCCCTATGTATTTCGCAAAACTTTATGTCATATCGTAGATGCTGCTACCACGTTCCACTTGGATCTATTCCAAATTGTTGCTCGATTATACGTATCCGGTATCTCTACTCAGAGCTATCCGGATAGGTGTTAAGCTTGCATCGACGCAACTCTTTACGTCGAACTCTTTATCACCTCCATAACCGAGAAACATATCCTTATTCCTCTAAGGATAATTTTGACCGCTATCTGGTGATCCACTCCTTGATCACCTTTGTACCCTCTTGCCAGATTTGTAGCAAGGCACACATCAGGTGCGGTACACAGCATAGCATACTGTAGAGCCTACATCTAAGGCAAAGGGGACGACCTTCGTCCTTTCTCTCTTTTCTGCCATGGTCGAGCCTTAACTCTTAACTTCATACCTTACAACTCAGGCAAGAACTCCTTCTTTGATTGATCCATCTTGAACACCTTCAAGATCATGTCAAGGTATGTGCTCATTTGAAAGTATTATTAAACATTTCGATCTATCTTATAGATCTTGATGCTTATTGTTCAAGTAGCCTAATCCAGGTTTTCCATTGAAAAACACTTTTCAAACAACCCTATATGCTTTCTAGAAATTCTACATCATTTCTGATCAACAATATGTCAACAACATATACTCATCAGAAATTCTATAGTGCTCCCACTCACTTCTTTGGAAATACAATTTTCTCATAAACTTTGTATGAACCCAAAATCTTTGATCATCTCATCAAAGCGCACATTCCAACTCCGAGATGCTTACTCCAGTCCTTAGAAGGATCGCTGGAGCCAGCATACCTTTTAGCATCCTTAGGATCGACAAAAACTTTCTGATTGTATCACATACAACCTTTCCTCACGAAGTCTGGTAAGGAAACTCGTTTTGACATCCATCTGCCAGATTTCATAAATGCAGCTAATGCTAACATGATTCCGACGGACTTAAGCATTGCTACGGATGAGAAAGTCTCATGGTAGTCAACTCCTTGAACTTGTGAAAAACTCTTCGCCACAAGTCGAGCTTCATAGACGGTGACATGACCGTCCACGTTCGTCTTCTTCTTAAAGATCCATTTATCTCAATGCCTTGCCGATCATCGGGCAAGTCCACCAAAGTCCATGCTTTGTTATGATACATGGATCCTATCTCGGATTTCATGGCTTCTAACCATTTGTCGGAATATGAGCCCACCATCGCTTCCCCATAGCTCGTGAGGTTCATTGTTGTCTAGCAACATGACCTTCAAGACAGGATTCTGTACCACTCTCAAGTAATACGCATCCTTGTCCCCACGAGGTGCGGTAGTGACTTGATCCAAAACTTCATGATCACTATCATAGCTTCTACTTCAATTGGTGTAGGCGCCACAGGAACAACTTCCTGTGCCCTGCTACACTTGTTGAAGTGACGGTTCAATAACCTCATCAAGTCTCCACCATCCTCCCACTCAATTCTTTCGAGAGAAACTTTTCCTCGAGAAAGGACCCGTTTCTAGAAACAATCACTTTTGCTTCCGGATCTGAATTAGGAGGTATACCCAACCATTTTGGGTATCCTATGAAGATGCATTTATCCGTTTTGGGTTCGAGCTTATCATGATGAAACTTTTTCACATAAGCGTCGCAGCCCCAAACTTTCAAGAAACGACAGCTTAGGTTTCTCTATACCATAGTTCTCACGGTGTCATCTCAACAGAATTACGTGGTGCCCTATTAAAGTGAGTGCGGTTGTCTCTAATGCCTAACCCATGACCGATAGTGGTTATTCAATAAGAGACATCATGGTACGCACCATATCCAATAGGGTGCAACTATGATGTTCGGACACACCATCACACTATGGTGTTCCAGGCGGTATTAATTTTGAAACAATTTCCACAATGTCTTAATTGCGTGCCAAAGCTCGTAACTCAGATACTCATCTCTATGATCATATCATAGACATTTTATCCTCTTGTCACAATGATCTTCAACTTCACTCTGAAATTACTTGAACCATTCAATAATGCAGACTTGTGTTTCATCTAGTAAATATACTCAACATCTACTCGAATCATCGTGAAGTAAGAACATAACGATATTCATTTGCATGCCTCGGCACTCATTGGACTGCACACATCAAAATGTGTTACTTCCAACAAGTTGCTATCTTGTTCCATCTTCTTTGAAACCGAGGCTTTTGGTCATCTTGCCCATGTGGTATGATCTGCATATCTCAAGTGATTCAAAATCAAGTGAGTCCAAACGATCCATCTGCATGGAGTTTCTTCATGCGTATACACCAATAGACATGGTTCGCATGTCTCAAACTTTTCAAAAACGATTGAGTCCAAAGATCCATCAACATGGAGCTTCTTCATGCGTTTTATACCAATATGACTTACATGGCAGTGCCACAAGTAAGTGGTCTATCATTACTATCCTTTGGCATGAAAATGTGTATCACTACAATCGAGATTCAATGAACCATTCTTTTAGGTGCAAGACCATTGAAGGTATTAATCAAATAAATAGAGTGACCATTATTCTCCTTACATGAATAACCGCATTGCGATAGACATAATCCAATCATGTCTATGCTCAACGCAAACACCAAATAACAATTATTTAGGTTTAACACCAATCTCGATGGTAGACGGAGCAGGCGATGCTTGATCACATCAACCTTGGAAACACTTCCAACACACATCGTCATCTCTCCTTTAGCTAGTCTCCGTTTATTCCGTAGCTCTTTTATTTTGAGTTACTAACACTTAGCAACCGAACCGGTATCTAATACCCGGGTGCTACTAGGAGTACTAGTAAAGTACACATTAACATAATGTACATTCAATATACTTCTATCGACCTCGCGAGCCTTCTCATCTACCAAGTATCTAGGGTAATTCTGCTCCAGTGGCTGTTCCCCTTATTACAGAAGCACTTAGTCTCGGGTTTGGGTTCAATCTTGGGTTTCTTCATTAGAGCAGCAGCTGATTTGCTGTTTCATGAAGTATCCCTTCTTGCCCTTGCCCTTCTTGAAACTAATGGTTTCACCAACCATCAACAATTGATGCTCCTTCTTGATTCCTACTTTCGCGGTGTCAAACATCGCGAATATCTCAAGGATCATCATATCTATCCCTGATTTGTTATAGTTCATCACGAAGCTCTAGCAGCTTGGTGGCAATGACTTTGGAGAAACATCACTATCTTTGGAAGATCAACTTCCACTCGATTCAAGTGATTTTTGCACTCAGACAATCTGAGCACAAGCTCAACGATTGAGCTTTTCTCCCTTAGTTTGCAGGCTAAGAAAATCGTTGGAGGTCTTATACCTCTTGACGTGGGCACGAGCCTGAAATCCCAATTTCAGCCCTCGAAACATCTCATATGTTCATGACGTTTCAAAACGTCTTTGGTGCCTCAACTCTAAACCGTTTAACTGAACTATCACGTAGTTATCAAAACGTGTATGTCCAATGTTCGCAACATCCACAGACGACGTTTGGGGTTTAGCACACTGAGTGGTGCATTAAGGACATAAGCTTTCTACTGTCCGCATAATCGCTACTGTCAACTTTCAACTATATTTTCTCTAGGAACATATCTAAACAGTGGAACTAAAGCGCGAGCTTACGACATAATTTGCAAAGATCTTTTTACTATGTTCAGGATAATTAAGTTCATCTCATGAACTTCCACTCAGATAGACATCCCTCTAGTCATCTAAGTGATTACATGATCCGAGTCAACTAGGCCGTGTCCGATCATCACGTGAGACGGACTAGTCATCATCGGTGAACATCTTCATGTTGATCGTATCCTCCATTCGACTCATGCTTGACCTTTCGGTCTCTTGTGTTCCGAGGCCATGTCTGTACATGCTAGGCTCGTCAAGTTAACCTAAGTGTTTCGCGTGTGTAAATCTGGCTTACACCCGTTGTATGTGAGCGTAAGAATCTATCACACCCGATCATCACGTGGTGCTTGAAGCCACGAACTTTCATAGCGGTGCACGTTAGGGGAACACTTTCTTGAAATTTTAATGAGGATCATCTTATTTACTACCGTTGTTCTAAGCAAATAAGATGTATAAACATGATAAACATCACATGCAATCAAAAAGTGACATGATATGGCCAATATCATTTTGCTCCTTTTGATCTCCATCTTCGGGGCTCCATGATCATCATCGTCACCGGCATGACACCATGATCTTCATCATCATGATCTCCATCATCGTGTCTCCATGAAGTTGTCTCGCCAACTTATTACTTCTACTACTATGGCTACCGGTTAGCAATAAAGTAAAGTAATTACATGGCGTTGTTCAATGACACGCAGGTCATACAATAAATTAAGACAACTCCTATGGCTCCTGCCGGTTGTCATACTCATCGACATGCAAGTCGTGATTCCAATTACAAGAACATGATCAATCTCATACATCACATTCTTCTTGGCCATATCACATCACATAGCATACCCTGCAAAAACAAGTTAGACATCCTCTAATTGTTGTTTGCATGTTTTACGTGGCTGCTATGGGTTTCTAGCAAGAACGTTTCTTACCTACGTAAAAACCACAATGTAATATGCCAATTGCTATTTACCCTTCATAAGGACCCTTTTCATTGAATCCGATCCGACTAAAGTGGGAGGCGGCACCGCTAGCCACCTTATGCAACAAGTGCATGTCAATCGGTGGAACTGTCTCACGTAAGTGTACGTGTAAGGTCGGTCCGGCCGCTTCATCCCACAATGCCGCGAATCAAGATTGGACTAGTAATGGTAAGCATATTGAACAAAATCAATGCCCACAACTACTTTGTGTTCTACTCGTGCAAAGAATCTACGCAATAGACCTAGCTCATGATGCCACTGTTGGGGAACGTAGCAGAAATTCAAAATTTTCCTACGTGTCACCAAGATCTATCTATGGAGAAACCAGCAATGAGGGGAAGGAGAGTGCATCTACATACCCTTGTAGATCGCTAAGCGGAAGCGTTCAAGAGAACGGGGTTGAAGGAGTCATACTCGTCGTGATCCAAATCACCGGAGATCCTAGTGCAGAATGGATGGCACCTCCGCGTTCAACACACGTGCAACCCGGTGACGTCGCCCATGCCTTGATCCAGCAAGGAGAGAGGAGAGGTTGAGGAAGACTCCGTCCAGCAGCAGCACACGCAGGCGTGGTGGTGATGGAGGGCGTGGCAATCTGCAGGCTTCGCCAAGCACCGGGAGAGGAGGAGTACTTGGGAGAGGGAAGGGCTGCGCCTGAACTTGGGTGCGGCTGCCTCCCACCCTCCACTATTTATAGGTGGGGGAGAGGGGCCGCCCCCTAGATCTCATCTAGGGTTGGGGGCGGCCAAGGGGAGGGTGCCTCCCAAGTCAAGTGGAGGCCCTCCCCTTAGGGTTTCCCTCTCCCATGCGCATGGGCCTTGGGGGTTCTGGTGCCCCTGGCCCATTAAGGCTAGGGCGTCCCCTTACAGCCCATGCTGCTGTATTCGACGTGGTGGAACATCTTCCGGACCTCCGGACCCCTCCGGAATCCTCCGGAACCTTCCGGAAGCTTCCCGGTACAATACCGGGAAAACCCGAACTTTTCTCGGAACCCGAACAACAACTTTCCATATATAAATCTTTACCTACGGACCATTCCGGAACTCCTCGTGATGTCCAGGATCTCATCCGGGACTCCGAACAACATTCGGTAACCACATACAAACTTCCTGTATAACCCTAGCGTCATCGAACCTTAAGTGTGTAGACCCTACGGGTTCGGGAACCATGCAAACATGACCGAGACGTTCTCCGGTCAATAACAACCAGCGGGATTTGGATACCCATGTTGGCTCCCACATGTTCCACGATGATCTCATCGGATGAACCATGATGTCAAGGACTCAATCGATCTCGTATACAATTCCCTTTGTCTAACGGTATTGTACTTGCCCGAGATTCGATCGTCGGTATACCGGTACCTTGTTCAATCTCATTACCGGCAAGTCTCTTTACTCATTCCGTAA
This sequence comes from Aegilops longissima, assembly GCA_021605205.1. Lineage (NCBI taxonomy): Eukaryota > Viridiplantae > Streptophyta > Magnoliopsida > Poales > Poaceae > Aegilops > Aegilops longissima. The sequence goes on along the minus strand of CM038680.1, from coordinate 662,302,928 downwards.
CACATCATCCCGTGATCAACCCCTTGGTCACAATGTGCACATTATGATGATGTCCTACCGAGTGGGCCCAGAGATACCTCTCCGTTTACACGGAGTGACAAATCCCAGTCTCGATTCGTGCCATCCCAAAAGACACTTTCGGAGATACCTGTAGTGCACCTTTATAGCCACCCAGTTACGTTGTGACAGTTGGTACACCCAAAGCATTCCTACGGTATCCGGGAGTTGCACAATCTCATGGTCTAAGGAAAAGATACTTGACATTAGAAAAGCTTTAGCATACGAACTACACGATCTTTGTGCTAGGCTTAGGATTTGGTCTTGTCCATCACATCATTCTGCTAATGATGTGATCCCGTTATCAACGACATCCAATGTCCATGGTCAGGAAACTGTAACCATCTATTGATCAAAGAGCTAGTCAACTAGAGGCTTACTAGGGACATGGTGTTGTCTATGTACCCACACATGTATCTGAGTTTCCTATCAATACAATAATAGCATGGATAATAAACGATTATCATGAACAAGGAAATATAATAATAACTAATTTATTATTGCCTCTAGGGCATATTTCCAACAATCACATGGTCGTCTTGCCAACTATTGCTTTTGCAACTATTGCTATCGCATAGCGATAAAGTAAAGTAATTATATGGTGCTTGGTTCTTATGCAATAAAGAGACAACCATAAGGCTCTTGCCAGTTGCCGATAACTTCAACAAAACATGATCATCTCATAAAACAAATTATATCTCATCACGTCTTGACCATATTACATCACAACATGCCCTGCAAATACAAGTTAGACATCCTCTATTTTGTTGTTGCAAGTTTTACGTGGCTGCTACGGGCTTCTAGCAAGAACCGTTCTTACCTACGCATCAAAACCACAACGATTTTTTGTCAAGTGTGCTGTTTAGGGTTGCCACCTGTATAGCCACACTCGATTCAACTAAAGTTGGAGAAACAAACACTCACTAGCCACCTGTGTGCGAAGCATGTCGGTAGAACCAGTCTCGCGGAAGCGTACGCGTAATTTCGGTCTGACCCGCTTCATCCAACAATACCGCCGAATCAAAGTATGACATGCTGGTAAGCAGTATGACTATTATCGCCCACAACTCTTTGTGTTCTACTCGTGCATATAACATCTACACGTAGACCTGGCTCGGATGCCACTGTTGGGGAACGCAGTAATTTCAAAAAAATTCCTACGATCACGCAAGATCTATGTAGGTGATGCATAGCAATGAGAGGGTGAGTGTGTCCACGTACCCTCGTAGACCGAAAGTGGAAGCGTTTCAATAACGAAGTTGATGTAGTCGAACTTCTTCGCGATCCAACCGATCAAGTACCAAACGTACGGCACCTCTGCGTTCAACACATGTTCAGCTCGATGACGTCCCTCGTACTCTTGATCCAGTTGAGGCCGAGGGAGAGTTTCGTCAGCACGATGGCATGGCGACGGTGATGACGAAGTCACGGTGCAGGGCTTCGCCTAAGAAGTACGACGATATGATCGAGGTGTGTAACTGTGGAGGGGGGCACCGCACACGGCTAAGACAAATCTTTAAGTGCCTTTGGGGTGCCCCCTGCTCACGTATATAAAGGAGGTAGGAAGAGGAGGCCGGCCTAGAGGGGGAGCACCAAAAGGGGGAGTCCTACTTGGACTCCCGGTCCAAGTAGGATTCGGCCCCCCCTTTCCTATTCCAACTAGGAGAAGGAAGGGAAGGAGGAAGAGGGGAGAAGGAAGGAGTGGGGCGCCGCCCCCTCCTAGTCCAATTCGGACCAGCCCATGGGGTGGTGCGCGGCCATCCCTTGAGGCCCTTCTCTCCTTTCCTGTATGACCCATTAAGGCCCACTACTTCCCCCGGCGAATTCCCGTAACTCTCCGGTACTCCGCAAAATACCCGAATCACTCTGAATTTATCCGATGTTTGAATATAGCCTTCCAATATATTGATCTTTACGTCTCGACCATTTTGAGACTCCTCGTCTTGTCTGTGATCTCATCCAGGACTCCGAACAAACTTCGGTCATCAAATCACTTAACTCATAATACAAATCGTCATCGAACGTTAAGCGTGCAGACCCTACGTGTTCGAGAACTATGTAGACATGAACGAGACATATCTCCGGTCAATAACCAATAGCGGAACCTGGATGCTCATATTGGCTCCCACATATTCTACGAAGATCTTTATCGGTCAAACCACATAGCAACATACGTTGTTCCCTTTTCATCGGTATGTTACTTGCCCGAGATTCGATTGTGGTATCATCATACCTAGTTCAATCTCGTTACCGGCAAGTCTCTTTACTCGTTCCGTAATGCATCATCCCACAACTAACTCATTAGTCACATTGCTTGCAAGGCTTATTGTGATGTGCATTACCGAGAGGGCCCAGAGATACCTCTCCGATACACGGAGTGACAAATCCTAATCTTGATCTATGCCAACCCAACAAACATCTTCAGAGACACCTGTAGAGCATCTTTATAATCACCCAGTTACGTTGTGACCTTTGATAGCACACAGGGTGTTCCTCCGGTATTCGGGAGTTGCATAATCTCATAGTCTGAGGAACATGTATAAGTCATGAAGAAAGCAGTAGCAATGAAATTGTAATGATCATAATGCTAAGCTAACGAATGGGTCTTGTCCATCACATCATTCTCCTAATAATGTGATCCGGTTCATCAAATGATAACACATGTCTATGGTTAGGAAACATAACCATCTTTGATAAACGAGCTAGCCAAGTAGAGGCATACTAGGGACACTTTGTTTTGTCTATGTATTCATACATGTACTAAGTTTCCGGTTAATACAATTCTATCTTGAATAATAAACATTTATCATGAAATAAGGAAATAAATAATAACTTTATTATTGCCTCTAGGGCATATTTCCTTCAGTGGGTGCCCTTCTCATGGTCGTGGTCGATGATATCTGACTTGGTAGTTGATGATCCCAAGACACCGCCATATAACGCGTCCTTTAGAAATGACAAAATGGGCTCGATCACATACAAGGATCACAAATCCTTGACCGCACGGCGGAGGAGATCAGTCGCAAGGCCTTCGAAGAGGTCGACGACAGTTGAACCAGAGGGGTTGGGGATGGAACACTTAACCTGTGACATGGCCGGCGTGAAGCCATCACTGTTGATGAGCTTGATGTTGTAGCCAGCTTTCCTGAGATACAGTAATACGCAAGCTGCTAACGTGAAAGCCGTCAGTATGGCAACATAATCAACGTCTCGCCGGCTTCTGCGGTGAGGTGTTGCTCCGGGATCGACAGGCCGGGATGAATGACGGCCACCTCACCATCGTCCACCAGAGAGGCCATGATAAACCTCTTTTTGGTCGTACGCTCGTCGGGCTCACCTATATGTGGTCGGGCTTAGGCCGCGACTATTTGGAGTAGGGGATGTGGATCTGGCGGAGAGGGACACCGCATGCCTCATCTAAAAGGTCAAGGTGGCCACGGTATGGGAATCGCTGGGTAACCTGAACTTTATTATCTAAGCTAGGAGGCACGGGAAGACCGAAAGGGGTTGGCGGCGGCAGCGATCTAGTGTTCAAGCGGGGGCGTGGGGCGGGGGAGGGGATGGTGGGGTGGACTGTCAAGGGGGCGGGGTGGTGTTTGAGGATATGCTGAGGCTACTAAAAAATTAAGTTATGGTGGGTAGAGATGGTGGTGAACGAGGGAGGGCGACAGTTCAAATGCCTCGACTATAAGTAGATTGGTGGTGGAGGAGTGGGGGTGACGGTTGAAATACCGCGGCTAGTAAAATTTGGGTAAAGGGATTGAAGCTGGGCGGGAGCAACCAAGATGGCACACGGTCCAAAAAGAATAAATGTGTATGATACGTCTCCAACGTATCTACTTTTCCAAACACTTTTGCCCTTGTTTTGGACTCTAACTTGCATGATTTGAATGAAACTAACCCGGATTAACGCTGTTTTCAGCAGAACTGCCATGATGTTGTTTAATGTGCAGAAAACAAAAGTTCTCGGAATGACCTGAAAATCCATGGAGATAAGTTTTGGAAAATATAAAAATACTGGCAAAAGAATCAAGACCAGGGGGCCCACACCCTATCCACGAGGGTGGGGGGAGCGCCCTCCCCCCTGGGCGCGCCCCCTTGTCTCGTGGGCCCTCTGACGCTCCACCGACCTCAACTCCAACTCCATATATTCCGTTTCGTGGAGAAAAAAATCAGAGAGAAAGTTTCATCGCGTTTTACGATATGGAGCCGCCACCAAGCCGTAATCTCTCTCGAGAGGGCTGATCTGGAGTCCGTTCTGGGCTCTGGAGAGGGGGGTTCGTCGCCGTCGTCATCATCAACCATCCTCCATCACCAATTTCATGATGTTCACCGCCGTGCGTGAGTAATTCCATCATAGGCTTGCTAGACGGTGATGGGTTGGATGAGATTTACCATGTAATCAAGTTAGTTTTGTTAGGGTTTGATCCCTAGTATCCACTATGTTCTGAGATTGATGTTGCTATGACTTTGCTATGCTTAATGCTTGTCACTAGGGCCCGAGTGACATGATTTCAGATCTGAACCTATTATGTTTTCATGAATATATGTGTGTTCTTGATCCTATCTTGCAAGTCTATATTCACCTATTATGTGTTATGATCCGACAACCCCGAAGTGACAATAATCAGGATACTTCTCGGTGATGACCGTAGTTTGAGGAGTTCATGTATTCACTATGTGCTAATTCTTTGTTCCGGTTCTCTACTAAAAGGAGGCCTTAATATCCCTTAGTTTCCGCTAGGACCCCGCTGCTACGGGAGAGGACAAAAGATGTCATGCAAGTTCTTTTCCATAAGCACGTATGACTATATACGGAATACATGCCTACATTACATTGATGAACTGGAGCTAGTTCTGTGTCACCCCTATGTTATAGCTATTACATGAGGAATCGCATCCGACATAATTATCCATCACTGATCCAATGCCTACGAGCTTTTCACATCTTGTGTTTCGCTTATTTACTTTTCTGTTGCTACTCTTACATCTACTACAAAACTATTATCTTTAGTTTTGCCACTGTTACCTTTATTATCATACTACTTTGCTACTAAATACTTTGCTGCAGATACTAAGTTATCCAGGTGTGGTTCAATTGACAACTCAACTGCTAATACTTAAGAATATTCTTTGGCTCCCCATGTGTCGAATCAATAAATTTGGGTTGAATACTCTACCCTCGAAAGCTGTTGCGACCCCCTACACTTGTGGGTTATCAAGACTAATTTCTGGCACCGTTGCCAGGGAGCAGAGCTCTATTCTTTGAGTCACTTGGGATTTATATCTGTTGATCACTATGAAGAACTTGAGAGACGCGAAAACTACGATTTATCCCTCAACTACGAGGGGAGGTAAGGAACTGCCATCTAGCTCTGCACTAGATTCTCCTTCTGTTTTGAGTAAGCTTGCGACACCTAAACCTGCTACTGCTATGAATTCTGATATGTCGCATGTTATTGATGATGCCACTTCTGCTATGCATGATGCTTATGATGAAACTACTATTGTGCGTGATACTACTGTGCCATTAGGTGAATTTCTTGATGAACAACTTGCTAGGGTTAGAGATAATGAAATTATTGAAGATGCTATTATTGATGATAGTGATGATGAAAGTTCTCCCCCTGATTATGAATTGCCTATTACTCCTGAGGGTTATGTTATGGATGAAGAAGTTGCTAGAGCTATCTTTGCTTGCAAGGATAGATATGATCTTAAGAAGTTATTAGCTAAATGGAAGCAACAATCTCTTAATGCTAAAATGAAACATGACCCTGCTTTTGCTACTTCACCTATCTGCGTTACTGACGGTGTCCTGGACTAGGGGGTACTCACCACGTCGTCTCCCGATCAGTTGGATTGGGCCGAGGACCCCCATGGCCGTATACTCATGGGCCAGTCCGGACAGTTGCCGCATACAAGGAAGATTCCACAAGACTTGGCGATCAAGACAAGGACTCCTCCCCACCGGCGTATTCGGCTAGGACTCTCCTAGGCCTCTGGTGCATTATATAAACCAAGGCTAGGCTAGTCGATAGACAGATACAACAATCATACCATAGGCTAGCTTATAGGGTTTAGCCTCTCTGATCTCGTGGTAGATCTACTCTTGTACTACCCATATCATCAAAATTAATCAAGCAGGAGTAGGGTATTAGCTCCATCGAGAGGGCCCGAACCTGGGTAAAAACATCGTGTCCCTTGTCTCCTGTTACCATCCGCCTAGACGCACAGTTCAGGACCCCCTACCCGAGATCCGCCGGTTTTGACACCGACATTGGTGCTTTCATTAAGAGTTCCGCTGTGTGTTCGGCAAAAGGTCGATGGCTCGCCTGCAGATCAACTGCGACTTCGGCATCTTCGTCACCAGCTCGACTGGTCACCTTGGTTCGACCAAGGACTACGCCCTACCTCCGATCGTCATGTTCAGATGAGGGCCTTCATCAACATCAGCTCCGATCTCTATCAAGATCGTGGAGGAGTCATCCAGGGAGCCCGGGGGCTCCACACCAACATTGCCCTTGGGCGACCGTACTGTATTTCTGGACAGCGGAATTGTGTCCGCCGCCACCGCCTCCTCAGGTGTCATTTTAACGATTCCTTCGGTGGAATTGTGCGGAATTGAGTCTACAACAACCCTGGAAAATTTCGTCGAGTTCCGATGGAGGAATCTCTGGCAATCTCCGGTACACCGGAGCCGCATTGAGTCTGGACGAGAATTCGGACGAGTTTAGGGCGTGGTGTCCCGCTTCTAGCTCGGACTTCCTTCGGAAGATCCAACCGTTGATCGGCGGCGGAATTCCTATATCTACCACCCCTCAAAATTTCAGCTCGATCCGACCGTCCAAACTCCGGGAACCTTCCTATTAGTGCATCACTTTTCGGATCTGTTTTCAGACGAAAACGAATCCGACCCGAGTTCGTCTTTTTATGAACGGGATTTGGACATCCTTTTGAAGGAAGTTTTGTATGGGGTATTGTGTTTTGTTTCGAACACATCCCACTAACTTTAAGATATTTTGAACATGATCTTCAACATCATGTTGGTGTCAAACCAGTCCGCAATATTGCTCCACGGTGCCGACTGCGCTAGACACGTCATCACTTTGTTGAGCCGAGCTCAACTTCTTCGGATCATCATCTCGGCAAGCCGAACAAGAGTCCGGCATCGCGAAGGATCAATCATCACCAACATCGCCACCCCACGAATTACACAGAGCGGGCATACCGGCATCGCCGCACGGTCGCTTCATCAAGCCGGCATCGACCACGTCACGACCTGCATCGGCAGGGCCGCACTATTGCTTCTTCAAGCTGGTGTCCATCACGCCGACCTACTTCGACATCTCGGCTGGACCGGGGGCTACGCCATCTCTTCATCAACCTACTCCGGACACTTCGGCGTCACTAACCAACCAGGCAATGGGTGCGCGGATCGAGTCCCAATTTTGGGAATCACCTTCCTTCGGATTGCTACAACAAATAAACCAGGTGCTATTAATCCTAGTATTTCTTTTTGCTTGTTTGGGTTAATTTTTCCCAAGGAATTATTACTCTGGTTTGTCCATCATATGTACACAGGTCATCAAATGGTGGCGCATTATCGACGGTCGCATGATGGTTCGGTCGGTTTCGTACATAGTCCGTGACGCCGATCCGAACTCGGACCGACTGTGAATCCAGGCTTTGCCACAGCTTTATTGCATTACGCCGACGACCTGCATCGACATCGACTTGGCGCCAGCCATATTTCTTTTATTACTCACTTTGCATAAATTATTTATTATGCAACGATTTTTTAATTATCATTATTACTATTATCTTCGGTTTGCGCCATTTTTTGTGCACAGGAAAATGATCCGGGGACTTCGGCGTCACTTTGCAGGTCTGCATTGACCGTGCTGTGTCACCACTTCGGCGTGTCGAGCTCTCCGCTCCGCCACCTCGGGACCGGCTTGGGCGATGGAACCTTGTCCCGTATCAAGTTTGGACCGCGTCATCAATACCGAACATATTAACCAGCTAAATAGCTTTCATGCTCAAAGCTTTAATTTCTAACTTGTGTTCGGTTCGACCAAGCATTATACTTTTTCGGAAAATTTTGCTTGTAAAAAATTTTCTTGTCCAAACTTTGTTTGTGACACATAAATTCAAATACCCAATTCATTTGGGGCTTCCTTCATGAAGCTTTTCCTCTTGCATATGATTATACTTGTACGGCTTCGTTCCTTGTTCGTGTATTATGCCACAATATGCACCATATTGATTTAAGCGATTTGCAAGTTGGGTTGCCTCGCTCCTGTGTTTACCCCTACGTTCCCGATTGTTCGGCTAGGGAGTAAAGGGAGCACCTCTGCGATTGTCACGATCGGGTCACCCGAGCGGACCTCGGTCGGTGAAGCGAAAGCTAGCGCTCTTACTGTTTTCAATAATGGTGGCACACAACAGAACTCATGAGTACAAAAATCTATTGCACAAGTCTCATATTAACAATGAGCACCAAGAAAGGTATCGGTGGGGTACTATTTTCTTCAAGATGCTTCTTACACTTTATTAGTAATATAGCATAAGTTCCCGAGCGCGCTTTGTGCATTACAGCCTTATGACCTGATTGCCTGGTTATTGGAAATACCGTCAATATTCTCGACAGATGGAGTACATAACACTTTTCGGTCCTTGATCAAAGAGGGAGAAGCCGACGGTCGGATAAGACGCGTTTAAAGTTCGGTTGAACATAGATATGATATAAGTACTTCGGTACATAGAATCATTCTTTTACCCTAGTCACTTGGGGGCTCTTATGTTTATTTGAGCCATTTTATAGTAAGTGTTTTTCTTCTTAGTTGTTGCAGAGTTTTTATTATTATTTATCACTCCTTTTATTGACACGAGTGTGCGGTCACTAGCCGGGGAGCCTAATTTCTCTCTCAAAACCGCTAGAGTTTAGTTTTCTAAACTGGCCTAATGAGAAGTACTCCGCCTTCGAGATGGGAGACTGAAGCCGTAGGCTGACCCGCTTGATGTCTTGAGATAGGATGTGTCATGTTAAAGCACGGCAAAAGCACTTTTTTTTTTCTAAAGTCCAATTTTCGGATTTGCACCGAACCCTTGATCTTGTTCGACGTCATGTTTTACCGACGCTTTTTGGTTTTCAAGCTTTTGGCACTTTTTAACTATTTGTGTGTTTTCAGCACAAGTCTCGCGATGCACCGCGAACACCTTTAGAGATTCGCAAAAACATTCTCGGATATTGCTATATATGCATCGGTTTCAATTGTGTCTTCGGTCAATAGTTGGATTGCCGGCCCCCGCTTGCCTCCTACGCCCGCTTTGTTCGGCTAGGTGTGCAAAGGAGAACCATCGCGATTGTGCTTCCAGCTCGCATGGTCAAGCACCTCGATGGAGAAAGCCAAAACCGATGTCACAACAGGTGTAAACTGGTCAGCGATCCGATGACTATATTAAATGACGGGCCATTCATAAAATTGGCCGAAGTGTTTCCGGCTTGACCTCGACTGTCGCCGAACACTACGGGGGGCTAGTAACTGGCCTCCCAAACTAAATCCTCAATATTTTGCTCTTACATTTGAGCTAAGGTTTCATGATCATGCTTAGCATGACAACCCAAAGAAAGGAACCGATAGCGGGACTATTTTCTTTGGAAGACATTTCTTCTGTTAAACAGTAATATAACATATCTCTCTGCGTACCTTTGTTTATAAAACCGTATGGCTAGATTGCCTTGTTTGTCGTAAATCTTTGCCCTCATAAAGGCTTTATAAAGTAGGACAAACACTCCTCGGCTACTGGCCGAGGAGGTTGAAGCCGATGGTCGGTCAACAAAGTTTTGTACAATGCGGATCCGAGATTTAATGACATAAAGTACTTGGATACATTGAGTCATTACACATAATTTGTGATTTTACTATGGATATCGATCCTTAATTCGCCACCGTGCCGCATTAAGGCTCGGGGCTCTTGGGCTTCGGGCTTATTATTTACAAATATTAAAGGGGCACATCAATCCCCTGATCTTTTGTTGCCACCCGACCAGTGTGTCGGGGGCTACTGCATTGCCTGTTCTATGCAGAAAATTTTAAGTGCAATACAGTTTCCGAGGAGATTTTGATCGTCAGGTTGGTCGGCCGCACCCAACCCGAGTCTCGAGGACTGAGCACGCCGCTTTTTGTGTCACGAAGTATTCTGCCGAGCTAGGACTTGATCCTCAGGCCGATTTTGCAAATCAACCCGAGTCTCAGCGGCTAGTGGGATCAGCGGTCTTATGTCATCCTTCATGTGCATCTCGGGTTTTAGACTAATACACACCTTGTGGGCTACTGGCTATGTATCTCGGCAGAGAATAAATTGCACCAATGAAAAATATTGACAAAAATCGGCCCACATTCGGGGTGGTGCACCACCTCGGAAGCAGTCCGCATAAAGCTCGGACGCTAGTGGCTGGCTCCATAGAGGGCATTTCCGGCATTAAGCTCGGCTAAACTCCTTCAAACTTCTTTGAAACAAGGTGATTTACGACACCTCGGATACAGTCCGGCGTTGGAGCTCGGATACATAGTCCGGCGTTGGAGCTCGGATACCGTCCGGCGTTGGAGCTCGGATACATAGTCCGGCGATAGAGCTGGGAAGCAGTCCGGCGTTGGTGCTCGGACGCAAGAGGACACTGCCTCCCAGGAATAACTTCAAACCCGAGGTGTGGCATAAAAATAACAAGGCATTGATAAAGGCCGTAAACTTAAAGGGGCTCCTCGGATACCCGACATGTAAACTTGTCGAATGCATTTCGGCGATCCTCAAGATCGAAGATGAGAAGATTTGTTGAACCAGTTTTCAAGACCGACGACCGAAGATGAAGAACAGTTCGGAAGAATCGAGGAGCGTCCCTAACTTGAAGACCGGTTCAAGGGGCTACTGACGGTGTCCTGGACTAGGGGGTACTCACCACGTCGTCTCCCGATCAGTTGGATTGGGCCGAGGACCCCCATGGCCGTATACTCATGGGCCAGTCCGGACAGTTGCCGCATACAAGGAAGATTCCACAAGACTTGGCAATCAAGACAAGGACTCCTCCCCACTGGCGTATTCGTCTAGGACTCTTGTTGTCCTAGGCCTCTGGTGCATTATATAAACCGAGGCCAGGCTAGTCGATAGACAGATACAACAATCATACCATAGGCTAGCTTCTAGGGTTTAGCCTCTCCGATCTCGTGGTAGATCTACTCTTGTACTACCCATATCATCAATATTAATCAAGCAGGAGTAGGGTATTACCTCCATCGAGAGTGCCCAAACCTGGGTAAAAACATCGTGTCCCTTGTCTCCTGTTACCATCCGCCTAGACGCACAGTTCGGGACCCCCTACCCGAGATCCGCCGGTTTTGACACCGCAGTTACTGATAAGGATTATGAATTCTCTGTTGATCCTGAGATTATTACTTTGGTTGAATCTGATCCTTTTTATGGCCTTGAATCTGAAACTGTTGTGGCACATCTTACCAAGTTGAATGATATAGCCACCCTATTTACTAAGGATGAGAAGTCTCGATATTATTATATCCTTCAGATATTTTCGTTCTCATTAAAGGGTGATGCTAAGACTTGGTTTAATTCTCTTGATCCTGGTTGTGTGCGTAGTCCCCAGGATATGATTTATTACTTCTCTGCTAAATATTTCCCTGCTCATTAGAAACAAGCTGCCTTGCAGGAAATATATAATTTTGTGCAAATTGAAGAAGAGAGTCTCCCACAAGCTTGGGGGAGGCTTCTCCAATTACTTAATGCTTTGCCTGATCATCCTCTTAAGAAAAATGAAATACTTGATATCTTTTATAATGGACTAACCGATGCTTCCAAGGACTACTTGGATAGTTGTGCTGGTTGTGCTTTCAGGGAAAGAACAGTCGACGAAGCTGAATTACTATTGAATAATATGTTGACTAATGAAAATAATTGGACTCTCCCTAAGCCAATTCCTGAGGCAATTCCTAAACCAATTGAGCCAACTCCTGAGCCTATTCCTAACCCACTCCAAAGAAGAGAGGTGTTCTATTTCTCAGTCCTGATGATATGCAAGAGGCAAAGAAATCAATGAAAGAAAAAGGTATTAAAGCTGAAGATGTTAAGAATTTACCTCCTATTGAAGAAATACATGGTCTTAATATACCGCTTGTTGAAGAAACACATTGTCTTAATAACCCGACACATGTAGTAAAGGTAAATTCTCTCTATAGATATGATAAAGTTGAAATCCCCTCTACTAAATTCCATAGCCCATGCCTAGATGAATTTGATGACTTTATGGCTAGACAAGAAAGTTTTAATGCTTATGTTGGTAGAGAATTAAAGAATAATGCTTTCGAGATAGGACGCTTGTGTGATTATATGGCTAGAGTTAAAGGTGAACTTAAACTCATTAGCAAATATGCTTCTATGGTTGCCACTCAAGCTGAGCAAGTACTTAAAGCTCAAAATGATTTGCTCGATGAATTAAATAATAAACATGACTTTGCTGTTAAGTTGGCTACTAGAACTAGTAGAATGACTCAGGAACCTTTGTATCCTGAAGGCCACCCTAAGAGAATAGAGCAGGATTCTCAGAGAAATAATTTAGAGGCACCTAGTTCTTCTAAAAAGAAGAAAAAGGAAAATGATAGGACTTTGCATGCTTCTAGTGAACCTGTTGCAGACACACCTGAGAATCCCAATAATATTTCTATTTCTGATGTTGAAACACAATCAGGTGATGAACATGAAACTAGTGATAATGTTAATGATAATGTTCATGTTGATGCTCAACCTAGCAAAAACAATGAGGTAGAAATTGAACCTGCTGTTGATCTTGATAACCCACAATCAAAGAATCAATGTTATGATAAGAGAGACTTTGTTGCTAGGAAGCACGGTAGAGAAAGAGAACCATGGGTTCAGAAACCCATGCCTTTTCCCCCTAAACCATCCAAGACAGAGGATGATGAGGATTTTGAGCGCTTTGCTAAAATGATTAGACCTATCTTCTTACGTATGCACTTAACTGATATGCTTAAAGTAAATCCTTATGCTAAGTATATGAAGGATATCATTACAAAAAAAAGAAAGATACCGAAAGCTGAAATTTCCACCATGCTTGGTAATTACACTTTTAAGGGTGGAATACCAAAGAAACTTGGAGATCCAGGGGTACCAACCATACCATGCTCCATTAAAAGAAACTATGTTAAAACTGCTTTATGTGATCTTGGAGCCGGTGCTAGTGTTATGCCTCTCTCTTTATATCGTAGACTTGAATTGAATAAGTTGACACCTACTGAAATATCTTTGCAAATGGCTGACAAATCAACTGCCATACCTGTCGGTATTTGTGAGAATGTGCCTGTTGTGGTTGCAAATGTCACTATCTTAACGGACTTTGTTATTCTTGATATTCCCGAGGATGATAGTATGTCGATTATACTTGGTAGAACCTTTTTTAATACTGTAGGGGCTGTTATTGATTGCAACAAAGGCAATGTCACTTTTCATGTTAATGGTAATGAGCATACGGTACACTTTCCAAGGAAACAACCTCAAGTTCATAGCATCAACTCTATTGGAAAAATTCAAACTATCATTATTGGAGGTTTTGAATTTCCTCTTCCTACTGTCAAGAAAAAGTATGATATTATTATTGTTGGGAATGTTCATATCCCCGTTGAGGTAACTTAGTGTTATTCAAAATTTCTTCGGTTCCGTGTTATTCGGAATGAGTTTGTTAACAAGACTTGATCAACCTTGTTAGTGGATTCATTTTGATGATCATGAGATGGATGAAACTAGAAGGCACAACCTTCTGTACCCTCTTTTTACTTTCTGTTATTTAGAATAAATAAAGCAAAAATAGTATTATCTGTCTGTTTTTTGAATTATCCATGCGATAAAAAATATCCCGAAAATGAAAGTGCTCCAAATGCCCTGCAAATTTAGTATGATTTTTATGGAATATTTGAGGATTTTAGGCACTGAAAACACTGCAGGGGGGCAAGCACCAGGCCACAAGGGTGGAGGGCGCGCCCACACCCCCTGGGCGCGCCCCCTGTGTCGTGGGCCCATGGTGGCCCCCCTGAGGGAGTCCTGGAATAGGGGGTATACGGACAGCCGGACTGTATACATCGTCCGGACTATTGAATCGTGAAGATACAAGACTCAAGACTTCGTCCCGTGTCCGGATGGACCTTTCCTTGGCGTGGAAGGCAAGCTTGGCGATCCGGATATTATATTTCCTTCTTTGTAACCGACTCCATGTAAACCCTAGCCCTCTCCGATGTCTATATAAACCGAAGAGGTTGGTCCTTAGAAGGCCGATCACAATTACAATCATACCATCATAGGCTAGCTTCTAGGGTTTAGCCTCTATGATCTCGTGGTAGATCTACTCTTGTACTACCCATATCTTCAATATTAATCAAGCAGGAAGTAGGGTTTTACCTCCATTGAGAGGGCCCCGACCTGGGTAAACATCTGTGTCCCTTGCTTCCTGTTACCATCAGCCTAGACGCACAGATCGGGACCCCCTACCCGAGATCGGCCGGTTTTGACACCGACATTGGTGCTTTCATTGAGAGTTCCGCTTTGTCGTCGCTACAGAGCTTGATGGCTCCTCCAGTCACCGTCAACAACACGATCCAGGGTGAGACCTTTCTCCCCAGACAGATCTTCGTGTTCGGCGGCTTCGCTCTGCGGGCCAACTCGCTCGACCATCTGGAGCAGATCGACAGCTACGCCCCTGGCCACCAGATCAGGTTCGTAACCCTGAACTACACGGCGGACATCCGCAGAGACTTGATCTTCGATGGATTTGGGCCTATGCTAGGAGCACCGGACAGTCACGACGAGCACGGCTTAGACCTGCCGTCGGACGAAGCTTGGGGTTTCACCCCCGTAGTATCCCCGGACCTAAATCCGGAGCAGGCTGCGCTGCCTAAGGACGAAGGGATGGACCCCGCCCCACAGGTCACACACTCATCGGCGGTGAAGCCGAACACGGGTCTTACCTCTGCGGTGGCCTGTGAATCCGGACCCCCGGATTCGTATCCGGACGTTGGTTCCAGTCCGCGCACTCCCGAGCCAGTCGAGCCAGGTTGGGCTCCAGTATTGGAGTTCACCGCTGCGGATGTGCTGGACTCAGTAAAGTCTCTCTCTTTGTCAGGAGGCTCTTCGCCGAACTATGTCCGCTCGAGGGAGGAGGCGGCGGCGAATTCGTTACCCACCCACCACCCACTTCATTGCCACGGTAGATGATTTAACCGAGGTACTGAACTTCGACTCCGAAGACATCGACGGTATGGACGACGATGCAGGAGAAGAGCATGAACCACCGCTCACTGGGCGGTGGACAGCCACCTCTTCCTATGATATATATATGGTGGACACTCCGAAGGAAACAAATGGCGATGAGGCAACGGAGGATAAAACCTCAGGGAAAAAAGCAAAGAATGGGCGTCGTCGGCGCCACTCCAAGCCCCGCCACAGCAATACCGGCCCAGGAGAAGAAAATAATCTGAATGGTGTCGAAGAAGAATACAATCCTGATCAGCCCGCCTTCGAGCAGGCCGAACAGGAGGATGAGCAGGTCAGCCCAGAAGAACAGGCGGCGGACGAATACCCGGAGGAGGACAGCTACATGCCCCCTTCCGAAGACGATATTAGCCTCGGCGATGACGAGTTCGGCGTGCCTGAGGATCCCGTAGAGCAGGAGCGCTTCAAGCGCCGGCTTATAGCCACTGCGAGGAGCCTGAAAAAGAAGCAGCAACAACTCCAAGCTGATCAAGACCTGCTCACAGATAGATGGACTGAAGTCCTGGCAGCCGAGGAATATGAACTCGAGCACCATACGGCTAGCCGGCCACCTCGTGGCCGGGATAAAACGGCATACCAGTCCGCATTCCAACCAACACCCCGCGCCAACATACCATGGCCCAGGGCAACAAAACAGGATAGCCAAGATCGATCTACAGATCACGGGGGCGTGCTTAAAACGCGACGACGACCGTCACGCCGGATAAACCTTCAACAAGTCCGCCTGGGAAGAATATAGCCACCCAGAGCAATTCGACCTGCGTAGCCACATAGCCCGACACAGAGGCGCCGCGCACCCCCTTTGCTTCACTGACGAAGTAATGGATCATGAATTCCCAGAAGGGTTCAAACCCATAAACATCGAATTATACGATGGCACAACAGACCCCGCAGTATGGATCGAAGATTTCCTTCTCCACATTCACATGGCCCGCGGAGACGATCTACACGCCATCAAGTATCTTCCCCTTAAGCTCAAAGGACCAGCCCGACACTGGCTAAACAGCCTGCCAAGAAATTCCATTGGCAGTTGGGAAAACTCGAAGATGCATTCTCGACAACTTCCGGGGCACATATGTGCGACCACCTGACGCCGATGACTTGAGCCACATTACTCAACAGCCCGGAGAGTCAGCCAGGAAATTCTGGACTCGGCTCCTAACTAAAAAGAACCAAATAGTCGATTGTCCGGACGCCGAAGCCCTGGCGGCTTCTAAGCATAATATCCGGGACGAGTGGCTCGCTCAACACCTCGGCCAGGAAAAACCCAAGTCCATGGCAGCTCTCACAACACTAATGACCCGCTTTTGCGCGGGCGAGGACAGTTGGTTGGATCGCAGCAGCACTACACCACATTCTGGCACTCTGGATGGCCGTGACAATAACGGCAAGCCACGGCGTAACAGACATAAGAGACGAAACAACGGCGACAACACTGAAGACACGGCAGTCAACGCTGGATTCAGCGGATCCAAGCCCGGTCAGCGGAAGAAGCCATTCAAAAGAAATAATCAGGACCGCCCGATCTGCGACCGTGATATTGAGCGCTTCGTGCCAAATTCATGGCACCCCGGGTAAGCCGGCCAACCACACCAATAGAGATTGCTGGGTATTCAAACAGGCCGGCAAGATAAACGCCGAAGACAAGGATAAGGGGCTGCACAGCGACGATGACGAGGAGCCCCGACTTCCGAACATGGGGGGACAGAAGAAATTTCCCCCCCAGGTGAAAACGGTCAACATGATCTACGCCACGCACATCCCCAAGCGGGAACGGAAGCGGGCACTGCGGGACGTCTATGCGATGGAGCCAGTCGCCCCCAAATTCAACCCATGGTCAGCTTGTCCGATCACCTTTGACCGTAGGGATCACCCTACTAGCATCCGTCACGGCGGCTCAGCCGCATTGGTCCTAGACCCAATCATCAACGGATTCCACCTCACGTGCGTCCTCATGGACGGTGGCAGCAGCCTGAACCTGCTTTATCAGGACACAGTGCGCAAAATGGGCATTGACCCCTCAAGGATCAAGGCCACTAAAACCACCTTTAAAGGTGTGATTCCTGGAGTAGAGGCCCGTTGCATGGGCTCTATAACATTGGAAGTGGTCTTCGGATCTCCGGATAACTTCCGAAGCGAAGAGTTAATCTTCGATATCGTCCCTTTCCGCAGTGGTTACCATACACTGCTCGTGCGAACCGCATTCGCTAGATTCAGTGCGGCACCACACTACGCATACCTCAAGCTCAAGATGCCAGGACCACGCGGGGTCATAACAGTGAACGGAAATATGGACCGCTCTCTCCGAACAGAAGAACATACTGCAGCCCTCGCGGCGGAAGTATAATGCGGCCTCCTTTGACAAACCAATCCGGCGACAACAACTTCAAGCACCGTCAAGAGAGTCCGGAGCACCCCGCAACAGGATCATCAAGCACGCCAAGAGCGCGAATAGCAGTCCGGCCTCCGCTTAAGCCCCATCAAAGCAGCATTCATGCCGCGCGTACACAATTACGCACTCAAGATACCATGGGCATAGGCGGAGGCGCAACAACGACTCAGTCAAACAAGCAGGATAACCGCCACATACCTTCATAACTTGTTCTTCTTCTTTTTCAGGACAGTGCTTTAGAGTAGCCTCTTCAGAAAAGCCGGATTGTCGGACTTACATAGGTGATCAAACCAAGGAGGCAACAGGCTTCGCGTACAGAAGGAAACACCCAGGTGGAATCTATTTACGATCGTTATACCTGTTTTATATATCCATACGCGGCCTGCCCCTGGATGGGACATGTTAAATAGTCCTATTTATCTCCGCTTAATGCATTCATTGTAAACATACGCTTAAACGTATTTTCATCAATGGGAGATTACATATAGCGTCAGCTCATTATTTTTATTCGAACATTTTTCTTATAAATTGTCAGGACCCCGATTCTAAGTCACACTGATCTAGCCTGTAACACCTCATATCACTTTGCGGCCTCACGCACGGTATTCCCACGGGTGTCGCCTTACCATGGCCCGGGACCGTTTGCGCCTTTTGGCTCACATATACGATAGTGTCGCTAGCATCCATATAACAGAGAACCCGGGCCGACATGACTAGTCGTGAACCCAAAGTGGCACTAACTTACGGGGACAGGCATACATGAATCAATATCGAGCATGTCGGTCAGTAGCGTGCGAATCCGGGCTGTAGCACTGGGGTAACAGGACTCCGGTGAAACGGGCTGTAGCAGGCTTGGCAGGACTCCGAATTTCACCGCGTGACATTTCCCCGAAGGGACAGACATAGGAACGAAGTGAATCACATGTCGGCTAGTCAAGTGTTCCGGAGCAGTAGTGCTGGGCTAGCAGGACTCCGGTGAACCGGGCTGTAGCGGACTACTATGGCTCATGGAAGCACAAGACTACATTTCCCCATAAGAGAGGCTACCAAGGATAAACAACTAGGTTGTCGGATCCCACACATACCAAGCATTTCAATCATACACACAGTATGCTCGATATGTGCAAATACAACATGGCATCACAACAAACTCTACGACTCAAGTATTTATTCATTAGGCTCCGAGGAGCCAAGATATTACAAACATGGGTCTCATGACCCAACATTCAGAGCATACAAGTCAAAACACATGCGGAAGCTTAACATGTCTGAGTACAGACATCTACAAACGAAAAAGGCCGAGAAGCCTGACTATCTACCAGATCCTGCCGAGGGCACAAGATCGTAGCTGAGGTATCACGCTAAACGTCGAAGTCCACACGGAACTACTGGCGAGACCGACGTCTCTCGCAAAACATAAAATAGGCAAGCGTGAGTACAAATGTACCCAGCAAGACTTACATCGTAACTAGCTACATATGCATCGGTATCAACAAAGGTGTGGTGGAGTTTAACTACAGCAAGCCAACTTTGACTCGGTGGCTATCCTAAACTACGACGCAAGTAACTCTTTTGAGGTGGCGCTACGAGTCCACATATTCACCATATCAATACACCACTATGGATCCGCTCCCGCCTACCTACGAGAACGCCATCCATAGCACTCACGCTATCTTCTTGCGCTTTAGAGTATCCACTTTCACTTGTGTATGAACTGCGAGCAACCCGAAGTCCTTTAGCGTGACACGACTATTCAATAGATCATATTAACCTGCAGGGTGCACTTCTTCAAACACGCCTCGCCACTTACCACCATGTACACATCGTGTATCTCGGCAACCTTCAAGCGGAAGCTCGATGAGGAGTCGGCCACGACTGACTAACCACACAAGTATCTCGTCCAGTGTTTATCGCCTATTCGGGTTCCATCCGCAAGGAGATCCGCCGGTGTCGCCACGTCCCCAAACGATGTGAGCAGGGTTCCCAAGCCCACCATCCGGTGCCACTTGGTACACCGTACATCTTGTTGCCTAGTCATCCCAAGCCCACACGAACCGGGTGCCACTTGGTAAACTACTAACACTACCTACAAACACCAGAAACTAGTTGCAAATCCTGGACAGAGATCGAGTTGATTAATAAGTCGAGAGGGGCACTTAAGCATTCCAATGCGTGTTAGTAGTTGTTCATGGATCACAAACACAGAACTCAGTTCCTGAGGATGGCTGCAATGAGACAACCCACCATGTACTCCTACATGGCCTCTCACCGCTACCTTTACCAAATCGTGTTCACACACTTAGCTCTCAACAGTAGGACATGTTCACACAGCTCCGATTCATCCCTGATGAATCAGACCTGACACAACTCTAAGCAATAGCAGGCATGATGAACAAGCATGAATGAGTAGGCACATCAGGGCTCAAACAACTCCTACTCATGCTAGTGGGTTTCATCTATTTACTGTGGCAATGACAGGTCATGCAGAGGAAAGGGGTTCAACTACCGCAGCATGTATCAGTTGAAGCGTTGTTGTCCTAATGCAGTAAAAGAGAGCAGGAGCGAGAGAGTGGGATTGTATTGGAATGAACAAGGGGGTCTTGCTTACCTGGCACTTCTGAAGATAGTATAGTTCTTCATCGGTGTCATCGAACTCATCGTCAGAACCACGTCTACTCAGAGGGGACAAGCACCGACAAACAAAGAAGAAACACAATCAATGCAATGCAACAATATGATGCATGATCATGACATGGCAATATGCTGTGATCTGGGCTAATGCAGTAGCAAGTCATTTTGATTGAAGTGGAATTCAAAACTACATCAAATCCCAACTCCAAAACTATTATCAAAGTTGTCCTATTCATGTTTCATCCTAAAGAGTGAAGTTAACTACATCAAACATGCATGAAAATGGTACAGATGGATAGACTGGATTTTTCTGATCATTTTTCATATATAATTTGTTTCATTTGGAGTTACGGATGATTTTATATGATTTTTAGAAGTTTTGGATATTTTCTGAAATAAATAAATCATTTTTGATTTATTTTAAATCCCAGAAAATATTTACTGCGCCAGCATGACGTATTAGTGACGTCAGCAGGTCAACAGGGCTAGTCTAGGTCAAACCTGACGTGTGGGGTCCACACGTTAGTCACACATGGACTAATCCTGGTCAAACCCAGTGCTGACTGGGATTTGACCAGGGCTAGGGCCCACTGTCAGTGGCTGCTAGGATGTTTAGCTGGCTGGGTTAGGCCTAATGGTGTCCACGTCTACCATCGCCGGAGTTTCGCCGGCGACGACCAAAACTGCGGCAGCAACTCGCCGGACTTTAGCTACAGGCGGCGGTTGGACGCGGGGGAGCCACCATGAGGTAGCCCGCGCTCTAACGCATTCAGAGGGGTAGGTGGGTGGCTGCGGGTGCACCGGAGCTCGCCGGAAACAAACTCCTGACGGTGGCCGGAGTTCGTGCGTGGTCGACTTCGGTGCTGTGGTGCATGGGAGGAGGAGCTGGTGGTGGCTACGGGCTCCTGGTGCTGCGTGGATCACGCTGGCGTGCTCAACTTCGAGCTGGTGTGGCTCTAGCCACGTCGGCGATGAGGCACGGCGGCGGCGAGCTTCGGCCGCGGTGGTCAGCGGGGCTAGAGGGGGAAAATGACGGTGGGGAGAGAGAGGTTGGGTAGAGGAGCTCACGGCGGGGTCAGAGACGGTCTCAGCGAGCTCGGGGAGGGGCCGGAGCAAGCGGGGCGGCGATGGCGATCTCGGCGGACCGAGGTTGAAGAAGACGGCGTGGTCGGCCTTCGAGTGCGTCCGGCGTCACGTGAATCATCGAGGAGGCGTAGACGACGGAGGCGGAGCTCATGGGCACGTCAGACGGGTGAGGGGGTGGTTGTTGCTACGACAACGACGAGCGGCGGCGACGTGCGCGCTCGGTGGTCGTGTGGGAGAGAAACAGAGGAGGGGAGAGAGGACTGGAGTGAGCGGTTGGGTTCGGGGATGTGCGTGGCGTCTCCAGGGCGTCCCGGGGAAGCGGCAAGCAGGAGCTGGCGGAGAGCGTACGTGCGCGGTGGCCACACGCCTCTGTCCTTCTGTCAAAGGAGGAAGAAGACCGGGGAGCCCCTGGTGGGCTGGGCCAAATCAGGAGCTGGGCCGGCTCTGCTGCAGGTGAGAAGCCCAGGTGAGTCCTTCTCTCTCTCTCTTATTAATTGTTTCTATTTTCTATTTTGCTTTTCTGTTTTTGATTTAGTAATAATACTAAACCATTTTTAAAACTCATGAGAAAATTTGTGGGCACTTTTAAAATGTTTACTAACAGCCCTCAAATGTTTTTAGAATTATTGAAGCATTTAAAATATTTATAGCCATTAAATGCTCCAATTCAAATACTTATGATTTAATCCAAAAACCTGAAATGACCTAAGGAAAATATGCACCAGTTTTTGTCAGAGGTTTTCACCAGTTTCAAAAATGATGGACTTTTCCTGAAGTCACTTTGGCTTTATTGGAAGTGATTTTATTTGAGCCTATTTGAATTCATTTGGTGGTAGGGTTTGGTCAGTCCCCATTTCATGTTTCTAAGAAATTTAAACATGATGCAAGATGATGATGCAATGACAAGCAAGGCCAATGCTAGGGTTGTGACAACTCACCCCCAGTAAACAAGAATCTCGTCCCGAGATTCAAGACATGAGGTAAGAAGACAGAGGGGATACAAAGCTATCACGATCTTCATGATCCAACTGCCCTCATCGTTGATATTGATTCATTGGTCCAAATTGATCTTGACATCTTTGCTTTCGAGATCTTCATCTAACTCGACGACGACAGAAAGAAACTCTATCGAAAAGGATTATTGAAGCTCTTCATACCAGGCTAATGGCAATTCACAAACGATCGTTTGAAGGAATTCGAAGAAATGGCATACTCAGTTTGGAAAGGAAACTACGGTTATAGGGCAATTCGGCAAATGGAAGGCACATTCCAATTGATACCGAGGATGTAACCTAGTGCCTGAGCATGCCTTCAAGAACTTGAGCATTTCCAAATTCATCAGGGTTTTACCAACATCCGTGCCGAGGATCCTGGCAACACCTCATACTACCATGATGAATAGTGATGGATGATGCAGATACAAAGGAAGATAACACCTTCTCAGACTTCCCCTTAGCAGGGCTATGGAAACAGACTCCGGATGATCGACCGAGAGACATTTAGCACTCCGCTTCTAATGTTCTCCTTGATGTGCTAGCGTAATCCATTCATAGATATGGTTTGATATCTAGAACATCAAGTAAAAGGTCGGACTTCGGATCACAAAAATCCATAAGGAACAACTATTGGAATAAATTCTACGAGATCCTTATGGGGAGGTGGCCAACTTTCTCAATCAAGATACTACAACAATAAGTCTTCCACTTGGGTGTGTTGGCCACAACATCCACTTTACCGGGTTACAAAGAGACCAATATTATAGTTCTTGAGAAATGTTCCAACCATCATATCTGCCTGAGATTCAGATCTGGTTGGTGTCAGGAAAATGCAGGCTCATCGGGTCTGGAAAGAAAAATGAAAGTTTGCAACACAAATCGACGAGATGACGTTGCGAGATTCTCGTGAGATGAACTACGATAGCAAGCTCCAAAATATGAGCTGGTTCTACTACACCCCTGTGAACACACTGTCCTAGACAAGCATGACCACATGGTATTCTTATAATAAAACACTACCGAGTTCTGGTTGGGAACCATCATCATGGATAACGAAGTCCTTGCATAAGTCATATGATTAGCTCTTATGAAGAAACTTCTTTTCCCTGAACAAATCAGCCAGTGGCTTGGTGTGCTAGGGAATACATATGGAATGGAGGTAATTAATCTACCAAACCACAGAATACTTCGCACATGCATGACCAACTTGGGATGGTACCAGAGGGAACAAATACAATCTTTCTCGAACTCACGGCGGCAACTTGCACCAATGCACGTGAATCAGAGAAAGTCACTTCTTTCATCCAACATATTCTTCACGAATGGGACATGAAGATAATGCTAATAAAAGTTTCCAACACTAGGTTGATGTTCAACATGAGTCATGGGGGAGACAAAATGCTGCTGATGGGCTCAACAGCAACTCATCGGAATTTCCATATCACTAGACTTCCGCCATCATGTGAACACGGTGATAGTATTGGTTAGACCAAAAGATGTAATGGTGTATGCTCGAGGGATCAACCACGAGTAAGACAACATCACGAATATCGTTGGTTCTAACTTGATTTGACGATAGCCCACACTCAAATCAAGGTTTGGACAAGACAATAGATTCAACAACTGATCACAGGGATCAGTCGATGAAGATATCATCTTTCTTCAACACACACACACACTCACACTCAAGGATATCCCTTAGTGATGAACTAAGTCGGACAATCTTTCATCTTCCAACTCTCCAAGTTGTTGTTTAGCTTAACCAACTAGCTCGGGGGTATCCAACACAGAATCTTGGAGAATGGGTGGTTTGGAAGAAAACCAACATGATCACGAACTCAACATAGCGGTCAGGTGAAACCTGGTCATACTTCCGAGAAGATATTCGGAACATCACGAACCACCGATATGTTACTAAGCTCGAGAACAATCTTGCTTTTCAGGGCAAGATGATGTGACCAAACAAGAGAGGCATTGATGCAATCCTAACTCTTGATCGAAGGGTGCACCAGGAAAAATGGACTAGGTAGCACGATCAGTCTTAGAATGATAATTCAATAACCAGCACGCTAAGAATGAGAGTATTGTCCATTAACTACCAAGCAACGGAGTTGCTAGGAGTATTGATTTCGCACATCACGGTACACTTGTCAGCATTCCGGTTACAATAACACGGGAACCGAGGAATGAACAATGATGGCAAGAAGTATTACTGCATCAAGAATTCATAAGAGATGGTGCAATTCCTATTATATTCTTGACATAAATAGGGTAATATTCCAAGGTAGAACAGAACAAAAGCTGGACTGGTATTTTGATCTGCGGAGCACAACTACTTTGACCCAATCCTAGAAATGGATGAGGTACTGGAGTTTGTTACTCCTAGTCATTCCAGAATAGGATGGCTTGACGGACCACAAGAGTAATGTCATCGATGAACGAATGCACACATACTCTTGACTATCAATTGATAGACGAGGGTCAGAAGACAACTAAAGAGGGACAACTCAAAGGATCATACGATTTTCTTAGTTGTGGATGCATAGATTAGTATGTTGAGCAAAGTTCAACATTTCTTCCGGTTAACCCATGCGGAGAAGGTAGAACTGGCAGATTCACAATATAGAATGGAGAACTCATCAAGAGCACTCTGGTTGTGATCTTTTGGTTCAAAAGAACTTCTGCCATAAGTAGTTCATGGTATTTGGAAGAAGGAAATACTACAGACCTCGAGGACTATCACAAAGGTTGCTAATATCCTAAAGGAACTAGCAAACACTACCAACATGAGGTGAGTAGGGTGAATTTTGCGCTCAAAACCCAGGAGTAGTATACCTACTACTAGGTAGCATCACGGGATGCTTTCGGGAATGACGGCCAGATTCATCACACTGAGAACACAAAACATGGCTAGATTACTAGGTGACTCCCTAAAACACCTAGGGTCATAATACTAACTCCAACATATATGCCGAGGCAATAGAGTACCTCAACTCACCGATTAGTGTGCTTAATCTGGCCCAAAGGACATCAGGAACGGGAGGAAGGGATTTGCAAATGCATCAGCCTGTTTAGAAACCTGGGATGACTCGGACAACATAACGGCTGTAAATGCTCAAAACATTTGAGACAGCCTGCAAAAGGGTGGCATAACCACTCAACATCACAATATCAAGGTTCCGAGATCAACTGTCAACATACAGAAGTAGTAGGAACTGAACTGAGGCTTGAAACCATCAATCATATAAGTCTATGGATTAGTAACACGTCATCCTAATAGAAAGATGAGAAGCCTAGTTCTTAATCCCCATAGAAAAGAGGAGGCTGACTCAGATCAGAAGGGCATAAGGTAAAGGAGTAAAAAGAGCCTTACGTTCCCATCCACAATCAATTCCCTTATATAACTAAAGCATTTCTAGACTCAACTTCGACCAGTTTGGCTTGGTAATCCTACAGGCAGTCAGGCTCTGATACCAAAGCTGTCAGGACCCCGATTCTAAGTCACACCGATCAAGCCTGTAACACCTCATATCACTTTGCAGCCTCACGCACGGTATTCCCACGGGTGTCGCCTTACCATGGCCCGGGACCGTTTGCGCCTTTTGGCTCATGTATATGATAGTGTCGCTAGCATCCATATGACAGAGAACCCGGGCCGACATGACTAGTCGTGAACCCAAAGTGGCACTAACTTACGGGGACAGGCATACATGAATCAATATCGAGCATGTCGGTCAGTAGCGTGCGAATCCGGGCTGTAGCACTGGGGTAACAGGACTCCGGTGAACCGGGCTGTAGTAGTCTTGGCAGGACTCCGGATTTCACCGCGTGACATTTCCCCGAAGGGACAGACATAGGAATGAAGTGAATCACATGCCGGCCAGTCAAGTGTTCCGGAGCAGTAGTGCTCGGCTAGCAGGACTCCGGTGAACCGGGCTGTAGCGGACTACTATGGCTCATGGAAGCACAAGACTACATTTCCCCATAAGAGAGGCTACCAAGGATAAACAACTAGGTTGTCGGATCCCACACATACCAAGCATTTCAATCATACACACAATATGCTCGATATGTGCAAATACAACATGGCATCACAACAAACTCTACGACTCAAGTATTTATTCATTAGGCTCCGAGGAGCCAAGATATTACAAACATGGGTCTCATGACCCAACATTCAGAGCATACAATTCAAAACACATGCGGAAGCTTAACATGTCTGAGTACAGACATCTACAAATGAAAAAGGCCAAGAAGCCTAACTATCTACCAGATCCTGCCGAGGGCACAAGATCGTAGCTGAGGTATCACGCTAAACGTCGAAGTCCACACGGAACTACTAGTGAGACCGACGTCTCTCTGCAAAACATAAAATAGGCAAACGTGAGTACAAATGTACCCAGCAAGACTTACATCAGAACTAGCTACATATGCGTCGGTATCAACAAAGGGGTGGTGGAGTTTAACTGCAGCAAGCCAACTTTGACTCGGTGGCTATCCTAAACTCCGACTGCGAGTAACTCTTTTGAGGTGGCGCACACGAGTCCACATATTCACCATATCAATACACCACTATGGATCTGCTCCCATCTCCCTACGAGAATGCCATCCATAGCACTCACGCTTATCTTGCGCGTTTTAGAGTATCCAGTTTCACTTGTCTATGAACTGTACAGGCAACCCACAAGTCCTTTAGCACGGACACGGCTATTCGAATAGATCATATTAACCCTGCAGGGGTGTACTTCTTCAAACACGCTCTCGCCACTTACCACCATGTACACATCGTGTATCTTAGCAACCTTCAAGCGGAAGCCTGGTGAGGGAGTCGGCCACGACCGGACTAACCACACAAGTCACTCGTCCAGGTTTATCGCCTATTCGGGTTCCATCCTCAAGGAGATCTGGCCGGGGTGTCGCTCACGGCCCCAAACGATGTGAGTAGGGTTCCCAAGCCCACCATCTGGGTGCCACTTGGTACACCGTGCCACTATGCCTAGTCTGTCCCAAGCCCACCTGTACCGGGTGCCACTTGGTTGACTACTAACACTACCTACAAACTCCAGAAACTAGTTGCAACTCCTGGACAGAGACCGAGTTGATTAATAAGTCGAGAGGGGCACTTAAGCATTCCAATGCGTGGTAGTAGCTGTTCATGGATCACAAACATAGAACTCAGTTCCTGAGGACGGCTGCAATGAGACAACCCACCATGTACTCCTACATGGCCTCTCACCGCTACCTTTACCAAATCATGTTCACACACTTTGCTCTCAACAGTAGGACATGTTTACACAACTCCGATTCATCCCTGATGAATCAGACCTGACACAACTCTAAGCAATAGCAGGCATGACAAATAAGCATGAATGAGTAGGCACATCAGGGCTCAAACAACTCCTACTCATGCTAGTGGGTTTCATCTATTTACTGTGGCAATGACAGGTCATGCAGAGGAAAGGGGTTCAACTACCGCAACATGTATCAGTTGAAGCGTTGTTGTCCTAATGCAGTAAAAGAGAGCAGGAGCGAGAGAGTGGGATTGTATCGGAATGAACAAGGGGGTTTTGCTTGCCTGGCACTTCTGAAGATAGTATAGTTTTTCATCGGTGTCATCGAACTCATCGTTGGAACCACGTCTACTCAGAGGGGACAAGCACCGACAAACAAAGAAGAAACACAATCAATGCAATGCAACAGTATGATGCATGATCATGACATGGCAATATGCTGTGATCTAGGCTAATGCAGCAGCAAGTCATTTTGATTGAAGTGGAATTCAAAACTACATCAAATCCGAACTCCAAAACTATTATCAAAGTTGTCCTATTCATGTTTCATCCTAAACAGTGAAGTTAATTTGATCAAACATGCATGAAAATGGTATATATGGATAGATTGGATTTTTCTGATCATTTTTCAGATATAATTCGTTTCATTTGGAGTTACGGATGATTTTATATGATTTTTAGAATTTTTGGATATTTTCTGAAATAAATAAATCATTTTTGATTTATTTTAAATCCCAGAAAATATTTACTGCACCAGCATGACGTATTAGTGACGTCAGCAGGTCAACGGGGCTAGTCTAGGTCAAACCTGACGTGTGGGGTCCACACGTCAGTCACACATGGACTAATCCCGGTCAAACCCAGCGCTGACTGGAATTTGACCAGGGCTAGGGCCCACTATCAGTGGCTGCTAGGATGTTAAGCTGGCTGGGTTAGGCCTAATGGTGTCCACGTCGACCGTCACAGAGTTTCACCGGCGACAACCAAAACTGCGGCGGCAACTCGCCGGACTTTAGCTACAGGCGGCGGTTGGACGCGCGGGAGCCACCAGGAGGTAGCCCGCGCTCTTACGCATTCAGAGGGGCAGGTGGGTGGCCGCGGGGGCACCGGAGCTCGCCAGAAACAAGCTCCTGGTGGTGGCCGGAGTTCGTGCGAGGTCGAGTTCGGCGCTGTGGTGCATAGGAGGAGGAGCTGGTAGTGGCTACGGGCTCCTGGTGCTGTGTGGATCACGCTGGCGTGCTCAACTTCGAGCTTTGTGGCTCTAGCCATATCAGCGACGAGGCACGCCGGCAGCGAGCTTCGGCCGTGGTGGTCAGCGGGGCTAGAGGGGAAAAATGATGGCGGGGAGAGAGGGGTTGGGTAGAGGAGCTCACGCCGGGGTCGGAGACGGTCTCAGTGAGCTCGGGGAGGGGCCGGAGCAAGAGGGGCGGCGATGGCGATCTCGGCGGACCGAGGTTGAAGAAGACTGCGTGGTCGGCCTTCGAGGGTGTCCAGCGTCGCACGAGTCATCGAGGAGGCGTAGACGACGGAGGCGGAGCTCATGGGCACGTCAAACCGGCGAGGGGGTGGTTCTTGCTACGGCAACGACGAGCGGCGGCGACGTGCGCGCTTGGTGGTCGTGTGGGAGAGAAACAGAGGAGGGGAGAGAGGACTGGAGTGAGCGGTTGGGTTCAGGGACGTGCGTGGCGTCTCCAGGGCGTCCCCGGGAAGCGGCAAGCAGGAGCTGGCGGAGAGCGTACGTGCGCGGTGGCCACGCGCCTCTGTCCTTCTGTCAAAGGAGGAAGAAGACCGGGGAGCCCCTGGTGGGCTGGGCCAGATCAGGAGCTGGGCCAGCTCTGCTGCAGGTGAGAAGCCCAGGTGAGTCCTTCTCTCTCTCTCTCTCTCTCTCTCTCTCTTATTAATTGTTTCTATTTTCTATTTTTCTTTTCTGTTTTTGATTTAGTAATAATACTAAACCATTTTTAAAACTCATGAGAAAATTTGTGGGCACTTTTAAAATGTTTACTAACAGCCCTCAAA
The DNA here is from genome assembly GCA_021605205.1 of Aegilops longissima. Taxonomy (NCBI): domain Eukaryota; kingdom Viridiplantae; phylum Streptophyta; class Magnoliopsida; order Poales; family Poaceae; genus Aegilops; species Aegilops longissima. The sequence goes on along the minus strand of CM038680.1, from coordinate 662,273,106 downwards.
TGTTTTCAGAATTATTGAAGAATTAAAAATATTTATAGCCATTAAATGCTCCAATTCAAATACTTATGATTTAATCCAAAAACCTGAAATGACCTAGGGAAAATATGCACCAATTTTTGTCAGATGTTTTCACCAGTTTCAAAAATGATGGACTTTTCTTGAAGTCAATTTGGGTTTATTGGAAGTGATTTTATTTGAGCCTATTTGAATTCATTTGGTGCTAGGGTTTGGTCAGTCCCCATTTCAAGTTTCTAAGAAATTTAAACATGATGCAAGATGATGATGTAATGACAAGCAAGGCCAATGCTAGGGCTGTGACATAAATGTTTCTTTGATATTGCACCCATACACTTTGGTACGGTCCATTTGCCAGAGGCTTCCTATGGTGCCCCATTCTACGGCAACTAAAGTTCGAACACTTTCAATAGTGCGGCGCCCCGAACTTATAGCACTATATGCATTAGCTCCGAATCATATCTTGGGTCTACAGTTGGGTTAGCCCGGCTCCCTTGTTTTGGTACCTTACGTTCCGTTATATCGGCTAAGGTAGCGCAGGGAGAACTACTGCGATTGTGTCCGGGTTGTTCCGTACGAGGACCTCAGCAGAGAAAGCCGAAAACTGACCGGCATGATGTGGCGAGAGCTGGTCGCTGTTCGAGAGGTCTTAAAATCCTTAAAGATTTTCCGCTTTAGGCGATAAATCGGCTTCGCCCGATCTAGGCGTATATAGCGCCCCAATTTGGCCTTCCGGATTCTAGGGGCTTCGCCGAAATTTAAAATTGTAGACTTCTATGGCTAAGTGAAAGTTATAAAGCCGAATAGTCCGATTGCCTTGTTCACTGCGCCGAATACCTCCTTAAGGGACCAAACATTTGGATAAAGAGTATCCGGGTTTTTCCAGGAACACCCCGGCACTAGTTGCGTGGGGGCGGAAGCCGACAACTGGCCTACTTTCAGTATTTTATAAACAGCCGCACAGAAGGTAATATTTTAAATCAAAACAGTGCTACATAGCACAGGCAACTTCGTCCTTAAATTACAACAGCGGCAGAGGTACATTTAATCAAAGATCTTGTCTGTAGTACATTCATCGGCCACGAGACGAGCGCCCTTCATAATGCCATCATAGTACTTCTCGGGACGACGTTGCTCCTTGCCCCCGGGCGGACCGTCCTTCACCAGCTTCTCAGCATCCAGCTTGCCCCAATGCACCTTCGTGCGAGGAAAGGCCCGGCGGGCACCCTCAATGCAAACGGATCGCCTAATTACTTCAAGCCGCGGACAGGCATTCACCATCCGCTTGATCAGGCCGAAGTACCTAGTGGGCAGGGGCTCACCAGGCCACATCCGGACTATGAAATCTTTCATAGCCACTTCGGCTGACCTGTGGAGTTCGACCAACTGCTTCAGCTGGTCACTCAGAGGCATCGGGTGTTCGGCCCCAACATACTGGGACCAGAACAAATTTTCCGTTGAGCTTCCCTCCTCGGCACGGTAGAACTCCGCGGCGTCTGAGACGCTGCATGGCAGGTCTGCGAATGCCCCTGGAGAGCTCCGAATTCGAGTAAGTAAAAGAAACGCCTCCTCCACATGTTTACTTTGCACAAAGAGTTTCTTACCCGCCGCTATATTTTTGGCCTCCTGGATCTCCTACTGTGCCTTCTCGGCTTCGGCCTTAGCGTCTTTCATACTCATAAGGGCCTTCGCAAGCTCGGCCTCTTTCATCTCCAGATCATGCTCCACATACTCGAACTTCTTGCCGAGGTCCTGGAGCTCTTGCTGTACCTCGCCCACTCTAGCACTTTGCTTCTCGCGCTCCTTGCATTCCAAGGCCGCCTTGTCTTCGGCCTCGGATAGCGCTTTCTTCAGGGACGCCACTTCGGCGGTGGACCCTGTCACACAGTCACAACGCTTCGTCGTAAGACTAAAATACTTTTCTCTATCTTTACATACATAAGAGCGGAGAATCACTCACCTTTGCTCTCTTCTAGCTGCCTCTTCGTGAGATCGAGCTCTCCCTGCGCCTGCTCCAGGTCCTGCTTTAGTTCGGCAACCTCGGTTGTGCGGGCAGCAGCGGCAAGCAGCACGGCCTGCTTATTCACATAAACGATTATTAGACTCCTGCGGAGTATAATTGACCCTCCGTTTGGCTTTTCTTTACGAACACCAAACAGAGTATCAGGGGCTACTACCTATCGGGTGGTAATTTCACACATTTTTATTACTTACGTCGAAGCCCGTCAGAAGGCTTGCGCAGGCTTCGGTTAGTCCGCTCTTGGCGGACAGAACCTTTTGAATCACCGCACTCATGAGAGTACGGTGCTTGTCATCCATGGAGGCGCCTCGAAGCGCTTCCACCAGACTATCCGGAGCCGCTGGCGTTACGGAAGACCTCAGCACGGATGGCTCGCTGTCGTGGTATTCTCACAGGGGAGGGGGGTGCAAGACGACATATGCCACAAGGTGGCTTCGTGTGAGGGCAAGACTGCTGCTGATAGGCCCGGGAGCGGGTATGCGAATAGCACGCGGTAGTTTACCCAGCTTCGGAGCTCTCCGGAGAGATAATACTCTTACTGCTGCATGTCTGAGTGTATCTGATATATCGATGTGAGTGCTCTCGAGGCTATGTCGAAGTCGATGCCATAGGCATCTGGCTTTGTATATGCGGGTGGCCGGGTAGGCAAGGATGCTCTAGTGGCCGAATGGCTTATGGCCATGGGTGTGTGCCGTGAGCATGCTAGCCCGTGGGAGTGGATGGATGGATGTGTGCCTTATATATAGTGTGGAGCTAGCATACTATCTAAGCTATGTGGTGGACATGAGGGCATGGTGTGGGTGTCACACTTGTCCCCCGGGTCACTTCATAAATAGTGCCAGGGGACAAGTGACACTGTACATGATGGCTGGGGTGTCCCGTGAACAGTCTGAATACGGTCGTCCACGTCGGGTCGTGTCGGGCTGCGGTCGGCAATCGGCTGGTTGGCGAAGTCGGCAGCCCGGCTGGTTAGCGCGATCGGCAGCCATCGATTAGCAGCCAGTGGTCGGCTGGTGGTGCGATCGGCAGCCAGCGATCGGCTGGTGGTGCGGTCGGCAGCCAGCAGTCGGCTGGTGGTGCGATCGGCAGCCAGCGATCGGCTGGTGGTGCGATCGGCAGCCAGCGATCGGCTGGTGGTGCAACAAGACTTCTTGATCGGCCTCGGCGGCCGGGGAGTCGGACTGAGGGGCTTTGCTAGCCCCGATGTCTTGGAATATCGTGTTGCCGTCTTCGGGGTATCCGTGTCCAATTACTCCGACAGTAGCCCCCAAGCCTCCGGGCAACTTGGCAAAGTTGGGCGGAGGTTTTTTGGCGAGTGTTCGTGGAAATGATCATGAAAAAAGACAAAGTTAGTCCACGCAGATATATTAAATGATTGCTTTTAGCATTGCAAGTTTTATGCGGAGGGTGCCGACTCGGTTTCGTCTGAGCCCCCTTAATCTTTTTTGTGTTCCCTCCGCTTTTTGGCTTGTGCTCTCGCTCACGGACAGCCGCTCTGCATGGATCTGTGGCTGAGAGTGGAGTCGCAAGTGGAGTGTCTGATACTCAAAGTCTGGGAGCAGATTCAACCGAGTTGATACTTGTAAAGTAAATGGTCGGGTCCCTGAAGCGTTTCTCTTCCCGGACGTTTTTCGCGTGGGCGGCCTCCAGCGTTCACTCTTGCTAGCCGGACAGTCGCTCTGCGGTCTGTGGCTCAGAGGTGGGCCTTTGGTACTGCACACGCTACTAAGCCGTCTGCAGGAAAAAACGTCTCAGGCCACGTGGCCAGCCCCCGGGCCAACTCTGGCTGGCGCTGGGGCGAACAGTGATGCAACTGCAATACAAAAATGCGGAGGCCCGGGGTTATCCGTGCTTGCGTGATGCAAAAATATGCAGGTGAGGAGCTCACATTGATTTTCGTGTAGCCGAGGATGAGTTTGCCTAAGACAGCCGACGCGGCTCGGCGCTCATGAGCACGCTTGGCGACACGCTGGTGTGGCCTTCGAGCCCCGGGTGCTCAAAGCGGGGCCCGGCCGGTCGGGCTCGACCGGCCAGCGGCGGCGCTTTGCGCCTTCTTCTTTTTTTTCTCTTACGCGGCTCTTGGCAGCCGGACAAAACTCTTCTCTTGTTCGCAATCTTGGCGGCGCGCCAAGACCGGCTGGTGTAGCCTCGAGATTCGGCTGACTGCTGGCGGCCGGGCGGATCTCCCAGAACTACTTTGTCTTCTTGGCGCCAGGCGCAACAGTACCGCTGGTTGTAACCCGAGATTCGGGTCGACTGCTGAGCAGTCGGGCCGGATCTCCCGGCGAGTACTTTGTCTTCTTCTCTTTCTCTTTGTCCGACGATGGGCAGTCGGACGCACATTTCCTTTTCATCCGGCTGGGTAGGCGGACTTCTCTTTTTCTTTTCACAGCCGTCGTACAGCGCTGACCTAACCGGTCTCCCTCTTTTCTCTTCGGCTGGGCAGCCGGACATTTTTTTCCTTAGCCGGCCGGCTAGGCACACAACCCTTTTCTATCTTCTTTTATGAGTCGGCTAGCACATAGTCGGCCTCTTCTCTTTTTTTTTCTTCAGCAGTGGGCAATTGGCCCTTTGACTTTTCTACCCGGCCCCGTTTCCTCTTTCTCTTTTTTTTTCTTTGCCAGTCGGCTGTGTGTAGTCGGACACACTCCAGCCGGCCTCTTCTTTTCTTCTTCTTTCTTCTTCTGTCTTTTGGCGAGCCGGCCTCCTGAATTTTCTTTGGCCGTGTCCAACCCTCCTGTTTCTTTTCCTTTGAGCACCCGGCCGAAGCGAAGCCGGCCAGGGCGGGTCGGGTGGAGCCGGCTGAGCAGGAGCGGCAGGCGGGACACGGCAGAGTGCGGGGGAGCGCAGGCGCATGGCGGCGATGCGGACAAGACGCCGAGGCGGAGCAGGGGTAAGCCGCGACCCGGCGTGGCTCGGGACCGGTGGAGCGGCGCGGAGGCGGCCTGGGGAGGCCTCGGGAGGAGGCCAAGGCAGGGGTGAGGCGGCGGGGACCCGATAGGCGCAGAGGAGCGGAGCAGGGCAGGCGCGGAGCCGGGCGAGCGGGCGGACTCGGCGAGATGGCGGGTGCAGCGGGCGAGCAGCGGGCACGGGCGGGTGCGGGAAGGCGGCAGGAGGCGGGGCGGCCGTCCGGGTTGGTGGCGGAGCCGGCCGTCCGGGTTGGCGGGCGGAGCCGACTTGCCGGGTTGCGGGGAAGGCGGACCGGGGCGAAGCCGGCACGGTGGACGAGTGACAGCGCAGAGCCGAGCGCGGGACGAAGCCGTGGCGGGGCACACGGAGGGACCCGGGACTAGGGCGGAGCAACGGGGCTCCGCGTGGGTTAGGCGTGGGCGCGAAGGGACGGCAGAGCTCGCACGGAGGAGCTGCGGGCGCGCGGACGCGTGGCCAGAGGAGCATGGGAGCGGCAGGGTCGGAGGAGAGCACGAGGGACCGGCGACGTGGAGCCACCAGGCGCAGCTGCGCGCAGCCGCGACGGCCTGTGCAGCCTAGAGCAGCGACATGGCCGTTGGTCGGAGCAGCGGTGGGGAGCCGGCGCGCGTCGGCGATGGGGGCGCTGGCGGAGAAGGCCTGGTGTGGGTTGCCTAGCAGCCAGGGGCAGAGCCGGTGCCGCGGCCGGGCGGGCGATGCGGAGGTGCGGGAGGCTTGGGCGCGGCGAGGAGGGAGGCGACGCGGGAGGCGGCCCCGCGGGCGGAGGAATCGGTCGGTAGTGACGGGCAGAGGAGGAGCAAGCGTCTGGCCGTGATCTGACCTATATACATGCGTTGCCCAACTTGCATCTGATCAATGTATATGCGTTGACTCGGAAGAGTATGGCTAGTGTATAGTAGTGGTAGGTAGTAGAGGAAACAGCGGCAACGCAACGACGGCAAGGGGACTGCAGGCAGCGGCAAGGGCAACAGCAGCGCGAGCAGTGGCGGCCACGGGCGCGCCGGAGGAGTCACAGCATGCCCACAGAGGTCCGCGGCGAGCGGAGCCGGCGCCGCCGGCCGGCCGGAGCGATATGTAGCATGCGGACGACGGCGGTGCCGCGATGGTGGCGACGAAGAGGGCGACGCCGACGACGAGGACGCGCCGTCCCGCGCGGTCGCTCCGAGGGCGGGTCGATGTCGAGCCCTCGAGCGCTACCGGAGAGACGACACGACGCCACGGTGATGACAAAAGTGGTCCCGCCCGGACTGCGAAACCAGCAGCAGCGCGGTAGCATAGTACCACCCCACGGTGGGCGCCAAATGTCGTGGTATTCTCACGGGGGTGGGGTGCAAGACGACATATGCCACAAGGTGGCTTCGTGTGAGGGCAAGACTGCTGCTGATAGGCCCGGGAGCGGGTATGCGAATAGCATGCGGTAGTTTACCCAGCTTCGGAGCTCTCCGGAGAGATAACACTCCTACTGCTGCATGTCTGAGTGTATCTGATATATCTGGTACAGAGTGCTCCTGGAGCTGTATCTGAAGTCAGTGCCATAGGCATCTGGCTTTGCATATGCGGGTGGCCGGGTAGGCAAGGATGCTCTAGTGGCCGAATGGCTTATGGCCATGGGTGTGTGCGTGAGCATGCTAGCCCGTGGGAGTGGATGGATGGATGTGTGCCTTATATATAGTGTGGAGCTAGCATACTATCTAAGCTATGTGGTGGACATGAGGGCATGGTGTGGGTGTCACACTTGTCCCCCGGGTCACTTCATAAATAGTGCCAGGGGACAAGTGACATTGTACATGATGGCTGGGGTGTCCCGTGAACAGTGCCGGGTACGGTCGTCACATCGGGGTCGCGTCGGGCTGCAGTCGGCAGTCGGCTGGTTGGCGTAGTCGGCAGCCGGCTGTTTGGCGCAGTCGGCAGCCATTTGTTGGCAGCCGGTGATCGACTGGTGGTGCGATCGGCAGCCAGTGATCGGCTGGTGGTGCGATCGGCAGCCAGCGATCGGCTGGTGGTGCGATCGGCAGCCAGCGATCGGCTGGTGGTGCGATCGGCAGCCAGCGGTCGTCTGGTGGTGCGATCGGCAGCCAGCGGTCGGCTGGTTGTGCGATCGATAACTGCAATCGGCTGGTGATGCGATCAAGAGCTGCGATCGGCTGGGCGGCCGGGGAGTCGGACTGAGGGGCTTTGTTAGCCCCGATGTCTTGGAATATCGTCTTGCTGTCTTTGGGGTATCCGTGTCCAATTACTCCGACACTCGCCCTCCCTAACGAGGGGCTGCCCGCCTAAGTCCGGAACCGTCGAAGGTTCTGGAGCAGTGTTCGGTCGAGAGTCCGCCTTGTTGCGGCTCTCATCGACGCGATCCGCGGGAATCTTGAACCCCGCATGTCCGACAACCGGAATTCCGCCTTGGGGCGTTTCTAGGGTCACCTCCCCCTGCTCGGGGAACCTTCGGGACAACACCTCCGTGTCATCCGCAGGCTGGGGAGTGGTGGCCGTCGGGAGCGAGTTCATCGCTGAAGCGCTCAGAGACCCGTCCGAGGACGACACCTCCGGATGAGCCCTGGCCGGACTGCATGAATGTTTGGCGTTATTAAACAACTATGAAGTAAATCACAATAGAGGGCGGACACTTACGATCACGCCAGGGGCTTCCCCCTGGGCAGCCACCCTTCCTCGCTATGAGCGGCCGTGATGGAGTAGTCCGGAAGGGACGTCTTTCCCTTCTTGGGCGTCCTAGCCTCCCCCTCCGGGGCGGCTTTCCTCTTTTTCTCCTCCCTAGTGCGGGGAGGTAGAGTTTCTTCTTGCTTCCCCCCGCCTCCGCGGGAGGAATCTGTTTCGTCTTCATCAGACGACGTTGGTACGACGGCCTTGCGTTGAGGGCCTCTCCCAGCCCCACGGCCCGTCCCCTCAGGCCTCTCATCCTTTCCGGATGGGGCGGCCTCTTCTTCTTCTTCCTCCTCGTCGATGGAGGAATGTTCCTCGTCGTCTTCGGACGAGGCTTCTGACACAACCTTACGCCGGAGACCCTTCCTGGTCCCCGGGGCCTTCTTTTCGACTTTCTTCTCCGGCACCTTGTAGGGCGCCAAGACTAGCATCTCCATCAGGAGAGCATCAGCTGGATCTTCTGGCAACGGAGCCAGACAGTCAATCTGCTCCGCTGTCTCCACATAGTTCTGATCAAATATACACAAATACTTAAGACTCCCCCATGAACGTATTGGGAAAAACCGAATCCGGTGGTAGTCCCAAAACTCACGGACCTTGGGGCGCGCTGCATGAAGTCCCGCGGTCCTCGGATGTGGGAGGAGGTACTTGAGGCCTTAAACAACTCCTTCCACGCGTCTTTGTGCTTCATGCCATAGAGCCTCTGAAGCGTCTGGTGTTCGGCCGGGACGAACTCCCACAGATTGAATGCCCGCCTTTGGCAAGGCAAAATCCGGCGAACGAGCATGACCTGGATCACGTTGACAAGCTTAATATTCTTGTCCTTCATGCTCTTCATGCAGATTTGGAGTCCGGTCAGCTCTGTAGGTTCGCCCCAAGTCAGGCCCTTCCTTTCCCAGGAGGTGAGCCACATGGGGGCTCCGGATCGGAACTCGGGGGCCGCCGCCCAGTTGGCGCCGCGCGGATTGGTGATGTTGAACCACCCCGATTGACACCCTTTTAAGGTCTCCGCAAAGGAGCCGTCCAGCAAGGTGACGTTAGGCTTCTTGCCCACCATGGCCCCTCCGCACTCCGCTTGCTGACCGCGTACAATCTTCGGCTTCACGCAGAAGATTTGCAGCCACATGCTGAAGTGAGGCCGGATGCGGAGGAAAGCCTCGCATACGACGATGAACGCCGAGATGTTGAGGACGAAATTCGGGGCTAGATCATGGAAATCTAGCCCATAGTAGAACATGAGCCCGCGGACGAAGGGGTGGAGTGGAAACCCCAGTCCACGGACGAAGTGGGCGACGTACACGACCCTCTCGTGGGGTCCCGGGGTCGAAATGACCTGCCCAGCGTCTGGTAGCCGGTGCGCTATGTCTACGGCCAAGTATCCGGCCGCCCGAAGATTTGCGATGTGCTTCTCCTTGACGGTGGAAGCCACCCACTTGCCTCCTGCTCCGGACATGTTTAACTGTGCGGAGAAGACTTGGGCTTGAGCGCTGGAGCTCGAGGGGGCGAGAGTGGGCAAAGGAGGGAGAAGGCGTGGGTAAAAATGGAGAAATCTTATCCCTTTATAGAGGCGACGAAAGCGGTGCACCTCCCCACTTGCCCGTTGGAAATCGCTTGCCTCCCAGGCGCCACGATTGATGATGTGATGGGATTACCCGTACCCGTATTGATGAGAATCCCGTGATAAGGGGACACGATCTCTGCTTTGACAAGACGTGTCAAAGAAACCGCCTCGCAATGTGCGCTATGGCTGGTTGTGGGAAAGCGGTTCAAATAATGACCCAACCATAATGACACGTCGCGTTGCCTAAAAAGTTGTCAGCGGATTGCATTTGTGAAATACCATTCTCTCTACGGTGGCATGTGAAGATCATTTTGTGGATCCGGACGCGGTTCAAGTGTTCGATAATTACTTTGGAGTATTCGGAGGAGGAACCCGCCCTGCAATGCCGAAGACAATACAGCGCGCCGGACTTATCGTCATTGAAGCCTGGTTAGGGCTCTTGAGGAGTCTGGATTAGGGGTATCAGACAGCGGACTGTATACATTGTCCGGACTATTGAAGCGTGAAGATACAAGACTCAAGACTTCGTCCCGTGTCCGGATGGACCTTTCCTTGGCGTGGAAGGCAAGCTTGGCGATCCGGATATTATATTTCCTTCCTTGTAACCGACTCCATGTAAACCCTAGGCCTCTCCAGTGTCTATATAAACCGGAGAGGTTGGTCCTTAGAAGGCCGATCACAATTACAATCATGCCATCATAGGCTAGCTTCTAGGGTTTAGCCTCTACGATCTCGTGGTAGATCTACTCTTGTACTACCCATATCTTCAATATTAATCAAGCAGGAAGTAGGGTTTTACCTCCATCGAGATGGCACGAACCTGGGTAAACATCTGTGTCCCTTGCTTCCTGTTACCATCAGCTTAGACGCACAGATCGGGACCCCCTACCCGAGATCCGCCGGTTTTGACACCGACACCCCCTCCACTTATTCCTGCACCCACACACTCCATCTTCTTCCCCAAAAAATCCCCATCCAGCTCAAGCACGAGTTCTAGCTCATTTTGCTGCGATTTTCGATCTCCTTGCTCAAAGCTCCATTCACAAAACTGCTTTGGGAGATTGTTGCTTGGTATGTAACTCCTCAATTGGTCCAATTATTTTTTGTTCTAGTGCTTTATTCATTGCAATTTTTTGCTGCATAGGTGACCTTGTTCTTGAGCTTGCAAGTTAAATTTATGAGGTCCCAAGTAATTCTAATGCATGATATAGGCTCTAGGCACTTGTAGGAGTAGATGCTACCAATCTTGTTTAGTTTTATTTACTTTTATTTTGAAGTTACTAAAATTTCAGAAATTTTCAGAAAATGTTAAGGAGATTTTTGAGGGGCTCTTCTAGCCAGGGCTCACAGGAAAAACAAGCTAAAGAGAAGGAAAATGCCAAGTATAATCTTCCTCGCATAGCGGAATTACGACCATGTGAATGGCCATGTGATAATTTCTTGAGAGAAGCCGGGATTTATGAAGACTTTTATTCATTGATTGAAAATGCAGGCCTCACCGACTTCACGACCGGATCGATCAGTATCTCTTACTCACCAATACTTTCGTGCAAAAAATTTATTTTTATCCTAAGAATTCACCTCCATTAGTGTCATTTCATTTATATGATGAATTCAAGGAAATGTCTTTACGTGATTTTTGCACGGTATGTAGAATACCCTTTGAGGGCAAATTAGATGAACCACATCGTAAAGATGTGGATGGCTTTGTTAAAACCATTACTGTAGGGGATCCAAAGAAGGGTTCCGATGCGAGAATCTCTAGCATACACTTTCCTGTTTTACGCTACTTTGCCTTATTTGCTAGTAGATGCTTAATTGGTCGTGGAAATAGTGGAAACTTCAGTGTTCCTGATATTATTAGTCTATTCCATGCCTTGTTTAATGATAATAGTTTTAGTATGGGTGTCGTTATTGCTAAACGGCTAGGCCTGAACCGTACAAAAGGCCCCATCTTTGGAGGTATCTATGCTGCACGTCTTGCTTGACATTTTTGGATACCCATTAGACACCATGAGAAAGAGGAGACAATATTGCCTCCTTACATTTTAGATTACAGGAGAATGGTAGCGCATGAGTTTATTGTTGACAACAAAGATAATATGCTTCTGTATAACCTGATATTTAATAAGAAACACAATGAGACTATTATTTTGCCTGCGCCTCTGTTGTTTGATTTGACTGCAGTTAATTATCTTGTCACGCCGGAAGAGGTGTACACTCATCGAGGTCAAGCATCCACTCCAGAGCCTAAGCCTGAGCCGGAATCTTCACTGGACCCTTATCGTGCATCATCCTACCAGTGGGATCCAGAGGAGATGGCTGACAAGTGGTATCCTGGTTACACCCCTCAGTACACCGGGGAGAGTAGCCGCAGTCCTTGGCAGTAAACCAACTTAGGCCAAAAGCCTAAGCTTGGGGGAGTACGTATTTCTCACCGAATTTACATTCATGTTCACACACTATTCTAGACATCGGTGCTCATACTCTTTCATTGTATTATCCATGCTAGTTTAATTTTCTTTTTCTAGTTTTCTTCTTGTCTGTTTGATAAACCTTAAGAAAAACCAAAAAATTAGTTAGTTTAATTTCCATGCTTGTAGTAGAATTAAAATGAAAACCCAAAAAGATTTCTCGTTCTTCTTTTTGCTTGTTGGGAGCTTTCCCGTGTAAATAGTTTTATTTTCTTTTCTTTCCTTTGGGGGTCGAGAGTAGATGACCATATCGAAAATGCTTAGTGGCTCTCTTATGCATGATTGTTTATTTAACTTAGAGCCCATATTACTTTGTCTTCTCTCTAGAGTTGAATGCTTGCAGATTCCAGCTTAGTCCAATGCACGTGCACTATTATTATTATACACATCGTTCGGTCGTGCAAGTGAAAGGCAATAATGACGATATATGATGGACTGGTTGAGATGAGAAAAGCTGGTATTAACTCGACCTCTCTTGTTTTTGTAAATATGATGATTTCATCGTTCCTGATTCAGCTTATTATGAAGTAAACATATTTTCAATGACATTTAGAGATTATAGTTGCTTGTGCCATGCTTGATTAGCTATGAGTTATAATGGTTTACCTTGCATGCCAACATGTTATTAAAATGATTGTGATGTGGTATGATGGGATGGTATCCTCCTTTGAATGAATTGAGTGACTCGACTTGGCACATGTTCACGCATGTAGTTGAAACAAATCAACATAGCCTTCATGATATTTATGTTCATGGTAGATTATATCCTACTCATGTTTGTACTCGGTGTGAATTAATTTTAATGCATGTTCATGACTGTTGTCGCTCTCTCAGTTGGTCGCTTCCCAGTCTTTTGCTAGCCTTCACCCGTACTAAGCGGGAATACTACTTGTGCATCCAAACTCCTTAAACCCCAAAGTTGTTCCATATGAGTCCACCACACCTTCCTATATGCGGTATCTACCTGCCGTTCCAAGTAAATTTGTATGTGCCAAACTCCAAACCTTCAAATGAAATTCCGTTTTGTATGCTCGAGTAGCTCATGTTTCAACTAGGGTTGCCTGTATCTTCCATGCTAGGTGGGTTATTCTCAAGAGGAGTGGACTCCGCTCCTCATTGACGAGAAAGGGCCGGTAACCGCGATGCCCAATCCCATGATCCAAAAAGATCAAAGCAAATCAACATAATTAAACAATACTCCCCCAGGGATGTTGTTAGTTGGAGGCACTCGTTGTCTCGAGAAAGCCATGGATTGATGCTTGTTGGTGGTGTGGGAGTATAAAATTTTACCATTCTGTTTGGGAACTGGCTATAATGCATGTAGTATGGAAGATATAGCCATCTCATAGTTGTTGCGTTGACAGTGAAAGTATGCCGCTCAAAATGTTATTCATCTCTATTTTAAAATCAAGCTCTGGCACCTCTACAAATCCCTGCTTCCCTCTGCGAAGGGCCTATCTATTTACTTTTATGTTGAGTCATCACCTTCTTATTAAAAAGCCCGCTGGAGAGCACACTGTCATTTGCATTCATTACTATTAGTTTATATTGGGTATGACTTGACTGGATCTTTAAAGGTGCTCTACATTTATGTTTAGTCAGTCGTTGATCTTTAAAGGTGCTCTACATTTATCTTTTGCGGTCTCAGAAAGGGCTAGCAAGATACCACTTTGTTATATCATATTATGATTGTTTTGAGAAAGTGTTGTCATCCGAGTTTTATTATTATTGCTCGCTAGTTGATTATGCCATTGATATGAGTAATTGTGAGATCTAAGTGTTATTGTGAGTATGGTTAGTTCATAATGCTTGCTGAAAACTTGAATGATGGCTTTACATGTTTACAACAACAAGAGCAAATAGAGTTTGTAAAAGTTTTCTTTATCACTTTCTGTTTATCAACTGAATTGCTTGAGGACAAGCAAAGGTTTAAGCTTGGGGGAGTTGATACATCTCCAATGTATCTACTTTTCCAAACACTTTTTCCCTTGTTTTGAACTCTAACTTGCATGATTTGAATGAAACTAACCCGGACTGACGCTGTTTTCAGCAGAACTACCATGATGTTGTTTAATGTGCAGAAAACAAAAGTTCTCAGAATGACCTGAAAATCCATGGAGATAAGTTTTGGAAAATATAAAAAATACTGGTGAAAGAATCAAGACCAGGGGGCCACACCCTGTCCATGAGGGTGGGGGCGCGCCCTCCCCCTGGGCGCGCCCCCCTGTCTCATGGGCCCTATAACGCTCCATCGACCTCAACTCCGACTTCATATATTCCGTTTCGCGGAGAAAAATATCAGAGAGAAAGTTTCATCAGGTTTTACGATACGGAGCCGCCGCCAAGCTCTAATCTCTCTCGGGAGGGCTGATCTGGAGTCCGGTCGGGGCTCCGGAGAGGGGGGGTTCGTCGTCGTCATCATCATCAACCATCCTCTATCACCAATTTCATGGTGCTCACCGCAGTGTGTGAGTAATTCCATCATAGGCTTGTTGGACGGTGATGGGTTGGATGAGATTTACCATGTAATCAAGTTAGTTTTGTTAGGGTTTGATCCCTAGAATCCACTATGTTTTGAGATTGATGTTGCTATGACTTTGCTATGGTTAATGCTTGTCACTAGGGCCCGAGTGCCATGATTTCAGATCTGAACCTATTATGTTTTCATGAATATATTTGTGTTCTTGATCCTATCTTGCAAGTCTATAGTCACCTATTATGTGTTATGATCCGACAACCCCGAAGTGACAATAATCGGGATACTTCTCGGTGATGACCGTAGTTTGAGGAGTTCATGTATTCACTATGTGCTAATGCTTTGTTCCGGTTCTCTATTAAAAGGAGGCCTTAATATCCCTTTGTTTCTGCTAGGACCCCGCTGCCACGGGAGGGTAGGACAAAATATGTCATGCAAGTTCTTTTCCATAAGCACATATGACTATATACACAATACATGCCTACATTACATTGATGAACTGGAGCTAGTTCTGTGTCACCCTATGTTATAGCTATTACATGAGGAATTGCATCCGACATAATTATCCATCACTGATCCAATCCCTACGAGCTTTTCACATCTTGTGTTTCGCTTATTTACTTTTCCGTTGCTACTGTTACATCTACTACAAAATTATTATCTTTTCTTTTGCCACTGTTACCTTTATTATCATACTACTTTGCTACTAGATACTTTGCTGCAGATACTAAGTTATCCAGGTGTGGTTGAATTGACAACTCAACTGCTAATACTTGAGAATATTCTTTGGCTCCCCTTTTTTTTTGAAGAATCAGTGACAGTGGGAGAGGCTCCCACTGACTTTGTATTACTCACCACATAATAATTACAAGAGTGTTACAATGGGTTTTAGGCCCCCCCGGCCATATGGGAATCAAAGGTAGGACTAGCGATCCAAATTTACAATAAATTCAGAAAGAAAAGGATGAACCTTCTCCGGACAGTTGTGAATCACTAGACCTAACAAATGTTTGAACTCGCCAGCCAGCCGATTTGACGAGCAGTGTGGCATCCCCTGAAATGTTGATTGTTTCTTTCCATCCACAGGCTCCAAGCTGCAAGAAGAAAATGTCCATAAAGAGCGGTGGCGCCATTCCTCTTTCCCGCCATGTAAGATGGCTAACCGATTAGTTCCTCCTGGCGAGTTAGGCCAACCTTGCTCCAACATTGTTTGGCAAAGGGCACTCAAAGAAGAGATGTTCTCAGTCTCTTGGTGGGTTTTAGCGAGAGCATGCAAGCGTAGTTGCCCCCTGCCACAGCAAAGTGTCGTCTCTTCAGCATGTTCCTGGTATTCAAACGGTCAACCAGAAGCAGCCATCCAAACATCTTAAACTTGATCGGACACTTGGATTTCCATAGCCATCCAAAGGCCTCATCAGCTTTCACTTGCCCGAAGCAGTAGTCGTAGTATTTCTTTGATGAATATCGTCCAAGGTCACAGACCCAAGCGTCAGACGAATCAGGGTCAAGACTGACTTGCAGGGACCTTTGCTGGATTTCTCTGACCTCCTCCCTAGCCTGGACTGAAAGGGGTAGAGTGAAGATCGTGGACGGATCAGTGGTCCTGAGAACCTTGGCAATGGAGGCATCCTCGTTCAAAGCAAAAGAGAAGGCTCGCGGGTGCGTGTCCATCAGAGCGGAACCAGAATCGATGAGACCGACGTCTTTCCAAAGCAGAGAGCTGCAACCATCTCACAGGATGACTGGTGACCCCTCGGAAGGTTCCATTGAGCTGCATCACATCCTTCCACCGTAGCGAACCCACGGTGTTCAGCGGCGTCGCGGTACCTTGTTCAGGTAGTATGCCTCCCATACCAGCTGGACCCAGGGCACATCCTCACGGTTATAGAATTTGAACAAGTACTTTAGGAGGAGCGCGGCATTTTGCAGTTTGATATCGATAACCCCAAGACCGCCGCACCGTTTCGCCGACGAGACAAGCTCCGGGCTGCAAGAGAATTGGCTTTGACACCGTCATCGAGTTTTTGGCCCGAGGCGATGTCGGCGAAGTTTGTCAAGATGCTCAATCACTTTAGGGTGCAGTTTGATCGTGCACATTGCATAAATTAGCATTGAGGTGATCACCGAATTCACCAGCGTCGACAGCCCGATGACATAAGAGCTAGAGCAAGTGAGGTTTTCCTTTCAGCAGAATGCACTAAAGGCATGAGATCGAGAATGGTTGGTCTCGTCGTCCCCATGGGAAGACCAAGGTAAGTGAGCGGCAGGTGCCAACGGAGCAGCCGAAAATCCTGCCAACCCGCTTGACATGCAGTTGGTCGACATTAATGGGTATGAGGGTGGATTTATGAAAATTGATCTTTAGTCCTACCGAGGCCGCATAATCCTCCAAGATAAGTTTCATGCAGGCGGCCTGAGTAGGACACGCTTGCATAATCAGGATTGTGTCGTCGCCAGATTGCACCACCGGAAATCACCGCATTCTAACGAGGAGGGGAGCTCCAGCAGACCTTGAGCGTAAGCGTCATTGATCGCTACCTGGAGCAAATCGGCCGCGAGGACAAAGATTAAAGGCGAGAGAGGATCACCCTGACGCACGCCACATTTGCATTTAAATTTCCGACCAGGAACACCATTTAAAAGGACCGATGAAACTCCCGAACCAAAGATTGTATCCATCCAACCTAGCCACCTGTCATCAAAACCCATGTGTCTCATAATTTCCAACATGGGGACATGTTCAATCGTGTCAAATGCCTTGGCGAAGTCAAGCTTGAGCAATATAATCTCCCGCCCAGACGAGTGGCATTGATGGATATATTCATAAGACCATGCGAGACAATCTTGGATAGTCCGACCCTTGATAAATCCATACTGGTTACTGTGTATGATTTTTAGAATGACTCTCTGAAGCCGGTTCGCCAAGATCTTAGTAATGATTTTGAGGCAGCAGTTCAGTAGGGTAACGGGTCGGAAATCATTGGCCGTTTCCGGAGAGGAAATTTTAGGGATCAGGGTGATAAACCCCTCACTAATGCTAGTGATATCAAGACCACCAGCATGGAACGCGTGACAGAGGTCATAAAAATCTGATTTGATGATCTGCCAACAATACTTAAGAAAACAGCCGTTAAAACCATCCGGGCCGGGGGCTCTGTCATTTGGCATTTCCTTGACAACCGCATCGATTTCATCAGTTGAGAAGGGTGTACTCAGTTGGTCCAATCCTTCGATCCTGCGGATGATTCTAGACAGATCAAATTTCATGCTAGTGGTTTTAGAAGAACCCAAACGATCTTTGTATGTATTGAAGAGTACCCCTTCCTTGCCAACATGATCATGAATTTCAATCCCTCCAACTCTTAATGTGGCAATAGCATTGTGACTGAACCTCTCAGTGGCCAACGACTGAAATAGCTTAGTATTTTCGTCAGCAAAACGAAAGTACCTTCTGAGACATCTTTTTCGCCAGTAATCGTTCTGATATTTGAGAAGGGTCTGAAGGTGGGTTTTCAAAATCTTCCTAAAGTTTGACTCCGGACCATATAAAGGTCTTTTGTCCTCAAGGGTGTCCATGATGGCTAGAGTCTCATTGCTGTACTGAATGAGAGTTTTAAGTTTAGATACACCCTTGCTCCATCGCTTGAGATCGTATCTCAAGCACTTTAGTTTTTTACATACTCGGACCGCGGCATTGGGAGCGTGGCATGGTTTAGCCCAAGAACTGGCAACCACCTCCATGAACCCATCATGATTGCACCAGAAATTCTCAAATCTAAAGAGTTTGGACCGGGGGATGCTTGACTCAATTGTGACCATGCATGGAATGTGATCGGACACAGGCTTCCCCAGGGGCAGGACCATTGTGTTTGGATAAGAGGTGGTCCAACAAGAGGACGTGAAGAACCAATCCAACTGTTCAAGCAGGGGGTCATCCTGCATATTACTCCAGGTAAACGCTCGGCCTTTCACAGGCAATTCCATGAGAGACTGTGCCCGGATGAGCTCATTAAACAAAAGCATGTCAGCAGCGTCACCCCCTGGTTTGTTTCTGTTACTCGTGGATCGGATAAAATTGAAGTCTCCAAGAATTAGCCAGTTTTCATCATCAGGGATGTTTAAATCAAAAAGCCAATTAGTAGAATCCAGTCTGCGCTGACCAGAACAAGGGCCATATACATTGATCAGATTCCACACATCATTCGACTGCGTAGCCGCAAAAGAAATACCAATGGCAAAAGAATCGACGAACCAAGATGTGCCCGTAAACACAACACTATTCCAAATGATAATGATGCCTCCCGAAGAGCCCACTGACGGCGCAAAGACAAATTTATCGAATCGTTTAGGGCAGAAAGTCTTAATAAAGGCAAGATCAAAAGATTAGCGTTTGGTTTCTGGATACATAACACAGAACAACCGCTAATATCGATCGCATTCCTAACAGCCAAAGTTTTGCATCAGAGTTTATGCCTCTGATGTTCCAAGAGAGCACATTCCACGATTTATTCATCGGAATGAGAGGCCTCAGTCTTCAGCCGCCCTTGACGAGCGCTGGTCATCCAGCAGCTTCTCGCGGGAGATGGCTTCCGGAGCAATGCCACACTTACTACCCATAGATCAAGATCCTCGATTGTGGTTGGTGGGGGCAGACAGCATCGGACACCTGCACAGGAGCAGCAGCCAAAGAAACAGCATTGACAAAGGGAATCTCACGTGGTTTCACTCTGGACTTGTAGCGCTTGGTGTCAGGAGCATGATTGACTTTGAATCCATCATATTTGTTGGATCGATTACTCCGTCGAACAGCAGTGGTGTCCAAAGGCACTAGCACATTGCGATGTTGGGTAGCATTGAACGCAGAGGAGGATGCAAGCACCTGAAGCGCAGAAGCCTGATGAGTTGAAGGCACTGAATCCAGTGTATCCGGGACGAGCTGCGTGATCGCCTTGAATCGGGAGAGTGTCTTGGCATATCCTGCATCGCCACTTGTGTAATAAGACAGACGATGGAACAACAAGCGTCCCCCACTGACAGACAGAGGCAAAGATCCTTGAAAGAATATCAGGTTCAGGCATTATCTCCTCAATCCAAAATGCAGCAGCAGCATTGAGATGGTTCTGAATAATCTGAAAGGGATTTAAAGGCATCATGACAGGAGAGGTATGCTGAAGGGTGATAGCTGGTGTATATATGCGCTTGAGCATTCCCCCAATCCACAATAAGAACTCATGGTCAATTGGAACCTGAAGAAAAGCAGAGCGTCCCCCAGCCCTGACGAACTCCAACCTGGCTGCAGGGTGTCCGTTGACAAAACCATCAGCCAGAGCTTCAGCTGCCAGGAATTCCGAATCAGATGACCAGATATCAGAGAGGTCATCCTGCACATTATGCTCCGGGTCCACCCCATCCATGAGGGATGGACCATCATACTGAAAAAAGGTCCTGAAGCTGAATCCAGTATAAGGTGGCGGGATCACAGGCCACTCGCCCCACCCATTTTCCTGAACACCCTGGGTAGCATCCGAAGCATTCCAGGCAGCCTCATTCAATGCATCCTGAGCCAACATCTCATCAATCCTTGCTTGTTGCATGAGGGTGTAATAAGGTAACTGATATGGATGTGGAGATGCATTCAAAAGAGGGGGAGCATCCTCATTACCAACCAAGTTTGGAACTGTATTTCGGCCATTCAGAACATAAACTGGGACTGACCACGAACGAGCAAGACCCGGAAGCATACCCACCCTGGTAATCACAAGACTATGCGGAACTTCAGCAACATCCTTGATGTGACATTTGACAAGGATTCTAGCCTTGTTCTGCCCCGGGCGGGGCCAGACAAGCAGCTTACCAAATTGGGAGACAGCCTTATGGACATAATGTTCAGTTTGATAGTCCATAGGAAAAGCAAGAAACATGACCCAAGCTTCATATTCAAAGGCCGGCATACGCATGTTGATACCCTCATCATGCGGGACTAGGGAGAAAGTGGAGTCTTCCGTCAAAGCATGCGGTCCTTCTCGAATGGCAGCATCTCTACTCTCCATATCCGCAAACACAACACACCCGATTCCCAGCGGGTAAATAAAATCATCTAGCAGTTCATACTCTAAATCTCCAATGATAATGCGGCAGACCTCAGCTAACCAAAATTCCTTCTGATGATCAGGGACTGGGGGATTAACGGAGACGATGGCATACCTATCATGGTTGAGAGGTGGATCATCCACCACCATAACGTGCCGCTGGACCCGATGAGCAGGCCCGCGATCAAAGGTGGATCCAACCGGAGCAAAGTCGAAAGGGCGCACAGGGAAGTTCGCCATGGTCGATGAAGCCCGGTGCTGTGATGGCTTGAGAGATGCGGCCGGAGAAGGAGGTAATGGGGGCTTGCAGACTGCCGGAGAGGAGAAAGATCGAGGGGCTGGAGGCGTGGGTGTAGAACTCGAGGGGAGCGTCACCTCACCCGATTGGGGTTTTTGGCAGGCAGAATTGACTACACCCTGACCAGGGAGACGTATCGTCAAGCAATGGGGGTTAGCCACGACCGGTTGGCACGGGATTGTTTGTTTCTGTTGCCATGTGCAACCACCCAGCGGATCCCTGTCAACACGGGCCATACCAACAACCACAAAGTTACCATTCTCAAGATCATCCGCAGCAGCCCGAGGCAAGATCCTCTCAGATTGAGTTAGATTTTTCCTTTTCCAAGTCCAACGCGGGCGATAAGCACAAGACGTGCGCTTACGTGAATTATGGCCCAGCCCGTAACAAAGAGAACAACGCCAAAGCCCAGGACAAAACCTAGTCATATGATCCACCGCAGAACAAGCCATGCACGGAAAGCCCAACGGGTCTGGGCCCACTTTGCATGGCACATGCATGTGAGTAGCAGTGTGTGTATCCAAACAAGCGCAGCCTCCAGAGTCATCTCCACATCGTTGACAGAAAACACCCGTGCAATCATCATCAACATGGCCAAAACGATCACAGAGAGAACAATGCAATAGTCGTTTATAAATGTATTCCTTGGTGGGAACTGATGGAATTTGCACCATAAGCTTAATATTATCATTATCATAACCGGCCTGCCAGCCATCCAGAACTGAAAGAAGATTTTCATCCGTAAATGAATCCCATAGTCCCAAAAGATATTTCTTGGGTTGAATACTCTATCCTCGAAAACTATAGACACTATAGACATGATAGGTCACTATAGACACATTTAGCTGCTAAATGTATGTAATGACCATATCTTGGCACTTAAATGAAGCTTGAGATATGAAACCTCCCACCGGTTCACCCATACTTAGACTCCTCCAGCCCCAAGACGCTTAACTTCTGCATTCTATTTGACTCGGTTAGCGGATAGGAAGCCGCCCCTTCCTGTTAAGAGTTGCCTCATCGGCTTTAAGGCGTTTCCCTATGGTCATCGTGTGGGACCTACTCCCTACTATCACAAACGTTTTTGCTTTTAGAAACTGTGTGCAATCATTACATATCGGAACACTTCCATTCAAACTTACATCATTTTTTTACATAAAACTAGCTGGAAGAAGAAAAAACATTGCCTTTTAGTTAATTAAGAACAAGATAGTTTCCCAGTTAATTGTGGAAAGCTACAGCTGATGCGCGGTGGCATTCTCCTGCTCTTGCGCGCCAGCGCTTTGACACTCTTGCTCTGCTCCGCTCCATGGGGGGCGATGAACACATGTGTAGACATTGTCTCGCTCAAGCACTAGGGCGTGTTGATACCATCATGCTTGGCGACGCGCTGCCGCTCTTGCTCGGCGGTGCATGACTGTTCTTGCTCTCTGCCTGCTCCGGTTAGTTCTCTTAGTCGAGGAGGTTGATGACGAGAGCGGTGCTTTGCCAGATTGGCATGCTTGGAATGGTATACTGTGGTATGGCCTGTCGCCACCTAGCCTTTGATGCCGACTGACACTGGCAGTGGGAAATCGATGGGAGAAGTGGAGGGAAACCGATGGGAGGAGTGGCGGGAAACCGATTGGGGAAGTGGCGAGAAACGGTAGCGTATTTGGATATATAACACCATTAATATGGAAAACTTAGGAAAGAAGGAAGTGTGAGCTAGCACAACGCATGCGCACAATGCTTACCCACGGGTGCCAGAGAGTTGACCAGAACTGCTTTAAATATTCAGGGTACGTTTACCCTTTTTTATACATTACTAGCACATATGCCCATGCTTTGCATTGGGAAGAAAAATAATATGCATTGAAATTTAGTGAGAATTATATGTGCAAGCAAAACCCTATAGGCGCGTGAAAAAGGAACAATTAGCTTCTCAGTTTCAGCAGGTGTGAAGTAATCAATCCGCTATTTTTGCATTCATTGATCGAGAACATTTAAGAGTGTAGTTATGTCATTGTACGCCAGAGAAGGCCCAACAATTATTCAATCTACTTTTCCTTCCAACAGAGGAGATTTTAAGGTATGAAGCATTTGAATATTGTAGGAAACATGAACCAATTTTTTAAATCCTAAACACGTTTTTAAAAATTATGCACACTTTCATAGAAACGCAAACAAAATTTGAAACATGTACATCTTTTAAAATTCATAGACATTTTTTGAAAACAACGACTTTTTTTATAAAAGATGGACATTATTTGAATTTATGAACATCTTTTAAAAACGAGAACATGCGTTCAAAATTCATAATATTTTTCAAAAATGTGTATGTTTATACGTGAACATTATTCAGGTTTCGTTTGGCCATTTTATACATTAATTGAGTTTTCTTAGCATTTAATGTCCATAATTCAAATCTGAACTACAAATACATGCTCTAGTGCACCAAAATGGCTAGAAAAATCATACATGCATCCTTGGCTGCATGTTTAGGTTCCATGCAAGGAACGGGAATGAATTACAATCTTCTCGGCGTCTTGGCTCGGCCTCAACATTGGGAATCTTGGTTTCTGAATCCCCCTAAATCCAGAACTCACGAGAAAATTATTAAACTTGGCATGGTGTCATGACATGGCACATATATGTCGTGGTAAAAAACTTGTCCAATTTGGGGAAAGCTTTATTACAAGCCTCTTACAAACCAGAGCTTCTCGCAAGAAGCCTCGTTTTTTCGATAGGGAATGTGTCCCCCTTATGGGCAAAATTATAAACGCTGCTTCTTCTTGCCATGTATTTTTTCTACAGGCAACATAGAATAATAGGAGATTCATGCTGAAATTTAAAATTATTCAGGGTTCGTTTGGCCTTTTCTTACATTAATTGAGTTTTCTAGGAATTTAATGCCCACAATTCAATTTGAACTACAAGCACATGCTCTAGTGCATCCACATGGGTTAAAAAATCGTACATGTCCTTGGGTGCATGTTTAGGTCCCATGCAAGGATGGGAATGAATTACAAATGTCTCGCATCCTGACTTGGCCTCAAACACCGAGAATCTTTGTTTTTAAATCCACATAAATTGAAGTATCACCCAAAATTATTCAAATTTGGCATTGCGTCATGACATGGCACATATATGCTGTGGTAAAAAAATCTCCAATTTGGGGCAAGTTTTCGTACAAGCCTCTTACAAATTGGAGCATCTCGCAAGAAGCCTCGTGGTTTCGATAGGGAACGTGTCCCCCTTGAGGGCGAAACGACAATCACTGCCTCTTCTCGCCTTGTATTTTTTTCCTACAGGCAACATAGACCAAAACAGGAGATTAGTGCTAAAATATAAAATTATTAAGGGTTTGTTTGATCACTTTTATACATTAATTATGTATTATAGGCATTTAATGTCTATAATTCAAATTTGAACTACAAGCAGATGCTCCAGTGCAACAAATTGGGTTAAAAACATACATTTTTTACAAAGGGAATACATTAATATCACATAGACACCAATTACACCCGGCCTCTGTACCAACAAGATGTCCAAAATATTAAGGATACACACAACCACAAAAATAAAAAGAACAGAAGAAAGAAAAAAGACCCTGCCACAGTGAACAATACTAGCAACAGCAGCACTCTAACCACCACGAAAGACAACACCCAGAATATAAAAAGGTTCTCCAAAAGCAACGCATCAAAGAAGGTAACAATGCACAAGCGTTGTCGTTGCCCGATCGAAGATCTGGGGTTTTCACCCAGAGAAAGTCCGATTTCACCCAAAACAACGCCTTCAACAAGGCTATTGCCATGTATAAGGAATAAAAGCCAGACCGTGGGTTTTCACCCTGGGATCAAGACTCGGTACTCATGGAGCACCATCAAAAATGCAGTCCTCCAGTGCTGTCACCCCTGCTTGCCGAGGCCGCTGCTACAAGTTACCATACACCTGACACACAGTCTTCATCGCATCCAATACACACTTTCACCGAAGCTTAAGACCTCCAGCCGCAGCCGCCATGACTTTCCCCACCTCCATGTCCCATGGCATCCATAAGAAAGCGAAGCTTCGTGTCATGCCCTAGTAAGGCCGCGTTGGCTAATAATATGAGCACGCTCGACCGGAGCCTTTCCTTCCTAGTTATCTAGAGGCGACATATGCCAATCCGTATGGATATTCAACAGGGAAGACTGGAACTCGTCAGTGGCCAGATCCAAAAGGTCAATATTCGGTAGAGAGATGACTTGGCGGAAGAAGAGTGTTAGGGTCAAGATCTGGCATAACTAGATCGGGGCAAGCCACCACCATGGAAGGGAGGTCCACCACGACCCAGCCCACCGCCGGACAGGCCCTCGCCTGAGCCAGCGAGAGAAGGCCAGGCCGACGGCCAGTAGGATCCCCGCAAGCTATCGGCGTGCCTCACATTGCCTGCCATGGCCCAGATCCAGTAGAGCCGGCTGGTGCCAGACGTAACCACTGCCGCCCAGGGTTCGCCTAGCATCCACAAACAGGATCCTCGAGAAGCCATGGAACCACTCCAGAGCTGCAATCTGGAGCATCACTGAGCTAGAGCGATGTGGCGCATGTCGTGGATCAGATCTGATGGCAAATGAAGGTTGGCCAACCTTGGAGATGAAGGGAGAGGAAAGCCGAACAGATGCATCCCGGCGCCGCGGTCAACCCCGACGACCTCCTTTTGCAGCGGCTGAGGAGATGGTCGGCTGGGGTGTCCTGTGGTGTGGCGGCTGGGGAGGCCTCCGGAGACACCTGTAAGAGCGACCCGGGAGGCAGTTTTTCTTCCCTTGAAAAATTGTACATGTGTCCTTGGGTGCATGCTTAGGTCTCATTCAAGGAATGGAAATGAATTACAAACGTCTCGGCGTCCTGGCTTGTCACGACCGGTTTTTCAATAAAATACTTATTGAGAAACCGATCTTTTTTATTCCAGTATAGGAAGAATTATCCTCACTGGTAGACAAATACTTGATACAGAAGTCCAGTAGCATTAAATATATTACAGGGTTGAGCTGAGGTTTCTCAACAATTTATTACAAACACGCCAATATTGTACATAAGGGCGGTTATGACACAGGGGTGTGGTGGCATACTACTGAATCGAGATAAAAGTGGTGGTGGATATCACAGTGGAGTGGATAACATGACTCCTAAACTGGCAGCTCATCGAGCGTCGAGGTGAGGCTCGATGAATTTATTCGGATAGCGGAAGCGGATATAATATAGTGACCAAATCCAGGATCGCATGGGACTGACTGGGACTCCTCTAGGCATCGGACTCGCTATCGAACTCTACATCCATGAGATCGCCTTCGTCAACATCTGGCCAAATCAACAAGCCAGGTGAGTACTTTGAAAGTACTCGCAAGACAGTTCGGACATAAGATATAACAAATGCAAGCATGCATGCGTCATGAGAAAATAGCAATGCACATTCAAATAATAAATATTTGCACAACATGATAAGTAAAAAGGAAGTCGGGCGGTAATCCTCCCGAAATCCCAACAAAACAACTGAAAACCGATCGGCTGTCTGGAGCGACGCCTCGAAGGGTAAACAAATAAATTATCATGCCGCAGTCGGATGTCTAAGTGACACCACATAAAGGGCTTATATTGAAAGTAAATAACATGTGTGCCACAGTCGGACGTTTGAGCGACATCGCAGAAAGGGCTTATATTGAAAGTAAATAACATGCGTGCCACAGTCGGACGTCTGAGCGACATCGCAGAAAGGGCTTATATCGAAAGTAAATAACAAGCGTGCCATAGTCGGACATCTGAGCGACATCGCAGAAAGGGCTTATAGTGAAAGTAAATAACAAGCGTGCCACAGTCGGACGTCTGAGCGACATATCAGAAAGGGCTTATGGTGAAAGTAAATAGCAAGCGTGCCACAGTCGGACGTCTGAGCGACATCGCAGAAAGGGCTTAAATTTCATCATTCATATCTGATAAATTCACGAAGATATAACACTCATAGGAAATATTCAACACATAATAATAAATGGGTTAGTCCATCCACAGGAATAAACATTTAGCCGGACTTAACACTCATGTGGTTCACCGGAGTTTTTGTCACTGAGACTGACGCTGACAAGATAAGTTGAACATAGTACTCGGACATGGATAAGATGATTCAAAGGATTTTGACTCTGCAGAGTTTGTACCAATTACCCACAGCCAACGGATTTCCGTAGTCACGAAGGACTAGTTCCGTTTACGGTATTACGGTAGAAACACATCTAACCAGTACACAACCATCCCACCTCACGATGCCAGGAATCACCCTAGACAACGTTCAAGAAAAACTTTGAGACGGGGAGATCACATCCTCGAATAGCATGGGATCAAATTTATATACGCGCGCTCTAAGGGGTGCCCCCCTCTCGGTCCCAACCGGAAACACCCAGCCCCCTAACCGGATGACTGGCTTTAATCCAGGGCCATGGAACCCTCATCACGGCCTCTCTATTTGGTGTGTACCAAGAAAGAGGTTTGCAACTTACTAATCCATATTCCTTGCGGAAAACATGTGGTAGTATAGGAAGGGAAAACGGATGGAAACGTGACTTGATTCACGTTGACACTGGAGTCAAATAGTCTGGCATAAGACTGGCATGCTACAACACTGCCATATTACCCATTCTCATGCCATCACATGGCCACGCAAACTCATATCCAACAACATATGGATTTTCGAAACTCACTTGCCTCAACTTTGCATGTAATATAACATTTATCGAAATGCTCATAAACATGCCATGAAACTACTTAATGCAAACATGCAACGAACACTCATCATATCAAAAGTTCAAACATGCTTGCCTGGTTCTGAGTAGTCGGAGTCTAGCTTGGTGAAGTTCGCGGTTCCGTCACCTCCTCCGGTATCTACGGTATAAGAAAATACGTACTAAAGTAAATACCGTGAGTGCACAAAAAAAAGTTTTCCAAATATTTTTCAAATAAATATGAAAAAAAACTAGACAGAAAAATAAAGATGACAGAAAAGGAATCAATCAAAAATCATTTTCTGTTTAAAAGTTAAAAAGGTTTTAGTCCAGGGACTCATCTGTGATGAAACAGAACGTTTCCAGGGGCCAGATTATAAAAATAGAAAACGCTTCGGCTAAAACCCCGTCAACTGCAAAGGGAGACGTATTCTGCCTGAAGGCGTTTTCAGAAAGCGATTCAAAAAAAATAAAAGACTGACGAGGGGTCCCACCCGTCAGGTTTGAAATTTCAAACGAGGAAGAAGGAGAGCGCGTCGGCGCCCGAGAGCTACGGTGGTCGCTGGCGGCGATCCACGGCGAGTTAGGAGGATCGGAAGGTTCCTACATGCTCAGTGTGTCCTTCCGCGTCGGTGGGTGGTGGATGTGGTCGTCGGCGAGCACCACGTCGACGGCGGTCCTTGCTCCGGCGTACGGCGGCTCGGGTGAAGTTGGATCTCGTCTGGGAGGGCTGCGGAGGTCAAATTGAAGCTTGGGTTAGAACCTTTGGGTGCGAGAAGACTCTTGACGAGGTTTGGGAGGCGGGGATGGCCTCACCGGAGTGGATCGAGCTGGTGGCCGAGGCGGAACGGGGCGGCCGGAGTCGGGGGAGGAGACCTCCTCGAGGTCCTCCTAGTGTCTTGGCGGGGTTGTGGTGAGGAGTGGTGGTGGTGTGTGCTCAAGAACAAGATCGGGACCTCTTTTTATAGGCGATCCGAGGCGGTGGCTGTGAACGGGGATCTCCGGTGATGGTTATGGCGGTGCAGTGCTTTGTCGGGGAGTTTAGGGAGTTGGGCATCAACGTGGAGGTCCACGGGTTCCGTTTAGAAGCCAAACCAGGTTGGATTGGGCGCTCTTGGGTGGTTTCGACAGAACGGGGCGGCGCAGGCCCGTCGGCGGCAGAGGGCGCGCCCTGTGCTTGCCGGGCCACGGCGACGGTGCTGCGGTGTGCGCTGGCATGCAGAAGGCCACGCGGAGGGCTAGGGGGCGTTGGGCGGCGCCGGACGGCGTAGCGAGCTCGCGCTAGCTCCTGTTGGCTGCCATGGGTAGTTCTGCCACCGCGGAAGCTGCCGGCGTCGGCGAGGCTCGCTGCTACCGACACCTGCGCCCGTCCAAGAAAGTGTGTGGTGCTCTGGTTAAGGAGGAGAGGCCGAGCGCAACGCGCCAGGGTGCACTGGTGATCGATGACAAGCCACCGATTTAAAAACGATAATCGACTAAACTCTCAATCTCTGAATTTCTGAAATGTCATGTCTGGTCGGCCAAGTGTTTGATGAAATGATACAAGCATGAGGAGAATTTATCTGGGGCTGATCTTTGGTGTGGTGGTCTCTCAAAGCACCTGGGGGCTGCCTGAATTTTGGTGGAATTTTTGGAGAAAGGAAAACATGAATTTCACCAAAAATGATGAATCTGGTCCAAACTTGCAGAGGTTGAAACTTGAAAAATTTGAAAAGAGGAAGAGTGGATCTTGATGGATCTAGGTTGGGGGTGCTAGGGACTATCCAGAGGAGTTGGTTTGAGATCAAAACTCAAAGGAAATCAGGTACTTCCTTTGTAAATCGTCTAGGCTTAAAATAAATGACAGAATTGTTTTTGGGGATAAAATAAATGAAATAAAATCCAAAAATGGGTTGGACCTGTTGGAACAGAATGTTTGGGCTGCCGCAAAGTGGAGGGAGGGGTTTTGGGAGAATTTACCACATGATGCATGGTAAAACAATGGATGGTTTCAAAACAAAATAGTAGCCCCAAAACCCATAGGGTTTCTTTTTCTAAAAGAAAATAAATTCCAAAAATATATTTGAGATGGGAAAAATCAGAAGAAAGGTTTTTAATAACCAAACACCAGGGTTGAAGAAGATATAAAAATAAAATCCTTGCCATGAGGAAAATTTTGAGAGAGAGAGAGGTTTTTGGAAGGATTTAAATGGCCTCCTTCAAAACAAACAAAGTTTTTGCTGAAAACCAAATTTAAAATTTTTGGAGTGTCACAACACCTACCCCCTTAGGAAAAATCTCGTCCCCGAGATTTCAGCTAATCCTCAAATAAGTGTGGGTGCTCTGTCTGAAGAAAATCTTCTCTTTCCCAAGTTGCTTCATTCTCGGTGTGATTGCTCCACTGAACTCTGAAAAACTTGATGGTTTTCTGTCGGGTCCTCCTTTCAGACTCCTCCAATATTTTTATTGGACGTTCCCGATAGGTGAGGTCTGGTTGCACATCAATGTCTTCATGGGATACTTTCTTCTCTGGGTTGCTCACGCACTTCCTCAACTGCTAGACGTGGAACATGTCGTGGACATTGGATAATTCTTCGGGTAAGTCTAGCTGGTAGGCTACCGTGCCTCTTCGTGCCACTATACCGAAGGGTCCGATGAATCTTGGTGCTAGCATTCCCTTAACCTTGAATCGTTGCAGGCCCCTCATAGGAGATACTCGTAGGTACACAAACTCACCGGGTTCAAAACTGACTCCCCGATGTTTTTTATCGTAATAACTCTTTTGTCGACTTTGAGCTGTCTTGAGTCGATCCCTAATTATCTTAAATTTCTCTCCAGCCTCCTTGAGCATGTCTAGGCCGAATATATGGCTGTCTCCAGTTTCTGACCAATTTAGTGGGGTACGACATCTTCGCCCATACAGAGCTTCAAATGGTGCCATTTGTAGGCTGGCTTGGTAACTGTTGTTGTATGCGAACTCTGCGTATGGCAAGCTTTCTTCCCAACTGGTTCCATAGGTGAGGACACATGCTCTCAGCATGTCTTCTAGAATTTGGTTTACGCGTTCAGTTTGTCCATCAGTCTGGGGGTGGTATGCGGTACTAAACGCCAGTTGAGTTCCCAGAGCTTGTTGTAATTGATCCCTAAATCGGGGATGAATTGAGTGCCTCTGTCTGATATTATCTTCTTTGGAACTCCATGCAAGCAGATGATACGGGAAAGATAAAGCCTGGCAAGCTTCTGAGTGGTGTGGGTTGTCTTCACGGGGATGAAGTGTGCCACCTTAGTTAGTCTATCTGTGATGACCCATATGGCATCATTCCCGTGTCGTGACCGAGGTAGTCCAACAATAAAATCCATTCCAATCTCGTCCCATTTCCACTCGGGTATCTTGTTTGGTTGTAATAGTCCGGCCGGTTTCTGGTGCTCGGCCTTTATGCGTTGACATGAATCACAACATGCTATGAACGCGGCTATGTCCCTTTTCATACCGTGCCACCAAAAATTTTCCTGAAGGTCCTTGTACATTTTTGTTCCTCCAGGATGGATTGAATACGGAGCGGTGTGTCCTTCAGCTAGAATTTGCTATTTAAGGTCCTCGATATTTGGTATGCAAAGCCTATCTCCGTACCACAATATTCCCTGCTCGTCTATGATGAATTCTGAGGCCTTGCCCAAACTCACTTTCCTTTTTATGCCTTCAATGTTGGGGTGTCCGTGCTGAGCCTCCTTAATCTTTTCTACCAGGGTAGGCTGTATTTCTAAATTCGACACACTGCCTTCGGTGACCATTATTAAGTTGAGTTTAGTAAACTCCTGCCAAAATTCAGGTCACAGACTTGATAGGTTGTCGTCTTCCGAGCTGGGGTTCCGACTTAGAGCATCCGCCACTACATTTGCTTTTCCTGGATGGTAGTGGATTCCAACATCATAATCCTTTACTAATTCCAACCAGCGTCGTTGCCGTAAATTTAGTTCCGGTTGTGTGAAAATATACTTGAGGCTCTTATGGTCTGTGTATATTTCACAACGATTTCCAAGTAGGAAGTGTCTGCACTCTTTGAGTGCATGGATGACTGCTGCCAACTCCAGGTCATGAGTAGGATAATTTTCTTCATGCTTGCGAAGTTGTCTGGAAACATACACGACTACCTTGCCTTCTTGCATCAATACGCATCTGAGGCCCTTCCGGGATGCGTCACAATAGACCTCAAAATTCTTGTGTATGTCTGGCACAATTAACACTGGTGCTGTCGTTAATTTCCTTTTTAGTTCTTGGAAACTTTTCTCACAAGCTTCAGTCCATTCAAACTTCTTATCCTTCTTGAGTAACTGCGTCATTGGCTTTGCTATGGTGGAGAATCCTTCAGCAAATCTTCGGTAGTATCCTGCCATTCCCAAGAAACTTCATACGTCCGTTACGCTGGCTGGTGGTTTCCAGCCAAGTACGGCCTTGACCTTTTCTGGGTCTACGGCAATACCTTCTTGGGTCAGTACGTGGCCCAGAAAACCCACTTGTCTTAGGCAAAATTCACATTTGCTAAACTTGGCGTACAATTCATGTTTCCTGAGTTCTCCTAGTACAATTCTGAGATGTTCAGCGTGCTCTTCTGGTGTCTTGGAGTATATCAGAATATCGTTGATGAATACCATAACAACTTGTCCATAAACTTCATAAATACTTTGTTCATGAGGTGAAAAAAATATGCGGGGCGTTTGTTAGTCCAAACGGCATTACTGTGAACTCATACAGTCCGTATCTGGAGGTGAAGGCTGTCTTGGGGATATCTTCTGTTCGTACTTTTAATTGATGGTATCCTGACCTTAAGTCAATTTTGGAGAAGACCTTGGCCTGAGCGAGCTGATCAAATGAATCATTTATCCGTGGCATCGGGTATTTGTTCTTGATTGTGACCATGTTAAGTGCTCGATAGTCTATACACAATCTTAGTGTCCCATCCTTTTTCTTGGCAAATAAAATTGGTGAACCCCAAGGTGAGGAGCTGGCTCGTATATATCCTTTGTCCAGTAATTCTTTTATTTGCTTCTTCAATTCTACCAACTCGGATGGTGCCATTCTGTATGGTTTCTTGTAAATGGGGGCGGTTCCGGGTGCTAGCTCAATGCTGAATTCTATCTCTCGGTTTGGTGGCATGCATGGTAGTTCTTCGGGAAATACGTCTGGAAACTCACATACTACTGGAACTTTGCTTAACTCAGAAACGTCCACCTTGTTCAACCTCGGTTGCCGAGATATTTGTCTCTCTTTGGCTGAAACTTTTATTGTCTTCCCGTGATGGTGGGTGAGAATTACGGTCCGGTTGAAGCAGTCAATAAATCCTTTGTTGGTGGTTAACCAATCCATCCCTAGGATGACATCCAGTCCTTTATTTTCCAATACAATAAGGTTGGCGTGAAACTTCAACCCTTCAAACTCAATAACCACACCTTGGCAGTAACTCTGAGTAACTTGCTTAATCCTGAGGACTTGATGATCATGGATTTTTCCAAGGAAGCATCGAAAAATCATTTTGCAAAGCAAATCTCTTCGAAATGAACGAGTGAGAAGCTCCAGAATCAAACAAAACCGTGGCAGGTATTGTCTTGACAGGAACGTGCGAAAGCGATATCCGGGCGTTTTGTGCTTCCTCTCACGGTCACGTGGTTCGGTGACCCTTCCTGTGGTTGTTATTGGGGTTGAAGTTGTTTCGCTTGGGCGCTGAATTATTGCCACCGTTGTTCGGCTTTGGGGTCGAGTTCCTTGGCTTGGGGCACTGCTTGGCATAGTGCCCTTCTTCTCCACAAGCATAGCAAGTAACGCCTGGGCGATATGTGAACTCCTTGTCCCTTGCATGGAAATTCTTGATTGGGTGTGAAACATTCGTCGTGGGTTTGTGTGTCCCACCTTTCTGAAAATCCGTCTTGCTCCGATGGTTACGAGCAAGAGTAGTTTGTTCCCTTTTGCGCTTGCGGAAATCCTCCAAGCTACGTCGCTCATTTTCCAAGGTAATCGCTTTATCCACCAGTGTTTTGAAGTCTGGGAAGGTGTGCACGACCAGCTGGCATTTAAGCGCGGGCGCCAGACCGTCCAGGAATTTTTCCATCTTCTTGCTTTCAGTCATACGCTCTTCGTTGGCGTAGCGAGATAATAGAGTAAACTGACTGTTGTATTCCGTCACCGTCATGGTCCTTTGTTTGAGGTCATCAAACTCTCTCTTCTTGATCTTCATAACACTTTTAGGAATGTGCGGCCCACGAAAACCTTCTTTGAACTCCTCCCAGGTTATATCATTTTCGTTGGGGTGCATGTGTAGAAAATTTTCCCACCATGATGCAGCTGCTCCAGTGAGATAGTGCGGTGCATATAATACTTTCTCACGGTCTGAACACTGTGCAATAATTAATTTTCTTTCCATGTCTCGAAGCCAGTCGTCGGCCTCAAGAGGTTTGTCAGTATGAGAAAATGTTGGGGGACGCGTCTTCTGTAGCTCAGACAATCTGGATTGCTGTTGATACGGTCCATGGTGATTTCCCATATTGATGACTTGGTTCATCATTTCCTGATGTTGTTGCTGACTCTGTTCATAAAGGCGGCATACTTGGGAAAATGTTGTTTCACTACCCTGTTGACTTGACTGCCCCTGTGTGAAGTTGTTGCTTGTTTGTGTGCCATAATTTTCCTCTGGCGGATTTGTCATGGAGCGCGTCCAAGGACGAGACATTTTTCACTCTGGGGATATATTTTGTAAAACTCATAAGAAAAGAAATTGAGTCGCAGAAATCAATAAATTTATAAAGACGGAAATTTTTTAAATGCTCCAAGATTTTTCAAGAGACTCAACGATTGCGCATGGAGAAGGACTGCTCATTACATATCTTACACGCAAGCAGTAATTATACAATACATCACTCAGGATATGCGTACATATTCCTGACATGTTATTTAGGCTAGTGCACTTCTCCCAGTTCCTACATGATGCGCAAACAAGCTACTTCTCACAACCTATGTACATATAAACATATCGTACAAGTCGGTACATCGCATGGCAGCTAAGCGTACTCAGTCGGAGATGGTAAGGATCTCCCTTGGCCTGCCGAGGGTGAGGCGCAGTGAGGCTGGGGACTCAACCTCCTCCTCGCTAATAGGCTCCAGACGTGAAGTGATGCGCTGAGTTGATGGAGCGGGCGCCATAGGTGGAGCAACACGAACAGGAGTGGGCGCAATGGGTGGTGCAGTGCGGACTGAAGTGGGCGCAATGACTTGGTTGAACTCCTCAGTGGTAGGCAGGCGACGAGCAGTGGCGAGAATGGTAGGTGAATAAGATGCCGAGGACGAGACGAATGTCAGTGGTGGTGTGGTGTGCAGGAGCTCCCTCCTGTTGGCGGCACAGCCATGGACTGAGTCCATGCGGGCTGCCACAAGGTCGTCCACAAGGTTGTCGAAGGCTACCTCCAGAGCCTGGAGGTACTCCACAAGCATCTCGATAGCTTCGTCTCGCTCTCCTCTGGGGCAAGCGAATGCGTAGTGACAGGTGTAAGGCACGTGGCATGGAAGGTAGCGGTAACCACGAGTCTTCATCGAAGGAAGAACATCTCGGAGACGAGCTATCGCCTCACGGGCAGCCATCTGCATAGCATGCCTCTCCGTAGGCCTGACTCTCCCCAAGAACCGGAAGCGGCATAACTCAACACGCCCTCCCTTGAATTGCACCACGGCCTGGTGCATGGACAGACTGTTGTTGATCTTGTGCTGGTAGAGTGTGAATACTGGGCGCACTGATGGCCCCATCGCGATCTGGACGATGAAGGAGAGGAGCTTGACGAACCCCACAGGCACGTTGGCGAACACCTGTGACTCACAGTCGTTGCCAGCCATCTACAAAAGTAGGCAAAAATTCTGAATGGTCAGATCATAAATTTATGCTGACTGTCAGAAAATGACTACATTTGCAAAAATATAAATTAACGCTATTATGCTAATAACCGATTAGCAATCGCACCTAGTGGCTTCCTACAGTCAGCCTGGCTCTGATACCAAGTTTGTCACGACCGGTTTTTCAATAAATACTTATTGAGAAACCGATCTTTTTGATTCCAGTATAGGAAGAATTATCCTCACTGGTAGACAAATACTTGATCTGAAGTCCGAGAGCATTAAATATATTACGAGGGTTGAGCTAAGGTTGCTCAACAATTTATTACAAACACGCCAATATTGTACATAAGGCGGTTATGACCACAGGGTGTGGTGGCATACTCTTGACTCAAGATAAAAGTGGTGGTGGATATATCACGATGGAGTGGATAACATGACTCCTAAGCGGCAGCTCATCGGCGTCGAGGTGAGCTCGATGAATTTATTCGGGTAGCGAAGCGGATATAATCTGATGACCAAATCCAGGATCACACGGGACTGACTGGGACTCCTCTAGGCGTCGGACTCGGTATCGAACTCTTCATCCATGAGATTGCCTTCGTCAACATCTGGCCAAATCAACAAGCCAGGTGAGTACTTTGAAAGTACTCGCAAGACAGTTTGTACATAAGATATAACAAATACAAGCATGAATGCGTCATGAGCAAATAGCAATGCACACTCAAATAATAAATATTTGCACAACATGATAAGTAAAAAGGAAGTCGGGTGGTAATCCTCCCGAAATCCCAACAAAACAACTGAAAACCGATCGGGTGTCTGGAGCGACGCCTCGAAGGGTAAACAAATAAATTATCATGCCACAGTCGGGCTTCTAAGCGACACCACATAAAGGGCTTATATTGAAAGTAAATAACATGTGTGCCACAGTCGGACGTCTGAGCGACATCGCAGAAAGGGCTTATATTGAAAGTTAATAACATGCGTGCCACAGTCGGACGTCTGATCGACATCACAGAAAGGGCTTATATCAGAAGTAAATAACAAGCGTGCCATAGTCGGATGTCTGAGCGACATCACAGAAAGGGCTTATAGTGAAAGTAAATAACAAGCGTGCCATAGTCGAACGTCTGATAAATTCATATCTGATAAATTCACGAAGATATAACACTCATAGGAAATATTCAACACATAATAATAAACGGGTTAGTCCATCCACAGAAATAAACATTTAGCCGGACTTAGCACTCATGTGGTTCACCGGAGTTTTGTCTTTGAGACCGACGACAAGATAAGTTGAACATAGTACTCGGACATGGATAAGATGATTCAAAGGATTTTGACTCTGCAGAGTTTGTACCAATTACCCACAGCCAGCGGATTTCCGTAGTCACGAAGGACTAGTTCCGTTCTACGGTATTTCGGTAGAAACACATCTAACCAGTACACACCCATCCCACCTCACGATGCCAGGAATCACCCTAGACAACGTTCAAGAAAAACTTTGAGACGGGGAGATCACAACCTCGAATAGCATGGGATCAAATTTATATACGCGCGCTCTAAGGGGTGGCCCCCTCTCGGTCCCAACCGGAAACACCCATGCCCCCTGACCGGATGATTGGCTTTAATCCAGGGCCATGGAACCCTCATCACGGCCTCTCTATTTGGTGTGTGCCAGGAAAGAGGTTTGCAACTTACTAAGCCATATTCCT
The DNA here is from genome assembly GCA_021605205.1 of Aegilops longissima. Taxonomy (NCBI): domain Eukaryota; kingdom Viridiplantae; phylum Streptophyta; class Magnoliopsida; order Poales; family Poaceae; genus Aegilops; species Aegilops longissima. The sequence continues at coordinate 662,236,286 of CM038680.1, read as the reverse complement.
TGAGGAAAACATGTGGTAGTACAGGAAGGGAAAACGGATGGAAACGTGACTTGATTCACGTTGACACTGGAGTCAAATAGTCTGGCATAAGACTGGCATGCTACAACACTGCCATCTTACCCATTCTCATGCCATCACATGGCCAAGCAAACTCATATCCAACAACATATGGATTTTCGAAACTCACTTTGCCTCAACTTTGCATGTAATATAACATTTATCGAAATGCTCATAAAACATGCCATGAAACTACTTAATGCAAACATGCAACAAACACTGATCATATCAAAAGTTCAAACATGCTTGCCTGGTTCTGAGTAGTCGGAGTCTAGCTTGGTGAAATTCGCGGTTCCGTCACCTCCTCCGGTATCTACGGTATAAGAAAATACGTACTAACGTAAATACTGTGAGTGCACAAAAAAAGTGTTCCAAATATTTTTCAAATAAATGTCAAAAAAACTAGATAGAAAAATAAAGATGACAGAAAAAGAATCAATCAAAAATCATTTTCTGTTTAAAAGTTAAAAAGGTTTTAGTCCAGGGACTCATCTGTAATGAAACAAAAAGTTTCCAGGGGCCAGATTATAAAAACAGAAAACGCTTCGGCTAAAAACCCGTCAACTGCAAAGGGAGACGTATTCTGCCCGAAGGCGTTTCCAGAAAACGATTCAAAAAAAAGAAAAGACTGACGAGGGGTCCCACCCGTCAGGTTTGAAATTTCAAACGAGGAAGAAGCAGAGCGCGTCGGCGCCCGAGAGCTACGGTGGTCGCCGGCGGCGATCCATGGCGAGTTAGGAGGATCGGAAGGTACCTACGTGCTCAGTGTGTCCTTCCGCGTAGGTGGGTGGTGGAGGTGGTCGTCGGCGAGCACCACGTCGACGGCTGTCCTTGCTCCGGCGTACGGCGGCTCGGGTGAAGTTGGATCTCGTCTGGGAGGGCTGCGAAGGTCAAATTGAAGCTTGGGTTAGAGCACTGGGTGCACGAGAAGACTACTTACGAGGTTTGGGAGGCGGGGATGGCCTCACCGGAGTGGATCGAGCTGGTGGCCGAGGCGGAACGGGGCGGCCGGAGTCGGGGGAGGAGACCTCCTCGAGGTCCTCCTAGTGGCTTGGCGGGGTTCTGGTGATGAGTAGTGGTGGTGTGTGCTCGAGAACGAGCTCGGGACCTCTTTTTATAGGCGATCCGAGGCGGTGGCCGTGAACGGGGATCTCCGGTGATGGTTATGGCGGTGCAGTGCTTTGTCGGGGAGTTTAGGGAGTTAGGCATCAACGTGGAGGTCCACGGGTTCCGTTTAGAAGCTAAACCAGGTTGGATTGGGTGCTCTTGGGTGGTTTCGACAGAACGGGGCGGCGCGGGCCCGTCGGCGGCAGAGGGCACGCCCAGTGCTTGCCGGGCCACGGCGACGGTGCTGCAGTGTGCGCTAGCATGCAGAAGGCCACACGGAGGGCTAGGGGCGTTGGGCGGCCCGGACGGCGTAGTGAGCTGGCGGTGCTCTGGTTAAGGAGGAGAGGTCGTGCGCAACGCGCCAGGGTGCACTGGTGATCAATGACAAGCCACTGACGAAAAACGACACTGACTAAACTCTGAATATCTGAATTTACTGAAAGTGTACCGGAACAGTGCCGGCCAAGTGTTTGATGAAATGATACAAGCATGAGGAGAATTTATCTGGGGCTGATCTTTGGTGTGGTGGTCTCTCAAAGCACCTGGGGGCTGCCTGAATTTTGGTGGAATTTTTGGAGAAAGGAAAATATGAATTTCACCAAAAATGATGAATCTGGTCCAAACTTGCAGAGGTTGAAACTTGAAAAAATTGAAAAGAGGAAGAGTGGATCTTGATGGATCTAGGTTGGGGGTGCTAGGGACTATCCATAGGAGTTGGTTTGAGATCAAAACTCAAAGGAAATCAGGTACTTCCTTTGTAAATCATCTAGGCTTAAAATAAATGACAGAATTGTTTTTGGGGATAAAATAAATGAAATAAAATCCAAAATTGGGTTGGACCTGTTGGAACAGAATGTTTGGGTTGCCCCAAAGTGGAGGGAGGGGCTTTGGGAGAATTTACCACATGAGGCATGGTAAAACAATGGATGGTTTCAAAACAAAAGAGTAGCCCCAAAACCCGTAGGGTTTCTTTTTTTAAAAGAAAATAAATTCCAAAAATATATTTGAGATGGGAAAAAAAACAGAAGAAAGGTTTTTAATAACTAAACACCAGGGTTGAAGAAGATACAAAAATAAAATCCTTGCCATAGGAAAATTTTGAGAGAGAGAGGTTTTTGGATGGATTTAAATGGCCTCCTTCATAACAAACAAAGTTTTTGTTGAAAACAAAATTTAAAATTTTTTGAGTGTCACATGGCTCAGCCTCAAACATTGAGGATCTTGGTTTTTAAATCCCCGTAAATCCAAAACTCACCCAAAAATAATGAAACTTGGCATGGTTTCATGACATGGAACATATATGTCGTGGTAAAAAAATTGTCCAGTTTGAGACAAGGCGCACACATAAATAGCCAACGTAGGCCTTTTAACAAATAGCTGAGAGGCAACTACCGCAAACGGTTGTATTTTTTGAACCGTGGGTGTTACTGTAACCATTTAAGTGCAGCCATGTGTCCCTCCTTGTATTGGAGAGTACTACCTCGGTCCTGGTTTATTGGTCCTATTTGTATTTTTTGCCAAAATTTAACCATAGTGGGTGGCATGCGTGCAACTGTTTGATAAGATGGGATGAGCGCGAGAAGTCCGCTGTGGAGGCTCGATGGGACGCGTGCTACTAGTCCGCCGCACAGATTCAGCTGGACGCGTTTCGACCTGCCCACTATGCAAGCTCAACGGGATGCGTGCAACCTGTCCGCTGTGCAGGCTCGACGTGACGCAAGCGAGCAGTCCGCCGGGCATGCTCACCGATAAGCGAGCTCTTTGACGTCCATCCAGCAGCCGCCCTTCTCGCTCACAACTTCTCCATTAATGGCGCTTGAGCCGCTGTTTAACATGCGGTTAAAGCACCTAGACGGAGGGTGTTTTCTTGTGATCCCATGGTCCCGGCCAATGTTAGCATTTGCTTTGTTCGTGTCTCGCTGAGAATGTGATTTTAGCCTGTTTTCAACTCGTATTCCAGATAATTAAAATTCCACATGCAGCAATGGATAATATGACAACAAATTACAATGGCAATGGATAATACAATGAAAAATTTACAATGGCACGGATAATAATTGTCTTACATATTTAGGATAATTTAAAATGCCACATGCGGCAACACCAGAAAGACACATGGGCAAGAGAAGAAGGAAATGACAGACAAATTATCTAGGTCGCTACTGTCTCTACTCCTCAACGGATCGTCTGGCGACGAGTTCCTCCAGCTCCTTCTTCAAGTCCTCACGACTTTGCTTGATAGTAGCCATGGATTCCTCCACCTGCAGCTCGCACTCGATGTGGAGCTTCCTCAAGTCACCCATAAGTTCCTTGATGATGGCTTTCAGTGCCATCCCCGAGGCACTGCTCTGCGCATGCAGCTTCTTTCAGCCGGCTGCCTCCTCCTCCATATGGAGTTGTGCATTGTCACCCATGAGTCGCACGACAAGGCCGGTCGCCTTCTCAACCGAGGCATCCCTAATCTTGAGCAGCTTCACCAAACCGTTGACCAGTTCATGTTGCTTAATTAGGACAGCGAGACTGTCCGTCGCTGGCCAATGACTTCATCACCACTAGCTCATCGCGTTCGATGATGGGGCGAGTGCGCTTGTGAGAGCCCTCGCCTGCCATTGGGAGCTCGTACGAGCGCTCCGCGGCGTGCCATGACATCTCTGTTGCGGCTGCCGCGTAGTGGCGGGACCTCTCTAGTGCTTCCACGGCCTTTGTATTTGCACCCTGGTTATATGTCGACCCGGAATTCCTCCTATCGGTCATGGCGGAACGACTTGACAGGAAAGTTCTACTTTTTGGGTGATGAGGAGAGGAGTGTAGTAATTTTCGAGTGGGTAGTTTCATAGCCTTGTGCTAAGTGGGAACACGTTTAGGTTTGATCAGTGTGAACAGATTTGCAATTACTTATTGCGTGGTAATATGGAATGTGACGAGAAACAAGCTCAAAATTTATTAATGGTTCTGGGTTCGAAGCCCGAAACTGTCACCAGATGGCGTACCTGGGCCCTCATTCTCGTACGTACGTGTGTGCCCACTATCACACACGGTCTAGATATCCCCATCGTGTCTAATGGATGGGCCGTCGCGCCTCCCATAGTGTGTCAGAAGGTTGACCAGAATTGCAATATGCAGGTGTGGTTGCTCGTCGTTGAGGCAGCCATGGTGTGCTTTGCTCGCTCCCTCCACGCGTTCTGCTTGGCGTTGAGGTGGCCGCTCTGCTTGCATCCGTCTGTGCACTTTACTCGCCATTGAGGCATCCGCTGTGCACTTTGCTTTGGCGTCCCTGCGCGCGCTCTGCTCTCGCATCCCTCCACCCGCGCTTTGCCAGCGGTTGGTGTCGGCGCTTGATCACATTGGGGAAGCTTTAATTATTTGATCTCGGCCGGACATGGGGAGCGGGCGATGGAGATCATAGATTAGGTTAATTAATTATACCTCCAGAGCCGGATAATTTCCGTGTGCACATCCAGCTCCAGAGGTATAATTAATTAACCTAAACTATGATCTCTGGTGCTCGTTCCTGTTGCGCAACTCCATCCTGTTGTCCGTTGATGGGGGTATGCCGGTATATGTGGGTAACTAGCTAGCAATTGGATCAGTAGCGAGTCATCGGTGCCGGCCATGCAATGCTTATTTATAGCTAGCAGCTTGCTAGGGGATTGGGGAATTCACAATTCAACCCTATGGAGCGTGGGAAGGCTTCGCTGGAGCGCAGGAAGACTAATTTGGAGCACACAACCCGACAACCGTATGCGGTGTCACGTGTTATCACACACGTGTTAACATAAGAAAACGTATGTGGAACTTACTAATCATTGCACACGAGTACTCGCACCATGCATCGTGTGCGATATTCCTAGCCATCGCAAGCAACTCGTTTGCATTTCTGAAAGTTTTTTCTACACACATAATTACACACAAATTAACTGTAGTGACTGTTTGTGTTATGTTTTCTCATCGCAAATAGTTCATCCAAGTGTCATGTTTGCCGTGTATCACACGTGACTTGTTTACATGAATCGTTTGTGTTCCTTTGGCTCACCGCAAATAGTTCATCTATGTGAAATATATGTCATCTATTGCACACACCTTGATCTGGCTGGCCGTTTCTCTTGTTTTGGCTCATCGTATACAGTTCATCCTATTGGGGAATGTAGTAATTTCAAAAAAATTCCTACGCACACGCAAGATCATGGTGATCCATAGCAACAAGAGGGGAGAGTGTTGTCCACTTACCCTCATAGACCTTAAGCGGAAGCGTTACGACAACACGGTTGATGTAGTCATACGTCTTCACGATCCGACCGATCCTAGTACTGAAGTTACGGCACCTCCATGATCTGCACACGTTCGGCTCGGTGACGTCCCACGAACTCTAGATCCAGCTGAGTGTTGAGGCAGAGTTTCGTCAGCACGACGGCGTGATGACGGTGATGATGAAGCTATCGGCGCAGGGCTTCGCCTAAGCACTGCAATGATATATGACCGAGGTGGATTATGGTGGAGGGGGGCACCGCACACGGCTTGGAACAATCAACTTGTGTGTCCTAGGGTGCCCCCCTGCCCCCGTATATAAAGGAGCAAGGGGGAGGCCGGCCGGCCTTGGGGCGCGCCAAGGAGAGGGGGGAGTCCTCCTCCTAGTGGGAGTAGTACTCCCCTTTCCTAGTCCAACTAGGAAGGAGGAAGGGGGAAGGAAGGAGAGGGAGAGAGGGAGGAAAGAGGGGGCGCTGCCCCCCCTCCTTGTCCAATTCGGACCTCCAAGGGGGGAGGCGCGCGGCCAGCCCTAGGCCCTCTCCTCTCTCTCCTACAAGGCCCATGTTGGCCCATTAGTTCCGCCGGGGTTTCCGATAACCCCCCGGCACTCCGATAAATATCCGGTGACCCCCGGAACTCATCCCGTGTCCGAATATAGTCCTCCAATATATCAATCTTTATGTCTCAACCATTTTGAGACTCCTTGTCATGTCCGTGATCATATCTGGGACTCCGAACTTCCTTCGGTGCATCAAAACACATAAACTCATAATACCGATCGTCACCGAACGTTAAGCGTGTGGACCCTACAGGTTCGAGAGCTATGTAGACATGACCGAGACTCATCTCCGGTCAATAACCAATAGCGGAACCTGGATGCTCATATTGGTTCCTACATATTCTACGAAGATCTACATCGATCAGACTGCATAACAACATATGTTGTTCCCTTTGTCATCGGTATGTTACTTGCCCGAGATTCGATCGTCGGTATCTTAATACCTAGTTCAATTTCGTTACCGGGGCAAGTCTATTTACTCGTTCCATAATGCATCATCCCGTAACCAACTCATTAGTCACATTGCTTGCAAGGCTTATAGTGATGTGCATTACTGAGAGGGCCCAGAGATACCTCTCTGAAACATGAAGTGACAAATCCTAATCTCGATTTATGCCAACCCAACAAACACCATCGGAGACACCTGCAAAGCATCTTTATAATCACCCAGTTACGTTGTGACGTTTGATAGCACACTAAGTGTTCCTCCGGTATTCGGGATTTGCATAATCTCATAGTCATAGGAACATGTATAAGTTATGGAGAAAGTAATAGCAATGAACTAAACGATCATAGTGATAAGCTAACGGTTGGGTTTAGTCAATCACATCATTCTCTAATGATGTGATCCCGTTTATCAAATGACAACTCTTTGTCTATGGCTAGGAAACTTAACCATCTTTGATTAACTAGCTAGTCAAGTAGATGCATACTAGTGACACTCTGTTTGTCTATGTATTCACACATGTACTAAGTTTCCGATTAATACAATTCTAGCATGAATAATAAACATTTATCATGATATAAGGAAATATATATATAAACTTTATTATTGCCTCTAGGGCATATTTCCTTTAGTCTCCCACTTGCACTAGAGTCAATAATCTAGATTACATTGTAATGATTCGAACACCCATGGAGTCTTGGTGTTGATCATGTTTTGCTCGTGAGAGAGGCTTAGTCAACGGGTCTGCAACATTCAGATCCGTATGTATCTTGCAAATCCCTATGTCCCCTTCCGACACTTGATGACGGATGGAATTGAAGCGTCTCTTGATGTTCTTGGTTCTCTTGTGAAATTTGGATTCCTTCTCCAAGGCAATTGCTCCAGTATTGTCACAAAAGATCTTCATTGGACCCGATGCACTAGGTATGACACCTAGATCGGATATGAACTCCTTCATCCAGACTCCTTCATTTGCTGTTTCCGAAGCAGCTATGTATTTTGCTTCGCACGTAGATCCCGCCACGACGCTCTGCTTAGAACTGCACCAACTGACAGCTCCACCGTTCAATATAAACACGTATCCGGTTTGCGACTTAGAATCATCCGGATCAGTGTCAAATCTTGCATCGACGTAACCGTTTACGACGAGCTCTTTGTCACCTCCATAAACCAGAAACATGTCCTTAGTCCTTTTCAGGTATTTCAGGATGTTCTTGACCGGTGTCCAGTGATCCACTCCTGGAGTACTTTGGTACCTCCCTACTATACTTATAGCAAGGCACACATCAGGTCTGGTACATAGCATTGCATACATGATAGAACCTATGGCTGAAGCATAGGGAATGACTTACATTTTCTCTCTATCTTCTGCAGTGGTCGGGCATTTAGTCTCACTCAACTTCACACCTTGTAACACATGTAAGAACCCTTTCTTAGACTGGTCCATTTTGAACTTCTTCAAAATCTTATCAAGGTATGTGCTTTGTGAAAGTCCAATTAAGCGTCTAGAATCTTGATCTATCTTTATAGATCTTGATGCCCAATATATAAGTAGCTTCACTGAGGTCTTTCATCAAAAAACTTTTATTCAAGTATCCTTTTATGCTATCCAGAAATTCTATATCATTTCCAATGAATAATATGTCATCCACATATAATATTGGAAATGCTACAGAGCTCCCACTCACTTTCTTGTAAATACAGGCTTCTCCAAAAGTCTGTATAAAACAATATGCTTTGATCGCACTATCAAAACGTTTATTCCAACTCCGAGAGGCTTGCACCAGTCCATAAATGGATCGCTGGAGCTTGCACACTTTGTTAGCATCCTTTGGATCGACAAAACCTTTCGGTTGCATCATATACAACTCTTCTACCAGAAATCCATTCAGGAATGCAGTTTTGACATCCATTGCCAAATTTCTTAATCATAAAAAGCGGCACTTGCTAACATGATTCAGACAGGCTTAAGCATCGCTACCAGTCAGAAGGTATCATCATAGTCAATTCCTTGAACTTGTCAAAAACCTTTCGCAACAAGTCAAACTCTGTAGACAGTAACATTACCGTCAGCGTCAGTCTTCTTCTTAAAATTCCATTTATTCTCAATGGCTTGCCGATCATCGGCAAGTCAACCAAAGTCCACACTTTGTTCTCATACATGGACCCCATGTCAGATTTCATGGCCTCAAGCCATTTCGCGGAATCCGGGCTCATCATTGCTTCCTCATAGTTCGTAGGTTCGTTATGGTCTAGTAATAAAACGTCCAGAATAGGATTGCCATACCACTCTGGTGCGGATCTTACTCTGGTTGACCTATGAGGTCTAGTAGTAACTTGATCTGAAGTTTCATGATCACTATCATTAGCTTCCTCACTAATTGGTGTAGGAATCACTGGAACTGGTTTATGTGATATACTACTTTCCAATTCGGGAGTATGTACAATTACCTCATCAAGTTCTACTTTTCTCACACTCACTTCTTTTGAGAGAAACTCCTTCTCTAGAAAGGATCCATTTTTAGCAACAAACATTTTGCTTTTGGATCTGTGATAGAAGCTGTACCCAACAGTCTCCTTTGGGTATCCTATGAAGACACATTTCTCCAATTTGGGTTCGAGCTTATCAGGTTGAAGCTTTTTTACATAAGCATCGCAGCCCCAAACTTTCATAAACGACTTTCTTGCCAAACCACAGTTCATAAGGCATCGTCTCAACGGATTTAGATGGTGCCCTATTTAACGTGAATGCAGCCGTCTCTAAAGCATGACCCCAAAACGATAGCGGTAAATCAGTAAGAGACATCATAGATCGCACCATATCAAGTAAAGTACGATTACGATGTTCGGACACACCATTACGTTGTGGTGTTCCGGGTGGCATGAGTTGCGAAACTATTCCGCATTGTTTCAAATGAAGACCAAACTCATAACTCAAATATTCTCCTCCACGATCAGATCGTAGAAACTTTATTTTCTTGTTACGATGATTTTCCACTTCACACTAAAATTCTTTTAACTTTTCAAATGTTTCAGACTTATGTTTCATCAAGTAGATATACCCATATCTGCTCAAATCGTCGGTGAAGGTAAGAAATAACGATACCCGCTGTCGATGTCAAAATCAGCGGATCTCAGGTAGGGGGTCCCGAACTGTGCGTCTAAGGCTAATGGTAACAGGAGGCGGGGGACACAATGTTTACCCAGGTTCGGGCGCTCTCTATGGAGGTAATACCCTACTTCTTGCTTGATTAATCTTGATGATATGAGTATTACAAGAGTTGATCTACCACGAGATCGTAGAGGCTAAACCCTAGAAGCAAGCCTATGATTATGATTGTTGTTGTCCTACGGACTAAACCCTCCGGTTTATATAGACACTGGAGGGGGCTAGGGTTACACAGAGTCGGTTACAGAGAAGGAAATCTACATATCCGAATTGCCAAGCTTGCCTTCCATGCAAAGGAGAGTCCCTCCTGGACATGGGACGAAGTCTTCAATCTTGTATCTTCGTAGTCCAACAGTCCGGCACAAGTACATAGTCCGACTATCCGAGGACCCCCTAATCCAGGACTCCCTTTGTAGCCCCTGAACCAGGCTTCAATGACAACGAGTCCGGCGCGCAAATTATCTTCGGCATTGCAAGGCGGTTTCCTTCTCCGAATACTCCAAGGTAGATTTTGAACACATGGATCGTGTCTGCTCTGCAAAACAAATTCCACGTACCACCGTAGAGAGCACAATATTCCACAAATCTAATCTATTGACAACTTTTCATAGCATGACATCACGCCGCGGCCCGGTCATTATATGAACCATTTTTTTAACCTGCCGTTGCACGTCTTGCGAGGCAGTTTTATTGGCACGTCTTGTCGAAGCAGAGATCGTGTTCCCCTTATCACGGGATTCTCATCAATACAGGCATGGGTAACCCAACCATGCCGTTAGTATGACTCCTTGGTTTTAGGCAAGTTCCAAACGGCCACGCGGAGGACGCTTGATATTCACCCTCTTTATAAAGAGGTCAAGACATGTCCTTTTCTTTCCATGCCCGATCCTTCCCTTCCCCTACCTCGAGTTCCAACACCCAAGGTTCAGTTTAAGCACTCTCCGGATCCAACCTTCAAGGCTGGTGGATGGCCTCTTCCGCCATAGAGGAGGACATCAAGAAGCTTAGGGAGGCTAGGTATCTGACTGCCGAAATCCTTCACAGGCTACCTGCTCAAGGGCAGGTTATCCCCACTCCCGAACCCAACGAGAGTGTTGTATTCGTCTCCCACTTCCTCTGAGGGCTATGCTTTAGTCCCGAGCCCTTTGTTAGAGGGCTCATGTTCTATTACGGGCTAGATTTCCATGATCTAGCTCCAGATTCCTTCCTTCACATCTCGTCGTTTATCGTCATGTGTGAGGCCTTCCTCCACATTACCCCACACTTCGGCTTATGGCCCAAGACCTTCAATGTGAAGTCGAAGATGATCGACGGGCGACACATAGAGTGCGGAGGCGCTATAATAAGCAAAGTTGCCGATGCCCTATGGACAAAGTGTTCTTTCTGGAGGCGTCCGATCTATGGCAAAGGGAGTGGTTTTACATCACAGCACCCCGAGGTACAAAGCGGGCAGCCGCCCCAGCCTTCCGCTCTGCTCCTCCGCCCCAACTGGCATCATGGGTCAACAAAGGGCTAGACTGGGGGCCAGTTAATGACGTGCTGACATTGCAAAGCCGCATCCGAGATCTCCTCAAGAGGGATATCAGTCTCGTCAAAGTAATTCAAGTAATGTTAGTTCGTCGGGTCCTGCCATGCCAACGCCGATCTCTCTGTATGTGGGAGTTCAACCTGGAAGGACCGCGAACCATTCAACACTTCTTCGGTGTGACGCTCCAAGGGATGCATCGATTATTCTTCGGATCACGAATAAAGTGCCCGGACACCACCGAGGATGCGGGTCTCAACTGCAACCGTCCAGATACCCAAGTAAGTAACTCCGCAACCGAACATGCTGTCATTATATTTGTCACAACATTATTCTGAAAAATTTCCCTCGGCCAGTGTCGGTGGAAACGACACCTATGGGATCACAAGGATCCCTACTGCGGTTGCGGGGCGCGGGGTTGAGAGAAGAGCGGATCTGGCAGAGAGTACGCGGCTCGTTTATCCAGGTTCGGGCCGCGAGGATGCGTAAAACCCTAATCCTGCTTTGGTGGATGTATTCTGAGTTCTTGAGCTAGCTACGGGGTGTAACGAGCTCCAAAAAGCCGAATCCTTCTCCTGGTCGCATCGGGCCTCCTTTTATAGGAAAAGGGGTCGCCACAGTGGCAAGCAGGAGGTGGAAAGGGTACAGTGCCGTGAGGTTATCCCTCGTATTACAGGACAAGATGCATTTAATGCATAGCTTAGGTGTCCTCTTGCTTTATCAGGGGCGGGGATGGAGCCCGTCCCGTCCGTTGCCGCCTCGCCTGGCTTTGACACACGCCCTGGCCGACGGTGCAGGTGGCGCCATGTAGGCAGGCAGGCAGCTGAGGTGGCGCGGTGGTCGGGTCTTCACGAAGATCTGCATGCCACCACGCAGGTGCTTGCTGAGTTGGTGTAGAGGTTGATTGTCGCCACGCAGGTGCGTGCCCAGCTAGTCGGGCTGGCAGCTGCTTGGGGACGATCGGTTGGATCTTGGTTGATACGGGCCTAGCAGTGGCCTGTTGACGTCCTCGGCAAGGGCCTTGCCGGGGCCCCGGCAAGGATCTTGTCGTGGCGCTTGCTGTCATCCCCGACAGGGCACCTGCCGGGGGCCTTGTGGATATCCTTGGCTAGAATCCTGCCAAGGGTCGTCGTCTTTTGGTACTCATCTGGTCTTGTACATTTATGATCTTGACGAAGATCTGCATGCCACTAAGGAGGTGTCTCCCGAGCCCTTGCCTCAACGTAGTAGATTACTCTAGATGTTGTGGGCTCAAGGGTGACTCGCTCTGTTGGTGTGGGGCGAGCTGCCCCGGCAAGGGTCTTGCCGGGGCTGCCAAAGCTGTCCCCGGCAAGGGTCTTGCCGGGGGAGCCTGCTTTGTCCCTCCGCTTCTTGTAGTTTTTGGCCTTGGCGTTGCTTTTATTATCTTGTGCTTTGGTCTTACCTTGGCTCACCTCCCTTGCTCTGCTTGGTGCGACCGTGGGCGCGACTCTGACTGCCCGTGCATAGGTATAGGCGTACAAAAAGTGCACCCTCTATTTGTACACCGACAGGAGCCCCCGGGCTTGGGCCACACATAAGCGTGACGCGTTGTTGGGCTAGGCCCAGAACAGTGCTCGGGCAGGTAGGGTGGGTTTTGCTGCGGTAAAACTTTTCGCGTGCTCCGCTTCCCACGACCTGCGCGCACGGTGCGGCGTGGAGGGGCGTGCATGACGTGGGCGGCATGCGTGGGCCAGTTTCCGCACGCATACGTCACGTCGTAGTTAAGAGGCAGCCTGCGCCTTCCCCGTAAAAAGAGGGAGGCGTGGAGGCGCGGCTCATCTACTGAACAGGGCTGGGGCGTGGTCTTCAAGGCATCCACTCCGCATGACCATGGGGTGGGGAGAGGTCGCTTCGCCTGTCCCCTCGGTTCTGCACGTCCGCCACGCGTCCCCCATGCACTTGGGGTCGCAAGCGGCGGGGGCGGGAAACCGGGCCGTCGTTGGTTGGGGCAGCGGGTCGGTCCCGATTCCGTGCGCCTCTGGTGGCTGGATTGGTCAAACGGGGCGTCCGAGCCCCCGACTTCGCCTCTTTATAAAGAGGGGAGGGGAGCGGCATTCCACATTCTTCCATCATCCATCTTCTTCTTCTCTGCTTCTTTCTCCCTCTTGCTATGATGAGAGGAGGTGCGGGTTCTTCGACGGTCGCGGCAAGGGTCGCAGCTCGTCAGCGCGTCCCTCCAACTCCCGAGCCCGAGGCAGTGGAGCCGGCTATGAGATGGAGAGGGAGGGGGAACGGTCGAGGTCGCCGTGGTGGTCGGGGCAGAGGAGGTCGAGGCGGAGTGGTGGCTGTGCTTCCGCAAACGGTGTCTCCTGTGATGGAGGGCCACGTCGGGGACCAGCCCCGTGAATTCTTCATCAGGCTGCGTCGACCACCGCGCCGTCGTCTTTGCCTCCCCACCCCCTTTGCTGCGGAGATGGAGCTCGACCCGCCCCAGACCCTCAAATTGCAGATGAGGGGCAGCGGGATCAGTGGCACGCGGGTCCGCGTCGACTTCCCTGCTCCTCATGTGATGTACCTCCGTCGGGATGGAAAATGTTTGCTCAGATCCATAGCCCCGACGGTGGGGCTCTGCCCTTTCTTCAAGTTAATGGAGGGCGGCGTGCTCTCCGTCAAGGTCTTTGGAGATCTTGGAACTCCCCTGAAGTGCTGCGTGGAGAGCTCCTCCGATGATGAAGATTCCTCCTCGAGCGAGAGTGACGACGAGGACAGCGACAGCGACAGCGACGATGAGGGTAGTAGGCGGCAGGATGACGGGTCCGACTAGGTGTCGGTCCCGTCGTCCAGGGGCGATGTTGGCAGCAGCAGCATCTGCATCGAGCCCCTCGAACTCCTCGGGGCCGTCTCCTTGGGCGGTTGGCGTAGAAGGCGCGGGGAAGGCGAAGAAGGCGAATGGCGGGCCGTCAACTCGGAGTACGCGGGAACCGATGCCTTCGTCGCGTATGGTTGGTCCTGCCGCCTCGTCTTCCAGCTCTTCCACCGTCATCATCATCACCAGCCTCTCGTCAGGGTGGCCGCCGGGATGTTCTCCCGGTGCCTTCTGCTGCTCGTGCTTCTCCTAGGCGCTCCTTTCGCCCTTTTGCCATCTTGCTCTGAGGAGAGGGACAAGAAAGGGATCACGGGCACCTTATCTTTTTTTAGTTTGTAAGCCTACGGGCCCTTGTTAAATTTAAAACTTGTAATCCCCTTTCTCATGTTTTTCATCTCGCACGAACTGTACCTGTATGAGATGTTTTTAATGAAAAAGGGATGCTTGCCGGGTTTTTCGTTCGCGGGTAAATCCCGCGACAAGGAGTGAATCCTTGTTATTGTTTAGGATAAACATTTTTCGCCCGGCAAGAGGCCTTGCCGTCCCCCCACTCCGCTCGACCATTCTCGCGCTCTTGGCGGAGGCAGGGATGAAGTGGGCTTCAGGCTCCTCGCCCCACCTCCTTGCCGCCGCGGCTACAACCGAATCCGGACCCGGGAAATAATCCTTGGGTATAGGAAAAACGGGGAGCACGGCGGCCTAGAGATAAAAACGAGGTTTCACATACCCCAGTCCGATTCCAAAATGCATGATAGAGGATAAAAGAATTATCTTGATCTGCAGCCCCCGACAATCTCATCTTGCCGCGGTTGGGGTCCTTGTGTTTGTAGCCCCCGGCCACTCTGGTTTGCCGGGGTCAGGGCGCCGGTTCGTTTCCTTCTTTCCGAGTAGCTCAGCAGAAATGCTCACGTGCCCTGCGAACCAAAGGAGTTTAGAAAAGGAACAGATAGACGCGCACTCGACCTCTAGGCTAGAGGTTAGTCGCTGCTAAGCTCTATCAACCCTAACCAAGGAAGAGACTCGACCTAGCATGCATGCCATAACTTAGGGCGCCATCGCTTCATTTATTTATGCTCAGGGTCTGCGCCTGGCTTTGTACAAAGGGTTACATGCCTTGCTAGCAAGGCTCGTACAAAAGGTGGCTTGCCGGGGGGGTCCGGCAAGCCGCGCCTTATGGGTAAAACTTGCGAAGATGCTCGATGTTCCAGGAATTGCTCACCGGAACGACATCTTCGGTCTCCAGGCAGACTGCGCCGGGCCTGGTGACTCGTATTACCCGATAAGGGCCTTCCCACTTTGGTGTCAAATTGTTGGTATTCTTGGCCGATTGAACATGCCGAAGAACAAGGTCGCCTTCCTCAAAGCTTCGGGCATGAACCGTGCGGCTATGGTAGCGGCGCAAGGCTTGCTGGTAGTGTGCTGCTCTCACAGCCGCCCGAAGACGATCTTCCTCAAGGAGCGTTGCGTCATCTTGCCGCAATCGCTCTTGCTCAAACTCGTCATAAGCGAGCTCTCGAGGTGACCCGTATATGAGTTCTGTGGGGAGAACTGCTTCTGCCCCGTATACCAGGGAAAAGGGTGTCTGGCTGGTGCCTTGATTTCGCGTCATCCTGATCGACCAAAGAATCGTCGGCAATTCATCAATCCAACGTCTACCACTCTTGTGCAACCTATCAAAGGTATTCGTTCTCAAGCCTCGCAGTACTTCAACATTTGTCCTCTCAGCTTGGCCATTGCTTCGCGGGTGAGGAACGGAAGCCAAACAGACCTTGCTGCCGAGGTCCTGGATATATTGCATGAAGGTGCGGCTCGTGAACTGTGTGCCGTTGTTGGTGATGACCCGGTTGGGCACACCAAAACAGCATACTAGTCCTTGGAAGAACTTGACGGCTGACTGGGCTATAACTTTCCTCACCGCCTCTACCTCCGGCCACTTTGTGATCTTGTCGATTGCGATGTACAAGTACTCAAAGCCCCCGACAGCACGGGGAAAAGGGCCCAATATATCGATACCCCGGACCGAGAAGGGCCAGGAGAGAGGAATGGTTTGAAGGGCTTGAGCTGGTTGATGAAGCTTCTTTGAATGAACTGACACGCTTCACACCTGGTGACTAGTGTCGTCGCATCCTGGAGGGCAGTGGGCCAGAAGAAGCCTTGCTGAAATGCCTTGCCGTCAAGGGCTCTCGACCCTATGTGGGATCCACATATGCCTCCATGTATCTTCGCCAACAGCTCCAGTCCTTCCTCTTGGGGGTTACACTTCAATTTCACACCGTTCAGCCTTTTCCTGTATAGAATGTCATCAACGAACTGATACATGGCAGGCCGACGGGCTACTTTCTCCGCTTCTTCCTGTTCCTCAGGAAGTTCCCGTGTTTGGAGGAATCGGACGGTAGGCTGCGCCCATGCTGGAGCCTAGGGCTCGACGCCGAGGACCAAAGGCATTTCTTCCGTCATAGGGGCGGCTGTCTCAACGGCAAGAGCTTGACGCTCTGCTGGAGCTGGTCGTCCTACGGCGGGATCAGTGTCTCCATCAACATCTTTGCCGCCGGCTTCGGGGAGCTCGGCGGGAAAGTACTTGCCGAGCCCTGATTTCCTTCTCTTGTTCCGCTCTGTCGATGGAGCAACGGATGGCTGAGTCAGCTGAAGCACAAAGGTACCTGGTTCCACAGGCAGCTTGAGAGCTGCGCGCTTTGACAGAATCGGCGATGTCGTTCTCCGTTCGGGGGACGTGTTCTGCCTGTATACCGTCAAAACACTCTTCCAGCTTTCTCACTTCATCTACATAGGCCTTCATCAACGGGCTCGGGTAATTTTTGTTGACTTGTTTGACGACGAGTTGCGAGTCGCCCCTGACGATGAGTTTCTTGATTCCGAGGTCTGCCGCGATCCTAAGACCGGTGAGCAGCCCCTCGTACTCGGCAGTATTTTTTGTCGATGTCTCCCTGGGGAAGTGCATTTGGACTACGTACTTGAGGTGTTCTCCGGTGGGCGCGACAAGCAGTACGCCAGCCCCGACGCCTTGCAAAGAGAAGGCCCCATCAAAGTACATGATCCAGTCGCAACTTGCCTCCTTGCCGGGGAGAGCAGTCTCTTGAACTTCTTCATCAGGCGTTGCGGTCCATTCTGCAACGAACTCCGCCAGGACTCTGCTTTGAATTGTCGAAGTACTCTCGAACTTGAGGCCAAAGCTAGACAGCTCCAGTGCCCACTCTACAATCCTTCCAGTTGCGTATGGATTATGCAATATCCGTTGCAGAGGGAGGCGAGTGACGATAGTGATTTCATGCGCCTGGAAGTAATGGCGCAGCTTCCTCGAGGCCATAAGGAGGCCGAAGAGCAGTTTCTGCACACCGGAGTACCTTGATCTAGCCCCCTGCAGGAGGGAGCTAACAAAGTAGACCGGGTGCTGCATCATCTTCTTCCTCGGCAACACCTCAGCTGGCCGTGTCGTCTCTGTACTAATGGCATCAGGCTCCGTTGTTGCTATCACTTTGTCGTCAACTTCCCTCTGCGCCACTAGTGCGGCGCTGACCACTTGGTTCGTTGCCCCCAAGTACAGCGGCAACGATTCTTGTGGTTTAGGCGCAACTAGTATTGGTGTGGATGAAAGGTACCTCTTCAAATCTTGCAGTGCTGCTTCGGCCTCTTGTGTCCACTCCATCGGGCCCGCCTTTTTCAAAATCTTGAAAAAGGGAAGGGCGTGTTCGGTAGATTTGGAGATGAATCTGCTCATGGTGGCGACGCAGCCGGCAAGCCGACGCACATCCTTGACTCGCTTGGGCGCCTCAATCTGCTCTATAGCCTTGATCTTGTCTGGATTGGCCTCGGTCCCACGCTGCGACACAAAGAACCCGAGAAGCTTGCCGGACGGGACGCCAAAGACGCACTTCTCAGGGTTCAACTTGAGGCTGATCTTGCGCAGGTTCGCAAATGTCTCTTCTAAGTCTGGTATGAGGGTCGTCCTGTCCTTGGTTTTGACCACTATGTCATCCATATAAGCATCCATATTTCTATGGAGCTGGGGTTCAAAACCAATTTGGATCGCCCTTGCAAATGTTGATCCAGCACTCTTCAACCCGAAAGGCATCCGTGTAAAGCAATACGTACCACATGGGGTGATGAACGTTGTCTTCTCTTCGTCTTCTCTCGTCATGAAGATCTGATGGTAGCCGGAGTAGGCGTTGAGGAATGATAGCAGATCACACCCAGCCGTGGAGTCAACAATCTGGTCGATGCGCGGCAACGGGAAGGGGTCCTTGGGACAAGCCTTATTGATATCTATGTAATCAATACACAGCCTCCACTTCCCATTTGCCTTGCGCACTACCACCGGATTGGCCAACCACGTCGAATGGAGCACTCCCCTTACCAAACCTGCTGCTTCTAGTTTCCGGATCTCCTCCGTAATGAACTCTTGTCGTTCCAAAGCTTTCTTTCTGACCTTCTGCTTGACGGGCCGCGCATGAGGGCAGACAGCAAGGTGGTGCTCAATCACCTCCCTGGGAACGCCGGGGATGTCAGATGCTTTCCATGCAAACACATCGACATTCGCCTGCAGGAAGGTGACGAGCGCGTCTTCCTATTTGTTGTCAAGGGTGGAGCTTATGGTGAAAGCCCTCCCGTGCCATCCTCTTTGACGGGCACCTTCTTGGTTTCTTGCGGCGTGGCCCTGGATTTCTTATTCCTGCCGGTGGAGCTCTCTGGCACGTCCTCGACGGGAGCACTACACTCCGAAGAGGTGCGCTTGCCGCAGTGGGTGCTAGAGGTCTTACCGGTCTTCTTCTTCCCTCCCGGAGATTCAGCGGCAGGAGCAGGTGCTTTGGCGGCAGCTGCTGTTGCAACTGCTTCCTGGTAGAGTTGGTCAGTGCAAATCAGCCCATCCTTCTTGTCAGAGGGGACAGTGATGATTGTCACAGGCCCCGACATCTTCAATGTATTGTAGGCGTAGTGTGATGCTGCCATGAACTTGGCCAGCGTTGGGCGACCAAGGATCCCGTTGTAAGGCAAGGGGATCTTGGCGACATTGAACACGATCCTCTCTGTCCTGTAGTTTAGGTCACTCCCAAATGTCACAGGCAGCGTGACCTTCCCTTTTGGTTGGCTCCTTCCCGGGTTGATCCCCTGAAACGTGCCCGTTTCTTCGAGGTCTCCGTCAGGAATCTGCAGCTTCCTGATCACGGCAGGCGGGATTAAGTTCAGACCGGCCCCGCCGTCAACTAGCATCTTCATCACCTTGAGGTTGCGTATTGTTGGCGAAACCAACAACGACAGGCACCCGACCGCAGTTGTACGGTCAGGGTGATCTTCTGTGTCAAAGATGATAGGCGTGCTGGACCACTTCAGCGGCTTCTGGGCATCGACCGACGGCTCTTCTGCTGTAATCTCACGCGCCCACTGTTTGAGCTCGCGGTGAGAAGTATGCAGCGAGGCGCCGCCATCGACGCACATGGCCTCCGTAGCTTTCTGAAACTCTTGGTCACTGGACTCGTCGTCTTCTTCGTAATCATCGTATTCTTGCTTCTTGTCGCGGCCCCGGGCGGGCCTCTCTTGCTGTTTATCTTTACCGCGGCGGCTTGCTTGGCTGTCACGCTTCTTGCCGGATCCCTCGGCACCATCCTAGCCCTTCTCCTTGTCCCGCCTTTCATTTTCAACCTTTTGCTTCTCAGCAAGCAGCTCAACCTGTCGGCAGTTCGTGAGGTCATGGCCCTTGGTGCGATGGATCTTGCAGTATTGCTTGTCGGAGTTCCCTGGCTTCTCGGCTGCCGCCAAGGCCCGACAGGCGACGCACCCGGCAATCTCCTTGCCGGGGTTATCTGCCTTGGTTTTCTTGGCGGTGTCGGCGTCATCAGATCCCTCGACGGCAAACACAGCTTTACCCTTGCGCTTCCTGTTACGGCGCCGGCTTTTCTTCACCGGGGCGGCAGCATCCTTGTCTGAAGAGTCGGTTTCCACGCCAGCATCTTCGCCGGGGTACTTCCTTCCCTCTTCAACCCAGGCACATCTGTCGGCAAGAACGTAGAGTTCCGCCACATGCTTCACCTTGTTCATCGCCAGCTCCTCGCGCATTTTGCGGTTGCGCTTGTTCTGGTGGAACGCACTGAAGATGGCGGCAGGATGAACATCTGGGATATTGTATTGTACCCGGCTGAATCTTTGTATGTACTTGCGCAGACTCTCACCTTCCTTCTGGGGAATGACATGCAAGTTGCTTGCTTGGCCATGAGCTTGGTGACCTCCCATAAAGGCGCCAACAAACTCATGGCACAAATCCGACCAACAAGAAATAGAATCTACTGGCAAGTGCATCAACCATGACTTGGCGTTGGGCTTAAGGGCCAATGGAAAGTAATTCGCAAGCACCTTATCATCGCGGGCTCCGGCAGCTTGCATCGCGATGGTGTAGATGCTGAGGAACTCCGACGGGTGGGTCTTGCCGTTGTACTTCTCACCAACGTCGGGCTTGAAGGTACGGTGAGTGGGCCACTAGAACTGCCGGAGCTCACGGGTAAAAGCCGGGCAGCCTACCTCGTAAGGTAAACCTCCAGGGCTTACCGGAGCCGGGTGGTTCACAGCAGGCCCTGCTCGCCTGTCTGATTGGTGGTGTGTTTCACGCCGGCGCTCAATGGTGGTTCGAGCGTCTTCATGGGCTCGTTCCCGAAGAACTTGGCGTTGGTTGTAGCGGGTCCGTGGGTCGGACTACGCTGTGGAGATGTCGTCACACGCGTCGTCACGACGGGTCAACGTCCGTGGCAATTGGTGGGGAGGAGAGTGTACCGTGGCCGCAGCGCCACCAGTCCTCCCGCCACCAGCGTGTGGTGTTCCTCCGGAACGTCGGCCCGAAGGGCCTGTCGGCCTTGGTTCGCCTTTGTTGGCGACGGCAACAAGGCTCTGGATGGTGGCTCTCCATTCGTCAAGCTTCCCTGCAGCGGGAGGGAAGTCGAGGAGCCACTGCGCGCGCTAGGGCCTCTGCTGGTGTCGGCGGTGGCGAAACCTACGCGGACCGCAATGCGCTTTGACTCCTAACCACGTTAGAAGGAGCTCTATCATGGTCCTGTGGTCGCATGCCGTTTTCGCCAGTGCCTCGGCGAGCGGGCGGGTCTTCTGCATCCCGTGAGTGACGTTCGGGACTCTTCCCGTGGCGGCGCCCAGGATCTTCGGCATGATGACGCCGTTTGTCGCGCGCGGCCTGAGGGGAGAGTGCTATGGGCGCCGGCGTGGGTGTCTTCGAGGCCACCGCATCGCCTTCGGGCGGTGCGACGGCGCCTTCGGAGGGCCCCGCGCCGCCTGCGGAGGGCCTGGCTCCATCTTTGGATTTGGCGATGTGCGGCCCGTTGCTAGGCACATGAACATCGCCGCCTTCCAAGCTCCAGCTGCTGGGGTGGTGTTGGTGCTCGCGAGCCGCGCCCCTGGTTCTCTCCACGACCGGTCCGCTGCTCGCCCGTGTCGGGACAGGCCGTTCGGCTCCCGACGAGCCGACCACCACCGTCATCTTCTTCTTGGGCGCCATGGCGATGAAGAAAACGCCAGACTAGCTGTTAAAGCCGATTATCACAAGTGTGCCCCCTACCTGGCACGCCAAAGATGTCGGTGGAAACGACACCTATGGGATCACAAGGATCCCTACTGCGGTTGCGGGGCGCGGGGTTGAGAGAAGAGCGGATCTGATTGAGAGTACGCGGTTCGTTTATCCAGGTTCGGGCCACAAGGATGCGTAAAACCCTAGTCCTGCTTTGGTGGATGTATTCTGAGTTCTTGAGCTAGCTACGGGGTGTAACGAGCTCCAAAAAGACGAATCCTTCTCCTGGTCGCCTCGGGCCTCCTTTTATAGGAAAAGGGGTCGCCACAGTGGCAAGCAGGAGGAGGAAAGGGTACAGTGCCGCGAGGTTATCCCTCGTATTACAGGACAAGATGCATTTAATGCATCGCTTAGGTGTCCTCTTGCTTTATCGGGGGCGGGGACGGAGCCCGTCCCGTCCATTGCCGCCTCGCCTGGCTTCGACATGCGCCCTGGCCGGCGGTGCGGGTGGCGCCATGTAGGCAGGCAGGCAGCTGAGATGGCGCGGTGGTAGGGTCTTCACGAAGATCTGCATGCCACCACGCAGGTGCTTGCTGAGTTGGTGTAGAGGCCGATCATCGCCACGCAGGTGCGTGCCCAGCTGGTCGGGCTGGTAACTGCTTGGGGACGGTCGGTGGGATCTTGGTTGATGTGGGCCTAGCAGTGGCCTGTTGACGTCCTTGGCAAGGGCCTTGTCGGGGCCCCGACAAGGGTCTTGCCGTGGCGCTTGCTGTCGTCCCCGGCAAGGGACCTGCAGGGGGCCTTGTGGATATCCTTGGCTAGAATCCCGCCAAGGGTCGTCGTTTTTTTGTTCTCATCTGGTCTTGTACATTTATGATCTTGACGAAGATCTGCATGCCACCAAGGAGGTGTCTCCCGAGCCCTTGCCTCAACGTAGTAGATTACGCTAGAGGTTGTGGGCTCAAGAGTGACTCGCTCTGTTGGTGTGGGGCGAGCTGCCCCCGCAAGGGTCTTGCCGGGGCTGCCAAAGCTATCCCCGGCAAGGGACTTGCCGGGGGAGCCTGCTTCGTCCCTCCGCTTCTTGTGATTTTTGGCCTTGGCGTTCTTTGATTATCTTAGGCTTTGGTCTTACCTTGGCTCACCTCCCTTGCTCTGCTTGGTGCGACCGTGGGCGCGGCTCTGACTGCCCGTGCACAGGTATAGGGGTACAAAAAGTGCACCCTCTATTTGTACACCGACAGCCAGGACTGGATAAGAAAGGCGGAGAGGATCAGGTGTTCGGCCCCTCTTCCCGAAGGCTCACCGGATCCTGTACTAACCAGGATGCCGGCTCGTGCAACTTATCAAGTGCCCTCGGGAGAAGACAAGGGGAGCAATAGAGAAGCCAAAAGCGGGCTTCATACATTATGCATCCTACTCGGGGGAATTAATGCCTCCGTGTTGGAGGATGATCGGGGAGGTGAATCCAGAATCCCCCTCTCCCCACGGGAAGAAAAGGACCGCCTCTGAAGACTTGGAAACGGAGGTTTCCAAACGAGGGAAGGAACCTTCACCAGGGGGCCCTGCCCTAGAGGACATCCTTACCACACAGCGCCCGCAAGGGGGTCAGCCGTCAACCGAGCCGTAAGTGAATAGAGGCACTTTAGTAAATACGTCCTGCTCTTTTCCTGAGAATAACAACCGAGCCATATGTTTTGCTGTCCGGCTCATAGCCCTTCTCAACAATGTTTGTCTTCGGGGGATCTTCTTCCGGAGGTGATGGAGAGCGAAAAACCTCCCCCTGCTTCCCTGCCTCATGAGCCAGATGACCCTGAGGTGTCGTTGTTACGTCTTGAGCTTGCGTTGGTTTTCCCCGAAGAGGAGAGGATGATGCAGCAGAGTAGCGTAAGTATTTCCCTCAGTTTTTGAGAATCAAGGTATCAATCCAGTAGGAGGCCACGCGCGAGTCCCTCGTACCTACACAAAGCAAATAGCTCCTCGCAACCAACGCGAATAGGGGTTGTCAATCCCTTCACGGTCACTTATGAGAGTGAGATCTGATAGAGATGACAGATAATATTTTTGGTATTTTTGGTATAAAGATGCGAAGTAAAATAAAAAGCAAAGTAAAAAAATCAAAGCAATAATAAAGCGTAGGAAGATTAATGTGATGAAAATAGACCCGGGGGCCATAGATTTCACTAGTGGCTTCTCTCAAGAGCATAGGTATTTTACGGCGGGTGAACGAATTACTGTTGAGCAATTGACAGAATTGAGCATAGTTATGAGAATATCTAGGTATGATCATGTATATAGGCATCACGTCCGAGACAAGTAGACCGACTCCTGCCTGCATCTACTACTATTACTCCACTCATCGACCGCTATCCAGCATGCATCTAGAGTATTAAGTTAATGAAAAAAGAGTAACGCCTTAAGCAAGATGACATGACGTAGAGGAATAAATTCATGCAATATGATAAATACCCCATCTTGTTATCCTCGATGGCACCAATACAATACGTGCCTTGCAACCCTTTCTGTCACTGGGTAAGGACACCGCAAGATTGAACCAAAAGCTAAACACTTCTCCCATTGCAAGAACTACCAATCTAGTTGGCCAAACCAAACGGATAATTCAAAGAGACTTGCAAAGATAACTCAATCATACATAAAAGAATTCAGAAAAGATTCAAATATTGCTCATCGATAATCTTGATCATAAACCCACAATTCATCGGTCTCAACAAACACACCGCAAAAAGAAGATTACATCGAATAGATCTCCACGAGAGAGGGGGAGAACATTGTATTGAGATCCAAAAAGAGAGAAGAAGCCATCTAGCTACTAACTATGGACCCGAAGGTCTGAGCTAAACAACTCACACTTCATCGGAGAGGCTATGATGATGATGTAGAAGCCCTCCATGGTGGAATCCCCTTCCGGCGGAGCTCCGAAACAGGCCCCAAGATAGGACCTCATGGATACAGAAAGTTGCGGCGGTGGAATTATATTTTTGGCTCCGTATCTGATCTGTTGGGGGTACATAGGTATATATAGGAGGAGGAAGTACGTCGGTGGAGCCTCGAGGGGCCCACGAGGTAGGGGGGCGCGCCCTAGGGGGGCGCCCTCCACCCTCGTGGCTGCCTCATGGATTTCTTGACGGAGGGTCCAAGTCTCCTGGGTCTTATCTGATGAGAAAATCACGTTCCCGAAGATTTCATTCCGTTTGGACTTCGTTTTATATTCCGTTTCTACGAAACACTGAAATAGGAAAAAAACATCAATTCTGGGCTGGGCCTCCGGTTAATAGGTTAGTCCCAAAAGTAATATAGAAGTGGAAAATAAAGCCCAATATAGTCAAACAATAGATAATATAGCATGAAGCAATCAAAAAATAGATACGTTGGAGACGTATCAGGCATCCCCAAGCTTAATTCCTGCTCGTCGTCGAGTAGGTAAATGATAAAAAGAGAATTTTTTATGCGGAGTGCTACTTGGCATAATTTCAATGTAATTCTTCTTAATTGTGGTATGAATATTCAGATCCTAAAGATTCAAGACAAAAGTTCATATTGACATAAAAATAATAATACTTCAAGCATACTAACTAAGTAATTATGTCTTCTCAAAATAACATGGCCAAAGAAAGTTCATCCCTACAAAATCATATAGTTTAGTCATGCTCCATTTTTGTCACACAAGAATGCTCTCATCATGCACAACCCCGATGACAAGCCAAGCAATTGTTTCATACTTTAGTAATCTCAAACCTATAAACTTTCACGCAATATATGAGCGCGAGCCATGGACATAGCACTATGGGTGGAATAGAATATAATGATGGGGGTTATGTGGAGAAGACAAAAAAGGAGAAGGTCTCACATCAACGAGGCAAATCAACGGGCTATGGAGATGCCCATCAATTGATGTTAATGCAAGGAGTAGGGATTGCCATGCAACGGATGCACTAGAGCTATAAATGTATGAAAGCTCAACAAAAGAAACTAAGTGGGTGTGCATCCAACTTGCTTGCTCACGAAGACCTATGGCATTTGAGGAAGCCCATCGCTGAATTATACAAGCCAAGTTCTATAACGAAAAATTCCACTAGTATATGAAAGTGACAACATATGAAACTATCTATATGAAAAACATGGTGCTACTTTGAAGCACAATATATGAGACTCGCTATATGAAGAACATGGTGCTACTTTGAAGCACAAGTGTGGAAAAAGAGATAGTAACATTGCCCCTTTTTTTTGGCCTTTTTTTTCTTTGGCCTTTCTCTCTTTTTTGGGGACAATGCTCTAGAAAATGATGATCATCACACTTCTATTTATTTACAACTCGATGATTACAAATCGATACTAGAACATAGTATGACTCTATATGAATGCCTTCAGCGGTGTACCGGGATATGCAATGAATCAAGAGTGACATGTATGAAAGAATTATGAATGTTTGCTTTGCCACAAATACTATGTCAACTACATGATCACGCTAAGCAATATGACAATGATGAATATGTCATGAAGAACTGTATGGTGGAAAGTTACATGGCAATATATCTCGGAATGGCTATGGAAATGTCATAATAGGTAGGTATGGTGGCTGTTTTGAGGAAGATATAAGGAGGTTTATGTGTGAAAGAGCGTATCATATCACGGGGTTTGGATGCACCGGCGAAGTTTGCACCAACTCTCAATGTGAGAAAGGGCAATGCAAGGTACCGAAGAGGCTAGCAATGATGGCAAGGTGAGAGTGCGTATAATCCATGGACTCAACATTAGTCATAAAGAACTCACATACTTATTGCAAAAATCTACAAGCCATCAAAAACCAAAGCACTACACGTATGCTCCTAGGGGGATAGATTGGTAGGAAAAGACCATCGCTTGTCCCCGACCGCCACTCATAAGGAGGACAATCAAATAACACCTCATGTTTCAAATTTGTTACATAACGTTTACCATACGTGCACGCTACGGGACTTGCAAACTTCAACACAAGCATTTCTCAAATTCACAACTACTCAACTAGCACGACTTTGATATTATCACCTCCATATCTCAAAACAATTATCAAGCATCAAACTTTTCTTAGTATTCAACGCACTCAAAAGAAAGTTTTACAAATCTTGAATACCAATCATATTATTATTAAGCAAATTACCATGCTATTTAAGACTCTCAAAATAATCTAAGTGAAGCATGAGAGATCAATAGTTTCTTTAAAACAAATCCACCACCGTGCTCTAAAAGATATAAGTGAAGTACTAGAGCAAAATTATAAAGCTCAAAAGATATAAGTGAACCACATAGAGCAAAACTAGCAAGCTCCAAAGATATAAGCGAAACACATAGAGGAAAACTATCAAGCTCAAAAGATATAAGTGAAGCACATAGAGTATTCTAACAAATTCCAATTCATGTATGGCTCTCTCAAAATGTGTGTACAGAAAGGATGATTGTGGTAAACTAACAAGCAAAGACGCAAATAATACAAGACGCTCCAAGCAAAACACATATTATGTGGTGAATAAAAATATAGCTCCAAGTAAAGTTACCGATGGAAGTGGATGAAAGAGGGGATGCCTTCCAGAGCATCCCCAAGCTTTGACTTTTTGGTGTCCTTGGATTATCATGGGGGTGCCATGGGCATCCCCAAGCTTAGGCTCTTGCCACTCCTTGCTCCATAATCCATTAAAAAAATTCACCCAAAACTTGAAAACTTCACAACACAAAACTCAACAGAAATCTCGTGAGCTCCGTTAGCGAAAGAAAACAAAAGATCACTTCAAGGTACTGTAATGAACTCATTCTATATTTATATTGGGTGTTAAACCTACTGTATTCCAACTTCTCTATGGATTATAAATTATTTTACTAGCCATAGATTCATCAAAATAAGCAAACAACACACGAAAAACAGAATCTGTCAAAAACAGAATAGTCTGTAGTAATTTGTAACTAACACAAACTTCTGGAATTGCAAAAATTCTGAAAAAATAGGAAGACCTAGGACATTTGTTTATTGATCAGCAGAAATTGGAATCACTATTTTATCACGTTCTGGTGATTTTTAACAATTGTTTTCGTGAACCAAAATTTTCTGGAAATTACAGCAAGATCGAATAACTATTATCCAACAAGATCCTATAGGTTTAAATTGGCACAAACACTAATTAAAACATAAAACCACATCTAAACATAAGGTATATGGATTATTTATTCCTAAACAGAAACAAAAATAAAAACTAAAAATAAAATTGGGTTGCCTCCCAACAAGCGCTATCGTTTAACGCCCCTAGCTAGGCATAAAAGCAAGGATAGACCTAGCGGGTGCCATCTTTGGCACTCGGAGAAGAGAATTTCCTTTCTATGGCATTCATTCTTCTATTTAAGGTAAGCACATGGCCATTAATGGAAGAAGTAATATTAAGCACGTTTCGGAAGTTTGCCTCTAAACTAGACTTCATCTCTTTAATAATTTCATTTTGATAAAAGCACAAGAGAGTAGTTGATTCGACCTTATCATTCATGGGGTGCCTAAATATAGCATCCCCTTCAAGAAAACCTTCATAAAAAATAGAGTCTAGAACTTGTTTGAAAGAAGCGGGCAATCCAATATAGAAACTCTTTAAGTAAACCTCAATTTGATATTGTGGTACATAGCTAGCCCGAATCCTAAGTAACCTATCCCAAGCATCTTTTAAAGACTCATCAAGTAAATAGCGAAAAATTCCAGAGTCATCCTCATCAAAAAAATTCAAGCTCTCATTGGAGACCCCAGTGGGTCTTTCTATAGCATCATTATTTATGAGCTTAGAGAGGATAAAAGGGTTATCCAAGGTACTAGAGCCCTGGAAAGGTCCCTTAGTTCCTTTTGACTCGGCCATGGCAACGGGAAGGCAAACGGAAAAGAGAGGAGGAGATTGGGAAAGAGAGGGCGAATAAAACGGCAAGGGTGAAGTGGGGGAGAGGAAAACGAGAGGCAAATGGCAAATAATGTAATGCGAGAGATAAGGGATTGTGATGGGTACTTGGTATGTTGACTTGTGCGAGACTCCCGACAGCGGCGCCAGAAATCCTTGTTGCTACGTCTTGAGCTTGCGTTGGTTTTCCCAAGAGGAGAGGATGATGCAGCAGAGTAGCGTAAGTATTTCCCTCAGTTTTGAGAACCAAGGTATCAATCCGAAGAGGAGGCCACGCATGAGTCCCTCGTACCTACACAAAGCAAATAGCTCCTCGCAACCAACGCAAATAGGGGTTGTCAATCCTTCACGGTTACTTACTTAGAGTGAGATCGATAGAGATGATAGATATTATTTTGGTATTTTTGGTATAAAGATGCTAAGTAAAATAAAAAGCAAAGTAAAAAAGCAAAGCAATAATAAAGCGTAGGAAGATTAATATGATGAAAATAGACCCGGGGGCCATATATTTCACTAGTGGCTTCTCTCAAGAGCATAGGTATTTTACGGCGGGTGAACGAATTACTGTTGAGCAATTGACAGAATTGAGCATAGTTATGAGAATATCTAGGTATGATCATGTATATAGACATCACGTCCGAGACAAGTAGACCGACTCCTGCCTGCATCTACTACTGTTACTCCACTCATCGACCGCTATCCAGCATGCATCTAGAGTATTAAGTTAATGAAAACAGAGTAACGCCTTAAGCAAGATGACATGATGTAGAGGAATAAATTCATGCAATATGATAAATACCCCATTTTGTTATCCTCGATGGCAACAATACAATACGTGCCTTGCAACCCTTTCTCTCACTGGGTAAGGACACCGCAAGATTGAACCCAAAGCTAAACACTTCTCCCAATGTAAGAACTACCAATCTAGTTGTCCAAACCAAACGGATAATTTGAAGAGACTTGCAAAGATAACTCAATCATACATAAAAGAATTTAGAAAGATTCAAATATTGCTCATAGATAATCTTGATCATAAACCCACAATTCATCAGTCTCAACAAACACTCCGCAAAAAGAAGATTACGTCGAATAGATCTCCACGAGAGAGGGGGAAAACATTGTATTGAGATCCAAAAAGAGAGAAGAAGCCATCTAGCTACTAACTATGGACCCGAAGGTCTGAGGTAAACTACTCACACTTCATCGGAGAGGCTATGATGATGATGTAGAAGCCCTCCATGATGGAATCCCCTTCCGGCGGAGCTCCGGAACAGGCCCCAAGATGGGATCTCGTGGATACAGAAAGTTTCAGCAGTGGAATTAGGTTTTTGGCTCCGTATCTGATCTGTTGGGGGTACGTAGGTATATATAGGAGGAAGAAGTACGTCGGTGGAGCCTCGAGGGGCCCACGAGGTAGGGGGCGCGCCCTAGGGGGGGGGCGCCCTCCACCCTCGTGGCCGCCTCATGGCTTTCTTGACGGAGGCTCCAAGTCTCCTGGGTCTTATCTAATGAGAAAATCACGTTCCCGAAGATTTCATTCCGTTTGGACTCCGTTTGATATTCCATTTCTTGAAACTTTGAAATAGGCAAAAACAGCAATTCAGGTTGGGCCTCCGGTTAATAGGTTAGTCCCAAAAGTAATATAAAAGTGGAAAATAAAGCCCAATATAGTCCAAAACAATAGATAATATAGCATGGAGAAATCAAAAATTATAGATACGTTGGAGACGTATCAGTCGTCCCGGAGGATTTCTCCTGATCCGCACAGGCCCGAAGGTAACTCTTCGGCCGGCTCCTAAGGAGACCAACAGAAGAAGCCCGGGATTGTCCAGCGCACAACCGGACACATTGATGGGTCTTCTGGAGCAATCGGCTATCTCAGGGGCACATCGTTGGTTGAGAGGATTTCATCCGCAAAAAGCGGGTTGAATGAAGCTTTTACGAGCCTGCTAAGAGGCTTTGAGGTATGCAAAGTGATATATATATATTATTGACTATACCCCATGCGCAAGGTGTGCTTTGTATAGATAGTATCCCCTGAGACTCTGGTTGCCGTCTATACGCGGCAAGCAGAGGATCATAGTCTCAGGTAATAATAGCGCTACTTTCGTGTGTAGGCGGCTGAGGGTCCGGCGGCTGGCCGGACTGCTGAATTTGCCGAATTGAGGCGGCAACTTGACGTGGCGGATGCGGACATCACGCTTGTGAACAAGCGACTTGACGAGGCACAGGGTATGTATGTTCGGGTGGTCAACAAATATTAAGAAGAGCATGATGCTAGTATTTATAATATGCTTTGACTGCAGATGGAGCTGCCGCCGTGGAGACCCTTCATGCAGAACTTGCCCGAGCCAAGGAGCAAGCCAGGAGAAGTGATGCGGCTGCCCTGAAGGCAGTCGAAGAATTAAAAGCCGAACAGGCTGCTCATCGCCAAAGTGAGGATAAAATAGCCAACATGGCTATTGAGCTACAAAATGCCAACAGCTGATATGAGCTTCTCGAAAGGGAAAACCAGACAAAAACGGCTGACCTAGAGAAGGCCTTGCAAGCAGCAAAGGAAACTTGCTCTGAAATCAGAGCGGCGCGGGAGGAGCTTCGGCAAGCCAGAGATATCGCGGCTGGAAAGCCCTTTTTATTGCGAACGAAGTTCGGCGATCCGAAATACGCCCCTCTTGATCAATTGTGGAGTTCTGCAGATGCATACTTGGATTTAGCAAAGATTGTTGCTGATGTGACAGAGTATTTCAAGGATCAGAAAGATCATGAGGTGGAGAGATTGTTCTGGTCGCAGTTCAGTGCTCCAAAGCGTCCGCTGCTGTTGAATGAGCAAATGGCCGAGTGGACCGAGCTCCATAGGTTGTTTGGGCTTGCCATGAAGGCTGTCATGGATCACCTGTGGTCGAAGGAACCGAGTCCGGGTAGTTATTTTGGTTTGGTGCAACGATTTCTTCGTGTTGTGCCGCATATCGATGCTGTTAAGAGGTCGACGTGCATAGAGGGTGTGCGGATGGCTGTTGCCCATGTTTAGACATATTTGGTGAAGATGGAGGCCACCGACGTTGCAACCAGGGGTCTACCCGGGGGTCAGGACTCACCCGAGCACTATTTTGAAGAAGTCCTAGAAGGTGCCCGTTTAATAGAGGCTCAGTGCTCAAAGAATACCATGTTCTAGTGACATGTATCTTGATTGTAAAAACAATGCTTTGTTGATAATAAAGGCTATATTTATACTTTTGCCCGTAAAGTATTGTAGTGCCTCCTGTGCGGCCGTTTATGTATGTATGTATATAACCTAAAAGTTTGTAGTTGTCAGCTTCAGCCCCCACGCATATAATGCGGGGGTGTTTGGTGAAGTGCATAATCACACTTGATCCAACGTCTTGGTCCATTAAGGAGGTGATAGCGTGGCGAACAAGGCAGCCGTACTATATAGTTTTAACACTTTCACTTAGCCATAGGAGTTTGACGATGGGGCTACTATATAGCCCCTGGTATGTTCGCGCCCATCCGATTATGGTGCATGTACATACGTGACCGGGAAATCGATCCTTCGTTAATGCGGAGGAATCATGAAGATTCCACTGGGTCATCGAGTGGTTGACCAGTCTCTTGCTTTATCATGACAGTCAGTTTTCGGCTTTCTCTACTGAGGTGCTCATCCAGATGAACCAGGGCACAATCGCAGTAATTCTCCCGGTGCCACCTTAGCCGATAGAGCGGAACGTAAGGTAGCAAAACACGGGAGCCGGGCAAACCCAACTATTGACCAAAGACATGATTTGGAGCTGATGCATATAAGGCCAAACTCGCGATGCCGAACACTCCTGAAGGTATTCGGACTTTACAACATATACTGGGCTGAGTACCGCCCTCGATAATGATCCATGGATTTCCGGATACGTGCATAAATTCAGCGTGACGAAAGAGCAGCTGTGATAAGGGCATAAATCCCAAAACACATTGGATGCTTCCCTTGTAACGTCCATTTTAGATCGGCGAATAATAAGTTTGCCAATAATGCCGGTATCCCTCCTGGTCGTTTTAAGTGCCAGGGGGTGTGAGCCAACAAGAGACAATGAAAAAGGTTTACACAGGGTCTTCATCTAAAAATAAACCTCGGAACGGGTCCCTGCTTTACATCTACGCCTTCGTCTCTGTTGTGCCGTATCTTGGAAGGGTGTAGCACGATAGTCATCTGTAAAAAGAAGGAAAAACTCAGGTGAAAAAATCTTTTGTGACCGTGCATAACGTTGGTTAAACTTAATGAACCGTGAAAATTCAATTTCTTAAGTGTGAATAGGATCCAACCGAATTATGGATTCTTTTCGTGCGGGCAGCCCCTAGCACCACATATGGGGTCATAGGCGTTAGTCAAGCTCAGGTTTATTTGTGCCACTACAAATAGTGGTGCGCCGAACACGTCTAGCCGTGTCCGTGGTCTCGATGACCGATTTAGCTACTTGGGTTGGAGAGGTTGGTCAGTGGTTCGGCTACTAGAGCCGCCACATATTCTTCCGCACGCAGGAACGCTCTGTATTTCCGCTAATTGTGATGACGCCATGTGGAACGGGCATCTTAAATTTAAGATAAGCGTAATGCGGACTTGCATTGAAACGAGCGAAGGCCATTCTTCCGAGTAGTGCATGGTAGCAACTTCGGAATGGAGCGTTATCGAAGATTACTTCTTCGCTTTCGAAGTTGTCAGGAGAACCGAATACAACCTCTAGTGTTAGAGAGCCCGTGCAGCGGGCCTCTACGCCTGGTATTACTCCTTTAAAGGTGGCATTGCTTCGGATGATTCTTGACGGGTCTATCCCCATCTTGCAGACAGTGTCCTGATATATCAGATTAAGACTACTGTCGCCGTCCATGAGGACTCGGGTGAGATGGTATCTGTCAATTATTGGGTCGAGCACCAAGGCAGCCGAACCTTCATGCTGGACACTAGTCGGATGATCCCTGTGATCGAAAGTGATCGGGTAGGCCGGCCATGGGTTGAATTTTGGTGCGACAGGTTCTACAGCGTATACGTCTCGGAGTGTGAGCTTGCACGTCCTCTTTGCTATGTGGGTTGCGTGAATCATGTTCACTGTTTTGACCTCTGGTGGAAATGTTTTCTGTCCCCCATTGTTCGGCTGGCGAGGTTCATCCTCGGCTTCACTTGGTGGCTCCCTCCCCTTGTGTTTGGCGTTTAGCTTGCCGGCCTGCTTGAAGACCCAGCATTCTCTGTTGGTGTGATTCGCAGGTTTCTCGGTGGTGCCATGGATCTGACATGATCTGTCTAGAATTTTTTTTAAGCTGGACGGTCCATCTCTGCTGCCCTTAGATGGCTTTTTCCGTTGACCGGGTCGAGAGCCCCTGAATCCAGCGTTTACCGCCGTGTTGTCTGGGCTGTCTTCATTATTTCGACGCTTGTTTTTATTGCGTCGTAGCTTCCCGTTGCCGTCCCTGATTTCGGATGTGCCTGGGTTACTGGTGCCGCTACGGGCCAACCAACTGTCCTCGCCCGCGCAGAAGCGGGTCATAAGGCTTGTTAGGGCTGCCATTGTCCTCGGTTTTTCCTTGCCGAGGTGTCTGGCAAACCATTCACCCCGGACACTGTGTTTGAAAGCCGCTAAGGCTTCGGCATACGGGCAGTCGACGATTTGGTTCTTCTTGGTGAGAAATCTGTTCCAAAGTTTGTGGGCTGACTCTCCGGGTTTTTGTATTATGTCACTTAAATCGTCTGCATCCGGAGGCCGGACATAGGTCCCTTGAAAATTAGCCCTGAAAGCATCCTCAAGTTCCTCCCAACTTCCAATTGATTTTCGGGGAGGCTTTTCAACCAGTGTCGAGCTGGTCCTTTCAACTTGAGGGGCAGGTATTTGATGGCGTGGAGATCGTCTCCATGATCCATATGGATGTGAAGAATAAAGTCCTCAATCCAGACTGCAGGGTCTGTCATTCTGTCGTATGCCTCTATGTTTACGGGTTTAAATCCCTCTGGAAATTTGTGATCCAGCACCTCATCGGTGAAGCACAGGGGGTGTGCGGCACCCCTGTATTTGGATGTGTCGTGGCATGCTTCCGACGGATGTAGTGTTCGATGTTGATTCCGAG
This sequence comes from Aegilops longissima, assembly GCA_021605205.1. NCBI lineage: Eukaryota > Viridiplantae > Streptophyta > Magnoliopsida > Poales > Poaceae > Aegilops > Aegilops longissima. The sequence continues at coordinate 662,201,817 of CM038680.1, read as the reverse complement.
CTGGAATTTGATCAGTATAGTCGTTTTGGTGGCCGTGATGCTGCGTGGAGCATGCTTCCTGGATCCATAGATGGACCTGGCCATACTGGCTCTTTTGTCCAGGTGCTCACGTAGATCATGTGCAGACTTGTGTGCGGCGTCATTAGCTGCTCTGTCTCAGCCACGGGGTGGTCGGTCCGGCAGATCGGCCGTATTGTTTTTCGGCGGGATGGGCTCTGTGGCCTCACTACTAGAAAAAGGCATGTTAGTGGCGCACCTATTTTTGCCATTAATGGCGCACTATAGGTGCGCCACTATTATCACGCCATTAGTAATTTGTAGTAATGGCGCATATTTGGTACGCCATTACTATAGTAATGGCGCACCCATAGTGTGCCATTACTATGCCTAGAGGTGCGCCATTACTATCTGACTTAGTAATGGCACACCACATAGAAGTGCGCCATTACTAACAAAAATTTTTTAGAAAAAAAAATACAATTTTTTTTCTTAATCTTGGGTCACTATGGCTTAATCTCTGGTCAATATGCTTAATCTCAAGTCAAATCGCACTCCATGGTCAAACTTCCCAAAAGGTCACCCATCCTCACACTACTCCAGCCCAAGCACGCTTAACTTCAAAGTTCTATCCAACCCCAGCACTAGCTCACTTAACAGACACTTGTTGGTATATCTAGCATATCAATCCTATTAAACCTTGTTGATGTCTAGGACTTTGTTCATGTTCATGAGTGTGATGAAATTTTGAAAAAATATTTCAAACTTCCGTTCATATTACGTATCATATTTTGAAAAAAAAATCCAAAAAAATTTAAAACTAATTTTTTTCTGTTACTAGTGGCACACCTAGCAAATGGTGCGCCACTACTAAGTTTGAATTTTTTTCCATTTTTCCCACCTCTAGGTCTTGAAAGCCCCGTATGTATCTTTTATTCTGTTAGGTTTTTGGGGATTCTAAAAATCTTCAACGGGGGTAAACTCCATGATCGGTGCCCAATCAGGTTTGATAGGCACAGATGCGCGCGGTTCGGAGCCTATGGTCAGAAACGAGTCCGAGGGTCCTATGACACATACCTCATTGGAGGGGAAGTCTGTGTTTGGTTCTATCACCGATGAGTGTGTGGCCTCCGTAGGGGGTCTATCCACCCGTCCTCGGATGGCATGATCTGCTTCGGATTTCAAGCTAGGGCAGTTGCAGGTGCGTTCTCCTGAACATCGTGCGATGGCAGATCTAAGTCATGCTCATTGTGACTATACGGCGCACCTGTCATGGGCCCGAATCCGTCAAATATCAAGTCTCCGCGGATATCGGCAGTGTAGTTCAGGCTTCCAAAGCTGACCTGAGGGCCAGGGGCGTAGCTATCGATCTGCTCCAGACAGCCAAGCGAGTTGGCCCACAATGCGAAGCCGCCGAATACGAAGATCTGTCTGGGGAGGAAAGCCTCACCCTGGATCACATCGCTGTGGATGATTGAAGGGGCCATCAAGCATTATTGTGACGACATAGTGGAACTCTTAATGAAAGCACCAATGTCAGTGTCAAAACCGGCGGATCTCGGGTAGGGGGTCCCGAACTGTGTGTCTAAGGCTAATGGTAACAGGAGGCGGGGGACACAATGTTTACCCAGGTTCGGGCTCTCTCTATGGAGGTAATACCCTACTTCCTGCTTGATTGATCTTGATGATATGAGTATTACAAGAGTTGGTCTACCACGAGATCGTACAGGCAAAACCCTAGAAGCTAGCCTATGATTATGATTGTCGTTGTCCTACGACTAAACCCTCCATTTTATATAGACACCGAAGGGGGCTAGGGTTACACAAAGTCGGTTACAGAGAAGGAAATCTACATATCTGAATTGCCAAGCTTGCCTTCCACGCAAAGGAGAGTCCCTCCCGGGCACAGGACAAAGTCTTCAATCTTGTATCTTCATAGTCCAACAGTCCGGCACAAGTACATAGTCCGGCTGTCCGAGGACCCCCTAATCCAGGACTCCCTCACCCACTGCGAGCATCAACACTCATCGGACCGCATACATCAGTATGTATTATTTCCAACAAGTCTGTTGCTCGCTCCATTGTTCCTGAGAACGGAGTCTTAGTCATCTATCCCATGAGGCATGGTTCGCAAGTATCAAGTGATTCATAATCAAGTGATTCCAAAAGTCCATCAGCATGGAGTTTCTTCATGCGCTTTACACCAATATGGCCTAAACGGCAGTGCCACAAATAAGTTGCACTATCATTATTAAACTTATATCTTTTGGCTTCAATACTATGAACTTGTGTATCACTACTAACAAGATTTAGTAAAAATAGACCACTCATCAAGGGTGCATGACCATAAAACATATTACTCATATACATAGTACAACCATTATTCTTTGATTTAAATGAATAACTGTATTGCATCAACAAGATCCAGATATAATGTTCATGCTCAACACTGGCACTAAATAACAATTATTCAGGTCTAAAACTAATCCCGAAGGTAGATGTAGAGGTAGCGTGCTGACGGCGATCACATCGACTTTGGAACCATTTCCCATGCGCATCGTCACCTCGTCCTTAGCCAATTTTCACTTAATCCGTAACCCTTGTTTCGAGTTGCAAATATTAGCAATAGAACCAGTATAAAATACCCAGGCGCTACTGCGAGCATTAGTTCAGTACACATCAATAACATGTATATCAAATATACCTTTCGCTTTGCCATCCTTCTTATCCGCCAAATACTTGGGGCAGTTCCGCTTCCAGTGACTAGTCCCTTTGCGGTAGAAGCACTCGGTCTCAGGCTTAGGTCCAGACTTGGGCTTCTTCACTTGAGCAGCAACTTGCTTGCCGTTCTTCTTGAAGTTCCCCTTCTTCCCTTTGCCCTTCTTCTTGAAACTGGTGGTATCGTTGACCGTCAACACTTGATGCTCCTTCTTGATTTCTACCTCCACTACCTGTAGCATTGCAAAGAGCTCGGGAATAGTCTTGTCTATCCCTTGCATACTATAGTTCATCACGAAGCTCTTGTAGCTTGGTGGCAGTGATTGAAGAACTCTGTCAATGACACTATCATCAGGAAGATTAACTCCCAGTTGAGTCAAGTGGTTGTGGTACCCAGACATTCTGAGTATATGTTCACTAATAGAACTATTCTCCTCCATCTTGCAGCTGTAGAACTTATTGGAGACGTCATATCTCTCAATCCGGGCATTTGCTTGAAATATTAACTTCAACTATTGGAACATCTCATATGCTCCATGAAGTTCAAAATGTCCTTGAAGTCCCGGTTCTAAGAAAAAAATTACTTAAGAACTCCCACTTAGATAGACATCTGATACGTCTCCAACATATCTATAATTTTTGATTGCTCCATGCTACTTTATCTATTGTTTTGGACTATAATGGGCTTTATTTTCCACTTTTCTATTACTGTCGGCGTTCTAGGAACGGGGGTCCCCAGACTTGCCTACCTGCGGCCTGCGGCGTGGCTCAAAGGGGGGCCCATCACGGCCCATCGTCTTCATCAACACAAGCTCAAGACCTTCGCGAGGGGCCAAGTCTCGCGGGGCGGACGACAGGGAGCTTCCTCAGGCGCGGCCACATCAGGCTGGCTCGCGAGGAGGCGGAGAGATCAAGGCGGGGTACCTCACGAGGTGCCCATGACGCAAGACATGACGACCAAGGGTGCCAGGCGGGTGCCAGCCCGCGCAGTGTCCTCCTTTCTTCTTTGGTGCAAAGGGAGCAAGCGCAGGCGAGAGCATCAAGCAAAGGCGTCCATTTCGGTGCAACAAGACCAAGACCAGCCCAACGGCAGGAAGGAAGTCATTGTGGAGCCCAAGCCGGCGTCACCACCAGAGCCTTTGACAGGCGAGGACCAACTTTAGTCAGGATAAGTGTACCAGATGTTCCCCTTCAAAATGGCCAATTGTTGGCGCCCTTCCCGCTCAATATTTGGGAAGAGGCCCAGGGCCTTCGCCTATAAATAGTACTAGCCACGCACAGAGCCGGGGGCATCTTAAAAAGAGAGAGAGAGAGAGAGAGAGAGAGAGAGAGAGAGAGAGAGAAAGGGAGGGAGCAACTGAACTCCTCCAAGCAGTTCATCGCCCAGCCAAGAACAGACCCTCGCGAGGCTGTTCTTCCTTGTATTGTTCATCACCATCAGCCCAAGAGGCAATCCACCACACCACAAACTAGAGTAGGGTATTACACCACAATGGTGGCCCGAACTAGTATAAACCTTGTGTCTCTTGTGTTGTTCCTTTCGTAGTTTAGATCCTAGCGAGGCGGCGGGGGGCAGGTAGGTAGAGGGCGAGATCTCCGCGTGCACCCCAGTGTTTGAACCTCAAGGGTCTGCCAGAACCCGAAATCCGACATTTGGCGCGCCAGGTAGGGGTGCGCCGGAGTTTTCCCTTCCGCCGTCGCCACGACCCGCCTCGCGATGAGCAGCGCGCCGCCCACTCCGGCCGCTAGCGCCAGCGCGGGGTCCAGGGGGCTCCGAGCCCTGTCCCCGGCCTTGCAACGGGTGCGGTGGCCGGACAAGTTCAAGTCGACGACGCCGCCGCGCTACAACGGCGCGACCGATCCGCTGGCCTTCTTGCTGGCGCACGAGAAGGCCGTCCAGCTCCTTGGGACAGATCCGGCCCTTCGGTCATTGTGGCCCCACGCCCGCAGGAACCCCTGGTGCTCTACCTCGCCGCCACTCCCTACTCCGCCAGCGCAGCTCTGGTGGCGGTTAGGGAAGAGCGTCAAACCAAAACCACAGCAGCAGCCCAGGTCAAGGCAAAGCAGGAACAAGGAAGACCCACAAAAACCACTACCACGGCTGAGAAGGATCAGCCGCCGCAGGGGAGCGCACTGGGAACGGAAGAGGTGCCTCTCCCAGACTACCAGCCTCTGGAGGCTCCATCGCCTCAGGAAGCGCCACGGTCCCCAGAGGGCGCCATCGGCACTGGCGCTCCAAACCTCGTTGAGCACCCAGGTGTGCCGTCGGCCGCGGTGTTGCGGGATGCGAGGGCACGGTACCCCATGCCTCAGAAACTCCTCCTCGCGCTATTGGTGGACTCGCGCAAGCTGCGGCACTATTTTCAGGTTCACCCCATCAAGGTCGTCTCAGCGTACCCCTTGGAAAGGGTGCTCAGGAGCCCTAACTCACCCGGAAGGGTCGCTGAGTGGAACATTGAACTGCAAGCATTTCAGCTCGAATTCAGCACGACCAGAGTCATCAAGGGGCGCATTAAGCGGTTTCATGGCAGAATGGGCGGAGGCACGGGCCTCAAGGCAAGAGGATCGGTCCCTCTCCCGGGAAGCGGCGCTGAAGGTTAGGTCATGTACTTGATGGGGCGTTCTCCAGGCATGGCGCTGGGGCTGGGGCGGTGCTCATATCTCCCACTCAGGACAAGCTCTACTACGCTGTGCAGCTCTGTTTCCAGCAAGGTGAGAAGGTCTCCAAATACATAGCAGAGTATGAAGGTCTAATAGCGGGCTTGAAGGCCGCAGCTGCCCTAGGGGTGAAGCGCCTTACCATCAAGGGCGATTCGCAGCTCCTCGTCAATTTCTCCAACAAGGTGTACGAGCCAAAATATGAGCACATGGAAGCCTACCTTGCGGAGGTCCGCAGGATGGAGAAGCAGTTCTGGGGGTTGGAGTTGCAGCATGTGCCCCGCGACACCAATCAGGAGGCCGACGACATCGCCAAACGAGCATCCGGCGGTTACCTCGGGAGCTGGCGTCTTGAGGCGGCTTTCAAGCCCTCGGCCATGCCATCAATATCAAACACGGCGCAGCCTCGGGAGGAGCTCCCCCAGCCACCTGCCTCAGGAGCCCCGGTCTGTGGCCCGGCCTCAGGAGCGCGCCTGATCCTGACAATGGAGCCTCAGGAGGGGTGCTGGATCACAGAGCTCCGGATCTACTTAACGCAAGGGACCCTACCGGAGAAGGAGGAGGAAGCGGAGCGTGTTGCACGGCAAGCCACAGCGTACTGCATCAGGGATGGAGAGCTCTATCGGAAGCGACCAAATGATGTGTCCCTATGCTGCATCTCCAGGGAGCAAGGGAAAGAACTGCTGGCGGATATACACGGTGGAGACTGTGGGAAACACTCGTCATCACGAACCCTCGTGGGCAAGGAATTCCGGAGCGGTTTCTATTGGCCTACTACGCTCAACGACGCCGTCGAACTAGTGAAGGCTTGCGAAGCCTGCCAATTCCATGCCAAGCAGATCCATCAGCCGGCAGGAGGTCTGCAAACTCTACCCCTCTCGTGGCCATTCGCAGTCTGGGGGCTGGATATCCTGGGCCCGTTCCTCGGCGCCGAGGCTATCGCTACCTCTATGTCGCCGTGGACAAGTTCACCAAGTGGGCCGAAGTGGAAGCCGTCCGCACCATCCCCGCCGGTTCTGCGGTCAAGTTCGTCAAGGGCATCGTGAGTCGGTTCGGGTTGCCGAACTGCATCATCACCGACAATGGTTCGCAGTTCACCAGTAACCTCTTCAAAACATCTTGTGCTAACACTGGGAGCAGATATGCTACGCCGGTGGCACACCCCGAAGCAACGGCCAGGCCGAGCAGGCCAACGCAGAGGTTCTGAGGGGCCTCAAAACCAGAACATTCAAGAAGAAACTGGAGGCCTGCGGCAGAGGTTGGTACGACGAGCTTCAGTCCATGATGTGGTCCATCCGCACGACCACGACCAAGCCAACTGGAGAGACCCCGTTCTTCCTGGTCTATGGAGCCGAAGCGGTCCTCCCTCACGAGGTCAGACGTCGTTCCGCACGGGTCCTGGCGTTCGACGAGGCGCAGCAGGATGCCATGCGGGGGACGGACCTCGTGCTGGGGGAGGAGCATCATCGAGAAGCTGCGTTGCAAGCGGCGAGGTACCAACAAGCACTGCGACGATACCACTGCCGCAACATCCGCCCCAGAACTCTTGAGGTAGGGGACCTCGTGCTCAGGCGGGTTCTCTCCAGGGAGGGGCTGCATAAGCTCTCTCCCATGTGGGAGGGCCCGTTCAAGGTTGTTCATGTTTCCAGGCCCGGCTCCGCGCTTGGAGACTCGGGAGGGGTGCCAGTCGAGCGCGTGGAACATCCAGCACCTCGGGAGGTTCTACCCTAAAAGGCCGAAGCACTGTGAAGAAGGCGAATGCTGTGAAGCTTATCTTTTGGAAAAGGCCCGAGCCTGTGAAGAAGGTGAATGCTGTGAAGCCTATCTTTTTGGAAAGGCCCAGGCACGTGAAGAAGGCGAATGCTGTGAATCCTATCTTTTGGAAAAGGCCCAGAGCCTATGAAGAAGGCGAATGCTGTGAAGCTTATCTTTTGGAAAGGCCCAGGCACGTGAAGAAGGCGAATGCTGTGAAGCTTATCTTTTTAGAAAAGGCCCAGAGCACGTGAAGAAGGTGAATGCTGTGAAGCTTATCTTTTGGAAAAGGCCCGAGCACTGTGAAGAGGGGCCAATGCCGTGAAGCTTGCTTCCCTAAGAAAGGCCGGAGCCTGTGAAGAAGGCCAGCACTGTGAAGCTCGCCGCCCGTGACACTCTCACGTAATAATGAGTTGGGGCTGTACACGCCCCGGAGTCTCAGGAGCACCGGCCTCAGGCCCTGGGGCTCCCTCCCACGCCCAGTGGCAGCACTTAGCTCCGCGCTAGTGAGAAGACGTCGAAGACTAGATTAGGTGCCGGACGCGGCTTTTTCATTTGCTTTCTGTAGTTGGCTTGTCCATTCTCATTTGAAGTTTTATTGAAGCTGTTGCCGTTTTTGATTTGTGGCTCTTTGGCTTTTCGCTCTCCTGCCTCGATTTCTCTCACACAAGGTCTCACGAGGGGGCAGCCTGAGCGCCCTTGCGAGTGTTTTCTGCCCTTATCGTTCAAGGTTTCCCAACCTGGGTCCACCAAAGGAGCACCCCTCCAGTCCGTGCCTCACGGGCACCGCGACATGAACACAGGACCTGGGTCGGTCGCCCCCCACGGCTGAGGCTGGAAACTACCTACGCGCAGGCGTGCGGCCCGAAGGAACGATACCGAAATAGCAGAAACACTACGATGATTAACAGCGAAAGTCCAAACACGCCCCCACGGGGCCCCACACTACTGTCTTTCTACGCAGGAAAAACAAAAAGGAAGAACAAATCAGGCGCGGCTCGCCCGCCACCAGCCCGCAGGGAAGACTCGAGCCGCCTCCGAGGCTCAGGCGGACTCCCTCTCGTGCTTCACCGAGGCGCGACGGCGGGCGGACCCGCTACCACCCTCCAAGCAGGCACGACGGCGTGGGGGCTGATCGCGACCGCTGCTGGAAGAGCCGCTGCCCGTAGAAGAATCGATGAAGCTCGAGGAGCCCTGAGCGCCGCCGACCACGCGTGCGCTGTCCTCTCCGTCATAGCCGGGGCTGGGCCCCCGGCCGCGGTCGTCGTCTTCAGGGCAGCACCCAGCGCGGCGACCATCCTCCCCGAACACCCTCACGTAAAGGGTGGCATCACCGTCGAACTTGAAGTGCAGGGTGCACCGATGGCTCAGGCCACACGCGCGGGCAAACGTCTGCCAACCGCGAGTCAAGGCCAGGCTCCCGGCTGTGGAGACCTCCAACGAAGCCCAGGAGGCCCGACTGCAGCAGCCGTCTGCCTGGAGCCAGAGGCCTCCCGGAGCGCCAGCCGGGAGCTCACCTAGGAGGAAGCAAGGAAGCTGAAGCCGGGTGCAAGTCGGCTCCGCCGACCACACAACGAACTCCGACAACACCTCCGCACCGCGCGGCCGTAGCGCGCCCTCCGGCCGCGGCCAGCCGTCCATCGCCGCGCGGAAGGTCACCTCCGCGGCCACGGGGAGTCGCCGTGGGAGCCACAGGATGTTTGCGAGGGCGGCCTCGAACACGCTTGGGCGGGGGAGAGGCAGGCTCAACCTGGCGGGCCTTCCCCTTCTCTGCGGCCGAGAACTTCCTCGGCGGAGCCATGAAGAAGGAGGGGAAGCGAGAGGGGACAGACTGGAAGGGCACGCGCCGTTCCGTACTTAAAGCCAGAGGAGGCCAACCGCCGGCCTCCACAATCGCAGGTAATCATGACCCTCTTTGCGTGCAGGGACTTCTCAATTCGTGCAGTTGCCGAGGTGTCGTGGGGAAGTGGAGACGCCCATGTCCAATCAACTGCCACACGGCGCCCAAGGCCGCAGGCTGTTAGGGCCCGCGGCGCTTCGCACTTGCCCTTTCGCTTCTCTGCTCGGCCAAATCCGGGCACGCCTTGGTCCTGGGGGCTACTGTCGGCGTTCTGGGAACGGGGGTCCCTAGACTTGCCTGCCTGTGGCCTGCAGCGTGGCTCAAAGGGGGGCTCATCACGGCCCATCTTCATCAACACAAGCTCAAGACCTTTGCGAGGGGCCAAGCCTCGTGGGGCGGATGACAGGGAGCTTCCACAGGCGCGGCCTCATCAGGCTGGCTCGCGAGGAGGCGGAGAGATCAAGGCGGGGTACCTCACGAGGTGCCCATGACGCAAGCCATCACGACCAAAGGCGCCCGGGGCGCCAGCCAGCATGATGTCCTCCTTTCCACTTTGGTGCAAAGGATCAAGCGCGGCGAGAGCATCAAGCAAAGGCGTCCATTTGGTGCAACAAGACCAAGACCAGCCCAGCGGCAGGAAGGAAGTCATTGTGGAGCCCAAGCCGGCGTCACCACGAGCCTTTGACAAAGCGAGGACCAACTTTAGTCAGGATAAGTGTACCAGATGTTCCCCTTCAAAATGGCCAATTGTTGGCGCCCTTCCCGCTCAATATTTGGGAAGAGGCCCAGGGCCTTCGCCTATAAATAGGACTAGTCACGCAGAGAGCCGGGGGCATCTTAAAAAGAGAGAGAGAGAGAAAGGGAGGGAGCGACTGAACTCCTCCAAGCAGTTCATCGCCCGGCCAAGAACAGACCCTCGCGAGGCTGTTCTTCCTTGTCTTGTTCATCACCATCAGCCCAAGAGGCAATCCACCACACCAAAAACTAGAGTAGGGTATTACACCACAATGGTGGCCCGAACTAGTATAAACCTTGTGTCTCTTGTGTTGTTCCTTTCGTAGTTTAGATCCTAGCGAGGCGGCGGGGTGCAGGTAGGTAGAGGGCGATATCTCCACGCGCACCCCAGTGTTCGAACCTCAAGGGTCTGCCGGAACCCGAAATCCGACAATTACTTTTGGGACTAACCTATTAACCGGAGGCCCAGCCCAGAATTGCTGTTTTTTGTTGCCTTCTTCAGTGTTTCGAAGAAACATAATATCAAACAGAGTCCAAGACGGAATGAAACCTTCGGAAACGTGATTTTCTCACCGAACGTGATCCAGGAGACTTGGACCCTACGCCAAGGAACAACGGAGGTGGTCACGAGGTGGGCGCCCCCTAGGCGCGCCCTGCCTCGTGGGCCTGTTGATCCACCGACGTACTCCTTCCTCCTATATATACCTCATTGCACCCCAAGCGATCGAACAGGGCCAAAACCTAATTCCACCGCCGCAACTTCCTGTATCCATGAGATCCCATCTTGGGGCCTGTTCCGGAGCTCCGCCGGAGGGGGTATCCACCATGGAGGGCTTCTACATCAACACCATAGCCTCTGCGATAAAGTGTGAGTAGTTTACTTCAGACCTTCGGGTCCATAGCTAGTAGCTAGATGGCTTCTTCTCTCTTTTTGGATCTCAATACAATGTTCTCCTCCTCTCTCGTGGAGATCTATTCGATGTAATCTTCTTTTTGCGGTGTGTTTGTTGAGACCGATGAATTGTGGGTTTATGATCCAGCTTATCTATGAATAATATTTGAATCTTCTCTGAATTCTTTTATGTATGATTGAGTTATCTTTGCAAGTCTCTTCGAATTATCCGTTTGGTTTGGCCAACTAGATTGGTAGTTCTTGCAATGGGAGAAGTGCATGGCTTTGGGTTCAATCTTGCGGTGTCCTTACCCAGTGATAGAAAGGGTTGCAAGGCACGTATTGTATTGTTGCCAACGAGGATAACAAGATGGGGTATTTATCATATTGCATGAATTTATTCCTCTACATCATGTCATCTTGCTTAAGGCGTTACTCTGTTTTAACTTAATACTCTAGATGCATCTTTGGATAGCGGTCGATGATTTGGAGTAATAGTAGTAGATGCAGAATCGTTTCGGTCTACTTGTCACGGACGTGATGCCTATATACATTATCATACCTAGATATACTCATAACTATGCTCAGTTATGTCAATTGCTCAACAGTAATTTGTTCACCAACCGTAGAATATCTATGCTCTTGAGAGAAGCCACTAGTGAAACCTATGGCCCCCGGGTCTATTCTCATCATATCAATCTCCAACACTTTTATACTTGCTTTGTTTTTACTTTTCCTTTTACTTTTCACTTTGCATCTATATACCAAAAAATACCAAAAATATTATCTATCATCTCTATCAGATCTCACTCTCGTAAGTGACCGTGAAGGGATTGACAACCCCTAATCGCGTTGGTTGTGAGTAGCTATCGTTTTGTGCAAGTACGAGGGACTTGTGCGTGGCCTTGTAGGACCTTGAAGTATGTCTAGAGGGGGGTGATTAGACTGCTTGACCAATTAAAAACTTAGCCTTTTCCCAGTTTTAGAGTTTGGCAGATTTTAGCTATCTTAGGACAAGTCAAGCAATCATCACACAATTCAAGCAAGCATGCAAAGAGTGTATGAGCAGCGGAAATTAAAGCATGCAACTTGCAAGAAAGTAAAGGGAAGGGTTTGGAGGATTCAAACGCAATTGGAGACACAGATGTTTTTGGCGTGGTTCCGATAGGTGGTGCTATCGTACCTCCACGTTGATGGAGACTTCAACCCACGAAGGGTAACGGCTGCGGGAGTCCACGGAGGGCTCCACCCACGAAGGGTCCACGAAGTAGCAACCTTGTCTATCCCACCATGACCGTCGCCCACGAAGGACTTGCCTCACTAGCGGTAGATCTTCACGAAGTAGGCGATCTCCTTGCCCTTACAAACTCCTTCGTTCAACTCCACAATCTCGTCGGAGGCTCCAAAATGACACCTAGCCAATCTAGGAGACACCACTCTCCAAGAAGTAACAAATGGTGCCTTGATGATGAACTCCTTGCTCTTCTGCTTCAAATGATAGTCTCCCCAACACTCAACTCTCTCTCATAGGATTTGGATCTAGTGGAAAGAAGATTTGAGTGGAAAGCAACAAGGAAGGCTAGAGATCAAGATTCATATGGTAGGAATGGAATATCTTGGTCTCAACACATGAGTAGGTGGTTCTCTCTCAGAAATGGTAAGTTGGAAGTGTAGGTTTGTTCTGATGGCTCTCTCCACGAATGAAGAGGAGGTGGAGGGGTATATATAGCCTCCACACAAAATCTAACCGTTACACACAATTACCAATCTCGGTGGGACCAAATCAACAAACTCGGTCAGACCGATTTTAGTAAACCTAGTGACTGTTAGGGTTTTCGGTGGGACTGACTTGCATCTCGGTAGGACCGATATGGTTAGGGTTAGGGCATAATGTAATCTCGGTGAGACCGATTACACAAACTTCGGTGAGACCGATTTTGGTAATTAGCTAACCGGAGAGTTGGTCGAGTAAACTTCGGTGGGACCGATTCGCTCTTTCGGTGAGACTGAAGCGTTACGAAAGGAAGCAGAAAGTTTACATTGCAATCTCGGTGGGACCGATCTGCTCTTCGGTGAGACCGAAAAGTTCTGAAAAGGAAATAGAGATTACAATCCCATCTTGGTGAGACCGAGATCCCTATTGATAGAACCGATTTGCCTAGGGTTTGTGGCAGTGGCTATGACATTTGGAATCGGTGGCGCCGGATAGGAAGAATCGGTGAGACCGATTTTGGCTTTAGGTTTAGGTCATATGTGGATGTGAGAAAGTAGCTGAGGGTTTTGGAGCATATTACTAAGCACATGAAGCAAGAGGCTCATTAAGCAACACCTCATCCCTCCTTGATAGTATTGGCTTTTCCTATAGACTCAATGTGATCTTGAATCACTAAGATATAAAATGAAGAGTCTTGAGCTTTTGAGCTTGAGCCAATCCTTTGTCATTAGCATTTTGAGGGATCCACTTTCATCATCCATGCCATGCCATTCATTGAGCTTTCCTGAAATGTTCATCTTGGAATAGCATTAGCTCAATGAGCTATATGTTGTTATGAATTACCAAAACCACCTAGGGATAATTGCACTTTCAATCTCCCCCTTTTTGGTAATTGATGACAACATATAGATCAAAGCTTCGACAAATGATAATAAGATTGAAAAACATCGTCGCTTTGAGAAGTATGTGATAAGCAAGAGCTCCCCCTAAATTTGTGCATAGTTTACGATTTGCTTTGGACTGCAAATGCACAAGGAATTAGGCTCATGGGTTACTCTTCCATGTCACATAAATCTTGGTGGAGCGTTCAAAATGATACGGATTGAATACATGCACTCATCACCAAGCACAGTGAATGATCACATAGGATAGATAAGATAATATCATCAAACATGCATAAGTGTAGCTTATGATCAAACACATGATCATCAATGTCTCACAAACATAGTAACTCAAGCAATCGAAAGCAAACAAGTTTAAAAACCACCAAATCAAGAGATAACAAAAGCAACACACACTCTCTCTCTCGAAGCCTATGATCTATACATTTTTCTCCCCCTTTGGCAACAAGTTACCAAAAAGTTCATAGAAAATGCATAGTGTTAAATCGACTCTCAGGCTTGATCTTGAGGTGGTGGTGTCCGGATAACGCCGAGGACGAAGGCTTCAGTTGAAGTAGATGGAGCTGGAGCTAGTGTAGGTGCTGGAGCTGGTGGCACTGAGGCTGTAGCTGGTGCAGATGAAGTGGCTCTGGTGTCAGGAACTGGCATAGCAGATGACCTCTGGGCTCAAGGCACTCTGGCAAATACATCAGTTGTTGTTTTGCCCTTCCTCTCCTGCATGTCATCCTGTAGTTGCTCCACAGCAGAGACTGATCTCAGTTACTTTCACATCTAAGTCATAGAACTTTTGTTCCATGATTCTTTCCAAGATCTCCTGATTTTGAGTGAGGGTGGCCAATCCCTTCTCAATCCTCAGTGTTGATGCTATTAAGTATCCAAGCTGCACCTGCTTGTTCTTCAAGAAATACTCAGATGCCTCCTCTTGAGTTGGCATCCTGGCAGCCTTCTCCTTCTTTGCCTTCTCCTTCTTCTCTTGTGCTTGAACTTACGATGGATCATTCTCATTCACGACAACCTCATTGTCCTCAAAGTCTGGATAAAGTGGAAAATGCTCTTTATCCAATAGATATTTTCCTGTGCCCATCTTTGAGTTAATCAACTCCACGGATCGAGGGCATATCCACAACTTCTCTTACAGTCTGCTGCAGTCCTCTTAATGGTTTCAACCATAAGGCTCATGACTTTTAATTTCTATGGCACATCAAACAAATGCAACATGTTGATTGCATGCCCTCTAATCATGTTGTGGTCACCGGACTTAGGCGATAGAGTATGCCTTAAGATGCAGATTGATAATTGGCAGTCTGACGATGTAAGGAAGTGGACTAATCCAAACTTATGTGTCTCAATGGCTGTGTGCAGGATTTCCTTGTACATGTGTGCCATGGAATTGTGGTCCATTTTCTTCTTGGCATATACATCCAGGTCATCTTCATTCTCCTTTGGGGCATTTATCAGCTTTGCCCACTCCTCAACAGTTGGTGGTACCTTGTACCTTGAGACATCCACACTATCACGCCATCTGGATAAAAGTGTGATGTGGAGTAGAACTGCATGATAAGTTCATCGTTCCAGTTGGTGAGCTTTTGCCCAACGAAGTCTGCAACTCCAACAGCAACAAAACTGTCTTGCACTCCAGGATAGTGCTCGACATTTTGTTTCATGTAGGTCCAGTCGACCCACCTCATATCACACACTATGGGCTTCTTATCCAGCAGAATAGTCTCATAAAATTCCTACTGTTCCTTGGTGAGGAACCTGTAGTCCACATCAGTTCTTCTCCTTGTGGCATATGGATCTGTTATCCTCCATAGCCTCAACCCATTGTCTCTTCTGATCTTCATGTCCTCAGCCACAGGATGGGCATGATTGTGGTCTGGTATCTTGGGCTTGAGCTTCCTCAGAACTTGTCCTTCTTCATCTTCTTCATCAGCAACCTTAGGCATTGGGGCCTTGTTCTTCTCAGCGGCTGGAATACTCCTGGTATTCCTCTTTGGTGCAGACTTGGCCTTGGGGGCAGCTTTGGGTGCTTCCTTGGGCTTAGATGTGGCAGCCCCTGATCTTATAGCATCACCCATAAGCTTTGGTGTCTTGGGTGCTGGTGCAGCAATCTCTTCTTCCTCTTCCATCATGGAAGGCTTCCCAATAATTCTGACTGTGGTCTTCTTGACCCTTTCTTTCCTTTTCTTTCCTTCAGCAGCAGCTGGCTCTTTGAGATCAGGCTTTTCAGGAATTTGAGTTGATGCTCTGCCCTTTGGCATAGGTGTCCTCTTGGCAGGAATCTTCCTATTGAGTCCAGGCTTTGTGCTATGTGCTGAGCTATACTCCTTTTTGAGCACTGCCTTCTTGGAGGTTGCCTCATCCTCTTCTGCCTATAATCCTCATCTTCAGAATCTGAGGTTTTCTTCTTCCTTTGCCTGGTGGCAGCTTTAGAAAATTGCTTGGGGTGCTCCTGCTGCCTTCATCTGAAGAGCTGGAGGGACTAGTGCCCTCACTCATGTTCACCTGCTCCTTTGACCTGTTACATTTGTCACTCTGGTGCGACATCTGCAAACACCGATGCTGACCCCTGTGAAGAGTTATAGATGAGGTAGAGTGGATGAGCATCACAAAATGCAGAGATTTTGCAAAGAATGACTCAAAAATTCAGTTTTAGTTTTCCACAGAAAGCATTTCGGATCAACAAATTTTCAAACTCGGTGATACCGAAGCAGTTTTGGAACCTAAACTGATGAACTCGGTCAGACCGAGTCATAGTTCGGTGGCACCAAGACTGCTAGGGTTTCACAAAGTCCTAAAATCAGTCTCACCGATTAGCAATTCTCGGTCAGACTGAGTCTCACTAGTGCAATGGCATATGCCAAATCGGTGGGACCGAGTTTTTCAACTCGGTGGGTCCGAGATGGTTTCGGCAGAAACCTAACCCTAAATTTTTTCGAATCAAAAATATTCTAAGGATTGCATTGACTGGATAGGAGTGTTTCAATCGTGTTAAGAATCAATAAGAACACAATGTGCTGAGAATCGGACAAGGAAAGCACTGTGATCGAGTCCATACCCTAGTTCGGCGGAGACTCGCTATGGCGGCAACGGCGGGTGTCGGTGTCAAAACCGGCGGATCTCGGGTAGGGGGTCCTGAACTGTGCGTCTAGGCGGATGGTAACAGGAGACAAGGGACACGATGTTTTACCCAGGTTCGGGCCCTCTTGATGGAGGTAAAACCCTACGTCCTGCTTGATTGATATTGATATTTGTGGATGTTTACAAGAGTGGATCTACCACGAGATCAAAGAGGCTAAACCCTAGAAGCTAGTCTATGGTATGATTGTAAGGGTTGTTGTTCTGATAGTCCTACGGACTAGAGCCATCCGGTTTATATAGACACCGGAGAGGGCTAGGGTTACATAGAGTCGGTTACATTGGTAGGAGATCTACATATCCGTATCGCCAAGCTTGCCTTCCACGCCAAGGAAAGTCCCATCCGGACACGGGGAGAAGTCTTCAATCTTGTATCTTCATAGTCTTGGAGTCTGGTCGATGATGATAGTCCGGCAGATGATAGTTCGGTGATGATGGTAGTCCGCTATCCGGACACCCCTAATCCAGGACTCCTCGGTAGCCCTAAACCAGGCTTCAATGATGATAAGTCCGTAGCGTATATTGCTTGGCATTGCAAGGCGGGTTCCTCCTCCGAATGATAGAAGATTGTGAACACCAGGATAGTGTCCGCTCGCAAAATAAATTCCACATTCCACCGTAGAGAATAATAATATATACACAAGTTCAATTTGTTGGCGTTTTTGTGGCATGACGTCACACCACTACCAAGCCATTACTCGAATTGTTTTTACTTTACCACCTCGGCGCATTTAGCGAAGCGGTTTCCTTGGCACGTCTTGTCGAGCGAGATCGTGTTTCCCCTTAGTCCAGGATTCTCATCAATACGGGCGTGGGTAACCCAACGCGCCATTGATGGTGGCGCTTGGGAGATAAGCGAGTTTTACCAGGCGGTGGGGGACGCGTAAGACTTCGCCCGCCCATATAAGGGATAAGGATTCACCTTCTCACCTCGCCTTCTTCCTCCTTTGCTTATCCATCTCCACTTTTCGAGCTCCAGCGCCCAAGTTCGCGCATCTCGTCTCAACCTTCTCGACCATGTCCAGAGCGGGAGGTAAATGGTTGGCCTCCACCGTTAAGGAGGAGCACATCGCCAAACTTCTTGGCGCGGATACCTCTCCGGCGACATCACGCACCGGCTGCCCGACGAGGGCAGCTCATCCCCACCCCAGGCCCCATGAGAGGGTCGTCTTTCTTCCCCACTTCCTCCATGGACTGGGCTTTCCACTACATCCCTTTGTCCGGGGCTCATGTTCTACTACGGCCTGGATTTCCATGATCCGGCGCGAACTTCATCCTCAACATCTCGGCGTTTATCGTCGTGTGAGAGGCCTTCCTCTGCATCCAGCCCCACTTGACTTGTGGCTCAAGACCTTCAATGTCAAGCGAAGGTAGTGAAGGGCACTCAAGCGGAGTCGGAGGCGCCATGTTGGGCAAGATGCCCAATGTCCTTTAGTTGAAGGGGCCTTCGTGGAATCCGTCAAGGGGTGGCAATCGGGTGGTTCTATATCACCGAGCAGCGTGACCCTAAATGGGCGGCGGCCCCGAGTTTAGATCTGGTATCCCCACGCAGCTCACCTCCGGAAAGAGAAGGGCTTGCAGTGGGGTAGTTCAAGGAGTAGCGGGACTCAAGCCTATATCAAGAAGCTGGTGAAGAAGCTCAGGCTGGTTAACATGGTCCAAGTCATGCTCGTCGCGGATACTCCCATGCCAAGAGCGGGCATTCAATCTGTGGGAGTTCGATCCGGAACAGCACCAGCGCTGAGCAGGCTCTTGACCTGACGTCTGAAGGTGCCTGGAAGGTGCTGTTCAAAGGCGCCAAAGCCCGCATCCATGATCGAAGATCGCGGATTTCGCTCGCAGCGCCATGCCGACGAGGTAAGTGATTCTACCCCTGTATGGGACACTTGTTTTTCATAGTTTGACTCTATGCGGGTTTTAATTTCCCCTTATCCTTTGACAGGACTGGATGAGGAAGGCGGAGCAGATTACCTGCCCGGCTCCTATGCCAGAAAATCCAGTGGACGCTCGTCTAGCGAAGCTGCTGGTTCCGGCACCGCACGTGGTGCCGGAGAAGAAGGCCAAGAAGGAGGCCACGGGTGCTTGAAAGAGCTCCCGTTTTCAGGTGTCCGACGACTCCGGGGCGGACTCCTCCCCCGAAAACGAGGAGGAGAGAGAGGACTCTCTCCCAGAGGAGGGAGAGAGGAAGAGGAAGGCTTCCCCAACAGGGGAGGCCGAAGGGTCCAAGAGGGGAAGGACTATTCCCCTGGACAGCTCCGCCAACGTCAACGTTGGCGAAGAAGAATGGCCTTCAAGGGCCAGGCCTCCAGCGAGATCGTAAGTATCCGGATTCCTGAATGATTTATAATTTCTTTTTCTATGTCACATAGTGTCATTCTAATGCCGCATGCTGCCTGTAGTCCGGCCAGTGATGATCTCCCCGCTTCATCGAGCGGGTCGTTGGCTCCGTCGGATGTAGACTCCATCCCGACCGCCTCCACCCCTCGCGACACCGAGGACGCCGAGGTGGGATCCCAGAAGGACCCATTAGGGAGGCTCGGGCGCCACAAGGCGTCCTCCGGACTTTTGCGCTGACTCCACAACAAAACCCGCAGTGGTTCCGAGTCCGCCGGCGCCCTTCGAGCGAAGGGCAAGACCGTGACGCCGGCGGCTTCCTTCCAACCGGGCGCCGGGCAATTTGTTGGGCGCTGCGAGCGCTTCCATCGAGGAAGAACACCGCACTATTATGAGTGCGGTGATTGAAAAGTGCAGCTTCGCCAAGGCGGGCTGACGAAGCTCGATAGCCTTCTATCGGGCTTTGAGGTAAGAAGTTAAAAATATGCAACGTAATACCGCATAGACAGTAGCCCCGATGCTCGGTTCGGTGTTGGAAAGAAAAGCGGATGAGGATCTGAAAAAATAAGATATACGCAGGGTTGCTAAAAAATATGTCAATATGGGTTGCAGGCTGCTTGCTGACCTCTGCCAAGACCGATGCGGAGGTCGGTGCTTTGAAGCAGAGCTCGGCGGTCCGAGCAAGAGCTCGGCCGCCGCCAGAAGCAGCTCGGGACAAAGAAGGTGAGTAACACCACTTTGAACTTTGTACCTTCTGAGAAAAGGATTTAGGTTGCAACAAAAATAACAAGGATAACATGGGTACTGCGGGGGCCACGAGCGAGGTGGCGGCCACGAAGGAGGCCGTGTCTGTGACGAATGCAATGCTGCCACGGAGGCAGGCAGAGCGAGAGAAGCAGGAGGCGCGGGTGGCGGTGGTTCAGCAAGAGCTCCAGGCTCTCATGGAAAAGCATGAGAGGTTGGAGCGTGACTCAAAGACTCGAGAGTCCGAGCTTGCCTCGGCTCTCGAAAGTGTAAAACCGCCAAGGCCGAGGCCCATAAGTCCCTTCAGGAGATTGAGTTGATGAGGAAGATAGCGGCGGGTAAGGCATTTTTCATGCAAAGCAAGCATGTGAATGTAAATTACGTGTTACTTACCCAAATTCGGAGCTCTCCAGGGGCGTTTGCAGATCTGCCTCATGGCGTGTCGATGTCGCCGCATGCTACCGAGCCGAGGAGGAGAGCTCAGCAGAGAAGGTCTTCGGTCTCGGTATCTGAGGCCAGCCATCCGGTGCCCCTAGCGACCAGTGAAGCAGCTGGTCGAGCTTCTAAGGTGGCCGAGCAGGCCATGAAGGGCCTCATAGTCCGGTTGTGGCTGGAGAGGCCATGCATAGGAGCTACTTCGCCTCGTCGACGGCTGGTGGATCGTGCCCCTGGGTGGAGGTTATCAAGCGCTCCGCTTGTATTGAAGGTGCTCGTCGGGCCCTTGCCAGCGCAAAGGTGCATTGGGGCAAGCTGGATGCGGAGAAGCTAATCAGCGCAGCGCCACCAGCGGGCAAGGAACATCGTCGCCCGAAATCTACTATAAGGCTGTCTGAAGGGTGCTCGCAAGATTGCGGATGAGTGCCCCAGGGATGTAGTTTTGAGTAAATTCGCAATGTGTTATCACATGCGCTGAAAACTTTGTTCATATCGCTAAGCAACGCTTGTTAATTTAAAATATTACCTTCATGCGGCCGTTTATTAAATCTGAGAGATGGCAAGTCGTCGGCTTCAGCCCCCATGCCACGAGTGCTGGGGTGTTCGGGATAAACTTGAGCGCTCTATTTCCCATTTTTGGGTCCATCGAGGGAGGCGCTCAACACAACGAACAAGGCAACCGGACTTATAGTGCTTGAACACTCTCACTTAGCCATAGAATTCTATAATTTTAAATTTGGTGAAGCCCCTAGTATTCGGAGGACCGAATTGGGCGCTATCCACGCCTTCATCGGACATAATCCGAACTTCGCTCAAGCGGCGTAGGTATTTAAGGACCGAAAGGACCTCTCGAACAGCGACCAGTCTCTCGCCTTATCATGACAGTCAGTTTTAGCTTTCTCCGAGGCGTTAACCCGACTCAACCGGGCGCAATCGCAGTGGTTCTCCCACTGCAACCTTAGCGATAGAGCGGGCGTAAGGTGCCAAACATGGGAGCCGGGCAAACCCAACTATTGACCCAAGACATGATTCGGAGCCGATTCATATAATGCTATAAGTTCGGGGTGCCGCACTTGTGAAAGTGTTCGGACTTTATCACACCATAATGCGGAGAACATAAGCCCCTGGTGTATGTGGCCGTTCCAAAATGTACGGGTGCAACATGTCGTAAATGAACATATATATAGAAAAGGTAATGCAATTATGGGCAAAAAATGCTGCATTTTATTCGAGAAGATATGCTATGAGTGCGGAATGATACAAATAGTGCGAAAAGCAAGGGATTGGACGAATTAAAGGCGTCTCCCTCCAGGGGTAGGCCGCGGAATGTTTGTATTTAACAAATTTAATGCTCGTGATGGAGACCACCGAGTGTTAAATCATGCCTTTGTCCTTCCCTGGCTGTTGCATCATGAGTTCGGCAGGTCGCCGCGGACAGAGTTCTGTATAAAAAGAAAAATAAAAGAAAAAAAGCGACACTTGGGAGCCCTGGTGTGGTCGAACCGCACTCTGGGTCTGTTGTGGTTGTGCCTTTCCCCTATGCCCATGGTATCTCCAAGGCGTAATTATGTATGCAGCGGAGAGTTTGTCTTACAATTTTGCGAGGGCTGGGGTTGAGGCCGCATTACTCTGCGTGCTCGGGCGTGCGGGTGGTCTTGGTTGATGTTGCTCGGGCGCGTTTGGTCGTGTCCGGTCGTTTAACGGCGGACTAGAGAATTGCCGTAAAGGCTGCTCGTACTTCTGCTGCGAGAGCGCATTGTATGTTCCTCCGTTCGGAGGGAGCATTCCGTGTTTCCATTGACCGTGATGACTCCACGAGGGCCTGGCATCTTGAGCTTAAGGTATGCATAATGCGGCACCGTGTTGAATTTTACAAGCGCGGTTCGTCCGAGCAGAGCGTGATAGCCGCGCATGAGCGGGACTATGTCGAAGATTAACTCCTCGCCGGAAATTATCCGGGATCCGAAGACCACTTCGATGTAAGCGAGCACTGTACAATTGGCCTCGACACCTGGTATGGCGCCTTTGAAGCTTGTCTTTGTAGGTTTAATCCTTGAAGGGTCTATGCCCATCTTGCGCCTTGTATCCCGATAAAGCAGGTTCGAGCTCTGCCGCCGTCCATCAGGACTCGTGAGGTGAAATCCATCGACGATTGGGTCTAAAACCAATGCGGCGAATCCGCCATGGCGGATACTGGTCGGATGGTCTATTCGATCGAAAGTGATCGGGCAAGAGGACCATGGGTTGAATTTTGGGGCGACTGGCTCCATCGCGTATACGTCCCTTAGTGCACGCTTCCGCTCCCTCTTGGGAATATGCGTTGCGTATATCATGTTTACCGTCCGAACTTGAGGGGGAATCCTTTTGTCCTCTGTTGTTCGGCTGCGGGTCTCTTCCTCGTCATCGCTGTGTAGCCCTTGTCACTGTTTTGGCGATTGATTTGCCTGCCTGCTTGAATACCCAACAATCTCTGTTGGTGTGGTTAGCTGGCTTTTCGGGGGTTCCATGTATTTGACAGGAGCGGTCAAGTATTCGGTCCAAATTGGACGGGCCCGGAGTGGTTCTTTTGAATGGCTTCTTCCGTTGACCGGGTTTGGAGCCTCGAAATCCGGCGTTGACTGTCGTATCCTCATTGCTGTCGCCGTTAATGCGGTGTTTGTTTTTGTTTCGACATAACCTGCCGTTGCGGTCCTTGGTATCCGGACTGCCAGCATTTTTGCTTTGAGGTTGTTGCTGCGAGCTAGCCAGCTATCCTCTCCCGCCTGAAGCGGGTCATGAGTGATGTGAGGGCTGCCATGGATTTGGCTTCTCTGTCCTAGGTGCCGGGCCAGCCACTCGTCACGGATGTTATGTTTGAAGGCATCGAGTGCCTCTGCATCCGGACGATCGACGATTTGATTTTTTTGTTAAGAACCGTGTCGAATTGCACGGCGATTAAATCGGCTGCTGGATTATGTGGCTTAGGTCATCTGCGTCCGGTGGTCGCTTTATCGCGTTCTGGAAGTTGTCGAGGAATGCGGCTTCCGGTCCTCCCAACATCAATAGACTCTGCGGGCAGGCTGTTAAGCCAATGCCGAGCTGGTCCTTTAAGCTTGAGGGAGATATTTGATGGCGTGAAGATCGTCGCCGCGGGCCATGTGTATATGGAGAAGATAATCCTCAATCCAAACCGCGGGGTCTGTTGTGCCATCGTAGGATTCGATATTAACGGGTTTAAACCCTTCAGGGATTTGATGATCCATTACTTCGTCCGTGAAGCATAGTGGGTGTGCGGCGCCTCTGTATTGAGCAATATCACGACGTAGCTCGAGAGAGCGTTGTCTGCTGTGTTCGGCCCGGCCGGAGTAGTTATATCCGGCGCGACGGTATTCGTCGTGGGTCTTGGGGCACCACGTGATCCATAGATAGATCTGGATTGTCTTGCCTTGTCCTCCAATATATCCCGCAAGTCCGGCGCGTTCCCCCGTGGCTTCATGCTTTTTGAGCGATGCCGGGGTACGGTTTTGGTGGAGGGCTTGCACGCCTCTCTGTCGCGGCCGCGAGGTGGCCGGTCTGCCGTATTGTGCGCTAGTGATGCAGGTTTGTATGCCTCCTCCTCTAATCGGGGGAGCAACTTGCGTTTTGGGTAACTTTTGGAGGGCGTTGAGTTCATACTCTTGACGCGAGGACCTCGGTCCATCTGTCGGCGATGGGTCTTGATCAGCTTGAAGCTGTTGCTGCTTTTCTTTAGGCTGTTTGCCGTGGCCATTAGCCTGCGTCTGAAACGCTCTTGTTCGACGGGATCCTCAAGAGCAGCGAATTCATCGTCGTCGAGGCTTGCCTCGTCTCCGGAGGAGGTAAGTAATTGTCATCCTCAACCTCTTAAATCGCCGCCCTCTCGTGAGGGCTTGCTTCTGCCTCCTCCTGCGCTGGATCGTCTTTGGAGGGAGTTGTCTTCGGCACTTTACGGGGTGTTATTATCTCTGTGCGGAATCTCCATTCTTGCCATGGCGGGATTTAGAGCGGCGCCGCTGACGTCGGCGCTTGGGCTGTTTCTTTAAGGAATCGGCCTTCGCTGCTTCTTTGTCGTCCCCATCCTTTGGGGTGTCCACCATGTATATGTCGTATGACGAGGTGGTCTTCCAGTGTCCTGTAGGCATTGGTTCTTGGTAGTCTCCGGCATCGTCGTCCATACCATCGATGTCTTCGGAGTCGTAGTCGAGTACGTCGGTTAAATCGTCGGCGGTGGCTCTGAAGTGGGTGGTGGGTGGGTTCTGAATTTCTTCGTCGTCCGCGTCCCAACCGCCCTGGCGTAGTTCGGCCAGGGCTCTCGGATAGCGAGAGATGCTTGATGTATTTATGGTATCGCCGAAGGCGAGTCTGAAAGATGTCCGCAGCGGTGAATTCCATGATCGGCGCCCAATCGGATTCGACTGGCAGGGGCGCAGGAGGTTCGGAGTCCGGCAGAGAGTCCGGCACCTCGGAGTCATGAGCTTTATGCGGGACAAGGTAAGTGTTCGGCTCCATTGCCGTAGAGGTTGTCGCTCTCGAGGCGGTGTCCAGCCATCCGTCCTCGATCCGAGCGATCAGCTCCGGACTATGAGTCGGAGCGGATTCGTGTGCGGCCTCCAAGGTGCTCTCCGGCGGCAGAGTTAGGTCATGCCCATCGTGACAGCGCGGCACGCTCGGCTGTGGCTCGGATCCATCGAAGATCAAGTCCCGGCGGATATCGGCCGTGAAGTTTAAACTTCAAACCTGACACGGCGGTCAGGGCGTAGCTTCGATCTGCTCCAGATGGCCAAGCGAGTTGGCCCGCAGTGCGAAGCCGCAGAATCGAAGATCTGTCCGGGAGAAAAGTCTCACCCAGGACTGCGTCGTTGTTGATTGAAGAGGCCATCAAGCCTATCGGTGGCGACACGGAGGAACTCTCAATGAAAGCACCAATGTCGGTGTCAAAACGGCGGATCTCGGGTAGGGGCCCCGAAGCGTGCGTCTAGGCGGATGGTAACAGGAGACAAGGGACACGATGTTTTACCCGAGTTGGGCCCTCTTGATGGAGGTAAAACCCTACGTCCTGCTTGATTGATATTGATATTTGTGGATGTTTACAAGAGTGGATCTACCACGAGATCAAAGAGGCTAAACCCTAGAAGCTAGCCTATGGTATGATTGTAAGGGTTGTTGTTCTGATAGTCCTACGGACTAGAGCCATCCGGTTTATATAGACACCGGAGAGGGCTAGGGTTACATAGAGTCGGTTACATTGGTAGGAGATCTACATATCCGTATCGCCAAGCTTTCCTTCCACGCCAAGGAAAGTCCCATCCGGACACGGGGAGAAGTCTTCAATCTTGTATCTTCATAGTCTTGGAGTCTGGTCGATGATGATAGTCCGGCAGATGATAGTTCGGCTGATGATGGTAGTCCGGCTATCCGGACACCCCCTAATCCAGGACTCCCTCAGCGGGGTTGAATTCCGTTGAAGGCGGCGGAGACCAGCGACAGGAGGCGGCTGGCGACGAGGAGACGATCTGGAGACACGGAGGCAGAGCGAGCTATTGCGCGGGCGAAGAGGTTCGGAGAAATTTCCAAATTTTTGCCCGTGACTATATATAGCCCGACCCTGTCGGTGTGACCAACTCGAACAACTCGGTGGCACCGAGATGCAAAACAGTGTACAGTTATTGCAACTCGGTGTGACCGAAGTGTTCAAATCGGTTGCACCGAGATTGAAAACCTAGATCGACTTAGTGATCTCGGTAAGACCGAAATGGAGGAATCGGTCAGACCGAGAATCACAAAGAAGTTTTGGATGTTTAAGTCTATGACAAATCCGGGACTCCGAGTGCTCGTCACACAGAGTGGTTCGAATCTGACTTGATCAAAATTTGTGATGTAGCATGAATAGAGTTTGAGACGAGAAAAGCATAGATAGCTAGAGAAGGTTCTTAGGCATTCTTGTCCATCCACTTGGCCAAAGAAAAAGAAGCTAATCAATCAAAACAACAAGTGGATGTCCTCGAATGAGTAAAGTATGCAACCAACATGCTCACACAATAAGATGGCAAATGAAATATGTGGCAAAGCATGCACAACCAATTCTAGCGTCTATCAAACAATTGGCGATGACTAGGTCATCTATATATGAGTATATTGACTTAGGAGTCAAATGATAGACATTTGATCATAGGTCATACTCATCGTTTAAGCTCAAGTGGGGTTACCACTTTTACATAAAGCATTTATGTGTTCACGTCATTAGAGTTGCTTTGACTCAATTCTTAGAGTTAAGCTCCCCCTAGATGTGAGATCCCCCCTAAGAGAGATGAACTAACCTTGGGTTTTGTCGATGATGACTTCATGTAGGTGTTGAAGATGTGGATGCTCAATGTTGATGTAGATCTTTTTGGAGCAATCTTTTGGAGTGAGTTGCACTTTCGATACCTACATGGATTAGGCCCACAAGGAACAAACAAGTATATCCATAGACATAGAGTGATGCACACACAAAATGATGTCCATGAAATCATTAGGTTACCTTGTCCCTTGCCTTACCAACATGAGGGTTTGTGACTCCTTGAACTAGTGCAAGATATGGAAGTTGGTTGCACTTGTCCTTGCCATAATGATATGAGTGAAATATGTTGGTGGAGTCACCCTCAAGAACTCTCTAGTTCTTCTTCTTCGGGATCCACATCATCTTGATGGGAATCCTTGGAGTTGTAGTTGTACTTGATGAGGTAGAACTTGACGTAGTCTTGGGAATCCACTTGATCGAGACCTTAGGTGCCTCTTCAAATGCATCAATCTCTTCTTGAAGCTTGTCCTTGCCTTTGTTCTTGTGGTCTTGTGGTGGAAGATCATCTAGTGCTTGTGTTCCCTTGAAGGAAGTAGGATCATACTTCTCTTGTTGAGGAACAAACTTCGTCTTGGGGTATTGATCTTCTTCCCACTCAACTCCATTGGCATTGAACTTTCGTTCAAAACCAACACCTTGATTCTTCCGGTGCCTTCCTTGCTCGCGTACAATTTCCTCGAATTGCTTACTCCCGGCAAGGCTCTTGTATACACCTTTCTCTATAATTCCGTTCAATAAGCTATTTTCTTGCTCAAGTGTAACTTGGCTAAGAGAATCATTAGTGGAATCAAGAGAACTACTAGAAGCAACACTATTGGATTTGACATTATTATTGTTACTACTAGAGGAAGAATCTTTCTTGATCTTGTTACTAGACTTGACTTGAGGCATGTAAGTAGATAAGAGTGGCGCTTGGCAATGTAAGAAGAACTTTTCTTACGGAGATCATCATTGATTGCTTTTAAGAACTCATGCTCTTGCTCAAGATTGAGCTTTTCAAAGCGTAACTTCTCATGAGCCCTTAAAAGTTCTCGATGATCTTCGAAGATAGTTTCATGAGCTAACTTAAGAGAGTTTAGTTCTTTAGTTAGACGCTCAATCTTCTCCTTATCATTGTCATTCGTTTTATCTTGATTAGCATGATTAATTGACGTTTCATCATAGTATTCATCACTAGAGTTGTCAACAAGTAAATCATCATCCACAAGCAAGTCATCTTCATCACTATTGAAATCAACATACTCAGTATGTGTTACCTTTGGACCTTTGGCCATGAAGCATCTTCCAATTAATTCATTTGGTGATTCAAATATGTCATAGGAGTTGGTTGACACAAGTGCTAGATCGGCAACAACTTCATCTTGAGTATGTTCGGAGTCGGAGTGATAGCTTCTCTCGGAGTGATTGTCGGAGTCGGAGCCGGATACCCATTCACCAACATGAGCTTGATGTCTTCGTTTTATGTAGCTCTTTGATGACTTGTCCTTCCTTTCCGATTCCTTGCTTCTCCATGAGGGTATTCGTTCATAACGATCATCTCTACTCCTCCTCTCTCTTGGTGGTGATTCTTCTCTTCTACTTCTTCTTTTTGGAGAGTCTTCCATTCTTTTGTAGGGTGTCGTACACTCATTGGAATAGTGTCCGGGTCTCCCACAATTGTAGCAATTTCACTCTCGACTAGAAGATCTTTTGTCATTGTAAGACCTTGACTTGGAGCTTCTTTCTTTGCTTCTACTCTTGTAGAATTTGTTGAAGTTCTTCACCATTAAGCTCAATTCTTCATTGAAGGTGTGTTTCTCACTTGATGATGTGGGGGCTTCACTTGAGGCTTTGTAAGCACCACTTGACTTGTTGTGAAGTTCATCCTTATCCTTAAGTGACATCTCATGAGCAACAATTCTTCCAATGACTTCCGTAGGCTTGAGATCTTTGTAGTTTGGCATCATTTGAACCAATGTGCACACAGTATCATACTTTCCATCCAATGCTCTTAGGTTCTTCTTGATGATGAATCTGTCAGTCATCTCTTCACTCCCTAAGCCGGCAATCTCATTTGTGATAAGTGAAAGCCTAGAGTACATTTCAGCGACACCTTCACCATCCTTCATTTTGAACTTGTCAAGCTGACTTTGGAGCACATCCAACTTGGATTCCTTGACGGATTCGGTACCTTCATGCATATCAATCAAAGTATCCCAAATTTCCTTTGCATTCTCAAGACGGCTGATTTTGTTGAATTCTTCGGGGCACAATCCGTTGAAGATGATATCACAAGATTGAGCGTTGTATTGCAGCATCTTCAATTCTTCCGCATTAGCTTCACAGTTCGGCTCTCTCCCATCAAAGAATTCACCTTTCAAGCCAATACAAATAATTACCCAAACGGTGGGGTTATGTCCGAGAATATGCATTTTCATCTTATGCTTCCAACTAGCAAAATTAGTACCATCAAAGTAAGGACCTCTACGGTTATAATTTCCCTCGCTAGACGCCATACTCTCCTAGGTTGTGAAACCAAGGCTATGACCACCAAAAGCTATGGAAATCAAAGAAAATGGAGACCAAGCTCTGATACCACTTGTAGGACCTTGAAGTATGTCTAGAGGGGGGGTGATTAGACTACTTGACCAATTAAAAACTTAGCCTTTTCCCAGTTTTAGAGTTTGGCAGATTTTAGCTATCTTAGGACAAGTCAAGCAATCATCACACATTTCAAGCAAGCATGCAAAGAGTGTATGAGCAGCGGAAATTAAAGCATGCAACTTGCAAGAAAGTAAAGGGAAGGGTTTGGAGGATTCAAACACAATTGGAGACACGGATGTTTTTGGCGTGGTTCCGATAGGTGGTGCTATCGTACCTCCACGTTGATGGAGACTTCAACCCACGAAGGGTAGCAGTTATGGAGTCCACGGAGGCTCCACCCACGAAGGGTCCACGAAGTAGCAACCTTGTCTATCCCACCATGGCCGTCGCCCACGAAGGACTTGCCTCACTAGCGGTAGATCTTCACGAAGTAGGCGATCTCCTTGCCCTTACAAACTCCTTGGTTCAACTCCACAATCTCGTCGGAGGCTCCCAAATGACACCTAGCCAATCTAGGAGACACCACTCTCCAAGAAGTAACAAATGGTGCCTTGATGATGAACTCCTTGCTCTTCTGCTTCAAATGATAGTCTCCCCAACACTCAACTCTCTCTCATAGGATTTGGATCTAGTGGAAAGAAGATTTGAGTGGAAAGCAACTTGAGGAAGGCTAGAGATCAAGATTCATATGGTAGGAATGGAATATCTTGGTCTCAACACATGAGTAGGTGGTTCTCTCTCAGAAATGGTAAGTTGGAAGTGTAGGTTTGTTCTGATGGCTCTCTCCACGAATGAAGAGGAGGTGGAGGGGTATATATAGCCTCCACACAAAATCTAACCGTTACACACAATTACCAATCTCGTTGGGACCAAATCAACAAACTCGGTCAGACCGATTTTAGTAAACCTAGTGACTGTTAGGGTTTTCGGTGGGACTGACTTGCATCTCGGTAGGACCGATATGGTTAGGGTTAGGGCATAACGTAATCTCGGTGAGACCGATTACACAAACTCGGTGAGACCGATTTTGGTAATTAGCTAACCAGAGAGTTGGTCAGGTAAACTCGGTGGGACCGATTCGCTCTTTCGGTGAGACCGAAACGTTACGAAAGGGAAACAGAAAGTTTACATTGCAATCTCGGTGGGACAAATCCGCTCTTTCGGTGAGACCGAAAAGTTATGAAAAGGAAACAGAGAGATTACAATCCCATCTCGGTGAGACCGAGATCCCTATCAGTAGAACCGATTTGCCTAGGGTTTGTGGCAGTGGCTATGACATTTGGAATCGGTGGCGCCGGATAGGAAGAATCGGTAAGACCGATTTTGGCTTTAGGTTTAGGTCATATGTGGATGTGAGAAAGTAGCTGAGGGTTTTGGAGCATATCACTAAGCACATGAAGCAAGAGGCTCATTAAGCAACACCTCATCCCTCCTTGATAGTATTGGCTTTTCCTATAGACTCAATGTGATCTTGAATCACTAAAATATAAAATGAAGAGTCTTGAGCTTTTGAGCTTGAGACAATCCTTTGTCATTAGCATTTTGAGGGATCCACTTTCATCATCCATGCCATGCCATTCATTGAGCTTTCCTGAAATGTTCATCTTGGAATAGCATTAGCTCAATGAGCTATATGTTGTTATGAATTACCAAAACCACCTAGGGATAGTTGCACTTTCAGGCCTCCTACTGGATTGATACCTTGGTTCTCAAAAACTGAGGGAAATACTTACGCTACTTTACTGCATCACCCTTTCCTCTTCAAGGGAAAACCAACGCAGTGCTCAAGAGGCAGCAAGAAGGATTTCTGGCGTCGTTGCCGGGGAGTCTACGCAAAAGTCAACATACCAAGTACCCATCACAATCCCTATCTCTCGCATTACATTATTTTCCATTTGCCTCTCATTTTCCTCTCCCCCACTTCACCCTTGCCGTTTTATTCGCCCTCTCTTTTCATTTGGCCTTCCCGTTGCCATGGCCGAATCAAAAAGAACAACGGGTTTTCTCCCGAGCTCTAGTGCCTTGGATAACCCCTCTATCCTCTCTAAGCTCATAAATAATGATGCTATAGAAACACCCACCGGGGTCACCAATGAGATCTTGAATAATTTTGATGAGCATGACTCTGGATGTTTTCGCTATTTACTTGATGAGTCTTCAAAAAGATGCTTGGGATAGGTTACTTAGGATTCGGGCTAGCTATGTGCCACAATATCAAATTGAAATTTACTTAAAAAGTTTTTACGTTGGCTTGCCCGCTTCCTTCAAACAAGTTTTAGATTCCATCTTTGAGGAAGGTTTTCTTGAAGGGGATGCTATAGATACCTATGAAAAAATGAAAACTATATTTGGGCACCCTATGAATGATAAGGTTGAATCAAGTACTCTCTTGTGCTTTTATCAAAACTAGAAGTGTGACCCGCGCATTTGCGCGGCTAGATTTGTTGTGTTTGTTTATATATTACTTCTAATTAATTCTGATTTCTGGTTTGTTGGCTCAATCCATGTATTTTTATATACATCACTAATGGTCAAGAGTTTAAAATGTGGACTACGTAGAATGGAACGAACATTTAAATAGATTTTTTTCTTTTTTTTGGTTAATACAAATTTAACCCACATAAGTACTACAATTGTTTTATTTAACATTTTATTTATAAAATAAAATTGTGGGAAGTGACATAGCAATCAATTATCAATAAATTTCCAAGACATAATAATCACTAACACTCGAGTGTTTCTAACTTCCATTAAATTACCAAGAAACAGATTGCCATTATAGCACATGAGAGTGGCATCGATACTCAATATGCACACACGGGGCTTACGTTAAACTGAAATTATGCCTGAAGGCAACATACCATCAAGATTGTTCTCGCATATATTTAATGAAGCCAGTTTAGGTTGTTTGCTTAATTTTTTTGAATCAATAGGGGAAGATATATATTAGTGATAAAGCACTAAGTTAATCATATACATTACATCATAAATTTTATGTTCAACTCTAAGTTTATTGATCCTACTTGTTAGAGTATCGTCAAACATAGCATGAGAAGACCAAATGTGTCAGAACAATATGCACAACACAGAAGCTCGAACAAAACAAATTATGTTGTCTGCTTATTGTAAGATACAGACTACATTGAATGTCCACAGAGATAATGGCTTATTAATTTTTTGTTCAAATACAGGAACTTGTGAACCTTTGGTTTTTGTCCTTTCAAGAACAGTATAATGAGAAACTTCACATTGTGTTGTCACATGGGATGGAAAATACTACCATATATATTAAAGCACTACACTTAAGTAACATTGTTAAGTTTGATAAAATATACAAAAATAAAGTTTGGTCAGTGCTCCAACATTCAGATGCCCACTGAAATGAAAGACAAAGACATCCTCACATAAATATAGTGATCCAATCTGCATCGTACTGTTCTGACACGTTGCTAGCATAACAAAATATATGGACCAGTTTCTATTACCTACGAAATTTCATCAAAAGTAATAACTGACTAATCTACATGGCTTTACATGGCAAGTGTCATACCACATCTCCTCATCTCCCAGGGATATATGACTGTTTTAAATAGCCCGCTATAGCACGCTATAGCGTTTACAAAAGGTCTTGCGCTAAGAGACTTTTGTCCAAACAAATGAACAAACATTTTAAATAGCGCGCTATAGCTCCGCTATAGCATTTGGAAGAGGTCCGCCGCTAAGATGCTTAGGCGCTATTTAAAACTATGATATATATCAATGGGAGATAAGGAGATGGCAGATTGGATCGATTGGCAGATTTTTAGTTTCTCTTTTTCCTAACTAACCGGGGGGAGATGCCGAGATGGTCGCAAGACAGGGAGAGGCTCCGGAGACACGTACGCCTGGGGAGGGTAAAACGCTGCAAGGCTACAGATCGATGGCAATCAGATCAGAATTACCTTCTCTCATGTCATTGCCTTAATTGAATCAACCTCCTATAGAAACACAATTTGTTTCCGAATTCTAGTGTACTACCTTATTTGGAGATGAATGCGGTTTTCTGTAGCTCAGGCTACACGGTACCCCTTATCTTTGCCATCCATTTATGCATCAAGATCCGTGCAGAAACATTTGTCTTTTTTGTTTCTCTCAAACGACACAACATATGAACTTTAACTTTTGCAGAACAACAATACATTCTAACTACAATCTAGGAAAAAAACTTTCAGATTTTTTCATGCATTTTAAATACTTGAAATAATATTTTTAGTCAAAGAAAATCTCATTTTTTATATTTATATCATACCAAAAAATCTGAAAGTTTTTTCACACATTGATGTTCTAATGTTTGTTCGATCTGCAAAGTTTGAAGTTCATATGTTGTTTCGTTTTCGAGAAACAAAAAAGAGAAATCTTCTTGTTGTAAGTTAGTTGGGGAGTACGGATCTCAAAGCAAGGCCGGAGGGTTGAGGATAAGAGGTTCCATGTAGCCTGAGCTACAAAGAAACTTTGTGTTTGGAGATAGTCAACCTTTTTTTTACATCAGAGATGGTCAACCTTTTATTTTCCTTACATTGCACGTACATGCATTGTGGCTGTACTTGTCTATGTTTTTTATCTTTTCTGAAACTATACTTACAAAAGGTCTTGCGCTAAGAGACTTTTGTCCAAACAAATGAACAAACATTTTAAATAGCGCGCTATAGCTCCGCTATAGCATTTGGAAGAGGTCCGCCGCTAAGATGCTTAGGCGCTATTTAAAACTATGATATATATCAATGGGAGATAAGGAGATGGCAGATTGGATCGATTGGCAGATTTTTAGTTTCTCTTTTTCCTAACTAACCGGGGGGAGATGCCGAGATGGTCGCAAGACAGGGAGAGGCTCCGGAGACACGTACGCCTGGGGAGGGTAAAACGCTGCAAGGCTACAGATCGATGGCAATCAGATCAGAATTACCTTCTCTCATGTCATTGCCTTAATTGAATCAACCTCCTATAGAAACACAATTTGTTTCCGAATTCTAGTGTACTACCTTATTTGGAGATAGTCAACCTTTTTTTTACATCAGAGATGGTCAACCTTTTATTTTCCTTACATTGCACGTACATGCATTGTGGCTGTACTTGTCTATGTTTTTTATCTTTTCTGAAACTATACGTGACTATGTTTGAGTCGGTCACAGGTTTTACACGTGACATACATCACGAAGTCACATGATTTTGCTCTATTTTTTCCAACTTTATTCACGCACCTTGTACGTGTCAGTTCAATATAGATAATTTTGTAACTTTTTCCATGTAACGTAATATCTTAAAATCTCAGCTGTAAATATTAGCGATCAACGATGTATATTATTTCAGATTATGTGGAAGAACGTGGTGTCTTATTTTACTTCTGTTTTAATTATATAATAGATAGATCAAATTATTAAGGAGATGAAGTCTAGTTTAGAGGCAAATTTCCGTAACAAGCTTAATCATACTTCTTCCATTAATGGCCATGTGCTTAACTTAAATAGAAGAATGAATGCCATATAAAGGAGATCCTCCTCTCCGAATACCAAAGATGGCAATACCTAGATCTATCCTCTCTTTTATGCCTAGCTAGGGGCGTTAAACGATAGCGCTTGTTGGAAGGCAACCCAATTTTATTTTTAGTTTTTTTAGTTTTTGCTTCTGTTTAGGAATAAATAATCCATCTAGCCTCTGTTTAGATGTGTTTTTATCTTTTAATTAGTGTTTGTGCCAAGTTAAACCTATTGGATCTTCTTGGATGATAGTTATTTGATCTTGCTGTAATTTCCAGAAACTTTGCGCTCAGTGCCCGAATTGTTAAAAATCACCAGAACGTGATAAAATACTGATTCCAATTGCTGCTGATCAATAAACAAATTTTCCAGGTCGTCGAATTTTGGTAGAATTTCTTGAGTTCGAGAAGTTTGCGTTAGTTACAGATTACTACAGACTGTTCTGTTTTTGACAGATTCTGTTTTGCGTGTGTTGTTTGCTTATTTTGATGAATCTATGGGTAGTAAAATAGTTTATGATCCATAGAGAAGTTGGAATACAGTAGGTTTAACACCAATATAAATAAAGAATGAGTTCATTACAGCACCTTAAAGTAGTCTTTTGTTTTCTTTCTCTAAAGGAGCTCACGATATTTCTATTGAGTTTTGTGTTGTGAAGTTTTCAAGTTTTGGGTGAATTCTTTTGATGGATTACGGAACAAGGAGTGGAAAGAGCCTAAGCTTGGGGATGCCCATGGCACCCCCAAGATAATCCAAGGACACCAAAAAGTCAAAGCTTGGGGATGCCCTGGAAGGCATCCCCTCTTTTGTCCACTTCCATCGGTAATTTACTTAGAGCTATATTTTTATTCACCAGATGGTAAGTGTTTTGCTTGGAGCGTCTTGTATTATTTGTGTCTTTGCTTGTTAGTTTACCACAATCATCCTTGTTGTACACACCTTTTGAGAGAGTCATACATGAATTGGAATTTGATAGAATACTCTATGTGCTTCACTTATATCTTTTGAGCTTGATAGTTTTGCTCATAGTGCTTCAGTTATATCTTTTGAGCGTGATAATTTTTGCTCTAGCGCTTCACTTAGATCTTTTAGAGCACGGTGGTGGATTTGTTTTAAAGAAACTTTATCTCTCATGCTTCACTTAGATTATTTTGAGAGTCATTAATAGCATGGTAATTTGCTTAATGTTAATATACTTGGTATTCAAGATATGTTAAACTTTCTTTTGAGTGCGTTGAATACTAAGATAAGTTTGATGCTTGATAATTGTTTTGAGATATGAAGATGGTGATATTAGAGTCATGCTAGTTGAGTCGTTGTGAATTTAAAGAATACTTGTGTTAAAGTTTGTGATTCCCG
The DNA here is from genome assembly GCA_021605205.1 of Aegilops longissima. Classification (NCBI taxonomy): domain Eukaryota; kingdom Viridiplantae; phylum Streptophyta; class Magnoliopsida; order Poales; family Poaceae; genus Aegilops; species Aegilops longissima. Next base: position 662,166,166 of record CM038680.1, on the reverse strand, counting down.
TAGCATGCACGTATGGTGAACCGTTATGTGATGAACTCGGTGCATGATTTATTTATTGATTGTCTTCCTTATGAGTGGCGGTCGGGGACGAACGATGGTCTTTTCCTACCAATCTATCCCCCTAGGAGCATGCGTGTAATACTTTGCTTTGATAACTTCTAAATATTTGCAATAAGTATATGAGTTCTTTATGACTAATGTTGAGTCCATGGATTATACGCACTTTTTCCCATCCTTCCATCGTTGCTAGCCTCTCTAATACCGTGCACATTTCGCCGGTATCATACACCCACCATATACCTTCCTAAAAATAGCCACCATACCTACCTATCATGGCATTTCCATAGCCATTCCGAGATATATTGCCATGCAACTTTCCACCGTTTCGTTTATTATGACACGCTCCATTATTGTCATATTGTTAGCATGATCATGTAGTTGACATCGTATTTGTGGCAAAGCCACCGTTCATAATTCTTTCATACATGTCACTCATGAATCATTGCATATCCCAGTACACCTCCGGAGGCATTCATATAGAGTCATATTTTGTTCTAAGTATCGAGTTGTAATTGTTGAGTTGTAAGAAAAATAAAAGTGTGATGATCATCATTATTAGAGCATTGTCCCAAGTGAGGAAAGGATGATGGAGACTATGATTCCCCCACAAGTTGGGATGAGACTCCGGATGAAAAAAAGGCCATAAAAAAGAGAAAAGGCCCAAATAAAAAAATAAATAAAAAAATGAGAGAAAAAGAGAGAAGGGGCAATGTTACTATCCTTTTACCACACTTGTGCTTCAAAGTAGCACCATGATCTTCATGATAGAGAGTCTCTCATTTTGTCACTTTCATATACTAGTGGGAATTTTTCATTATAGAACTTGGCTTGTATATTCCAATAATGGGATTCCTCAAATGCCCTAGGTCTTCGTGAGCAAGCGAGTTGGATGCACACCCACTTAGTTTATTTTATTGAGCTTTCATATACTTATAGCTCTAGTGCATCTGTTGCATGGCAATCCCTACTCACTCTCATTGATATCTATTGATGGGCATCTCCATAGCCCGTTGATATGCCTAGTTGATGTGAGACTATCTTCCCTCTTTTTGTCTTCTCCACAACCACCATTCTATTCCACCTATAGTGCTATATCCATGGCTCACGCTCATGTATTGCGTGAAGATTGAAAAAGTTTTGAAAATGTTAAAGTATGAAACAATTGCTTGTCTTGTCATCGGGGTTGTGCATGATTTAAATATTTTGTGTGGGGAAGATGGAGCATAGCCAGACTATATGATTTTTTAGGGATAACTTTCTTTGGCCATGTTATTTTGAGAAGACATAATTACTTAGTTAGTATGCTTGAAGTATTATTATTTTTATGTCAATATGAACTTTTGTCTTGAATCTTTCGAATCTGAATATTCATACCACAATTAAGAAGATTTACATTGAAATTATGCCAAAGTATCACTCCGCATCAAAAATTCTCTTTTTATCATTTACCTACTCGAGGACGAGCAGGAATTAAGCTTGGGATGCGATCGTCTCCAACGTATCTATAATTTTTTATTGCTCCATGCTACTTTATCTATTGTTTTGGACTATAATGGGCTTTATTTTCCACTTTTATATTGCTTTTGGGACTAACCTATTAACCGGAGGCCCAGCCCAAAATTGCTGTTTTTTGCCTTTTTCAGTGTTTCGAAGAAACAGAATATCAAACGGAGTCCAAACGGAATGAAACCTTGAAGCGTGATTTTCTCACGAGCGTGATCCAGGAGACTTGGACCCTACGCCAAGGAACAACGGAGGTGGTCACGAGGGTGCCCCCCCTAGGGCGCGCCCCCTGCCTCGTGGGCCCCCTGTTGCTCCACCGACGTACTCCTTCCTCCTATATATACCTACGTACCCCCAAACAATCAGAACATGAGCCAAAAACCTAATTCCACCGCCGCAACTTCCTGTATCCACGAGATCCCATCTTGGGGCCTGTTCCGGAGCTCCGCCGGAGGGGGCATCCACCACGGAGGGCTTCTACATAAACACCATAGCCTCTCCGATGAAGTGTGAGTAGTTTACTTCAGACCTTCGGGTCCATAGCTAGTAGCTAGATGGCTTATTCTCTCTTTTTGGATCTCAATACAATGTTCTCCCCCTCTCTCGTGGAGATCTATTCGATGTAATCTTCTTTTTGCGGTGTGTTTGTTGAGACCGATGAATTGTGGGTTTATGATCCAGCTTATCTATGAATAATATTTGAATCTTCTCTGAATTCTTTTATGTATGATTGAGTTATCTTTGGAAGTCTATTCGAATTATCCGTTTTGTTTGGCCAACTAGATTGGTAGTTCTAGCAATGAGAGAAGTGCATGGCTTTGGGTTCAATCTTGCGGTGTCCTTACCCAGTGACAGAAAGGGTTGCAAGGCACGTATTGTATTGTTGCCATCGAGGATAACAAGATGGGGTATTTATCATATTGCATGAATTTATTCCTCTACATCATGTCATCTTGCTTAAGGCGTTACTCTGTTTTTAACTTGATACTCTAGATGCATGCTGGATAGCGGTCGATGAGTGGAGTAATAGTAGTAGATGCAGAATCATTTCGGTCTACTTGTCACAGACGTGATGCCTATATACATGATCATACCTAGATATACTCATAACTCTGCTCAATTTTGTCAATTGCTCAACAGTAATTTGTTCACCCACCGTAGAATATCTATGCTCTTGAGAGAAGCCACTAGTGAAACCTATGGCCCCCGGGTCTATTCTCATCATATCAATCTCCATCACTTTTATACTTGCTTTGTTTTTACTTTGCCTTTTACTTTTCACTTTGCATCTATATACCAAAAAATACCAAAAATATTATCTATCATCTCTATCGATCTCACTCGTAAGTGACCGTGAAGGATTGACAACCCCTAATCGCGTTGGTTGCGAGTAGCTATCATTTTGTGCAGGTACGAGGGACTTGTGCGTGGCCTCCTACTAGATTGATACCTTGGTTCTCAAAAACTGAGGGAAATACTTACGCTACTTTACTGCATCACCCTTTCCTCTTCAAGGGAAAACCAACGCAGTGCTCAAGAGGCAGCAACATCCCTCTAATCATCTAAGTGATCACGTGATCCAAATCAACTAAACCATGTCCGATCATCACGTGAGATGGAGTAGTTTTCAATGGTGAACATCACTATGTTGATCATATCTACTATATGATTCATGCTCGACCTTTCGGTCTCAGTGTTCCGAGGCCATATCTGCATATGCTAGGTTCGTCATGTTTAACCCGAGTATTCTGCGTGTAAAAAACTGGCTTGCACCCGTTGTATGTGAACGTAGAGCTTATCACACCCGATCATGACGTGGTGTCTCGGCACGACGAACTGTAGCAACAGTGCATACTCAGGAGAACACTTATACCTTGAAATAGTGAGAGATCATCTTATAATGCTACCGCCAAACTAAGAAAAATAAAATGCATAAAGGATAAACATCACATGCAATCAATATAAGTGATATGATATGGCCATCATCATCTTGTGCCTTTGATATCTGTCTCCAAAGCACCGTCATGATCACCATCGTCACCGGCGCGACACCTTGATCTCCATCGTAGCATCGTTGTTGTCTCGCAAACTATTGCTTCTACGACTATCGCTACCGCTTAGTGATAAAGTAAAAACAATTACATGGCGATTGCAATGCATACAATGAAGCGACAACCATATGGCTCCTACTAGTTGTCGATAACTCGTTTACAAAACATGATCATCTCATGCAATAAAATTTAGCATCATGTCTTGACCATATCACATCACAACATGCCCCGCAAAAACAAGTTAGACGTCCTCTACTTTTGTTGTTGCAAGTTTTACGTGGCTGCTACGGACTTAGCAAGAACTGTTCTTACCTAGGCATCAAAACCACAATGATTTTTCATCAAGTGTGTTGTTTTAACCTTCAACAAGGACTGGGCGTAGCCACACTCGATTCAACTAAAGTTGGAGAAACTGACACCCGCCAGCCACCTGTGTGCGAAGCACGTCGGTAGAACCAGTCTCGCCTAAGCGTACGCGTAATGTCGGTCTGGGCCGCTTCATCCAACAATACTGCCGAATCAAAGTATGACATGCTAGTAAGCAGTATGACTATTATCGCCCACAACTCTTTGTGTTCTACTCGTGCATATAACATCTATGCATAAACCTGGCTCGGATGCCACTGTTGGGGAACGTAGTAATTTCAAAAAATTCCTACGCACACGCAAGACATGGTGATACATAGAAACAAGAGGCGAGAGTGTTGTCCATGTACCCTAATAGACCGTAAGCGGAAGCGTTATGACAACGCGGTTGATGTAGTCGTACGTCTTCACGATCCGATCCTAGTACCGAAGTTACGGCACCTCCGCGATCTGCACATGTTCGGCTCGGTTACTTCCCATGAACTCTAGATCTAGCTGAGTGTCGAGGGAGAGCTTCGTCAGCACGACGGCGTGATGGCCGTGATGATGAGGCTACCGGCGCAGGGCTTCGCCTAAGCATTGCAACGATATGACGGAGGTGGATTATGATGGAGGGGGCACCGCACACGGCTTGGAACAATCAACTTGTGTGTCCTAGGGTGCCCCCTGCCCTCGTATATAAAGGAGCAAGGGGGGAGGCCGGCTGGCCTTGGGGTGCGCCAAGGAAAGGGGGGGGGGTTATCCTCCTAGTGGGAGTAGGACTCCCCTTTCCTAGTCCAACTAGGAAGGAGGAAGGGGGAAGGAAGGAGAGGGAGAGAGGGAGGAAAGACGGGGCGCCGCCCCCCCTCCTTGTCCAATTCGGACTCCCAAGGGGGGAGGCGCGCGGCCAGACCTAGGCCATCTCCTCTCTCTCCTACAAGGCCCATGTTGGCCCATTAGTTCACCCGGGGGTTCCGATAACCCCCCGGCACTCTGATAAATATCCGGTGACCCCCGGAAATCATCCGGTGTCCGAATATAGTCATCCAATATATCAATCTTTATGTCTCGACCATTTCGAGACTCCTCGTCATGTCCGTTATCATATCCGGGACTTCGAACTTCCTTCGGTACATCGAAACACATAAAGTCATAATACCGATCATCACCGAATGTTAAGCGTGCGAACCCTACGGGTTCGAGAGCTATGTAGACATGACCGAGACTCATCTCCGGTCAATAACCAATAGCGGAACCTGGATGCTCATATTGGTTCCAACATATTCTATAAATATCTAGATCGGTCAAACCGCATAGCAACATATGTTGTTCCCTTTGTCATTGGTATGTTACTTGCCTGATATTCGATCGTCGGTATCTTAATACCAAGTTCAATCTCGTTACTGGCAAGTCTCTTTACTCGTTTCATAATGCATCATCCCGTAACCAACTCATTAGTCACATTGCTTGCAAGACTTATAGTGATGTGCATTACCGAGGAGGCCCAGAGATACCTCTCCGAAACACGGAGTGACAAATCCTAATCTCGATATATGCCCACCCAACAAACACCATTGGAGACACCTGTAGAGCATCTTTATAATCACCCAGTTACGTTGTGAAGTTTGATATCACACTAAGTGTTCCTCCGGTATTCGGGAGTTGCATAATCTCATAGTCATAGGAACATGTATAAGTTATGGAGAAAGTAATAGCAATTAACTAAACGATCATAGTGCTAAGCTAACAGATGGGTCAAGTCATGCACATCATTATCTAATGATGTGATCCCGTTTATCAAATGACAACTCTTTGTCTATGGCTAGGAAACTTAACCATCTTTGATTAACGAGCTAGTCAAGTAGAGGCATATTAGTGACACTCTGTTTGTCTATGTATTCACACATGTACTAAGTTTCCGGTTAATACAATTCTAGCATGAATAATAAACATTTATCATGATATAAGGAAATATAATTAACAACTTCATTATTGCCTCTAGCGCATATTTCCTTCACATCCGTGTGAACTGTAGGCCGTCTATCACACACACCTTGATCTAACTGACCGTTTCTATTGTGTTCCCTAATCGCAAACAGTTCGTGTAAGTGAACTGTATGTCGTATATCGCACACACCTTGATATGGCTGCATGTTTCTGTTGTTCTGGCTCATCGCAAACAGTTCATAGGGATCAACCGTATGCCACCCATTGCACACGCAACTATAATCTAAATCGTGTTTGATGTCTCCAACACCGCAAACGTGTCGTATCACTTTTGATGGTTTTACTACATCACCGTTTACGACTAATGCATCGCACATAGTTTCGTCGAAGGGTCTCTGATTGTAGTGTCGCGTTAGTAGCATCCTGCGGTAGTGGATGGATGATGTTCTAGGGGGTCATGCTTATTTGATGAAGTTTAGTGTGGGGCTAGAGATTTTTTTAAGTCTTGTCCCTCACACACCCTGAAACTAAATCTAGCATCAAGAATTATCACCTATGTTGTGGACATAGGTAGCTAGTATTATTTGTTCAAACTGTTTAACCCCGTAACTAAAATTTTCTCAAACCGATTAGAGGACATTTAACTTGGTTTTGCAGAGTATGCATGTGATGTATATAGCCTTCATCATGATAATGAGTTTATGCATGAGATGGTTATATGTTGCAATGTTAAGTGGCCTGCGCGTCACGGCATGATGGCTGGAGCCACTAGATTGCCATGTTAATGTAAATATCATAGAGACAACCTACATAATATAGCTGACGATGGAAAATGTACACGGAGGACCGCCAATGTAGAGAAGGTGCACTAGGCATGAGACGAGGAGCTACAATTTCGTGCCACAACGGAATTTCTGAATTTGGTTCCACGACAATGTTTTCTGAAACGATCACCATGGAAAAGTTTTCTGAAATTACCGCCACGACAACGTTTTTGAATGGTTTTCTTAGCAACGAAATATTAGTCGTGAAGATGCTTCAACTGAAGATTGAAGATGATCATGTAGGATTCCAGCAGGGCTATACCATATCATGCTTTTATGAATTTCCTGAGATGTTTATCCCTTTATTGTTTTCATCCTTGATGGCGTAATAGTCAATTATTAGGGGGATCTCTCATGGTAAATATCAAGATGAAAAGGTGCTCTTCCTAGTGTTGCAACCATCTATAACATGTGGCCTTTCAGAGTACTACAAGCTACTATGAGAACAAACGAGAAGTGAAGTGTAAGTTAGGTGAGGTACGAGTTCACAACAGAAACACTCGGTCGCCTTGAAGTTCTACTAGAAAAGTTCTGAGATCAAAGCACAAAGCATGAAAAGATGAACAATAGTCATATGGTGATATGATCGGCAAAAGAATGCCTACCAGTTGAAACTCACATCATATGAGATGCTACCATCCATGGGTGTGAATGAGATCAAGATCTTGAATTACTCACTTTCAATTATGAGAGATATTGATTTGAGTGGGAGTGCACTTTATATTAAAATTCGTTTAAACACTATCGCAACATTAATTATGGATAAATGTCTAAATGAAATTTGTGTCTATCATAGTAGATCAATGGCTCGCTATATGTTCAACTTAGACCCTATGTTAGCGAAAGAAAAGTTTGCTGCTAATGGTGGAAACTATGTGGATTGGATCTAGAACTTGAGATTTGTTCTCATGAGTGCCAAAAAGAAGTACATGCTAGATCAGCCCCTAGGTGATGCTCCTGCAAAGGATGCACCACCAGAAGAAGTTGCTGCTTATGCTGCTTGTAGTGATGACTATGATTTAGTCCAGTGCCTCATGTTAACTTGCATGGATCTTGAACAACAAAAGCGGTTTGAGCGATCTACTACCCAATTTCTAATTCAGTCACTGGATGTTCTATACAAGAAGCAGACATGGAAAAAATGTTTTGAATTGACAAATGCCTTGGTTGAATGCAAGATGGAAGAGGGTTCCTCAATGAGTGAGCATACAGTAAAGCTTGCTGGCTATGTTGACAGACTAGCTTCTCTGGAATTTAGAATTCCTCCAACACTCGGTAAAAATATTATGCATGCTTCACTCCCCCATATTACGATGGCTTTATCATGAATTATAACATGAATGGGATGGAAAAAAGTGCAAAAGAGTTGTTTGCTATGCTCAAAATTGCGGAAACTAGAATGCAGAAGAAGAAAATAGTGTTGATGGTTAATAAGACCACCAGTTTCTATAAGAAAGGCAAGTCCAAGAAGAAGAAGTCTATTAAAGCCGATAAGACCATGTCTCAAAAGAGGAACAAGGTCAGAGCCAATAAATAGACTATATGTTTCTATAGCAAGAAGAAGGGACACTAGAAGCATAATTGCAAGAAGTATTTGGCGGATAAGAAGAATGGTTCTTCTGGTAAAAGGTATAATCGTTATACAAAGTTAATGTTATTCTACTTATGTCATGAGTATTTGATACTAATTGGTTTCTCTCATTTTTGTAAACTGAACATGGACTACAAAGAGCTCACAAGGAGAGAACAAATGAAGTCGTGATATAAGTCGGGAATGGTGATGGGATCGCCGCTCAGAGACCGTCGAAATCATGCCTTTAGTTTATGTTCAAGGTTTACCTCAGAACTAAAATAACAGTCATTTTGATTTGGAGACATGTAATGCATTGTCCTATGGATTATGCGATGGATATTCTTATAAGTTTTAAACGATAGTTGTTCATTTTATCATGAGAACATGGTTTTGATTAAACCTCTAATTTATGATGGTTTATTCATGATGAATCTTGAAGTTTGTGATCTATAACATTAAAGCTAAATAACATTAGAAGACTAATAAAACCAGTAGTGTGTGGCACTCCTTGGTTATACTAGATGAATTGACCGGATACATTGTGATGTATGAAGTTCAATGATATAACCGGGCGCGGTGAATATTTTCATCAATGTTATGAGTAAATATGATTTACTTGATGAAACATAAGGACTGGAATATTTGAAATAGTTCAAAGTAATTCAGGATGAAGATATAATATAATTATGGCAAAATATTAACAAGATTCTTCTTTCAAGAAGAAATATATCTAAGTCATAAGTTTAGCCAGCAAATGAATAATTATGGAATTATTACAATTATTGATATGCTCTTATTAAGTTTTTAGGGGATTTATAAATTAAACAACAAAGTATTTAGTTAAAAGAGCCACCATCTAAAAGTCTGATAAAAACCATAAAGAGTTATAGAATTTTTGATACGAATGTTTTATCGTAGTTTTTGTGTTCCTTCCACAAAATTCGAGGACAAAATGTTTGTCACATAATGAATGTTTTTCGAGAAAAGGTTGACTTGTTAAAGGAGTAAGTGGGAGGATGATACAACTTATTGTGATTATTTAATCTTTGGCTTAAGTTGAAACAAAATTAAACCAGAAATGTTCCGAAGCAATTTTGTCCATAAAACCGAGCAAAGATTATACTACATTAGATGTAGGAGCTTCACTTAAGAGTGTAACAAAATGCAATGGTCAGGAAAGATTATCAAATCTACTAAATACTACATCTTAGAAGGAGATGAAACCTACGCATAACAAGGAAGCAGTGATGGTGCCCAGCTAGAGAGGTATGGCTTAAACCATTGAAATCCAAAGTGAAGTTTATATACACAGAACAAGTTTTGAATTTTGTGAAGCCTTTAGAATGTATGCTAGGCACAAAATGTAAATGGGTTTTCGAATATTCATGGATAGCGATCCTGGAAGAAAAGTTTTACAAAAAGGTTATGTAGGAATAGAAGAGTTGATCTTACCAAATCTTCTTAATAGTAGCAATACTAAAAGTATAAATGAATTACAATTGTGAGTGTTGTTTATCGTTGATATATAATAGATGGGTAACAAAACTATTTTGAAAAGATTTCAAACAGGATTTGTAAAAGATACAGCAAAAAGTTTTGTTAGAAATACAGGAGTGATATATATATTTGAGCCATGTATATGATTTGAAATAAAATGTCAAGTAGTTGGAATTTGATAAAGTAATTGGAGAATTTAAACTTTATCAAGAAACTTGTGGATACAATAAGTTTAGTGGGAGATCTATAAGCATTTAAGACCTTACATATGTATGACATATCACTTGACCAGAGAAAATATAAAGTATATCATCACAAAATATTAAAATCATGTTTCTAAAAGACTTAGAATTATTGGACGAGAATCTATACAGATAGATTGAAACATCTAATTATGCTAAGACATTTATTATAACAATATTTAAAGAAGTTTAAAGGAGAATTTTTTTCTCAAAATATCACATAGCATTACACTATATAGATATCCAAATTGAATACAGTTGATAAGCATGTGTGGATGGATAGAGTTCAATTTGCTTCAGAGATTGAATTCCTCATTTATGCTATCAAATGTACATTGCCATATGTTTCATATAAACTAATTGTTTGTAGTAAGTACCATAGTGATCCTTGAGAGGTTCACGAGGGTGATTGCTTAAAAGATTAAGTACCTTAGTTGGACAAAAGTTTCTTTTTCTTCTTGTCCATGCAGCAGATAAGAGATTCTTGCAAACAGTTATAGAAATTGTTTGTTGTAAAATTAACATAAAACAACTTCATGACTTATATAAATAAACCATCAGGCTATAAATTTTTGAAATTGTTTCATAAAAATGAACGTAATTATGGATTTTATATATGATAACGTTTGAGGCTTGAGAAATCTTCAATAGAATATAATCTGGTCCAATAAAAGTTTATTGATATACTATGTTGTAGTTCCAATTATAGACCATACACTGGTACAACGAGCTGGTATACAAACGGTTTTTAATCCCTTTCTGCAACGACATTTTGAACCTTCACCAAGTGAGTGTGGGCGATAGGGGGTCCTTCCCACATGACCCAGAAACCATCGGCGATAGGCCCTCCTGTCACACACGCTGGGCAAAATGAGATCTTGTGTGACATGCGAGCTATCAAATACAATTATACACGCCCAATCGGTTCTGGTCGTAAGTACATCCCACACAGTCAGTCCCAGACAAATGTTTCCGTTTGTTATGTACATTCCACACAGTCAATCCAAGTAATACATTTACGTTCTTATGTACATCCCACACAGTCAGTCCAAGAAGTACGTTCCCATTCGTATGTATATCCTACGCAGTCAATCCAGGGGAAACGTTTTCGTTCGTATATACATCCCACACATTTTTATGTATAGCCTCGTGCGTGATAGGTGTAACTATCACACATGCTCTGCCTTGGTTAACAGTTTGCTTTTATTCAACTACATCACACACAATTTGATGAAGAAAACTGTATGGCATTGGGCAATCCATCACAACTGCTTTTACTGCTAGAACCGTGCAAAGTTCCATGACCCATTCAGCGGGTTTATTAGTCTACAATTAATATAATTCTAGTATTAGGCAAATTCACATTTCATACCGAACAACTGTTTGCCAATTTCATACCAGGCACATAAATATATTTTAACATCACAGTACGATAGCTATCTGAAAATAGCACAGTACAACATATAGCTAGTTCACCTTCATAATAACAATATTAGAACAATATATTCATTTCCCTAATCAAGATCATCCAGGCTTGTCTTATCCACCTCTGCTTTCAGTTCAGTAAGAACCTGTTTTGCACTGACCAACTAGGAAAGTGCCTCCTCCTTCGCCAACACCATCTTAGCAAAGTATAATTTAAAAAATAGAGCTCATTCTCCATCTTCCTCCTTTTTTCCCGCATCTTGAAATATTCTTCAGCATTGACAACACTTTCTCTAAGTCTACCTCAGTTCTCTTCCTCATGCATGCTCTAGAGCTTTGCTAGGCACATATTCAAAGACTGTGGCCACTCTTGATCAACCCACTCCAGGTATGAATACTTTGGTTTATCCTATAATATTTTAAAACTAGCAGTGTGACCCGCGCATTTGCGCGGCTAGATTTTTTATTTATGTGGTGTATTTTTTATGTTTAGTTCTTGGTTTGTTATTAGATATAAATTCAAACTGTAGAAATAAGGGTACCAAATAACATCATATGGAGTTGATCTAATACTCCCTCCATATCATAAATAAGGGACATTTTAGATATGCCTTATGTCAAACTATTTAAACTTTGATCATGAATGTCATTTTAGTTATTATATCTTGTGGACATCTATATATAGATGTATCTCACAATTTTTTGTATAGTATTAAAATTGTATAGTTTATCAATATGTTATAATATAAGTTAATGGGCAGAGTTACATCTTGAAGACCATGTCAATGACCAGAACGCCATTTTTATGTGATATGGAGTGCGCTATTTGGATCTTGTGGTCCATGGATTGCTATGCAAAATTGTAGATGTCTATATTTCAGCAAATTTTAAAATAACTTTCTACCAAAAAATAAATCAAAAATGTCAAAAACCCCTTAGATCTTGTGTTGTGTTTGTTTGCCACCATCAGTATCGCTTGTTTGCTTCACCATGTCTCCGGAAGTCTTCACATTGATCCACTAATCCATAATAAAAATATGAGAGCATTTATATCTTGCACACTCTCATCAGACTTCTATCCAAGGATTCACATATTGTTTTACATTGTCCTGTACTTATCTGAGCACGGTTACATGACCCATTCTTCAAACCCTATTGCTGAAGTGATGGCATCTTTTGTTGTGTTTTTTTATAAAGTGTGTCCAATCAAGCAATAGCATATTTGCATAACCATATTATTATTCTTAGCTTGCATCATGCATGTCATGTATGGGCTTCTTGCACATGTAGATGCTATCTGGTTCTTTCCTATCTACCACTTCTCTACCGTTGCGAACGGAAAGAAGTTCTTGAGTGCTCTCCAGGTCATGCATCTCTACTCCCACCTCTGATTTGTGCCATCTATATTTTTTGTACTACCGAACATATATGTGTTGATACCTTTAGAGAGAATTGCATGCCTTTTTGTTATTATTCCACAATTCCGTACATGGTGATTTCAAATTTTTCCCTTCTTTGTACCATTTTTAAACTCAAGATATACATATTGATACCTTCCAACAAAACAACATTAATTTTATTTTTACTCAAATTCGGAAACTGGTACTATCAACATTTGGATGTGTGTTGACCAATGTTCCTCTGTTCTTATAATGGTTTTGTATAGAATTAGAGTTGTACTCTTAATGAAATTTTAATTTCCATTACAAATTATTCCAAAATTTTGTTTTTTTACCATACCATGTGAAGAAATGGAATTAGTAGTATCACTTTAAATAGTATAACTTAAATATGGTTGTATTATTGTTTATTCCCAGTTTAACCAAATTAGTCGGAGTAAGTCTTCAGGCTCAAACACTCATAAAAATTATGCATCTACATTTCGTTTATAATACACATCGCTGCTAGATGTAATTCATGCATGTTCATAGATTATAGATTATGCGCGTTCGTAGATTATAGATTGTACGCGTTCATAGATTATAGTCATGTTCTGTAGATTTATTTCAATTTATATTCTCAACACATATAGTGTTGGTTTTGTCTAATAGCCAGCACAAATGGTCTCCTATCGCCCAACATAACATGTACCGAATTTATTTTTCATTTTCCCTTTTTATCGGTAATTGGAGCTAGCCAAAGTCATTGGCTGCAATCAGTTTTGTAGGGTCGTATTGCATTTTTATAGGTAAACATCCTTTGATTGTCTATGTTGGGATTTTTTGTCATGGATTCCGTTTTTTACGAACAATATTTTGCCTTTTTTTGGATTCCTATTGTTTTGCATGGGAAGTTTCCGGTTGGAATTTTTCCCCGACTGGTTCGTTGATTTATTTTATGTGTTTTTTATCCATTTACGCATTATGTTTTGTTGTACCTCATATTTGTCAGATGGTAAATATTGCACATAATATTGTCCTGCATAATTATGTAGATCATTTAATCTTAACCATTATAACGTAAATCAATAATCAATGGATAATTGTATCTTCTATTTGTGCAATGCTAAAAATTGCAAATAATATTGTTGTATGTAATTCATATAGCAGTACTTGTTTATCCTCTCTATGTTCATCTATTTTGGCTGATCAAGTCCTGGCCAAGAGTGATCGGGGTGTGTGTGTAGTGATAGGTTGGCCAACATATGGGCTGCGGGGCTAGCCCTTTTTCCCCAAGGAAGAGTTGTTGTCTTTGGTTCCAGGAGAAGAAAAGAAAGGCGATCTCACCTCCTGCCGCCAGGGCGTCTTCCGCCGCCGCCGTCCTCCGGTGGCTCCCCTCCGCTGACGACCTCGGTCGTCGGTGGTGAGGGGGGTCGCCGGATCCATGCGTGTGGATTGCTTTAGGCATTAGTTTCTTAGATTTTTGGGTTGTTCATCGTCATGGCTTCGGCAGTGGTGATGGCAGCGCCGACTAATAAATCTTCAGATCCTTCCCCAACGAGGCGATCCGCTTTTGGGGTGGATTTGGAAACCAGACTGTTCAAGAAAGGATGGTGTGGCGGCGGCGGCATCCTCGTGGTGGACCTGTGTCCTCAGGCTCCGCCGTTGCGACGGTGTTTGCTCCAACGCCGGCGTGGAGCTTGGGAGATAGTCCAGGAGCGGATGCAGATTGTAGTCTGCATTGACGGCATCTGGAAGATAGTGGATCTGGGTTCGTGGTTCGTGGCAGGCAGGTATGGTTTCCTCCTTCAACATCTTAGTTGGGCGGGGGTGCCAGATCTGGAGTTCGATGGCGTGTCCGGGGTGTTGCCCGGTCTGATTCGTTCAACGGCAATGGCTTCGCCTTTATTGGCGAGCCACCTTGGAGGTCCGCAAAGCTGCATATCAGCGATGGAGCCGCGTCGAGCTCGGGTGTGGAGGTAATCCGTCATGTTCTCCTTTGGCGGCTGCTATGGTGGTGCCAGAGGCAGGTGACGGGCGTTGGTGTCAAGCTCAGAGGATTCTTCAGTCTTGTTTGTAATTTTACTTCTTGGCTGGTGTTCCTGTGTGCAAAGGCTAGCGTTCTGCTGTCTTTTCAGTTTTGTCAGGTCGGCATGTACGTGGCTTGTACTATGATCTTTATGATATAAATGAGACACGTATTACCATGCAAAAAAAAAGAGTTGTTGTCTTCTATGTTTGTCCGTATACAATTAGTATTTTAACCGGAGACTGATTGTATGTCCCTTGCAAGTCTCCTCTAATACGTGATGACGTTTGGACTTTTTCATCATATTTTTTTAAACTATGAAAGTGGCCGTGTCCATCTCATATTTCTAATTAGGACGTGTCTTTTCTCCTTCCGTACATGTATAACCGGGCATATTTTTGATATGTTGTGATCTGATTGTCTTGGATGTACCTTTTTTAATATAAAAAATATGTGACTTGGATAAAAGATGTGCCAAACTGTTTTTACGTGCCAGGCCAAATTGTTTGTACGCAACCATATTTGTATGTAACGCTACATCTTTTAATCTTTACCGTTATATAAAATTGACGATCAAGATAATTTAATATATGTGACTAACGTGATGGCTTGTTTGACTTCTGTAAGATATATATATATATATATATATATATATATATATATATATATATATATATATATATATATATATATATATATATATATATATATATATATATATATATAATAGACTAGATCAGTAACAATTGTAGGGGAAATGGGTTTCTAGCAACATAGAAAGTCACCAAATACATATTTTGAAAAACTAAAGAAACGGATTAATTATGACATATCTTCTCAAAAGATCAATGTGCAAATGAATTAAATGCTACTGAGACAACAACCAAATTCTGAAACATCAGATGCTATAATTAACTACAACGGTGCTACAAGTTCTTAGTCATGTACTATAAATAACAAATTAAACATTTTATGAGGAAGCTGAATATAGCTGCAACAAAATAGCAAAAATGTTTGGATGACATCAAATTGATACTACCAGGTGTGTACATGCACAAATTTAGTAACATAGGACTAACAGCACTAAGGCCGTCCATTATTTTGCAAAAACCGGTGTCAAGACAACTGTTGCTACATTTGGCACCGGTGCCCTGCACTGGCGAGCCGATGCAGGGGAAAAATCAGGGAACCAGACTCCGGAGCACCTAGTTGCTCTGATGCCCACTTCCTACGTGCCATAAAGATTTAACATTCTACTGCATGGCTGCTCGGATGTGTGGACCAAAGTTGGCTGCACAAACTGCTGAAGTGGTACCAAATAATTTTCTAATGGCACCGTTGATGAGATGTCACCATTTTTAGATACTAGGTACGAACTGTGACACTGTCTTAACACCTAGAATAACATAGCAAATTGACAGTGTATGAATCGCATCTAACAAATGATTTGTAACAACAAAAATGGAGCTAACC
Organism: Aegilops longissima; assembly: GCA_021605205.1. NCBI lineage: Eukaryota > Viridiplantae > Streptophyta > Magnoliopsida > Poales > Poaceae > Aegilops > Aegilops longissima. Next base: position 662,149,818 of record CM038680.1, on the reverse strand, counting down.
TTCTCTGCACATGCCAGAAACTTCCTCCCGTTGTCCACAAATTCAAACGCAACTAACTTCACACATGGAGATTGATGGTGACAACGAGCAGGCAGATCTTAAGCCACCCCGCTCCATTCATTGAAACTGATGGTCCTAGGGAGCTACAAGAGGAAGAAATGACTCAAATCGACCGCCGGGATAAAATCCTTCATTTCAAGTCATAACCCGAGAAAGAGAAGAGAGGCATACCCGGGCGGTGAAAGAGTCATCGGAGGAGGAGGAACCGCTGGAGAGGTCATTGAAGAAGACCATGGCGACCCCGGCTGTAGGATGTGAGACGGCGAGAGCGAGGAAGCGGATATAGCTTTGGAAGGAAGGAATGAGGAAACAGAGAAAATGTGACTTGTAGTCGGGGAGAAAAGCGGGTGGGAAGGGGGGGTTTATATTTGGGTGGTAGGCCAAAAAATTCGATATGTGGAGGGAAACTTTGCGTGCGGTGCTGCCGGACACCATTCACTTTGAACGATTGTGTGCATCGCAATGATTCTTCTGCTTTATGCGCATGAGATGAGTTTGATAATTCAAATTTTGGTGGAAATTTCCCTAGGTACTGTCCTCATCCACATCATTGCATAATTTAACATCACTTGCTATTTTGGGAACACAAAAGAGCATATAGCACACCGACCACACTTACTAAATCAAGCAATTTTAGTAATTAAACAGAGCCAGTTGACCTAAACATTTCTCTAACAAAAGACCAGCATTAAAAACAAAGCCTAAGTACGCATAATTTTAATAAAGCCGTCGCCGCACCTACCTATGCATCGCCGGTGTGAGATGATACGTTGATGAATTGTCTTGGTGGCATGCCACCATTGTTGTACTCTGCGCCCCCCTGCTGAAGTCGACCGCGTCCTCGTCCTCGTCCTCGGCATCGCCCTCAAGGTTGTAGTACTCGTAGTAGTGGCTACGCCAAAGCTCGCGTTGGTACTCCACCATAGATTCCTCGATGGATAGACTCTTCTCTACCTCGACCTCGGCCACACGCAACTCCTCCTCCCGGCGCTCCTCGATCTCCGCCACCTCCTGCATCTCCAGCTCCCACTCGATGCTCTCATGAGGAAGCAGGTGCTCCATGGCCACCGCCGCATTTTTGGACATGGGTTGCATACTGGATTCCAAGGTGGCCTGGAATATCTTGGCGTGTGTGTCCTCGATCTTGGCGTGGATGGCCTCGACCTAGGCTAGGGCGACATCGGTGGCACATACGACAGGTTGAGCTCTCTCAGCATTTGCAGCCGCCGTCGCAGCAGCTGCTGCAACCATATCGGCTGATGCAGCTGCCCTGTCGGCTGCCGCAGACGCCCTCTCGGCGGATGCATCCACGCTCAATGTGGATGCGGCGGCACTCTCGGTGTAGGAGGTCGCGCTCTTGGCGCAAGTGGCGGTGCTCGGGTAGGACACGGCCACCGTACAGGCCCTCATGAAGCGTTTCCATGGCGTCATCTTTGCAAGAAGGGGTTGTGGGAATGGGTATCTGGATTCATGGATTTGGGGGTTGCGGGCACTGGAGCAGACGAAGCTGACGAAGCTTAAGGAGGAAGAACTAAATATACCCATGAATTTTCATCGCAAACGGTTCCTACAAAAAAACATTGTGTGATGTTGTTGATATTTTTTATTAGCTGTGATAGACGAATTTGGAGTAAAGTGGCAACTGACGGTGTTTTGAATGTACGAGAAATTTTTTAGTACTAATACAACTGTCATGTTAAAATTTGGAAAATTTCAAGGGTCATTTGACCTTTTAAGACATTTAGTGATTTTGACCGTAATTCAAATTTGATCTACATGTACATACAATAGCTAACCATAACAGTTTGGAAAGTCATATTTGTGTACTTTTGTGCGAGTTAATTCCATGTGCAGTAAATTGGAAGGAATTTTCAAACGTATTGGTCTCACGACTTTGACACAAAGCATGGAGTGCCATCGCATTTAAATTCCAAAAAATTTAAAAAGATCAAAAACACATGAAAACTTGCTTGATTTAATGTCATGACAAAAAGATGATGTGGTAATTTTTTTGGCATGTTTGACGGAAGTTTGGGCACACACCCCTCACAAACCGGAGCAACTCACTAGAAGGCTCGTGGTCCCGAGAGGGAACAATGAATGTTTGATAACGAACGGGCGATAGTTTCCTCTTGCGGCCTTCAAAAAATTTCTACAATAAACATGCACTAATAGAACTGTCATTTGAGAATTTGGAAAATTTCAGGGGTCATTTGACCTTTTAAAGACATTTAAGTGATTTCCTAGCTATTTAATGATGGTAATTCAAATTTTAACTACATCTACACGCAACAGCTAACCATAATGGTCTGAAAAATCATATTTGTGTACTTGTGTGCAAGTTAATTCCTTGTGCAGTAAATTGGAAGGTATTTTCAAACATATTGGTCTCACGACTATGACACAAAGCATGGAGTGCCACGGCATTTAAATTCTAGAAAATTAAAAAAAGATCAGAAACACATGAAACCTTGCTTGATGTAATGTCATGCCACCAAGAAGATGTGGTAAATGTTTTGGCATGTTTGACGAAAGTTTGGACACACACCCCTCACAAACCGGAGCAACTCACTAGAAGGCTCGTGGTTCCGAGAGGGAACAATGCATGTTTGATGACGAACGGGCGATAGCTTTCTCTTACGGCCTTCAAATTTTTTCTATAGTTAACATGCACTAATATAACTGTCATTTGAAAATTTGGAAATTTCTAGGGGTCATTTGACGTTTCAAAGATATTTAAGTGATTTTCTAGCCATTTAATGACCATAATTCAAATTTGAACTACATCTACATGCAACAGCTAACCATACGGTATGAAAAATCATATTTGTGTACTTGTGTGCGAGTTAATTCCATGTGCAGTAGATTGGAACAAATTTTCAAACAGATTGGTGTCATGTCCTTGACACATGCATGGAGTGCCATGGCATTTAAATTCCAAAAAACTAAAAAAAGATCAGAAACACATAAAGCCTTGCTTGACGTAATGTCATGCCACCAAGACGATGTGGTAAATTTTTTTGCATGTTTGACGAAAGTTTGGACACACCCATCACAAATCGGAGAAACTCACTAGAAGGCTCGTGGTTCTGAGAGGGAACAATGTATGCTTGATGATGAATGGGCGATAGCTTCCTCTAATGGCCTTCAAATCTTTTCTACATTTAACGTCCACTAATACAACTGTCATTTGAAAATTTGGAAAATTCCAGGGGTCATTTGACGTTTAAAGACATTTAAGTGATTTTCTAGCCATTTAATGACCGTAATTCCAATTTGAACTACATCTGCATACCCTATTTAAGAATTCATCAGATTAACCAGTTAACTTGCCGATTAATCCCTACTCGTAGGGTCGTCGAGTAGCCGATAAACCGATAAATTGTCCGATTTATTGATTAAATGGCTGATTAACTTGCCGATTAGCCTATTAATCCCCTACTCGCTAGCCAACCGAGCAGCTACCAGTTAGCGATTTCCTCAACAATGACTGCATGCAACAGCTAACCATAACAGTTTGAAAAATCACATTTGTGTACTTGTGTGCGACTTACTTCCATGTGCAGTAAATTGGAAGGCATTTTCAAATATATTGTTGTCACGGCTTGGACACATGCATGGAGTGCCATGGCATTTAAATTCCGAAAAATTAAAAAATGATCAGAAACACATGAAAACTTGCTTGACGTAATATGTCATGCCACCAATATGATGTGGTAAAAAAACTGGCATGTTCGACGAAAGTTTGGACACACACCCCTCACAAACCAGAGCAACTCACTAGAAGGCTCGTGGTTTCGAGAGGGACCAATCCATGTTTGATGATGAAGCAATGATAGCTTTCTCTTATGGCCTTCAAATTTTTTCTGTAGTTAACGTGCACTAATACAACTGTCATGTCAAAAATTGGAAAATATCAGGGGTAATTTGACCTTTTTAAGACATTTAAGTGATTTTGTAGCCATTTAATGATTGTAATCCAAATTTGAACTACATATACAAGCAACGACTAACAATAACGGTTTGAAAAATAGTACTTGTGTAATTGTGTGCGAGTTAATTCCATGTGTAGTAAATTGGAAGGAATTTTCAAACATATTGGTGTCACGGCCTGGACACATGCATGGTGTGCGATAGCATTTAAATTCCAAAAAATTAAAAAATGATAAAAAAACACATGAAACCTTGCTTGACGTAATGTCATGCCACCAAGATGATGTGGTAAAAAACTGGCCTGTTTGACAAAAGTTTGGACACACAACCCGCACAAACCGGAGCAACTCACTAGAAGGCTCGTGGTTCTGAGAGGGAACAATGCATGTTTGATGACGAAGCGACGATAGGTTCCTCTTATGGCCTTCAAAAAATTTCTATAGTTAACGTGCACTAATACAACTGTCATGTCAAATTTTGGAAAATTTCAGGGGTCATTTGACCTTTTAAGACATTTAAGTGATTTTCTAGCCATTTAATGACCTTAATCAAAATTTTAACTACATCTACATGCAACGCTTAACCATAACGGTTGGAAAAATTATATTTGTGTACTTGTGTGCGAGTTAATACCATGTGAAGTAAATTGGAAAGAATTTTCAAACATATTGGTGTCACGACCTGGACACATGCATGGCGTGCAATGGCATTTCAATTCTAAAAAAATAAAAGATGATCAGAAACACATGAAATCTTGCTTGAGGTAATGTCATGACACCAAGATGTTGTGGTTAAAAAATTGGCCTGTTAGATGAAAGTTTGGACACACACCACGCACAAACCGGAGCAATTCAATAGAAGGCTCGTGGTTCCGAGAGGGAACAATGCATGTTTGATGACGAATCGATGATAGCTTCCAGTTATGGCGTTCAAAATTTTTCTACAGTTAGCGTGCACTAATACAATTGTCATGTAAAATTTTGGAAAATTTCAGGGGTCATTTGACCTTTTTAAGACATTTATGTGATTTTCTAGCCATTTAATGACCGTAATCCAAATTTGAACTACATCTACATGCAATGGCTAACCATAACGGTTTGAAAAATCATATTTTTTTACTTGTGCGAGAGTTAATTCCATGTGCAGTAAATTGGAACGAATTTTCAAGCATATTGGTGTCATGGCTTGGGCACATGCATGGAGTGCCATGGAATTTAAATTCCAAAAAGAATTAAAAAATGATCAGAAACACATGACACCTTGCTTGACGTAATGTCATGCCACCAAGATGATGTGGTACAAAAATTGGCCTGTTTGACGAAAGTTTGGACACACACACACCCCTCAAAAATCGGAGCAACTCACTAGAAGGCTCGTGGTTCCAAGAGGGAACAATGCATGTTTGATGACGAATGGACGATAGCTTCCTCTTATGGCGATCAAAAAATTTCTATACTTAACGTGCACTAACACAACTGTCATGTCAAAGTTTGGAAAATTCTAGGGGTCATTTAACCTTTTCAAGACATTAAAGTTATTTTCTAGCCATTTAATGACCATAATCCAATTTTGAACTACATCTACATGCAACGGCTAACCATAACGATTTGAAAAAAAATCATATTTGTGTACCTGTGTGCGAGTTAATTCCATGTGCAGTAAATTGGAATGAATTTTCAAACATATTGGTGTCAAGGCTTGGAAACATGCATGGAGTGCCATGGCATTTAAATTCCAAAAAATTAAAAAATGATCAGACGATGTAAATATCTGGTGTTCAAAAAAGAAAATGTAGAGATCTGGCAAGACAACCAGACCCCACAAGATTGGCACTCTATTTCGCGCCTTGAGGTTTGGAAGGTGAGTGGCGCGGGTTATTAATCAGACGCAGTTCTGTATTGGAAACCGTCAGCTATTAAGTTCACACACGGCTTTTGCCGCGCGAATCGTGTGTAATTCAAACTACAGTTCTCTTAAATTTCAGCGACCGACGTGTGCACTATTCCCGTCGATCTAGATTCCAGTCGCCAATAAATACTACCTTGCTCATGTCGTCCCGCCTGCATTCTCATCTACAACCTCCCCTGGCTCGCCCTCTCTCTCTCTCTCTCTCTCTCCCTCTCTCTCTCTCTCCCAAATCTCTGCCGTGGCGCCACCGATCTGCAAACGCACCGATGAGGAGGCGCCACGCCCCAAGGACGCTCAGTCGAAGAGCGGCAACGAGGAGGACCCTTACGTGTCGTCAGACGAGGTTGCGCCAGACCCTCCAACTTTGGAGTGGTTTTGGGGCCAGTACAATCTATGTTTGTGGAAGTCGCTGCCACCGGCTGAGAAAGCCAGGCAAGTGGCGTTCAAGAAGGAGATGGTGTAGGAGGAAGCCAGGCGGCTTTTGAAGCCCGCGATGCTACCTGGAAAAAGGAGGCGGTGGAGCTTTGGGGGCGGGCGCGTCGTCGTGCAGAGGAGGTGTACGAAGATGGGTACTTTGCGAGGAAGGTCAAAGGCGCTAGGCGCCTCATCGCTGCGTGGAGGTGGGCCGATAAGCTCCAACGTGCCACCGATGAGGAGCTCCGATGGGCGCCCAACGAAATGGCAAGATCATTCGAGCTCGTGTGCTAGCAAGTGGCAGATCGGTACGTCAAGCTCCACGAGGCGGAGGAGGCGGAGTACTGCCTCCGTGCTGGGAAGACGCCACGCACTAGGGAGCTGCTAGCGAGGGGCTGTCGGAATACCGCCGCCAGGAGGGATTATTAGTTTTAGTATTGTTTGTTTTCAATTTTATGCATTGTACCTAGTAGTTAAGTATCATAACGTATATGTGATGATATTATATATATTATGTGATGAACTAATGAATAATTAATATATATTATGAACTCAATGTTCTATCTGTTTTCGTATAAAAATTTGCATCTAGCTGTTATCATCCACATATAGAGAATGAAACGCATATACACACACATTCAAACAGAACATATAAGAACAGAAAACAGAGTACACACATTGAAGCAAAGCAATAAACAGAGCAATATTATAACTGCTGTGAATACATAGCGATCCACGTCGAAACGACTCACAAAATAAAACGCGTCCATGAGACCATGACCAGTAGCACTTGCCTATGGTAGCTCTTGGCTCTGCCTGAACTCGTGCAGGCGTTCGTCCAAGCGGTCGACATGCTCGCGGTACATCTGGAGCGCGATCTAGAGCTCCAAGTTGCCTATTTCATCAGAGATCACCAGCTCGAGGATGTGACGACCATGTTCCTCTACTATGCCTAGGTGGACACCTGGGCCAAGGAGGCGATCGAGCCTAGCGACCAGGGCGTTGGCATCGAGCGGGCCGCGGACAAGGCAAATGGCGCGCCCATGTGAAAGGCGTGGCAGGCGTCAGGTGCAAGTACGTGATGTCTGCTAGAACTACGTCGGTATTTCCCCAAAGAGGGAGGGATGATGCAGTATAGCGACGATAGGTATTTCCCTCAGTGATGATACCAAGGTTATCGAACCAGTAGGAGAACCTCCTCACACCATGTAAACAACACCTGCACACAAATAACAAATACTCGCAACCCGACGTGTTAAAGGGGTTGTCAATCCCTACCGGGTACGGTGCCTCAACATAAGCAAATAACGTCAGGTAAAAGTGGTAGATAGGATAAATAGATCGCGGAACAAATAAATTGCAGCAAGGTATTTTTGTATTTTTGGTTTAAAAGATCTGAAAATAAATGCAAGGAAAGTCGATCGCAAAGGCAAATATGGTGAGAAGAGACCTGGGGGCCGTAGGTTTCACTAGTGGATTCTCTTGAGAAAAATATCAAACGGTGGGAAACAATTACTGTTGGGCAATTGATAGAACTTCAAATAATCATGACGATATCCAGGCAATGATCATTATATGGGCATCACGTCCAAGATTAGTAGACGGACTCCTGCGTGCATCTACTACTATTACTCCACACATCACCGCTATCCAACATGCATCTACTACTATATTAATCCACACATCGACCGCTATCCAGCATGCATCTAGTGTATTAAGTTCATGGGAAAACAGAGTAATACATTAAGAATGATGACATGATGTAGACATGATCCGTTTATCTATGGCGGATTTATAAATCCCATCTTGTTATCCTTATTAGCAACGGTGCATACGTGTCGGTTCCCCTTCTTTCACTGGGATCAAGCACCATAAGATCGAACCCACTACAAAGCACCTATTCCCATTGCAAGATAAATACATCAAGTTGCCCAAAAAAACCCAAATACCGGAGAAGAAATACGAGGCTATAAGCAATCATGCATATAAGAGATCAAAGAAGACACAAATAACCTTCATGGATAAAAACATAGATCTGATCATAAACTCAAAGTGCATTTGATCTGAACAAACACACCGCAAAAAGACTTACATCATATGGATCTCCAAGAGACCATTATATTGATAATCAAGAGATAGAGAGAGGAAGCCATCTAGCTACTAACTACGGACCCGTAAGTCTAAAAAGAACTACTCACGCATTATAGGAGAGGCACCAATGGAAGTGGTGAACCCCTCCATGACGGTGTCTAGATTGGATCTCTGGTTCTAGACTCTGCGGCGGCTGGAATTGATTTTTGTCGACTCCCCTAGGGTTTCTGGAATATTGGGGTATTTATAGATCGAAGAGTCTGTTCAGGGGGCACCCGAGGTGGGCAGCACCCATGAGGGCGCGCCTGGCCTCCTGGCGCGCCCTAGTGGGTGCTGCTCCCCTTGGGCAGCCCCCCAGGTGCTTCCTTGGTCCACTGGCTTTCTTCTGGCCCAAAAAATCCTCCAGAAGTTTTGTTGCATTTCGACTCCGTTTGATATTAATTTCATGCGATGTAAAAAACATGCAGAAAACAACAACTGGCACTGGGCACTATGTCAATAGGTTAGTACCAAAAAATTATATAAAATGACTATAAAATGATTGTAAAACATCCAAGAATGATAATATAACAGCATGGAACAATAAAAAAATTATAGATACGTTGGAGACGTATCAGCATCCCCAAGCTTAATTCCTGCTCATCCTCGAGTAGGTAAATGATAAAAAACAGAATTTTTGAGGTGGAATGCTGCCTAACATGTTCATCACATTTCTTTTCTTTATAGCATGGACATATGGACTTTTATATGATTCAAAGCAATAGTCTAGTTTTGACATGAAGACTTTAATACTAAAGCATACCAACAAGCAACCATGTCTTTCAAAATATCAACACTAAAGCAAGTTATCCCTAGCCCATCATGCTCAATCATTGATCCATTCATGAAGCAGATATTAGCTACACCCAATGCTCAAATACGATCATAATGCCCCTTAGTTGGTGCTTTATAAGAGAAGATGGAGACTCAAATTCAAAATAAAAATTGCATAAGTAAAAGAAAGTCCCTTCACGGAGGGAAGTAGGGATTTGTAGAGGTGCCAGAGCTCAAAGCTTAAATTGAAAGATAAAAAATTATTTTTGAGAGGCATACTTTTCCCACCAACGAAAATGACTTGGAGCATCCCAACACTTTCCATGCTAGATACATCATAGGCGATTCCCAAACAGAAAATAAAGTTTATTCCTTTTTCCACCATTACTTTCACTTTCCATGGCTAACCGTATCCACGGGTGCCCTCCATACCAACACTTTACAAGGAATTTATTATTTCACAACATAAAGTAAATTCATTATTCATTTCGGGACTGGGCATCCCTAGTACCTTTGTCGTACTCTCGTGCAACGACAAGTGAATAAACACTCATCGTGAGAATAACACATCTAGCATGGAAAATATTGTCTACCCTTTACCGCTTCGAGAGCAGTTGAGCACACAAAAGAGAAATTATTTTGAACATTAGAGACGTCACATGCAAATTTGCTTAGAACGGCATGGAAATACCGCATATAGGTAGGTATAGTGGACTCATATGCCAAAACTGGTTAAAAGGGTTTTGGATGCACAAGTAGTGATCGTACTTAGTGCAAAATGATGGCCAGCAAAAAGATTGAGAAGCGACCAACCAAAGAGCGAAAAATCTTGTACCCAAGCATTAAGCACAAGTAACACCGAATAATGCACCATAAATAGTATATAAATTTCATTGCATAACTATTGACTTTCGTGCTTGCATAAGGAATCACAAACCTTAACATCAATATTCTTACTAAAGCACAATTACTCATCAACACGACTCACATATCATATCGTCATATCTCAAAACCATTACTAAGAATCAAGTTTATTTTGTCCAATGATCTTCATGAAAGTTTTTATTATATCCTCTATAAATATCTATCACATTGGGACTATTTTCATATGTTGCTTTTGATAAGCTCAAACTAATATAAGTGAAGATCATGAGCATAAATTTTTTCTTTCTGTCAAAATAATCTAAGTGAAGCAAGAGAGAATTTTTACTAACTCCCAAATAAATATAAGTGAAGCATGAGAGCATTTTTTCAAAATTAACAAAGCACACCGTGCTCAAAAAGGAAAGAAGTCCACATCACCCCCTGGGGTTTCAAAAACGGGCTAACCCACACCCCCAGCTCTAATTCCGGTTAATTGACCCCCTAGACTCTCCAAAACCAGGCAAAGCACCCCCTGTCACTGAATATGGTGGTTTTTGCAAGCGGTTTTGCCTACGTGGCTACGGATGGTTGCCAGTTCGGCTTTGGGGAAGGCGCAAAGAGATATGAGGCGGGCAGAAGTCTGAAGATTCACCCAATCCCTAGTTCCTCTCTTCATCCTCCGTTGTTTGTTGCCATGGACGCCAGCTGAAGCTTGTCCATCCTTGTTCTCTAGTTCCTATCCTCCTCTGTTTGTCTCCATGACCGCCCCACCTCCCCAGTTTCTCTCCTCCTCTGATCCATCTCCCGGGACATGGAAACGCCATGGACATGGACCACCCCATCATGGCTCGGTGTAACAGCGGCGCAAGCTCGTCTTGGAGTTCTTGTTTGATGTACATCATGTGTATTAATTTTGTACAGTATAGATGCATATGCACTGAACTTTATGCCATTTTCTTAAGTACATGCCCTATTTTGCTGCAACAGATGTTCATGGACCGAAGGAAGGAGAGGGCAAAGCTACTGTGAGAACTACTCAAGAGCAGGATTTGGAACAACCCGAAATTGAAGCATGCTAAGAGCATTAGTCCTTGCAGGAAAACAACACAGGGAATCATCACAGGGGCCCAAATGGTGTACATTATACTCTTTGTAGGCATGTACTGGTGCTCTAAGAAGAGATAATTAAGTTAAGTTGAGAATTCGTAGGTGTACAAAGTGTTAGCTTTTCTTGCTGGTACGGTTGTCTCTATTTAGTTGAGAAGAGAGAACTCAGAGAAAGCAATTTTTTAGTGGATGTACTTCTGTGTCTGTAACATGTTGCCTATGGACACATATATGTAATCTGAATGCAATCTGTTTCTTTCTTTGGAAATTCTCTTTTACAAGTAGAATGGGTCGTTGGCTCGATTTTCTCTTTGTATTTACTTCTCAAGGGAGACAAGGACTAGGTGTTCCCCATTGATTTTGGATAAAAACTGCAAAAGCAAAAGGCAAGGAGTGCTTTAGCTTACATGGATCATGTATGATTCTAATGACACAGCTTTTCTTTAAAAGGATAAGAGAACAACAGTGGTTGCATTTTCTGTTGGTGATTGCATTTAGCAAAAGTTGATTACTTCTTGAATACCTGCAGGTAGGCATCAACTTGGTTATAGATTGTTAATTCTAGCAAGTGTTTGAAAGAAAACTCTTCATTGCAGAGCAGTTGTTTCTATGTGTACCGTAGCTCACCGGGCGGCTAGTAGTTTAATTATGATCACACAAGTACCATAAAAAGAATACTAAGATGTCAGTCCAGATTAGTCATGGAGCAAAAATCAAAAACATGGAAAATGGCAGTGGCCTGAAGGGAGCCAAGTCGTATCTTCTGAATTTGAAAAAAAAACTAATCTACAATCTTCAGAACCTAGACTGACCAAGTGCAGACGGATAATCACGATATACACACATTAACTATACACGCATTGGTCCGGTGCAACTGTGGTGTGTTAGTACTAATCACCAGACTGATCGGGAACTATCTAGGTAGGCATGTGACATCTGAATTCGGAAAGGATCGTTGCAGGCGCTAGTTTCAATGTGTGGTTCACATAGAGAAGGACGTATGTGCTGGCCATGGAGGAACTGAGCGCCTCACCTGGAGTAGTCGCGCTGCTCTCCTCATGCGGCGATCATCACGTCTTGCCCTGCCGCCATCTTGTTGAAAGGAAAGAAAGAACGAGGCCCAAGCAAACATGAGGAACATTTAAGTCCGAGACCCACCCTACCAAGCCCACATGGCAATCGTGGCGAGCCACGCAAGCAAAACCACCGGCGAACACCACTCGAATTGGGTTTAGGGGAGATTTGGCCGATATTAGAGCTCTCAGGGGGTTAATTAACCAGTTTTAGAGGTGAGGGGTTGGATTAGTCGGTTTCTGAAACCCCGGGGGTGATGTGGACTTCTTTCGCTCAAAAAGATATAAGTGAAGTACTAGAGCAAATCCATGGCTCTAAAAATTTAAGTGAAGCATAGGAGCAAGCTTAGCATAAATTTTTGGCTCTCTCAAAAGGTGTGTCCAGCAAGGATTCAACACTTAAAACACAAAGAAAAACAAGGAAATACTCATATCATACAAGACGCTCCAAGCAAAACTCATATCATGTGACGAATAAAAATATAGTTTCAAGTAAAATACTGATGGTTGTTAGAAGAAAGCGGGGATGCCACTCGGGGGCATCCCCAAGCTTAGTTGCTTGCTAATTCTTTGAATATTATCTTGGGATGCATGCGGCATCCCCAAGCTTAGCCTTTTGCTTATCCTTATTCCGTCATCCATCGTAAGATAACCCAAAACTTGAAAACTCCAATCACACAAAACTCAAACAAAACCTTCGTGAGATCCATTAGTATAAGAAACCAAACCACTGGTATAAGTACTGTAGAAAACCTATTCTTATTTTGTTTTTGCATTATATATACTGTATTCCAACTTTTATATGGCAAAAACTCATCAAAGAAAACCATAGAATCATCAAAACAAGCACACAACGCAAAGAAAACAGAATCTGTCAAAAACAGAAAAGTTTGTAGAAATCTGAATATTTCGAATACTTCTATAACTCCAAAAATTATTAAATAAATTGGTGAACGTGAGGAACTTGTCTATTAATCTTCTGGAAAAAGAATCAACTCAAAATCACTCTTCTGTTAAAAATTACAAATAATCTCATGAGCGCAAAAGTTTCTGTTTTTCAGCAAGATCAAATCAACTTTCACCCAAATCTTCCGAAAGGCCTTGCTTGGCATAAAACACTAATTAAAACACAAAAACACAATAATGAAAGTAACATAATTTTGCTAACACTCAAGTAAACAAAGAAAAAAGCAAAAAAAAAATTTATTCATTGGGTTGCCTCCCAACAAGCGCTATCGTTTTACGCCCCTAGCTAGGCATAACGCGTAGGATCTAAGTGTTGTCATCTTTATCCTTGTTTCCCTTGGAGGTATTTGTGTCAGGAGGTTTTGTAAATAAGACATAAAATACATTATCCATGAAAACCTTAGCACTATCAAGTTTCTTTTTATCATAACCCCTTTGATTTCAGACAATGATCCAACAATAGTGTTGATTAACCTCATTAAAAACTTGTTGGATCATATCTAAAACGGGGACTTGCATTTTAAGGTTATCATCAAAGATTTGGTTATATCCAAGCAAATCTCTCAAATCTTAATCACTGTTGTATAGAATTTCACCAATCACTGGTTTTTCACGATTCATGCCATAAAAATCAAAGATTTCCCTAGCTTCCCGTATTATGTAGTCTAATTCGTTCATCAAAACAAGAGTGGCTAACTTTTTAGCTTTAGGATCCTTTATAATTGGCAACTCATAGAACAATTTTTGCAAGGTGGGATGAGTACGAATAAATCTAGTTTCAAGCTTCAAAACAAGTGCTAAAATAACTTCCACATAAGATCTAGTCCTTTTAAGTATAGGGATATCATGAAGACTTAATATTTCGACACAATTGAAAAATTCTTGGATATGTTCTTTTCCCATAAAATTCCCTTGCCCTAAAACAAAAGTTTTGGCATCCAGATTACCCGATCGTTCCATTTTAGGAGTTAGGCCATCATTTGTTTCTGCCATACCAAAGTCATTCATGGTGACAAGTCAAGCAAATAAGAGATCTGACGAGAAAAGGCGAACGGAAAAGAGGGCGAATAAAATGAATTTTTTTTGAAGTGTGGGAGAGGAAAACGAGAGGCAAATGGCAAATAATGTAAATTGTGAGGAGATGAGATTTGTGATTAGGAACCTGGTTGATGTTGAAGATCCTCCCCAGCAACGGCGCCAGAAATTCCTCTTGATGTCTGCTAGAACTACGTCGGTATTTCCCCAACGAGGAAGGGATGATGTATTATAGAGAAAGTAGGTATTTCCCTGAGTGATGAGACCAAGGTTATCGAACTAGTAGGAGAACCTCCTCACACCATGTAAACAGCATCTGCACACAAATAACAAATACTCGCAACCCGGCGTGTTAAAGGGGTTGTCAATCCCTTCCGGGTACGACGCCTCAAGATAGGCAAAAAACATGAGGTAAAAGTGGTAGATAGGATAAATAGGTCGCGTAACAAATAAATTCAAGCAAGGTATTTTTTGTATTTTTGGTTTAATAGATCTGAAAATAAATGCAAGGGAAAATAGATCGCAAAGGGAAATATGATGAAAAGAGACCCAGGGGCCATATGTTTCACTAGTGGCTTCTCTCGAGAAAAGTAGCAAACAGTGGGAAAACAATTACTGTTGGGCAATTGATAGAACTTCAAATAATCATGACAATATCTAGGAAATGATCATTATATAGGCATCACGTCCAAGATTAGTAGACCGACTCCTGCGTGCATATACTACTATTACTCCACACATCGACCGCTATCCAGCATGCATCTAGTGTATTAAGTTCATGGGAAAACGGAGTAATGCAATAAGAATGATGACTTGATGTAGACGAGATCCATTTATCTATTGCGGATTTATAGATCCCATCTTGTTATCCTTAGTAGCAACAATGCATACGTGTTGGTTCCCCTTCTGTCATTGGGATCAAGAACCGTAAGATCAAGCCCACTACAAAGCACCTCTTCCCATTGCAAGATAAATAGATCAAGTTGGCCAAACAAAACCCAAATATCGGAGAAGAAATACGAGGCTATAAGCAATCATGCATATAAGAGATCAAAGAAGACTCAAATATTTTTCATGGATAAAAAATATAGATCTCATCATAAACTCAAAGTTCATCAGATCCCAACAAACACACCGCAAAAAGACTTACATCGTATTGATCTGCAAGAGACCATTGTATTGATAATCGAGAGAGAGAGAGAGAGAGAGAGAGAGAGAGAGAGAGAGAGAGAGAGAGAGAGAGAGAGAGAGAGAGAGAGAGAGAGAGAGAAGCCATCTAGCTACTAACTACGGACCCACAGGTCTACAAAGAACTACTCAAGCATCATAGGAGAGGCACCAATGGAAGTGGTGAACCCCTCCATGATGGTGTCTAGATTGGATCTGGTGGTTCTGGACTCTGCGGAGGCTGGAATTGATTTTCGTCGACTCCCCTAGGGTTTCTGAAATATTGGGGGTATCTATAGAGCGTAGATGCGGTTCAGGGGGCACCTGAGGTGGGCAACACCCAACAGGGCGCGCTTGGGTCTCCTGGTGCACATTGGTGGGTGCTGCTCCCCTCGAGCAGCCCCCCAGGTGCTTCCTTGACCCACTAGCTTTCTTCTGGCCCAAAAAAATCCTCCAGCAGTTTCGTTGCGTTTGGACTCCGTTTGATACTGATTTCCTGCAATGTAAAAAACATGCAGAAAACAACAACTGGCACTGGGCACTATGTCAATAGGTTAGTACCAAAAAATGATATAAACTGACTATAAAATGATTGTAAAACATCCAAGAATGATAATATAACAGCATGGAACAATAAAAAATTATAGATATGTTGGAGACGTATCAGTATGGCGTGGACGACCTCTGGTGCAAGTACGACGCAGACTGGCTCTGCCCACTCCTGGAGAGGAATGGGGGTACTGACGGGACGTGTACCCAACGCCCCATCGGCAGTAGGCAAGCATCGATGGATCCGCTCTTGTTGTGCGGTGTGCCACGCCTCTAGCTTTACGGTGTTCCAACGGTCTTGCCGTGTGGCGAGCCGCAGCCTATTGTCGTGGACGCGCCTAGCTTGCTCCGTGACGCACCATCGATCATGTTGTGCGGCGAGCTGCAGCCTCTCGGTGCGGACATGCCTATCTTGATCCGAGGCACTGAAGCGCCATGTGCCAAGGGTCTGCTCAACCCTGGTGATGACGCGCATCACGACGTCGTCCATCGCATTGCCAGGGAGCGCCTCGGCCTCGACGGGCCGTGCCGCCTTCTCGTTTTCCTCGTTGAGGAGGTTGACGGCACAGGCGGCGCTTTGGTGGGCTGGCATGCTTGGAAAAGGTGGATGTGCTACATGCTGCGCTTGTTGCCTCCGTGCGTTGCGCGCCGCCTAGGTTTATGCGCAATATCGCTGGGTGGCGGCAGGAAACCGATGAGGAAATGGCGGGAAACGGTAGCGTGTTCATAAAACGCCATCACTTAATGGAAACTTAGCATAGAAGGAAGCTTAGCATAGAAGGAACATCGAGCTAGCACGATGCGTGCGGGCACATTGCTCGCCCAAGGCTATGATCCATATACTTGTGTGCCCAAAAGAGCACACTATCCACAATAGAGAATAGTGTTCCATTTATCCTAGTAGAGTAGTGGCGGCAAGCGTCACAAGAAAAAGATGATGATCAGATGATCATTTATCCTAGTTAATTATGCATGTAATAGTTTACTTTGGTGTGTGGAAATGTCATGTCTGTACTAGCCACCTATGTAATGGGATGTTTGCTGCGTATCACACACATCTTGTTTACATGAAATGTTTCTGTTCTCTTGGCTCAACACAAACAGTTTATCAGAATGAACTGTATGCCCTCCATTGCACACAACTTAATCTGGCTGAATCATTTCTATTGCGTTGCCTAATAAAAAACAGTTCATCCGAGTGAATTGTATGTCGTATATGGCACACACCTTGATTTGGCTGACGGTTTCTTTTGTGTTGCCTAATCACAAACAGTTCATACAAATGAACTGTATGTCGTATATCGCACACACCTATATCTGGCTGCCCATTTCTTTTGTTCCACCTCATCACAAACAGTTTATACGAGTGAAATGTACGCCGTATATCACACATGCCTTCATCTGGTTTCCCGTTTCTGTTGTTCCGCCTCATCGCAAATAGTTCATTCAACTGAACCTTATGCCCTGCATCGCACACGCAGCTAAAATATGAACCGTGTTTGATGTATCCGCCATCACAAATGTTTTCCATCTTTTTGATGGCTTTTTTACATCACCGTTTGCAATTAATGCACTGCACACAGTTTCGTCGAAGGGTCTCTTATTGCAGTGTCGCGTTAGCAGCATCCTGTAGTAGTGATATAAAGATATAGTGAATGGACTATATGGCGATATAATGTTACTATAAAATGGACTATATGGGCATATAGTGTTACCATTAATATACCATAATAATTACATAGGAAATACTAGATATTACTAGTTTAAGGAGTGTATAATGTCATGGGAACATGGAGGCGGTTGAGTGGTGCCTATGTGTAGGATCGAAAGTATGTCTAGAGAGGGGGTGATTAGACTAGTTGACCAAATAAAAATCTAGCCTTTTCCCAATTTTAATTCTTGGCAGATTTTAGCAACTTAGCACAAGTCAAGCAATCAACCTACACATGCAATTCTAAGAGTATACCAGCGGAATGTAAATAATTGCATATGAAGGTAAAGGGGAGGAGTTTGGAGGGAGCAAACGCAATGTGAACACAGCGATTTTTGGCGTGGTTCCGATAGGTGGTGCTATCGTACATCCAAGTTGATGGAGACTTCAACCCACGAAGGGTAAGGTTGCGCGAGCCCACGGAGGGCTCCACTCATGAAGGGTCCACGAAGAAGCAACCTTGTCTATCCCACCATGGCCATCGCCCACGAAGGACTTGCCTCACTTGGGTAGATCTTCACGAAGTAGGCGATCTCCTTGCCCTTACAAACTCCTTGGTTCAACTCCACAATCTCGACGGAGGCTCCCAAGTGACACCTAACCAATCTAGGAGACACCACTCTTCAAAAGGTAGTAGATGGTGTGTTGATGATGAACTCCTTGATCTTGTGCTTCAAATGATAGTGTCCCCAACACTCTACTCTCTCTCACAGATTTGGCTATGCTGGGGAGATGATTTGAGTGGAAAGCAACTTGGGGAAGGCTAGAGATCAAGATTCTTGTGGTTGGATTGGAATGTCTTGGTCTCAACACATGAGTAGGTGGTTTTCTCTCAGAAAATGAGTAGTGGAAGTGTAGGCACATTCTGATGGCTCTCTCACAAACGGAGAAGGGGGTGGAGGGTTATATATAGCCTCCACACAAAATTGAACTGTTACACACAATTTACCAAACTTGATGAGACCGAATAGTGAAACTCAGTGAGACCGACTTGGTTCAAAATGTGAACATTCGGCTTTTCGGTGGGACCGACAACATCAACTCGGTGAGACCGATGCGCTAGGGTTAGGGCAAAACCTCATCTCGGTGAGATCGATCACATTAACGCAGTGAGACCGATTTCAGTAATAAGCAAACAAAGACTTAGGGAGGCAAACTTGGTGGGACCGATCGCTCATTTTGGTGAGAGCGAAATGTTACAAAAAGGAAATAGAGAGTTTGCATTACTATCTTGGTGGGACTCATCGCTCATCTCGGTTAGACTGAAATGTTATGAAAGGAAATATAGAGTTTGCAATCCCATCTCGATGAGACCGAGATCCCTATCAGTAAGACCGAACTGATTAGGGTTTGTGGATATGGCTATGTCAAGTGAACTCGGTGGCGCCGGATAGATCAAATCATTGGGGATGAGTTTGGCTTTGGGTTTAGGACATATGTGGAAATGAGAAAGTGGTTGATGGTTTTTGGAGCATATCACTAAGCATTTTGAGCAAGCAAACCATTAAGCAACATCTCATCCCCTTTCAATAGTATTGGCTTTTCCTATGGACTCAATGTGATCTTGGATCACTAAAATGAAAATGTAGAGTCTTGAGCTATTGCCAATATGTGTCCTTAGCACTTTGAGGGGTCCACATCTCTATTCCATGCCATACCAACCATTGAACATTCTGAAACATTGATCTTGAAAGAATATTAGTTCAATGAGCTATATGTTGTTATGAATTACCAAAACCACCCGGGGGTTAGTTGCACTTTCAATCTCCCCTTTTTTTGGTAATTGATGACAACATATAGATCAAAGCTTCGACAAATGATAATATAAATGAAGTACATCGTCGCTTTGAGAAGTATGTGATAACACTACTAGGAATAGCTAATATGGACATTAATGGCGCACCACACCCACGGTGCGCCACTACTAACAATTTTTTTTATTGTTTTTCCAAAACTAGTAATGGCGCACCAGGGCATAGTGCGCCAGTACTAGTTTTAACTAGTAATGGCGCACCACACATTCTGTGCGCCACTACTAACAATTTTTTTTACTTTTTTTTCAAAACTAGTAATGGCGCACCGTGGTTGTGGTCCGCCATTACTAGTTCAAACTAGTAATAGCGCACCACAACCACGGTGCGCTACTACTAACAATTTTTTTTTATTTTTTTTTGCAAAACTAGTAATGGCGCACCACGTAACAGGTGCGCTATTAGTAACCAGGGTTACTAATGGCGATTATTAGGTGGTGCGCCATTGGTAACCTGAGAGCAGCTAGATATTTTGGACAGCCACCTACCACACTCACTTTCCCCACTTCATTCTCTCCACCTCCTCCTCCAAGCTTGTCTCGGCTACCTCCTCCTCCTCACCTCATTTGCACCATAGATTCACCCAAATTAAGTGGTTAATTTTCCTTTTTTTGATAGGTAAGTAAGGGGAAAGCTTCTTTCTGTTGTAGATCTACTTTTTTCTCCCTCCAACAATGTGCACATGCACTTTTTATGGCCTAGATCTACGTATGTTTGTGGTGTTGCATATGTTTGTAGTGTTGCATATGTTTGTGTTTGCAGGTAGCGGTATTTGAAATGAGATAGTTGCCAATAGTTTGCAGGAATGTTGATTCATTTCTGTTTCGGCAAGAATTTGGCACTATGCATTCTTTTTGGTCCTATTTTTAGGCAAAGTCATGTCGAAATTTTTCTTGGTCCTAAAATATCGTTTTTCTCTACCCCGCAGGCGACCATGGTCCACATGATGACCGAAGGCATCGTGAATAGGTTTTTGAGCTCCACGAAGGCCGAGATGCTTCAAAAGAATGAGACGGAGATAAGATGTCCGTGTCGAAGATGCAAGCTGAAGAGCCTTATGGACCCGGATTCCGTACAGGTGCGGGACCACCTGCTCTTGCGTGGTTTCATGGATGGCTATCGGTGGCAGGGTGATGAAGATGATTATGAAGTCGTCCACGGGGGTCGGGCAAGAAATGAGGAAGGGCAGGAAGACAACCGCGGCGAGTCCGGGCGAGAAGACGAAGAATCTCTAGGACATGATCATGAAGTAGATGTAGTACACAGTCATCATGTAGAAGATGTCAGATATGATGATGAGGAAGATGCCGGAGCAGACGAAGGGCATGATCATGAAGATGAAGATGCCGGAGCAGACAACGATGGACCATCGATGGGTTGGGTGCAGGACCCTCATATTCAAGAGCTGATTCTCAAGCAGACGGATAACGCAAGAGCCGCCGCCCGAGAGAAAGCCAAGCTAGATCAACTGGAGATAGACGGGGTTACTCCATTGTATGAAGGATGCAGGCCTGAGGATACCCTCCTGAAAGTAACGCTCATGGCTCTGGAGATGAAGGTAAAACACAAAATGATCGACGCATGCTTCGACGAGAACATGTCATTCTGGCATGAACGTCTTCCCAAGGGGAACAAGTGCTCAACCATTTTCGTGGAGGCGAAGAAAATCGTGTGTCCTCTAGATTTACCGCACATGAAATACCATGTGTGCATGAACAATTGCATCATTTATCGGGACGAGCATGCGGAGTCTACCATATGTCCGGTGTGCGGTGTCACTCGATACAAGAAGAGGAAGAAAGCTCCTCGAAAAGTGGTGTGGTACTTTCCGATCACTCCTCATCTGCAGAGGTATTTCGCGGACCCTAAGCTAGCAAAGCTCCTGTGTTGGCACGCGGATAGGGAGGAGAAGAAGCGAGAAGATGACGGAAATGATCCGGAGATAAATAAAAAAGACAAGATGCTGAGTCACCCTAAGGATGCGAGCCAGTGGCAAGCGTTGAACTTCGAACACCCAGAATTTGGGGACGATCCAAAGAACATCATGCTGGGCACGAGCACTGATGGAGTCAATCCGTTTGGCAGCAAGATAAGCACACATAGCACCTGGCATGTGTTTGTGTGGATGTACAACCTTCCCCCTGGTTGTGCATGAAGAGGAAGTACATTCACATGAGTATGCTAATTGAAGGACCGAAACAATCAGGGAAAGACATTAATCTGTATATGGGGCTGCTGAAAGAGGAGCTAGACACGCTGTGGAAAATGCCAGCGAATACGTGGGACGCCGCAGAGAAAGAATATTTCCCTATGAGAGTCGCACTGCTCACGACGGTGCACGACTATCTCGGTTATGGATATGTCGCGGGGCAGGTGGTCCACGGATTTTATGGATGCGTCAGGTGCATGGATGACACAACGTATCGCCAGCTAGATAGAGATCTCGGGTCTTTGAAAACCGTGTTCATGGGACATCGAAGATGGCTTCGCAACGACGACTCATGGAGAAAACACAAGGATATGTTCGATGGTGAAACCGAACCCGGAAGACACCCACGTACGAGGAGCGGCGAGGAAATAGACGAGCTGTTGAAAAATTGGAAAGATTGCGCACTGCCGGGAAAGAAGCAAAAGGTGCCAGAGCCGGGAAAGAAGTGAAAGGCGCTAGAGCCGCTGCTGAAGGTATGGAAAACGAGGTCTGTTTTCTGGGACTTGTCGTACTAGAAGATCCTCCGTGTGCCTCACAACCTTGATGTCATGCATATCACGAAGAACGTGTGCGAGAGTCTGCTTGGTACCCTGCTCAACATGCCAGAGAGGACCAAAGGTCGGCCGAAAGCAAGGGCAGACTTGAAATCAATGGGCATCTGGGAGGAGCTTCACGCTAATGATGATGATGATGATGAGGCGAAGCAGGACACGAAAAGTCATCGGAAAGGCGAAAAGGCCAAGAAGATCGGAAATGACTACCCTCCCATGTGCTTCACTCTAAGTCAGGAGGAGATCGAGCAGTTTTTCACCTGCCTCGTAGGAGTAAAACTTCCTTACGGTTACGCGGGGAAGATAAGCAGATACCTAGACTCAGCGAAGAAGAAGTTCAGCGGGATGAAGTCTCACGACTGTCACGTGCTTATGACACAGATACTTCCAGTTGCAATCCGTGGGATCATGGACGCGCACGTCCGTGAAACGCTATTTGGCCTATGCAACTTTTTCGATGTCATCTCTCGGAAGTCGGTTGGCGTGAGGAAACTCACGAGGCTACAGGAAGAGATCGTGGTGATACTATGCGAGCTTGAGATGTACTTCCCGCCCGCATTCTTCGATGTTATGGTGCATCTGCTGGTCCATATCGTGGAGGATATCATCCAACTCGGGCCGACGTTCCTGCACAACATGATGTTGTTCGAAAGGATGAATGGTGTCATCAAAGGATATGTTCGCAACATGTCACGTCCAGAGGGAAGCATAGCCAGGGGCTTTTTGACCGAAGAGTGCATCTCCTACTGCACGAATTATCTAGGCATAGAGAACCCCGTTGGTCTGCCCGTCAACAGGCACCTCGGCAGGCTCGTTGGATGGGTTCACCGAGATGGTCGCCGCGAAATGCATGTCGACTTCGAGGGTCGACTCGCCGACTTTGAAAGAGCAAACCTAGTCGCGCTACAACACATAGACGTGGTCGATCCTTGGGTGGTAGAGCACAAAACCTTTATTGAGAAGACGTACAATGACCGAGGCCAACAGAGGATGGACGGATATATAATCAAAGAGCACAACTCATGTTTCACGTGTTGGTTCAAGGAGAAGCTTCTGGCGTACCCTTTACATGAGGATTCTTCCGCGGAAGAAAAACTCATATTCGCCTTGTCACAGGGCGCTGAGCACAACCTGATGGCCTATGAGGCGTACGATACTAACGGCTACACATTCTACACCGAAGACAAGGACATGAAGAGCGATGGTTATCAGAAGTCCAGGGTAACGATGGAATCCTACACCGGTAACGACAAGGACAGATACTACGGAAGGATCAAGGAGATCTGGGAGCTGAGCTACGCTGGAGAGAAGGTCCCGATGTTTCGTGTCAGATGGGACAAGAGCATCCTAAAAGAAGACCGGTATTTCACCACCATGGTTATACCTAAAGCCAAATCCAAGACCGTGGGCGCAAACGTCACCGCGAAAAATGAGCCATGGGTACTGGCTTCCCAAGTGGACCAATGCTTCTTCATTACCGACCTGTCAAAGCCCAGTCGTGTTGTCGTGAGGAGAGGCAAAAGGAAGATCATCGGAATGGATGGAGTCGCCAATGAGCAAGACTTCGACAAGTACGGCGACCCAAAGATGGAACATGACGACGACGATGAAGTTCCATACACCACAAGAAGAAGCAGGACCGCCCTACCTAAAGGACGTCCGTTCAACAGAAGAACTCCATTTGCGAAAAAGAAGGGCAAGAAGATTGTGAAAAGATACCTAGCTAAGATCGATTGTATTTAAATTGTAGTCTTCATTTCTCGATTGTATTTCGACATATTGAAATGATATTTCTTCTGTTCTAGTCCTCATGAATATTTATTTATGTTTATTCTGGTATTGAATTTCTAACTCACGAAAAGTATTGAATTTGTTAATATTTTTGAACTCATGAATATTTTAAATTTCATGGGCACTTTTTGAATTCATGAATATTTTTCATATTTGATGATATTTTTCATATTCATAAATATTTTACCAATTCACAAATGAATGCAACTAAAAATAAAAAAATGATATTTTCAAATAACAAAT
Source organism: Aegilops longissima (assembly GCA_021605205.1). Lineage (NCBI taxonomy): Eukaryota > Viridiplantae > Streptophyta > Magnoliopsida > Poales > Poaceae > Aegilops > Aegilops longissima. Next base: position 662,125,522 of record CM038680.1, on the reverse strand, counting down.
TTGATGATATTTTTTCATATTCATAAATATTTTTAAATAACAAATTTGATGATATTTTTCACATTCATAAATTTTTTCAAATTTGATCGTCATTTTCTAAAAAAATTATTAGATGCAACTAAAAATCCCAAAAAAAAGATAGAAATGGTGCACCTGGGGAAGGTGCGCCATTGCTATCAAAGTACTTATGGCGCACCCCTAGGAGGTGCGCCATTGGTATACAAATTTTTATGATATTTTTTAAAATATTTTCAAATAACAAATTTGATGATATTTTTAAATAACAAATTTGATGATATTTTTTCATATTCATAAATATTTTCAAATAACAAATTTGTTGATATTTTTTCACATTCATAAATATTTTCAAATAACAAATTTGTTGATATTTTCAAATAAAAAATATTAGATGCAAAAAATAAAAAAAGTTAGTAATGGCGCACCAGGGGAAGGTGCGCATTGCTATCAAAGTACTTATGGCGCACCCCTAGGAGGTGCGCCATTGCTAACCTTCCCCCTCGCTAACCCTCCCTCGCCAGAATGATCCCCCTCCCTCGCTAGATCCCCCTCACCTGCTCTCACTCTCCACCGCCGCCGATGACCCCCCGCACCCAACGACCCCCGCGCCCGCTCCGTCGCCGGAGTCGCAGCCGGAGCACTAGGAGGAGGAGTCCTTCTTCTTCCTCCAGCCGTCACCATCTCGCGGTCGCCACCGTCTCTCGGGTCCAACCCGGCCTTCACTGAGCCGGCCACGATCTCCGCGGTGAGTCCCTCACCCGTCCCCCCATTCGATCCGCCTCCATAGGCTGCCCTAAGCCGCCGACGTCGACCTCGCGCTCACCCCACAGCAGACCCGTGCCCCCGGGCTCCTCTGCCGCGCCCCGGCGCACTCCCTCCCCGCTGCTCCTGCCCTTGGGCACACATCCGCCTGCGCGCCCCTGGCCATCCCTCGCCCGTGCTCGTTCGCCCGTTGCTGCTCGCGCGCACCCGTGCTGACTGTTGTCGCGCCGCCCCCGCAGCTGCTATTGCTATGCATTCTGCACTACTGCTGCTGTTGATGTTCGCTGCTTGGCCGCTGCTTGTTGCTGCCTTGGCGTTGCTCCTTCCCATTGCTGATGCTGCTCTCTGCTGCCGCCACACTACTGCTCTGCCTGTTGCTTGCTAGTTGCCCTTCCAACCCGATTCCATTCCATCTGGTTACGCCGTTGTGCCGCTGATGCTCGATTGATTGAAGTCCCCTGTCTGCATTCTCCCTTGTTAACGTTCCGGAGGGATTTGGTGCCATTTCCATGGGCAATAATCACTTTTTGATCGAGTTAGTAATCGTCAGCTAGCCCTGTCATGTTCTTCCACCCCCGGGAACACAACACTCATCTTTTTATCAGTTTCTTTTTGTTTGCACCGTTCAGGTCCACTCCTTTGTACCCAAAGGTCCACTCCTTTTTCATATTAGCAAACACATGTAAGTATGTGCCTGGTTACAGTTTAATTTAATCATCGTTGCCCACCAATGCATGATATGGGCATCTCACCACCACCACAAGAGAACAGTAGGATTATCGCATTCGGTTTTAGCCATTGTAGCTAATGCGGGAGAATAATATTATGTGTCAAACCGAGAGTGAGCATCGTACTGTCATGGGAAGGATTTATTAGGAGTGGCTATTAAGTTGGTGCTTGACACTTGTGGGTGCAATTGCAAAGCTTTCCCCTATCCATCAATATTATGTGGTGCCTTTTCTTTTCTGAATTTAAAGAGTGCCAACTTCAGCACTATCAGTGCCAACTTCAACCTCTTAGCCAGGCAACAAGTGGATTAAAAAATTATTGGAGTTTATATCATATATATTGCTGGCATGTATTTCATATGTTTTGTAGCATTAAGGCTACATAGCATGCCATTTTTGTGCCTTGTATTAATTGCTTTCCCTACATGTTTGTAGGTTTAAGTGAAAAAAGAGGAAGAAAGGAGAATCAGGGTAGGGTTTCATGGCTAGAAGATATATTGTTGGGTTTTGTCTCCGACCATCGTGTCGTGATGATATTGGGGGGGGGGGGGGTTGTCTAATACCATCGTGTCGTGATGATATTGTGGGGTGTTGTGGGGTTGCAGCGGGGCGGGGGTGGGATAATGATTTTGCAGGTACCCCGAGAGGCCCTTGAGTTTGTCGGAATGTCGATTAACTTCCGTTCCGGCAAATTCGGGTACTCCATATGTCCTATTTTCAGCAAAGGTCATGCTGAAATTTTCCGTGAATTTTAGCATGACTTTGCTAAAAATAGGACATATGGGGTACTTGCGACTAATGCATGGGCCGGGGTATCTTAGTACTTAATTAAGTAGGATCAACTACCTCTTGTGTTATACATATAGGAGTGTGATATCAACTCAACGTTATTACTAATGTCAGTTGCTCTCTTTCTGTGCCTTTTTACAACATCAGCAATGCATAGTTATTACTAATGGTATAATCTATTCTAGGTTCAGCATTTGAGCCATTATTCTCGGTTTGCCAGTACTAGTTCAGAATCTCAAACAGTTCAGCATTTGAGCCATTATTCTAGGTTTGCCAGTACTATTTCAGAAGCTCAAGCTAAGGACTAGTTCTGAATCTTCTATCAACGGTTGATATGTTTACTGTCTCTTGGTGTTTGTCCTTCGAGAAGTACCTCGTTGAAGTGTCTCATGGTGTTATATTTGCAAATGCAAGTGTTGAGATGTCTATTTTGTGTTAATAAGGTATTAGGGTGTGCAGATAACAGTTAACTTAGTTAAGTCTGACAAATACAGTTTGGACAGTTAGAAAGTAGAATGCACCATAAGCTTGGTTATATATGCACTGTCACGTTAGGCTCAATTGTGAAATTTTGGATGCCAGATTTTTATCATGTGGTGTCCCTTTATTCTTGTTGCATTAAACACATATGCTGAATTCATGTGTGGACAGACGAAACCATGAGTCATTTATAGTTCAGGAAAAGAATGTTATCATTATTGTTTGGGGGGTTGAAATAATCTGTTTGTTGCACTATGTGCACTTTCTAGTTGAAAACTGTTAAATGGAGATACTAGATTAGCTTTTTGAGGTATCCCATTAAATATTATCCATTACTGCCCGCTCTTAAATTTTTTTGCACAACTAATATGCAACTGCCATAGGTGGCAATAGAGCCAAGTGATTAGGCCCAACTTAGAATTCTCCTTCCCTTTTCTGTCAGCACTTGCATGTCACTGTTGGCTATTTTTTTAACTATTGCGCCATACTTGATAGGGTATATTATTAGAAGATACCCATATATATCAGTCAACCTAGGGTGCCTCGGCATCGATAAAACCTAAATGATGAAAACTTAACTTAGCATTTAGGGTGCCTCAGCGTCGACAAACCCTAAATGATAAAGCCTTGGCTTTTAGGGTGCCTCGGTGTCGATAAAAACATAAATGATGAAAGCTTAGGCTTTTAGGGTGCCTCGGCATCGAGAAACCCTAAATGATAAAAGCTTAGCTTTTAGGATGCCTCGGTGTCAATAAACCCTAAATGATGAGACCATGATAATTCCTCACAAACCAACCCTTAAATAACACTGAGCCATTATGTCGTCACCCTTGAAGCCTTGCGGGCATTTGCAGCCCTTAACTTGTTCATTCTGTAGATTTCCAAAATTCAGTTTTGTACCACACACCGAAGCCCCAAGAAAGAAAACTGCAATCTGAAATAGATGATCAATTTTCAGCCCTTGGATTAATTTAGTATTTTTTCACACACTCAGACACCCTTGCTTGCCATGTGTGTGAGAGAGATAGTGAGAGGAGACAAGAAGAAGGGGGTTAGGAAGGGACTTGGACCTTAGCAACAACACACTAACAGGTTCCATCCCAAAACACCTAGGCAATATCACAAACATCTCTCAATTGTTCCTTGACAATAACCAACTTTTTGGCGACATTCCTCGAGAATTAGGTTATTTGGTCAACTTAGAGATCTTGTTCCTTGACAATAACCAACTTTTTGACCAAACTTTTTTCCTATTTAGAGCGAAACATGGCCCACAACGATGAGGACGGCAGTTCGGGCAAGCAATTCTAGGAGCTGTCCTAGGAGATGGAGGAAGAACCTCACCGCTATGAGGACACCGCAGAAGACACCGATCCCAACTACACAACCCCTAGTGGCGTCGGGGATGACACCACTGATGGTGCCGCCGAGGATGCCACCACTGATGATGGCAGTGCACGCACAGATGACAGCCAACCGAAGAGGCAACAGAAGGACCGGCGCCCGAACGTGCTAGGCACCGTCAGGGAGGAATTTACTGAAGTGTCCTCCGGTGGGCATCCAACGCCACCCAAAGAATTAGTCAAGGGGTACGCGGGACAGCTCGGGTGCATTCTCTGGAGCACCATCTCGATCAAAACCGAGAACCTAAGGCATCGTGACCGAGGGAATTTGCGCAACCTCCTCTTCACGAAGTTGCACGAACGGTACAAGTTCCCCGGTGACTTCGCAAACACACGCCTCTCAGGGAATAAAGTGAATAGTGCCGCCCTCACGAAGATGAGCACGGCCCTGGCTACTTCGAGAGCCGCGGTGAAGAGAAGGATTGAAAAAGGTGATAGTTATGAGAAGATCAAAGAGACAAATCCTTCGATCAGCGAAGCTGACTACCTGGAGTTCAAGATCAAGTGCGAGAGCAACGCAACCGCGGAATCAAGTCAGTGGGGGAAAGATATGCGGGACTTGAACTTAGGGGTCCACAAACTCGGTCCCGGCGGTTACAGAGTGGCGGAACCTATATGGGACAAGGAGGACGCGGAGCGTGCCGAGCAAGGCCTACCGCCCCTCTTCGATAAATATCGTGACAAGTAGACCAGGAACTATGTCAGGGCCCGGTACAAGATTGACCCGGTAACAAAGGAGCTTACCACGGATCTGAAGACCAAGGCGCTTGAGCTTGTTCTGGTAAGGAATACACCCCCGCGTAATTAGCTCCATATGGTTGCATTCTAATTAATGAAGCCAAATTTCTAAATGGTTCACGTTCCTTCCGCAGTACACTGAAAGCAGTAGGGCGGGGTCGTCTAAGAACTCCCCTTGGGACACCACTTTAAATAGGGCGTTGAACGTAATGAAAAACTAGGAAAAGCTCAGTAAGCCGTCGTCAGCTGGTCGTGTGGCCGGCAAAGGCTTGTCCACGAAATGGTCGGAATACTATACCGCTGCGCGAAAGGAGAGAAAGACCAGCTCAGAAAGCCAGGAGCACGAGGTTCAAGAACTCAAGGCAAAAGTGGTGCGGATTCTGGAGATAGTCGAAGAGCAAGTGCGGGAAAAACTGGGAGCGACGATCACCACCATTGTGCCTACCTTGATTGAGGGGCTGGAGGCGTGAATTGCGGGCGGCCAACAGGGGCCGACCCTGATTCCCAGCTTCACGGGAAGCAACTCGCACAACGCGCCGGCGACGCCATTGGTGTCTCCGACGGAGGCGGCATTGGTGTCTCCCGCGGCGGCGCCGGCATTGCAGCTTAATGCACCCGGGTGTGGGAAGAATACGCCGGCCGGCACCTCGGCAGCAAGCGGCCCCTCCATCACTTGCACACCCGCCATTGGCGGTGCCTCGACATTAGCCGAGCTCGACACCATCATGGTAACTAATTAAGCCTCTCGGCCGATGACTTCATCTCCTTGCCTTTGACTGGGCATCCCTGATGCCCTACATGTTTTTGCAGGGCGCCGCCGATGTTCCATGCACTCTCCTGCACTTCGTGGACGGCGAGTTGATCGATGTCGCCAAGGCCAGAATCGTTCAACCGGGCAGCCGCGTGTTCCACGGTAATCCGATGCCACCCATCGTGTATAGGGTTCAACTGGTTCGGGTGCTGCGGGGCTGCGACAACTTGTTACCTTCGTTTCGACCCCTTTGGGGCCGACGAAGATGATGTGATGACCCTTGGCGCCTGCTTAAGCTGGCCCCTGCTTTGGCCAAAGAGCCAGATTCGTTTGGGGTGGGGGACACCACCCCACAGACAACACCGCCAGTCGTGCCGGCGCCAAGCCATGGCAAGACCGCCGCAACACTACCGGACATGCCGGACATGCATATGGCACAGGATCCGGACATGCATATGACACATGATCCGGATGACGACGACGGTACATTTACCAACGTTGATAAGTACTTCAACGAACATGGGTACGGTGACAAATTCTTGGGGCCTCCTTCTCAAGAACCCAACCCTGCAAAAGACGATCGCGATCTAGCTAGTACCACGGAGAAACCCAATTGCAACAGGCGTTGTCTGGTGTTCAGTTCTCAGGAGACGCCTCCAGCCACCGCCTTCACCGAGCCTCAGATAGCGGAGGTGCGAAATATTATCAGCCCCAACACACTCAAGAAGGCGCTCTCTGAGCAGAACTCGATCCCATTACAGTAGAAGAAGAAGGGAGGGAAAAGAAAGAATAACAAGGGTGCGAGCCAGCCGGCACTGAGTACAATCCGTGCTCAGGACGGGCCACCTTCACCTAAGGATATCTCGAGGAGGGTGCATGTGGCGGGTAGGCCGATGCTACCGACTAATCTGCTCAATGCTGCAACCTGTGCTATGCGGAGTCCGCATGACATTGTTCTTTCTTTGGAGAAGCGGCGTCTCTCCGAGAATGATGTGGCATACCCGGTTTTCATGGCCAAGGTGCCAGAGGGCAAGGGCTTTGTCGATAGCACCATCGGGGGTATGATCGTCCTGCGGTTTGATGACATCTTCGCTATGTTTAACCTTCATCCGCTGCACTACACCTTCATTCGGCTATTTTCGCTGAGTATGGAGATGCGTATCATTAGAGACAAGACCCCGGACATCGTGATAGTCGACCCCTTCTACATGTGTGCCAAGATCTTGGGCAGCGCAGGGGACCGGCAAGTCGCGAGTTCATACCTCGAAGGCGTCATTCTGGCAAACCCAGATAAGGATAACTTCCTCGTGCCTTACTTTCCTGAGTAAGTCATCCCCTCACCGCCCCGTAACATATGATTTCTTAGATTTCGATCGTTCTTTTGTTTTCTAACATTCCATGTTTTGTGCAGTGACACACATTGCACACTCATCCTCTTAAGCCCAAAATATTCCATGGCCACGTATTTCGACTCGGAGCGTCAGTCGAAGAAAGACTACACAAATATCAAGAAAGTTCTTGATGAAGCTCTCCCCGGCTTCGCCAGATTTGGAGGCACCTTCAGCGGGCCAATTCATAGGTACGGCAAGCACGTGTTCACCCACAATACGATGTTCCCCTGCGTCAAGCAGCCGCCTGGCGGTCACAAGGATGCCTACGACGCCCTCCATCACATGCGGGCGATCGTACGGGACCATAATCACCTTCTGCTACCAAATAATCTCAAAGATTGGGCTGCATGCTTGTCGGCAATCCAGGACGCGGACATCAGACAAGAATTCTTTCGCATCCAGTCGGAGTTTGCGGAAATCATCCATCAAGATGTCCTTCGTACCTCGGGGCTGTTCTACCTCAGATATCAACCGTCCAACAGTGAGATAGAAACAACGCTACAAATGCAGGCTGACAATGACCGTGATTTCATGACCATCACGATAGACGGCGGCTTCATCCACGCTCTGGTCCCTGAGTCGAGTCGAAAGTAGTGATGCTATGTAGTTCTGAAATATCGATTAGCTCATGTTGTAATTAAACTTTAATGAACTTGTATGTCTCTGTAGTTTGGACAGTCGTTCAACTTATATGTAATCGATGCTATTTATTAGTAGGATCATGAATCGTGCTATTAATGTGTTGCTTTTCTCTTCCGATCCTTTTGTTGCATACTTATATATTGCATATGTATTGTCTGTGAGTTGCTACTAACGTTTTGTTTGTCTAGTGCATAGAGATGCGGTCGTATGTCGTGTACAAGGGTAAGGTTCCCGGAGTCTACGACGACTGGGAGGAGTGTCGGAGACAGGTTCACCGTTTCAGCGGTAACAGTTACAAAGGGTACACCACTAGGGCGGAGGCGGAAGCTAGATACGCGCGCTATCTAGCGGGAGAGAGTAGGGAACGTTGGAGGAACCGGATGAAGACCAGTTTCATCGCGATGATGTTCATCGTGATGACCGCAGCTCTCTTCTATGTGATGGTAGTTTAGATGATCGATATCGACTTGTAATGTGAAGACAAACTCGCTACTCGTGGTCTCGAGACTTGTAATGTTCTAACTTTGTTTGGTATTTTGAATTCGGAGACTAATATGATGAATTGTATTCGGAGACTAATCTTCTATTGTATTCGATAAATCTGCTGTTTATATGTTGTGCTGTCTATATTCTGTGCAGTAATATATTTTGTAACCTGTGCAAATATCAGAAAAGAAAAAAATAATTCCTAATATTCATACTAGTGGCGCATCATACTGCACTTTAGTGGCGCACTGCAATAAACACACTAGTGGCGCATTATCTAGAAGTGTTCCATTAGTAACCCAGAGCACAAGGTAAATATGGCACCCTGGGAGGCATAGTAATGGCGCACCGTTTGACATACTAATGGCGCACTTCCAAGTGCGCCACTATTGTCTGGTATACTAATGGCGCACCAGGGGTGCGCCATTAGTACTAGTTACTAGTGGCATGATGATAGTGGCGCACCTGTAGTGCGCCATTAATGGCCAAAACAGGTGCGCCACTAATTAGCCTTTTCCTAGTAGTGAAGCAAGAGCTCCCCCTAAATTTGTGCATTATTTGGAATTTTCTTTTGAATGCAAATGCACAATAAATTAGGATCATGGTTCACTCTTACATGTCACATACATCTTGGTGGAGCGCTCAAAATGATAGAATATGACATTTGCACTCATCACCAAGACACAATATGAATGATCATACATGACATATAGAATATCATCATTAAGCACAAGCATTAAAGTATGGTATGATCAAACATATGATCATAGAGGTATCTCACACACAAACATAAATATTGTATAACCCAAACAAGCAAAGTAAATAGAGTACCAAGAGAGGCAAAAAGAAGCAAACACTCTCTCTCTCTTGAAGCCTATGATCTGTACACTTTCTCCCCCTTTGGCAACAAGTTACCAAAAAGATTGAAAATGCATAGTGCTATGCGGCTCTCTAAGCATGATCTCCGGGAGTTCCAGAGTGAGAAGGTGGCGTGGAGAGGATTCTTGCAACAAATGCATCCGAAGAGGTCCAAGGAGCTGGTGGAGTTGCAACTGGAGGAACAACATAGGCTGTAGCTGCTGGTGCTGAAGTAGTAGACTTGTGTCATTGGCTGGCACAGGTGCAGACATTTGTGCCCTTGGCACTCTCTGAAAAGCTTCAGTGGTAGCTCTCCCTCTTCTCTCTTCAGCTTTCATCGTGGAGTTGCTCTACTGCAGTCTGGATCTCTGTGACCTTCAAGTCTAGATCATAAACTTTAGTCTATATGATCTTCTCAAGACTCTCTTGATTTTGAGTCAGGGTTGACAATCCTTTCTCAGTCCTCAAAGTGGCTTGAATGAGATAACCAAGTTTATCTTGCTTGGATTTCAGAAATATCTGGGAGGCCTCTTCAGCACTTGGTGTCTTGGCTGCCTTATCTGCTCTTGCTTTTTCTTTCTTCTCCTGAGTCTGCACAAATGTGGGATGTGATGGATCCATGACAACTACATTGTCCTCAAACTCAAGCAGCAGGGGAAGATGTCCCTTCTCCAAGAGATACATGTCCTTGCCCATATTGGAGTTGATGAGCATCTGAATATGTGGAGCATAGCCACATTATCTCTTTTGGTCAGCAGCAGTCCTCTTGATTGTCTCTATAATCAATGTCATCACTTTGAATTTCTCAGGCACAACAAACATATGCAGCAGATTTATTGAGTGCCCTCTAATCATCCTCTCATCTCCAGACTTGTGCAACAAAGTGTGTCTGAGGATTGTGTTGATTATTGGCAGACCTGACAACAAATAGTAAACCGACCCAAACTTGTGGGTGTCCATGGCAGTATTTGGAATTTCCTTGTAGATGTGAGCCATACAGTCATGCCCTTTTCGTGTTTTGGCATACACATCAGTGTCTTCCTCATGCTCTTCTGGGGGCATTAATCAGCTTTGCCCACTCAGCAACTGAAGATTGGTACCTAGTAGCCTTAGTCATCCAATCAATTTTACCATCAGGGTAAAAGTGTGCTATAGAGTAAAACTGCACGATTAACTCATCATTCCATTTAGTCAGTTTCTGACCAACAAATGCATCAACTCATCTTGATGTGAAGCTCTCATGTACTCCTGGGAAATGATCTTCATTGCTATCAATGAACTTCCAGTCAACCCATCTCATGTCAGTTACTATTGGCTTCTTGTCAAGGAGCACAGTCTCATAGAAATCTTGTTGCTCCTTTGTGTGGAACCTGTAGTCAACAGCAGTCCTCCTTCTTATGGCATATGGGTCTGACTGCCTCCATAGCCTGAGACCTGCATCCTTTCTTAGCTTCATGTTCTCAGCCACGTGATGTGTTGGGGATACAACTATTGAGTGTGAACCGCCCTGGAGGGGCCGGTTTACCCTCGTCCATGATCCAGGCCCACGGAGGAGGCCCGGAGCCCAGAGGCAACTTAAGGTCCATTTATATAAACCGCCTTAGTGTTATAACTTGTGTTGTAAGACAAGAGAGAAGAGACCGAGCCGGACACTTGTATGAGCCGGATCGGGACTCTGTAGACCAGCCGGGCGTCAACCCGTGTATATAAGGGGACGACCCGGCGGCGGATTAAAGGAGAGAGAATTCGAGGCTACGGCAAAGCTATTGCTCCCTAGTCACCGAAATCACATCAATCCCATAACAACTGGACGTAGGCTTTTACCTTCATCGAAGGGGCCGAACCAGTATAACTCCCGTGTCTTGTGTCCGCTTTAACCCCTCTAGGTTAACACGCGCGATGGCCCTACGACTAAGTCCTTTCACAAGGACATCTGCCGTGACAATTCCACGACAGTTGGCGCCACCGTGGGGCTATCGCCCGACGGTTTGATGATCTTAGAGGGCAAGTTGAAGGACTCGAAGGTTATCTTGTGGGCGGATGACTAAGAGTCGTCGTGGCAAGCTCTACATCGACGATGCGGATGGGGCCCCGAGGCCGGCTCGGTTGAGTACGGATACGGGTCCCTTTGGCGGCATACACGTATTCATCGGCAAGATCGGCGAGCAGGGCTGGGCGGACATTCGCACCGACCTCGTCGAGACGGCTCGGCCAGACGAGGAAGAGTCCTGCCCTGGTTAAACCGGCATCGGCGTGCTTCGTGGGAGTCGCCCACGGAGGCTACGAGGACGGATCAGCATCCGGCGCGAAACCGTTGTTCACTCTAGCGACGAGTCGTCTGCGGAGAAACGGAGTCTCGATATCCGCAAGATGGCGGATCGGGGCTGTTCGACGGTGAGAGTATTCCGGACCCTTCGATCTACCCAACCGGGTTGGGATCTTCATGGCGGTATGCAGCGGCGCTTCACTCTTCGATCGCGGTGCCCTGGTGGCGGTTCAACAGTGGTGATGGCAGCCGGGGAAGGAGGCCCTGTGCGCCCGCCGGCTCAGGTTTTGTCAGAGCTTTTCGACGCATTGGCTGTGCTCATGGCAGAGGCTAATCCGCCGGATCAGGACCTGCACAACGCGGAGATTGCAAAGGTGAGGGAACAGATCACTAAAGCCAAAGCGGACCTGGCAGCCGCGGACGTGAGGATGGCGGCGGAACGGGCCGCTTTGGATGCGCAGGCTTATAGGCTCATGCTGGATCAGAGCGCGTCACATGAAGTCATGAAAAGGAAGTACAGGTCCCGTTTACCTTCGGTTTTCGAGGGAAGAGAGCTTTTAATACCCCAGGGGCAGGGACCAGATGTCGGCGCGGTGGTAAACCGGCGGAAGCACTGGACGGCCGCGCCGGTTCAGCACCGTGTGATAGATCTGCCTCACCATCATACCGGCGCGCCCAGACTGTGCAGACACCTCCAGGTCATTACTCCAACCCGATGGATAACCTTGTGGCGGCTGCGGCACGGTTGGAGGCGATTCCGATCGAAGGCGATTCACCACAGGCGGTAGAGACACGCCGGGTTAAGGAGCTCCTCAGACGGCCCTGGCTCAGCAGGAAGCATATTCATACAGTCGGGATCGGATCCACTCCACCCCCCACCCAAGCCGGAGTTATAGCCGGCGCGCAGATGAACCGGCCGTGTCAAGCAACGCGCAGCGCGGTCCGCCTCGAGGCAACAACCCGGCTGGTGGCTTTGAAGATGCTCAAGTGGTGGTGGACCGGGCCAGGGCACGCAGGGAGGCCGAATTAGCAGCGCAACATGAGGACCATCAGCTCGCGCCGGTTCGTCCGACCATCTTCGAACCGGGGGTCACGTCCGGATCATTGGGGGTGCCTTGTCTCGTCCCCGGTTTACGCAATGTGCGTTTGCCTAAGGACTTCAAAGGACCCCGCAAGGTGCCCAATTACACCGCCGATTTGGCTCCAGAAGCGTGGATAGAAAGCTATGAGATGGCCATGGAGATGCTGGATGTGGATGAAGCTGCGTGTGCGAAGTATTTCACCATGATGTTGGAAGGTACGGCTCGTACTTGGTTGAAAAATTTGCCACCCAACTCAGTTAGTTCGTGGACCCAGTTACGGACCCGGTTCATTCAGAATTTCAAAGATACCTGTAAGCAGCCTATGTATGTGGTGGATTTGGCGGCTTGTGTCCAGCAGAGGAGAATCTACAACACATTGGGTGCGCGCGCTTTTGAGGTTTGCATTCATCGGACCGGATCAACCCGGATTCGCTATCTTAACCCTAGAGGCCAATTGCGGTTCGAGCCGTTGAAGTTGAAGCTGGGTCGCATGAAGCGTTTTGCAATGACATGGGCACGCTCATGGGCGTTTTGGTAAAGTATGCTGACTCGACGGTACCAAGGATCCCGAGTCGAAGGCGATTTAAGTGGGAAGGCAAAGCAGAATGGCAGTTCGAAGCCAGCAAAGCATCATTCGGTAATGGAGGAACAAGCGTAAAGCAAACGGTAACATGGGCTTCGTAGTTAACACCAACGCTACAGGACAAAAGTCAGCGGCGCAAGGGTAAGCAGTCAAACCGGGGCGGTCATAATCCGGATCGTCTGAATTACATATTAAATCAACCTTGTCCGAAGCATGGGACGAAGGAGTCACCGGCGAACCACCTTTGGAAGGATTGTTATATTATGCAGGAGTTCAAAAACTCTAACTCTTTCCGGTATGATCAAGGGCCCGGCGGCGGTTCAGGATCCGCCCCGGGTCACGGTGGAGGAAATTCCGGCCCAGGATTCGGTGGTAATCCGGGCGGGCAAGGCAATCAGAACAATCAAAGCAATCAGAGCCAAGGGGGTTACAATCAACAGCAGCAGCAGTCGGGTTACCAAAGTAATCCAAAACAGTTATACAGTGGACAGTATCATGTCTTTACCACCAGCTTGGACAGACGGGACCGCAAACTTCAAAAGCGGGCGGTCAGTGTTGTTGAACTGGCCGCACCGCATTACCTGCGCTGGTCAGAGCAACCTATTGTATGGAGCAGAGAGGATCATCCTCCTCGAGTTTACAATCCGGGTCAGCTGGCCCTAGTAGTGGCACCTCAGGTGGGAGGCTACAAGTTCACCAAGGTACTTATGGATGGAGGAAGCAGCATCAACATCACATGTACTATGAGACCTTCCGGTATGGGGTAACAGATAGGCACCTTAGGCCGTCCAGCACAGTGTTTCACGGTGTGGTGCCTGGCAAGTCGGCATACCCGATCGGTAAGATAGCTCTGGAGGTGACCTTTGGGGATGAACATGACTCCAGATCGGAAACATTGACGTTTGAGGTGGTGAAAATTCAAAGTCCTTACCACGCCCTTTTTGGGCGGCCGGCTTATGCTAAGTTTATGGCACGGCCTTGTTATGTTTATTTACAGCTGAAAATGCCGGGTCACAAAGGGACGATAACGGTTCACGGGAGCCGCCGGATTGCTTTGGAATGCGAGGAAGGTGATGCGGCTTATGCAGAGTCGGTTTGTGCCACTGAAGAGTTAAAGTATTATAAGGACAATGTTGATCCGGCGGATATGACCCCTTTGAAGAAACCGACTACAGAACACGATCCGGATTTGAAGTTCAAATCGGCAGCTGAGACAAAGCTTGTTGATTTTGTGCCCGGCGATTCGTCTAAGCAGTTCACCATCAGTGCTAACTTGGATCCTAAATAGGAAAGCGCGCTCATCGAGTTCATCCGTGAGAATCGGGACATTTTTGCATGGAAGCCTTCTGACATGCCAGGTGTACCGAGGGAACTCGCTGAGCACACTCTTAATGTTGACCCCAAGTACAGACCGGTAAAGCAGTTTCTTCGCCGGTTCAATGAGGAAAGGCGCAAGGCCATTGGAGAAGAAGTTGCTAGGCTCTTAGCGGCAGGGTTTATTGTTGAAGTCTTTCATCCAGAGTGGCTTGCTAATCCGGTTTTGGTCCTTAAGAAGAATGGCACTTGGCGCATGTGTGTGGATTACACAGACCTTAACAAAGCTTGTCCAAGAGATCCTTTCGCCTCCCCGCATTGACCAGATTATTGATGCTACGGCGGGTTGTGAGCGTTTGAGCTTTTTGGATGCGTATTCCGGTTATCACCAGATTAAGATGGCGGTTAAGGACCAGGAAAAGACGGCGTTTATCACCCCTTTTGGAGCCTTCTGCTATGTGTCTATGCCTTTTGGGCTCAAGAGCGCCCAAGCAACTTATCAGCGTTGCGTACAGAATTGCTTGCACGAACAGATCGGCCGTAACGTGCACGCTTATGTGGATGATATCATGGTGAAATCAAGACAGAAGGAAACATTGTTTGTGGATTTAAAGGAAACTTTTGACAACTTGCGGGTGTACAAGGTGATGCTCAACCCGGCCAAGTGCGTCTTTGGTGTTCCGGCAGGCAAGCTGTTGGGTTTCCTTGTGTCCAACAGGGGGATTGAGGCTAATCCGGAGAAGATTATAGCTATCACCTGTAACATCCCAAATTTTCAATTTGGAATGTTATACATTAGGTCATCATGCATATCATATTTTTCTCGCATTTTTCCGATCCTAGAAAATTTCACGCAACTCAAGGACCCTCGGAGAGAGTTGGAAGTTTCATTATTTTCATATTTGGGATTTCTCAAATTTTGAAAATAGGATCATTTGGATTTATTTAAATTATCTTCATAAAGTTTTTCTTATAAAAATTTTAAGAGAGGGAATAAGATGACTTTCCCAACATTTAGGAAAAACGAAGGTATTATAAATAAATCAAA
Organism: Aegilops longissima; assembly: GCA_021605205.1. NCBI lineage: Eukaryota > Viridiplantae > Streptophyta > Magnoliopsida > Poales > Poaceae > Aegilops > Aegilops longissima. The sequence goes on along the minus strand of CM038680.1, from coordinate 662,110,183 downwards.
TTTGGCTTTTGGAAGATTTATTTTGCTTAGGCAAAATGAGCATTTTAAAATATATGCATGTTTGCCGCTTTTAAAGTTCATTTTGTTCGACTCATTTTAGGAGTCGGGAAAATTATTTTATTAAAATCGGAGTTCGTTTGGTATTTTTTTAACTCGTTTGGTTTTGATTAAAAAATCGCGCCCCTTGGGCCAAGGCCCACTGCCCGGCCCAGCCGCCTGCCCACCTCCCTCTCTCTCCTCACAAGACGCCCGCCCTGCCTTGTGAGCCCCGCCGCCGACGCCACCGCCGCCGCCGCTCGTGTCCAGGTCGGACACGAGGTCACCGCCCCCTGCCCCTTCCCAAGCCGCCCCCCCCTCTTAAATACCGTCGCCCCCCCCTCTCTGTCATCCCGCCCCGCCTCCAAGCCGAGCCCGCTTGCCGCCAGACGCCCGCCGCCGCCGCCGTTCCGCCCGCCGCCGCCGGAACCCGCCGCCCTCGCCGCCCCTTCCGACCCCGCCGACCCCGCCCCACCGGAGCCCCGCCGGCGAAGCCCCGGAGGTAGCCGACCTCGCCGCCCCGCCCGATCCGGTTTTCCCTATAAAAACCGATCCGGTTTTTTTTGTGATGTTCGTTTTTAAAAAAACCTAGATGGTTTTATTTTATTCGGTTTTCTTAATTAACGAACGTTCACCGAACCGTTCGTTTCAATGAATGTGTTCGTTGGATTAGTTCTGTTAACGAACGTCCGTTATTTAAACCGTTCGTCGTTTTCTTTTAATCGGATTTAATCCGTTATTTTTCTGATTCGATTTCCGATCCGATTTTCAAATCTGTTTATTTTCTCGCTCGTTTATCGGAATCAGGTGATTCAAGCGCCTGGAGTTTCGTTACGAAACCGCCGTTCCGACTAACCTACTTACACAAAGTTTTGTTACTGTAAAATTTTGACCTAGTTTCAGATTGCTAAACCGAGTCGTTCTCTCTCGAGTTTCGACTTTCGATGCTTTATTTGATTCGATTCTTTTTGCAACCAGGGTTCTTAAGTTGAACTCTCTGGTTAGATCTTTTATTCGAGATTTCCCCGTGCATTAGATGAGTACTTATTGTATGCTTGTTGTTTGTCTGCGTTAGATCACCCGAGTCGCCGCTTGTTACTTGAATCTCTAGGTCTCGCGGATCATCGCAAGGCAAGTAACACTTGATCATACCTTTTCTACTACCCAGTTTTATTGCATTAGACCAAACCCTCAAACACTTGCATGTTTAGGATCAAATTAAATTGTGGGTTTGGGAAGTAGATTGAGTAGTACCTATTACCTGTTTTACTTATGAAACCTTGGGAGTTACTTCTCGTTTGCTTATTGTGCCATGCTATGCTAGTAGGCGTGGATTGGGTGAGTGAATATCCATGACAGATGTGAGATTGTTAATTAATGGTTTATCTAAGGTGGCAACCTAAACACACATCTGGGTGGATTGAGGCACTGGTTTCTATCAGACTTACTGTATTTCTTGGACCGCCACCTGTGCTCTAAGGGATCATAAGATTATTCAAACTGGAAACTTCCGTGTGCAGCCACAAGCCAATTATGGGCTCTGGCGTAGTTGACTAAGTTGTGCGAACTCTTACGGGTAGGCTAGCTGATGTAGGGGATGTAGGTTGGTACGGTCTACCCACATGTAAGGTGCTAGCGCTTCGAAAGACTATGTCTCGGTCATCCGTTTCTCAAACACCATGTAGTCACGAGAACCAAGCGGAGGCGATCGAGTCTTGTGGGGAAAAGTCATAAACCTCTGCAGAGTGTATAAACTAATCATGATTAGCCGTGTCCCGGTTATGGACGTCTTGAGTATCTAGTTCTTGAATATCATGTGAATCTCAACATGTTACTTCTAAATAAAAGTTATTGGGTTTTGATGAGTACTTTTAATTGGGATTGAGGATCTTGTCAACCATTCTCAATGTTTAACAACCACCATGATAGTTAAATAAAGTTATTCCTTTGATGTAGGGAAAAATCAGCTTTATGCAAATGTAACGAGAGCCTTACCACCAGCCAAATATGCATGTAGTATAGGCTTATTCCTTCATTGCTCTTATGTGTTATATTGCGGCATATTCCATGTCTGACCAGATTCGGGCTGCAACTTTCACGTTGCAGACTTTTTGAACGATTTAGTAAGGTGTTAGGTCGTGGTTCTATACTCGATGATGCCGTTGGAGTTGATGGACTCGCTTATCTTCCAAGCCTTCGCTGTTATCATTAGATGGCCTTAAGCCATATTATTGTAATAAGTTCCCTTGTGGACAACGATGTAATAAGTGTGTGATTGCTACTCTGCTATAAATCCTTCAATCTTGTGTGGTGTCGGCATTCTGATCCAGGATGACATTGAGCACGAGACTTGATCCATTCGGTCTGGTCGCTCTGAGAGAATGGTATCGAGCACACTGATCATGAGGACACGACCACTAAGTTAAAGCCATAGATCACTACTCTCTTCTCATTTTCTAAACTCCTCATCTTTTCTACTCTTTAGGATGGCGGACGCGAAGATCAAGTACACCCAACCAGATGAAGGCACACCTTTTGGATTTCACTTGAAGGAAGTCACCAAGTACCGAACATTGGACTACCAAGCTTCACGGGACTTTCAACGCCACTCTGCTCAAGAGGAGCGCTGGAAGATTCAAGCTCACGTTCGGGAAGGACATTCGCCCCAATCACCAAGCCTATAGATAGTGTTTTGATTGCACCAACTTGAGTCAGGAAAGAGCATGGCAGCTCACATCACCATGGGACGCATTGGAGAAGTTTATCAAGAAGACCTCAAGGACACTATCTACCAGATTTGCGGACGCCGAGATGACAAGCTGGGGACGTCGTCAAGCACCAAGAAGGATAGATCCATTGCAGCTTTCATCCAGGAGTTAAATCAGCACATTCGACGCTAGGAGAACCAAATGTGCAATGATATGTTGGAGTTGCAGAATACAAAGGGAAGGATCATCGAACTGGAAGGAGAACTAAAGACTACACGCAAGGACTACATGGACGAGATCGTAGCTCTGGCAAGACACAATAACGATCTTAAGTACGAGATCGAAGAACTCAAGAAGAAGTTGGCGCTCAGGAATGAAGACCAGTATGTCAATTACCCAAGCGACTACATCAACATCGACGACACCGATTCGGATCCAAGTGAACCCGACTTTGAAGACGAAGTGAGCGGACATCATGGAGTCTTCCACGGTTCAAATTAGTAGAAGTCCCCCACATAATTAGTAGTATTTCCCTCCATGTAAACATTATAGTACACGCACTTTTGCGATAGTTAGATCGATGTAAGCCCTTGTTTGATTGAATGAAGTGATTTTGTGTGCATTTGCTCATGTGCATTTGGGTAGTGATTCCCCTTAGACCTCATTCTATTCTACATTTCTCTTCTTTTCTAAACCCATCAGATGCCTCCGAGACGCGACCCCGGATTCGTTTTCCCGCCAGAAATCACCCAATTGATCCAGCAGCAGAATACCCTGATTCAAACATTGGTGCAGAACCAGGGAACAACAACAACAACAACAACAACAACAACCCACCACCACCACCACCTGCGGATCATCTGACTCGTTTCCTTAGACTGAATCCGCGGTGTATTCGAAAGAGCACCGAGCCGATTGTAGCAGATGTGGCTCCGCAAGATAGGAAGGAGTTGACCACTGCAGGATGCACAGATGGTGAAAGAGTGAAGTTTGCAGCACATCAGCTTGAAGGACCCGCAGCAGCATGGTGGGAGAATTTCACAGACCACTTACCCGTGAACACCATCACATGGGATCAATTTCAGCAAGCTTTTCGCACTGCCCATGTTTCAGCAGGAGCCATGGCCATGAAGAAGCGTGAGTTTCGCAACTTACGCCAAGGAGGAAGGACTGTTGGCAAGTTCGTGGATGACTTTAGTAAATTAGCACGTTATGCCCCGGATAGCGTTACTCTTGATGCAGCTAAACAGGAGAAGTTTTTAGAAGGACTGAATGATGAGTTCAGCATGCCGTTGATGGTAGCCAGTTTCAACAACTACCAGGAGTTGGTAGACCGAGCCCTCATGATTGAAGGAAAGCAGCAGCAAATTGAGAACCGCAAGCGGAAGTATGGACAAGGGAAGTATAACTCTGGAGCTCAGCAGAAACCTCGTTATACCCCTAAATCAGGAATTCAGTTTCAGCATACCCATGGAGGAGGAAATTCGCATAACCATAATGGCGCCAAGAATGGGAACGGGAATGGAGGAAGCAACGGCCAGAATCGCACCAACCCGTCAACACCATCCAAGGTAGACTTGAGTCACATTACTTGCTTTAAGTGCCGCAAGACTGGGCACTATGCAAATGATGACGCCCGAAGGCCAAAATGGAAATGGCAATGGAAGCTCTGGAAAGAAGCCCAACCCTTTCAACAGGGGACAGGTGAACCACATTGATGTGGAGGAGGTTGAAGATCAGCCCGATGCAGTAATCGGTAAGTTTTTGGTTAAGTCATTTACTGCAGTTGTTCTTTTCGATACTGGTGCATCGCATTCATACATATCAAGGGGATTTGTGGATAAGTACAAGTTACCGACCCAAGCCCTTAGGTCACCCATGCTAGTAACCTCACCCGAGCAGAGTACATGGCTAGTAAATGGTGTGATCGACCGCCACTAAGGATTGGACACTATGTCTTCCCTCGGACCTAATAGTTCGGAATCCCAAGGATTGGATGTGATATTAGGAATGGATTGGTTATCAAAGTATGGAGGAAACATAGATTGTACCACAAGGTCAATTTTGCTCACCACACCGAAGGAAGAAGGATTAAGTATGTATCACGGCACGAGCCGAGGAGAGCACAAGTTAATTGCTTATCGGGAGTGGTACGGGAAGAAGTACCGGTGGTGAAGGATTATCTGATGTATTTCCTAAGAATTGCCGTGAATGCCACCGGATAGAGACATTGAGTTTTTGATCGAGCTGTTGCGTGAACAGGCCCGATATCGAAGCGACCGTCTGGGATGCCCGCAAAGGATTTGGCGGAAATCAAGAAGCAAATTAAGGAACTATTGGATAAAGGTTTTATTCGCCCAAGTTCTTCACCTTGGGGATCACCCGTTTTGTTAGTAGAGAAGAAGGATGGATCTTTGAGAATGGTTGTTGATTATCGTGGATTGAATGAAGTAACAATCAAGAACAAGTACCCACTACCTATGATAAATGATCTGTTTGATCGCTTGCAAGGAGCCAAAGTGTTTTCCAAGATCGACTTGCGATCAGGGTACCATCAGTTGAAGATTCGGGAGCAAGACATACCCAAGACAGCATTTACCACGAGATATGGACTGTATGAGTATACCGTTATGTCATTTGGACTAACTAACGCGCCAGCCTATTTCATGAACCTGATGAACAAAGTGTTTATGGAGTTTTTGGATAAATTCGTCGTGGTGTTCATTGATGATATTTTGATTTTCTCGAAGAATGAAGAGGAACACAAGGAACATTTGCGATTGGTTTTGGAGGCGAGGAACACCAGTTGTATGCCAAGTTCAGCAAATGTGAGTTTTGGCTAAAGGAAGTTGGATTTCTCGGACATGTTATATCCGGAGAAGGGATAGCAGTTGACCCCACAAAAGTTGAGACCGTAACCAAATGGGAAGCACCAACGACAGTTGGAGAGATTCGGAGTTTCCTTGGACTCGTAGGATACTACCAAGATTCATTGAGAATTTCTCAAGGATTGCAAAGCCTATGACTGAATTGTTGAAAAGGAAAAAAAATTCATATGGATGAGGACTGTGAGGCTAGTTTTCAGGAGTTGAAGAAAAGATTGGTTACCTCACCATTTTGATATTGCGGATCGGACTAAGGATTATGAGGTGTATTGCACGCTTCACGTCGAGGACTTGGAGCCATGCTTATGCAGGAAGGAAGAGTTGTTTCAGTATGCTTCACGACAACTTAAGCCCCATGAGTTGAATTATGCCACTCATGATTTGGAGTTAGCAACCGTTGTGCATGCCTTGAAGACGTGGAGACATTTTCTCATTGGAAATCATTGTGAAGTATATACGGATCACAAGAGTTTGAAGTACATCTTCACACGTATGAATTGAATCTCGGACAAAGGAGATGGTTAGAACTTATCAAGGATTATGATATGAGATTGCATTATCACCCGGAAAGGCTAATGTTGTAGCAGAGCGCATTGAGCCGTAAGAGCCACGTCAATACCCTAATGATGGGAGGAATACCCAATGAGTTAGCCGAGGACCTTGAGAGCTATGTTTGGAAATAGTTCGAGAGGCTATGTAGCAGCATTGGAGATTGATCGACACTAATGGACAAAATCGAGAAGCCCAAAAGGCGGATAAGGAAGTTGCCTCCATAAAGGAGAAAATGGGCAAAGGAAAAGCTAAAGGATTTTGTGAGGATGAGCACGATACCCTATGGTTTGAAGACCGTGTTTATGTGCCCAATGACCCGAGATCGGAAGTTGATTTTGCAAGAAGCCCATGATTCACCCTATTCGATTCACCCAGAAATACCAAGATGTATTTGGATTTGAAGAATATTTTCTAGTGGACGGAATGAAGAAGGATATTGCGGAGTATGTAGCAATTTGCGACGTATGTCGAAAGTAAAGGCGAGCATCGAAGCCAGCAGGATTGTTACAACCGTTGCCGATACCGAATGGAAGTGGGATAAACTAGGCATGGATTTCATCACAGGTTTGCCAAAGACTCGTTCAGATATGACTCGATTTGGGTCATAGTCGACCGTTTGACCAAGGTAGCTCATTTCATTCAATCAAGACTACCTATAGCAGTGCTAAGTTGGCAAAGATATACATGACCAGAATTGTGTGCTTACGGAGTTCCAAGGAGCATCGTATCGAGACGGAGGAACCCAGTTTACCTCGAAATTTTGGAACCGGTTACACGAAACATTGGGAACCAGACTGGAATTGAGACAGCTTTCCACCCACAGATCGATGGACAGACCGAGAGAGTCAATCAGATTTTGGAGGACATCTTCGAGAGCTTGTGCACTAGATTATGGATCTAGTTGGGATGATAATTTGCCGTATGCAGAATTTTCCTACAACAACAGTTACCAAACCAGCTTAAAGATGGCACCTTCGAGGCTCAGATGGAAGAAGGTGCAGGACACCGTTGTCATGGGACTAAACCGGAGATCGCCAGTTGTTTGGACCAGATTTGATTAAGGAGTCGAACAGAAAGTTAAGTTAATTGAGACAGGCTCAAGGTAGCCCAGTCCTGCATGTAAGAGCTATGCCGATTCAAAGCGCAGCGATTGAGTATGAGGTTGGAGACAGAGTATATCTTAGAGTATCCCCGCTCGAGGAGTTAAGCGTTTTGGAGTTAAAGGAAGTTAGCACCCGCTTCGTTGGACCATATAAGATTTTGCAACGCATGGGAGAAGTTGCGTATAAGTTGGAATTGCGGAAGGACTGTCGGGAGTTCATGGCGTATTCCATGTTTCTCGATTGAAGAAATGTCACCCGAGATAGCAGAGGTACCGTTAAGAAGATACAATACCACCGAAGCAATTCAGTTGAAGGATGACTTGACATATGAGGAAAAACCGGTTAAGATTCTCGATTATGCCAGCAGAGTTACCCGCAGCAAGGTTATCAAGTTTTGCAAAGTGCAGTGGAGCCACCACACTGAGGATGAAGCCACCTGGGAAAGAGAGGAAGTTTTGCTCAAGGACCACCCTCACCTATTTTCTAGCCAACCCGAATCTCGAGGGCGAGATTCATCTTAAGGGGGTAGGTTTGTAACATCCCAAATTTTCAATTTGGAATGTTATACATTAGGTCATCATGCATATCATATTTTTCTCGCATTTTTCCGATCCTAGAAAATTTCACGCAACTCAAGGACCCTCGGAGAGAGTTGGAAGTTTCATTATTTTCATATTTGGGATTTCTCAAATTTTGAAAATAGGATCATTTGGATTTATTTAAATTATCTTCATAAAGTTTTTCCTATAAAATTTTAAGAGAGGGAATAATATGACTTTCCCAACATTTAGGAAAAGCGAAGGTATTATAAATAAATCAAATTTGGCTTTGGAAGATTTATTTTGCTTAGGCAAAATGAGCATTTAAAAATATATGCATGTTTGCCGTTTTAAAGTTCATTTTGTTCGACTCATTTTTAGGAGTCGGGAAAATTATTTTATTAAAATCGGAGTTCGTTTGGTATTTTTTTAACTCGTTTGGTTTTGATTTAAAAAAATCGCCCCCCACAGGCCAAGGCCCGGCCTGCCCAGCCCAGCGCCTGCCCACCCCTCTCTCCCTCGCGTGCACGCCCGCCCTGTGAGCCCCCGCCACAAGACGCCACCCGCCGCCGCCGCTCGTGTCCGGGTCGGACACGAGGTCGCCGCCGCCCTGGCCCCTTCCCAAGCCGCCAACCCCCTCTTAAATCCGCCGCCCCCCCTCTCTCTCATCCGCCGCCCGCCCGCCTCCAAGCCGAGCCCGCCGCCACCAAGGACGCCCGCCCGCCGCCGCCGTTCCCGCCACGCCGGAACCCGCCGCCCTCGCCGCCCTTCCGACCCGCCGACCCGCCCCACGGAGCCCGCGAGCCCCGCCCGGCGAAGCCGGAGGTAGCCGACCTCGCCGCCCCGCCCGATCCGGTTTTCCCTATAAAAACCGATCCGTTTTTTTGTGATGTTCGGTTTTTTAAAAAAAACCTAGATGGTTTTATTTTTATTCGGTTTTCTTAATTAACGAACGTTCACCGAACCGTTCGTTTCAATGAATGTGTTCGTTGGATTAGTTCTGTTAACGAACGTCCGTTATTTAAACCGTTCGTCGTTTTCTTTTAATCGGATTTAATCCGTTATTTTTCTGATTCGATTTCCGATCCGATTTTCAAATCTGTTTATTTTCTCGCTCGTTTATCGGAATCAGGTGATTCAAGCGCCTGGAGTTTCGTTACGAAACCGCCGTTCCGACTAACCTACTTACACAAAGTTTTGTTACTGTAAAATTTTGACCTAGTTTCAGATTGCTAAACCGAGTCGTTCTCTCTCGAGTTTCGACTTTCGATGCTTTATTTGATTCGATTCTTTTTGCAACCAGGGTTCTTAAGTTGAACTCTCTGGTTAGATCTTTTATTCTAGATTTCCCCGTGCATTAGATGAGTACTTATTGTATGCTTGTTGTTTGTCTGCGTTAGATCACCCGGAGTGCGCCGCTTGTTACTTCGAATCTCTAGGTCTCGCGGATCATCAGCAAGGCAAGTAACACTTGATCATACCTTTTCTACTACCCAGTTTTATTGCATTAGATCAAACCTCAAACACTTGCATGTTTAGGATCAAATTAAATTGTGGGTTTGGGAAGTAGATTGAGGTAGTACCTATTACTGTTTTACTTATGAAACCTTGGGAGTTACTTCTCGTTTGCTTATTGTGCCATGCTATGCTAGTAGGCGTGGATTGGGTGAGTGAATATCCATGATGATGTGAGATTGTTAATTAATGGTTTATCTAAGGTGGCAACCTAAACACACATCTGGGTGGATTGAGGCACCTGGTTTCTATCAGACTTGCCTGTATTTCTTGGACCACCACCTGTGCTCTAAGGGATCATAAGATTATTCAAACTGGAAACTTCCGTGTGCAGCCACAAGCCAATTATGGGCTCTGGCGTAGTTGACTAAGTTGTGCGAACTCTTACGGGTAGGCTAGCTGATGTAGGGGATGTAGGTTGGTACGGTCTACCCACATGTAAGGTGCTAGCGCTTCGAAAGACTATGTCTCGGTCATCCGCTTCTCAAACACCCAGAAGTGCGAGAACCAAGCGGAGGCGATCGAGTCTTGTGGGGAAAAGTGCGCAAACCTCTGCAGAGTGTATAAACTAATCATGATTAGCCGTGTCCCCGGTTATGGACGTCTTGAGTATCTAGTTCTTGAATATCATGTGAATCTCAACATGTTACTTCTAAATAAAAGTTATTGGGTTTTGATGAGTACTTTTAATTGGGATTGAGGATGTGTCAACCATTCTCAATGTTTAACAACCACCATGATAGTTAAATAAAGTTATTCCTTTGATGTAGGGAAAAATCAGCTTTATGCAAATGTAACCGTAGAGCCTTACCACCAGCCAAATATGCATGTAGTATAGGCTTATTCCTTCATTGCTCTTATGTGTTATATTGCCAGCATATTCCATGTGCTGACCCGTTTTCGGGCTGCAACTTTCACGTTGCAGACTTTTCAGACGACGAGTAAGGTGTTAGGTCGTGGTTCTATACTCAGTGATGCCGTTGGAGTTGATGGACTCGCTTATCTTCCAAGCCTTCCGCTGTTATCATTAGATGGCCTTAAGCCATATTATTGTAATAAGTTCCCTTGTGGACAACGATGTAATAAGTGTGTGATTGCTACTCTGCTATAAATCCTTGGCATCTTGTGTGGTGTCGACATTCGATCCGAGGATGACACTGAGCACAGAGACTTGATCCATTCGGGTCTGGTCGCTACATCACCTCCTTGGCTAAGCCAAAGTGTATCAATGATGTCCAACGTTTGGCAGGCCGGATTGCTGCGCTAAGCCGGTTTATCAGTCGCCTAGGAGAGAAGTCCATTCCTTTGTACGAGATCTTTGAAGAAGACGGATCGGTTAAATCGAGTTCAGCCGCTGATGAGGCATTGGAGGACTTAAAGCGGCAGCTGGCCAACCCGCCTGTTCTTGCCGCTCCCATTGACAAGGAGCCGCTCCTGTTATATGTTGCTGCTAATGCCAGGGCAGTCAACGGGGCCATTGTGGTGGAGCGCAAGGAGGCAGGGAAGGAGTATCGGTTCAATGCCGATTTATTACATCAGCGAGGTTCTCATCGAGTCCAAACAAAGATATCCGCATTGGCGTGGTTGGTATATGGAGTTTTTATGGCGAGCCAGGAAGCTGAAGCGGTATTTCCAAGGGCACCCCATCACGATGGTCGGTTCAGCTCCTTTGGGCGATATCATCTGAACCGGAAGCGATCGGCGGATTGCTAAGTGGGCTATAGAACTTGGGCAGACGGTTTAAGGTATGTGCCTCGGACGGCAGTAAAGTCTCAGGCACTTGTGGATTTCATTAATGATTGGACGGAATTGCAAGCACCTGAAGAAAAGCCGGATCACACCTATTGGACCATTCACTTTGATGGGTCGAGGCAATTGAGGGCTCGGGGTGGAGTCGATTAACTTCCCCACGAGGTGACAAGTTCTGCTTTCGTTCTTCGCTTAATGTTCCCTGTACTAACAATGCAGCTGAGTATGAAGCTTTGCTCCATGGTCTCTGGATGGCTAAGGAGATGAATCTAAGCCGGGTCAAGTGCTTTGGTGACTCAGACTTGGTGGCCCAGCAAGTATCGTGTACTTGGGATTCCAAAGATCCACTCATGGCTGCGCGTCGGGAGGTGGATATGGTTGCAGGACACTTTAAAGGTTATCAGTGGACCATGGATCGCCGGAAGAACGAGGCGGCGGATGCTTTAAGTCGCTCGGGTCTCAACGTAAACCGGTCCCGCCTAATGTCTTCCTTGACGATCGCACAATCCGCCGCTTAAGCTTCCGATGAGGTCGATTAGCTATTCTGATCCGGAGGCTCACTTAGTGGCAGCCTTGCATGTCATTCGGATTGGACCCTCCCTTATTTGGCATACATGAACCGGGCGAATTACGAGAAGGCGAGACGCTGGTCCGACAGATAGTTGGCGGTCTAAATCTATGACCATACATAAGGCGAGTTGCATCGTTGCAAGCAGATCCGGCGTTCAGCGTTGTGTGTCCCCGAGGAAGGCCGTGAGATATTGCGTGAGATCCATGAAGGGATTGTGGTCATCACGCGGTTCAAAATCCTTGGTGGCCAAAGCGTTTCGCCATGGTTTCTATTGGTTGACTGCACATGCTGATGCGGAAGACCTGGTCAGACGATGTGATGGTTGCCAGAAGTTCTCCAGACGTGCTCATGTACCGGCCCAAGAATTGAGGATGATTCCAATTACTTGGCCGTTTACGACTTGGGGGCTGGATATGGTTGGACATTTCAAAAGATCCAAAGACAAGAAAACCCACCTGTTGGTGGCGGTTGATAAGTTTACCAAGTGGTTCGAGGCAGAGCCTGTTAGCAAGTGTGATGCGGCCACGGCGGTTCAGTTCATCAAAAAGGTGATTTTCCGGTTTGGGTTCCCACACAGTATCATCACGGACAATGGCACCAATTTGTCCAAGGGAGCCATGAAGGAGTTTTGTGAAGAGAGCACATCCGCTTGACGTTTCTTCAATGGCCCACCGCAGTCCAATGGTCAAGCGGAACGAGCTAATCAGAGATCTTGAGGGTATTAAACCCCGGCTTATGGTCCCTTTAGTGAGGACGCCGGGTTGTTGGGTCGAGGAGCTGCCATCTGTGATATGGAGTATCAATACTACACCAAACAGATCCACTGGTTACACGCCGTTCTTTATGGTCTATGGAGTGGAGGTGGTTCTTCTCTGTGATATACGTCATGACTCGCCCCGCGTGGCGGCTTATATTGAGGCCGATAGTGAGGCATCCCGGCAGGACGATTTGGATCGACTGGATGAGGAGCGAGATATGGCGGCTGCTCGTTCGGCGATTTACCAGCAAGATCTTCGTCGGTATCACAGTCGGCGGGTTAGAACAAGAACCTTTCAGAAGGAGACTTGGTGCTTCGCTCATTCAGACGAGACAGATATGCACAAGCTATCCCCACCTTGGGAAGGGCCCTTTGTGGTCGAGAAGAATCTGTACAACGGGTCATACTATCTGATTGATGTTCGAGAGCGGAAAGACTCACGCACGTCAGAAGAGGAGACCAACAGGCCGTGGAACATAGCTCATCTTCGGCCTTATTATACCTGAGCCATCGGCTCCACTTATGTACATATTAAGACAATGTATATATTATGAATAAAAGCAATAAACCGGATCCTCGGCCAAAGCGGGGTATCCGTTCTGTATAAAGTCCGGTTTGGGTACATGGAGATGTTGTCGTGAAGCGGCCTCCGGTTTAACCCTTTGCCTTGATTTTCAGAAATTTTCGTCACTTGGGGGCTTGGTCGTGTCCGAACCAATGCAACACCTCTTGACAGGCGAAAGCCACCAGATCACTTGGAGACATGGTCACGTCTGAACCAGTCACGCCTCTTGGTCGGCCTAAGGCCATAGAATCACTTGGGGGCTTTGTTCGAACCCGAACCATCGCAATGCCACTTGATCGGCATCATGCCACGAGTTCAGTTGGGGACCTGGCTGACTTGAACCATCGCTACGCCTTATAGGGAGCTTGGTCCTGTCCGACCATGGTAACACCATCTGATCCGGCTCAGTAAAGGCTTTGCAAAACGGTTTTTATCATTGCCTTTTCTTCCATGTGGTTTTTATACCAATCATTTGATTTTTGTTTGCCTTCTTAAAACCGACAAACCTCTTTAATCCGGAATTCAAGTTGTCAGAATTCGGTCCATTTTTAATCCGGCGATTTTGTTCCGGTTTAATTTTTTCTGTTAACATCCCATTATGGAGTAACAGGGGGCTTATCATGCCCGACACGGTTTACACGGTACGCCGGCATTTTGAGCACAGGAGTTATTTTTTCCTTTGCAGGTATGGGCGTCACAAGCCGGCTGGCGACACAAGCCGCCGTGGCGGTTTAAACAAATTGTGATCGCAGGCAAAATAAAGTTGAGGGTTCATCACTCCACAGTATCAGCACCACCATACAAAAGGTTACAGACTAAGGTTGTAAAGGCATTGTTCAAAGCAAAGTGCTGACTATCCTATTACAAAGCCTATTAAGGCCCGATGTTTCATGTGGTGTTATGCCTTGAAGCTTCGGAGGCGTCGCCCGGCTTGACGAATTACTCTTCTTCGCCGGGTTGGCGTGAGGTAGAGGGGGTGCCTGGCGTCGGTTCAACTTCTTCTTCTTCCTCACCCAAAGCCCGGAAGTCATTGGTAGACCATCAATCCGGTTAAGGCCACGAAAGACAGCTTCCTCACTTATCAGCTCAGCCGGATCAACGTCAGGGGCGTAAGTGTGCTTACGGATTGGAGGAACAAGGCTCTGCACTTCAGGGATGACGAACTCCACCCGCTTGTTGTTTGCGTCATAAAAAGAGCGGTGAACCGCCAGGTTGGCTTCAGCTGCCAGTTGACTCGCCAATGGACGCATTTCCTTTGTTATCCGCTTGTATGCCGTTGTCAAAAGCTTCACCGTTCTCTTGAGCACTGGGAAACTTTGGCTATGTCACCGGATCAAGATCTGCTATCCACGCCTTGGCGCGAGTCGAGCTAGTAGGGTGCCAGCCGAGCGCGGATCGCTTTAACTCTTCAAGCTGCCCGGAATCATGGACAGCCGGTCCAAGGTGTCTCTCGATCAGGAAGGCGCCGTGTTGTCGAGGATGTAGCACATATGACCCGGCTTGGCACCGTATACAGCTGTTCAATCAGCGATAGGCGGCCTTGAGCTTCTTCCGCACATCGAGCCCATATGTGCAATGCGCTTGCTCGCACCGGTTTGAGATAACTTCGGGGTAAACCGCGGAAGTATTAAAATTAAGATAGTCGGTGAAAATTTTCTTACCAAAGACGGCAGAGGTCATGGCATGCACTTGGCGCTTGAGTCCGTAAGCTCTTCACCACCGGTTTAAGGGCTGCTTGACTTCTTCCGCCCGTTTTTCAAACCGGCCTTCTCGGTGTCCCGCTTGGCCCGCTTCGGATTTGTACCACTCCTTCAGCTGTTCCATAGTGGCCAAGGCCGCTTTCAGTTAAATCCTTGGCCTTAGTGGTTTCGCTTGTTGAGTTTCCAGATTGGCTCGCAGATCCTTGAGCTGCACGCTTTCTTGGTATATTTCGCTCGGCAACAAAGGGAGCACGTTAGTTGTTTCATCATAAAGTCCCAAGCTCAATATAAATATTCACCTTGGCACTTGGGGGCTAATGGCTAGTTGATCTCAGTTTGCCATGAGGATACAGAAATTAAGTCCCGGTTTAACTATACTAAGTTGAACCGACCCTTGGGGGCTACTATACAGCCACAGTACAGGAAAGACATAACTCATTACCTCAAAGCGGTCCTTCATCCGGTTTACCAGACCAGCTTCAAAGTCACGGCTGGTATAGAGCCGGTTCAGAAACCCGGAGTGGAGTTGTTGGGCAGAAAAATTGTCGTAAGCGGAGAGATCAGTTTTCCCCTTGTCTTTACCCATGGTGGCAGACTCTCCCTTGGCATTGTGTTTTGTTAAAGCGACCGGCTGGCTAGGGGCAGTATAGCCAGTGCCCGTCACAATAACATCATCATTCTTGGCCGGGCTGGCTGGATGGTCTTCTTTGGGCTTGGTGCCTTCTTGCTCTGGCTCGGCGGTTCAACAATTACAACCCGCTCTGTGGACGGGTTTGGTGGAGCAGGCTGCGAGGTTTCCACTTGGACCTCCGGTTCAGCTTCTGGCGGATCAGCAGTATCGTCTTTGTACAACTCGCTAGAGCTTTCCTTGGCAGCTTCAGGATTTTCGTGTGTTTGTTCTGGGGTCTTTTCCGGATCAACATCTGCAGTAGGATCAAGGGTTTTCGCTTTCTTACTCAAGCGAGCCTTGGTGCTGCAATATTCAGAATTGGATTAAGACAAATCGATCAAGGCAATGGTGAATCGAATTGACGGACAGCAATTACATACCCTGCGGCAACTTTCAGCGGAGGCAGTTGTGTGGTGGATGAACCGCCAGACGAGTTGGAAGAGGCCTGATAATTTGGTCGACGGATTGAGAGGACATCGGAAGAAACCTTTAAGGGATAACGCCAGAGAGCAAGTCACCTCTGGAAGACGCCCGGTTGGTGTGTCCGTAAACCGGATGAGGTAATCCGTTGGCCATCGTCTTGGGTCGTAGGGCGCTCTTCAGCCTTTGTGTCTTCAAGGAAAGATTTGGATTCAAGTAAGCACATGAAGGATATTTTTTCACTTTCGGACGGCGCGATGAATTCTTTTAACCGCGCAAGATCGATTCGAAGAAAGAATGATTACCTCAACAGTGGTCGGCATGATCGGCTTCGCATCATCACAGGAGGTGAAATTGTCAGTAAAAAGAATACAAAGGGACAAGTCATAAGCAAGAAGAAACACAAAGCGGAAAGCCGGTTTACGGCGGCTCCCCTGTAAGAATATCAAGTTTTACCTCAGCTTCTGATTCTTCGTCCTCCGGCGGATCGAGGACTCGCGCTTTTTCTTGCCTGCCTTCTTGGTGGCCTTGGATTTCACACTTGGCGCCGAACCGGTTTAGTGCGTTTCCAGAAGGAGCTGTCAGCCTGAGAAGTAACAATGATTAATGCATGTCAACAAAGTATTAAAGACCCAAAGGCGGTGAGTAGAGCTTTACCGCCGGCGGTTGATTGGCAACACAGAATGGAGCCAACCCGGTTAGGCTGCAGACGGAGATCGGTTGTCAAGCATATTCTTGACAATCTCTGTGACCTCCAGTTCAGTTATGGGCAGCTCGTGACGTCTTTGAGGGTCTTTGAGGCTGCCGGTGTACTCATGCATCAATCCGGCCGGGCGCTTAGTGGCAAGACGCCCCAAGAAACCCAACACCGCACAAGGTCTCGCCGGTTAAGCCATTGGCCATTAGAGCCCGGAGCTTGATTATTTGAGGCGCCAAGTTCTTCCGTTCATGGCGGTTAAGCTGCAGCAGCGATGGATGCTGGTTGTTGAGCGGTGAGGACGATAACCCGCAAGGGATTCTCATTGGCAGGAGCAGTGTTCGGCAGTAGAACCAGGTTTGGTTCCAACTTTGGATGGCTGTGGTCTTTGGCGTGAGGAAAATCCACTTCCTTCCTCTTCGGATTGAAACGCCGCCTAGCTCGTGTTGGGGCCATCGAGAAAATTGATGCACGGCGGTTCAAGTGGAAAAAATCCCGAAACAGCTCCACAGATGGTTCTTCCTGAAGATAGACTTCGCAGAAGACTTGAAAGTTGCATATGTTTGACACGGAGTTCGGGCCGATATCCTGCGGATGGAGTCTCAAACTTGCAAGGACGTCCCGGAAAATTTTTGAACCGGGCGGGCAGAATCCCTGGTCTAGGTGCTGCATAAACACAATTACTTCTCCCTGTTGTGGCTCGGGAGGAAACTCGCCATCCGGAACACGCCAATGGAGGACGTTTTGGAGCCAAACCGCCCGGTGGTGACGTAGCCGCTGAGTTGCTTTCAGTAATTTTGGACCGACCCAATTGCAAGCTGAGAATTGAGGAGCCATTCCGGAAGACTAAGCTGCGAGGGAAAGGAAGAAACGGTTCACCATTAAACAGTTCAGTCATATCAGATATTGTTAAACCGGCGATTCAGCAACCGCTTCCCATTCCGGTTTAAGCGAGGACTAATGGAGGACGGATTAGCTATCAAAAGGTAAACCGCCGAATAAGGCAGAGCTGAAAAATCTACTAAGTGTGGACAGAAACAGGTTTCACACGCGAATGGAAGTAATTGAGATCTGCCGAAGCTCTAGTAAGAAAAATTTACGACCTATGCAAACCTCATAGAGAGCAGGAGGGTTCGGGTATTCTACACTCGTGGATCTGAACAAAAGGAAAGGTGCCTAAAGAGTTAATTGGACAGCGGGGCAGCCACCTGCACAGGATGTACGGTGCGGCTGAGCCGTACGGCCATGGCGGAGCACATATGAAGAACTGATATGAACACCTACGAGCTATGAAACGAACAGGATTTTTAGATGGGATCTAGGGCGTGAAAGGAACCTTACCTGACGAGCAGAAACCGCGGAGGAGCGCCGATAACTCTGATACGATCAGGTTGATGCAGCGGCCCGGCGTTGAAGCGTCGTTCGAAGGTCGGGAGCGACGGCGGAGCTTCAGGGCTGGAGCGTCGCGAGGAAGGAGAAGAGCGGAAGAAGAAGAAGAGAAAGGGGCGACCGGTCTATTTATAAGGGACCGGAGCAATCAACGGGCGCGAGAATCGAGGAGTCAAAAGCGGCGGACGGTGCAGCGGCCGCCTCGATTTCCGGGATAGCATTAAATGAAGGGAATCTTACTGTTGTGATTTCTTTATTAAAGATGACGTCAAGGTGCCCTGGCACGGGGATCGGAGGATGACGTCACGGCGGTTCAAGCGGATGGCGGTTTACAAAATATGAAAGGAGATCAAGAGTTTTCTGAAGATGTTGAAGATTAACCTGAACCGGTTCAAATCAATCTGGGGCCTAATGTTGGGGATACAACTATTGAGTGTGAACCGCCCTGGAGGGGCCGGTTTACCCTCGTCCATGATCCAGGCCCACGGAGGAGGCCCGGAGCCCAGAGGCAACTTAAGGTCCATTTATATAAACCGCCTTAGTGTTATAACTTGTGTTGTAAGACAAGAGAGAAGAGACCGAGCCGGACACTTGTATGAGCCGGATCGGGACTCTGTAGACCGGCCGGGCGTCAACCCGTGTATATAAGGGGACGATCCGGCGGCGGATTAAAGGAGAGAGAATTCGAGGCTACGGCAAAGCTATTGCTCCCTAGTCGCCGAAATCACATCAATCCCATAACAACTGGACGTAGGCTTTTACCTTCATCGAAGGGGCCGAACCAGTATAACTCCCGTGTCTTGTGTCCGCTTTAACCCCTCTAGGTTAACCCGCGCGATGGCCCTACGACTAAGTCCTTTCACAAGGACATCTGTCGTGACAATTCCACGACAGGATGGGTGTTATCATGGTCAGGAATCTTGGGCTTCAATTTTCTAAGCACTTGCCCTTCCTCTTCTTCTTCCACTTCAGGCACTGGGGCTTCTCAGCTGCTGGAATGTTCCTGGTGGATCACTTGGGGGCTTCAGCAGCAGCCTTGGGGTAGTCTTGAGCTTTGATGCAGCAGCCCCTGACCTGATTGCAACCCATCAATTTCTGAGTTTCTGTAGGAGGTGCATCTTGCTCTTCTTCCTCATCATTTGGGTCTCTGATCATAGAAGATCTGCCAATAACTCTAGCCATGGTCTTTTTGACCCTCTCCCTCCTTTCTTGTCCTCACCAGCCTCTTTTGGTTCAAGTGTGAACTCCACGGTTTCCTGTGTTGAGGCTCCGGCTTTGGACATAGGGATCCTTCTTGCATGAGCTTTCTTTTTAATCCCCGGCTTGCTGTTAGCAGTAATGCCAAGCTCTTTCTTGTCTCCTTTCCTTTTGGAAGAGACTTCCTCATCAACCTTGAAAGCATCATCCTCTGAATCTGATGTCTTCTTCTTTCTCTGCCTAGTTGCAGCTTTTGGCAGGTTGCTGGGAGTGCTTCTACTCCCATCATCATAACTGCTGTCAGAGGGACTAGTGCCCTCACTCATCTAAACCTGTTCCTCAGACTGATTCTGGCTGTCACTATTGTCAGACATTGCTGAAAGCTAAAGGCTGGCCCTGTGAATAGATATAGATGAGACAGAGTGGATGAGCATCACAAAGTGCAGAGATTTTGCAAAACAAATGAGCCAAAAACTTAGTTTTAGTTTTCTACAGAAGACATTTCGGAGCTGCCAATTTTTTGAACTCGGTGGCACCGAAGCAATGTTCAGAGTCTAAACTGGTGAAATCGGTCAGACCGAGATACAGTTCAGTGACTCCGAGATTGCTAGGGTTTAACTGAGATCTGAACTCGGTCACACCGATTTGCAAGATTCGGTCAGACCGAAAATCACAAGTGCAATGGCCTGGGCCAAATGAGACCGATTTCTACAACTCAGTCGGTCCGAGATGAATCCGACGGAAACCTAACCCTATGTTTTCAAATCAAAACTAATCTAATGAGGTTTTTGAATGGATAGAAGTGTTTCAAACTTGGTAAGATTCGTGGCATTGTTCTAAGTGCAGGAATCAGGTGCATAGATTCGACATAGGGTTCGATCTCATACCCTAACTTGGCGGTGAGCTCGCTACGACGACAATGGCGGAGAAGAATCCATTGACAGCGGCGGAGACTGGCGGCAGGAGGTCGCTGGCGATGGAGGCGACAATCCGGAGATATCGAGTCGGTAGAGCTGGACAGCGCGGGCAAAGGGTTTCGGACAAATTTCCAAAAATTTGACTTGTGGGTATATATATCCACACCTTGTCGATGTGACCGAGTGGAACAACTCGATGGCACTGAGATGCAGAATCGCAAGCGGTTACTACAACTCGGTGAGACCAAAGTGTTCAAATCGGTTGCACCGAGATTGAAACCTAGATCAACTTAGTGAACTCGGTATGATCGAAAGGAATGAGTCGGTTAGACCGAAATACATCAAGAGGTTTTGGAAGTTTAAGTCTATGACGAATCGGTGGCTCCAGGTGCTCCTCACCCAGAGGGTTCGAATCTGACTTGATCAAACTTTGTGATGTAGAATGAATAGAGTTTTAGACAAGAAAAACATAGATAGCTAGAGGGACTACTTAGGCATTCTTGTCCATCCATTTGGCAAAAGAAAAGACCAAACAATCAAAACAACAAATGGATGTCCTCGAATGAAGAAAATTGTGCAACCAACATGCTCACACAATAAGATAACAAATGAAATATGTGGCAAAAGCATGCACAAACACTCTAGCATCTATAAAGCAATTATAGATGACTTGGTCATCTATATATTATTATATTGACTTAGGAGTCAAATGAGAACATTTGATCATAGGTCATACTCATTGTTTAAGCACAAGTGGGGTTACCACTTTTACATAAAGGATTGTTGTGTTCACACCAATAGAGTCGCCTTAGCTCAATTCTTAGAGTAAAGCTTCCCCTAGATGTGATATCCCCTTTTAGAGGGATGAACTAACCTTGGGTTTTGTTGATGATGACCTCATGTAGATGTTGAAGATGTGGATGCTCAATGTTGATGTAGATCATTTGAAGAAATCCATTGGACTGAGTTGCACTTTCAATACCTACATGGGTTAGTCCCACAAGGAACAAGCAAGGATATCCATAGACATAGAGTGAAGTACACACAAGATGATGTCCATGAAAGCATTAGGTTACCTTGTCACTTGACTTACTAACAAGAGGGTTTGTGACTCCTTGAACTAGTGAAAGATGTGGAAGTTGATTGCACTTGTTCTTGCCAATATGAATATGATTGAAGTATGTTGGCGGAGTCACCCTCAAGAAATCTCTAGTTCTTCTTCTTCGAGATCCACATCATCTTGATGGGAATCCTTGGGGTTGTACACTACTAGGGAAAACCTTATACACAGCATCTTAGAGGTAGCGCTGTACAAAATCATGCACTACTGCTACTTAGTAGTACGTAGCACGTGTAAATAAACCGCGCTACTCCTATCATTTTAGCAGTAGCACGTACTAGCAAAATGCGCTGCTGCTACATTTGAACTGGGCGCACATGGCTAGCCCCACTTAGCAGTAGCGCGTATTCTTATCCAGCGCTACTACTATGCTCCATAGCAGTAGCTCTTTTCACGAACCCGCACTACTCCTAACCCTACCTTATCCTCCCCACGCGGCCGACCCTCTCATTCGCTCTCCCTTTTAGTCACTCTCGCTCGCGCAGATACCCGTCGTCCGCCGCCGCCGCGCTGCTCCTCCACTGAGGTACTCCCCCCATCCCTCCTTCCTCCCTCCTCTTCCCATCGCGCCCTCCTCCTTCCTCCTCCGGCCGCCCCCTCCTCCCTCCTCCTCCAGCCGCCGCCTCGTCCCTCATCCCTCCTCCACCGGCAGCCCTCCTCCCACCGCCCTACCTCCTCCTCCTCCGGCCGCCCCCACCTGCTCCTCCTCCGGCCGCCCCTCCCACTCCTCTCTCCTCCCTCCTTCCCTTGTCTCTGTTCTTGCAAATTGTAGGTAATTTAAATGTAGATTTTAGAATGTAGACATTGTAGAATGTAGATTTTTAATAGAATAATTTTTTTGACTATTTTAGGTGTTTTGAATAAAATAGAAGGAAGAAAATTTAGGGTAGAACTAGGGTAGTAGAATTTTTAGCAGGTGTTCAATAGAAATAGTTTATTTAGTAAGTGCTTAATAGAACTAGTTTATTTATAGTAAGTGCTTAATAGAACTAGTTTATTTAGTAAGTAGTTCATAAAACTAGTTTATTTAGTACGTAGTTAATAAAACTAGTTTATTTAGTAAGTGCTTAATAAAACTAGTTTAGAGAGAGACCTATATTGGAAAATTTAGTTATGTTAGGATTATATATAAGATATTTTGAAATGTTTTTGTTCATATTTTCAACCATTGAAATGCAATAACCATCGATAAGTGGCCTATGTTTTGCCTGAGTGTTGATTAATTTCCGTTCCGGCAAATTTCAGGCGCTCGATATGTCTTTTTTAGCAAAGGTGATGCCGGATTTTTTGGGTTTTGCCGTCGATTTATAGTCTATGAATTTTGAACACAGGAGATGTCTGATGACGATGGGATCCCGGAGTGCGGGTTCTGCTATGATTTGACTGGGGTTTGTGCGACAGGTTTCTTCACCTGCAAAATGATAGGTTTTCACCGTGAAGCTGGAAGAGACCTTTGATGTTTGTACGGTACGCAACGACATTCATCGTAATTAATATCATCATTTGTGCTTCTTTTGTTCAACGTGTAATTTATGGATTTTTTTTCAATTCAATTAGTACATCCTGTGCCATGCTAGACCATATATATTGGAGAAGCTTGGTTTTGGTTTAGATGACTTTGAGAATGTGGAGACAAGGAGGGCTCACTTAAGAACTAAACATGGTTATGAGTTTCTGGTTAAGCTGTACAATGCGGTCAATCACTCCAATTTCGGTTGCTCTAATTGGGAAGCTCTCTACAAGGCATATGTATTTGAGGAGGGAATGCAAATAAGATTTGATATTCGTCCCAAAGATTATGATGATGATGATAATATCGACATCTGGGTGGATGTGGATATGCCTCCAGTTTTGCGTAGATGTGAGTTTGTCAAACTAATTTGTTAAGTTCAGTAATTTATGTTGTTAATTTAAATATATTTGAGGTTCGTCGGTACTAAACTTATTTATTTATAATTGTCATCTTACTTCTTATCTTCAAGAAATACTAGGAAGGTAGTAGACATCACATACTACAGCTATGACTCCAAGCTTAATTGTGAGGAGAAAGGTTATCTTGTCTCATTCATAGAAGATGTTGAGGCCTTCAAAACCAATCACTCTACCAGCCCAAATTATACTAGATATGTGCCACTAGTCCATAAATTGCTTGATGGTAACTTCATTGCCAAAAACTTGGTAAGATTTTGTTAATGATGGTAACTTCAGTGCATACAATATTCTTAAGTATACTACGTTGCTAATTATATATGTTAATATTACGTTTTTGAACAAAGGCTCCCGAAGCAGGTTGTGCCTGACATGCTATTTACTGAAGGTGATATGCATATGGTTAGCTTACGACCAACTCCTTCAAAGGCTTACCATGGCATCATCCCAGATTTGATCTAAGGCTAGTTCCGTGTGTGCAACTACTATCTTATCTAAATATCAGGCTAAGGCTTGGCTAAGTGCTCTAGAGGTTTTCCTTATTGTCCTGGTTCTTACCTCAACAGGGCAGGTGAGATATTTATTTAAGGAGGTACGTTCTATTTCTTTTCCTTTGTCATTTTATATTGCATACTCGATTTCTTCAAATGATGGAAGGCTCAAAATCAAAGAATGGAGCAAAGTGATGAATGCGCACACGCAAATAATTGGAGACAAAATGAATGTGCGCCAGCCACAAGTTGGAGATAGGTTTATGTCCATTCTCCATTATGGAGAAGGACCGGTTTATCTGTTTTATGGTATTTTACCTAGGAGAGAGGAGTAGGTCCTAGGTATTAAGAACAATTAGGTAGTTTTGATTATATATGACTATGATGATGATGAGAAGCTTTTATTATGTGCTACAATGTCTTAGACTTGATGGTGATGCTGAGTAGGACTAGTGATTATGAGTACTATGATGATGAGGAGGAGGAGTTATTATTCTAACTAGCAACCAAGTTGTTACATGATGTCTCATGGACGAAAATGATGATGATGAGGAGTTATATGACAATGATATATTATGATGATAAGTTGTCAATGATATTATGATGATGTAACATCCCAATTTTCAATTTGGATGTTATACAT
This sequence comes from Aegilops longissima, assembly GCA_021605205.1. Lineage (NCBI taxonomy): Eukaryota > Viridiplantae > Streptophyta > Magnoliopsida > Poales > Poaceae > Aegilops > Aegilops longissima. The sequence goes on along the minus strand of CM038680.1, from coordinate 662,086,030 downwards.
AGATCATTATATGCATATCATTTTTATTCTTGCATTTTGTTATGATCCTAGAAATCTTAAGCAACTCAAGGACCCTAGGAGAGAGTTGGAGGTTTCACAAAATTCATATTTGAATTTATTTCAATTTGAAGAAAGGATCAATTTGATTTTAATATTTTTTCTCTCCAATTATTTCCAATATTAAAAATAAATGAGAGAAGATAATATGACTTCTTCAACCTAAAAGATATATTGGAGAAAGAATTTTAAAATCGAATTATTTATTTATTGGTATTTTATTTGCTATTCTATTCGACTTAGAAAAATATTGCATTTTTTAAAATTGTATCTTAGTCCAGAAAAATGTTCATCTTGTCCTAAATATTTGGTTTGGACGGTGAAAATTGTTTCTGGAATTTTTAGGATTTTTTTACAATTATTTAGGTTTTTTCTCTTCGGTGGAATTATTTATATAAAAAAATTTCGGACCGACTAGGTCGAAGCCCAGCCGGCCCAGCGTCGCGCCAGCCCGCCTCGCGCCGCCTTCCCCGTCGTGGCCGACCGGGACTCCACCGAGTCCGGCGCCGACATCGCCCTGGCCAGCCACTCCATGTCGGAGCCGACCTCGACCCTCCTTAAATACCCATTGCCCCGCCCCTCCGCCTCGTCCAGCCCTTCGCCCAAGAACCACCATCGAGGCGCCGCAAGCTTGGCTTCGCCCTTGGCTTTGCTATCGTCGCTCGTGCCGCCTCCCCGCAACCCCGCGCCATCGCCCGCCGCCGCTGAGCCGCCGCCGTTGACCGTCGCCGACGTTGACCGTCACCGACGAACCGGTATGAACCGGTTTATTCTCCGGTTTTTCTTCGGCTCCGTTAAGTTGGATCAATTTTTTTAGGTTTTCTTATTTAACGAATGGTCGTTCGTTCGTTCGTTTAACCAGACGGTTTTTGTCGGATTAGATCTGTTAGCGAACGTTTGCGACGTGCTTTTTTCTTTTTAGTTTTTTCGGCCAGGGACCTATCCACGATTAGTGTTCTCGCGATTTAGCCCCTGATCTCAAAACTAGCGTAACCTTTTACTCGTTTATCCAAATTAGATGAAACCAGCGCCTAAATCTTCGTATCATTTTGTTCCTTCCAGTTAACCAACTTGAACATGATTTTGGTACAGTAAAATTTGATTTTAGTTTAGATTAGTAAACGATCTTGTTTCATTCGTATTTTGAGTTTCGTTTCTCCGTTTGAGTTGTTTCTTTTTGCAAATCGTAGCTAATCACATGTACCTACTGTTAAGATCTAGTCCACATGATAATATTGCTGTTAGGTTTGATTTTTGTTAGTTTAAGCCGTTTGCTTGTTTCGTGTTGGATTTGGATCTTTTCTCGGTTTTCTCGTTGTTTCGTTTGAGTGATTGCTTATGTATGCTATTGTTTGTCTACGCTAGATTACCTGAAGTGCGAAGCTTGTTACTATGATTCTCTAGAGTTTGTAGATCGTTAGCAAGGCAAGTTACACTTTCATCATACTCTTCTTTACCCAATTTTTACTATGCATTATTACTACCCCTCAAACAATTGCATGAGTAGGATTGGGAACATGTGGTTTGGTTGTAGTACTTGAGGTAGGAACCTAATACCTTTTGATCACCCCAGGAATATACGTTATGCTTATTATTGCTTAGTCATGCTCGTAGACGGGGATTGGATCATGATTCACACATGGAAGTTTGAGAGTTATTAATCATGGATAACATTAAGGTGGCAACTTTAATATACATCTGGGTGGATTGGTTGAGGCACCTGGGGAACCCAGTGTTGCCTGTTTCAGGAAATCCTGGAGTACCCGTGTGATCTTTCCTACGGTTCGCCACCCAGGCTCAAAGGGGTCATAAGATTATTCATGCTAGAAACTTCCGTGTTGTAACACCCCGGAAGTAACTTTCCATATTTGTAACTCCAACTCTTGCCATTTTCGGCATTGTGATATGATATTCCCTCCGTGGTTGGGTTTTTCTTCATATTGCATTTTGTCCATGTCAAGCATTTTATATCATGTCATCATGTGCATCGCATTTGCATACGTGTTCGATCTCATGATTCGAGCATTTTTCCCGTTGTCCGCTTTTGCAATCCGCACTCCTATCTGCCCGGCGGCCCTTTTACGCTTTTTCCGTGAGCGGTACTAAACCTTCTCGGAATGGACCGAGGTTTGTCAAGTGGCCTTGGTATACCACGGTCAAGTTTGGTCATTTGGAGCTCGTTTGGTACTCCAACGGTTAACCGACTCTCGCAAAGGCCTCTTTTGAGTTGCAGCCCAACACCCTTCAAAACAGCCCAATAACCCATCTAAGTCACTTCCATGCTCTTCGTCGTTCGATCACGATCGTGTTGGCGTAAAACTACACCTCATTTGGACTCTCCTAGCTCCTCTATGCCTATTTAAGCAACCCCATTCCAAATCCGGATCAACCCTAGCCTTCCCCTACCGCTACCGGACGAAACCCCGCGCCGTCCGGACACGTCCGCCCATCCACCGCCAAGGCGTCGCGCCAATCCACACGCACACGTGTCAGCACCGCCGCCCCGCGCCGCCGGCCGGCCAGGTCGGCCGGCGCGCTGCTCCCAGCGCCCGGCTCCAGCGACCCCAGCGCCTCCAGCGCGTGCGCCGCCGCCCTCCGCTGCTCGCCGCCTCCGGCCCTCGGTGGCGTCGCCGGCGTGCTGCCCCGCCGCCGCCGTCAGCGGCGCCGCCCCTCCGCCGCTGGCGCCGCCCGTCTCGCCGACCTCGCCGCAGACGCCGTCGCCGGCTGCCGTCGCCCGCCTCGCCCGCCGCCCCGACCGCGCCGACCTCCCCGCCCCGGCCCGCCTCCTGTCCCTCCGGCGAGCGCGCACCCCGCCGCCGCCGCTTGGATCGGGCGGATCCGATCTAGCCGAGGTTGACTTTCTCGTCCCCGAAATTTCATCTAAGTTTTTATCTGAGAGATATTTTGTTGCATTTTCTACGCGTCATAACTTTGCATCTGTAGCTCCATTTTGCGCGTGTAATATGTCAAAATGTTCGTCTCGAAGAGTAGATCATTTCATCTCATTGCATCATTTTCATTTGAGCTCATCTTGATGCCCGAAATGCTGTTGGAAGAGGGCTATGTGATGTTAGTTTCTGTTTCTTAACGGAACTTGCACTTTTGTTATTTTTGCTATGATTGATGTGTGCTCCCTATGAATTTGAGTCCTACATGTGTTTTGTTATATGCCATGCCATCTTTCAGGGGTGTACGCCATGTATTTTTGTGATCTATGTGGTGACTAGCACAAGCATGCAAAGTAGGCTTCCTGATGTTGCTGTTTTCAGCCCTGTTTAGCTGATATTTTGATGCCATGTTAACTTGATGCTACCGAGAGATCTATGCATATTTTGAGATACTTCAGTAAGGATGTTTTGAACATGTGGTTATGCTATATCCATACATGCCTTTGTTTGCAATTACGGAGTGCCATAGCTTGAGTCAATCGAGCTCTACTTTTGCTATCAAATGTTTCCTGGCAGATTGTTTACAGGTTATTCAATTTTGCCAAGGTTGTTGTGGTTGATCCGTATATGCTATGATGTTGTTCTTGCCATGTATATCTTCTATGCCATGTCTTCTTGATGTATGTATGCTTAGTTTATCATGAAAGGCTCTGTAGTGAGTGCATCGAGCTCTTAAACATGCCTACTTGTTATCAGTTTTGACATGCCATGTTGCTGAATCATTACTAAACTTGCGATATTGACATGGGTGTTACTATATTTTATGATCCTTTTTGGCTTATGGTCAGTAAGGGACTTTTGTTCTATGCTTTGAGTAGATTCATGCCATGCCATGTTTTTCTATTATAAGTTCCTGTAGCATGTAGTTTTCTTGCTCTGAACATTGCTACCTGATGCTGTTTTTGCCATGTCCAGCCTGATATTTTGTGCACTTTTGCCATGCTTGTTTGAACCTGTTATGATGTGTTTTAGCCGTAGCTCAGTGTTCAACTTTTGTCAAGCATCTTGATTAGATCACTGCCATATGCTTTGTTGATACGTTTGGGTGCAGTAGCTTATTTTCTTGTTGCTTGCTAAGTGGCATCATGCTGTTAATGGCAGATTTGTGCCATTCTTGTTTTGCTTGTCATTTGCAAACCGTGCATCCGATTCCGGTGATCTTTATATCGATTTCAACCGAAATCATCTCATCTTTCCAGTGGCATACTTGGTTTGCCAAGTTGATGCCTGGTTCATCATTTTCCTTCCGGAGCGCACATACGCATTGCATATCACATCCCGCATATCATGACATATATTGCATCATGTTGATTGTGCATTGCACCGTGATTTATTGTGGTTCCTTTGTTTGTGTTCTTGCTTTGGGTAGAGCCGGGAGATGAGTACGTGAACGAGGAACCTGTTGAGAACGCTTACGAGGATCAAGCTTTCGACAACTCTGAGAACATTGCAGGCAAGATGACCATACCCTCGAAATCACTTCTATCTTTGCTATGCTAGTTGCTCGCTCTTTTGCTATGCCTATGCCACGATGCCTACCACTTGCTATATCATGCCACCCATATTGCCATGTCAGCCCCTAACCATCCTTTCCTAGCAAACCGTTGATTGGCTATGTTACCGCTTTGCTCAGCCCCCGGGTTTTCGCGAGCCCGAGGGTCATCTTATTTTAAACCCCCGGGCCAGTGCTCCTTCGGCGTTGGTCCAAACTAGAGCACCGTCTTGGGACCATTCCTTGGCAACTTGGATTACGTCGGTTCCGTGACGCTTAGCTTATCCGGTGTGCCACGAGAGCGAGATATGTGCAGCTCCTATCGGGATTTGTCGGCACGGTCGGGTGGTCTTCTTGGTCTTTTTTATTGCTGTCGAAATGTCTTGTAGTCCGGGATTCCGAGATTGATCGGGTCTTCCGGTAGAAGGAATATCCTTCGTTGACCGTGAGAGCTTATAATGGGCTAAGTTGGGACACCCTGCAGGGTATTATCTTTCAAAGCCGTGCCCATGGTTATGAGGCAGATGGGAATTTGTTAATGTCCGGTTGTAGAAAACCGAAGTTGACCTTAATTAAAATACACATCAACTGCGTGTGTAACCGTGATGGTCTCTTCTCGGAGTCCGGAAGTGAACACGGTGTTGGAGTTATGTCGGCGTAAGTAGTTCAGGATCACTTCTTGATCGCTACTAGCTTCACGACCGTGCTTTGCTTCTCTTCTCGCTCTCTTTTGCGATGTAGCCACCATATATGCTAGTAAACTGCAGCAGCTCCACCTTACAACTCTGTCCTTCCTATAAGCTTAAATAGTCTTGATCTCGCGGGTGTGAGATTGGTGAGTCCCGTGACTCACAGATTCTACCAAAACAGTTGCGGTGCCGGCGATGCGGTGCAGGTGACGCAACCGAGCTCAAGTGGGAGTTCGACGAGGAGCGTGGTCGTTACTATGTGTCTTTTCCCGATGATCGATAGTGGAGCCAGTTGGGACGATCGGGGATCTGTGTAGCATTTGGGGTATCTTCTTTATTTTGGTTCCGTAGTCGGACCTTGAGTGTACTCTGAATGATGGATGTTTATTTATGTCTTGTGTGAAGTGGCATTGTAAGCCAACTATGTATCTTTTTCCTTATGTATTACATGGGTTGTGTGAAGATTACCTCACTTGCAACATTGCTTTCAATGCGGTTATGCCTCTAAGTCGTGCCTCGACACGTGGGAGATATAGCCGCATCGAGGCGTTCAAGTTGGTAATCGAGCCTTCCCGACTTAGGAGCCCCTACTTGATTGTTTCTTTGGCGTTGTTGAGTCTAGAACGGAAAATGTTTTGAGTCTTAGGATTATATATATCGGAGTAGGATTCTTTTACTCCCAGTCCTTAAATCGCTCTGTGAGGTCTCTGACGTAGAGTTTTGACTCTCCCTCCTCAAATTTCACTAAAAAATTTTAGGATCACGCTGGTATCTTGGAATCGTTCGATGGTTTTGTGGCGAGAACATTGTTCTTGGTGCCTCGACATGTAGGGGTTGTGGCGGTGTCCGGGAGTTGAGCTCGAGGTGTTGTCGTCACAATTTTATCGTTGCAGATTCTGGAATACTGAGTTTTACCGACATCGAAATCTCTTTTGTGCAGTTGTTGGTGAGATAACCCGATAACCCGATCTTGGGGCGAGTTCGGGAGTATTGCCATGACTTGTATAACGGATGTTTTTGAAGGTCGAGGTACACGATTTCGAAGGTTTCTTGGTTATGTGTTGACGGATGGATCTGGTGGATCTAGGTATTGTTAGTTTGGGTGATATATTTTGTGTCCCTGTATCCCCAACACCAGATTGCATAACGAGAAAGTTTCGGGAGTTTATAGGTGGAATTCTAGTAGCTTACGGGATATCTTTCCGACGGATGTATGATTTGAGATTGGGGTTCAAAGTCTAGTGGTCCGCCCATTCACGGTCGATTCACGATGGTGGCGAGGCGTCTTAAAGAATCCTTGGCTATGCTGATTCGGGGCGTCTTGTTTGTCATTCGTGGCGTCCATTATGACGTCGTGCCGTGTGGGCCCCACCACGAACACTTTGGTAATCTCTATCATGTGTTTGTTCCGGCTTATTCTAGAAGCCAATCTTTTGTTTTCAGTTGTGATATTCGAGTTGTTTCAAAGGAGATGTTGATTTCATACCTTTATCTAAGTGGCTTCTCACCTTAATGGACGTGTGATGCTAACTTTGTAATTCATTCATTCATTCTTGTTCGAATGTTTATTGTGAAGACTATATGTTGCAATTTCTATCCATTGATTCTACTTATCTATTTGTCTATCAAGTGCTAACGGATGTCACCCTCTTCAGGATGGCTCCGCCAACGCGTCTGAATCCGGATCGTGATGATGGGAATCATCGAACCTCCACCTCCACCTCCGCCTCCGGAGGCCCTGGCAAGCTATCATGGCAGCCACCAATGCCAATGCTCGAGATGATTTTGCAGCTCTTGCAAGAAGCGTACTCAAGGGCAAGGCAATCAAGGAAATCAAGGTCAAGGCAACAACCAGCCGCACTTTGCTACTCTCGATCGGTTCCTCGCTAATCAGCGAAGTCTTTCGGTTTACGTGTCGAGGCCACAGACGCCGACGATTGGCTTGTGGACATCTGCAAGCATTTTGAATGTAGTAATGTCGGACCGAGGACTTTGTCAAGTTTGCATCGTTTCAACTCAAGGACCAAGCTCTTTGAGTGGTACCAGCAATACAAAGATTCGAGAGGAGGTCGTGTCATTACAGGATGAGTTCGCCGAGATTTGAGCTCACCACATTCGAAAAGTGTTGTTGAGAGCAAGCGTGAGGAGTTCCGCAATCTCAAGCAAGGCAACATGTCGTGTACCAATACAATATCCAGTTCGAAACTTCGCTCGCTTTGCTAAGCAAGGCGTTCTGATGAAAAGAGTATGATCTATCAATTCAGAGGTGGTCTGAGAGAAGATCTGCAATTAGCTCTTGTGCTTTTTGAGCCAGAAAAGTATGATGAATTCTACAACATGGCACTGAAGCAAGAAGCTGCCTAGCTCAAATGTGAGGCTTCTAAGAAAAGAATCAGGGATGCAGTTCAGTCTTCTTCTTCCTCTCAAGTGGCAGCTAAGCAGCAGAAGTTCTACCTTCCTCCTCCTCCGTTCCGTCATCCTTATCAGCAGAAGAACTCAGGTGGCCGTGGATCTTCCCACCCACCCAACCCAGGCTATCAGAACAAGTCTAATTCTCAAGCTCCAAGGTCAAGTGCTCCTTACCACCGTCCGCTCTCGAGGTGACTTGCAACAAGTGTCGCAGAAGGTCACTATCACGAACAAGTGCTTCAACCAGAGGCGCCTTCCGCCTCCTCCTCTGTGAAATCTTCCAGCAATGCGGTGGTCAAGCATAATCCCAAGTTTGCAAAGGTGAACATGATGAATGCAGCTCAAGCGGAGGAATCTTCGATGTGATAATGGGTAATCTTCGATTAATGATATTCCTGCAAAAGTTTTATTTGATACGGTGCATCGCATTGTTTCATGTCTAGATCATTTGTTGCAAAGCATGATTTCATTTGGAGATGTTGGAAAAACCCTTGGGAGTTGTTTCTCCAGCCTCTTCTATGAGGGCTACCACAAGGTTCGGATGTTTCTATCAAGATGGGCGATTATAGATTTCTGGCTAAACCATTTGTTCTTGGTGACTCGGATATTGATCTTATTCTCGGGATGGATGGCTTTATCGGCACAAAGCTCAGCTTGATTGTGCTGCAGGAAATTCAATTGACTCACTCTTCTAATGATGTGATCATCTATGCGCTCGTGATGAAACCATTGGTTGTTTTCTCTCAATGAGAAGGGAGAATTGGATGCTATCTCTCGATTCGATCGTTTGTGAGTACCAAGATGTCTTTCGGAAGAGCTTCGGGTATGCCTCCTCATCGGCCGATTGAATTCGTTATTGATCTTGAGCACGGCGAACCCGTTTGCAAGCGTCCATACAAGCTTGGACCTGATGAGCTGAAGGAATTGAAGAAGCAGCTCGATGAACAAGAGCGTCTGGTTTGATCGGACCGAGTTCATCTCCTTGGGGTTGTGGTGTTCTTTTTGTCCGGAAGAAGGATGGCGCGGACCGACTTTGCGTCGATTACCGTCCATTGAATAAGAAGACAATCAAGAACAAGTATCCACTTCCCAACATCAATGAGCTTTTCGAGCAACTCAAAGGTGCTAAAGTGTTCTCCAAGCTTGACCTTCGTATGGGTTATCATCAGATTCGCATTCGTGAACAAGATATTCCCAAGACAGCATTGAACAAGCTTTGGTTCTTATGAATATCTTGTCATGTCTTTCGGCCTTGTCAATGCTCCTCCAACATTCTCTCGGATGATGAACTTCATATTCAACCCCTACACCAATGAATTCGTCTTGGTCTATCTTGATGATATTTTGGTCTTCTCCAAGAATAAGAAGGATCATGCCAAACATTTGCGATTGGTGCTAGACAAGCTCGAGAGTATCAATTCTATGCGAAGTTCTCCAAATGTGAATTTTGGCTTGATGAAGTGCTTTATCTTGGTCATATCATCTCCGCCAAGGGCATCGCTGTTAATCCGAGAAGGTGTCCGCAATTGTGAATTGGGAACCTCCTCGAATGTCAAGCAGCTCCATGATTTTCTTGGTCTTGCAAGCTATTGCGAAGATTCGTTGAGAATTTCTCCAAGATTGCAAAGCCTCTTTCCAACCTCCTCGAGAAGCATGTGAAGTATGTACGGTCTCCGAGTGTGGCGTTGCTTTCAATACCCTCAAAGAGAAACTCGTCACAGCTCTGTCTTGACTCCTCTGATGAATCCAAGCCATTGAAGTTTTACGTGATGCTTCTCTTCAAGGTCTCGGTCTTGTGTTAATGCAAGAGAAGAGAGTTGTGGCTTATACCTCTCGTCAGTTGAAGCCCAATGAAAAGAACTACCCCACTCACGATCTTGAGTTGGTTGCGTTGTCCATGCATTGATAACATGGAGACATCTCTTGTTGGGAAGGAAAGTGGACATTTTCACCGATCACAAGAGTCTCAAGTATATCTTCACTCAACCCAACCTCAACCTCGAGGCAGACTCGATGGGTCGAAATGATTCAAGAGTACAACCCAAGTATTGAATATACTCGGGCAAGGCCAATGTGATTGCAGATGCTTTGAGCGGGAAGGCTTACTAGCAGTTTAATCCTCAAGCCCTTCAGCGGATCTTTGTGAAGCTTTCATAAGCTGAATCTTCAAGTTGTTCCTCAAGGCTTTCTTGCCAACCTCATAGTCTCTCCTACTTTGGAAGATCAGATTCGTGAGGCTCAACTTCTGGATACCATGGTGAAAAAGGTGAAGCGTGGTATCGACAAGGGCATTCAAGTACAAGTGCTTCCACATTGATGACAAAGATACTCTTTTCTTGAGGACGGATTGTGGTTCCTAAGGGTGATCTGAGAAAAGTCATTATGAGCGAGGCTCACAATTCGCTTCTATCCATTCATCTGGAAATACGAAGATGTACCATGACCTCAAGCAGTCATATTGGTGGACTCGAATGAAGCGAAATTGCTCAATTCATGAATGAATGTGATGTCTGCGGAAGAGTGAAAGCAGAACACCAACGACCAGCTGGTCTCCTCCAACCTCTTGCTATTCGGAATGGAAGTTTGATCATATTGAAATGGACTTAGTGACTGGATTTCCAAAGTCCAAGCGTGGAAATGATGCTATCTTCGTTGTCATTGACAAGCTTACTAAAGTGGCTCATTTTCTTCCTATCAAAGAATCCATCACAGCAGCTCGGTTAGCGAGCTATACACCTCGAGGATTGTCTCCTTGCACGGCATTCCACAAGTGATCTCTTGAGACCGTGGCAGCATCTTTACCTCCAAGTTTTGGGATTCTTTTGAAGGCCATGGGCACCAACATTCGTTTCAGCACAGCTTTCCATCCTCAAACAAGTGGCCAAGTCGGCGAGTAAATCAAATCCTTGAAGATATGCTCGGGGCTTGTGTCATTTCTTCGGTATGAAGTGGGAAGATTGTCTTCCATATGCGAGTTCTCCTACAACAACAGCTTCCAAGCGAGTTCGGGCAAGGCCCCATTGAAATTATCTATGGCGAAAGTGCCGTACTCCTCTCAATTGGTGCGAGACGGTGAGCGCCAACTTCTTGGCAATGACTTGATCCACGAAGCGGAAGAAATGTGCAAAGTCATTCGTGAGAATCTCAAAGCAGCATAATCGCGCGGAAAACTATTATGATGATAAGCACCGTGATGTGGCTTTTGAAATCGGAGACCATGTCTACCTCCGCGTCTCTCAATGAAAGGCACTCGTCAACCCGGTATCAAAGGAAGCTTGCCCCTAGATCGTGGGTCCTTTCAAGATCATTGGCAAAAGAGGCGATCTCGCCTATCAACGAGCTTCCATCCAACTTTGCAAGCGTGCGATGTGTTCCACGTGTCACAACCATAAGTGCTTCAAGACTCTGAGCGCACTATCAACGAAGAAATTGACCTTCAAGAAGATCTCTCTTATCATGAGCACCCGTTGCTATTCTTGAAGAAACCGGCGCAAGACTCGCAACAAGTCAATCAAATTCCTGAAAGTGAAGTGGTCACACCATTCCAACCGAGAAGCCACACAGGGCGCGAGGATCACCTCCGTTCGAATATCCGGAGTTCTTTCAGTCCTAGATCTCGGGGCGAGATCCTCTTGTAGTGGTGGAGTGTTGTAACACCCGGAGTAACTTTCCATATTTGTAACTCCAACTCTTGCCATTTTCGGCATTGTGATATGATATTCCCTCCGTGGTTGGGTTTTCTTCATTTTGCATTTTGTCCATGTCATGCATTTTATATCATGTCATCATGTGCATCGCATTTGCATACGTGTTCGTCTCATGATTCGAGCATTTTTCCGTTGTCCGTTTTGCAATCCGGCACTCCTATCTCCCGCGGCCCCTTTTACGTTTTTCGTGGCGGGTACTAAACCTTCTCGGAATGGACCGAGGTTTGTCAAGTGGCCTTGGTATACCACCGTGACCACGGTCAAGTTTGGTCATTTGGAGCTCGTTTGGTACTCCAGCGGTTAACCGCACTCTCGCAAAGGCCTCTTTTGAGTTGCAGCCCAACACCCTTCAAAACAGCCCAATAACCCATCTAAGTCACTTCCATGCTCTCCGTCGTTCGATCACGATCGTGTGGTAAAACTACACCTCATTTGGACTCTCCTAGCTCCCTCTATGCCTATTTAAGCAACCCCCATTCCAAATCCGGATCAACCCTAGCCTTCCCCTACCTCGCGCCCGGAATAACCCCGCGCCGTCCGACACGTCGCCCCACCGCACCGCCCGCCCGCGTCGCGCCAATCCAGCGCGCCGCGTGTCAGCGCCGCCGCCCAGCGCCGCCCCGCCCGCCGGGCCGGCGAGAACCCGCCCCAGCAGCGCCGCCGCCCGCCAGCGCCAGCGTCCGGCGCCCAGCGCCTCCAGCGCGGTGCGCCGCCGCCCTCCGCTGCCGCCGCCTCCCAGCCCTCGGTGACGCCGCCCGGCGTGCTGCCCGCCGCCGCCGTCGGCCCAGCGCCGCCCTCCGCCCGCCCCGGCGCCGGTCTCGCCGACCCTCGCCGCCGCCACGCATGCCGGCCGGCCGGCCCGACCCGCCGACCTCCCCCGCCCGCCTCCTCTCCCCTCGGCGAGCGTGCCACCGCCGCCGCCGCCGGATCGGGCGGATCGATCTAGCCGAGGTTGACTTTCTTCCCCCCAAATTTCATCTAAGTTTTATCTCGGAGATATTTTATTGCATTTTCTCTGGCGTCATAACTTTGCATCTCTAGCTCCATTTTGCGCGTGTAATATGTCAAAATGTTAGTCTCGAAGAGTAGATCATTTCATCTCATTGCATCATTTTCATTTGAGCTCATCTTGATGCCCGAAATGCTGTGGTGAAGAGGGCTATGTGATGTTAGTTTGTTTCTTAATGAACTTGCACTTTTGTTATTTTTGCTATGATTGATGTGTGCACCCTATGAATTTGAGTCCTACATGTGTTTTGTTATATGCCATGCCATCTTTCCAGGGGTGTACGCCATGTATTTTTGTGATCTATGTGGTGACTAGCACAAGCATGCAAAGTAGGCTTCCTGATGTTGCTGTTTTCAGCCCTGTTTAGCTGATATTTTGATGCCATGTTAACTTGATGCTACCGAGAGATCTATGCATATTTTGAGATACTTCAGTAAGGATGTTTTGAACATGTGGTTATCCTCTATCCATCCATGCCTTTGTTTGCAATTATAGAGTGCCATAACTTGAGTCAATCGAGCTCTACTTTTGCTATCAAATGTTTCCTGGCAGATTGTTTACAGGTTATTCAATTTTGCCAAGGTTGTTGTGGTTGATCCGTATATGCTATGATGTTGTTCTTGCCATGTATATCTTCTATGCCATGTCATCTTGATGTATGTATGCTTAGTTTATCATGAAAGGCTCTGTAGTGAGTGCATCGAGCTCTTAAACATGCCTACTTGTTATCAGTTTTTGACATGCCATGTTGCTGAATCATTATGAAACTTGCGATATTGACATGGGTGTTACTATATTTTCTGATCCTTTTTGGCTTATGGTCAATAAGGGACTTTTGTTTTATGCTTTGAGTAGATTCATTCCATGCCATGTTTTGCTATTATAAGTTCCTGTAGCATGTAGTTTTCTTGCTCTGAACATTGCTACTGATGCTGTTTTGCCATGTCGGCTGATATTTTGTGCACTTTTGCCATGCTTGTTTGAACCTGTTATGATGTGTTTTAGCCGTAGCTCAGTGTTCATCTTTTGTCAAGCATCTTGAGTAGATCACTGCCATATGCTTTGTTGATACGTTTGGGTGCAGTAGCTTAATTTCTTGTTGCTTGCTAAGTGGCATCATCTTTGTTAATGGCAGATTTGTGCCATTCTTGTTTTGCTTGTCATTTGCAAACCGTGCATCCGATTCGGTGATCTTTATATCGATTTCAACGAAATCATCTCATCTTTCAGTGGCATACTTGGTTTGCCAAGTTGATGCCTGGTTCATCATTTTCTTCGGGCGCTTTATCGCATTGCATATCACATCCCGCATATCATGACATATATTGCATCATGTTGATTGTGCATTGCACCGTGATTTATTGTGGTTCCTTTGTTTGTGTTCTTGCTTTGGGTAGATCCAGGAGACGAGTACGTGAACGAGGAACCTATTGAGAGCGCTTACGAGGATCAAGCTTTCGACAACTCTGAGAACATTGCAGGCAAGATAACCATACCCTCGAAATCACTTCTATCTTTGCTGTGCTAGTTGCTCGCTCTTTTGCTATGCCTATGCCACGATGCCTACCACTTGCTATATCATGCCACCCATATTGCGATGTCAGCCCCTAACCATCCTTTCCTAGCAAACCGTTGATTGGCTATGTTACCGCTTTGCTCAGCCCTCTTATAGCGTTGCTAGTTGCGGTGAAGCTGAAGTTTGTTCCTTGTTGGAACATGGAGATGTTGTTCCTTGTTGGAACATGTTTACTTGTTGGGGATATCACAATATATATCTGCTATAATTAATGCATCTATATACTTGGTAAAGGGTGGAAGGCTCGGCCTTATGCACGGTGTTTTGTT